>CM076581.1:1689304717-1690699020 GCA_034641835.2 Pinus albicaulis
TAAAAGGTGCTCAACAGTTTAATCTGAGCCCTTGGATGTAATAAGGGTAGAAATAGATAGATTTATCATGTAAAAAGAAAAGGTTGAAAAGGGTTTGCAAGTATAAATGCACCCTAATAAAGAAGAGAAAATGGTAGTAGTAGATAGGGTATGCCAGGTCCCCGTGATTTGGCCGATTCGCTAGCCAAATGACGATGTAACATCAAACCAAGCTTTGGAGCCCAAGGACCTAGCCTTCCTGGACTCAGAGAGGGCTCTCTCTATATGTGTAAAAGATGTCGGTGTGTTTACTTGCGGTGTTCTGATATTAGGCTAGTTATGAAGTGATTTTTAGTTTTTTGGTTTTTTTAAGTTTGTGAGGGATGAAACCGATCAAATACATAAACTGGATAACAAGATGTAGATAAATTTGGCTATGGGGTCAAAACAGGTCAAGGAAGCTATGAGGTGATGATGTAAAGCTGCTGTAGGGCCGATTTGATTCACGGTAGAAGGGATCTCTGGGAAAAATGGATTAAGTGGACAACAAGTTGGTGAAAGACAAGGGATTTCAAGTGTAACTAGTTTATAGCAGACATAAACATGTTATAGCAAGCCATTAATCATGCTAAATGCAACTATGAGCTAATTAAAACATTGAAATCAAACATTCCAGCCATACATAGAGGTATAAGACCCTCTAACTTCGGGAAATGGCTATCAGACTTTGGGGAAAACACACAAGACAAACTAACAACTCATCAACTACGCCGGAATGCCTAAACATAGTCTCTAAGTCATTGGGCACTTTGACAAACAAGATTTCATAGTTTTAGGCAAAGGGCTAGATCGGGACTAGGCCTCTTTGGTTCAACAAGATGATCAACAAATCAGTCAAAGAGAAAGTTTTATGGATAGAACTATGGACAGCTTATAGGTAGGCAGGGCACACCATACATCCTACTCAACATGCATAGAACTTGTAAATAAAACTAGCAAACATTATCCTTAGGTTACTAAAGAGCAGTTAAGAATTCTTTAGCATAACAAAGGAAGAAGAAAACATCAAGCTATGAAGATTCAAGAATTTTGAGGTGCCTCCATGGGCATATCTCAAAACTAATCTCTACTGATCTATAGCAGCAAGAAGCATGGATTATGAATGAAAACTAGAAGACAAAAAACATAGTAAGAAAAACTATACCATTCTACCATGTCATGGAATCCATCACCAAACCTTCATCATTCCTCAAAAGCATCCAAGAGGTAGTCCAAAAATCATAACTCAAGTGTATTCATCAAAGCTCATATGACCAATGTATTAATTCTTCTCTCAAGTTCAGCCTCTGATTTACAATGAAACCCATGGAATAAATAGGCTTGAGGGAGGAAAACCCCATGGAGCAACTAGCTATCCCATTGGCCAAGTCAAAATATCTAAACTTGTCCTTGAGGCTTTGCAAAGCCCAAGGCACAAAATATCCCACAAAATATCTAAAAAACTGCTAAAAACAGAAATTATATTGACTTTACATCATTTCCCAATGATAAAAATAGCTTAACGCACATTTGGGAAAAGCATATTTTTGGAGTTCAAAAATTACAAAAATACTTCATATTTATGCCTGAAAAAGGTCCCCTGACTTGCTGGATGCAATAGGCAGCCTTCCCGATGTCGAAATGAGGCTCATGAGGGCTTGTTGGAAAGCTCTCTGTGTCTACTTTCCGGCACAACTGGAACCAACTCAATCTGAGGTCCGTAAGTCATCCAAAACTATACCTGTGTGAAAAAACCCAGAAAATAGCAGACTGCTGATATGGCGGGCAGAACGTGCAAAATGAGGGTGTTTTTCGCCAATTTGAGGGGGCGAATGATCTCCAAATTTCCTGAAAATCGCTGGAGACCTGCTCATAGAATTATAGCATCTATCGGTGTCATCCTCCTCCCTTGAAAATTCCTCAAACTGAAATGGCGAAATTATGAGTTTTCGACCAAAAACCCAAAAAATGCCAAAAAACAAAAAGTTGTCGAAAAAGGCCCAAAATTGGCATGCATGACCCTCAAGGGTCCATAGCAACATGATCCGAAGCTGAGGCCAAAATATTAAGGGCTGATATGCTTTTCCCTTGCTTCCGTGCTAGGCGCTTCTCCTTCAACTTCTTCAATTTCTCTTGTGCAACCTTTAATTTTCGCCTGGCAAACTGATTTAGCTTCTAAAAGTGAAGAGTCCTCATTCTTTGTAGCTCAAGATCCCTGTTCACCCTCTCAAGCTTTGTTTCCAAATGCTGGTTAGCTCTCTCAAGCCATGCTTCTTTGTTTTCCTCAATTTCCTGCTCAAGGAGGGCAGTGAGAGGAAAGGCTTCGAAATGAGCTTGTTCTTCTGCTCTCTGTTTCTCCAAGGCTCTTCTAAGCCCGATGGTTCTAGGCCTCTTCCGCCTAGGCTGGTCTTCCTCCTCTTCATCATCAAACTCGCCAATGAGCTCTTCAATTCTTGCTTGCGCCTTTTTTGCCTCTTTCTTATACTTGATTGCCCTTGCTTCATAAATAGCTGCATGAAACTTCATTTGTTTGTTTTCAACCTCCAAGAAATGGTTGAAATTCCTCGCCCTTTGAAGATCTTCTTGTAACACCTCAATTTGCCCCTCTTTGTGAATGAGGAGGTTTTCAAGGATGCGGGCCTCATTGTCACTATCATCGCTCTGGATAGGGATAATAGCTAATTCACCTCCATGCTTTGTACTTTCTCCAATTTTACTTTTTCCTTTGAAAGCCAATCTGGCGCTTTTCCTCCTTGGCAAACTAGAAAGTGTCTTTTTGGGCAATTTCCTCTTACTAGGAACAATCTTTGCTACTGTTAAGGTGGCAGCTTTAGCTTGCTGTCCTTCCTCAATATCTTGTCCAGTTTGTGGCTCAAAAGGTGTTTCAATTGCCTGCCCAACTTGCTGCTCCTCAACTACTGTCTGCTGCTGTTCCTCTTCCTGTATCTGCTGCTGTCCCTCAATATCCAAATGCTGCTGTTCATTGCCTTCTCCTTCTTGCTGCTGTTCCTCAAACTCCAACTGCTGCTATCCCTCAACCTCCAATTGTTGTTGTTCACTGCCTTCTCCTTCTCCCTGTGGTTCACTGCCCTCTCCTTCTCCCTGTTTACTTGGCTGCCCAGTAGTCATTTTGAGTTTTTTAGGTGTAGGCCTACTAGACAAAGGCACTGGGCGATGGACAGGCTGAGTAGGAGACACATGAACAGGAGGGATAGTGGCAAAATCTGAATGGCTGATGAATGAATCCCATGAAACCCCTTTCTTCTCTAGCTGGTGTAAGATGATAATCTTGATCAAGGAATGATGAAAGAGAGAAGGGATTTGCTGAGGTGGAGCCTTCTTTTGGACAGTAGATGCCATTTTCTCTATGCTCTTGGACAAAAAGTACGGAAGGTTTAGTTGCCTGCTTCTGGTAAAATGCATCAACAAGCGGACATGGTAGGCATACATTCGATTAAACCTCCCTTCACAAGTGAAATATCTCATTATGGCTTTCATCAGTGGAGCATAACTGTCAAGAAGATAGGAAAAAGGGAAAATAGCAGTGATAGTTTCCCTATGTTCGGGCTTGATGAAAGGTTTATAATCCTCTAAATCAAGATGAGCTTGTTTAAACCACTTTTCACCATGATACAGGATCTTGGTAGCCTTGGACACATACCTTGGGGAAATTTTGAAATCAAGACCCGCCAATTGGAAGTGTTTGTCCTTGAATCTCAAAGCGCACAAATGTGTTAGTGGCGAAAAACTCTTGACTTCTTCTATCTTCTGGCAGAAATAAATACAGCCTACTTCATGGAAATTGAAAAGCACAGATGGGTGAGCATTGATTTCTTCTGTGGAGATAGGCTCATATCTCTTATGTGGACCGCTCCAGTGATCCTTCTTTGGAGGCATTCTATCTTGAACAAGCTTTGGAAGAGGCAAACTTCCTTCACTGTATGTAAAAATGCTCTGTTGGATTGAAACTGGTCACTATGCTGTTTGGACAGAGAAAATGTGAGGTGGAGGTTTTGCAACAAGTGTCTTTGAATTCACAACCTCTGCTCTCCTTAAAACCAGCCTTTCACCTTTGAATGTACCTCAGCCAGGCAAAATTCTCAATAGGGTACTATATAGCAAGGAGGAGACAGACTGTTGTGTAAGTTTCCTGTGCACAGTATTGAGGAATCACTTTTCCTGGTGAATTTGTTAGAGGTCAATCAACATACCTACATCTCTGTCTTCAATGTAAAATTCAATCATCAACAACCTGCCCTTCAGAAATTGGCCTGCTCACCCTTAGAATATCTCAGTCAACAGATTTCTCTAGAAGAGACCATACAGTGAAAGAAAAAGGAGACCTAGGTCAGGTGAATTATCAGTGCACAGTGTTTTAGGAAAATCACCCTTTACTTGTGAATTTAAGAGATCAACCACCACATCTATATCTCTGTCTCCAATGTTAAATTCTTATCAAACAACCCTGCCCTCCAGTGTCCTGTTCACCTTTGGAAAATCTCTGTCAATAAATTCTCAGTATGAAATAATATAATGAAGAGGGGCAGATTTCTTTGAAGGAGTTTGCTGTGAGAGTTGTTTTGATTACCCTGTTCTTGTGAGTTTTAGAATGCCACTCAATACCTCTTACCCCTTTCCATGGTAACTTTTGCAATCATAAAAAAACTTTTCCCTGTATAAGTGTGTCAATAGTCCACCATTTGCATATAGGCAATCAACTCTCAGTTAAACAGTCACTGTATTTCTGAACAAGGTAACAGAGTTTTTTGGAAAAAGCCTTAAAAGGTTTCACCAAGATCTGAAAAAGTTTCTATCTTGCAAGAAAGGCAAGACCCCATCTCAAAATAACACCTCTGGTTATGTTAGAACAACCCTTACTTTGGATGTAAAACAACTCTAATAAACATGTAAACCCTGTTTCTTGATAACAAATTCTCCTCTGCCTTTTAGAGGCTTCTTTTTGGAATAGCAGTCAAGATTTGGTAACCAACAAACCCCCTTTAATCAAACACAGTTCTTTATAGGAAAACCTCTGCCTTTGATTGTTTTGAAGATGAAACAAATTGCTCTTAATCTCAAAACAAAATATCTGTAGGTGTTTTTTGAATGACACAGTCAGCACTTCATCAAAATATAACACTTCAGATCACCGTGTAGAAAGGATTGTCTTTAGCTAAAATGACAAGGTCAGAAGGTTTTGAAAGTTTTGAAAACTAGGACAAGCAACCTCGTAATTCGAATCAGCTTTGCTCTAACCTTTCTCTCACACTGCAGTTTGAAACAGTCCTTTAAACCATTCCTGTCACTTAGCAAAACTTTGAAGTCGAGGGGGGAAAATATAAAAATACCTTTAATTTTGATGAAAAATCCTTGTGCAGGGCTGGAGTAGCACAGGGGCCTTCTAAACCTGCGCGGCACTCTTTTGCAGACAGAACGTCGCGCAAAAACTAGACCCGGGTGGCCTGTCGGGTGGTCGGGCGGCCTGTACAGGCGCGTCGCGCTAACAAAGGCGGCCCGTGTAAATCCTCCCCCAGGCGCGTCGCGCAGGATGGCAGGCGCGTCGCTCGGCCTCAATCGAACAGAAAAACTTCAATTTGCTCAAAAAATGCTTTGATGCTTGAAGACTGCGGGTTGTACGCTGCCTTGGTGTATTTCCTTTGACATTTTTAAAGTTACATCGACTTTCATTTAAGGGGTATTCCTTTTTGAAATGTTTTCGGCCATAGGAATTATAACTCTTTTAAAGAATGTCAATATAATTTTCAACTCCTTTTCAAAGAAACAAATACGCTTTTTTCTCAAAAGGTCGAAATCCGTCTATTCGAGCATACAAGTCCGAGTGATGATTCTTGTTGATTTTGTCTTTCGTGATATTTCAACACCGCTATTTCAAATTTTGAAAAATAGCTCAACAATCTTCATATCGTTTCTGCCACTTTTTTCAACAACACTGGTCTCATACATGAGATAGAGTAACCCTTCCTTTAAAACAATCAAAATAATTCTTAAACATTGTTATGTTTCTGAAGGACAGGGCTTGCCTTGTCAATGTATTTTGACAGCCTTGGTGTTTGCATTGTTCCTTCAACCATTTTCCTACTGTAAAAGCCAAGTTGCTACATCTTTTATAGCCTGCTATGGCCTTCAAAGAGGGGCATTTTTCACTGCAATCCTCTTCTTGACAACACATTATGCCACATCTCTGTTTATTTAATACTGGAAACTTGTTTGTTTCAAACTATCCATACTGACTGTCCATGAAAACAACTTTTTTGCCTATACATCAACTGGTAGACTTATTCACCTTGTCCATCTGAAAGATAAGCTTGTAAAACAGGAAAAACAGGGCTCTTTGATACACAGTCACCATTTTGCTTTGACCAGTGTGTTGACCATTTTTGTAAATAGAACCATTTCATAACTAGACTATGTCCATTGTTTTACCTTCTTGGTGATTTTTAACAAGGAAAAACCATTCAGAATGCGCCAGAATCATTTGAAAATCTTGAACACCATTTCTTGAAAAGCGCTCCTTTGGACTTTTAGCATGTGATATTGGATTGTTGTTTGATCCTTTCCCTTAAGGAAACTGCCCCTTTTTGGTATCAATGGCATACCTATTCATAACATTTCCTGTCCACCATGATGTATATTTTGAAAGATATTTTCATATGAATAGGAAGAGTAATATTTTTGAATTAGAAGCATTATCTTTGACCTGTGTAATGACTTCTATCTTCCTTCTTTGTATCCTTCCACTGCATCTTTCTGACTAATCAGTCTTCAACAATATCCAGGCTTTGGCCATCTGCTCATACGTGGAGGAGGCTCTTCATCAGGTAAGGTATCTGAAGGTTTTTTAACAAATCTGTTTGACACAGCTTTTCTCTGGATGTGATGGTAAGTAAACCACTTGAAAAACATCAATATTAGCATCTCTACTTGCAATCATCACTGTGTTTCAGAAGAAACCCTAGCCAAAGTGACACTGTCTCCCTGCACAGCTCTGAGGGTGACTGAAATATCATCATTTGGTTTGGTCATCTCATGACAGATTACTTGACAAATAGTTTCTGTGACTATGGAGGTCGGTGCCTTTTGAAAAACCAAGAACTTTCTTTCTGCCTGTGTAATGGCATTTTTGTCAGCATCTATTCCATTTGATCTTGTGGACAAACAGGCTTCTTATGATTGGAATTTTTACTAATGACAGGCCTTTCTAAAGTTCAACAATTCACATGACTTGAAAGCTTCAGATGACCTCCTTTATCAGACCAGACTCTTTTTTCCTTTGAGCTAGCATATTTCAACTCTATTCCTGTTATGATCATCAGTCACATTCATAAAACCTGGAGTCTCTGTTCCATTTTTTCAGTTCAAGGCAAACCTGGACTTTTGCAATCTTTACAGTCAATACTGGCCCGCGCCCTCTGCTTGTGGATGAAGGAGGCGCCTTAACCCTCTGCTTGTAAATGAAGGAGGTTCTGGGCCATGATAATTTGCCAGTTTGCTGTGACAGTGGTGGATTTTTGTGATTTTCATGCTGGAAAGAACTGTAAAGTCTGGATGAGTAGCTTTCTGTTTTGCAGACATATCTCAGGCTCAAGTTACATTTAGAAGCAGTTGTTCCTCTAACTGTAAATTCAAGCATTTACTCCATGAGATGAAATTATATTTCCTGCCTTTGTAGAAACCATAGAACACTGTGAAAAACCTAATAGTCAGCTTGAGATTGGGGTTTATGCAGTGCTGAGATCTAGGGATATAAGTGGCGCGACTTAGAGCTGTTTGTTAATTTCATTTGCAGAATGGGAGGTCAGTTATGGTTGGTCTGTAACAGATGGAGGCTTTTTGGCTTTTTGATGATCGCCAAGGGTAAAATGTCTTAAAGCGCCACTTCCTAACATAGGGGAGACTTTTGAAACAGATTTGGATTTGCCTTTTAAAGCTGATGGGCAGACCAGTAGGGCTGAAGCTAGGTAGGATAGTGATAATGAGGTTTTGATTTCGACATGGGCGGACTGAAAAGTAGAAGGGCGAAAAAAAATTTTAGGAGGGTTTTCTAGATGACATATTGGACATAAGAAATCTCCATGTGCTCTAGAAAACTCGCCTATAGAGCAAAAATGACACTACATGTAAAAAATACTAATGTATTAACAATTTTATGCATGGGTTATTGATGAGTGCTTAATCCGAAATAACTATGTAACCTAAAGAATACAAATGATGGATTAGATCTAGCTAGCCCTGTTGCTGCGGTATTGTGGCACCTCTTTGCACATAGATCTTGGACAATTTTTTACTTTATATGTCAAGATCTAGGTAAGTGTTAAAATGAAAATGAATTGTAAGTGATAATTGTAGAATGTATTTGTGGGCTCTGTTCTGTGGCACGTACATATTGCCACTCTCTCTGCACGTATCAACTCATGAGGTTGATATATGTATGTGAGTTTAGTCTGTGCAAGTGTATACACACGAAACACTTGCAGATAAGAGCGGTGGAAAGCTAGGGGTTCCAAACTCATGGATTACCTACCAATTGCTTAAGGAAGTGTCTTCATGATGTCCTTATAGCATATGGCTTAAGAACGTGGGTCTAAAGTTAACGATTATAATTTGATATGATTAATGGTCACATGCACCCGTAGTATAAAGCTCGTAGAACTATAATTCCCAATATGATATATACATGTTTGTGTGAAATTCATTGTTTTGTCTGGCAGTTGACAATTGTTGCCAATTTTGTGTTGAGATATGTACATAGGTTTACTTCATGGAAAGCATGTACATGCTATGTAATTCTTAATGAGGATGGTGAAGGATGTGTGAACCTAAAACAAGTGAGCTCTCTCAAATGAAGAAAAAAACCATTGGAATGGGAAACATAGAAACCTTGGGGATACTTAATTAATTTTTCACAGTTGAGTATATGGATTTCTCAAGGTTAACTACTTAAATAACTCTGAAGCATTGAGATGATGACAGACCTCTTTCTCGTCTCCCTTTGACCCCCAAATTAAAGCAAAATAACATCCTCCGGATGCAACAAACTAATGTAAAAAATAGGTAGGCATAATTCAAAGTTTTGGTTGCTATGGCATCTCTTCAAATTGATGGAGAGGATCTCTTTAAAACTTTAAGGATTTAAATAGTTAAAACATTTGAGACTCAGGTGTCACCAAAATCTCACTTAGTTGTCAGTGAGTTTCATCATGTATTCTAACCAAATGGAATTATGATGTGATTTATTCCTAAGTGCTAACATTCATGACATTTGACTAGTTTGGATGATGATGAAATGGCTGCAAATGGAAATATTATGACACTTCATGAAACTCTCATGATCAACCCTATGAACCATGGCTCTTCCTTTTCAAATTATAAATAATGAAGACACTTAATGAAGGAAAAAAATTACCTATGTGACTAAATGAATCATGAACCGATATGATTTACCTTCATGACCATGACATGAGAGTAAAATTCATATCTTAAAAGTACCCCCAATTAACTCATTTGAAAACAAAGAGAAGTGTCCAATTTTATTTTAAAATATTGTATTCTTACCCATAAGACTTTCTAACTGTCATGGAAAATAGTCACTCTGATCACACATCAATAACATAGTTAAATATGTAACCCCACTTAGCTAGGTCAAATATGTTAGAGTCCCTGTGATAGGAAATAAATATATTCATTTAGTCATAGAGTAATGTACTTCATTTAAAATCTTTAGAATATTCAAGATGTGATAAGGGGTATAAATGTTCTGGAGGAAAGTAAAACAGACTACTTATTTCTGAATATATATGGGAGACACCTTCATTCGTAAATTGGTCCTGCCTTTGGCCTTGATGTCAAAGTGTAATATCCCAAATTGCATTTATTAAAAAATCCAGTTTTTAATCTTGAAAATGATTTTCCCAGTCGTGGAGGCAAGAAGAATTGAAAATTAGACTCGATCCCTTAGATCATTTCCATCTAAGAATGAAATCCAAGAGATGGCTCCAAGTAAATTATTCTATGGGTTAAACATATCTCCCACACTTAGATGTCCTCAAAGAATGCCCAATAAAGGGATCAAGTAATCCAATGTAAGCACATAGAATGGAAAGAAAACATTATTCTATAGTTAGAACACATGAAGATATGTATAGCCAATAAAATATCCGATATAGCAAAAAAATAGATACAATGTGTGGAGGAATCAATCACTCCAACTAGGCAATGGAAGCCTCAATGAATCATGTACAAGGCAATGTAGCAAATAACAAGCATGCAAAATATCATATGATTTAACTAACGAAGCAGGGAGAGCACGTGTATATACAGGAATAGGATATAAGGCCATAAGTCACAAAATTAGGTGAGTAAGCTCAACTTTGAAAACACTAATACAACAATAATACACAATCCTTGGAAGGATTGGGCTACAGTTTGAGGCATCAAAATGGGAAAATCCGTAGAAAATGCCGTGTGAGCTGCGTGCTAGAATCAATAATAAATGCGGGGAGACACATAAATATGATGCCTAAAATGTTACAATTTCCTCCATGATCTCTAATGTAAGGCTGATCCTGGGACCAAGATCTGCCTCTAAGAGCCGTAACCTCTCACTGCAAGTGCACTGAATAACTAAGTCAGAGGAAGGACTCAGGCTGCCGAGGAGGGATATTTGTCAGAGTTCCAAGATGTGCAAAATAGCCTAAAATCCCCTTTTCACTAACCTCCCATAAGAGAAACCTCCTAAAAGATAAGCCAAAAGAGAGAAGTGCTATGGAATCTTCCATCAGAATGTTCTCAAAGAACACTTATGTTGAGAAATTGGAGGTAAATAATGTAATATCTCAAGAATGGATTTGGCTCTACAAGATATGGAGAAGGCAAATGAAATCCCCAAGAGGGTTTCAAGAAAGAGAGAAATCCTAAATAGAATCCCCTCAGTTAAGTAACACTGCAACTTCATTGAATAATGATAAAAGAATTTGTCCTGAATAGACAATTAACCAACATCCACATATCTCTCTATGGCTACTCTCTCTTCTTATACAAGTGAATGCCTCTTCATGGACCCTACACTCCAGGGGCTCTCTTCCACAAGGAATCTTTCTCCTCCAAACTATAAGTGCAGGTCTTCTCATGTGTTTACACTTTCAGCAACGTTGTTAGATTGGTCAAACTTGACCTTGCCCTCATGAAAATTACCCCTTTCACACCGGAAGGTGTGAAAAATAAGATGCTCCATTGATCCTTTCTCACATTATGAAGGATATTCATCCCTACCTGCTAGCCTTTACCTATTCTATTCACTCCTGATGAAATAAGAAAAAATTAATGTTCCAATTTTCTTCATGAAAATTTAGGAACATTACAATTTCCCTTTCCCTAAATATTGCTTGGTCCCTCAAGCAAGTGCAAGGATAGACCCAGTTCTTTCTGTTTCTCCTTCTCCGTGTAGAGACCCTGCATGATGATCTCCTCCATGAAATTGATGCTATCTCATTAATCAAATATCTACAAATGGCCCTCCGAGCATGTAAGTCAAATATCAAAAGAAACACTACGGTGAAAGTGAAGGCCTCATAGGATAAATAAAGGATGTCTAGAGGTCCCCTGAAGAATGGGATTTGAACAGAATGGGAACTATCTTCCTATATGGATCCTCCATCTCCAAGCCAGGACATGGAAAATGAGAAACCTTCCAAATTGCAGTGCAACTCCCCAAAGCCGCCAGTCCACCTGGCCCGGAAAAGTATGGATGACATGCATGGTAGACTCTCAGAGTCTACCCCACACCGTCCATCTCGTCCACTTATGATGGCAGAGTGTTGGCTGTCCATGAACTCGCAATAAGTTTTCCCTTAAGTGCAAAATGAGGACTTGACTATCCGCACTTTCCTCCAACGCTTGCACCAGGCCAAGCCACATCCCATATGAGATGAGTGGGAGGTCAATACCATATGTGACTGTTCCTACCTATATGTCTACCCATAAAGAAACAAATGCACAAGGTAACCACTATATCCCATGCCCCTTAAACATGTAGTGCAAAAGGTGTGATGAATTCTCTCAAAGGACACATCCACATGTCGTGTCTTCCCCAAGCATGTACCCCTATAAAGTAGTACAATAGAACCATAGGGAGAAAGATCAAAATCATGTTTGCCAAGGCAAACAAATGAGAAGGACAATGATCCCCCCAATGTAACGCCAATGCAGCTGATCCAACTTGGGCTGAGACTCCATGAATGAGTGCTTTCAATCCAATTTTCTTTAAAGGTTGCCCAATTTCATAAGTGGAGGAAGTGAATGATGTGATGTGTAAAATGAGTGAAGGCCCTCCATAACATACTTTCCGCAAGTCCTCCTAGGGAATTCCCATCAACCATGCTTATGGCCTCAACTACCTTCATGTTTCCTAGCAGCACAAGCCCTTGGAGAAACATCTTGCACATGTATGGTTATGAATACAGCATGTTAATTGCAGGAATGCCCAAACAAAATTGTTCTTACCTACTCCCCGCCATAAGTGAGTGGCTAAAATGAGTCTCCTCTCATCCCCAAACTAGAAAGAGGTGGCTATGTTAATCCCTCCAAAGACTATGTCCCTCCTCCAGCCCCATCTGTTTGATGACTTTGCGGGAGAGTGATATCTCTCTCCCTAAAGCTCATCCTAAATGTCTCCATGATGGTGTGGTGTTCTCAGAACAAGGGAATAAAAGGAAATCCTCATAAGTCGTTTTCAGGTCATCCCTCTTGAGCTGGAGGCCTAGAAAGAAGATCCATCATGGATAGTAGGATGTGAGCCTGGATTCAACTAAAATAACCCTCCATGAATTACAAATCCAAGATCATGGCAAACATCCCGAATACCTGCACTAATAGGCTGAGTCCCACAATGATTTATCCTCCAGTGATACAACACCGATGATCTCCTCATGAAGAGAATTTGTCATATAGTCATCCTCCTCTCTTAAAATATCCTATGCCAAATATGAAATTACATGTTAACCTTCTTGTCAAGCCTTCGCACAATGCAGACTGAAATGGAAGGGTGAGCGATGTTGAGAGAATGCTCTCTTCTCTCTCTCAGAAGCCCGCCCGAAACTCCCATCGCTTATCAAAGTCTTCGAGGGGATTCCACCCTCCTGAAATCAATGATTTAGCCCAAAATATCTGTGCCATTCATCCTCCTCCTCATTGAATCCAATGGTCTGCACAGTCAGCCCTATGAAATGAGACATCATCAAGAGGTGACCGCATGGTATGGCCTGAACAAATCTATCCATGCTCTGTTACAAAATCCAATCCACTCTTAGGTGCATCAACTTCAAAATGAATAGGATGTATACTCCTAATCTCATGATGTGGGCCTTCTCCTACTCCTCCCAGTCTTCATGGCTTCTACACCCCTGGGTTAATGGCACAGATAGAACATGAGTTGTGACTTGATCACATTAGATTCCTGGGACTTCCAAAGATGCAAGCATTCCTCTATTTTCTTGGCCCCGCATTCCCTTTTCCTCTCGCATGAGGCACTAGGATCGCCCTCCAGATCTAACATCGTTTTTTCCCTCAATATCTCGAAAAATGAGTGGGCAACCTCCCAATGATTTGATTCCTCTTTTGCAAAAGAGACTTCCATGCTCTCCTCGTCAAAAAGTGTGAGAAGAATATTTCTCCTCTGCAAAGTAAAAGCTTTTCATCCAAGGGCTTTGCTGTTTTCTGTTTATCAATACCATGTGAGTCTCATGAATCCTTTAATCAAATATTTCTACCTACGTTTGAAAAAGGACTTTTCAATGTATTATGGCCAAGTTGATATCTTCAAAGAAAAGATCTAAAAATCCACCAGTAAAGCCTTACCTTTCAAATGCAAGACTAGCCTTGATGGTGTCATCCTCCGGCATTTGGTGAGCGCCGCAAGAAGGTCTCTAACTCTTCCACCCAAGCTTGATGAACATACAAAGAACTCAAAGGTAGATAGATGAAATCTATCCTCATTGGCCGTTTTTCTTCATCTTCTTCTTGCAAAACTCGAAAACGAGATGATCTTTAATTTATGAGTCCTGTAACGAGCAATCCTTCAGAAATCACTAAGGCTTTCCCTCCTATCACTGCTTCTCTTTTCCATCTTCTTCGGGAAATCCCCGCAGTGTGACTACATCATAAGATAGGCCGCATGCTCACACTTCTTCTGGTCTGTTTTTTTGAATCAAACCCTGTGGAAGGATTCCTCATACTTTCTCCAGAGAATCCTCATACTTACATGATTATATATGTATATTTTGTGGAATATTTGTAAGCTTATCCCCTTTTTCTTTTTCTTCCTTTAAAATATATGAGTCTTCTTTTCCTTGCTATTTCTTTGCTCTCAAGGAGAATAGAAAAGAAGGGCTCTCTCCTTTTTCGTATCTCCCTCATTGGGAGGCTCATGGATCTGAAAGCAGATGAGATTGAACCTCATCCTTCAATATTATGATCTTCAAGCTTAACCAGGTATGTTTTTAAAAAATAGTTTATACTACATCAGAAGATCCCAACTGAATGGCTATCAATCCATATGAAAATACTTTTCCAGTTGATAAGTTGTGAATTGAAACCAGGACTCGATCCCTATATCAATGTATCTAAGAATGAAATCCAAATAAGACCTAAAATAATTTTCTGGGTGCATAAACAGATCTCCTACACCAGATGTCCTGGAAATGACAAAGGGACTTGAACCAATGTGTACAGAAGAAATGGGAAAGACAATGCTATTCTGTATATATTATATCAAGGCGAATACAGTATGAATAGTAAATAAATATCTGATGATTGTGCAAATGTATAATGTGGATAATAACCACTCCAACTACGTAATGGAAGCTCAATAACCTCTGCAAGTCAGCAGAAATGTAGTAATACTTCTATGCAAAAAATATCATATGACTAAAAATGAAGATAAAGTTTCAGAGATAATACGTATAAAATAGAATATATTTATTGTTTTGTGCAATACTGCCTCAAAGAAATGTGAGAGGGAGTAAGCTCTCAACCCCTGAAATGACGAATAATAATACACACCCCAAAGTATTATTTATTATATACCAAATAACTGAAATGTCGAGTTGTTGCGCATTTAACCACATAATAGAAATGCTATGGAGATGTACAAAGACACAAACGAAACAACCCCCTCCTCCAATGGATATCTCAATGCATAAGCAATGTCTCTGGACTAAAGATCTTACCTTCCAGAATGATAACCTCAACGCAAGTGCACCGAAAGCAATGTGTCTTGAGAGACCCAGACTGTCATATGATAGAGCATAGCTTTTGGGAGGGAAGAAGCAAGGAAATATCTTTCACTAACCTCCGGAGCAAGGAGAAACTCCCTCATCTAAAGATAAACCAAAGAGGGAAGTGTGGAATCCTCCATTGCAATTCCTCAAAGAACACCGCATTATACTTGAGAAATAATGCACAATATCTCAAGAATGGATTTGACCTCGAGCTTAAGATGTGAGAATATATGAAATCCTCCAAGAGGAATGAATGAATATGAGAGGAAATCCAAACGAATCTCACAAGAAAAAAATCTCCAGAATCTCATTTAAGGTTTGGAAGTAAAAAATTAACTAATAGATAAATAATCAAATGATCTAAGATATCTCTCTATTACCTCTTCTCTATTATACAAGTGAATTCTTTGAGAACCCACACCTTTATGGTTTCCTTCAAGCAAGGAATCTTTCTCCTTCCAAAATCACGCTTTTGCTGTCTTCTCCAAGTAAGCGCTAACTCTCTGTATAAAGGCTTGACTTGGTAAAACTTGACCTTGCCATGGTACTACTCTTTAAAGCACCGGAAGGTGGAAGAAATGCCCATTCATCTTTCTGCTACAGGAAGGATCTTATTCCCACTCATAAGCCTTTCACATCATTTTATTCACTCTCCTGATGAAATATGAAATTAATGCTCCAATTTCTCTTATGAAAAATTGTAAACATTATGCTCTCCTCCTTTCAAACATGCTTTGTCCATGTTCAGGCATGACTGAGTTCTCTTCTTCTTCTCCTCTCCATGGTATCCTCGATATTGATTCTAAGAAAGCATCTATCTCATTAATAAAATCTCCACAATGCTCCTCCTTAGCATGGGTTCATCTATCAAGCTATCATCATGTGAAAGTGAAATACTCAAGAGGACAAGGATGTATAGAGGTCCCTGCAGTCAGACGAAATGTTTGGAATCCAGATTTCTTCCAGACAAGGATCCTCCATGCCATCTCCAAGCTATGAGCCATGCAAAATGAGCCACCTTCCAACTAGGCAGCCTCTTGAAAGCTGTCATCCACCTTTGGTCTCTGAAAGTGGTGTGGATGAAAATGGTGAACACAGGGGACCTGTGTTTTGCCCCACGCTGTCCATCTCTCCTACTCTGATGTTGTGTAGAGTGTTGGTTGTTCATGGCTGCAAGTTAAAGCTCTTGGTGAAAAATATACTAACTCCAAAAAGATTTCTCTCCATTGCCGTAAAATTGTAAAGGCCCAAATATCCCCATATATGATGAGTTTGAGGCCATCATAGTATCATCTCCATCATGTTTAAACACCTGAAAGTAAAGGAAACAAATGTAGCCAAGGTAACCATATCACATCCTATGTTCCCTGAAGACAGTAAAAAGGAGGAATTCCCTCCCTAAAGGACACATCTGCCAAATTGTCTCTCTCCAAGCATGAACCTCATAAAAGTAGTAACAATAGGAACCAAGTAGGAGTTAAAGATAGAAATCATGGTTGCTTATGAGAACAAATGTAGTATGACAATGGTCCCTCAATGTAACCAAACGTGAGTTTTAATCCTCAACCGGCACAGAGACTGATGAACATGTGGCTTTCAACCACTATCTTGTTGTTCCAATATCCAGGTATGGAGGAAGTGAATGATGATGTGTACAACGAACATGTCCGCAATATATCTCTTCCCAAGTCCTTAGGGAATGCCCATAACCATTCTTATGGCCTCAACTAGGCCATGGTTTAAATAGCAATGTCTTCTTGAGCAACATCTGTACATGTATGGTTAAGGGACATACATACATCATATGGATTTCTCATAAACAAATAAAATGAATACCCCTACCATACCCCCATACAAGTGATTAAAAATGAGTCTCTTATCATCCTCAAAAAAGAGGTGGTTGTGTTATCTCCAGACTATGTCCCTCCTCCATCTCCATCCGCCATGTATCCTCATGTAGAGGCATTCTCCTCAGCGGGCATCTAGAAATACCCTTCCATGATGGTATGCTCTGCAACAAAGTGGGATGAAAAACAACTTTATAAGCTGTTAAATAACTTCTTCTGAGCTTGGAGGCTCTAGGAAAGAAGATCCTATCATGATAGTAGATGAACCAATCTCTGACTGAATACTCCTCCAAGTGCAATCATTAATCCAAGATCATGCAAGTAAAAATATCCTTGAATACTCCACTGGGCTGAAATGGAGCTCCAATGGATCTATCCTCCATAAGATACCATGATCTCTCATGAAGAGAATTGAGAGAATATCCCCCTCCTCTCCAAGACTTCATGCCAAAGATGAATGTTAAATGCTTCAACCTTCCCCGCTATCCTGGCCACAATGCACAATTTAGCAGCTGGTATGCTGATGAGATAATGTCTCCTTCTCTCTCTGAGTCTACCCCAAACTCAAGATTGTATTGCCTCCATCCAACCTCCCGAAACTGCAAGATTGTGCCCCAACATGAAGCATCCATCGTCCTCAACTGTGTCCCCAGAAAATGGGTTCATGCAATGATACATCATCATCAAGAGGACTCCAGATGTATGAATGAACAAATCTATCCATGCTCCCACCTACAGCACCCAACTACCTTCTTGAGGTGCATCAACCCCCAAAAATGAAATAGGGATGTATACTCCCATCTCATGATGTTGGCCTTCTCCTACTTCCTCCCTGTCTCATGGTTCTACACCTCTTCAACAATGGGCATTTTACAGAAAATTAGGCCAGCTCTACCTCGCCACATGAGACTTTGGACTTTACAAAGATGCAAGTATCAAGCCATTTGAAAGCAAGAGCTCCTCTTTCCTCTGCATGTACTTATTCAACTCAGAGCCCAGCTCTAAACATCATGGCTCTAATATCGCAGAAATGAGGTGGCAACTCTAACAGATTCCATCCTCTTTGGAAAAGAGATCTCCATGTTTCTCCTGCCAGTGGAGGAAGAATATTTCTCTCCAAAGAAATTATGGTGTGCAAGTTTTCATACAAAGGTTTTGCTTGAGTTTCTTATTACTGCTACCATTATATCTTGTGCTTAATCCTTTCATCAATATTTTCACTAAATGCCTTTAAAAGTAAAATTTGTTAAGATGTAATGTTTGTATCTTCTAAGAAAAGATCTAAAATCCACTGTGCAAAGCCTTCTTCAAATGCAAATGGCAAATTTATTTAGTTTCATCGCATTTGGTGGTGCTGCAAGAAGGTATATAAATCTTCCACACAAGCTTTCTTCCTAAAATTGCTGTGAACTTTCAGTTAAGAGATGAAATCTATCCTGCTACTATTTTCCTTCTTACCTTCATCTTGCAAGCTCAAAATCAGATGACTGGCCTCTGAAATCGAGAATCTATACTCCTTCAAGAAATCACTTGCAGCTTTCCCTCCTAGCAACCTCTCTTCTTCCATCTCTTCCGGCAATCCCGGGCATGTGACTGTGGCTGCATAAGATGGTGTGTAGTTGCATGTCTACACTCTTCTAATCTAGAGCTCGTTTGAATCAACCCTAGAGAGATTCCTCTATACTTTCTCCTGACTTCATACTTGCTAAGTGGATCATATATACAGATTGTGAAGAAGCTTGGTAAGATTATCCCATTTTTCCTTTTCTTCTCCAAAAAATGGAGTCTTCTTCCGTTTATTTCTTTGTCTCTCCCTTGATGAGAATAGAAGTGTAGCCTTCCTCTTTCTACATATCCTCCTTGGGAGGTTCTTCATGAATCTGAAATATGATGAGATTGAACCTTTATCCTCTACTATTTGATCTGTTGAAGGAATCAAAGAAAGGCCACAGTGTAGCTTTCGATACCACCGTAATATCCCAACTGAATGGCTAGCATCCATGGCCGGAAAACGCATTTTCCGCAAAATGGAGGCAAATGCACTGAAACCACGTACCTGATCCACAGATCAATGTATCTAATAATGAAATCAATAGATGGCTCCAAATAAATTCTTCAAGGGGTTGTACCGTATCTCCTACACTTAGATGTCCGCGTAAAATGTCAATAAGGGACTCAACCAATGTAAGGCCATATTTATATAATAAATCGCTATTCTATAGTCAGAAATGCTGAAGATATGGCAATAATAAATATTCCATATAGTAGAAAATGTATACAATGTGGAGGAATCAATCACCTAACTATAGCAAATGGAAGCCTCAATGAATCATGTATAAGGCAATGTAGCAAATACCTACAGTAAAATACTTCATATACCAAATAACGTAGCTATTGGAGATAATTTATACAAAATGACAGAAGAGATGATATTATGTTTAAACAAATGAGGGAGTAAGCTCTAACCCCTGAAAACATCAATACAATACATATGACAATCCTTTGGAAGGATTTAAGGGCACATCATCAAAGGGAAAATAAGTGTAGAAATGCTTTGTGAGTCAAGGAAGAATCCGCAACTCAATAATATAAATACATGTGATATAATAAAGGCATTCTCAAATCAAGGAAACTCTCCACATTCTCTAATGTAAAGGCTAGATCCCAGAATAAAAGATCTCACTTCAAGAAGCCGGGTAACCTCTCACCGAAAGTGTGGCATCAACACATAGTCTTCAGGATGGAATGCGCCGCCTATGATGGAAGATGTTGGCCTGGTGCCAAGATGTGAAAATGGCTCAGAAATCGAATAACTCCCTGAGCAAGAGAAACTCCCTCCTGGAAAGATAAGCCAAGCATAAAGTGCTGTGGAATCTCCACTCAGCTCTGCCTATATGTATTGTGTTATACTTGAGCGTAAATAATGCAATATCTGAAGAATGGATTTGGCTGACAATATGTGGAGAAGATGAAGTGAAATCCTCTAAAAGGCCTCTCAAGAAGGAGAGGAACGAAACAAAATGAATCCTCGTGCTGCTGTGACTGCAACTTTGTCAATAATCCAGAGTGCAATTTGTCTCAATAGAAAAATACCAATTGATCCAAGATATTTCTATGGCTACTTCCTTCTTATATGTATACCCCATCTCCCTCTTTTCCATGGACCCCACACTTCTATGAAGTTTCTTCCACAAGGAATCTGTCCTCTCCAAAATTGCGTTGTCTTCATGCAAGCTAATTTTAGGCAACATCGTTGACTTGGTCAAATCCAACACATTCCTCATGAAAATTCATTTCCTTTTCACACTGTGAAGGTGCAGCTAAGCTGCTCCATTAATCCTTTTCACATTATGAAATATCTTAGTTCCCAATCAGGGCCTTAACCATTTGGATTCTGTCTCCTGTATTTGAAATAAGAAAATTAATTTTCCACTCCTTCTTCAGAAAATTTGGAGACATGTTCTCCTCTTAGAGATTTCAAGCCATTCTAAAGAGTGAAGGACAGACCGAGTTCTCTCTTCTACTCTCCCTGTAGCATCTCTTTTTGTGATGATCTCCTCGAAGGAAAGTGATGCTATCTCATTAATCAAATCTCCACAATGCCCTCCTAGCATGGGCTACTATCAAGTATGATACTACTTTAAAGAAATACCTGAGGATAAATAGCATGTCCAGAGGTCCCTGAAGAATGGATCTAGCATAGAATGGAAATGAGCCTTTCCTGCTATGGATACCCATCTCCTAAGCTATGAGCCATTCAAATGAAGTCACCCTTCTGCACTGAGGTAACCCCAAAGTTCTGCCATCCTACCTTTAAGCCTGAAAAGTGTTGGGAGAAATATGCATATGGTGGACTCTGTATTCTACCTATGCTATGTCCTAATTTCCATCATGATAAGTCTAGAGGCTGGCTGTCCATTGGCTGCTAATTTTTCCTTTAAGTGGAAAAAATGAGGACTATATTCCTTGAAGACATCTTCCAAATGCCGCAAACAAGGTCAGCTATACCTATATATGAGTATTTCAGAGGTTACTGCCTCACTGAGAGGCATCATCTCCATCATATGGCTCAATCTCATAAAGAAACAAATGTAGTCAGTAAAATCCAGATTACATCCCATGTCTCCCTAGACATGAAAAAAAAAGTGTATGAATTCCTCCCCAAAGACATCCACACAATGCCTTCTCAAGCATGCAGTCATAAAAAGAACAAGAACCATAGGGAGAAAAGATGAGAATCCTGTTCTTGCTGCCTATGCAACAAATGTGAGAAGGACAATGGTCCCCAAATGCAAGCAATGAAAGGTATCCTCAACCGAAGAGACTCATAGTTGGGAGTGGCTTTCAACCACTTTGCCGCTAAAATCTCCCTCAGTGATGGAGGAAGTGAATGATGTATACAATGAGCATAACCACCATAACATAATTCCTTCCCCAAGTCCTCCTAGGAATTCCCATCAACCATGCTTATGGCCCTAGGCCATGCAAGTTTCTGAGAAAAGAATGCTCCTCCTTGGAGCAACATCCTACATGATGAGAGCAAGGGACATATACATACATCATATGAATGCCTCATGGGGAAAAACAAATACCCTTACCATACTCCCCGCCCATGGGCTGTGCGGAGGGTTAAAAATGAGTCTCCTCTCATCCCTGGTGAGGGCCGGGCACCTCTCTCCAAAGAGTCATGTCCCTCCTCCATCTCCATCTAGTCCATGCATCTCCTCATATGGGATATATCTCCTTCTCAAAAGCCTAACTGCAGTCATTCCCTCCATGATGGGTAAAGCTCATAGAACAAGTGGGCCGAAAAGGAAATCCTCATAAGTTGCTTGTAACAACTCTCCACAGGCTTGAGGCCTGTGTTAAAGCATCCTATCAGATAAAAAGAAGCACCTTCATATCCGACTAAATACTCCTCCAAGTGCAATTGCCATCCAAGATCATGAAAGTAAAAATATCCTTGGGAATACCCACCAACTAAGGAGCCCACGGGATTTATCTTCCTGCAGTGATGTGACTGGCTTATAGCCCTATGGAGAGATGGTCATGGTCAGTCCCTCCTTCACATCTCCTATGCCAAAGATGCAGTTGGAAGAGCAACTTTCCTTTGAAGTATTTCTGTGTCAGCGTAGAATCAGAAATAGCAAGAGCACATGTTTAGATAAGGCTTTCTCCTGGAGTCTACCCCAAACTCCCAATCACTGATTAAGCCTTCTCCATCAATTTCTAATGCCATGATTGGTGTGCCAACAGTGAAGAATCCATCCTTAGAGGATCCGTGTTCTATGTGAATACTCTCCTATGAAATGAGATTGTCAATAAGAGACTGCATACATGAATGTGTCTGCCCATGCTTCCATCAGACAACCGACCACTTAGGTGCATCAACCTCCAAATTGGTTAGACGTATACTCTTCATCTCATGATTCTGGGTCTTCTCCTACTTCCCCACACAGTTTCATGGTTTCAAGTACCTCTCAGGTCAATGGCACAGATAGAACATGGCTGTGCTTTGTTCCCAAGAAACATCTGTGGAGCCTCCCGTAAAGATGGCACTCTCTATTCATAAGAGCCCTCTTCTCTCTATATGAGGCACCTGGATCACCTATATCAAATAACGGTAAGGTTCTAATATCTTCACAAAATGATTGGGTAACCCTCCAATGATTTGATCCCTGGCTTGTTAGATCTCTCCATGTTATCTGCTTGTGTGAGAAGAAATATTTCTCTCTCCAGCAAGTATGGTGCAAGTTATACAAGGGTTTTGCTTGAGTTTTCTTGTTTACGCACAAGTGAGTCTCAGTTAGTCCTTTTCCTGCCAAATATTTTTCACTATCAGTTTTATATTGAATTTTAAGAAAGATGCAATGTTTATACTTTCAAAGAAAAAGATTAAAACTACCTCAGCAAAAGTTTCTACTTTCAAATGAAGTACTGCAACTTTGATGGCTTCATCCTCCAGCATTTGTGTTGCTGCAAGAAGGTCTTCAACTCTTCCACCCAATATTTGGCTGAACATACAAAATAACCTTCAATGGTAGATAGATGAAATCTATCATGTCATTTTTTCCTTCAAAATTTCCATCTTGCAAACTCGAAAACCGAGATGATTCGAATTTCCGAGTCCGAGACTCATACCCAAGAAATCACTAAGGGTTTCCTCCTAGCAACCTCTTTCTCTTTCCATCTCTCTTCCATCAATCCCGGGCATGTGATCAGCTGCATAAGATGGTGTGTAGCCGCATGTTCACACTCCCAATCTAGAGTTTTCTTTTGAAGTAAAACCATCTAGGTAGGATTCCTATCCTTTCTCTCGGATCTCCTATACTTGGCATGGATCATATACAGATTTAGGTGGAAGAATCTTGGGTGCTTATCCTGGCTTCTTATTTTTCTCCAAATGATGATTCTTTCTTCTTTTTGTTTCCTTGTCTCTTTGAGGAGAAGGTAGTGCATGGCTCTTCCTTCTTTTCTCGTATATCCTCCTTTTTTGGGGGAGTGTCTCTTCATGGATCTGAAATATGATGAGATTGAACTCATCCTCTTCAATTTTCTGATATTATTGGGCTTAGACTCACAATATGGTTAAGAAAGCAGCCGATACCACCATAATATCCCAAATCTCGAATGGCTAGCAATCCATGGTTGTGAAAATGCATTTTAAATGCAGGTAGCAAGAATTTGAACTAGATATGGGATCCTTTATAAATGTATTGCAGAATTTAATCTTGCTATACTCAAATAAATTAAGTGAAGCAACAGACTTCCACACTTAGATGTCCGTAGAAAATGCCCACAAGGACTCCAACCAAATGCAAGCACACATATTTAGAAAGACAACGTTATTCTATTGCAGAATACACAAAGATATGTATAGCCAATAAATATCTGATATAGTAGCAAATGTATACAATGTGTGGGAGAATCAATCACTCCACTGTAAGTAATGGAAGTCAATGAATCATGTATATGGAATGTAGTAATATCATGGTGTGCAAATATCAGAGATCAAAAATAACGTGTTTATTGGAGAGCACGTCAGATAAAATGAGAATAGGATGACAGTGACAACATAAGCTCAAATAAATGAGGGGGAGTAAGCTCTCAACCCCTCAAACACTAATAAAATAATAATATAATAATCCAAGGATTGGCTAACATACATCAAAATGGAAAATATAGAAATGCCAGAGAGAATGTATGTTAAATCACAACTTCAATAATATATTACATGGATATGGTTGAATATGATTCTCAAACTGAAACAAACCTCCTCCAACAGGATTTTCTAACAAAGGTTGATCCCTGCACGAAAGATCTCTGCCTACAGTTTGTGCAACTCTCATCAGCAATCAGCCAAACATAGTCTTCGAGGATGGACTGTAACAGGAGGATGAGATGTTGGCCTTGGAAGCAGATGTGAAATGGGTTTGAAATTTCTTCCATAATAACTCTTAGAGCAAGAGAAACTCCTCTCAAAGATAAGTTTGGGAGAAGCTGTTAGTGAATCTAATGCCCTAGCAACATTGTGTTATACTGGAAGTAAATAATGCAATATTCAAAGAATGTGATTTGCTTTGAGCCAATATGTGGAGAAGATGAAGTAATCTCAAAAGGCTTCACAGCAGGAGAAATCTAAATAGAATCTCAAAGAAGAAACATCACAACTTCATGGATCAGCTGAGTGCAATGGTTCACACAAATAATTCCAAATAATCAAATGAGCAAGATATCTTCTATGGCTTCCTTTATACAAGAATGTCTTTTTCCATATCCAACACCTTAGGTTTCTTCCACAAAGGAATTTTCTCCTCCAAAACACGTCAGCCTTCAAGTAAGTACCCCAGGTGTTGTTGTTGACTTGGTCAAACGGATCTTGCCTTCATGCAATTGCTCCTCAGCATTGAAGGTGTGTTAAGTAATTTTATTGATCCTTTTCATTTAGCTGATATTATTCCTACTCTGTAGTCTTTTACCATTTTATTCACCTCCTAGATGAAATAAGCAAAATTAATGTTCCAATTTTCTCTTAAAATTTAGGACATTTTCATACTGTGGAAAGTAGGAAGTCATGTTTCATTCATGTTTATAGATGTGATTGGTAATCAAACACAAAGTGGTTTCATCAAGTCCAAAAGTGTAAGATTGTTGTAATGATGTCAAGTGGTACTTGATGGAAACTCTGTTATGATAAGTTGTCCTTGATGAAAAACCTACTTGATGCTACAGTTAGCTAGCTAGTTCAAGGGTACGAGTGATTGGATAGAGCATGCAATTCAAATACAAAAGGTCAGAGGAAGGTGGAACAATTAAGAAATATATGCGGCCGGGTGATGCAAATTTGCGTACACACATGGGTAAAGTAAAGTAAAGATAAATCACGTAAATTTTATACAAGGTTTCCTGTAGTCAACAAGGCTCCTCTTAACAGGTAATAAGTCCATAGTAATGGAGTATGTTAATGGATATTTGATCCGTCTAGGAATACTGCAGTTAGTGGTTTGGCTCGTGTATTAAGGTCTGTGTGATAGTATGAGAGGAAGGATCCAGTGTTGTGGGGCAGAGGGCTGACATGTAACATTTCTAAATGAAGTAAGACAAAAATAAAAGGTAAATATGAGTGCTACCCAAATAACTATGCACCCAGTATCACAATGATGGATCAGATCATTGCATATGAAATGGTTATGGTTGTACAATCTTTGTAAGGTTTATTAGATCTACTACTAAGTTTGTTTTATTTTATGGTGTCGAGATCTGTGTATAGTTTGAAGTTCTTAAAGTAAAACGAATCTATAAGTTGATAAATTACAAATTTGTATGTGGGTTTGTCTCGTGTAAGGTGCGTACATACGCGGATACTTTTCTTAGTAGTATCGTATCGAATCCGTATGTTGATATATGGCCACGAGTTATTTCAGAAATTATGTATACACATGGAACACTTATGATAAGCGATAGAAAGAGGCAGCAGGGCCCGGCAGTAGGATGATGCTTCATCACCAGAAGATAACAACAACAATACAAATATATATTGCTGTTGGCTGGTTATTAGTTGTTTCATTTGGGTGATACCTTCTTTACAGAAGATATGGGGTTTAATGTTAGATATTTGAATTTAATTTATCAGAATTTGATATGATGAATACGATAAGTAGTAGTATGGGGTTTAGAGAACTATAATCTGAGCAGACATATTTTAAGTATGTTTGTGTGAAATTCATTTTTTTGTTCAGATTGACAATAGTCTTAATTTGGTATGTTGAGATCAGACACGAGGGTTTAATTCATGGAAAAGCATGTGTATACATGGGTATTGCTGTTAGTAGTATTTGTGTTTCGGTTTTCATACATTTCTCGACTGTATAGTAAAGGATTTAGTGTTATTTGTGTTTTGGCCTGCCATTATGCTTTCATGCGCTTATATCATTGCTTTGAATGTTGATTTTAAATTGCATTAATTATTTTACTAATAGTTTAGTGATTTTCGGTTTAGTGGTTTTTTAATTAGGTGATTCAGTTATTAGTTTTTAATGGTTTGCACAATGATCAATTTAAATTTTCAGTATAGAATATTGGGTTTAAATTATGGTAGAAAGAGGCCCAAATTTCAAAAATATGATGAAAAGACATACAAGTTGTATAAAGCAGCTGTGTGATCCAAGATAGTACCTATAAAACATGGTCCATGATGAGTCAGTGGTGGTTGGAGCCTTCAAAGAGGAAGTCGTGTTTCCTTCAAAGAGTATCTAGTGATTATATCGTGTTTCAAAGACCTTCCAAAGGTGTTGGAAAGGAGATCAAGGGATTGGAGCTCCCTTCCAAAGAGGGAGGTGGACAACGCAGGAAGGTTGTAGCCTTCTATAGTGGGTTCTCATGTGGGCTTCAGGCATGAGTCCATGCTAGTACACTATCAGGTATTTGTCATTATACTGTAAAATGGAAGGCAAGAGATGAAAACAATGGTGGTTTTCTCCCTACCTTAGGTTTCCACCAAATGTTGGTGTTCATGTGTACAAGTTATGCATTATACTTGGCCTATTATTAATAATATGTTTATCATAGATTGGAATTTTGACCATTTATGGAATAGTTTAAGATAAAACATATGAAGATTTTAACCCAAAATATAAGCTCAAATGAATATATACCAAGCTTGTATGCATAATCTATATATATATATATTGTGCTCCGCCCCTTGGTAGTTGCATGAAATGAATAAAAGAAAAATTCCAGCTGCAGCTTAAAACATCGATTCACTCCCACCCCCCCCTTCTCTCGCATTTTCCCCACAAAGATCAGCATTGTTTGTAGAGCATATATTTTATGTGAGGTATTTTCATTAGATTTAGTATTGCGTTGTTTATCGAGTTGGAGAAGGGTGGGCTCTGATCTTAGTGGAAGACATATGAAACGAGTTTCAGAAGCACAGAATAAAGGAGGAATTCAAAAGAGAGTGGAGAAATGATTCCGTAGAAATGGAAAAATTAATAAGTTTTCCAATTCATTAGAGTTGGAGGGAATCCAATTCAGAGGTTTGTGAGGATCATTCATTGTGGTGGATTTTAGTGGATGGTTGTCACGACCCAGGGAGAATAGATTTTCCAGATGAGTTTCAGGGAGAACTGAAGCCTGGCAGCTGCGTTGAATCCACCATAGAGGCCAGCTTCCTAACTTGATGGGAGTCAAAAATCTATGTAAAATAATGCTATTGATTTACATAATAAATATTCCTCACAAATAATGCACTAACAAGGGTGGTTTTATCCTCTAAAGAAGCCACCGAATATCTTATGTTCTTATGTCTCGTTTTATGTAGTCCATTGTTTATGGTTTATGCCACATGGCAGGGCTTTTCGGTATATTCTCATAAGGTACATGCTATGAGATAATTTACTTATTGCCCTAGTTAATATATGCATGATTCAAAGAGAGATGCTTTTAATTGGTAAAAATTGATACAGGGAACACTGCATTCCACCCAACCCTCTAGTAGTGTTAAAGGTTTCTAGTAATTGGTATCGAGCAACGCTATAGTTGCATCCTTGATCTCTAGAGAGTAATATTTGGGTTGCAGTTGGTGGTGCCATTCCATTTTTTTCAAATGACTTCAAGAGTGTTTTCATTATCATTGAAATTTAAAAGAGGTACAAAAAATGTTAAATCTCGCCTTTGTCTTATGGATCTAACATTTGAGAATACTATGTGAAGGATGTGGCAAGATACAATTTCATTGAAATTTCTTCAAAGAAGAGTGCTCAAGTTTAGATTCATAATATAATCAAATTCTATGATAACAATTTAAATAAGTCAGCAAGTTTGAACTACACTAAAGAAAATGGTACATGCTAGTGTCCATATTTAGGATGAAGCAAAAAAATAAAGAAAATGAGAGAAAGAGGAACAAGAAGAAAAATAAAAAGAACAAGAGGAAGGGCCTTGAAAATAAAAATTCCAACCACAAGAGTCTTGTCTTCCTAATGAAAATGGCTCAACTCATAATGATAGTAACTCAAGAAAAATAAAACTAAAGGTATAAACAATAATAATTTCTACAAAGCAGTGTTTCCTTTTAGATTCATATTTTTTCCATATTAAGTGTATATTTAATATAGAAATGAACAAGGTTCTGTGGTTTAGATTTATAACAATTAAATTAAATACTTTTTTTTATGACTGGGTTGTAAAAAAACTATTGCATATTTGTGATATAATAGAGCCTCCAATCTCTAGGAGTATATTTTCAGCTTTAAAGATTAAATTAAGATAAATACATATTGAATAAAGTAAGGAGGAAGAAGTAAAGAAGAGAAGGAATATCAGTATTGAGATTAGAATTTAAAGCTGCCATGTCCTTAGAAAGAAACGAAATATGGAGAAGAAGATCATTATAGACTTGACTATTTGCTTGAGATCCGTATATCACCATTGATAGATTCAAGCCTGGATTTTGGAAGGATAGTCTATTTTTCTATGGTGGAAATAATAACAAAGAAGAACCTAAATGACTTGTATTGAACAATACTAGTCGCAAGAGTGCATTCAAGTAAATAAGAAGTAGTCCTAAATAAAATCAACAAAGGGAAAAAAACTCCAAGGAGAACATGAGTTTAGAAGAGACCCTTTTACTCCAAGAGAGAATCATGAAAAATATGAATATCTTTTGTATAACTAAAGTCCCTTCATTTCTTTGATGCGCAAGGTAGAGTGTTACAATTATTACAAGTAGACATGTTGCATCTAACTATAGAGAAAAATGTATAGATTTAATTAGGAGAGTTTGTATAAGACACATTAAGGAGATTGAATTAATAGTAGAAGCACCACATTTTATGTATATTTTATCATGTAACATGTTTGGACATAAGGAAATTGATCGTAAAATATAATAAATGGAGAGAATCACATGACATGTAAGGGTATAGCTCGCATGAGCAACATGAAATTGATCCTCTGGCTTCGCATGTCAAGGGAGTGCTATACATGCCATACTTTTTTCCATATGGTAGGACTTATGCTGTCTACGTTGGTCTGCTGAAGTCATTAAGTAGTTTCTCAGAGAAGCGATAGGAGGTAATTAAAAACCAAGAAGGAAGAAAATAAGAAATGCAAGACCATGTGGAGTAAGAAAGAGAAATAGTTCTCAATAGTGTGCTATAAAATCCCATCCTACATTATGTGATTATTTCATGCATACTTATAGAGATTGCAAATATTCCATGATAGGTCTGCAACTCTCTGTGTAGATTGTATGGTAGAAAGTGGAGCAAGCTTTACAGGCATCAGTAAATAAAGCTGCTATATGTCACCTTTAGCCTATGTATTTTCTTTATAACATGATCAACCTACCACTTGGTTTTGCTTGAGTTTGTAGCTATGGCGTCGGTTGAAAATTGTACAACCATTCATGTACTCTAAATATTTTCTACAACCCTTTATAGAGGTGATTTGAGATTTTGGCTAGCCATGTGTGATTTTGGGAGATGATCATTATTACATCCATGTAATGTTCCAGCTGTTTCATTATCTTTAGCTAATAAGTCCACTAATATTATGTTGAGACATCAAAGTATGATAGTATTTTTTTTGTTGTTTCCATTTGAAGTATTTTGTAGCCAATTTTATGGGATGTGGATACATTTAAAGTCCATGACATGTTATATTTAGAGTCAAAGGTCTATAGGATAGTTTCATGTAACAATATAGGATTAATTGATAAATTCAAGAAAATTCACATGGAGCCCACGCATTTGTATTTATGTTGTCATTGGGTCATGGATTAGAGAGAGAATGGTGAGGTATGTGAGTCATGTATGAGGTATTATTTTGCTACTATAAATAATGCATGTTCATTTTTATAATATTGGTACATATGGTGCTTCATTATTGAAAGGGAAGCAATGTTCAGAGCGGTTTGCATCACTGCTGAATTTGAGATTGTGTGTTCAGGGGAGAACCTATTTTATCTTGATTAGCCATCATTGTAGGATTATGGTCCTCTTTGGTATTCTATGTGTAGTCATACAATGATTGCCAAATAAGGGTTTCCATGTTACGACCAACATGTCAATGATGTCAACATGTGCTTCTACTGCGGTTTCTGTGAGAGTATTTGCTGATTCCCATGAATATTTGTTTCTATTGTGTGATATCTATTAATGTTTTTATGGTTTCAAAGTGACATAGGTTGATTAGTAGTTGTTATCTTTAAAGAGGCACATTCTAATGTTGATTGGTTTATTTATTTCTTGTTGTTGATGTGAGAAGGTATGTATGTTGAATGTAAATAACAATTTCTCCAATGCCTGCATACTTGTATTATTTCCTCATTATCAAGTCTTTATAATTTTTTACCCTTTACCATTGATTACAAAGGAGAAGTGATAAAGGATATGATGATATAGATATATGTGTGGGGTTTGCCAGAATGCCAAAGGGGAATATTGTTGGCATATGGGTATTCTAGATTTTTAGTTAGTTTTTGGTGTTGATTTCGTTTTCTAGATGGTATCTAGATTTAGTTCGCATTTATGTCAACCCTATGTTGATATAGATAATGTATTGATGCCATCCTTGGTATATATGTGGTTGAAGCTAGTTGAGTTGGCATTGGAGTTAGTTTTTTTGGTATAATGCCAACCAGATAAAGTCTGTGTTGGCTTAATGTATACTAATGCTGTGATGATTGGATTTGGTTGAAAACTAGTTGTTGATGGAGATGGTTATAGTGGGAACCATTTAAAATCTGAGAGGCCAACTAAAAGCTACAGGCATGATTTTGATGTATTGCTCTGCGGTAGTTATATTATTCTCCTATACATAATCTGTAGAACTTAGGATGACTATGCAAAGAGATGTCCGGGATGATGATGAGATGTGCTTTTAAATGTAAATATGGGTTTAAAACGGAATAGGTGCCATAGGAGAGCGAGACTGAGTCATATTCATTTAACCTTGTTTGATGGATTTCAAGGCTGGCTCAAAGGAACTTGAGCGATATTCATAGAAAATTTGCAAGTGTGAAAGGAATTTGAAGAGGTTTCGAGCCATGTACATGAGTAATGAAATATAAATCAATTGGTAGAGACAGAAAAAGAGGATTTTGTATTATGTTTGAGTACTTTTCCTAGATGTCGGGAAGTAGGTCATAAAAAGTATTGAATGTTCGAATAAAATTAGTGTGCTTCGCATGTGGTTTTGGTCAAGAGCTTCTGAAGGTGGAAAAAAGTATGCTAGGTGTACTTCCTCTGCATTCTCAGTACATCCAAATTATTTGAACTTGTATTCTTGTGGAATATTATAACTACTAATAAGGTTGGAATGGTGATAAATTACTCTGTTGTGTGAACACCTTAGTGGAGCATAGTTGTGATATGGTTGATTTTTCAACTTTATGTAATTTTATCCTGTCCTAAAGTGCAATTTTCCAATATTTAATATTATTCATTTTGAGTTGTTAAGATTCAAGGTGAGAATGAGTGAGAGAAGGCTAATAGTGATGAAACTTTGTTATAAATAGAGCAAAGATATATAGCGTTTTTTAGTGAAAAAAAAAGGAAATGAATAGCATATTGCTGAACTAGTGCATCATTTTAGATTAAATTTCTGTTATACAGAGAAGATTTTTTTTTGGATGATTGGAGTAGAGAGCATGTTGGATGGAAATAGTATTATAGTTTTGATGTACAGATGGGAGCCTAATGCTTAGAAGCTGAGAGTGCATCACAGTGTTTTTTTTTATATAGATTGCAGAGATTTATGTTTGTTGGAGTTTTTGATGTCACAGATGAATTGGAGCTGGAGAAGAGCGCCTGACCGTTTAAAATATATATATGCCATGTCGTTCCCAGGGTGGGAGAGCTGTGACTCTGTGCGGAGTAGGTGGAAACTGAGTAGCCAGGTGTGCAGTGTCTGGCGTGCATTCCAGCTCCATAGTTTAACATTAAGTAGGAGTCGTTGAGATGGTGGTATCTCAAACAATGTATTTTTTCAGAGATACAGAGAGAGCCAGGGCAATTTTAAAGATTTTTAGTAGAATTGAGTTCTCATGGGTATATAGTCAATCAATTTTATAAGAGTGTTGAGCCTCCTGAAGTTGATGGGATAAAAAATCTAGTGTAAAAGACTCTACGACATAATATAGATTTAGAGTATGCTTAGTCAAATTGTAACAAGGGTGGTTTTTCAATAAACGGTTTTAACATATATATTTTTTTCTCATGTGTAGTTGATGTTGTTTATTTGCTTATGTTGTTTCCGTGTTTTTGGTTTAGTCTCATATAGTACACATGTTTATGAGATGTACTTTTTTTTTTTTGGTTAATATATGCATGACTCAAGAAAGAGGTTTTAAATGGTGAAACTTCATAATAAGACACACTATTGATTCACCCACTTCCCCTTTCACAAGTGCTCAAGGTTTCTAATAACTTCTGATGCTAATTTGAAATATTGTGTGTCAATGTTTTTGTTGTAAATATAATTTGCTTCTGTTAAGATAGAAATTTATATTCAAAATTGTATTTTTAATTTTAAAATGCATAGTGTTTTACTGTCATATTATTATTAAATTCATGTTACCTCAACTTAGCCTATCTAATTTTGTAAATATTTCTAAGATTCATTATTTAATCATTTTTATTTCAAAACATCTTTGAATACATCTAAGAAAATACTTCAACTTCATTAAGAGATTACATTTTATTTCCTAAAATACTAAAGTATGATGAACATAATCTATGATATTTTTGGTTTCCATCACGAAATAGACATCTCCTAAAATATATAATAACTTTTACATTTTTATGTGCTTGGAGACTGCTTCTTATTTTGTGTTGACTTTGTAAATCTTGTAAATGATTTTATGGAAGAAACGAATTATCAACTACTTGATATAGTAGTAGGGTAATGACAATTATATAGTTTGTTCATAGTAGATTAGTAAGTAGCTCGTAGATCTTCTACAAGTAAAATACCACTCAAAAGAAATTTCATAAAAAAATTCTAGAGATCCACTCAAAAAATCCATAATATATATTCCATGTTGATATTTAAAGATATGGTGTCTTAAACATGGTCGTGGTTTTGTAAAATATATCTCAATTAATAGAAAAATAAGCATTTCAGCAATGTTGAGGAAGTGGCGTTTTCATTGTATCTTGTGCACTTTGGTAAACTTCTGCAATTCATAGCATCAAATCTTTCACTGCATCTTCGAAAGTGAAGTTCATGTATTAATTTTTCTTTTCTATATGTATTTTTGTATGCAATATTGATAAGTGTTTTCTTCACATGCATTCTATATTTACTTGATAAAGTTTGAAATAATTTCAAAATGGTGTATTTTTTTCCAAGAAATCACAATTCTAGAAACAACTAAATAAGAAAAAAAAAATATAATTTTCCATGCTTTCACATATTGTGTTTTCAAAACTTGAACATATATTTTGGAACATATATTGCGGTCTATTAATGTTTTTAATTATTCAGATTTAGATCGGTATTTTATTGTAAGTTTTGTAAATATAATTTATTAAAATAATATAATGAATAAAACAATGTCACTTAGAGTGTACTATAGAGATCTTGATAGCTTTAGGTAGTGATGCCATTTTGCGATTCCAACGCACGGATGAAATTCGCCAGCACTGTAAATTTATTTTTTTGTATTTTAATGATGTGTATTGAGTTTTTCTTTTTCCGGGATGAAGTCATTATCCGTATGCGATATGTGTGAATGTGGAGGTGTCGAAATCGATGATATAATATATTGTGACCTCAAATATAACAACACCAATTTCAGCTTTCATTCGTCGATAGTAGAGGTGTGGAGGTAGTTTTCAATGGGGTACAATTTTTTGTTGTGTGCGGTGACTTTACATGCACTTTAATCATGGCATATACACAAAATCAAAGTATTTGTTGGGCGTGAGGAGAATTCATTGTGGGTATAAAATTTTTAAATAGAAAGGTGGAGTGTGAAGGTGCAAAAGAAACTAATATATAATATTAGTCAATATTTTCAACATGAATTTCTAGGCTCCACAAAATATATGAATCCACACCTCTACACTTTCTCACACAGGAAACTTTAATATTTAAGTGTTCAAATTTGCTATCATATGCTTGTAATACAATTGGAACTAGAATATAATTGATGTCTTTGAGAGTTTTTATGGATAACTGATAATCTACTATATAATATCTAGTAGCTTTAGATTCCTGGACTACTTTTCTACAGTCAAGTATGAAGAGCACATTGGCAATGATTTTTAGAAGTGTGGTTATTTGTATCCCATATCACTACTTTCTTGGCTAGCTTTTGATTGATTTTATGTTCTGTCAGAAAAATGAAAATTTACTTTACATTTTTAGATATTTATATTGTTTACACATCTTTCTCTCTCCTCCTGATTATAAATGTCAATAAAATATGAGATATGGCATGTGAGAAATTACAGAGATGCAGAATGTGAAAGTGAAAAATAAACTCAGATAATTAATATTGATGAATGTTTCACTTGCCTCCATTTAACTGCTGTGTGCATCATGAATTGCCATGTACCCTGCTTTGTACAATTTCTCTCCATATCAAAGAGTTTTTAAAATTGATTTATTTTAAAAAAGAGCAGCAGAAATATTTCATTGTAAAAATATACTCAGTGGAAAGAAGACTTTCAGATTTCAAAGTGATAAAGACTTCACATAGTATACTTTTTCTTCATAAAATGAATGTATACTCAACGCCATTAGGGAAAAAATATAATTTTATGAAAGAAGATTTGATTGCGTAGAAGACTTCATTAGGTAATAATTTTTTCATTACGTAGAATGCGGACATCAACGAGGGCGAAATGTAAAAGAAACTGTATATAATAGCTTTCATTATTTTTTAATAAACATTTCTAGGCCCCACAATTTACAAAACCCATGTCTCCCCACATTCCCTCCACACAAATATATGATCACCCAACTTATTTTGAGGTAAGAAGATTGTAGTCAGAGTAAGATTTTTATTATTTTTTCTATAATTGCTTCTCCCCGCATAATAATTTAACATACATTGTTATTACTTGGCCTCAGCTGTGAAAAATATCTTTGAGAAAATTCCTTATAAAAATTTAATGAGTAATATTGTAAAATGTAATGATTACATGTCTATACTTATATCCAACATAAATAATTTAGCACAAAAGGTAATAAATCATATCATTCAACGAGAGAAGTCTAACTATCACTTATAATTTAATACAATTATATTTATCTATGAATATTTTAGGTCATACATTGACATACGTAAAAATAGGTATAAAAATATACATATGCTTTAATTATAGTATGTATAAAGAGTGGATCTTTATTTTTTTTAAAAATTGCTGTTTAAATGAAATAATTTGAAATGTTATATGTAAGCAATTTAATTGATATGCATATTAATTAAAGAATAATAATGAATTAATATAAAATTAATTTTATCTCAATATATGTGCAATGATTTTAGCTATTAAATTATAATTATTGAGATAATATTAAGAAGGTATTAAAATAAAGAAAGAAAACAATATATCATGATGTAATTAAAAATGCAACGTGTAATAAAATTTTATATTTAATAAATACTATAATAGCACACCATGTTTATTGAAATGTGGTTGATATATACCCATAGAAATAGCATCAATCACATTAATAATTATTAGATGTATAATGTAAAATGTCAATAAAGACATCATTTGTACTAAGAATAATTTCTGCCAGTCATTAAAACCCCCACACTGATGGGTATTATATTATTAATATAGCTTATATATTATCAGATATATTATTATACAATATTATATTACATTTAATGCTTATTTCAATTATAACATAATTAACTCTATAATAGCATATGGTTTTATTAGTAATACTTAATTATCTCTCACCATTATATATATATATCCAATGAAATATAAACCCAAGATATTAATAAACAAAAGGATTATTAATATTATATGCTCGAGTAATAATAAATCAAAAGGGATTAATATTATAAACCGAGCCATTAACAACTAATGAGAAGAACCCAATGACTAATAACATTATAAACCTCAAGAGATTGAAGGGAAACTTAAGACTAAATAATATTATAACCTGAAGTTAGATCACAACCAAAAGGGAATAATGTTATTAATTTAATGGAAATATTACAAACACTTGTATGAATACGAAAATCTTGATATTATAAATCGATGTTAAATCCATTATATAAAACAAATATGATAAACTGCAACGTTATAAACCAAATTTATAAAACCTACGTCATAAAAACCAAATACCCAAATACGAGAACCCATATAAATCATGACAGGCAGCATCTATTTATTATAATAATAATCCATTGAGATATTATTTAATGAATCTGACATTATTATTATATCGATGAGTATTATGTTTATTATAAACTTGAGGGATTAATAAACCTAAGGGGTGGAGACATGTTTGATTATTAGCTTTTATAAACCTGGTGATTCATTATTATAAAATCGTGATTGTTTAAATGTGACACTAATATTTACATATAAACCTAAATTCTTAATAATATAAATACTTACATTTAATATTTCTCTGCGAACCCTAATATTATAAAACCGTTATTAGAACCTACCTTATAAAAAAATATTATAAACCCCAACTATATGAACCAAATGTTATAAATGATGTTATAAACCTCAATGTTGTAAACCAAATATTATAAAACCTAATGTTATCAATCAAATATATATCAAATACCATAAACTCAATGATATGAAATTAAATATTATATAATCGTAATGTTAGTAACTAGATATTATATCTAAATACATAATACATTAAACTTGTTAATTAATATTTATAAAATCAAGGGGATTGATATTATAAACGACACATTAAACCCTTGAAATTAGTTTATAAAACTAAAGATAAATATTATAAGATTAGGATACATTATAATCCTAAATATTAATAGTAAACTGAGGGATTATTAATATTATAACAAAGGGAGTAATATTAAACCTAATGGATTAATATTATAAGACTAATGGATTGCCATTGTTATAGTAAAATATCATTAAACCAATAGTATTAATTCGTATAAAATCTGTTAATAATATTAATAAATTCAATGATTAATAAACCCAAAGGATTAATTAAAGCACATAAAAAACAATGAACACAACTAAGTGGAATAATATTAAACCTTTATTAATATTATAAACCTTTAACATTACAAATATAATATTATAAAACCCAATAATAAAAACAAAATAAGATAAACCAAAATTCGCGAAACAAATATTATAATGTTCCTATTGTTATAACTTATATATTTATAAAAAACTAGCTGTATAGACCAATTGAATATCAACTAAATACAAGTCAAATATACAAACCAATTTTATAAACGCATTGCTATAAACCTAGTATTATAAAGCCCAATGTTATAAACTAAATATTATAAACCAATGTTATAAACTCCATATAAAACCAATGTATTATTAATATTATAAGCTATTTAAATCTTCATTGATCCGTCATATCGCAATCGACTAGACAGGTACCTCGCATTAATTTCCCATGATAGCCATGTACCATATGGTCTGTGTGGTTTCCGCATTAACTCGCCTCTTAATGCTATCATCGCTACGACGGTCATTAACTCCTTTGGTCTGCCTAATCCCAGGAGATTAAAAAGGTGCCAGAAGATATGGAGGTTCGCGCCCATGGATCAGACGACGCCAACGTTCTATGAGTCAGCTTCACCCCGCCGCCGGTATTTTGCACCCTCGCCGCTTCGAGGCCACAGAAGACTTCAAAGGGAGGCGCTTCTTTGCAGCTCGCATTGAACCGATCCCATTCGCACGGTGCGCAGGGTCAGACGTTATCAGGCCGCAGATTCGGTTTTGGCCCCATGGTTGACGCCGCTCCTCTCCTTCCTAAGCTCACGATTATGGTGCTAGCCTCTTCCTGCCGTCCTCCCCGTCTCTCTTTCGCCTACCACTGACATACTCCCGTATGAGTCAGTTCTAACTCCACGGCTCCAATTGTCACGCCTCACACGCCCCTACTCGTGGTGTGAGTGTTCCCAACCACCATGCTCCTGCCAGTCTCCCATTCCCTTCTCCGAAGCAGGACTCAAACGCAGATGCCGGACTTGGCTATCTCCCCTCTTCTCCAAGGAGCAGTAGAATACAGTAAGTTTTTCCTCGGTGGCATGGACACGAGCGACGGAAAGGAGGACAGCATATAGCTTTTCAAAGGCAATCAGTTGAGGAACCACCGTCACTAACCTACAGGCTTGCATGCTCTCCAGGTTTTTGTTTCAATAATAGATAATGCTAGTTTTTGTAGCTGTATACTACCTAAAATGTTGTCTCAACTATAGCTTATATTTCTATGTTTATTCAAGCTTATGCCTCCAAACCCAGTTTGGCCTAGGAGGTTAAGATTCGATGTTTAATAGGACCGGGTTTCCCACAGGGTACTGTGTTGTACTGCGGAACGTGTTGACTTTCTCAAACACAAGGTTTCAGCTTTCATAGCCGATATTCAGACCATGTACTAAAATCCTTATACATAATAATTGTTTACTTTTAAAAAAATAATACAATAAAATCCTGCAGAGCATAATATAACCTTATATAAAAATTCAAGTACATTATTATAAACTCAGAGACCCAAAATATTATTGATACAGGGCTCAATGAATTAATAAAGACAAACATTATTAAAAACTCAAGCCATTAATATTATAAACCTAAAAACTCAAGCCATTAATATTACAAACCGTATATTGATGAACACAATAGATTAATATAAAAACCCAAATGATCAATAAACCTATGATCTAAATATTATAAAGTTGAAAGATTAATAAACCTAAACGAAATGTTATGTATCTAATGTTAAACTCATTATTAAACCCTATACAATGAACCTAATATTAAATCCAGATATAAAAACCAATAGCCGAAACCTATATTATAAAAATTAATATTAATTTTGGCATTAAACCCGACATTAAGTAAATCCTAATATTAAACGATAATTGTGAATATAATAATATTATATAACTACATTTATTATTAAACCTAAAAAATTAATATTATAAACACAAAGGATCAATAACCCGAAAGGATTAATATATAAACTTAAGTGATTATTAACTAAAGGGCTAGTATTTTAAACTCAGATTAATATTATAAACTTTAAGGATTAATGTTAAACTTAATAAAATAAACTCCAGATAACCTACAAAAAATTAATATTGAAGCATGATAAATACAATAATATGAACCCAATATTAAATCAATTATTATAAACTATCACATATATCAAAATACAAAACCTGAATACAACCTATTTATAAATACCAAGATGAAATTGGAATATTTAGAAACCCTAATATTGCAACAACAATATTAAAACCTAATTATTAATACTCATAATGTGACATCAAAATTGTAATGTAATGTAATACTGTGATTATTAGATTGATTATCACATTAGATGTGAAATTTGTCACAATGCAACATTGGAAATATTTTGTACCATTCCATTGACAATAATATTAGACCAAGATAAAACAAAATTAGAAAACCCCAACATTATAAACCAGATATTATAGTCCTCACACAAACCTACATTGCAAAAACCTATACAAAACAATAATTTATAAACCCTAATATTAATTAATTGTAATGTGGTAATGCGTCATTGAATAAATTGGTAATGTAAATTTGTCACAATGCAATGTTTGACATATTTGTACCATTCCAATATCAGCAACATGTTTTATTATAAAGCCTAATACTTAAACCTAAACATTAAACGATAAGATATAAACTGTATTGCAACTCTAATATTAAACCCAATATTATAAAAACATATTAAAGTAGTCATTGTAAAACCTTGGCCTAAACCTACATTGTCTACCCCAATGTTGTTCCAAGGATAACTCAATATTATAAACAGAAAATTACAACCTAAAATAAACTTTGAAATATCATAATGCTATTGCTAAAATTGTAATGTATCATTGCATAAATCTTCACAATAAATTGATTGTTATATTTAATAATATGGTCAGCAATATGTACGTTTTTAAAGATTGAAAATTTTATTCAAATGATCAAAGGTTAAACGCTAATATTATAATATATATTAAAAAAACCCTAACATTATAAAATCTAATATTTTAAACCCATAGTATTACACCCAATAGAAATCCAAATAATAAGTACAAATATTATAAAACCTAATATTAAATCCTAATTTTGTAATGTCATAATGCTTATGACGAACAAATGTTAAGTAATAATAATTAATAATTTTTCATAGTAGGTGTTATATATATTTCTAAAATTCATGACATCACAAGATATTTGATTATTAAAACCCTTACATTAAAAAGTTCAAATATTGAAACACAATATTGGAATCATAATATTAAAACTAAATACTAAAAGCCTACAATTATAACCTATTATAAAATATCAATAATAGCTATTAATATTAAAATCCAATATTAAAAATGATAAACATAGGATTGACTCACTGGTCATGATCAGTCACCTAAAACAATTACAATCAAGGAGCCCCTGTTTATCAAGGCGTATCTAATGTGTAGCTAGAATTATGCTGCCCATTTTAGTATATAAATTCATTTTAATATGAATATTAAGATTTTAATATTATGGCTTTCCATATTCCTCCATTTTAAACAATACTCACTATGTTTTGACTATGAATGACTATGTTTGCGATATTTTTAAATCAGGAACAATTGATATCATTTTCTTTCCATATCATCTATATTAAATATTGCTAAATCCATGTTTTTGTTCAGGTTAATAATTGTATCATTATGTTTAGATCATTGTTGATCATAGTCAGTTAAAATAAAGTTAAGTGATTGACTTGCGATTGATCATTATTGACTAGTGACTTTAATGCGTTCAAATCATAGTTGAATATATCTGGATTAAGAATACCATGTTTAATGTTAAAATTCTTCAAGTGATATATTTTATTGTATGGTTTATCTAAAAATTATAAAACCTAATTTAATATACCATGATTTGATTATAATACGAGGTCGCATCATGATTTGACTACGCATACCCATTAATGGTCATGATTATCCAATGGTTTCACATAGCACCTTTAATTATGTATTTATAGTTCTAGCGTCAAATCGCACCACCATTACACCAATGTAGCGAATATGGTCATGAGAAAATAATGTACCTACACATAGATGACCGTAAAATTTTCAAATATGATTTCTAAATCAAGGGTTTTATTATTGGGTTTCTTTAAAGCTTTTGTCATAAATAAGTTTTAATATTGTGCTTTGGGTTTAAATGCTATATTTTACATATAGTTTGAATATAAATATGATATTTTAGTATCCATCATTAATAAATGTAATTAAGTTAATAAGTAGTTAAACATAAAATTATTACCATTAATTACGCTCAATATTAATTAATACATTAATGCAATGTAACGTTAATTAATTAAAGTAATAATGAAAATTATTATATGTTAGATCAAGACTTTTCAGATCCTATAGCTGAGATATATTTTGATTAATCACATCATAATAATGACCAAATCATTATGATGTGATTAATTTGAAAGACATATATTTGTAGAAAATTTTATAATTAAAATAATAAATAATAATAATATTAATATTAATTTTATTTATTAATTTTGGAAATATTATCAATATTAATATTCAATAATGTCATTAATATTATATATAGTATTTTTATAGCTATGAATTGCCTTCTTCTGTTCTGATCACAATTATAGATTTAACCTGTTTTTGTTGTACCAATTTCCTACATTTCAAATAACCAATTAAATCACTCTATAACATAATATTATTAACTATTTATTATAATAACCAATATTATTAAACTTAAACCAAAACTAATATAAGTAAAGTATTAATAAAATTTTATAAGGTAAAGAAGCAATAACAATCGCTTTATTAATTACTACTATATAAGCCTAATATGATTATAAATATAATAGTATAAACCTAGAAACCTAATATTAAATCTAAATAATATTAAATTAATATTTCAAACTTAAAACTAATCTTTAAAACCTAACGGTCATTATTAGACTACATTAAACCTAATTATAATGATTATCACATATCTTCCATAAATATTAAAAATATAATTTAATTATACAACATTATACAACTTAAATATCACCTAGTACCCATAAATAAATATAATTTTAATTATATAACATTATTAATAACTTAAATATCATCATAATTTTGTATTATTATTTAATCAAATTAATAACACATAAAAATAAAAAGCTACAATTAATAACTAAGCTAATAAAAGTAAATATGCTAACCAATTATAATATTAATCCTTAAAGAATAAAATAATAAATAAGTTATAAAACCTAAAGTAATATTTAGTTACAATATAACGTAATAAACTTAAAATTTAAAATTGTAAAATATATGCCCATCGCATAGAAATTAAGTGTTCAAAACTTACAGTAATGCGCATTTAATATTAATAATATTAAATATAAATCATTAATGTTAATATTAATTGATAATATTAATGTATTATTAACACAACTAATGAACGTATTAATGCAAATTATTATAATTAGTAGGTAATACACGACATATTAATTTAATTGCTATTTTTTTCAGGAAGATTAATAATTGATATTAATTTTCTACAATTATTTTGTATATTAATATTTTATATCATTGTTAATATTAGTAGTAATAAATAAAATATTACTAATAATGTTTCATAGTAAATACATAATTAATAAGTTGCAAATAATTAATATTATTAAATGTAAACAAAACCCATAATATTAAATTAATATTATGGATGTCTTTTTAAGAAAAATATTAGTAATTAATACTAATATTGTAAAATTATTAAAATATTAATATTAATGAAATTTAATGTTAAACTACTATTAATGATAATCGTTAATGATATTACTAACCTAATACTAGAGAAACCAAATATTTACAAACCCTATGATGAACTTAAATAATATTAAAAATTAATATTAAACCAATACTTAACCTTAAATAATACAAAATTAATATTAAAGCAATATTAAACTTAATATTTAAAAACTTAACTAGATACTTAAGAACTAAACCTAATTATAATGTTATGAATGGTATTTAAGAAATATTAAATATAAGTACCCATTAATTATATAACATTGATTAAATATCAATTATAATTTTGCAACAACATTAATAATAATAAATATCGAAGATATTTCTTATAAAAATGATAATTCAATCATTGTGTTAATAAAAGTTAAATGTGTTAACCAATATTTTTATATTAGAATATATTTTAATAGAAAAAGAAATATAAAATAAAATTATAAATTCCAAAAATAATATTTAAAAAGTACGTATATATAATAAGCCCTGCTGATAGCTCATACCCAGTCTCCCGCTGCTAAAGTACCTTGCCATGGAAATAAACACAAGTCAAAATCCCCGACGCCTTGGGTTAGGCCTGAAATTAAAGCCGACACTGGACATCCTTCTGTGGATCGCACGGATTATTACCCGTGGATGTGGTGTGGCCATCAAAGACCGGAACCATGTCTCTAAAAAAAAAAACACACAGACATAAAAACCAAAGTCTTTAAGTATGAAACAACCCAAAATAAAATATTATGACACAAACATGTAGAGAGAAGGAAATGATTTTATACTAGGACGGCATTACTAGTCTGAGGAAACGTTTAATCGCTGTCACTTATAATGTAGTTATATCTTTCGGACAGTTTATGCCGAGGGGTCACAGGGGGAGGCAGACCCCTATTCGTTGCGCGAGGCAGCCAAAATTTTAAAGGAGGGAAATCCCCCCGTCCATGGGTTCAGGCGTGTTGAGATTCAACAAGACATAATCCCAGTGTGCTCAATCACCTAATAGGATGGAGCCCCAAGTTGGCTTTTTACGTGGAAGTCTATTTTTAGAATAAATGAGAAAATTCTATTTATAGATTATGCCTATTTAGGATGGTGAGAAATCCCTATTTATAAAATTATATTTTAGATGTGTGTGCTAAGGCGTATTTATAGACTAATGTGTCATTTATGATAGGTATGTCACTCATTATTATCCCTTAGTTAACAGTTGACAATAAATATTTAGTCTGTTCTTCATGGAGCACTGAATCAAGACCATGGAAATGTAGTCATGGGTTGAATTTCTGGAATTAAAGTATACAGGGACATGCAAGTGGAAACTAGTTTGTACTGAGTGATTCAGCAACAGAGGTTGATGTAGTTATAGATAGAAGTAGCTTAGAACTTTTTAACCTCAAGTGAGCTAAACTCATCAGCATGGTAAATCAAGATAATTATATGAGAGATTGTAATCTATGGCTAACTAATCACAAATCTCCAAATAATCTCATGAACCTGGAAGATTTACTATTGTTAACCAGCATATGCCCTGATCCATGGAGACCCAGGTTGAGATGTAGGTGAGAAAGGGATAAATTGACTGTCAATTGTACTATATTGGGTCAGACTAAGAAACCAAGCACACTTTGGAGAAGGATCATGAGGGATTGAAAATAATAAGACAATATTGGGATGGAAGTTGAAGAAGAGCAATGAATGTAGACATGTATTTCACATGAATACAAAGAGGAATTATTTATATATAAATACCCCCAATGGTGGCTCTCCCTCCACCTACATAAGTCTGAGAGCACACCGCAAAGCAAGTACAGAACAAACAGCAGAAAACCAAGGAAGTATGGCCTGTACACCAGGATCAAAACCCTCAGAGCCCAAGTGCAACTCAAGAACATGATCCAAAGAAATGATGACCAGATTAGAATGTAATGAAATTTCCAGGAGCAAGAAGAAGTAAAGCAGTGCAAATGATGTTCTTACCTTTAAGCTGAGTCATTTTTCTGTCAAGGACCAACTGATGGAAAAGAAAAGAAAGAAGAGAAGTGGATTGAAGCAATTAATGAAGAGATAGGTATAAAGAAAATAATGATACATGGAGCTAGTGGACCTCCATGTAAGTTAAGTTATTGGAGGAAATGGGTTCATAAGACCAAGAGAAAGATTGACTAAAGATAGAAAGGAATAAAGAAAAGCTAGTTGTCACAAGCAAACAAGATAGACTAGATAAAATCCTTTGACCAAACGTGTTGATGGAGAATAATAAAAAGTACACACGTAATAAATAAATGGAATGTTTACCAAAGGATGTGAAAAACCAAATATTCTTTGAATGGAGGTTGAAAGAGGAGGGCAGGTTGAACAACCTCCTGCCAGCAAAGAAGTGTCAAGAACACAAAGTGTAAGCTAAGAAAGTTTTATGGAAATGAAGCAAAGCACCAAGAGCATGTTACGAATGATCGATGCTTACCTAATAGAAAATGTATTGGATATGTATGGTGGAATCACGTCAAGATCAAAGAAAATGACAATAAAATTTTATTGTTGTTTTAAATGTAGACAATGGTTTTCTACAGAAATGTTTCTCATTTTGTTGATTCTAAGTGTTTATGAAAGTGAGTTTGGAAATGTCCGATCAGTTTGTTGAGATATTTTTTGGGGGGTATAGAAGAAACAAAATGAAAAGGGAATTTCTATTTCCAAGCAAAGTATTTTATAAATTGCCACCCAGCTTCAATAAGTGAACAAATTAGCATCGTAACTCCAAACTATCATGGGGTTAGCAGAAAGGAATATTTTTTTTGGTGTGGCACACACACCGGGAGACATTGTACAAGAGCATGCATATAGTCTATTGTATTTGACTTACAACTAGGCATGATATTATGTATGCGTAAGTTTGATATCTGCATTCGTGAGATACATAGGTAAGTATGTACAAGGCTGGGTGGGCGCCAATGAAACAGTTATACAGCAGGCTCTGGCATTACAGATTCCATACTTATGCTAGATTGCTATATCAGATAAGATTGTGATGGAAGTGTAGATGATAGAAAGAGCACATCAGTATGTCTTTTATCTGGGACGATATTTCATGGTCTTCTAAGAAGCACAACTGGGCTGTTTACTATCAAAATAGCAGGTTTATTATGTAGCAAGAATGGCGCAATCTTCCTTTCAAGAATTTTGTATTTATAAGATAGAGATTATGTCATGAGAAAGACAAAGGAAACAACAAATTTTCTATGATACAAAAACTCAACAATTTCATTGTCAAATAAATTCTATTTTCCACAGACAACAGCTATTGATGTAAAAATGGCCTGAGGTATAAAAACTAGGGTTAACAATGGTGAAATTGTTTTACATCATTGTGTGTCAAAGGAACATTTTGTTGATATCCTCACAATGCCATTGGACAGAGAAGTTTTGTTTATCTCGGGACAGTTATTTCAGCAATGATTAGATATTTACAATTGTGATTAAGGGGGTGTTGGAATTATTCCCTGACCAATCGCCATGAATAAAGGGCAGCAACCCAGGCTTTTTTGAATTTTCTCAGGTAGGGAATGAAAGCCCTCAAGTTTCAAACCCGAAGACGTTTTCATGAAATCCATGTAAAAATCAACAGAGTATCCCAGCCACACACTCTAGGTTTTATTTTTACCCTCACATTTACTTACCATTGCCCGTAACTTCATGCCCACATATTTTTTGTTTTAATCCTTAAGCCCTTCACATAAGTTGTTTCCTCATCAGATGCGATATCGATGGGACCCACCTCAACCTTACCAGATTTCTCTTTTCAAAATGCATGAATCTTTGATATCTCTGCCCATTACTTGAGCAGGAATTTAATTTTTACCCTACCACATTTCCCACCACATAAACACAACTTTCTAAGTTGAAAGTTTCCTTAACGTTTTGAAAGTTAACTTAGCCCATGCGACATATGCGTGACCGACAACCTACCGCACTTTGTGATTTTCACTTTGCCTTTTGTAGTTTCGCCACATTTACAAGTTTTTTGTTTTTAACTTTTTAAAGCCACCTCAAGTACCACGCACTTTACAATTTTCAAAGCAAATTCTTTAAGTCGCCACAGCAGGGTGTTGTTATTTATATAAGATTCAAGAGGTATTGTTGCTGTCAAGACATACTTTTCACAGACGAAGGCCCCAAATCTCGTGAGATAACGGATAAGTGCCCACAAGTTATTGTTTTGAAGTTGCTATGTGATGTGCCACAAATACACGTAGATTCTGTGATATTTTTCATATCACGTATATGTTAAAGTTGTGACTTAGATGTGATTTCTAGAGAGCCTGAATGTGATGTGGCCTTTAAAGGTAATCCAAATAAAATTTCTGCAGTCCACCTGGGAAGAGGTTTTGTAATGCTTTTGTTGGCAGAAATGCAGTCAGTCAGAGGGAGAAGTTGTAATTTATTGTTGTTGAACATCCATTCAAAGAATAACTGCATGTTTTAGCTTCCTAAATATTTTGAATAAACACCATGTAATTTATGCTTTCTTTTTTATAGATGGAATAGGAAAAATTTTTACCTTCATGTGTTTTACATTTAAATGCATCTTATGAACGTAATTTCCAGCATTCTTTCATTCTCTCAAGGTATTTAACGATTCTTTGTGTATTGTTTATTCAATATTTCTAAATAAAGTTGAGGAGCTATACAGTAGGGACCATAATGGCCCAATCTATTAGGCATTGCAAGTTGTATTCAACAAGGCTGTAGTGAATCCATGAGGTTCAACGCGATCGATTCTTATGGATATCCAAGAAATCATACAACAATCATTGAGCTGAGGGCCAAGATTGGTCATGAAAAGTAAAATTGTAGATCAATTTATAAAACCTGAAGTGGCCATAGGAAATGTGGTGAAATGACTCCACAATAGCTAAAAAGAGATCTCGATATCCAACTAATTGCTGCTTTCTCTTTGTAACTCCTGGCAGATTGTTCTAGCAGTGTCAGTCCAGTGGTGTTGTCTAAAATTCTTTGCATCTCCACAAAACCTTGTCGAACTGCGTATAAAATCTACCCTACTTTCTTGATCTCATCTAGTGAAATGCACATGGTGGTTCATGACTCCATAAACGAGTGGTGTTTGGCTAGACTGGGAGAAAGATACTGTGTATTTTTGGGTGGAATGCCCGTTGGTCAATTAAAGTAGAAATGTGCAAAAAATAATTTGCATAATATAATAAATTTAAAATACCACAAATTTTCTTAATCAAGAGCCATTGTCCTATGTTTTATTTTGCATATGTGGCAAGGTAAAAAATTGAAGGTTATCACAAAGGTATTTAATTTGATTATATGAATCAGTAGATTACCAAGTAGCCTTTATTTTATGTTGTAACATAACACTTTATTGCGAATAGGGGATTTGATCATATTCACTCAAGTCCAAAGTAAGTGTACATCTAGTCAAACCCAATGGATATGTGTTTCTCTTGGCTCATCTCCATTGTTCAATCACCACAACCTTAAAGTGCCATGAATACATATATCTTATTTGACTTTATAAAATCTAATAGCAGAATTCTCATAACTATAATAAGTATACAATGCATATGACTCCAGGATTTGATGAAGGTGTATGAATTGATTGCTATCTATCATTTCAATTGTTCTCATTTTTTGTTATAATTAGACACCATGACAAATAGTCAAAGCACAAATGTTATGACATATTTTTCACATCGGATTTAAAATTTCACAAACCCTCGATGCAATATTGTTTTCCATGTTTCGGGAATGAAATCATATTGGGCTTCTTCTTTGGTAAAATTTTGAGAAAATCTATATACGTAGCTAATGATGACACTTAGGAAATTTTGTAAGTTTTTTAATCACTTTTTATTTTCAGTATGTATGAATATACTCTGAAATATTCCCCAGAACAAAAGGAAGAACTTCTTGAAGGATTAGAGAAAATATGTGGGTCTTGTAGGGCAATTAAATACTGATCATAGGAAAAAGAGAGTAGCATACTTTTCATAAAGAGTCCATATACTATAATATTTTATCTCATGGGAAGACATAAGAGGACTAAGCTCTTCTACACTGATCTAAGTTACACAAAACAATCTGGGATGCCCTTCATAAGATGGAGGAAATTTAGACACATGTCGATCCTAGGTGGGCAACCAATAAGAAACCCTAATTGGCCTCTACCTGCCTTGCTTGCTATGATACAATCCAAATCTAGACCTTGTGAAGAGGTGAGTATCATGTCTCCCCTTTCATCTCAATAAGATCATGTTCTTAACATCACCTTTCACTATCATACATTACAATGATATCATGAGTGAAGACAGGCCAAGGTAGAAACTCTTCATAAGCAGCTGAAATCTCATGCTTCCACCTTTGCTAAGAGGCACAAAATTTTAGAAATTACAAGATTGAAATGAAGTAAGATCTTATATGTGTTGGATCTGAATGTGATGTTTAATTTTTCCAACTTGTGCTTTTTCATCGACATTAAAACAACCATTTTAGACAACATCAAAATAAGCTGAAAAACATTGTGTCATTGTTCTTATCTGAGACTTTTTCTGCATGTGAAGAACATTTAAGATCCAGCTTACCACATTTGAGAAAGAAACTAATTGTATCACCAACCACCTATGAACCAATTGAGAAATTGGTGAAGAAAAAAACATAAAATTTCTCAAGGGAGTTGGCCAAGAAGGAGCTAGCAAGGATTTGGAGAAAATAGCAACGAAGGGAGTAAAGTCACCAAATAAGAATGAGATAGAAAGGCAAGTTTTATTGCACTTGGAAGCTAAATCGATTCATGCCTCATGGTGTGTCGAATACAAGGAGAAAACGAGAAAAATAGGAGGAGATTCCTCTTCCCGACCATGAGGATTCTTTCAATTGGGCCATTGATTTCACAGGAAAGAACCATGTGTTGTTCTGAGTGAGTAGTCAAGAGGTGGTTGAGCTATGACATAATGCCATTCAAAGAGGCATGTAGGAGTGTCATAATAATCTCAAGAGGTATGGAGAAAGGGAGAAGGAAACTCATCCTACTTGTGTTGATGAGGTAGAATCTTGTACAACTATGTCCATGTTACAAAGAGGAGGTCCATGCAGAATATGTGCAGCCAAGTGTGATAGAAATCCACCAAAGGCATCCATGTTCGACAACCAAAGAGGCTGAAGAGGCGGGACAGTATTCAAGTGGAGAAGACCAGAAAATACATTCAGTGAGAGACTTCAGGAGGAGCTCAAGGGAGCTGATCGAGATAGTGAGTATGAACATGAGGGGGAGTGTGACAAACATAGTGTGCAAAAAGAGAAAATTTGTAAAGGGCCTGCCTTAAGGCTCAAGTTGGAGTCATGAGGCATTTAGGACCCCAAAGTTATACCATTTAGTAGAGCACCAAATTTCCAGAGAGGGCTCTGAAGAAATATTAGTGAATTGCATATATAAAGACAGGATGTTGAAGCAGAATCCGTACAAGTTTGAGTGCACCATCTAAGAGAATACAAAATTAGATCTCATAGGGGTATGTGCCATAAAAGAAAATAAATATACCTAGTGTTTAGTACCTCCACTCAAGTCCCTGCAGTTTACCAAGAGGAATATGCCCTGGAATCCCAGTGTCACTTCCAGATACCTTCTGACAGAGCTAGAAATATATCAACACACCTTCGTGTACTGGAGGAAAATGGGAAAATATTTCATGGACTTGTCCTGTCCTGTGGGTTTTACAGGTGATCCAGGACTAACAAAAGGCCTGACTTAGAGAGGAGGTGGATATGGGATTTTTCCTACAGAGTATGTACACAGAGATTTAGAACTTGCAAATTCCAACATATATTGCTGATTTGGGAGACATTTTGATTCAAAGTATATAATATATGAAAGCCACAATATGAGGCTTATGAAGATGGATTATGGAGGCATTTGAGCAAGAAAAGAGATCCTTTCGATGGAAATTGGGAATGCACCATTGATTGACATCCAAGGGAAGTTCGTGTTATTAGTGATAGGATTGAGAGAATGGGAATTGAGGTTGATCTAGACCCAAAGCATCGATGTAACCTTTATCTTTATACAGTTGCATATTATGATGATTCAAGGATTCATCAGAATCAGTATTGGAAAATTTTAACCGATTTGGACATTCTACAGAAAGTATTGTCTTCGTGAATTCATCGAGGGAAAGTCAAATCTAGATGTGAGAGACTGGTAATATTCTTCCAAATGTGGTCAAGATGGACCTCAGGCATCAGGTAGCATCCAAGTTACAAGAATCTGAATCTTCCCATGGTGTTTACGATGGTGTTTTTCCATAGTATTTACTGTATTTTCCACTGGTTTCCTAGAGAAAATTAATAACTCCATGACTTCCAGAGAGTCCACTGTAAGCCTATAACAGTGGGAGAGGAAATGTTAAGAATCTCTTAATATCCTGCTTTTTCACCCATTGTGTGGAGTATTTGAGAACTCAGTGTCTGGCGATTTTGAGATTGATCCCAGACGAAAACCCCAGCAAAGATACTTGTCTAGTGATCCACCATGGTCTCATAAGTGTACTTCAATATTATTTAATTATGTTTTGCATGCCATTGCAAATGCTTCTACTATTAATTATGCATTGGCATGTAATGTTTTTCTAGTTATTAATAGAATAAGTGGCTACATTTTCGCATCCCTTTTATGCTCCATTTTTTGGCTGCAGGAATTTAATTAGAACACTAATGTGCTGGAACTATTGAATACTTTTTGTTTGGGGATCTTATACCGGTATGACTCGTTAATTTCTTGTAGAAAGAATGCACAGTAATGATCTTGATAATATAAATTCTATTAAATTCGTGTCAAATCCTTATAAGTTCTCACATATAGGGTTTCCGTAATACATGAATCAAATACCTTGTAGTATTTGGGATATAACACTAATGACCAAGATCAATATCAAGGATTTAGTTTTATATACTCATTTTGTAAGTATTTGTCACTCTGATCCTTATTCGTTTAAAATGAATTCATTGAACCATCTCCTTTAATAGCCCTCCAAGAATGATAATTTTTATGTCATATAATTTTCCTAATGAACAGAAATGACTCCAAACATCGAAAGTGGAGGATCTCAGGAAGGCTCCAAACCTTTGGGATGATCGAGGCTTTCGGTGTAAGAACTCAAGAACATCCAAATATTGGGTCATTGTGTGAGGAAGCTTTGTACATCAAAAATTTGTTTTTCATAGAGCTTTATACGTGACTATTTGATGATAAAGGTACGATGTATTTTTTAAAGTGCTTAAATTAGTAACAAAATTATTCTATCTAGACATGGTAATTTTAAAGTATGTGGAGAGAAACATAGCCTGGGTCCATATGATGTTTAGGTCATTATAGAAGTCAGTTGAGGGATTTTATTTATGCCTAACATAGCAGTGGCTCCTTGACTTCTAAGATAAAGCCTCCATGTTCAGCAAGACATTATAGGACCCTGCCAAAATAATATGTTTTTAATGGAAAATTTTGCTGGTTTTTTTTTTTTTTTTTATATATATATATATGAATCAGAAGGAATGACTCCATAGGAATCTGGGTGAATAGCTGATGGAGAAAAGGTTTATATGCCTTATGCACTCATTTTAGAATGAGTTGGGTTATGTATATCAGAGCTCAAGAATAGGAACCATCACTGCTATATGTACTCTAATTTTTATTACGTCATGACATTTTGCATGCTCTATGAGACAAATTATATGAACATATTTTCTTCATTTTCTTATGAGTCTATGTGTAGACACAACGAAGAAAGAGATGAATGACACTTTAGGTCGTGGATTTGTCTAAATGGAAACAATTTGGGGTGTACAATTCTTTTGTATGAAGAATAAAATAGTGACATCCTTGACTTTACAAAATATTTTATATAATTAATTTCTTCTACAACATTGTGATAAGAATGGTGTCATAGTAGTTCAAATTTCATAAAACAAAGTACTATAGTGAATGTATGTAAAATGAATGGTGAAACCAAAATATATGTAAAAGAGACTCAAAGTGGGAAAGTGATATGTTTCCATATGCGGGGAAAAATTTGTTTACTCCTATCATTATGCCATAGTTAATGTATTATTTAAGATATAGTGGTCACAAACCCATCCGGGTTTATTTACCATTTCCATAGCTTTCCTGAATTATTGTGAGCAGGGTTATGGGCCCATGCTAACTGCTTATCTCAGCCTTTGATGCAACTATTAACTTGTAAATTTCCCAAATACAAACTCCAATTATTCTCTTCTCTTTGAACTCATTTCCTGCAGGCCATTTTTCCTCCAAATCAAGCACAATGATTCAAGTCAAACTCATCTCACATCATAGGTTAGTTATATCTAATCATTCACTGCCAGTCACATCCAAAAAAACCCCAAATCAGAACGGTCTTCAACTACGTCGCTGCTCAACTATGGGGTTCATTAAGTCATGATGAAATGGTGGTGGGCCCCACCAAACGATTGGGTCCCACCGGCCGTGGGTCGGGCTATTTAGGACTCCTCTTTTATTCCTTTATTGCATTGGCCTGGGATTGTGTCTGACCAAACTTTTGCATTGACTGGCTACTTTGAGTCCAGGCCCCATATAAAGTATTTCAAACAAACCCTAAAGAAGCAGCTACATGCCATGTAAAGGTTAAAAATTTTAAGATTGCCAAAATATTCAAAATAATTTGGTAAGTCCTTATTCTCTGTGGTTACCAATGATTTTCTAAGCAGTGATATCAGAATTCAATTTTGGTTTAGAGTAATGTTCTTGCTTCAAACTCTTACTTGGAAATTTTTCAAATGGACTTCCCAATCACATGTTCGTCAATGTTGCATCTCGTCCATCACCATAAATGCCTTTAGTTTCCACGTGTACTGCTGGAGCTGCACCATACCATCGACACCTTCACTAGCTCTCCTCCTATGGATTGTGATTTTAGCATCTGGATTCACTTCCTAGATCCCTCTTAAAGCTCTCTCTCGAATGTTGTAATACTTATTCAACTCCTCCTTCAAAATTCTACCCAAATAACCTGAAGCCATGGAATTACCACAAAACATTCTATCCAACCATAACTGAAGCTTTCTTACACAAATTTTCCTCATTCTCATACCACTCGATTCAACCCGCATCCGGCATGCATATCTCGAATTTATGATGGCTCTAAATTATAGTGAACATGTAGGTTATGGGACCATAATAATAGCTGTATCTTCTGGTTTTACGTGTTAATTAAATTGTAAATTCCCCAATCCAAACTCTAGTGATTCGATCTCTAACATCATCCCTAGGCCCACCCCAAAACCGAAACTTCATAAACAACTGTGTTCGTCTTGCACTTAGGCCAGCTGGGGACCCTAACAGCCCCCAAGAAAGGGTCACGTCCGACTACGACGACAACCCAATGAACAAGCCTTCAACTAGTGTCATGCCCGACAAGCCGACTAGGTCCCACCCGAGTCATGGGTTAGGCTATAGAGGACTACTTTTCGTATTTTTGTTAAATGATCACGTTGATCCAGAACCTTTCTCAGCCTTGCAAATCCCTCCTTTTTTTCCACCTTGATATGGCCTCATTGATTCACCATTTATAATTTGAAAGGCATAACAAGAGGAAAAATAGTCTAATAAATCAAGACAATAATAACACATGAGCCTACTATATTGATCACACAAACTTGAATAATTATAATGAACCTAAAAGAAGGTATTTAAACCTTAGACTAGGTGACTTGCCTAATATAACTTGACATGAACTTTACAAACTAAATTCATCTATCATTTAACTCGACTTGTCTCAATACTTAGTTTATTAATTTAAATAGGCAGAAACTTTTCATAGATATTTAATATTTAATATCATTTTCATCAACACATATCAAAATCAACAAAACATGATTTTACAAAAATCCAAATGAGTCACTTCATTTATGTCTAGTTGTGTTTTATAGTAGACACAAAGCTCTTTTGTAAATCAAACAAGAAAGAATATGAATAAGGTAAAGAATGCAACAAATTACTCCATTTCCTCTACAAGGCTTCAAGTGAACTTCTTCACTACCTACAAGCATTCAATAAAATGATATACGTGGACAATATGATTTATCTTTGATGAAACATGACTGTTTCTCCTGAAGGAAAAATCACGAGGTGTTGTCACAATATATTTTTGTTGAACCTTGTCTTTCCATTTGAGTCCATCTAATGTTCTTCTGACCCGCTTACCCATGATTATGCCATGATGCTTTAAACATATTTTTCTTTTCTGATGAGAACAATAGCTCCCCTTTAGATTCTATGAAATCACACTCAAAATACATGGAACACATATCCTGGGGCTGCCATTCATTTAATGGAACCTACCAAAATCACCGTGTGTGTACCTTAACCAAATTCCTTATTTTAGTGAACTCATAAATTTTTCACAATCTCTAAAGGTTCCCTATGTATCTCAAAGTTCCTTTTCGTCAAGCCGGCTCTTGAGCCCCATTAAACTGAAATCAATTTTATCTTTCTGCATACAGGTTTCCGCCTTTGTAGATGTGAGATTACATGGAGTCCAACTAATCTTTTGGAATAGAGTTGAATGAGCATTAATCTTTCATAATCTTATTTAATTTGTACTTGTTGCAATTGGTGTAAGGACAATTTTTCAATTCTCTCATCCAAAATATTTTCAACAATCTCTAGCATATTTATTTTGGCAAATATAATATTTTTTTTCCTCAACTAAATATTTCAAGAGTATTTCATGAGACTCAAGAGGCTACCCTAAATTTTTTCATTATGAAAGTTGCTTTGAATTCATCTAACTCAAGATCACCTATAAAAATCATACACAACATATAAACAAACAATGAATATTTGTCCAGTGCTCATTTACCTTTATGTACAAGGTAGGCACAAAGTTTCTTTTGCAAAATCCATTCTAATTAATCATGTAGCTATCGATTATACCATAAAATGTTTTAGTATGGTTTAAAGTCCATGTGAGTGCTTTCTTCAACTCCGTAACTATCTTCTTTACCTTCAACTTATAACTGAGGCTACAAGAATTCTCTCTTCTTCAATTCTATCTGTTAGTATTGATTTACATCAATCCGATATATTCTAATTCTTATGAGTTTTTATGGCTAAAACTTGTCTTATAGTATCCAATATGGCTACCGGAGAAACAGTTTTCCAATTCCCAATTCATAGTTGCCTAGAATCCTTTATAAACAAAGCCTTTTAACTCATTAATTTAATCTTCTACAAACTTTTTCTCTGTACACCACTAAATAATTGATTTTTATTTTCAGTGTCCAACCAAATCCAGTTTCCATACTTTTCTACATTTAATTTTTCATCCATGGCTTGCACCCACTTCACCAGTGATTTCTTCTTCAAACGAATAAGGTTGAACAAAACAAAATGAACGACATCCAACTGACATAAATACTTTCCAGATTTCATTTCTACCATATTGCTCGATTAATCCCCGAGCTACGCTTAGATAATTTTAGCAGGCTGACGGTCAGAAGATCCAGCTTCTCAAAATTTGGAGCCCTTGTCAGGATTCATGTTAGGTGTCTTCCCTTGTGATTCTACGCTCTTTTATACATAATATTCTTCCATCAATAGGCATCATTTTTTTTTTTTTCTGGTGTCCCATTCCATGACTTTGTTATTTGAAATACAAGATCACAAATTTGTGTCTTCTTCTTGGTGACCTATACAAATTGTAAGCTTTGATACTACTATAAATTAGTAATAGTGGTTTTTCTACTTTTATCATCCAAGACTTTGGTCTGCTTTTGTACATGTGCAGGGTTACACATCCAAAACTCGCATGAGATGTTTCAAGACATGTATTACCCTGCATTTATACTTTGTTCATCACACTCTTTGTATGAGATTCAAGGGACACAAAATAATACATGCAACCGCTTTTTTCTCAATACTCATTAACAAGTTTCTTCCTTTCAACATGCTTTCCTTGGCATATGTGTATAATTTTCCCTATTTCTCTCTACTATTTTTCCTAAAGGTGTATCTCCAATAGAACCAAGGCTTCCTAGCCCATGTTGTTTTCGGTAATTTTAAATGCCTTTGTTTGCATTTCACCACGATCCGGCCTCATTACCTGGATTCACATCACTTTGGTTCTCTAATAAGGTTTTTATCTTTGATCTCTTAAAGTTTTAATTTCTGTAGTAACTCAAAGTCTTTCAGTTTGCAAAGTCATCAATGAAAGTGAGGAAGTAATAACTTCTATCAATCAATCAGAATCCTCATAGTAGGTCCATAAGCTTCTGGCACAATCCAAGTGGTTTTTCTTTTTAGTGCAACTTGCTGGAAAATTTTACTTGCAGCAAGCTCCTCAATATAAATTACCTGTTAGGCATTGCAGTTCTGATGGTAGGCAATCCTATGATCATCTATTTCTCCTAAAAATTCTTAAACCAAAGCGTGTCCAAACTTGAAAATTATAAATCCATAATCAATGTAACATGCAACCTAAAAATAGAACTATCATGTAATTCATAATTTTTTAGGAAAGAGTGTCTTCGCTGTTCTTGCTTATCAACTTTGTTTTGGATTTTCCTATAAATATCATACCTTGACTGTAAAAGAACTTTCTTGTAACCTTCGTGTCAATTGGATCACTTATCAAATTATGTTTGAGACTGTGGACATAATATACCTTTGAAATTTTCTGATCCTCGCTTGGTCGTGAATATGAGAACTCATTTTTCCCAATTCATATCCACAAATTTGTTGTCCTCAGTCTCACTTTTTCTTCTGGTTGATGATCCAAATTTGTGTCCCAATTCATGTTTCATGTTTTCATTGCTATTAAACTAATTTTCTGCAGCTGTTACATTGCGGTGGGATGGTTCATAAAATATAGAAAGCTAGGAACATGGAGGACATTTTGTAATACATCAAGTATCCTCTGTAGTTCTCCTTGATCACCATCTCTCAAATCAGCAAGCATAGGATCTAAATTTATTCAATAGGATTCTACCTTTATTTGTCAACTTTGATTGTTACAGTTTCCGTTGTTTTCTTCCTGCCTTCATAGTTCAGTGCCTTGGCCTGCCAAAGTGTTTTTTTGACCACCTGTTCCTCCGCCTCTGTCCTCTCCCCCTACCTCTCTGCCCTACTTCGCCTCACTGCCTCTAAAGAAACCTAACTTTCAGTGAGTTTCAGAGGAACTTCTATTTCTAAGAGTACCCTGGCTTCTGAGGTAGGAAGGATTCCACCAACTCATCTGCCATTTAATGTGGTTTCTCCAAATCCTTGAATTTTCTTAAGATGCCACCACAAGACAGTACCTAGGAGATGTGCATCCTGAAAATGCCTAAACCTACCTCCAGTGATTTTCAATAGTCCACCAGTGGGTTCCAGAATCGATTACGATGATGATGTAGATTCAAAGAATGAATTGATTTCCTGTATCCTCTATCTACATAAGTTTTCCAAAATCTTCCATTTTGTAAACTTGTTGCAGCTGACTTTGGCTATACCTTTATATCTGCGTTGGAGGTTCTATATATTTTGTATATAAGACGAGATGAGTATCTGAACATCAGTTTCCTTGTCCACTCCTGCTGTGATAGCAGCAACGTTGTTCATTCTTCTTTAGATGTCAGTTCTCTCGCATTAGTAGAGCTGGTTTCATTTCCACTCTAGGTCCCGAAAACTAAAAGTGGATTATAGATCTCTAAAGATCATAGAAACTTTCATCATTCTTACCTTAATAACCCACATCATAATCCTCTCCCCGTGAAATATAGGTCAGGCTCTAAACTCGTGATTTTTACCTTGCTTCCAAGATATCCTTCAATAAACCAAAAAGGTTTTCAACACTTAAACTCTAAAGTTTTTTTTTTATATTTATATGAAAAGCAACCGGTATAATAAACCTTTAAATATAAACTACAGCAATAAGTGCCACCATCGTACCCTAAAATCCACTTGATTGCATTAAATCAATTTGATTGACTAACCTTTCACTTACCCAAATCGTAACATGACTTGTTGGTGGCTTTTCGAATGCCCCTTTCAAAATTTCAAATGCTTTATGTTGATTTTTTTCGTTTTGGTTCCTAATAACGTTTTGAGCGTCAATGTTGTAGTGTTATAACGCTAAAGCCAGTATGGAAAGGAACGGCGCAGTGAGCTACTCTTTGTCCTTGTAAATTTAAGCTACCACGTTTATAATGCCTGAGAGAATCTGTCAGATCATTATTTTTCTTCTTTTTTTTTCATAAAATAAATGCCTTTATGCCAATTAGTTGTAAAGACAAAAGAGTAAAGTAGATAAGATAAAAAAGGATTTAATTTACACCTTTCGTTTTGTCTTTAAATGCATATTTTTGCATCATTTAGTCGAACCACGTCATTTTCTGGTCTACCTTTTGCTATCGATGACTTCAAACTATAAATTCAAAATTGCCGAATAAAATGCAACGGCCCAAGAGAAGGCAGTGTTTGGATAAAGAAGTGACCTGCCATGTAAAAATCTTACTTCGGTATATAGCAAGTAGTCAGTCCAGATGACTTAAGCCATGGCCCTGATCGTACTCAATTGCATTCTATTGATTTTGATGACTGTGGAAGCCTATAGCATCGTATGGTATAGTCTTCCATATAAAGAAGTAGAAACATAATTTAAATAGAAAATAGGAATCTCCATGTATGCGTGCTAGAGGCTTAAAACATTTTACGTTTTAAAAACACAAAGAATTTGTGCCCTTTGCTTACGGGCCATGAAGTAAGTATCTAGCGATTTGTTTTAGAGGGTCGATGCTCTTGCATCAATAGGCTTAAGAGGCTATAGTACGCTATGTATAACACCAAACACGCCCCTAAAAAATCATTCTTTTTCATTTTGTAAACAAAGTTATAATTTTAAAATTCAACTTAAAATAAAAGTGTTCTATAAATATAAATAGTTGGCCACTTCAAATATATTATTCAGTGATTATACATTTAAAAAAATAATATTAAAAAGAAGCTAACTGCATATTTAATTTTTTAAAAATTAAGATAATTTTTTGCAATAATAAATATTGAAGTTATTAAATTTCAATATAAAAATTTTTTGTAAATTATTAATGTTCATCTATTATTAAAATTATTAAGTTAATACATATTAATATAAATAAAGCCACCTAATATTAGTTTCTACATATTTTTTTGAAGTTTCCACTAGTATAATTGGTTGAGGATGGGCCTCATGAGAAGAACAATCCATGATCCAAACCTTGTGAGGTTACAATGCAGTTAGGGGAGTATAAATTAAATCTAATAGCTAGTGCTATTTTATCTCAACCTGGAAAAGACCGAAAGTGTTTTTGACTTAGATGCTCTTGAATCACAAAAATTTTGCCATGTCAAACTTTCGAAAAATCTTCATGAACTCACAACATCAAGATAAAAAAAAAATTAATACACCTTTAATAAATAATATAGAATTTTTTAATAACTAATATTAAAGATTAATAAATTTAAGTTTAATAATAATAATTTTAATAATTTTAATATTTAACAGCAATAATGTTTATTAATTAATAAAAGTAATAATATTGATATTACCAATAATATGATTACTACTATTATTATTAAATTTTAATGATTTGATTAATAATATTATTTAAAATTTCTATTAATAATGATGATAACCATTCTTTAATATATTATATATAATTTTATTATCAATATTATCTATTTTAATAATATAGTTAATTACTATTTTAAATTAATATTAATATCCATAATATTAATTTAAAAATATTAGATAATTTTATCGATATGAACATTATATTAATATTATAATAATAATAAAATTGTTATTATTAATATATTTATCTAGCCAAACTATATAAATAATATGCTTATAGTCAACACTAAACCAAATAAAATATTAATAATATTATTATTATCAATGTTTATTAATAATATAAAGAACCATGTTAGATAAAACATATTAAAACTTCAAGTAGTCAATGTTTATATAGTCGGTCATGACAAAACTTAGTCAACCCATATTTTGTCATATTTAACAATACGTTAATAATATTGATATAGTCAAAATATAACTGTCCCTTTCAGGTGAACATGGATAACCCTAGTCAACCATCTTTAACTATAATCAAACAATTGCTATCCATTGTGAAACAGTAGTCAGGATGTCAATACAATACATGTTATTAACTATAGTTTAACTTACAAGCAACCATCAATAAGCAGTGATCGCTTAATGACAACCATTTAACCTAAGTGGGTTACCTATTTAGCATGGTTGACTTTCATTAACTATTTAAGTCATGTTCAACAAGAGTAACCTAAAGTAACTATGGGAAATATTGACATATTTGATCAATCATAGTCACCATAATTAAACTTTAAAAATCATGGTCAACCCATGTTTGATGAGGCAGACTAAATTATTTATATATTATGAACAAGTATAGTTTTTGAATCCATGTTACCTATTAAAATGATATCAACTAAGAACTTTTATTATAAAAATAGACAACCACAATCCTCATAGAAGACTATGTACAACCTATGGAACAATTAGTTGCATCTATTGTTCACAGCATGGTGAACTTATACAATGGACAAACATCAAAAGTGAAAAACATTTTCAAATATAATGAAAAAAATATTGAACATCGACATGGCATATTTTTTTTAAAGAATGCAAATTATAATCATTATCATAGTATATTACATTGAAATTTATCCAAATAATTGCAAAGCAATATTACAAATTAGTTAAACCGCTAATGACAAAATGGTTGATTATTTCACAAATGTTTAACTATGTTTGACACTAACACTCCTCAACTTCAATCAAACATAAATCACCTGCTAATAAATTATTAATTAATATTAATAATCAAGAAATATACTAAATTAGTCATTAATATTAAACAAAGTTAAACTTTGTAGTCCATGTTAAATAGTTGACCATGCATAAACTAGAATAATCCTATTCAATAAAAGTCAAAGTCACTAATAGTTTTTTCCACAGTTTATCATTCAATTATAATAACCTTGGGACCAAAACTTGGAAACACTCCGCCAACCTTAGAAGTCATCTAAGGTTATCCGACAAATACAGCTGAAATAAATTGTTTAATAATAATAATTATATTAATAAAGTTGACTAATAAATAAATGTAATAATAATAATAATTATATTGAGTGTGTTATTTTTTTTAACATAATTCATGCTATTTTTGTATTCCAAGTATAGAGAAAATCTATATCCTAGATCAAGCAGTGCTATGCTGGAGATGTAGTTACAAAGAAATGCTATATTTTTGATGGGGCTTTCGAGAAGAGCTTCCACACAGATAATTTTAGAAAAGTAATAAACCTGAGTGAAGAAAGAGGTGGCCTGAGGCTGCCAAATGCAGATAGAAGAGATGACCACATGATACTGGATAGTAGCGCTGCTAAGTAATTCTTTAGGGGTTATCTCTTACTAAAGTGTTCCTGTTGTTGTTTAGAGCTTAGAGCGATGCACTCTCCAGATAATTTTGAGAATTGCACTACCCGCATGTATCAGCATTGAGAGTGCTAAATTGATTTTGAGAGTGACCTTAAAAGACATTAACATTCATTTCATGTTTTCATCCAATACTTTTACTTTGTTGCGCTTTGTATCCCGAATATTTTTGATGAGCCTGGTTTGCTCAAGTTCAGCTTAGTATCCCAAGGGAGACAATATCTAAAGGTAAGCCATGTCAGAGGGAGATTCTAGAATAGGTAGTAACAGTCACAAGCCTGCCAAATTGGGATAAAGATTCATTGAAATGTTATAATATGTAACTGAAAGACTGGATGGGGTAGATTAACCCAATATCATGAGGACATGTATCTGTGATTGACATGGAGCGCAATCATGGACGAAAGGTTGAGGGTCGAGATGTAAGCAAGCAAGCACCGAACAGTAGGGATCCATTTGAGGAAAGAACTGGCGGCAGTGGGATTTAATCAAAAGAGGAGTGTGTATAATGCAAGGATGGAGCAAGGGGAACAATAAGGAGAATGTGAGCATGGATAAGGAGGAAGAAAAGCAGGAGGAGGGAGCGGCCTGGGGAGAACCAAGACAAAGAGTTATCACAGAGAAGAGCAGGGACAGTACAAAATGCTGAGAAGTGCTGGGGAGGCTGAGAAGAGATCCAGAGATCCCCGATGTAGCGGATCATGGCAGGGCAGGAGGATTTAAAGATTGCTGTGAGAGAGCCCTCGAGATTCTATGAATCCCCGTTGGTAAGGAGATATGTATCCTGTTGAATTTAAGTGTATGGATGTGTGAAAAAGATACGGCCTCTATATCATCCCAAGAGGTCATGATTCACGATAGTTTGGTAGAGAGATATATTTGTAGTTGGGCGATCATGATTCATCAAGTTGGATGTGATAATGGAGGAATCTCCAAGACTATAGCGTTTGTAATATTAAGCTTCTTCAATTGATACAAACCTTGGAGAAAGGCCAGCCCCTCTCGCTCACATTTGAGAGGGAAGTTTAGACCCCCATTCAAAGGATGTGAGAGTGCTACCATTTTCACTTTATGATGCCTCCCCGCCCCTATAATGCCCGGATTTAATTTAGGAGCCCGGCAAAAAAATACAGATGGTCTGTACTGCCTTTATCTAATGAAGTCCTCTCTTTAAGCTAGATCTTCCATCTTCATCTACTCCGTAGGGCCGTTAGAAGAGATGAATACGTTTTCTGTTTCTGACCAAGATCGTCTTAAGGATTTCTGTGATCACCGTAATCAATTTGTAGTTTCACTTAGCAGAGATTGTTTCATATATTCCAAGATTTTGCCGTAACTTCTCCCTGGTAGGGAGGGCCTTTGCCCCTGGGAGACTTTCTGCTCCCAAGAGCCAAATTTTCCATAGAGCCACATAGGGGAGGGTGTCCCAAACTCTCTTCGGTTTTTTTCTTTTTACCCTAGAAGGGAAGTTTTACTTACAGAAGAGGGATGGACCTCAGTCTAGAGTTGTGAGGTACCCACAGGCCTCAGAAAGGGGATAGATCAATTTGTAGTGGGAAGAAAGAACACCCAATGAAGAGATGGTGGGTGTCCTCTTCTTGTTTTGACAATTTGGGCACATTGATGGACCAAGCACACCCTTTTCTTAGTGAGTTTAGAAGCAAAATTTTTAGCCTTTAGAGATTTCATATGAAAAATTTGACCTTGGGGATTTCTTCTCGATTTCCATATAGCCTCCACCAGTTTCTATAGTAGGACATATTTGGTTACGTAGATGCTCATGTTTCTGCTTTGATGGTGAACGCTAACCAGAGGGGTCTCATCGAAATCCATCATTGCCTCTTTTTTCTCAAGGAGCTGGCTATAAGAGATTTAAAAGATGGCCAAGATTGACCCGCAGATAGGTTTGAATTTATAGAAAAGCAAATCATTGAGATTGAGCTGCATCCCACAGAATGATTTGCAGGTTACACCGTTGTTTTCCTGGGCAGTTGAGAGCATGCCTGGGTGCCAAGCCCAATGATTTCCAAGCTTTTCCTATACCCGACCTTTCCAACATTGATGGTGCTGTGCCTCCCAGGTAAATCTTGGAAATATTTTGAGCTAGGAAGGGGATGGATTTTTTACGTAGAGCCTGCATTTCAGTATGTGTCTAATAGAGATATCTTGGTCGCAGATGCCTCTGCTAGGTGGAGTTAAGATACTTGACTTTCATGAATTTTTTCCACCAAGCTTGATTCCCACGATGAGCCTGCAAAATATTTCTAAAGGCTGCAGCCCGCAGCCTGAGAGGGAACTTCTACTCCCTCTCCATGCTCTGGTCTTAATTGTTTCCATTGACAAGGTTATATTTTTATCACTTTTTCCACCTGCCGCAGAATGTGCCTAATGATAGCTTCAATTTTGAGGTGGATGGTAGTAAGGCTCAAGGAGGTATGGTATAATGTATAGGATGAAAGTCCAAGTTTGAGGAGGATAAGGTGGCCTACAGATTGAGCCACATTAAGCCCTATATTATTGAATCCCTTTTCTTCTTCATTTTGTCAATGGTGACATTCCAAACTTCAAACTTTAAGAGTTGGACACTCACAAGCATTCTGGGCAAGTGGAAATCGTCCTAGTTCATTTTGCAAGGACACCAAAGATGTTAGCAATGGTGTGAATGGTTTGGTTAGATGCATTCCATCCATAAATGTAACGCTTTTGGTGATTGATCAACCGTGGAGTAAAGAGCTGACTGTCCTAAAGACCATTTTAAAATGAAATGATAAGATGCTCTCCTATTAGAAGAAAAGTATCATCTCAAGTCGAGAGTGATTCATATTTCTGAATAAATGCCTAAATTTGATGCCTGTGATAGATCACGTTCATATGATCCAAGGGCCTAAGTCATGATTCTTATAGATGAAGAGAGGTAGGGAGAGAGTATCCCTACCTTAATCCTGAGAGGATTGAAAGGAGGGAGCTGTGATGGCTATCAAGGAGAGAAGACATCCAAGGTCCTGGAGATGCAAGATAATTAGAGCAAGGAAGTTTGACAAAACCATTTTTGAAGCAAATAAACAAGGAGGAAAAGAATGTCTGACCCTTCACAAAGGCGTTAAGTGAGATCGTAAGATTTCCAATATAAATCTTTTTTTCTTTATAGAGATGCTAGAGGAATGGATTCTTAAACAAGGAGATGGAATGCCAAGAATTTTCCTTTCGGGAGGTAGCTCTCCTTGGTTTTCCGAGATGAGGCTAAGAAGAAGAGGTTTGAGTGATGGCAAGAATTTCAGATGTATTTATAGGGGATTTCAAAGAGAAATGGGCCTAAATATAGAGAGGTTTGAGGGAGGCATTTATTTGGGATATGTAAGAATGTAATTTGGTGCAGTCCCAAATTTTTTTTCGTTGGGTCCATTGTATCATTTTCACAAAGATCTTTCATTAGATCCACAGTTTCAGAAAGATGATGGGAAATCCATCAATGAGCTTATCTGAAAATAAGAATCAGACAAATTTTCAACTTCTTCTAATACCTTCTATTGAGCATGTTTATCTCTTCAAAGGATCATGGGTGGAAGCAAGTGAGATCTGAGAATTTTCTGCATTTTGTTCTCACAGTTCTATGTTTTTTTAAGCAGGCGCATCTTTAATTTTTCGATTCTGTTTAGGTGGCCAAATACATCATGATGGTAGCAATGTTGTTTTTTTCTTTCGGATAGTGGCTTGCTTACGAAAGAAGGTAGTGTTTTTATCACTTTTGGAGCTATAAATTTCCTTGATCTTACATGCTGAGCTTTCCTTCCTCTCCTTTTTCATAATTAATAGAGTCGTCAATAGAGGTCTTTTTTTCCTAGCTGTAGGCATTTTTGAGCTGAAATTTGTTATAAATTATTATGTTAAATTTAAGCTTTCAAGTGGGCTGTTAGACTATTGAAATTCTGATACTAATTTAAGTACATCATACCTATGAAATTTATAAAATTAGTCACTAATGTGGTTGACTATGTTTGACTATGTTTACTGAAGTACAAGCACACATTTAAAATTTCTACAAACTTAATGCCTAATAATATATTTTTAATATTAATAACTAAAACTTTATATCAAAATAGTATAAATCATCCAATGCTAAAAAAATGAGAACATAAAATTAGTCTAACAACATTTATTAATGCAAGTAGTACAAGCTGATATACACCAATTCCATATATCAATCAGATACAAATTTTTTCTTCTGTGGAGTTTATAAGATTCTGGCTTAATATTAGCTTTCTAATATTGAGTTTATATTATAGGGTGTTTAATATATAGGTTTATAATATTAGGTTTTCAGTATAGATTTTGCAATAATAGTTGCTGAAGTATGTATTAATATTAAATGTATATATATATTAAGGTTTCTACAGCCAGTTTTTCTATTGTGTTTAACATAGGGTTTATAATTTAGTTTAATGTTAGGTTTATAATATTTAGCTTGGCAATAGGATTTATATTACATGTTCTTCAACATATGTTTACACATGAAGCTTCATATTGTTGAGCTTACATGGGATTGCCAAGACAAGTTGGCACACATAGCTATAGTCAGAATTTTATATTGTCAGTTCATAATATTAAACTTAATATTGAATTACAATATGTAGCCAAGCAAATATTGATTTAATATTAGTTTATAATATCTGCTTTATTAGATTTATAATATTATTTAAATTATAATATCTAATATTTATATAATATGGGTTTAACATCATGGTTATAATATTATGCTTTCAATATATTTTATAATATAGTATCATTACGATCAATATATAAAATTTTAATATATTAAATATTTATACATTGAGCTGCATTATTAGTTTAATGTAAGGTGTAATATTAGGATTTATATAATTAGATTTTTATATTAAGATTTAAAATTTTTGGGCTTTCATGTTAATGAAATTTTGTTTTAAGTATAATAATTAACTTCTAAATATAATACTAAAACTTGTATTAAAAAAACCTTAATACGGGAACTGAAGACATTATAGATTATTATAATTATATAATAATTAATATTAAATCTCTACCATACAATTAATAATTATTATCGTGTTGGCTACATGCTTTTTATATATCAACCACTTTTATTACTATAAATTATATTAAAGCAAAACTATGAGAACTCTTAACTATTATTATTGATTTAAACTTAAATCATTTTAATTAATTCAAACAAAATTTCACTCTGAAGTGAAAATTGAAAAATGCATTGGAAGTTTGTATTCCAATTTATCCCAAATACTATTTTTTTTAAACAATATTTAACATTCTATAATTATTCTTTTGTTATATATATATATATATAAAATAAATATATAATCTATTATATTTTACTTCAAATTTAAGATATATATAATAATATATAAATATATAATTGTGTTAAAATTGTAACTCTTTTTAATATTTTATATATATATATTCATTCACATATATATATATATATATATATATATATAAGTGATAAGTATATATAAATTATAAAATTACAACACAATTGAATCTTAATAATTTTAATTATTTATCATGTATAACTTATAATTTTAAAGTTCATCCTAATTTATATTTCTCAAACTTGCTTAATTTGTGAGTCATACCACTAATGAAATAAATAGGTAGCCAATTAAAATTCAAATCAATACACATATAAAGATAATCAGCAATAAATAATAAATAATTTATAAAATAATAAATTAACAAATTATAATTAATAATAATAATAATCACGCTCGGATCCGGTCGCTTAATGCACCTGACGAGATGTGCCACCTGTCTAACTTCCCCATGGAGATGGCCAGGGCAGCCCACATGGCTCCCGACACTTGCATTAATGCAGCTCTTAATGCTCCTGCTCGCGCGAAGTTCATTAATCTTGGTCTGCTCAATTTGGTTACGATTATGGCAGTGTTGCAAGATATGGAAGGTCATTCGCATGGCTCCGACGACGCCACTGGTTCGGTGAGCTCGCCCGCCCCGCTGCTCGGTATTTGCACTCCTGGCTCGCTCGAGGCCAGCGTGAAGACTTCCACAGGGAGGCGCTGCTCTCTACAGGCCTGCATTGAACTTCTCCCAGGTATTCATTACTCTCAGAGTCCGCATTGTCTGCTTAATTTTCTCTCCGGTGCTGGCACTGACCTGCATGGTGAGCTTCTTGGTGGTTTCTCTGCTCCTCCTGTCATTCTCCGCTTCGGCCATCCCACTGCTCATTCCATCACTCCTCCCGTTATCATCGCCTCCCCTCTCGTTTCCGCTCACCTCTGTCATTCCTCTGGCGATATGCCTCGTCTTTTTGAGAGGATGAGAAGTCGACGAGGCCTCAGCCGAGGTCTCAGTCGCCCCCCTCCCAGCTCATTCTCCACCGATGAAGCTCAGGACTTCTCTCCGAATCCGCGCGGTGGCAGAGGACGTGGTCGCCGTCGTGCTGGGGATACGGTTTTGGTTCCCATGGATGATGCCCCGCCTTCTCCCTCCCATGCACACGTTCTCGGCGGCAGCTCTACCCAGTCTGTCCCTCCTACCCCTCTTCGCCCCACCATCAGGCAGAATTCGCAGCGTACGGAGCTTAGATTTGATACCACGGCCTCCAATTCTGTTCTCACGGCCTTCATCATTGTCACTCTGCGTGAGGAAATTCCCAACCATCCAGCGCCCCGTCTGGCTTCCTTGCACCTCTCGCCGGGTTCTGGCCCCCTCTACGCAGAAGCTATTCCTGTCAACTCCCCTCTTTCACCTCAGGAGTAGCAGAGATTCACTGGAGCGCACTCTGGCGGCATGGATACTAACGACTCTGGCAAGGAGGACAGCAGTGAGGATTTCGGTTGCAGGGTCATTGAGGAACCACCTTCTCTGACTCATGGCTAGCCTCTACAATGCTTTCCAGGTTTTTTGTTCCAGTTTCATAGACAATGCTAGTTTTTGTAGCTTTGCAGATCAGTTGGAAAAGTGGTTTCTGAACTATGGATTCTCTTTTTATGTTTGTTTAGTTTATATGTACTCCAAACCGGTTTCCCTCTCAAGGGTGGTTAAGACTCTTTGTTTAATAGGACTGGTTACCCAATCTGGGCAGTCCAGGCACTCCTTGAACAGTTTGATTTTCAAACACGATTCTTTCCCGAGCTTTCATAGGCAGAAACCTTTGTGCATGTTTATTACCCAGTAACCTTATACGTAATAGAATTAGTTATACTTAGAATAATTATAATTATTAATAATAATCAAAATATTAATATTATAATATTAAAAGTAAAAATAATTATTTATTAATGAATAATAATGTTAAGTAAAAGTAATTTTATTTAAACTTATTAATGGTAAGAAGGTTAGAGTAAAATAAATTTAAAATAAGTAATACTAGCAGAGTCACATTCATAAATGTGGTTGATAAATACTCTTAGATATATATCAACTAAATTTGTTAATAATAATAATAATAATAAATTTATTAATTAATAATAATTATTTATTTATAATTATTAATACTTAATAATTATTAATAATTAGTAATTATTTTTCATTAAAAAATACATATTATAAACCAAATAGAATGATTCTATAAACTATAAATTATAATGATATTAACAATAATCAATTAATTAATTATAAATAAAGATAATTATAATTATAATTATAATTAAAAATTTATTAATTAATATTAATTATTAATTATTAATACTTAAAATTGATTAATAATTATTAATACTTAACTATTATTAATAATTAATAATTATTATCGATGAAAAAACTAAATATTATAAAAAAATGGATTGATGTGATAAACCATAGTGATATTTTGCCAATGAGCATATCTATATGCACCTAGATGTGTTAATTTTATAATTGATTTAAATTGATGGGTCTGATTGAATACTCAACTAATATGTTGGCCTTATTCTTTGTGTTAGATCAACAGTTGTGTGATGATGATGATGGTTAATGTCCACTGAGACCAATCTTTGGTCTATCGGACCTAAAGAAAAGAGTTATTTAATTTTATTTAAGATTTTATTCCTATGCTCAAAAAGCTTGGAGAGAAGCCTCCCAAGCTCACTATAATTTTGACATCTTAAAAGGTTAGGAAGGTCAATATTGCAACAAAGATTATGAAATTGAGCTCTAATGTGGTTGTACTCGAGGCACTCTAAGAGAAAGTGATTTTTCATCCTCGATGTTCATATTCTCACACAGATCGAAGATCCTTTCCATCCATAATGTTTTAGGAACGGTCCAATGACCCGTTTCACTATAAATCTCATGAAATTTCTTTCTAATATTGGCTATATTAATTTTAACGACAGAAAGAAAAACAAAAGGATAGGTATAAAAAAATATTTAAAAATTTGGCACACGTAACTACCATTCGTGTAGGATCGAGGAGGTCCATTAACACAATCGGGTAGTCGATTCATATCATTGTACCTTTCAATTTCAACAACCAGAGTAGGCATTCCTCAAACACCTTTCAATTTCTTTTCTTTGCATTTCAAGTTGCATGTCTTAGTGAGATAATTGTTTGGAAGATCCATATTCTAGGTTGAAATGCCGCTTCTGAAACGGTTCCATGGCCTCACTGTTGGAATTTCTGAGAATTCTAGAACAATATAGAGAGAATAATACTCTCCTTTAAACACAGAGAATTAAAACAAAAATTTTCTTTCTAGTGGATAGAGATTGCATAAAGCTTTATATTCCATTAACTGTCAAAATCTATTACAAAAAAATTCTTCCTCTAACAGAGGAATTACAAAATGTGGACTGCTACAAACGAAGTGCAAAAATACCCTCTGTCTTTCTTACAAAAATGCACTCTGTACGTCAAAATATTTTCCTTCGGGCACACACTCTGTTTTAACACTGTTGTGTATATGTTTTTCTTTACGCACTGCCGTGCATTTTCTTTTTACTTTTATATAGCGCAACACATATAAAAACAAAACAATAAAAGAAATAAACATACATATAGGCTTGTGGGGCCCGCAATACAAAAGCACATATGTTATATATATGAGCCAAGGTTTAATAAACCTTTGTCGCGCGATGCAAAATGTTAAAACAAAACTTAAACAAACCATAACATAAACCTTCCTTTTCGTGTCATGCCCCCATCTCGTTTGTCCACTCGCGGTGTCGTGCGCACCCGCTCAAACGACCTTCCTCTTGCTTACCATTTTCCCATCACGCCTACTTATTTTTTTTTAAGTGTTAGTCTTCACTTTATTATTATGTTTTACAGCGGAATTATAAAACATAAACCACTATTCCGTAAATACACCAAAATGATGAAGAAACCAATTTATATAATAAATATCATAAAATTGCCTCGCCGGATTACAAGCGGTGCCGAGAGCCTCGTTTCTGCTACGTAAATATGCCGACCCCGCCCGTCGCACGCCTTGGTCGGGTCGCAGTCACCCGACTCGACCCGAACGCCATGCATCATCCACCCGTCGCACTTTTTTTGCCGCGCGCCCACCGCCACCCAAAGCACGCGTGTGCGCGTCCGACCGCGCCCGTCGCTCTCACCGCGCTCGGCTACCATGCCGCCGCGGCGCAGGCAGCGCGTTGTCTACCGCCGCGGCTCACATAGCTCGGCTCGCTCTCGCTGACCGCCCGCCGCCGGCGCATCCGTCGCTCACACTATCCGCAAGTCCTTTGCTGCGGTGCGCTGAATGGCTCGTCCCTGGTTGTTGCTTTCGCTCACCAATATGCCTCGTACATATATGCGTCCGTCGTTGGAGAGTCGGCCGCTTCTACCACCCAAGCCGCACCCACCCATCACGTTGGTCGCCCATGAACCGCCGTGTCAAGGGGTGTGGGCGGCCGGGCCGACCCGAGCCAACCCCCGTGTTGGCTACTCGTGCGCCCTTCGCCCGCGTCAAACGCCCGTTCTGGCCCGTTGTAGCATCGCGTCACCCGCGCCCTGTCTAGAATCGGTCGCTCGGCCGCCGCCAACTATCTCCAACCGCCCTCGTTTACGGCCGAGACGCCTACCAGGGCGCCCGCCGCCGTGGCGCGCGCCCGTTCCACCGAATCGTTTAAGAGCGCCCGTGAGGCGTATGACTCACCCGAGTCGTGGGCGTCCAACCGGCGTACCCCCACCTCGAGTCATCGTACGCCCCCGCAATCCGACAGATCTCATCAACATTTGGTCAACCGCTATTTCTTTCTTCCATCTCCACAACAGCTTCTCCGGTTCAACTTGAATCCTCCGGCTGTCCTTCCCATTGAATGAGAAATTCTCTCCGTTCATTGCCCGCAACTTCGTTGTTCAAGATCAAGGATCTTCTCCAAAACTAAGTCTCGGTTTGTCAATGATCATCGCCGGGTCCTCTCGGTGCCGCTCGGTCTCGATCATCGCATCAAGTCTCGCCCTTCTTTAGTTGACTAATGTGGAAGATGTGGTGCTTGGCATGCATATGGTTTGGAAGTTCCAGCTCGTAGGCAACTTCACCAATCCTCTTCTTATGCGAAAGGCTCATCATATCGTCTCACAAAGATTCAGCGGGGCCCCTTAGGTGGTCGAACCTATCTCCGGTGATCCTTGACAAACTCTCGTCTCCAACATCGAAGTGTGCATCCGTTCTGCACTTATCCGCTCGTTTCTTCATCCTTTCCAGCCTTCGCATGCATCCATGCTATCTCCAAGTTTTCTTCCCATGTTGTCAAGAACCTCGGGCATGTGGGTTCCTACTGTATCCTCTCGGTAGCACCGCATGCGGCGCAAGTGGCATCCGTCCATTCACCAACTCAAATGGACATACCTCACAGGAACTCTTCACATATTGTAGCTAAACCGAGCAATATCCAGAGTTCTCGCCGAATTCGCCGGGATCGACCAGAACCATACTGTCTCAAGTAGTCCTCCGTCAATGCGTTTATCCGTTCTGCCTTCCCATCCGTCCGCGATGGTAACTCGAACTTTGTAGCAATTTCCGTCCTCCAACTAGCTTGAAATAAAAGTTTCAAAACTTCCCCATGAAACATGAGGCCCCATCAGATACGATACTCATCGGTATCCCCCAATACTTCACAACGTTCTTGAAGAAAAGCTCACCGTCATCTCTACCCCACATGGTAACTTCGTTGGAATGAATGTAGCATACTTGGAAAAACGATCAACAATGACCATGATTCGTTATACCCCCGAACCATTGGTAAGTGAGAAATGAAGTCCACAGACACTTGCCCATGGTCTCTCCGAATTCCAAAGGTCGCAACAATCCTCCCCGTCTATGATGATCCGATTTGTCTCCGTTGACAAATGATGCACGTGTGTACATACTCCTCCACTTCGCCTCATCTTCTCCCGAAGTACCTCTCCAACAATGCCATAGTCCAACGTTGACCTGGGTGGCCAGCCCAAGTTGAGTCATGGCACTCCTTCAAAAGGTGCCTCCTAAGTCCCGAGACTTTGGAATGTAAAGTCGGTCTCCATAGAACAAAAGTGTCATCCCGCAAGTAAAATCGCGTGTATTCCCCTTCTTCATGATCAACTTCGCTTGTGTATCTATCTCCATGCTAGCTCTAAGTCTCTCTGCATCTCCGTTGTGCATATTGACCCTCGCTTTCTGTCCTTCACTGCTCGGCTTCCAATGCCGCTAGTTGTGCTTTTCGACCGAGGGCATCCGCTATAGCATTGAGCTTTCCTGCCCCGTACTCAAGAGTCATGTCGAACTCGCCCAAGAATTCCTACCAAATGCTTCGCTTTGCCGATAGCTTCGGTTGTGATGCAAAGTAACTTATAGCAACGTTGTCGTCTTGAACGAATGGTTTCCCCACCAAGTAATGTCTCCGTACATGTAGACAATGAATGATGGCATTGTTTCTTCGGAACCGGATATCCGCGCTTCTATCCCCGCAACTTCCGACTTTCATGCTTACCGGATGTCCATCCCGCACAGAACCCTCCCGATTGCAAAACGAAGCATCGGGCAGGGACCTCAAATCTGCCTCTCGAAATCGTGTAGCCCCGCATCGGGCTGCCACCATCCTTCTTCAGCCTCTTGAAAAGCTTCACGATGACTTTCGTCCAACTCCATCGTTTCCTTCTTCAAAAGGTCTACTGGCGCAGCTTATCTTGGAGTACCCCTCTACAAACTTTCGCCGGTAGTTGGTCATTCCCAAGAAGACCCTCATATCATGGAGCACTTTCGGTTCGGCCCCAATCCTCTATTGCCTTGATCCTACTCGCTCCATCCGTATATAACCCACCCAAAAATGTGTCCAAGGAACGGACCCTATTCCGAGCGAACATACACTTCTGACCCCCTTCTCGGGCATGTACCGACGGTTTCTTCGCTCGCTTTCGAAGACTAACGCCAAATGCTTCTTATGATCCTCCATGTTATCACCGAAATAACGATATCATCCAAGTACACCACCACAAAGGTGTCAAGGTGTGGACGTAATACGTCGTTCATCAAAGTGCAAACGTGGCTGGAGTGTTGCACAACCCGAATGTCATGACTAGGAATTCAAAGCTTCCATATCTCGTCACTATCGCGGTCTTCTCCTCGTCTCCTTCAGCTATCCGCACTTGATAATACCGTCTCAAGTCCAGCCTTTTGGAAAACACTGGCTTTCGCAAGTTTATCTAAACAATCCGGGCTGCTAACGGTAAAGGACATTCCGTCTTATTGTTTGCTTATTCAAGTAAAGATAATCACGCACATCCGTAGTTCATTCGCATTCTTCTTTCATGGAAACGAATACTAGAGCACCATACGTGGACCCTCAAGGTCGACGGAAACCCGTCTCGCTAAGTCCTTCACCGTTTCTTCAACTCTTCCAATTCGTCCCGATACCAATAGGGAGCTTGGGCCGGAGGTTCCTTCCCCGACTCTAGCTCAATGGCATGGTCCACTCGCACGTCTTGGTGGTAGTATACTTTTCGGGAAGCTCACTGTGCATAAGATCCGTATACGTTCTTAGCACATCGGAAATCCTACAGAATAGCGTCCCCACTCCATCATCTCCTCAACTCCTGATGACCGTTCGCAAATGTCTCGACCCCCGGGTCCTTCATAGCTTTGTTCATACTTGGTGCAGAAATGTACCGTACACCCTTACTCCCTACGCCGCACATGAGTAGGTATAGTCCACCATCGTGAGTCCTTCCATATAACTATCTCACCGCTTGAAGGTGAAACAACCACATGGTTTCCCTTCAAAAAGTCCTCGCCCAATATCATGTCAAAGTCGCTCATCTCCATCACTTGCGGAAGTACGAACCGGCACTCATTTGCCAATCCCGAAACTTTCGTTCGAGTTCACTACCTTCACTTCGCATCATTGGGAAGTAGTTGCAGCCCAACTACCTTCGTTACTTCGTCGACATGAAGTTGTGTGTGGCACCGGCATGTCCACTCGCCGTTGCACATTTTCGCCTTGCAGTTTCCAGGGTCAAGAAAACCCAAGCTATGCAACCAAGCTTCATGGGAGAAATACCGACCGTATACATACCCGTTTACGGTGAGTATTTCTGTCGCCCGATACCATCCGTCACGCCCCCATCTCGTTTGTCCACTTGGGTGTGTCGGCGGCACCGGCCAACGGCCCTCCTTCTCGGTTTACTCATTTTCCACTACGCCTACTTATTTTTTATGTTAGTCTTCACTTTATTATTATGTTTTACAAATGGAATTGTAAAAAACACAAACCACCATTCGTAAATACACCAAAATCGTATTGAAGAAACCAATTTTATATAATAAATATCATAAAATTGCTCGTCGGGATTATGCGCTGTGTCGAGAGCCCGTTTCTACACAAATATGCCGACTCGGCCCATCGCACGCTTGTCCTGCCGTGAGTCACCCGACCGACTCCGAACGCGCGGTGTATCGTCCGCCGGCCGCACTTCTTTGCCGCGTGCCCACTGCTACCCAAAGTACGCATGGTGCGTTTCGTCCGACTCGCCCATCGCCCTACCGGCGCCGGCTACCGCGCGCCACGCTATAGCGCGCGTCTACCGCCACGTCTAAGTATAGCTCGGCTCGCCTTCCCACCGACCGCCCACCGGGCGCATCCGTCGCACTATCCGCAAGCCTTGCCGGCGGCAGCGGAATGGCTCGTCCTTGTTTGTTGCTTCTCGTCACTGTCACGCCTGCACATATATGCGTCCGTCGTTGGAGAGTCGGTCGCCGCCCGACCCGAGCCGACCCACTCCGTCACGTTGGTCGCCCATGAACCGCCGTGTCAAGGGGTGTGGGGACACTCGCTCTACTCCGAGCCGACCGTGTTGGCTACTCGTGCGCCGCCCATACAAGGACCGCCCGTCCGTTGTAGTGCCGCGGGCCGCCGCACCCCGTGTTCAGAATTGGCCGCCGGCCGCCGCCATAACCATCTCCAACCGCTCGGCTTAATACGGCCGAGATGCCCGCCAGGCGTGCCTGCCGCCGTGGCGCGCGCCCGTTCCACCGAACTGCTTAAGAGTGCCCGTGAGGGGCGCACGACTCACCGAGCCGTGGGCGTCCAACTCGTGGGCGTTACACTTCGCAACCTTTCTGACTTCAAACCGATTAAACCAAACCGTAACAAAATTTCGCATTACAAAATTGCCCGATGACGCCGTGGGGTTTTGTAACCCGAAATATTCATAACGCGGTTCATAAACCTTTCGGGTCCGAAAACGGACTATGCAAACGGGGCTCCAAAAAAACCCGAAAACATTATCAATTTCGGCCTATTCAAACTTCGGGTATGAAAAATGGAGTTCTCGTGGACCGCTCCAAAATAACGCGACCCCGTAATATGTTGTCACGGTCTCTCCGAGGGCCGGCGATGGGACCGCCGTCACGTGGCCCATCCCATTCAAAACAAAAGAATCCTCCCGCGTTCAAACTCTCGTTTTCTAACCAAAGGACCGTAAGTGTTTTTTGCTGAATCGAACTATTCAACCGAAATGAGTGGTGAACGGTTTTTAAACCCGAATTGATATTTCATTCAAAATAGAAATCTTGTGGGTGTCCTCGTCTTAAAACCACAGAACAAAATAACAAGAAGTGTTTTGTCGTAGTTTTCAAACACAAAATAGCAAGAATTGAATGCAGTAGTTGAAATTAACATTTCAACACTCTCCTTAAGTTCAACTGGCCGGGTTATCACCATACCCACATTTCCTTAAATATTCAAACTCTTCCGCCCCAATGGCTTGGTCAAAATGTCTTCAAATTGTTCCCGAGTCCCGCAATGTTTTAAAATGATTTCTCCATTGTTCACTAGCTCCCCGATGTAGTGAAACTTAGCATCACAAGCTATTCTGTGAAACACAAAAATTTTGCATAATGCTACGTCGAGCTATTTTCATAAATAAATTACTGTGGCTTTACTCGGTTTAACATAAACTCCTTAGCATCCTTTCATCCACAATCGTTTGACATGTTGCTGCCGTAGCTCCCACATACTTTGCTCAACAGAGATAAAGGCTAACAGATATTTCTTAAGCCCATGAAATGGCTCCTAAACCTGCGTAAAACATAACCGTAAGTATTTCGTCATCTACACTTCCAACCTAATCACCGTCAAAGGTATCAAATTAATTCTGAATTTTTTGAAGTAGTATATAAAATTCCATACCTTTAGTTCCTTTAACATACCTCAAAATTCTTTTTGTTGCCTCGCCATGTGCTTGGCCTCTCCATAAATCTAGAAATTAAACTAACAACATGCATATCCGGCCTAGTTGGCAACAACACATAGAGGCCGCTAACTATTCTCTAGTATGAACTAGGATCAAAATCCTTGTTGTTGTCCTCTTTGCCGAGTTTTAATCCCATCACCGTGGGAATAATTATCGCCTCGCAATCCTCGGGATGTTAAATCTCTCCAAACTTCATTAACATACTTCCTTCTTTGAGAAATAAAATTTTATTTTCATTTTTCTTTACTTCTATTCCTAAAAAGTATTTCGCCAGTTTCTCCATATCGCCTATTTCAAATTCATCTTTCATGACCTTTTAAAATTTTCAACAAGGAATCATCATTACCCGTCAAGATCACATCATTATAACACAACAATAAGCATCTTACCATATTTCTCCTTGACGTATAAGGTGGGTTCTCCCTTACATTTTTCAAACCCATTCTCCAAGAGATAGGAATCTATCCTACCGTACCATGCTCTTGGAATCTTGTTTGTCCATGTGTTTCTTCAACTGCACACTTTGTGTTTCCTTGGCCCTTCTTTTAATAGCCTAGCAAGCTGTTTAGTATAAACCTCTTCCATTAATTCGCTAGGAATGTTGATTTCGAAGATCCATTTGGTAAACTTTCCACTCCTGTTTTGTGCTTCAATAGACAACACTGCCCACGGTTTCCATTCTTAAATCAAAAGTAAAGTTTCTACAATCTCTTCCATGTTTCTTCTTGTATCCTTTGACATTAAGTCCGGCCTTGTGTCTTTCAATCTTACCAACATTACTTTAACAGACCCATTTCACTCCAATCACTTCTTTACCTTTTGGGAGTTCAACCAAATCCCACGTCTTGTTTCTTTCTTCCGGCATTAATTTCTTCATCCATAGCACATATCCATTTTTTATCTTGAATAGATTTTTCAAAATGAATAGGATCATCAACATGACAATAAAAATCAAATAAAGAGTTCATACCTTCATTTTTTTCCTCTTTCATAAATTTCATTTAAATTTGTGAACTTGTTCCCCTTTCATTTGGTGTACAAGTGCTTGAAGAAGCACCTAATCTGCTCCTTGTGGTGTGCTTGGAGAAGCACCCTCATTTCTTCTCAAGGGTGTCCCTTGTTTTCCTTGTGTTGGTGCTTCGTTATTGAGGGATTTATTTCACCATCTCTTTTCTCATTTTCATCATGATACAAATAGTTCTTTACATTGACTATTTTCTCAATGCTTCCATCCCAAGCTCTCTTCAATAAACTCAACATCTCTACTCACAATAAATTTATTGGTGGATGGTTTATACAAACCGTAAGTTTTGTATTCCTCGCTATATCCAATAAAAATACATTTCTCCTTGTCATTCAACTTATTTCTCGGCCTGATCCGAATGTGTACATAAGCCACACAACAAAACCTCATGTGGGTGACTTTGTTTTGTGCCACTCCATAATTTCCTTTCAACTCTATTCATTATTATTTGTTGCATCTATTCAAAACATACGATGCACAATGTACAACTTTAGCCCAATAATCATTTGGTAAAATGTTTTTCCGTTAGTACCCCTTACCATATCCATGATTGTCCTATTTTTTCCTTTCGGCACCCATTTTGTCATGGAGTGTACCTTTCGTTGTAAATTTCTTATGTATGCCATTTTCGCAAAACGTAGAAATTCTTTAGAGATGTAGTCACCTCCTCTATCGATTCTAAGGACTTTGATATCCCCGCCCACTTTGGTTCTCCACAAGTGCTTTAAAATTGCAAAATTTTTTAAACACTTCACTTTTATTTTTCAAAAATAAACCCAAGTTTTTCTTGTAAAATCACTCACTAAAAGTTAACATATAGTGGCGCCTTTGCAAGTGATGGTCTTTGCATTGGTCCACATAAATCCGAGTGGACAATTTCCAAGGGCATTTTTCCTTATGCTTTTTCCGAATGGGAAATTTTTCTTTGTGTTATTTACCTAAGATATAACCTTCACATAGGTCATTCACTTTCAATCAATGGTATCCTCTTACCATACCTTTCCTATGTAAAAAATTCCAGACCTCCAAAGTTGAGATGTCCAAATCTCAAGTGCCATAACCAATTTTCATCTTTTGCTTCTCTTTGGAAAGCCTCTTGTGTCACTCGCTACCATTTCTTCTCCATTCTTCAAATTTACTCATCCCGAGAGGGAACATTATGTTCCTTGTCATCCTTATTTCAACAATACATTGTTTTCTGAGGTTTATCCACGATGGTGCATACATCATCTTCAAAGAAAACATTGTAGCCCTTTTGAATGAGTTTCCCAATGCTTAACAAATTACATTTCATACCTGGCACATAATATACAATGTATGCTCTTCTTTTTCCTTTCTTTTCAAGACATTTACTATGCCTTTTCCGTGACAAAATCTTACCATCTCGTCTCAATGTGACTGAGACTTCGAAATTTTTACCTAACATAGAAAACATAGCAATGTTTCGTCATATGGTTGCTACAACCCGAATCTAGAAACCATAAATTACTCTTTTCCTCAGCCTATATTACATGCTAATTTTTTATCTTGGCCGATATTTTCTCTAGTGAAATTTTCACCGGGTTTATTACCCATTTATTATGCTTTTTCCCGTATTCATTTGCATATCACCATATTTTTTAACAATGACACTAGACATTGGATTTGTCATACCTTTTTCCATGAGCATGTTGTTGTCCACTTTGGCCGGCCAGCTTTTGGCCTTGGTTCTGATTTTGGATTGTTGCCCCTTCCTTGAGCATTTTCAGGGTTGTTTCTTCCTCTGCTTTTCAATTTTTCCTCTTCCTCTCTTGTTTCTCCTCGCCTTGACCTCTTCCTCTTCCAAAGGACATTTCTGTCTTGGAAGGCATGCTCCAAAGATGAGTTTTCATTTCTACCCAATCTCTCGTTCACTTGTCCCCGTTGATGCACATGAATCTCATCAACTAAAAAGTTTGAGAGATCTTGTTCTTCTATTGTGGTGACTATAACATCAAACCTTGAGGGTAAGCTCCTCAAAATCAGTTTCCACAATTCTTTCTTTCTTCAAGTGTCTTCTCCATGAGACCTTATCCGTGTGACCATTCCAATCACATGTGTGAATAATGAGTCTATGTTATCGTACTCCTTCATGTAGAGAGTCTCAAAATCTCTCCCTCAACAATCGTAGTTTTGTTGTCTTCACTTTCTCCATGCCTTGATAGGATGTCTTGAGATTTTCCCATGATTATTTGGATTTCTTAGCTACCGATATCCTTGAAACACACTCTTATGTACTCGCTTGATACAAATAGAAGAGGGCTTAGATTCCTTCTTCTTATTTCTCTTCAACAAGTCCTTCTCTACCCGTGTTGGCGATTAAACTCATTTTCATCTATCGGCTCTTCAAAACCATCCTCAACAAGTTCCTTACAAGTCTTCGAGAGGCAAACAGACTCTCATGGTGATTGCCCAATAATCATATTTCTTCCCATTAAATTGTGGAGCCGAGCATTACCAATACTCATGCTTGTGTTGGCTCTTGCCATGCCTAGCACTCCGAACTATGCTTTAATTCTGACCGTGTTTTTTTTTAAAATAAAATGATTATCTTCAAAATATGAAGGCGAAAAAAAAATATGTCTTGAGAATACCTTGGATTCTTTTTTACTCAGCCACTCTACTAGAGTAGTTTCCAACAAAAATCCTTCCTTTATATTCTTTGACACCCTTCAAAGAGTCCGGATTAGGCTCGATACTACAAGTTGAATTTCTAAGAATTTCCAGAACAATATAGAGAGAATAATACTTCCTCTAAACACAAAGAATTAAAAAAAAAAATTTTAAGCTGTTGGATAGATATTGCATAAAACTTTCCATTCCATTAACCGTAGAAATCTATTACAAAAAAAACTTCTTCCTCTAATAGAGGATTACAAATGTGGATTGCTACAAAACACGTGCAAAAGGACCCTCTGCCTTTCTACAAAAATGCACTCCGTATGTCAAAATATCACGGCACACACTTTGTTTTAACACTATTTTGTATATGTTTTTCTTTTACGCACGTTGCATTTTATTTTTACTTTTATATGATGCAACACATATAACAACAAAACAATAAAAGAAATAAACCTACGATAGGCCTGCGAGGCCTACAATACAAAAGAACATATGTTATATATATGAGCCAAGGTTTATTAATCATGCGATGCAAAACGTTAAAACAAAAACTAAACAAACCATAACATAAACCTTCTTCGCAACCTTCCCGACTTCAAACCGATTAAACCAAACCATAATAAAAGTTCGCATTGCAAAATAGCCCAATGACGACAAAGCGGGGGTTTTGTAACTCGGAATATTTAGAACGGGGTTCACAAAACCTTTTCTGTCCGAAATGGACTTCACAAACGGCCCAAACCCGAAACATTATCACTTTTCCCTATTCAAACTTCTAAATCGAAATGGAGAGTTTCACTGATCGACTCAAAATAACGCCAGCCTGTACCATGCTGCCACGTTTCCTCTCGATATGGCGGTGGGACCACCACGCCCGGCCCATCCCATTCAAAACAAAAGAGCTTCCCACGTACTCAAAACCTAAAACTCGTTTTCTAAACTAAAGGACTGTATGTTTTTAAGTTGAATCCGATCGTTCAACCGAAATGGAAAGCGGGAAGGGCTTTTAAAAACTCCGACTTGATATTTCATTCAAAATAGAAACCTCGTGGTGTCCCGTCTAAAACCACGTAAACAAAAATAACAAGCGGCATTTTGGTTCTAGGTTCTTCAAACACAAAATAGCAAGCCGTTGAGTGTGTGGTAGCGAAATTAACATTTCAACACTCACTCTATAAATACACAACTCTATTCTCATATCCACCGACACATACAACCTCTTCCGGCATTATAGAGCTCAATCTCGCCGTTGGTGATATTGTCAAACAAATCAACGATGTTGGGGCAATTGTTGCGGCATTGCGAAGAGCATAACTTCGACTAGATTTTGTCTCGGTAAAGAATTGGTAGACATGTCTAGAGCCACATGTTCTAAGCCACAGAATTAATGTAGTCCTCGATTTCAATCAATTCCACCAATTACTAAGCCATCACAACCGATGACTAAGGATATACATGCGCTTATTATTATCTTTCAACATCATGATTAATGCTAATGGTATATCTATTAAAAGGCAATGAACCCTAAGTGGTTTATAGGAGTTACAACATATTAATATTTATAAGGTACCTAACATTGAGATTGAAATCTTCCATCCATCATTACGTGCTTCGGCGTACATATATTCCCGGAAGAAATCGAGAAAGAGCATACTTCCAAGGAAGCTCCTCGCATGTCATATTGGCGCATGAATAAATATAGGATCATCTATAATATATTAACTTGGTAACACCGAGATGGCCTCTATGAATCCATGACTATTTCAAAGAGAAAATACATGATATAACCGAGTGATGATCAATATCAATATCAAGAAAAATAAATAGATGTTAGCACGCACCATTTACTCCGCCCGCAATGGCCTCAATATGAAGAGGAGATGATGAGCGCGAGGCTAAGTTCTCTTCTTTGGTGTAGGCCATTCCTATTCAAGAAACAACAGATTTGAATTTCCCGAGAAAAAATAAAGACAACCAATTGAGCTCTATAACGCCGCAGAGGTTGTATGTGGGTGGAAATGAGAATAGAGTTGTGTATTTATAGAGTGAAGTGATGGAACAGTTTTGTGAGGTAGAATTTCAATCCAGAATATGGATCTTCCAAAATTCTCTCACTAAGACATGTGACTTGAAATGCAAAGAAAATAAATCGTAGTTGGGTGTTTGAGTAGTCCTCGCCCAGTTTTCTAATCAGTGTTCCGTGTTGATATGAATCAACTACTCGATCGTATGAATCAACTATCCGACCGTGTTAACTATCGGAAACATCCAACCACCGCCATAAATAAAGTGAGCAGCAACCCACATTCTCAATTGAATTTTTTGATGCATGGAGGACAAGGCTCATGATACAAATTCCGTGTGTTTTGTTTTCTTCACGCAATCTCCGCAATGTTCAAGAAAACAAATTCAAACCATACTATGCTTTTAATTTCCTTTCCCGCAATATACCTAAATGTTTTCTCGCAATTCACGACTTCACAAAATTTAGCATTTACTACTTAGTTTTCGCCGAAACTAAGCTTCGTCGATGCGATATCGGGGAGACTCTGGCCTACACTATACTACATTACAAACCACCGCAAAAATTTTATTTTTTCATTTATTTCTTACTCCTTCCTCGCTATATCGCACTTCCCACCTGCCGTATCGCAACCTCGCACTTTGCAACATTTAAGTTTTACCCTTTTAGCGCCCACACCGAAACCCCCGTGATGTTGCAATGCGACGTCGTCATCACACATCACACAACTTACCGTTTACCTTTTAGCCACAGCTCGCACTTCGCACATTTTAAGTTTTAAACTTTAAGCCGCCCCAACTTCACACTTTTTATCATCTACCTTTTTGACCGCCCACAAGTTCGCAACCACAAATTTTATGACTTACTCTTACGCACCCACAAGTTATATTATTTTTTTTACATGTGATGTGGTCGCAATCGCAAGTGGTAAGCTTAGAGAGTAGCACTCGCTATCGCATATTGCAAATTTTAATGGACAATGCCTACAAGATAAAATATTTATGTTGCGATGCGATAAGTGCCACGACACATCATAATTTTAAGTTCTTAAGGTTTTCCGTAGCGCACAAATTTTAAAGTTAAGATCGCCGATATGCGATTTCAGGATGGAGGACATGGATGGGATGTGGTTTGGGAGAGCTGGAAACCATAATGTTTCAAGTCCATTTTATTGTGCTTTTTGTACGTTGTTTTCATGTAGAAACATTAGAATAGGCGGAGAACATTTTAGTTGTTAATAGTCCGATCAAGATTGATTTAACATTAATTTTTAGGCTTCAACCATTTGTATTATGAATGTAATTTCATATGTTTTTCCGTTGAATTGAATGAAGAAAATGAATTCTCTCCTATGTTGCTCTCGCTTGTCTGTGTAATTTTATTTCGCATTTATCCGGATTCTCTATGTTGTGGGGGAAAACACATCCCTCCGTGTTTATTCATAATTTCCAACATGGTATCTAGAGTACGTCTAGCCTCGTTGAAATAAAAAGTCTTTATTAAAGAAGTCGAAAGGTTTTTTTTTGAGAAGCGGATTCTCCGCGTTGAGAAGGTTTTGTATACACAATAAGATGGTAGCAACAAGTAATAAGCCTCGACTAATTCCCAATTACCACGCTCAATGGGAATAATTATGATTACCGGGCTATTATAATGAAGGCCCTTTCTCCTCACAATGAATTTGGGAGCCGGTGGAAAATGGTTTCAAGAACCAACAAATGTAGCGCACTTAATTCTTTAACACAAGCGTAAAGAGATTTGTTGAGGGACAAGAAGGACTCCAAAGCCCTTTCTCTATATTTTCCAAGCAAGACATGAGAGTATTTTTTCAAGGATTAAACATCAATGATGTCCAAGGAGGCATGGAATCACTCCTCCCATTGCACTTATTAAGGCATGGCAAAGGTGAAGATGCGCAAAATTTCAAATGCCGAGAAGATATTTTGAAACTATTTGTATGAAAGAGTCTAATAATATAGACTCATTTTCACACATGTGATTTGGTTGGTTACCCAAATCAGGTCTCATGGTGAGCCACTAATAAAAGAGAATAATTGAGAAAGTTTTAAGAATTCTACCATCAAGGTTTGATGTTACAGTAGTGGCCATATAGTGGCCACAGAAGATACAAATGATCTCTCACGCCTTCAATGGATGAGCTTCACGACTACCGATCTCCTCATGAGCACAGACTAAATAGAGAAACAAAATCCTCACGGAGTATGCATTTAAGACACAAATTTTTTGGTCAAGGTAGAGGCTTCCAGGAATATAAACCACCGAGGAAGAGGAAGAAGCCTCCACACGTAGGTGGAAGAAGCAGCCCGCAAGCACAAGTGGAAGGGGCAAGAATCGAACGAAGCCAAGGCTTAAGCTATAATCAAGCACAAGGACAAAGGTATGATAAGTCTCATGTCGAGTGTCATTATTGCAAAAAGTATGGTCATTATGCAAATGAATTTAGAAAGAAGAAAAATGACATGGTTAGTAAACCAAGTAAATTTTACAAAAGAAAATCAACTATGGTAATGTGCTTTTAGCTTGTAATGTAGCACACAGAAAACAAGAGGATGTATGGTTCTTAGATTCAGAAAGTGTACCATATGATCGGAAACATAGCAATGTTTTCCTATCTAGATGAAAGTGTAAAATCTAAAGTGACAACGGTGGACCTATGAGAAGTCTCTCCCATGGGGAAAGGAAGAGTAAACATACTCGACAAAGAAGGGAGAGAAGAAGTTTGTGCGTATGTCTATTATGTCCTCGGGCCTGAAATGTATCCTTCTAAGCATTGGTTATTTCATTCAAAAAGTCTACAATGTGTCTTTAAGATGATGTGTGCACAATCATGGATATACCTCCAAGTAGACAAATTAATATAAAGTGCATATGACAAGCAATAGAATGTTTCCTCTTAAGATTAGATCAAACTTGAAGGAGGGAGGTGTTGTAGTAGTTGTCACAAAAGAAATATTTCAAGAAGAAGTGAAATATGAGAATTGGTTATATGTCATTTGATATTTGGACATCTCAATTTCTGAGGTTTGAAATTTTTTCATAGAAAAGGTATGGTAAAGGGATTACCACTCATAGAGAGACTAGACTGTTGGAAATATTGTCATTGATGGCAAAGGAGGCAGCACTCAGGCAAAAGAGGCAGCGCTGTAGCAAAGGAAGGCAAAAGAGGCACAGCGAAAGTAATAGAGGCAGCAAGAAGAAAGTCAAAATGTAACAGTCATAGAAGCACAGTGAAGAACTGTTATCGTAAGATAGAGACAGAGGCAGAGTGACAGAAGCAGAGATAGAGGCAGAGAGCAGTTACAAAATTCCGAGAATCGCACTCTCCAACCAGCGGAGCAGAGGCAGAGAGATGTTATAATTCCGAGAATCGCCCAACCCAGAGGACAGATATAAAATTCTGAGAATCGCCCAAGCCGGCAGATACAGTCGTATGTATAATTCCGAGAATCATTACCCGATGGGCGTTACATATAACATATAAACCATATTCTGGGAATCGCTTAACCCTTTGGCAAAGTATACATATATGTCTGTTATATTATGGAGCACACAAAACGAAGTTTTAGATGGTGGGACCTCTCCCCAATCGCAATCGGAGATCGCAAGGGCAGCGGAACATCGCAACAGAAAGTTGCAATTGCGATTGAAATTCCAGACCCGATCGAGTTATATACCACAGTTAATTGCTAATCGCATCCGTGTTCTGATCGCAATCGAAACTTTTCTATTATGCGCCCCGATTGCATTTGTTTGAAGTTCCGGACCCGATGGGTGTATAAACGGTGGTTAATACATATTTGAGTTACGGTCAAATCGCATTGGCACTGGTCAATTGGAACATATGTTAAAGAACTTGCGATTGCGATTAAGAGTTCAGACCCGATGGACTTATAAATTATGATTAACAAAGATTTCAGCTCCAGGTTCTAATTGCATCGGCAATGGTCAATCGCATCGAAGAATATAAGAGTTGCGATTGCGATTGGAAATCCGGACCCGATTGGTATATAAACTATGACTCATATACAACTTGAGTTTCAGGTCTAATCGTATTGGTAGCCAATCCTTATGGACGTCGGGTTATTTGCAAATAAATTGTATATATTATATATGTTGAATAGCGTTTGAATATGATCCGGGGGAATAACACATATGATATATAATGGTTATTGAGTTATATATATAACACGGTTGCGATAAGCTGCGTGGTCTCTAGACCCACGGACCTTAGCTTTACGGGAGGGCGATTATTAACGCTTGTGATATATGTATGTTCCGGCCTGCGGAACCTGCCACATCAACAAGACACTAATGGCATAAAAGGGATTGAAATTCCTCCAGATTTACAGTCAGCGGATATAAAAGGCACATTTACACATATGCAGCAGTTACACCACAGCAGAGGACAGAAGAGCAAATAGATCCGAAAGAAGATAAAACACAGTCACAGAAAAGACAAAGACAGCCAAAGAAAAGACAAATGCGTACCAATTCAAAAGACTAAATGAGTTGAGCTGGAGTTCTCATTTAAATTTGAATGTACATGTTTTATTTAAATTTTTATTGTTTGTGATGCATTGGCAAGTCTCCGAGAGAAAACAAACTCCCACTGTAATGTTAAAATTGACACCTACATTTATAATTTCTGAGTAAGCTGATAAAAGGAGTGAGAAGGCAGAAGGCAAAGAGACATGACTTTCCATTTCGAATTCCAAGCAGAATACAAATAGTCATGTGAGGAAATCTATAAATAATATCATCTTGATATGCAGAGGAAGTTTTTTTAAAAATGAAGAGAGAGTAAAATCAAGAGAAGGTAGAATATAGAAGAGTAAGACAGAGAAGATTAAGAAAAGCAGAATAGAAGGAGAAGCTACAGAACAGAGCTGATATCTAAGGTAAATCAGCAAACTTTCAGTTTGATAAATTGAGGAAGTTGGAGCTTCCCTATCAAGTTGCAGCTTGATAGTCGTCAGTTGTAGCTGACTGAGGTTGGAGCCTCCTGTAGGTTGGTGCCTGCAGAAAACTGAAGGGAGTTGGTGCTTCCTTGCAAGTTGTAGCTTGCGGAATTGAGGTAGGAGCCTCCTGTAGGTTGGTGCCTGCAGAAAAACAGTGGTGAGAGGGAGTTGGAGCTTGCCTTTGCATCACAATAATAATAAGATGTGGTTTTCTCCCTTTATGGGTTTCCACTTATATCTGGTGTCTCTGTGCATGATATTTATGTATTGATCTGATATGTATCATTTGCTTAATACCTGCTACTCTCAAATTAAGTCTACTGCTCTATTAAACTAATACTTTCATATTACATTCTAAGATTACTCTCACATTAAATATAGTTTGAAATGAAGGTGTAAATAAGTTTATTGAAAAGTTTAAAATATCAGGAATGTATTAAAGTGATTCACCCCCCCCTCTCAGTTTAATTAGAGATTCAACATAGACATCCTATGTGAATGCTACATATTGGGCAAACAACATAGAGAATCATTTCCAGTAGGAAAGAGTATAATGGAAAAGGCACCTTTGGAGATTGTCCACTGCATTTATGTGGACCAATGCAAACGCCATCATTAGTCGGGCAAATATTATGTCTTGACATCTATATATGATTACACAAGGAAGACATGGGTCTATTTTCTAAAACATAAAAGCATAGTTTGAACAGTTCTACCACTACAAAGCTCTTGTTGAGAATCAAAGTGGACACTACATAAGTGCTGAGGAATTGAAAGGGAGAATATGCATTCAAAGACTTCTACATTTCGCAGGGGAGCATGAAACACACATGAAATTTACCACAAGGTATACACCTTAATAAAATGCTAAGTTGCAAAAAAGAATAGGACCATGATGGTTATGAAAAGAAGTATGTTGAAGGAAAAGAATTTTCCAAATGAGTATTGGGCATAAGTTGTCAATTTTGCAGCATATATATTAAATAGATGTCCAACTAAAAGTGTTGTGAACAGAGTCTGTGAAGAAGTACCAGTGGAACAAAGAAATTTGTCACTCACATGAGAGTGTTTGGATGTGTGACATATTCACATGTCCCGCATCAATTAAGGAATAAGTTGACAACAAGGGGGAGAAATGTATATTTCTTAGATATAGTGATGAATCCAAGGCTTACAAGCTCTATAATCCATTAACGAAGAAATTAATCACTAGCAAGAGATGTTAAGTTCATAGAAGAAGAAGCTTAGATAGAAGTTTAGAGAAGAAATAAATGCGAAGACATGTATTTTGCATGAAGACAAAGAGGAATTGATTTGCAGTAATTCTCAATGGTGCTCCCTCCTCCATCTACACAAGCTCAACATTGCACACCGCAAGTAAGCAATAAGACAACATTGAAAAATCAAGTGCTTCTCCAAGAACACCACAAGGATCATCAACTCCTCAGTTCGCGAACTCAAGCACATCTTTCAAAATAAAAATACAAGAGACGAAGATCTAAAAATTTAAGTGAAATTTATGAGCAAGAAGTAGTTGATAATAATGCTTTATTCAATTCTTTATTTGTGTTATTTTGTCATGTTGATGACCCAATCCATTTTGAAGATGTAGTTAAAGAAGAGAAGTGGATCAAGCAATGAATGAAGAAATATTCCCGTATACATTGGTATCCTTCACATAGATCGACACATCTCCTAATGATATGTTTTTGCTATGATTTTAATTTTTTCAGTAGCTCACATATCTTCCCAGAGATATTTTAGTCAAGCATCTACTTGGCTTCTGAATGATACCTACCTCAAGACATGGTTTCATTTCACAGCCTCTTTCCTTTCTCGCACATTTTTCCATTCCCAGGAACTTTCAATAGCCTCCTTATATACCATGAGGACATATTATGTTGGTTGATTTCATCTTGTCCTGCACCGAGAGATACTCTTTTATAGATCATACTTTTAAATACAAAAGTTCATTACCTACAAACATATGATATGACTTCAAAGCATCCAAATTTAGCATATAAGTCTCGCATACCTCATACTTGTTTTCCTTGAGTCATCCTGTAGGGTTTCTCTTGAATGAAGAGCTTCATTCCTTTGACCTACTTCATCAATATGTCATCATATCTCAAAAACTTTGTCCCCATGATGACCTCTTCATCCGATGACTCGCTTTACCTAAGTAGGGAGGTTTTCCCGAAGCTATTATGGTTGAGAGCTTCTTCCATGCTTCTTTCGAGATGCTTCTTAATAAACATTACTATCATACAATTTTACAAGCACCGTAGATCACTAAAGAGAAAGATGATCCAAATCATAATAGAGATCTCTCTTGCTTCCTCCTTCTTAGATATTTTAGTGTCGTGTTCTTCTTTCATACGTGACATAAGTTTCTTCCTTTTTCCTTTGAAATTTCTACTTTAGGACAATCTTTATAATGTCCAAGTTCATCACATCCAAAGAATCATACGTTGTCCATAATTCTTCTTTATTTGAGGGCCAAATTTTCCAATCTTCCTTTCTCTTTCCGTATGAGGCTTCAAACACATGATTATCTTCACTCGATCCTCAGACGTTTTGGCCTTTAGTCTTGTTTCTCCTAGTTTACATAGAGAACAGAAATCATGGAATGGAGGGCTTTTCTTCCCATATAGACTAGAAGTGAAGCTTCGCCATTCCTCCGGTAGAGCATTCAACACCACCGTTGGTATCTCGTTGTCGACATCACTTCTCCCGTTCTTGTAGTTGATCTCTTATTTCAAAATCCTTATAAAGTATGGGATGATCCTTATTTCTTTTGATAATTTAATTTTGTGTAGTTCTTTGCCTTAAAGATATTTCTTCTCCAATGTGACTTCACAGAGAATAGCCGCACCAATTTCTCATATATTTGTTTTGTAGTCTTTAGTTTTGATGCATAGGAATGATGTAGTCTTCGATGGATTCTATGAGAATCCTTTGGGCTCTAATTTCTCCCTTCATGTACTTGGAATGGGTTGAAGTATCTTCTCTTTGAGGTTGAACAATAAATCCTTCGATATTGATGTAGGGCAACCCCGCAATACCTAGAATCTCTCCAATACTAGGCATATAAAATCGCAATTCCAAATTTAAACTTCCACTCTTACTTCATGAGCTTCAAATCATTATTCGAACTTTATTAAACCTATAAAGGTAGAATACATACATGTTTCTATTTCACATCAACATAATATGTTTATATATGTGATATCTTCAAATTTCATGTTCACCATCACTCATCAATGCCACTTTCCTTTAATTTATACTTGTGTGAACTTATCAATGCATATTGACAAATATTATATGCAACCTTCATGGCATAAAATCAAAACACAAACGCTACTATTAAATAACGCTTGGGCCCACACAACTTACCATTATCCATCCATTTCATTGCTATGTTAATTACCTGCTCCAATTCAATAGTATTTCAATTTCCGAGAATTTGATCTCTCGCAATTTTAATCATTGCATGATATGCAACTCAATTCCAAAAGTTCGAACTTAGTTTTGCTCCTCAGCACTGCCAGATGTTAGCATTTGGCCCCTACTCATCAAAGGCTCGACAAACATTTATCAATTAAAAAATAAATGCTACCATACCTCATGCCAATTTCAGATTTTGGAAATCGCCCAATTGAACTCTTAGCAATTTGAAGTTCCGCCTTAATTGCAATTTCATCGACCTTCGACTCCTTCAAGATTCGATTGCTATCGACAAACTCATGATCCTCATTCCGATTTGGATCCAAAATTAATTGAATGTGCTTTTCCTTCAAATTAAATCATTCCTTAACCCATTCGATGGTTAAACCACTTCCGCACCGTTACAAGATTCGGCATCCATCCGTAATTGAATGATTTTGATAATAAAATCGACTTAAATTACCCAATCAACCCGTTCTGGAAATTGCGCAATTCAGGTTTCACTGCTCAATTTAATATCCAACAACATAACTCCGTGTGCTCAAGCTTGGCCGAGAACCAATGAATCCGACGTGGATCCGCTCTAGTTGTCGGTTCTTTAGCATGATATTTTCTCCATTTTGATAACCAATGTAACTCCTCGCATCAACTCTCGACTCAATTCATAACATCGTGACTCGCGTCCATCACTTCCGTGTCCATGATACCATCATTTCACCGTGTCTATGTCGTACGCCTTTTCCTTTAACTTCAATGCCCATCAACATTCCATTTCGGTGAAACAACTAACCGTGATTTCGTATTTAACCGCCGCATTTTATTTCACAATTGCCTTTCGTGTTTCAACCAAATTCCACTAATTATAATGGCTTCAAAACTATAAGACAAGGTTTCCTTAGCATCATCAACCATTCGATTCTCCATTAAAACTCTTCGACAAGTTTAAACGATTTCCAAATTAAGGATTGTGGTTTCTATATATAACGATATCGATTGACAAAATCGATACCATTCCACACTCACCTAGATGCAGATAATAGTAGTTGCATTCCCAAAAGGCTAGAATTCTATACATATAGAGTTTCATCGAAATTTTATGAGACAAATAAAGTTACACAAAGCTTAACAATCCGTATTCCTCCATAACACAATAATCTCGCAAAATAAGAAGGATCGACCTTCCTTCCACACATTGAACACATAAATTCGACCTACAAAAACTCAATAATGGGCATAAACTTCGTAAAATCAAATGTTGTATTAATACACACAATACTTACACAATAATCTCTCCTTCCTTGGCCCTCGATTTCCAAATCATCGTCTTTATTAACCGGGCCTTCAAGGCTTCTAAATAGAAACCCCTACTCTCTCCTCTATTCCTCTATGCACACTCTCTTCTCTTTAATGCCTTCGAGGCTTAATAATTTATACAATTTAAAATGATCTAATTTAAGTTCAATTCTCTCCAACTTCTCAACAAAATCCTAAAATCACTCTTGAATCCCTAAGGATCCCCTCTCACCTGCAATGAAAATAATTTGTAAATTAATATTTTCTAGGAAAATATCTCTATCCCTTTACATCCTCAATCGACCAAATTATCTCTACAACCGAAAAATTTGAGAATTATTTACAATATTTAATTAAAAATACATAAAACCCACTCAAATCATTCATAAAAATATAGCTCTTTAAAAACTTAAAACTCCCTAAGTTTTAATAAAATAAAAATTATTTCTCTTCGCTTCAATGCCCGCATCGATATAGTCCATTACTTGCCTTTCAATTAAATTCAAGTTTATTGTCTTCTTCCATTCACCGAAGTCGATGATCCAACCAAATTTTTGTTGCTTTCTTTACAAAAAAGCATCTTGATAGATAGGGTCATGAATACTTACTGAGTGGTCATGCTTTGGTAAAGCCTTATGTCGATGAAGTCAAGAGTTTATTTTCTTCAATGTTGTTGTTCTTGGAATCTTCGACTATAATGACTATCTTTAGAAGTCATGGATTCTCAAACAATTTTTTGAGTGAAAAATATTTTGATACCAAGAATTAATGAGTTATCCGATCATATAAATTAGTTGGATAGTCTTCCTTGCAAACTCGTTTATCTTTTCAATCCAAAATTTGATCCTTGCCTTTTCGAGTGACTTTGTTGATGAGCAAAATTTCTTATGTTCAACACCTTAGCTCGATACCATGTTGTGAATTTGTAGGGCTTGTAATTAATACAAAAATTATCTTCGATAATTACTTATGAGCTTTCTTATGTATTTTCTCGCTTAATCCTTCATCAAGTCAATTATCAAATTACTTTATTCAAATGTAGAGACAACACTGATTTTACTTGTAACTTAATATCTTGTAATGTGGTTAGGAAGGTGCACCGATTTACCTTCCTTATCTTTTCCCAATTCCTATATCAGCCTTTACTTCTTGTGACTACCGTTTATTCCTTAATTCGTATTCTTCAATCCGCATTCAATTATGTCCTTAGATATGCTCCTCTTCAACATTGTCATTGTCCTTAGATTCGTCTCTCCTCCTTTTCAAACGTTTTCGTCTCTGAATCGGCTTCCTTTCCAACGTTTTCCTTTTACTTAGATCTCGTTCTTTACTCGTTTTGCCGCCCAGACTAAACTTCGTTACAGCCTATACCTTTAACTGCATTACATCCGTTGCTCTTAAACCTCGACTAATCCACACTTTTTCACGTTGTCCAACCGCGACCGATCCACAAAATTGTCCTCCAAATGAGCCGCAGAATAGTCATTTATATATATGATCTTTCCAACTATTGAGCCGACGAAACAACTCGGTATTTAAGCGACTTGTAGTTTATGTTCTCCGTCATTTTACGAGGCATTACTTCACATAAATTCCAATGTTTTTTTCATCGTTTTAGGAGCTTGTCTTCCAAATCGTAATTCGAAGGCTTATTGAGAGATTATTTACAAGGTCTTGGAGCATACCCATCCGAACCGGATCCTTCTTGATTTTGACGCTTAATCCTATTTATACTCAGAATACAAGAACCTAATAGACATGAATAAGAAGTCTATCTATATAATAAAATATTCTCATGAAAACCCATGAAGCAAGTAAAACAAAATACATTTTATTATCTTTGTCTCCTTATTTTCATATTTACATGGGCCAACATGAAGACCAACCTAGTTACATTTTACAACACTCCCTCTTAGCCAGGGATGTATTCATATAGTTACATAATCACTTTCAAACTTAAAGAACACAGAAAAGTTGGATTGGTAATCGCATTCCGTATAGCATCATATCAACCATCATTTTACTAGTTCAAGGCCTCGACTAATAGCCCCATCTCTTCAACGAGACAATGTGCTTCAAAACGTCGGGAGACATGACTTATAAACACCTTCATCATTGTCTCTCCTAGGTACATACTCCACACGGGTGTTCCCAAAGTATGACCTTATTGGACTATTCTTATCTTGGGTAGCTAGCCCTAATAACATATGTCCCCGACTACTCTTATTGAATTCCCTAACACATTCTCAAAGAGCATCGAATGTCCGATGATTACCCAATCCTCCATTATGTCTTCCTAATACCATAATGATGTGTCTATCTCTCCTCTCAACTAGGGAGGACCTATTCCACAAGGGGATGTACTCATTCTTATAAAAATAATGTACCTAAGCTCATCCTTAGGTATTACCAAGTTTCTTCCAAGTAAGAAACTTACCATCAATCTCCCTCTCTTAACCAGGGACGTCCAACAACAATGACAAACAACACATATGAAGAATTCTTGTTCTCAATGTCATGGATTTCGATATTAAGTAATCTCCAACTTTTCACTTCATAGACACAAGATCATCCATCACTTTCATCCCGAGTCATGTCACTTATGAGAGAGTGATTCATCGTAATTCCTTTATTCGGTTCATTGTTATGCCATTATGCTTTCCTTGAATCATTTCCAAGGATGATACATCCTTTCTCATGATTAACAACCCCGCATAGATTTATCCAGACAAAATCATTCATATTAACTTTTAGAATGAGAGTTACCTTATGATGATCTTTCACCATGAAATCTTCCGTATACATTGGTATCCTTCATATAGATTTACACATCTCCTAATGATATGTTTTTGCTAAGGGTTTCCACAATTTTGCGTAGTCTATATATCTTCCCAAAGAGATATTTAGTCACATCAACTTGGCTTCTCAATGATACCCGCCTTAAGACGTAGTTGCATTTACATGATCTCTTCCTTTCGCACATTTTCCATTCCTAGTGAACTTCTCAATGTACCCCCTTATTATATACCATGAGGACATATTATATTGATTTATCTTGGTCGTGCACCGAGATACTTTAACATCATACTTTTAAATACGTGTTCATAATTTTAAACTGCGTTTATTATGACTGTCAAAGATCTGTGTTGGCATATAAGTCCGCATAATTCTGTCTTTTTTCCTTGAGTCATCCCGTAGGGTTTCCTCTGAACAAGAGCTTCATTCCCACTGTCATCAACATGTCATCATATCTCAAAATTTCGTCCCAAGTGATGACTTTTGATCTGATACCGATTTACTTAAGTAGGGATATTTTCCGGGTTGTTACACCGAGGAGTCTCATTTCTTTCAAGATGCTTCTTAATGTACATTTATCATACAATTTTACAAAGAATCGTAGATCACTTAAAGAGATAGATGATCTCAATTAAGAGAGATCTATTACTTCCTCCTTAGATATTTTAGTGTCGTGTTCTTCTCTTTCATACGTGACATGAGCTTCTTCCCTTTTTCCTTTTAAAATTTCCAGCTTTATGACAATCTCTTTTATAATTTCAAGTTCATCACATCCAAAGCATCGTATGTTGTCCATATTTCTTTCTTTTATTTGAAGGCCAAATTTTCCAATCTTCCTTTCCGTATGAGGTCGAAAAAGGCATGATTTCTTCATTTGATCGTGTATCAGCTTTGGTCTTTAGCCTTTTTCCTCTATTTTACATGAGACACAAATTGGGTGGAATGGAGTTGATTCTTTCTTCCCACATAGATTTCAGAAGTGAAGCATCCCCATTCCTCCTGCAGTACCTAACACCACTATTGTCATCTCAAAGGCTCCATACATCACTCTCCTAGTTCTTGTAGTTGATATCTTATTTCATGAATCCTCATAAAGTATGGGACGATTATCGTCTTGATAATTTCATTTGTATAGTTCTTGCCTTAGAGAGATTTCTTCTCCAAAGCAAAGACTATAGAGAATAGTTCCACCGCTCATATATTTTTTTCGTATTTAGTTTGATACATATGGACCGAGAGAGTCTTCGATGGATTATATATAATCCTTGCCTCTAATTTCTCCCTTAATGTACTTGGCATGGCCGAAGTATCTTATTTTTGAGGTTGAACAAGATATCCTTCGATATAGTCCATTACTTTGCCTTCAATTAAATTCAAGTCTCCGTTTTCTTCCATGCACTAAAGTTTGATGATCCAACTAGCTTGTTGCTTTCTTTACAAAAAGGTATCTTGATAGATAGGGTCATGAATACTTACTTGAGTGGTATTTCTCAGTAACTCCCTTATGTTGATGAAGTCAAGAGTTTCTTTCCTCTAATGTTGTTTTTCTTTTCAACTCCCCGACTATAATGACTATCTTTCAGGTTGTGATTCTCCTTCAAACAACGTTTTTGAAAGTGAAAATATTTTGATACCAAGGATTAATGAGTTGATCTTTATCATATAAATTAGTTTCTGATAGTCTTCCTTGCAAACCGGCTCTTTCAATCCAAAACATTGATCCTTGCCTCTTTGAGACTTTGTTGACAAGCAACTTTTATGTTCGGAAGACTCAGGGGCTGATACCATGTTGGAGAATTTGTAGGTTTGTAATTACTGGCCAAAAATCTCTTCTTGAAAATTACTAGAGCTTTCATATGTATTTTCGCTAATCCTTCATCAAGTCGATTATCAAATTACTTATTCAAATGTAGAGAAAGAATTGATTTACTTGTAACTTAATATCTTGTGGTCAGTTAGGAAGGTAACCAATTTACCTCTCCTTACCTTTTCCCACCTTTAGATCAACCTTAATTCGTGATCACTATCTAATTTCTAATTCACATTCATTCACATTCAATTTTATCCTTAGATTTTATCCTCTTCAATGTTGTCATTGTCCTTAGATCTGCCCTTTTCAAATGTTTAGGTCTCCAAGCCCTTTCCAACGTTGTCCTTGTACTTAGATCTCGTTTTATCAACGTTGTCCTGTATCAATCCGCTAGCCTATAAGTTTAATCTACATTACATTTGTTGCTCTTAAACCTCGTACTCAATATGCAATAATTGGATCCTTTTTCAATGCTGCCCATCGCATCGATCCACAAAATTGTCCTCCAAATGAACCACAAAATAGTCATTTATATAGATGACTTGTCCAGCCTATTGAGCCGACCAATCACCGTTATTTAGGCTAACTTGTACTTATGTTCTCCATCATTTTATGAGGCATTACTTCACATAAATTCCAACGTTGTTTTCACTATTTTTAGAGCTTGGTATTCCAACAAAATAACTGAAGGCTTGTTGAGCTTCTTTACAAGGTCTTGGAGCATACCCATCTGAACTCGGATCTTCATGAATTTGACACTTAATCCTATTTATACCTAGAAGACAAGAACCTAATAGACATCAAGAAGAAGTTTTCTCATATAATAAAATCTTTCTCATGAAACCCATGAAGCAAGTACAACAAAATACATTAGATTATCTTTGTCTCCTTCTTTTCATATTTACATAGTCAACATGAAGACCGACCTAGTTACATTTTATGATAGTGACTTCCCACAAGGAAAATAAGTTATTGGAGTGAAATGGGTCTATAATACCAAGAGAAAAAATTGAAGGAAAGATAGAAAGGAACAAAGGAAGATCAGTTTTCAAAGGTTGCCATGCTAAGGAAGAGACTATGAAGAAACCTTTGCCCTACTGCAAGGATGGAGACATCATAGACAGGCGCTGTCTATAACAACACAACAAAATGGAAATTTTTATCAAATGGATGTGAAGTAAAAATTCTTGAATGGAGTGTTGAAAGAGGAGGCATGTTTAACAACCCTCCGGATATGAGATACATGGCCAAGAACACAAAGTGTGTAAGTTGAAGAAAAGCTCTTTATGGTCAAGCAAGCACCACAAGCATGGTACAACAGGATTGATGCTTACCTAATGGACAATGGGTTCGTACAAGTGTGATGGTAAACCCAACACTTCCACATCAAAGAAAATGACAAAGAAACTCTTATTGTTATTTGGTATGTGGATGATTTAATTTTATAGGAAATGATGTTTTCCTCATTTTTTATTTCAAAGAAGTCATGAAAAGTGAGTTTGAAATGATCAATTTGGGTTTGTTAAGATATTTTTTGGGCATTGAAGTAAAAAATAGAAAAGGGAATTTTTATTTCCCCAAGAAAAGTATGTTGCAAAAGTTTCTAAAGGTTCAATATGTAGAATAGAAAGACATTTACCGACTCCAATCAGGGTGAAAGTTGAGTAAGGAAGATTGCAAAGAAGAATGTCGATCTGATATTGCATAAATCACTAGTTACCTAATGTATTTGATCATGTTTTAGGGCTGATATAGTGTATGCGTAAGCTTGATATCAAGATTCATGGAGGCACCCAAGGAGTCACATTGGCAAGAGGCTAAGAGAATATTGAGGTATGTAAATGGAGCAAAGGGAGTATGGTGTTCTATGCTCCGCAACAATGATTTTATGTTGATTGGTTACACCGAAAATGAATGAGCCGGGAAGTGTTGATGAAAAAAGAGCACATCAGTATGTTTTTCATTTGGGATTGGAGCTATTTCATGACATCCTGAAGAAGTAGCCATTACCATTATCAACAATAGAAGTTTTAATATGTAGCGTACAACAACAACAACATGGCAAGCCGCTGGGATGAGTGAAGGATGTCGAGGGATTTATGTCATGAACAACATAAAGGAACCACAATTTTATGTGATAACAGCCCCTCATCAATTGCATTGTCAAAAGAATTATTTTTTCCACAAGAGAACAAAGCATATTAATGCCAAATACCATTTCATAAGGGAATTAGTTAACAATGGTGAAATTGTTTGCAACATTGCAGTCAAAGGAACAACATATTCCTCCCAAAGCCACTGGGAGAGAGAAGTTTTGTTTTATCTCAGACAAAGGTCTGGAATGATTGATGGCAAGAATCGTGATTAAGGAGTGTTGGAAATACCCTAACCACCACCATGAATAAAGTGGTAGCAATCCACACTCTCAATTGAATTTTTGTCATAGAAGGACAAGGCCCAGGATAAAAATCCGTAGGTTTTGTTTCGCCTTTACGCAATCTCCACAATGTTCATAAAACTCGAGTAAAACCATACTATGTGTTTACTTTCTCCTTTCCACCGTATACCTACATGTTTTCCCGTGTACTTGTAGCCTCGCAAGATTTAACGTTTACCACTAAGAATTTCACCGAAACTGCCGATTCGATATCGCGCGAGACCCACCATAACTTACCGCATTACAAACCGCTAAAAACTCTTTGTATTTCCATTTATTTTTACCTTCCGCCATATCGCACTTCCTGTGGTTTATCGCGTCACGAGCTTGCACTTGGCAACATTTAAGTTTTACATTTTTAGCGCTTGCACCGAAACCCCGTGATGTTGCATAAGCATCATCATCGTACATCACATAACTTATTTACCTTTTAGTGCACCTAAGTTCAAGACTTCACATATTTTAAGTTTTACCTTTAACCGCCCACACTTTTCACTTTTTATCATTTAAATTTTTTGACCACCCACAAGTTCTACTGCAAATTTTGACTTACCTCTTACGCGTCCGCAAGCTATGTTATTTTGTTCGTGATGCGATGCGACGCAATCGTACATGCAGGTCGAGGGTAGTGCCCACAATCACATATCGCAAAGTTTAATGGACAACGCTCGCAAGATAAAAGATTTATGCTAGATTCGACAGTGCCATGTCACATCGCAATCACAAGTTCTTAAGGTTTTCCCCGCGTTTCACGCAAATGTTAAAAATTAAGATCATCGATGCGATTTTATGGCGGAGGACATGGATGCGATGTAGTTTCTGAGAACTCAGAACCCATAATATTTAAAGTTTGGTTTATTGTGTTTTGGTATGCTGCTTTTCATGTAAAAATAGAAGAACAAGACAGGAGGACATTTTTGTTATTGAAGGGGCCCGATCAACATTGATTTAGCAATAAGTTTTGTGCTTCGCCATTTGTATTAAGTAGAATGTAATTACATATGTTTTTCGAGTTGAATTGAATGAAGAAAAGGAATTCTCTCGTGTGTTACTCTCGTCTGTCCGTGTAATTTTTATTTCTCGCATTTATCCGTATTCTCTCCGTGTTGTCGAGGGAAACACATCCCTCCGTGTTTATGCATACCCCCCCAACATTAACCGACCTCGGGGGATACTACATGAGCTACAGCGAGCGCCAAATTTTAAATATATTTTCATGCTCTTATCCCTTCATTTTACCTTTCATTTTTCCTTTCATGGCACATCCGATGATCAACGTCTAAGACAAAGAATATGCCGAATGGCTCCGTTGGGCATTCAATCATGAGCCATCAATTCTTATTTTTTTGATAAAAGTCAACATAACTAAGTGTATATAGATATACCTATGGCTATCGGCAAATTAACATTAATATATTGAAATTAATATTTACAACTAAACTAAAATTAATATCAATAATTAAAATAATCAATTTTTATAATATAAATATTAATTTAAATTATTTATAATAAAATTAATATTAATAAAAAAATTAATAACATAAAAACTAATAATCATAATTAATATTAATTTTAATAATACTATATTGTTTATGTTCGTATTTAATATTTAAAGTTAATAAAATATAATATATCAATTTTGAAGAAAATACAATAAATTAAGTTTCAATTAAATATCAAAGAGACATTTAAAAAATAGATATTTATAAAAAAAATGGATGTTAAAAAAATATCAAAACAAAACATCCATTTTAATATATTATTAAAAATATTGAAATATAATATATAATATATATATATATATATATATATAAAATAAAGATTTAATATTTAAAGTTACTCATCGAAATAAAATATACAAAAATTAGATATTAAAAGATACACTAAAACAAAATACATACTCATACATAATTTCATATATATTTGTGTTAGTTAACAAACATTCATTATATTATCACGAAAATGATGCTGGCATTTTGTTGGTCTTCAGCTCTTCCTGTTTCACTTTCGATTGGATTTATTAGTGAGGAGAGCAATATAAAACGTAATAGGCATGCCTAGTCATTACGTGTATCCCATGGAAAAAATAGACAATTTTTCCCAAAAAACATACAAAACTAAAACTCAATCTACAAATTTCATCTTTAAGGGGGTTCCAAGCTTGAGTACCCAGATTGGCTAGAAGCTCCGCCAATATTCATGCATATGATAATCAGTATGGTCCAGGCGCACTTCAATTTCATCCACCTTTCATTGTTGCAGCGTTCACTCTGCCTCATGGAAACCAATTGTTCGACGATCTCATTCTAATTGAACTGCACATCATTGATGTACACCAAGATCTTATTCCTTCCATGTACTCCATGCTAACAAAGTATGTATAGGTTGGAATGGTTGTATTGAATTTGCTTATGCACCAGGTTTAGATAAGACAGTTGTTTCATGGACATGATGAATGGCTAGGCATGAGAAACCTCCCCTTCCACGTCGACACCTCCTGCCTCTTCTCATTAAGGTCTTCCTCTATCATCTCGGTGCACTGTCAATCCACCACATCCTCCATCATGACGAGGTTCCTTGTTAACGTATCATTGAAGCTACACACACTAAGTTCCTTTACGTAAAACAACTACCTATGCCCCACTACCACCCACACCTCAGCCTCAACACCACAACAACATTGTATACTAACAACCTCGATGATATCTTTGTTAGACACAGGAACTGACTCACAAAGACCTAACACCCAATGAGCAGAGAATTCATAAACAAAGGCAACATGAAAGAAAATGAAAAGAGACAAGAGTCCTCACAATCGTGACTCTCTAGGTCTTTTGACGATACATAGAAAACCCACACTACAACGTGTAGAGAGGGTCAACGTGGAAGGAGTCCTGAGGGGAGATAGAGATCCTAAAGGAAAAAGGCCAACCTCGAGCCTTAGTAGCCACATTCCCCCAACTGAATACCAAACGAAGAAAAATAAAAATGACATATTAGTTGCAAATTCACATCAATCCAAAAATTAAGTCTTCTCTCACAAAGATGAATGGTCAATTGCCCATAAAATATATTCTCAAAACCCAATTGAGTGCAAAAAGAAACGACCCACTGCCAGAGAAAAAACTGAAGCCCTGAAAAGAAAGAAACCCCAATCACAATCTCTGAGGCCCGTAACGAGAACCCTGATTATCACCTCCGCATCCATGTTTTTAAGAAAAGGACATATGCATTCTACACTTTCCCCAATAGTGGCTTCTCAAGCCCAGATTATATCGTAAAAGTAACCTAGAGAGAAAATATACATATAGATACATCACATTGCAGATGTCTGCATAAAGAAACAAGGGCCGGGATCCTAGTTGACGAGTTTGCTTACATCTTTAGGCCAACCTTCCATAGGAACCTTCACCTAATAATTCACAACAATCTCGACTTCTAATCGTTGGTCAGCAAGGCACCGAAGCAAAAACCTACAAAGCTCACATTGATAGAACCTCCCGTCAACCTTCTTCGCATTTCATGAATCCAAGTGATGCCCAAAATTGTTTCAAACCAGAACCATAATCTGCATTTTGTCTAGAGAATGTTCGGGTACTGCTCCCAAAGGTACTATTATTACCAAGTCTCCTCCACCTAATGCCCCGTGGAGTGAGCATTAACACTAACTAAGTGCATATGTCGTTTTTCATCACCCCCATTGGGGGATACTTGCTATATTATTAATATTAAAGTATTAAATATTGTTTGATATATTTGTATACTCTTATATTAATATAATATCTCAATATACTACAATGTAATATTTTAATATAATAAATGTTAATATAATAGAAATTTTATTTTTGGTTATGGTTATCTTACTCTTAATTTATATAAATTGATTATAATTATATATGTTTATTGTGTTAATTATATCCAACATATGTTTTGATTAACTTAAATTTTAATATAATGGTGTAATAATATATTAATTACATTCATAATATATGTACATTTATAATTATACACATAATTAAATAATAATGTATAATAATGTACATACATTACGTAGGCATTAACAAACACTAACATGCATGAGAAGACATTAATACAGCTTTTTAATATACATAAACATCAAGCATACACCCAACATGAAAAAATTGATATCTCATTGTGATGTTGCAATATAAATGATTTCACAATGTAACGAATAACAAATAATGTTAGCATGACAAAGAAAAGACAATGCCACAATGTGACAAAAAATGACAAAGAACAAGTGACATTGCATTTGTACCAAAAAATGATGTTGCATAGTCAATACGACTACCATAATCAACATAAGCATCAGATCAACAATGACAAACCCATGAACAATTGTATTCAACCATAGAAATATAGGCATCATGGTCAACAATTATTGACCACGATCATTTATAGTGACTAATGAAAGAAAAAAATCAATGTGACAAACACTATCCTGTCACTTTGATTAACAAAAAATGGTGTTGCAATCTTATGAAAAGAAAATGATGTCCCAATGTGGCAAGAAACATATATTATAAAGTACAAAAATTTGATGTTACAAAGGTGATAAATAACAAAATTTCCATGTGACGAACAACAAGTGACTTCGCCGTATGCTGAAAAAAATTCCATAAAAATTTTGATATATTAAAATCAACATTGCAACATTGCAACATTACAACATCAAAGTGTGATGAAGAAAATGTCACGTTGTGAAGAACAAAAAATGATGTCACATAACAACTAACAACAATTGACATTACAATGTGATGAACCACAAATGTCTTTACAAATGGAAAAAAAGATGATGTCACAATGTGAGGAACAAATTTCAAATTACAATGTGAAAACAAAGAACATGGTTAATCATGTTTAGCCGAGTCAAACATGATGGACTCCTGATCGACAATGGTCACATTGTCATCCATGGTCAATGATGTGGACAATTGTAGGAAACATGATCATTGATGGCTAACCATGGTCAACAAAGGTCAACATGTTAAACCCATGTTCAACGATGGTCAACATGGTTGGCTAAGTTTAACCATTCTCAACCATGGCCAACCATACACATGTCCGTATTAGTCAACCATGGTCGAATATAGTCATTTATATCTAAATAATAAGTACATACCATTTCAATCATCTTCATCCAGTCAAGCATATGTTGAACATAGCTAACCATGATCAACCAATCTCAAGCATGTTTCAACATGGTCAAAAATTGAATCATGGACCACCATGGTTAACATTATTGTAACATTTAACTATGATCAATATTAATGTAACATAAATACATTATTACATTAATGGTTTACCATCCTCAATCATGGTTAACCGTGGTTGATAAACATTTGATGTAACAATGGTCAAAATAAATGTAACATAAATATATTGTTACATTAATAGTGGACCATGGTAATTTTATTTAACCATGGTCAACCATGGTTAACACTTTCAAATCACAGTGTTGAACCTGTTAATGAGGTCAACCATGGACAACCCACATTTCTATCAACCCTCTTTAACCATAGTTAGCCATTAGCAAGTGTCAACAACCCTTGGCAACCATGGTCAACCATTATCAACCTTAGTCAACCATTAACTACTAGTTCTCTACACACTTAGCTTGTCGACTAGCGGAAACACATTAATAAAGTGGTTGAAATGTGTCAATTAACGTCATTTTCTACCGTTCATATGAATTATTGTCACCATTTGGTATATGACAAAAATAATGTCACACTACAATAAGCAAAACTATTAAAACCATGGTCAATCTGGTATGATTAACCACCTCAACCATGATCTTCCCCTTCATAGACCAAGGCCAAACAATACTAACCATTTTCATAGTGCGCAAGCATAATTAATCATAAAACAAGGTCAAATCTATGGTCAGCACAAATCCATCTTCAATACAGTCAAATATATGGTTAAACCATGGTCAATGATGGTCAACATGGTCAACATGATTGATAATGGTTATCGATGGTCAACCATGGCCAATATGTCAAGATGGCTGTACCATGTTCATTGCCAACATCATGGAAAACTAAATTCACATATAAGTAAATGGATTACAGCCCTAGTTTACCATGCTCATTGTAGTTGACTACATATTAACCATAAGCAGACGGGTTGAATAAGTTTTTAACCATGGTCAAACATGGTCAAGAAATCTCAACAATGGTCAAAGATGGTCACTAAGTTTGACCACAATCAACTTGTTCAACCATGTTCAAACAAGCTCAACCATGGTTAACTATGTACATCCACGTTTAATTATATTCAACCAGAGAACATCATCAATATAACTTACCATATTTAACCATAGTGAGCCATGTCCAAACATGGTCAACAAATCTTGACCATGGTGAATCATGGTCACCACCTAGTCATGGTCATCCTAATTTAGCAATGTAATACAATAAATTTCTCATCACCCCCTCAACCATTAATGTAACATTAACAATAACATTAATTTAACATAAACAAATTGTCATATTAATGGTTAATCATAGTCAACCTTGTCAACTCATCGACCTCTTCCATAATAAGAAACTATCTACACCCCTATACAACCATCCCTATACAACCATGGTCTAGTAAACTAAAACAAAGTCATTTTCCTTGTTTCACATATCTATTTACACGGAAAAAGTGGAAGATAACAGCCCATTAAGATATATCAACCACTATATTGTGGTCAATCCTACTAAAATTTCCAGTCAACACTTGTATAAGTAATCAAATTGATTGGAATGCATTTGAATTAAAATCCACTCAAAATAGCAATTAAAAAATCAAATTTGTTTTGAAATTTCTGATACCAACGAGAGGAAGATTAGAATCCGAATGACGAGTGGAATTACTTGGATGACATTTTATAGACAAGAAACAGGAATGGATCGATGAGATTTGAAAGATGAGAAACATAAATTGACTTCCGCTCAAAATTTATGAGAAGTGATTGATTTTGAATGATTTTCTCCGTTCACAGGAATTGGCCACTATAGGTTAGCGAAAGTGCCGGAACCCAAAATACAAGCCATTGGCTGTCGGGTGGATGGACTTTCATCGCCGGAAGAAAGGATCTTCCGGGCGACGGCAGGGGTCTTCCAATAGCCACACGAAGACAGAGGGAGGGGTCGACCGGGTGACGTCGGAAGCAGATCTGAATTTTGATGTCTTCAAGAAAGTTTTCTGATTTTAAACTTATTTGACAGTAAACAAAAAATTTAACGTCAAAAGGTAAATTTGACATCCAATATTTTCACTTCACTCTCATAGATTTGTTTGAATTTAATACGTGATTTAGAGACAAATACTGAGGTAGACAATCTATCCCTCTGCTTAATTCTAGCACTCATTCTTTATCACTATTCCTTTCCAGTGAGCTGGAAATGAGATTCTTATGGACATAAGAGGGAAGGAAGAAAAAATTAGAGTAATGTCATTGTCCAGAAAAAATTAGGAGCAGTGGCAGTTAGTAAATATATTTCATAAACCATTTACTTTGTCTCTGGCATAAAAACAACTGTTCAGACCTGGAATTTTGTAATGAAATGTTTTAACTGTCACCGTTTTCCCCAGGAGCTTACGCATTTATGGATGATCTCCACTTTTTGAGGCTAAAATTTCTGCGTTTGATGACGGGTCTTAGGTAGTTTGTCCATCGCATTTTCCACATCGCAGAAGTTAATAATGGTTCAATACTGCCCTACTTAAGAACAAATAAAACAAACATTTAATTTGTTCTTCTGTCATTTCGAAATGCTCAAGAAAGTAGCTGAAAGAAATCAATGGTGTTAAATTTGATGTGGCTCCATATTTATAGTTTAAAGTCATTCCATAAATATATAAAATGTATAATGTTTGTAATAGACATTGCATTGCTATTTGAAAAGAAAGTTATGCAAGAATTTGTTGAAGATATTGTGGACATGTAAAATAATATTTTGTGCACAATATTATCATTTTACTTAAATATTGAAATGAATTATTGAAGTTGTCTTTAATTAGTAGGTATCATAATACTATATTACTATGACATTGAAAAGAATAAAGCATAATTATATTGTTGAAATAGTTACAAGACAAGGAAAGGTAGAAGATGATGGAAATAGTTTTATATTATGTGACTTTTTAAGAATGTACAATGTTTGACATTTACATTTGAAGAGGTAATAATGCTTGAAATTTACATTGCATTTTAATTTTGGCAATAAAATTTTAACTTTTTGTAAAAGATTACAAGTATCATGAACAAATGATTTTTGAGCTGTTGAAGAGTTAGGATATTTCTCGAAGTAATAAGCAACCCGTAAAGCAATATTTTGTTTTTGAAAATTAGAAGAAATGTTATTTTTTGAAAATTGTAAATTAACTTGTTCAAATTGACTATAATGAGGTTGTATGCGAATTCTATCATAAAGAATGTGTATTGAATGAAATTTAAGTTACGTGTATTATGGGGAATTGAAACGTTCACTGAAGATGTGTTGATCGTATGGCAACCTAACACCACTAGAGATGTATTCAAAATTGCAAATGCATATTTCTCGATTGCGCTCTTCTTTATTTTTTGCATTTTATCTCATTCGTGTATGTGGATCATATGTTTTAGAGTAGGTTTTATTTTCGCATTAATTTATAGTTACCAAAGTCTTTAAAGTGGTACGTTTGGATTTAGCACCGACAAGAACTTTTGTATGTCATGCAATGTATGAATTGTTGTATCTATTTCATTGCAGTAGTTGTGTAGTTGTGATATCACCGAGTCCATGTGTTCGTTTTTCAAAAGAAAGAAAATGTTAGAAGAAATTAATTAAGAATTATATCGTGACGAATATTTTCAACCACATGTATTAATAATGACTAAAATTTAGATTATTGTTAATAGGTAGAACTGATATGCGATCAAAAAATTTTACCTAATAATATTTTCAAACCTTTTAAGATATGTTAGGATATGGAATGGAGTTAGTCATCTGTAGGAGAAATTGAACAGAGAATTTTTCCTGCCTATTTTTACGAGCAATATTTTTTTTGTCTTTAATTTTGATGAAACGATCAAAAGTGAATGCAGGGAAAATTCAGAGATTTTGTAGTGAAGGGACTCTTCAAATTGTTGTGAATGTGACACCTTAAGTTTAGTTTTTCCAATGTCTATCATTTCTTTTTGCAGAGTCATACCCTGAGATTTATGTATAGTTGATTCCCAAACCATTTTTAGTGGAATTTGTATACGTCTATTTCTCTTTATTACTGGAATATGTAAGTGAGTGGGGTTTGTTTCATCCCAAGCATGCCCGATATATTCTAGAAATTCAATGACTACAAATGTTGAAAGTTGTGGAGGTGCAGTTGATTCTTTGTAAAAGATGGATATAATTTCCCTGAGGGAAACATTAAGAAGCCCTACTGAAACCCAAATGTTGGAAGTCAACATTAATTTTTTCCCTTTACAAAGGTAGACAATTCACTCGAGTTGCTAACCATCTGAACAGAAGTTAGAATATGTGTTGTCATCTTTTGCGATGGATCCTGAAACTGGAGTGTTTAAATATTTTATCATTTGCTTGTTATGATCCAATGTTTGAGCATTGGTTGGAAATATATGCATAGAATTATGGAAATTTATTTCATATTCGGACAAGAAAGAGTCTGTTCAAGACATAATGATGTTATAGTCGCCAATTGTTGGATTTGCACTTCTAATGTTTTGGAGGATGTTTCTGAAAGTAACTTGAGCAATGTTGTAACCTTGTTGATGAAATATTTTTTCTAATGTGATGACAATGTTGAATGTGCTCCGCAATGCACTTTTGTGGCTTGTGAATACATATAGTGTTATTTTTTTTATGGGCGTAAATTGGTCAAGATCACCAAATAATATAATAGAACAACCGACGAATGGAATGTTTCTTTTCCCTCTCGAAGAATTTCATCAATTTGGCTAAAAATCTTACGCCCAATGAAGCTCATTTCATTGATTAGTATGTACCTGATATGCTTAAGTTCTTCTTGAAATATTCAAGAAAGTTGCCTTCTAACAATGTAAGATATTTTATTGGAAGGTGGAGGGCAGCATGGATTTTTGGTGCTTGTATGTTTAATGTTGCAACACCTGTAGCGGCTAGGAGCATGATCAATGAAGGTTCTGAGTCAGCAAGTCTTATGAGAATTTACCTGATGCAATTTATAAGAAGGGATTTCCAAGTTCCAATAGTACCTTGTATTATCATTCGTAGAGAAAGTAAGATATCATTCTTAGAGAAATGAGTAGAAATAATATTCTGAGTTTTTTTTTTGCATTGGAGATAAGGAGTTAAGGTGTGTTATAATATATTTTTTTATTTGAATAATGCAATGGAAAGAGCGATTGTTCTCAATGAATCGTGAGCCTATTTCTTGGAGATGCAATGGGATAGTGGTATGATTCTAGCTATGGTTGCCATAAAAACTATGAAGCCCAACCATATCAAGGTCATTTATGAGAATTTCATCTGTAGGGTGAAACTGAGAGGGTAATTCCCATTCATGTAGGTCCATAGTCTCTGGATGATGGAATTCATGACTATTTGAGTTACCATTTGCAGGAGGATCAATATTAGCTAGTGTGTAGTGTTGATGCCAAGGTTTGTAGAATGGACAAAATGTTTGCCAGTTTGTGATGAATTCTTCAGCAGAATTTCCTACGTCTCAGGTGATATGATGAAATGTTTTGTAAATCATAATTTCAACTCTACAGAAGTCAATGTAGCAAGATTTTTTTGTCGATATTATTGAGAAATATCATGGTATGATATGAACAATTGCTTTCTTGTGTCTTTGTTTCCATTTTTTTGTCTTACGATGGGGATCATATGATCAGGATCTCGTTATTTCTATAAGTGATGTGGATTATAAGGCAGATGGGTGATGGATGTATGTATCTATGAAGTGTGGTGATAGAGGAGTGCTGATGTTCTTTTTTGGAAGGCGCATATAGATTTTTCAGCTTACATTTAAAGGGAAGAAGGAGCGACTACACAATGTTAATAGTAATTTTTGTATCATGTGACAGGTTTCTTGTGCTCCTATGTCACAATCAACAAGAGTTTCTACAAGGAATTTTCAAAATTTAGATGTTTTTGGGTCAAAATTAGGTTAAGCGAGTACAATTCTACATAGCACGTCATGGAATGTTTCAAATTTATTGTATGCTTTGGATGCATATTTCACAATATATTTCTGAGAAGCATGGATTCAGAGAACTGGTTGGAAATCAAAATTTTCATGCCAAATAGATAGGATGGTAGGGTTATGGGTATTCAGACGATCATCATTGCGAGTGGGGGTGTATGTCTTTTGGCCATTGGAGTCAATGAACAAGGAAGAATGTGGATGTAATTCCCAAGGTGATTTATATCGACATTCAAATGAGGAGCCTTTTTTCTAAGGCAGGTGTTTTCAATGAATTTTGTGTGTCTCTCAATTCAATTGATGAGTTGGAAATAATCTTTAAAATGATTGCTTCTAAAAATATCTGACATGGACAATAAGCAAGGGTCTTCTAAACTTTTTTGAGAAATGGATTGGTTTGAAACTGTAGAAAGTCTAGAGTTCCAAGATGATGTGTATTTTTTGAAGAATTGTTTAGTACTATCATTTGCTTCTATGTTATCCCAATTAAGAGTTACCATATCAGGTGCATTTTTTATCTAGAGGAAGTCATGGATATCTGTTGATCCTCTATGTTGTCATTCATACCTGCGAAGGATGTATTTTTGTTAGGAAATGTTTAATTATATGGAGTTTGGTCTATAGATAATTATGAAATTAATGTGGTAGAGTGCATACCTATACCAGTAGTCTTTTTTTTCGAGTGTTTTTCCAAGAAAAATTCATGAAATATTGAGAATCTATGGTGCATATATAGTGATGTTAAGTGGGGGTTAAAGATAATGTTATCATTCCTCCATTTGTGTTATTTTACAACATCAGAGGTGGACTTCCTAGCATGATTGCATAAAGATCGGGCTATTTTGTATCAGTTCCAGTTAATGTGAAGAAGAAAATTGGGCAGATGAGTTGAGATATCATGTATGCCAATTCATTTTTAGCTTTGTGCCAAGAATATCTTGTGCCACGTAGATAGCTACCGAACTGCGTGACTTGTTTTATCAATTTGTCGTTTGGAAATTGTTCTAATATAATGTTCAATTCATGGATTGATGTTGGAAAGTCATCTCCGATGTTTTTTTTTACAAAAAGGGAGGTTTTTTCTTGATTGTGATGTTGCATCAAGAGATTTTATATGTAGTAGTGAAATCAAGGGTGCTTGCCGAATCTATTATCATGGTAATGTAGAAGATGAAGTGTGTATTCATGTAACTGCATTCTATTTATTCTTGGTGGATTTGGTAGTTCAGATCCTGTGGGGAATAGGGTTGGGAAATCCATAGAGATTAGACCTTTTGTTTTGTATTCATTGATTGGGTAAAGCCTATTTGTGGCCATTCAATTGTAGTATCAGAATGGTGGTTGTATGCATGTAAATATTGTCATATTTCTTAGATTTTTGTATTTGTATTAGGAATAGTGAGAATGAATGATGATGTATGGTGTGGGTATTGGTTTACGGATTCCTTAGTGGGGAAAATTGGTGTTTTGAGTGATAGTTGGGTAGTTGGATCTCTGGTATTGGAATGGTGAAGGGAGGAGGAAATATCAGTGGGAAATTTTGGTAAGGATGCTAGTGAATTGTTATCAATGTTGACATTCTTATAGTAAGGTTCATTTGCCAATTTTTATTCTAATGCGACGAGAACACGAATTCTACTTAAAATGCAATCATAAGCTTGATGGTCATTACTTTGATAGGTGGCAATTAAAATATCCAAGTCTTCAATGCGTCGTGGAAACATGCATGTTATTTTTGTAATCTCTTGCGCAAAGCAAATTGTGTGGCCAGTGTATTTATATTGGCCACCACGTGCATGTGTTACTTGGAGGATAAGGTTAACCCTAGCAATAAGAATTTCTTCTACTTGTGAAAGAGTAGTCAGGACGAGTGGTTGAGGACTATGTTCCATGTTGTTTGATAATGAGAAATCATGACCTTTTCTTTCATACATGCATTCGTAGCAATAATACATTTGGCTTGACATGATGATATGTATTCCAAAATATGATTCAAGACAAATGGAGCACGGTGATTTAGGTGCAATTTTATCATTTTTTTCATGGAATTCACAATGTGCATCATTAGTATGAACGTTGTTGAAATCATGTGTAATGGAGGGAGGGGGTAAATGATTTATGGATGAATTTGTTTGAGCATCATTATTGTGAAAATTTTTGAAAGCATGTGGAATGGAGGGTGGGGGTGAATGAGCTCTAGATGAATTTGTTAGAGTAGTTTGCTGAAGAGATAGAGGGTTTGAAAATTGGAAAAGATAATTTCTTTCGGAGTGGGAAGTGTTTGATAGAAATTGTGAATTTCCATCATATGTTCTTGACGATGAATTTTGGTTTTTCTTTTTCATTTTGTTTTTTTGGGAATCTTTGAGGTCTCTTTTAGCATGATAAACCTCACGTCAACATGCATTTATTCGTTCTTTATTTTCTGCATAGTATCTTTGCGCGCACTCATCATTAGAAGTAGCAGACATTTTGACAAGTTAAGGCACCTACAAGAAAGATATGGGGAATGACAATGTTATTTGGAGAGAAAGAAAACATGTGATTCTATGAAAGGGGAAATAAAAATTTGAAGATTTCAATTTATTTATGTTAGTATATTAATAGAATAATGAGTTTGAAAGTATATTTTAGTAATTTGTAGCTATAGAGGAAGATCATAAGATGTTCAATGTTGATAACAATGTGTTTGAGAGAATATTTAAGAATTTTGGAGATGTACATGAATATAATTGGATGTGTAATACGTAAATTTGCTTTATTTGTTAAAAGAAAGAAAGTTAAAGCAATGTGAATTACCTTAAATGAAATTACATACAATTAGATGTTGTGTTGGAAAACATATCAGAATCAAGAATAAAAAATATTTTCAGAAAGGCATACAAAAGAATATGGTCTATAAATGTATTTTTAAATTAAAATAATAGAAATTAGGAATAAGGCAAGAGTACTTGTAATGATAATTATCTATGATATTGGAATTTTATTGATTTCTTGAAAGATGTTGCATTCTATTGAGAATTGCAAGCTCTCTTCTTTGATGATCACACATTTCAAGTGTGGTATGTCTTTAAATGTTCATGTATTCACTAATAGTCTGAAGATGTGATCTGTCCAGAGTGCTTTGGAGACAATTTTGTTTATTAGATCAACATCCTCAGATAACAAATAGAAGTCCTTTGCATTATCTCCAAGAATTGTAGATGTCGTGTCTTCGAAAGAAAATGTTGAAACCAACTGACGAGTGTGATCTTGTACATTGATCTTTAGTAAGTATCTGTAATCACAGTTAGTTACTTTAGTGTTGCATTTACGACAATACCATGTGCTTGTATTTTTTTGAATAATTTTCTTAATGAATTTTTTCTTATCAAAAATATATGGGCATGATAAATATTAAAAATTGTACATCCATATTTTTATTATTGTGCCCTTGACTTGGTAGAATGCAGGTGGTATCTCTGAGGACTGGACATTGTAAATATCAGAAATCGTTATTTTTTTGGGTTGATGGCCAAAAGAAGGTGAATATCTTATTGTCAGTGGTGTATAAGTTGTAGTGGAACCTTCTTTTTTAAGCCATGAATTTAGCATATGGGCCTCATTGATGTCAGGATCTACAAGAATAATAGATCTTGTTTTAGTACAGACATTTTTCCATTAAATTCAGCAACACGAGCGGACTTGATTGCTATGATGGGATTATTTCTTGTAGCACATAAGCTGGAAATTTCTTTTGATACTACATAAAAATTACCTCCCTAAAAGGTTTCATCCATGTTATATCCAAACATGTCTTGAAGATTTACTATTTGTTTGGTAACTTCTAAGCCGTCTTTTCTATGTATCGTGCATGGATCGGAAATGCTAGTAACAATACCAAGAACATCAACAATCGAGTTGAATTTTGTTGTTATGATATCATCGATTGATTTTATATTGAAATGTAATGTTAGGTTGGATCTTATTTCATTGACATCATGATCTATGTTAGATGTAGCATTTAACAAAATTTAACACTCATTTTTTAAGTTGTTGTATTGTTTATTAGCCATTTTTAGATTGCCTTTGTAGACAATGTACATATTTCCAACTTGGATTTTATCAAAGAAATAATCGGCAACATTGTTGAAACATGTAATGTGTGTTTATCCACCTTCTATCGTAGAGGTTGAAGCCAAACACTTTACCAGGTCCGTATTGATTTTGAAATTGTCCAAGAGGTGCCTTTCTTTGAACATATCCTTTTATGCACTAGTTTGAATGGTAAGGGTTTATTGCTTTGATCAGAATTTGGACTGGCGTGATGGATGTAGTAAGAATGTTAGAAAGTGTGTAGTTCCTTTTCGACAATAGTTTTTGGTTCGATGAGGACATATTTTCTTCTTGAGAAGTGACCAGGATACTCAGATTTTTTGGAATACCAATTAAAGGTGCAGATGTAGTACGAATTTCAAAGTCTAGTCGCGTTATAGACCTACATGGTAAATGATAGTAATAAGATCAATTGTTAGACTTGAAATTCATATGAAAGAAATATGTAAATTTTAAATAAGAATTTTGTAAAAAACTTACATTGATGGACTAATAGTTGAAGTAGTCCAACTTTTAACATGTATAACTGAACCTTTTTGAAGCAAGTTTGCTTCAACAAGGTAACTGAAAATTATTGGAAGCATAAGGCACTTCATATGTGTACCATCGAAGATGGTGGTGCGATATCATATTGTTGAACTTCACATTGATGTAATAGGCTCAAGTTCAACAATTTGTAAGAATGATTGAATATGAGTTCTCCCCAAGAGCATTGAGGAAATAACATTCTCAGTAAGTTTTCTTGTCATTTTATGAAAACAGAGATAAGAGAATTAAGTAGTGTAGAGAAGGAAATTCATAAATGTGGGTATTGTTTTAAAAAAAATTATATGTGGTTTTCAGGTTGTATAGCTACGATTCCTGTAGAACTACATGAAAAATTAAAGGGAGCTGAAATGGATCATTAATAGGAAAATTTAAGTTAAAAAATAATGATTGTGTGAGTGAATAAAAAAAAATGGCTATATGTAAAACTAAAGTTTTTTCAAAAATCATGGATGAAGCTATAATTATTGTTTGAAAAGTTAGTTTTTCTAAATGAATGAAAATGATAATATATAAAAATGATGGATCATTCATCGGTAAATCTAAGTTAGGTTAAAACTAATGATTGTGTTGAATAAAAAAAAATAATTATACAAATGTTGATAGGCTTCGAAATATAAAAATTTATGAATGTTAATATTTATAAAAATTTATATAATTTTATAAAAATAAAATTGAATAGTAAAAGTTAATATTTACCAAAAATATATATAATTTAATAAAAAGAGAATTGAATAACAAAAACTACTATTCAATTTATCTATTAATCTACCTATAATGTTTTTTTCTATTTCAATATACACACTTATATACCTAAATACAACATCACAAGATGAGATTGAATCCATTGATATAGAATTTCAATAAATTTCTACAAAAAAGAGTTATGAATTGGAGTTATAAGGAGGCATCATACAAACATGGCTACTTCATTTATGGAATAATAATGATCCAATCCGAATATGTTGGGTTCATCTCCACATGAAAAATAATCCATCCATAAGAGTGCACGTTACTACGAAATGTTGGCCATATACTGATCATTAATCAAATCAATCAAAAGTACAAGTATTTATATGGTTACATTTAGTTAGGTAGATTATAATAAACTCCTAAAAATTAGGATCTAAATCCTAAATAAGAACACATTCTATCCAGATAAACAACCACTTCCATTATTTGCAAGTTCTATTTTGTCAAAGACTAATCATTAATCAAATAAATCAAAAGTACAAGTATGTATATGGTTACATTTAGTTAGGGAGATCATAATAAACTCCTAAAAATTAGGATATAAATCCTAAATAAGAACACATTCTAAAAAGATAAACATCCACTTCCATTATTTGCAAGTTCTAGTTTGTCAAAAAAATGCCAGAAAATTTCATAATAGTGGTAATATATACTTGTAAAATATTTCATAAAAAAAGTCAGCAAACATCAGAATTTTCAAATCAATTCAGAAAAATTTGATTGGCTTGTTCTATTGAAGATGTGCTTAATACTCAGTGTGTATGGAGTAAGGGTATGCTTACAGTCATAACTATCAGAATTTCTATGATTTTTGTTCGAAATTTAGCTTTATAAATATGGAAAGATAATATTTATAATACTAAGAGGTCATTTTGAAAGTAATCTTTATAAGTATAAAAAGTCAATATGATATTACAATACAGAGATAATGAGCACTCCAGGATGGTGATTACCTAGTCTTCATTATTTCTTGGCAACTAAATATTTTGGGTTCTTTGGTTCTCTATTGATTTAAAGGACTAAATTCCTTGAGATGCTATAGAATACAATAAGTAATGGAAGAGAAATTACAAATTTATACTACGGTGAATTAAAAATGTTTAGTCCGATATAGCATTAGTAAATTAGCTCTTGTGTTGTATGATGCGAGAATATATACTAGATAGTAATAAATTTCATGTTGACATAATTATTTTATTGGTATAATTATTATTGTTATAGAACATGCACTTCAAAGGATTGTATTTGTGAAATAAATGTACAAGAGATTGAATAGTATTGATAGTATTTGACTTTTTTGAACCATATGTGTTTTACCTATTCAAAATATATTTCTGGTGCTTTCTGAATATGAGAACCTTTTATCGTCTCTTTGATTGTTGGTTATATGATATATTTTTGGGTAGCGTTATAGTTTCTTTCAAAAAATATTAGATGAAGTGTGTTGTATACTAAAGTTGCAAGTGCTGAGGGTCAAACACTGAAAAAAAGGCTGGCAAAGATGCATATCATTTGGATTTTAGTTTTTTTTTTTTTGGAAAAAAAAATATCTTTCCATTGATAATAAGTGAAAAACACATTTTCCAGTGAGGAAATCTCACAGTATCCGGTGTGAAAACAAAAACACTACCTATTTCTATGGAAATTTCAGCTAATCTCTAAGAAACTACATCAGATCTGATCATACAGAATAGAAAAAAATCATTGTTGAGGATTGTCCAAAGAGAAATGATCAAAACAGAGGGATATTTTGCACAATGAGAAACAAAGTGTGAGAAAACCAGTATAATGCCAATAGCTAAATCAAAATATATCTCGTCCTATGCCAGAAGAAAAAAAAATTAAAAAATGAGTTTTATCTTATCAGTATCCCACCTACAGTCTTGTTGGGGAGAGACGATCAGTTTCCCCATATTGGACCTGATAGATGTGAGATATGGAGACACAGTGGAATTCATTGACCGGGGTATTTATTTTGAATTTTGAAGTGTTCAAGTTATGTGAATTTATGGTGTCTTAGTTATTATTATTATTACTTGTGGGATACAGAGTGGAACTCATTGACCAGGGTCTTAATTTTTCATTTCCAAGTGCTCAGGTTAGGGAGTTTTTATTATTATTATTTGTGAGAGAAGGGACACATGACGTAGTTATTTGACTGTTAAGTTTGCAAAGGCATACATACTCTGGAGGTAAGATGTAATAATTTTCTAAATCCAAAGATCCAGAAATAAAAATGAAAAGGTTAGGCAAAATGATGCACCAGAAAGAAGGAAAATATTTGAATGAGAAAAAAAATGTAAATGTGGCACCAATCCTTAGTCTTTATGTTTCGGGGAAATGGGCCCTGATAAGGCAGAATCTATGATTATTGTTGTAGATACACTCAACCAAAAGGTGAAGACGTTGCTGGAGGAAAAAATGAATTTGGCTCTTAATTTATCCTGTAAAATCAGAAGTAGAAATGTTGAAATATATGCTGTAAATGAAGCTTTTATGTTGATTCATAAAGACAGGATTGGATTGCAGTCATGTTTAGAGAAAGAGTTGGATATGAGGTCAAAAAAGCAAGAGAAGATCAAGTTCTGTTAAAATCGATTGAGGGAAAAAATCAAAGATCATGCAGAGCAGAATATTGCTTTGCAAAGAGAAATTTTACATATGAAAAATAAGGAAGCCAATTTCAAAAGTCATTTGATAGAGTTTGTTAATTACAGGGATATACTCAACATAAAATAAGAATAATACGGATGTCCTCCAAGGGTCTGACTCAGAAGCAGAAGAGAGAATAGCATCGACAATGGCTTGCATGGTTTAATGAAGGTAGTCCAAGAGCTATGTCCTTGGCTTGATGACATGCAAACTTAGTCATTGTTACTGTTTGATGAAAGTAGCATACTCTGTTCTAAGCTATTGGAAACCTTGAAATATAAAATTAATGTTGAACTGGTTAATGAACAAAATAAAACTAATGATATAGTTGTTAATGAACATGAGATGGATGTGTAGATTTTGGAAAAGAAAGCTCATATTTTGAAGGAAAGTGTCAATATGGAAAAGGGTATTTTGAAAGAAAGCACTCAACTTGCTTGCAATGATGCTCTCAAACAAAACATGAATCGGAAGAAAGACTCAGCTTAGTAGTTGGAGAACCAATATACTGTAAGATGAGCTTAAATGCGAAACTTTGATATACAAAATTGGAAGAACGAGAATTACTTGGTTTTGAAGTCATGAGGTTAAATGCAAAGGTAGAAGCATCACAAATAACAATAGAAAATATGGAGGAGGATGTGATGATTAAAAATGGGAAGATCTCAATATTAACAGAAAGCATTAAAGAATTTTATTGCCTGCTCTATTCTAAGCTATTGGAAACCTTGAAATATAAAACTAATGTTGAAATGGTTAACGAAAAAAATAAAACTAATGCTATAGTTGTTAATGAACATGAGATGGATGTGCAGATGTATACTCAGTGTGTTAAGGGCATGCTTACAGTGATATATTTATCAAATATAGATAACTATTAGAATTTCTATGACTTTTGTTGGAATTATAGCTTAATAAATATGGAAAGATAATATTTATAAGACTGAGAGTTCATTTTTAAAGTAATATTTATAAGTATGAAAAATTCAATCTAATATTACAATACCGAGATAATGAGCACACCGGGATGGAGATTACCCAGTCTTCATTAATTTTGGACAACTAAATATTTTGGGTTGTTTGGTTCTCTATTGATTTAAAGGACTAAATGTCTTGAGATGCTCTGGAATACCATAAGTAATAGATGATAAATTACAAATTTATACTACGATGAATTAAAAAAATTTGGTCTGATATTGCCTTAGGAAATTATCTCATGTTGTATAATGAGAGAATATATACTGGATAGTAATAAATTTCATCTTGAAATAATTATTTTATTTTTCTAATTATTATTGTTGCAGAAAATGCACTTCAGAGGACTGTATTTGTAAAAGAAATGTACAAAATTTTGAATAAAATTGATAGTATTTGACTTTTTGGAACCATATGTGTTTGACCTATTTGAAATATATGCCTGTTTCTTTCTGAATATGAAAACCCTGTATCACCTCTTTGTTTGTGGGTTGTATGATATATTTTTGTGTGGCGTTACAGCTGCTTTCCAAAAATCTTAGATGAATTTTTTATATAGTAAATTTGCAGGGGTTGAGGGTCAAACACTGAAAAAAAGGCCAGAAAAGATGCATATCATTTGGATTTTAGGTTTTTTTTTTTTGTTTTGAAATAGAAAAAATTATTTCCATTGATAATAAGTGAAAAATACATTTGTGAGTGAGGAAATCTCACAGTCTCTTGTGTGAAAATGTAAACTAATACCAAGAGTTATTTATATGGAAATTTCAGCTAATCTCTATGAAACTACATCAGATCTGATCATACGGAATAGAAAGAAATCATTGTTGAGGACTTTACAAAGAGTAATGACCAAAACAGAGGGATATTTTACACAAAGAGAAATAGAGTGCCGAAAAACCAGATGAGCTTAAAGGCCAAAATTTGATTTCCAGAATCGGAAGAAGGAGAATGACTTGGTTTTGAATTCATCAAGTTAAATTCAGAGGTAGAAGCATCAAAAATAACAATAGAAAATATGGAGGATGATGTGATGAAATAAAATGGGAAAATCTAAATATTAACGAAAAGAATTCAAGAATTTTACTGCCTTCTCTCTTCTAAGCTACTGGAAACCTTGAAATATAAAATTAATGCTGAACTGGTTAATGAACAAAATAAAACTAATGCTATAGTTGCTAATGAACATGAGATGGATGTTCAGATGTTGGAAAATAAAGATCATATTTTGAAGGAAAGTGTCAATATGGAAAAGGGTATTTTGAAAGAAAGCACTCAACTTACCTGCAATTAAGCCCTCGAACAAAACATGAATGGGAAGAAAGAGTCAGCTTGGAAGTTGGAGAACCAATATACTACAAGATGAGCTTAAAGGAAAAAAAATGATTTTCAGAATCGTGACAGAAATATTGTGTTAAATAGAACTTGAAGTGGAGCAACTAAAGGAATATGTTCTAATGATTCTGAAGAACCGAGAGCTTTCTAAGGTTGAAATCAAAAGGAAGAAAAATATGATTCACACTGCAAACCACAAGGTGGCATATTTGGAATGTAATCTGGGAAGAAAGGAGGAAGTACTAAGTGGTTTAGAAGGTAGCTTGCAAAGATGTAATAAGAATCAATTACTGAACATAGACGTAGCTTGAAACCTTCCTCTATGACTTCACTGGTAGCCAAAAAAACAAACGCAGCAGCCCTCATACACAGAAAGAAAAAAAAAAATGTGCCTTCAGTAACACAAAAATAGAAACAATAGAACGAATAGATGAATGAAGGAAAGACACAGATTTCAAAGAACATCTGAAAACTACCAAGAGATAACTAATAACTACCAGAGCCTGCTAGTTGTTCCAGCTGTCGCACCTCCTACAACAAACGATTTAGCATTGTTCCAGCTGCCCCTCCTCTGCAACAAAGGCAGCTATTAGCCCGAGGAGGAGGAAGCCTCTTGCATAATAATAATAATGTTGCATTTTTATGTTTTATTTATGTTTCATTTTTTTAACCTTTTTTTTATCTATGGTTGAGCATTCTTCAATCGTCTAACAAAGCATCTTTCGGTCAAAAATAGCACACATTGGTAGGTAGATGAGTTTTTTTCAAACAAGGATGCCTTAGAGTGTAAATATAAATGAGATATATATGATTTATATTAATTAATTTCTAATGTAATCTACAAACATCCATAACATTACTTTGTTTGAAATTACACTAAATGCATACTTATATACAAAGAGATAGATAGAATTGCTAAGTAACTCAATGAAACATGAAATGCACTAGAAAGTGAATAAATACACATGTGGAATAAAATTATATGTTGTCATGTAAGTCTAAATGACAAAGAAAATGAAAACCATATTTATATTTTATTGAATAGGAGATGGAGAGATGGTGAGCGCTAGCGATTTTTCTCTTGACCTAGGGTTTTAGGCTCCCAACTCTGCCACCGCAAACTGGTACTCACCGATCTGGAGGAGATGCCATGGATCTGAACACAGTGCTTCCCATGTTGTCCCTCGAGGCGATGCTACTATGGAACTATGGAACAGATTCTTCCCCATTCGCAACCTGGCGATGGAAGGGACGATATCTGATACGTGGGCCCCCTGCAGACTTGACTATAAGTCTACAGTACCTTCCACAACTTCACACTCAAATGATGCACCATCCTTTTGGACTATGTGATACCTCCGCACTGGTACATGCCATTGGTGGAGTGGAGGGATTTTTGTCGACCACCCGTTGGCTTTTAGGATGCGTTTTTCCCCTTCCCCCTTTCTCTACCCACTGGGGTTGGGATACTCAATGCTTTGTTTTGTCTGCTGGTGAACAACGCCAGATATACAGACCCCATATGCAATCACAAATATAAAATATTGAACCCTATGGGCACCTCTATGTCGGCAATTTATAATTTTCACTGGTCTTCGATGGTGGGCTATTGTGGGACTAGCCAATATCACATGGGTATAGGGATACCAGATCTTGATGGGACTCCACTGAAGCAGACTAACTAGGAAGAGCTAGAGCCCAGTACCAACATCCCGAAAAATGAAAATCGGGTAAGAAATAACAGTTTTTAGATTTTTCTCAAAACCCCTGAGGGGAACAGTTTACTATTATGGATAAATGAATCTCAACAGGTTACAGACCTGAAGCAACACATTTGTAAAACCATTTGTTATCCCTGCAATGTTCAGTCACTCAATCATGGAGGGATATCGCTATAGGACTCCAGTTTCCTCTACAACTGTGGCATCTGCCCTGCAGACACCATTTACCTCAATCTGCCCTATTGCGAGGTTGTGTTGTGGGATAGCACAGTGCCCTAGGATCCCGGGGAACTACCTATAAGAATATTCTAAAGGGGGAGAGCACATTTGATGTTGTTTCTCCTACAGCACAGACAGCCAATGTCCCAAAACCGTACACTATGGAACAAATTAACCAGATTCCAGAATTGCAGATTGAATTACCTGAGATAGATGAGCATAGATCCATTTATGAATCACTAGCACTCATATGCAGATTTAATTTCTTCTGGCCAAAACCAATGGAGATTTTTCATTGGATATTCAATAATTGGACGACTGACTGTGAAATACACCTTTGTTCAAAAGGATTCTTCATTGTTAAGTTGTCATCCTCAGAGGCTAGAGAACACATCCAAAAGGTTGGTCCATGGTTCTGGGGATCCACAGGACTATACACCACACCTTGGTTTCCATATTTTGATGCAAATACCATGGAGGTCTCCAAAATTCTAGTCTGGGTGAGGCTTTACAACCACCCACTTCATTTCTGGAATGAAGATCTTCTTGGCAACATTGGAGACATGATTGGTGTATACATCAAAATTGACACCCAACGCTTGGAGGAGCAGGTCTTCACCTTTGCACGCATCTACATGGAAGTGGACCTTAGCAAGGGGCTTCCAGAATGAATCCTACTTACTCACAAATAGCAAAAATGGATGTAGCATATCGATTACGAGAACACTGCTTTCAGGTGTAGAATATGTAGGAATACAGGGCATTTATAGAACACTTGTCTAGAAGCTAAAAGAGATAACAGAAAAAAGAAAAAGACAAGAAAAACTACTAAGGGATGTAAATTTCCCTCTGTACCAAAACAGGAGGTGGAAGAGGATGAGACAGAACCCACCACAAAAGAAAACAATCAGCCTACAACGGAAGCTGAGACAAAAGAATAGGAGATGCAAGAGCCTAAAAACACGGCTCATGCAACTTTGGACCAGGATGCACCAGAAAGTGGAGGACAAAAAAGACAACATAACTCGACACATCTGATTCAGATAAGGATAATGATGCAACCATAGAAAAAAATCAACTTGCAATTATCACAACCTTGCCATCACAAGGTCCATGGCAAAAGGTTGAGAAGAAAAAAGGGAGGAAAATTTGATTTTTACTCCTCTTGTATAGCATCTAAATGCAATGTAATTTTTCTGTTCTCTGAAAATCACAGCAAAGTGTAAGATGTAATTTTATTTTCATTAATAAAATTACGAATTTTTCCTTTGTGAAAAATTTTTAAATGACAATGAGTATCTAGTCATATATACATGGCAAGGCACATCATCGGCAGCACAAATTGATGTCTATTATGACTCCACGATGTGAAAGTCGTTATTTCCATTCAGCCTGCATTTTCCGATGTGCATCTCTTTCATGCATGTGGATTTTCTTTTTGTATTTTCTGTAACTTCTGGAGAAAAGAAATTGTTCGATGCAAACGATACAGAAGCAATGTTTGTGGTGGCATGAACCTCATTTGTATATCTTGTAAGGTAATTTCATGCTGCTGAATTTCTCAGTATCATTCATAAAGCATGTTTAAGTAGTGTACATCCATATCTTTTGGCCATGGTAAAAGATAAATAATAATTGTTAGTAGAAGCGTTTGATGAAAGCGTAATATTTATAGAGTAAAAAAATTTCTTAAAGAAAACATGAACTTTACTTTTTTTAAATTAAATACTATGAGGTTAAATTTAATAGCAAATAATTGTGTTTCGAATTTGGATAAGCCTTAAGTGATGTTTACTATTGGTAAATATGAAAGGAATATTGTATTGTTGGGTAGAGTGTACTCTTCTACATAGATTTTGACAAGAGTAATGATTTTCTTGCTTCCTGCGTTGTAGATATAGATTCTCTTGCATCTGTGATATGTGCGAGAATGGAAATGCTCGATTGATACGAAGGTCCAACAATGACATTACTCTTTAAATGGAAGTGATTGTTAAACCTTGGCGTTATTTGTGGCCAATGTATATTGTTGATTTCTCGAAGTGGTATTTTTTGATGTGCACCTCTCGTGATAGCGAAAATGGGTACATATGTTGCGTGTGAAATATCCCATGGTGTTCCTTTTTATTGCTTGAAGTCAACTACCTTGAAGGATGGCAATTCTGGGGTCTTTGAGTCAGGTGCATAAAATATTGAAATGAATTTTCCAAGTGTGCCATTAACAAGGCCTGCATTTACCCATAAGTTTCTTGTGAGCATACTTTTTTGTTCATTTCATAAAGTACCTTTGCGTCTAATTGTTCTTCTTTAGATGTAGTAAAATTTTGTTTCCTTTGTTTCTCTGCAAAGCAAAGAACTACTGGCATGTTCAATTTTTTTAGAATTGTTTTATTATGCAAGGAAACTCAACTGTTTGTCGCATATAGGTGCATAGAGTCTTGAATTTTTTTTTTCTCTTCATGTGTGATAGAGGAATCTATCCTCAAAATTAGGAGTTTCCAATCTTCAAGTGTGGGTTTCCCATTTCTGATATTTGTGAGAATCCTATGGAAACAAATCTAGGAAGTGTTAGCAGCTTGTTGGAAAATAATAGTGGTAAGTGTTACAAATGTATCAAAGTTTCACCAAAGTGCAGTGCCACACAATGTGCCAGCATACATAGGAATGTCCTTCATAGGTGGTAGCTGGCCTAAATCCCTGACAAGGATAATAGAAAGATTGTTGAATGGTGTATTTCGATGAAGGGGGAATGCCTCTCGTAGGTGATCGTCAATTCGGCTAAGAATTTTTGGCCCAATAAAGCTCATTTCATCAATGAGGATGTACTCTACATGGAGGAGATGCTCTTACAAGTGTAGGAGCGATTATCATTCAAGAGGATGCATTGATTAGATAAGTATGTGAAGGGCAGAGTGGATTGTAAGGGAATTTATGTTGAAAGTTGCAACGCCGGTGGGTGCAAGTAACAAAAACATGATTTTGCTTCTTGGGGAGTTTTCCATAAATGCACATTGGAAACATTTAATCAGAGAATATTTTCGTGTCCCAGTTGTCCCTTGTATGATGATTCTATGTGGGGGTTTTGGTGAAGGGTTTTTGAAGTGAGAAATAACAAGTGTAAAAGATATTTCTTGGGTGGGAGATAAAATGTGATTTTGGGGGAGGGTTGAAAAAGGAAGATGTTGGTTTTGACTATTTGAGCAATTGAATTTAATGAAATTTATGGCAGTTTCTTGCAAGTGGAGAGGTATAGAAGTATGCAACCAATTATGATTAACATCAAAGTCACAATGGCCAATGATTTCAAGGCTATCAATTTAAAATTTGTAGTTTTGGTGAAGATGAGATAGGATTTTCCATTCATTCATTTGCATGGGGTCAAGACGGAGGTCAGGAGGGGTAAACACAAGAGTAGATTGATCTTTAGATTATGGAGCTTCTGGCTTTTCAATTTCGTGATAAACATGCCATGTTGTATATGTCCCTTTCTTTTATTCCCAGTGTGAAATTATTTCATCATTGGTGAATCCAATATCATTAGGGAGGGTGCAGAAAGGGAAGTACAATATTAATTGAGCCCAACCAAAAGTGCTTTAACAAGGCTCATTAGAAGAAGCTATTGTAGTGTATCATGGCAAGACATGGACTATCATCGAAGGTAATATGTGTTTCCATTGGTTTTGTTTCTGACGAGAAGAAAATGACAAAGAGAATGTAGCTTCAAGGAGGAGCAATGATTCCAATGAAGCGGGTCTATTCATGTATGCAAGAACGAAGGGTGGTGTTGAGAGGGAATTTTTAGAAGCATGAAAAACATGTCTGAAAACAATTCTATTAACATTCAAAGAAACAAATGTACGACTGCAGAGTTAGAATGGTAATTTTTGCAAAATATGGCATATTTCTTGTGCCCCAATGTCTCTATCTGCTATGGTTTCGTTAAGGAATTTCTAGACAACAATAATAGTAGGTTCTTCTAGAGCGATGTTGTTTGAGAGTTGTGATAACATTTGGCGGTAACTTTCTGATTTTTTTTCTGCTTTGGTTACATATTTTGAAATGTAGCTTAACAAGACATGGCATGATAGAAGTAGTTGGAAATCAACATTTTCTCTCCAAATGGAAAGTAAATCGACATTATGGATGTTCAACCTATCATAATTTCTAGCAAGGGCGTACTTTTTGTTGCCTTTGTTGTCTATGAATAGTGAAGATCTGGGGTTTAACTCCCCACGGTACTCCATAGTGACAGTTAAGAACATTGTTTTTGTTTGCGAAGGCAATAATATTCATGACACTTTGTATGACGTTGGACACAGTTGACAAGCTGAGTGGTGGATGACATATCTAAGGAAGTAAAAATAATTTTTTTGTCAGTCAGGAGACGTGCGAAATTTAGAGTGAATCAAAATTGACTTATGAATGCATAGGAAATGTCTTACAATTTTTTAATTTCAAATTTGTAATTGAATAACATAAAATGATAGAAAGAATGAGGAAATGGATAAACATTCAATGTATAAACATATAAATGGTCGAGTAAGTTTCAATTGACTTTGGAAAACATGTTGAAGAAGAGTATTGACGAAATTCCACACTATTGTAGCATCAAACATCAGTATGTATATTATGTAAACTCTTAATTGTAAAATAAAGGATGTAGCACAAAATCATGGTTGTATGTTACAATGGTATGGAACAACGATCTATACAAAGATGTTATTTATGTAAAAAAAGGTAGCATTTCGTGTAACTATGAAGGGAGCACAAAGGAAGTGAATAACAAATTGTTGTGCAATGGACAATGCTTCAATGTATTTAAGGACCTCTTTGCATGAAGAATCATAATGAATTTCCTCTGAATTTACTATTATTGTTTGAAAATGCTCCACACCATTGTACTAGTCTATTTTTATGGAAAGTGTCAACAGGAAGTGGAGACCTGATATACGTCCAAAAATTTCTTGGAGATCAGTTGGTTCGATAGAGAGAAGGAACAAGTCTTTTACTGTGATTCCCATGACCTCATTTCTTTTACTGTGAACAAGTCAAGGTGGCACAAACTGAAACCTATATTTCTTTTTCAGAGGCTTTTATACAAGTATTTTTATGAATCCTCTTCTACGATAAAGCTCGTTTGGAAGCAACATTGTAGTTTCGACTGAAAGATGGAGATGACGAGTTATAGCCTATTTCACATAACCAAGTATAGACTTCTTGAGTTTCTTTAAAGTTTGTATTGATGAAAAGAGTGGTAGTGGAGACTGCCCCTATGGTGATTCCATTAAATTTGGTTACACAACTTCCTTTGATACCAAGGATTGATGGGTTGTCAAAATAGCATAATTCGGCAAGATTCTTTCCTATAGAGTCAAAATGGACTCCCCATAATGTTACATCAATGCTAAAACCTAAATTTTCCTTTAATGTCAGTGTTTTTTTTTAGTGTTTCAATTCCATATCTTCGTCGAATTTTTGAAGCAGGTGAGGTGGAGCTAACAACACCAATAACATATACAATGGTATTTGGGCTTGTGGACTTGATTTCAGGGATTGTTTTGAAATGAAAGAAATGATAAGGGAAGGTTGGATCATCTTCCAAACATGGTTTGACAGTGGATGCAACAAATAAGTAAATCTCCCATTTTTTTTTTAGGTGGTTGTATTTTGGTTTTGTTTGTTTAATTGTTCCATTTGAAACAATATATAGTTTCCCAACTTGGATTAGATTATAAAGGGATCCAGCTAATTCAGAAAATGCAGAAAGGTGGATCTCATCTCTATCACGATCAATAAGGTCAAATCGAAATATTTTTCCTAAGCCATGCACAATGTTGTAATTATTCAATGTTTTCTTTGCAGATGCTCTACATTGGATTGACCAATACTTTCGGTAAGGGTTGAGTGCTTTGAATGATATAGTTGTAGCTGTGGTCATACTCTATGGAGCTACTATACAGGGAAACATTTATTGTTCCGATGAAGAGCTTGACTGGGATGCGCATGGGTTTGCATGTAATAGTGTTGATGAGTCCTTAAACAAAGCTGCTTTACATCTCACAACCTTAAGTTCAACAACCTAAATGGCACTGGTGCGAATGAATGAAAAAAAAAATTAATTTAAAATATTTGTTATGTGGAAAGAGTATAAATACAAAAAAGAAGAAAAAATTGCATTTATAATTTAATCTTATGAAGAGTTTTGAAGCATTGTGCAAGATGATTTTTTAAGCAGAATGACTGAGCCGATTTGGATGTCTTCAAATGCAACTTGTGTGTTATATGCAGAAGGTAGCAGATTCTTGTGTTGATGCGTCCCATCAAAGAGAGTGATGTGGAAGTGTGAGGATTTAGTTTTTCATGAAGTATCAGAGCCGATGTCAATTATTTGGAGTATAGGTTGAATCTTAGTGGAACCATTCGGCAATAGAGAGATGGAATTCTCATTCAAGGTTGGCTCCATGATATTAGCAAAGTAAAACCTTTTTTTGTAATGGTAATACCTACAATTCATTTTAATGCATTGGAAGAGATATTAAATCATAAAACAATATGCATGTGAAGCATGAATTATAATTGCAAATATAATTCATATCATGATTTTCTCAATATGTTATGTAACCACCCTCTTCTCCTCTCTTATGTAATCCCTATATAATAGATATGATCATAGTCAAAACTTAGATTTGTAGTTCGAGGCATCACCATAAACCACTAAGTCTTCCCTTTCCTTATCCAATTTCACAACTACTATTTTTGGGAAAATTTGCACCTACAACACCTTCTAAGATTGATCCTAATTCAAAAAAACTAACTATGCCACAAGAAAATGGCCACATGTCAGGTCTTCCTCCATCAGCATTTAAAATTTTATGTATGAAAGGAAAAGTAATTAGAGTTGTGTTGTGTAAGATAACTTGCATCACATATATAATGACTACAAATAAATGATGGTCCACAAGGAAAGACACTGAAAAAATTGATGTTGTTAGTATCAGAGCAAGAGAAAAATGACATAAATTCATTGTATTCTTTTGCAGTCAATATAGCTAGGTAATTTGGAGCTAGCTGTAGAAGTGGGTACAATTATTAACTGATGATAAACAGAATCTGATGACTATGAATTTGAACAAGGTATATGCTAAAACAACAAAGGCTAAAACTAGCCTTCTGAATATTGTCATTTTCTTGAGCTAGGAACACTATGTAGGCTCAAACTTTAGAGGTACTAAAGAGTACTAAACATCCATGAAAATTTTTCCTAGGTCTACAGTATATATTGTAAGACAGAACTTCAAGATTAAATGTAGGAATCATAATGAAGCCATTCCTTCCTAGTCAATTTAGATTTTGCGGTTGTCACTGGTAGATTTATTTTGGAGAGAGGTAAATGTTGAGTCCAAAATAATCATTAGAAAACCATTGTTGTCCATATAAAGTGAATCAGGCCATACTTTTTGGATTTTAAGTCGGTTCAGTTGTACCTTCTTCAAATAAAATTCTCTCAGGTTGATGTGCATCATCTTTAGATTATCGGCCAATAGGTACTCAGCCTTAGATAGAACAAAGGGTTAAATATGTCAAGAAGACCAAACTCTTATGTGTCAAACGTTAAACCAAGATATACTCCACATAAGCCAGGGGTTCTATCTAGAAATTACATTGGAATAATTTTCACAATTGATAAAGAATGATGAAATGATTGTGCCAAACACGACAATGCCCAAAATAATGATGAACATATTGTGGCAAACATGGCAATGTTCATAATCAAAGAATGAGAGTACTTCAAGAGAGGAGGACAAATAATGTGTAGTAAAAATAGTGTGCTTTAACTAAGTATAGATGTTTGTGACATCAATCCATTATAAGGAATCAATAATGAAGTGGAGGTAATTGATGACTAAGCTGTTGTACAAAAGAGGGGCCATTCTAGACATCTTGTTGGGAAAATTTTTGAATACTTTATTGGCGGATTATAACAAAAACATTCTTAAAAAAGTGAAGACTATTGATGCATTATATTTGGAACATGGAACAATAAAATAAATTGGGAAGTTATCCCAATGGGAAATGGAAATGATAAAAAATATTTCATGGTGGATATAGAGGTGCCTATGGTTTTGAGAGGTAAAAGAACATTGTGTCCTTCCACACCTTAGTATGGTTCTAAGCCCAATCAGCATACTTGAAAATATTTATTGATGAATTCATGTATTGGATTGTTGTTCTATATATGTAGATCAATTCAAGGTATCAATTATAGTCTAAAGATAAGGAAATTACATAGAAAAATATGGCAGTCTTTATCCAATAGCCTATTTTCACCTATGGTAATAAGCTAACAATTATGCATCAAGAAAAAGGAACTCGAGAAATCTGTCATAATAGTGCACCTAAGCACTCTGAAAAAAATTGAAAGATTGTCGCCCCTTCTACTAATCATAAGATGATTTTACTGCGTAGTTAAGAATTGTTCAGTAAATTATTTTGGGAGAGATAGTTCAGGTTAAAAAAGATACTGAAAGAAGCCAAGAAAGGTATAAGCTGCAATTGACAGAGTCTACAAGTTAATAGACTTCATCTTAAATAGTGAGGCACATACATGAAGATAGAGCTATCTAGAGATAACGACTGAATCAAATGAGATAGACTCTAATATTAGGGATTAATTTTAATTTTCTGCATGGATCTGTCTCTTGCAATTGAGAGCTATAGTAGGAATACTTATCAATAATCTAGTATTAAGTATATCCCTAGCCTTACAATATATTCTCTGGTTGTTTGAACTAGAGTAAATATCTAAAACAATAATATCAGGGCATCAATAATTTAATAGAGATAATTGATTACTGAAACTTGCATGGACATGAAGACACAAGTTCAAAACCCCTCAAGTAGGTGAAAATGAGGCCAGGTGTAAGTCCCAGGTGACCTTAATGGTGATTCCTCATAGCGCACCACTTAACAAAGAGGAAAAGAAAAGGAACGATAGATGATATATCATTTCATTATCTGAGTTCATTCATTCTTTTTAAGATAGTAATTTTAAGACTTCTGCTCATATTTTTAACTTTTTGAAGTTACATAGATTTTTTCTCATCTATTTATCCAAAAAATTTTGTTACCATCCTTGCTCACCTGGAGTTTCGAATAGCTAGGGAATGTTTCAAATAAATATTAGAAGTCCCATCTAAAAAAAAGGATTCATAATGGCATCCACACTGAACATGTATGTATTCGATTTCACTCTCAAGGCACTAATAATACCAACCACCCATGTCAGATAAAGGAGCCCTTCATATCCAGATTTTAATCATTGGAAAAAAATGTGAAGAATATTTTCTCTCTGATCATGGAAATAAACCGCTGAGGAAAAATAGTTGATTTAAGGAACCTTTAAAAAAAATATCACCTTTTTGAATCCACCAGAATGACGAAACACGTATTAAAATATAAAATGCAGAATTGGGTTGTCAATTTCTAATAGAGATAAGGTTTTAGTAGCTTTCATTGTAAATCAAGCCACGAAAATGAAGAAACACAAACAGAATTGAAATTAAAGACCTAGAATATCATGACTTATACATACCTGTGCAAGGACTCTTAGTGGGATAATATAAAAAAAACAACGCAGAGTATTTCATTTGAAATTTGAGGAATAAGCATCCTATCGATATTTGTTGGTAAAATAACATTACACATTGCTACAAAAACCATAACCAATGATAGAAGGAAGAAGGCATGGCGTGAAGAACTACAACTACATCACAAGGGTTGTGCCTCTTTATTTAAATATTAACAAATGAAATGCAATTTATGGAGAATCATACTCACTATGGAGTATGAACAATTCCCTGAGAATTCAATCCTGTTGAACTCTAGAGCGTAGGAACTTATTGAAACATGAAGCCCAATAGCATGGCCAAAGTGGTAGAATGATAATGGGAAAGTATGGATTAATTTTTCTTGGAGAAGAACCTGAAGTAGCATGGATTTTGAGTAAGAAACTGAAGGTTGGGGAAAAATCTTCTAGAAGTAATGTCTGCCAGCAGTGTTGCTCTTTTTATGGTCATGTTGGCAAGACATTGATGTTTGTGTCTTTGTTAGTTGCCATGAGAAATATTTGGATGAGAATTTGGAAGTTTCTATGGTGAGGAGCTCCCAGGCTTGTTTGATTATCCTGTTGTTGATGCATGGAAGAACTTGATGACATACCATATTAAATTTTCACAGCTAGACTGACTCCTCCAACATAACTTATGAATGATCCTAGGTTTTGGAATCTATTTCTGTTGAGACTAAGATTTTGCAACATTTGATAGAGATCTAGTTTCCGGAAGGAAAGCAGTAGGGACTCTATAAAATATATTAAGTTGTCTACAGTGTTGTGATAATAAGTGAACCTTCCAAGACAGAAGATAGAAGGTGGGTGCCTAAGAAGCATGAAATAATGTTTAATCCATAATGCCATGAGATTCAGTAGCTCAAAAGCAATATTTAAAGCCCGTTAAACTCTTTCACAAGGTTCTACAAATAATATTATGTAACCAAAATTTTCACACCATAACAATACAATGCTACATTTCTGAACAAATCAAAAATTGTATAGTAGAAACTAAAAACTATGAGAGAACTCATAACTTTCACACATGTTTTTCAGTTGAGAATTTACATGGTTAGTTTGGCTTGTAAATGAACATTAAAATAGGGGTATATGCAATTCAAGTCCATACATTTTCAAATAAAGTTCCTTGGCAATGTTTCCAAGTTCTATATCATAAATGCTTTTATTTTGCACTAAGCTACTGTAGTACATGAAATTTTTCAGATTAACATTTTTTGAGGTCAACTCAAGCAACCCTGTGATGAATATATTTCAATCTCTTAATGTGTAATAAGTTGGGGCATGTATGTTCTGAGGAAGCTTATGTAAGGTTCCAATAAGATATTTTATATATTAATTTAAGCTACACATAAAAAAATTTGCACGCAACACTACTGAGGGAAAATTGCAACCGTCCCTTTGGCAAAGCTTCTACTTTATAAGGAGTGTAAATTTCAATAGAATTGCATCAAGTTCCAGATAAATGCAATGATTTCATAACCATATCATAAAATATGGCATTTTCAACTTCATATTTTGTGACATAGAAATAAATAACCCCATTACAAGCCCTCTGTAACTTTAGTTCCCCAATATGGAAGATACTGGGCTTCTAAAACAATGTTGATGGTGCATCACTCTTGATTGAAGGTGGATTGATTAGTTAACCACTGTATAGAGCACTTAACTCATGAGAAGCTTCATAGGTTCAAGACATGTGGCACTGACATGAATGGGAACCCTTTGTCCTCACAAACGAAAAAGGTTTGAGGTTTTGAAAAATTGTTATGTTTCCTGATATAAGTAAATTTACGCATTGATATTTTGAAATATGTTTACCATGTAAATATTATTTACTGTCAACCAGGAGAAACTTTTAGATTCAATTTCAAAAATATGTATACATTGTTAAAGGCCAAATTACGATGGAGAAAACCTAGAATTCCATAAAAAATTTGAAGTTTTAATAGAGCATGAATATTTACATATCAAAATTGAGTGAGTGGTTTAATGAAAATCGAATCCTACCAAAATTTCATATAATTCAAGAAAGTTTGACGAGGTGTTTTCCTAAACAGATTGGAAAAGATCTCCAAGTAGACCCTCACAATCATTTCTTTGTCCCTTATATTAAGCCTGATTCATTTATGGCTATGAGCAAAGATTGTGATAACATTTATCACTTGGTAAGAACATGTCAGGTAAGAATAGTGGAGGATTTGATTACATATATGTGGCTAGATTAAATAAAGATGAACAAATATCGAGGGGTGGCTACATTGGGTGTAAAATATAACAGAGAAATGAGAAAAATAAAGAAATCAAGATCAATGCAGAAGGTGTGATGAACATAGAAGATGAAAACAAGTTGAGTGGAAAAAAGAAAGAAGAACAGGTAAAGTGAAACTGAAAGTTACTGGAAGAGGTCAAGAGAAAAAAGGCAGCAAGTGGATGAAAAGGAGTGGATTTTATACTTTAGGAAAATTTTTAAGAGTGCCAGAAGAATAACTTAGATCTATTGACAACAAAGAATCAGTAGAAAGCAGAGTCTTAAAGCTAAATATGCAGTGGAAATTGAGAATGACAATAAAAAAAATCAACCTTTTGAATGCTTTGATATTGTAGGGAAAATTGGATTGTTTGTGCCAGATTCCCTTGCATTGAAGAAATAAAATATCATTAAATTTTGTTTGTGTGTCTAAGGATGAAAAAAATTATCATGGTATTCTAATAAATAACTAAAGCACTGCTAGTAGGCCTTTCATTTTAGATCAGCCTTCTCATCTAAAGAGAATGGAAATTTAACATTTGGGGCATGGGGGGATTGTAGCTAAAATCATAAATGAAGAACTAGGCATGGAAAAAAATTTAGAAATATCTAACGTTGGCAAGGGTATACTTTCAGTTTCTCAAGTAGAGTTATATTTCCCACAGCAATGCACACTACTGGATAAATTTCAAGATGGTTCCATGCTATAGTCCTCTATTAAATATTGTGAATAAGTATTAGGGTAAAAATGTGAAGTTGGGTTACACTTTTGTGAGAATCGGGGGCAGATTTTTTTTTTTTTTGCAATAGTTCGGCCGAACTATTAGATATTTAAGCCAAACTTTATTAGAAAGTTTAGCCAAACTCGTTTTTCCATTTAGATTGACAGCACATTGACGGCATGGGCAAACAAATTTTTTGCCGGAGATGGTGTTAGGTCCCTATATTACTAGTATAGTCCCTTATTGTTGTTATTGTAACACCATTATTGTTATTATTGTACCCTTGTAACCCCCATATTGTTATTATTGTGCCCTTAAATTATTATTGTTAGGTCGGCTAGGATTACATTGTGGCCCCATGGACTCCTATATATAGAAAGGAGGTTTTGTAATTTGAATCATCCAAGAATTGTTCATTCATGTAATGTATTGGAGGATTCCCCCTTGATGTGACTTATTTATAAGATGTTGATATCTCTTTTATTCTCTTTTTGGAGTTGGTTTCACAAAATTTGGTATCTGAGCTTTGAGATTCTAGGGTTTCGCTGCTGTAAACAGGTCAGCGTGGAATTTTCGCTATAATTTTTTTTTACAATGGTTCAGAATCTAAAATTTTTAGAGTGCGAAGCCAAAATCCTGAGGAACATCGTCAAAACATTTTAGAGCTTGTTTTGAAATATTTTTGAAGATATTATCTATGCAAGTTAGGTCATTTTGCAGGCTCCTGAATTTAACCTAAACAAGCCATCATGGTATTTTCGTAATAAAATTTTTTCTACAAAGGTTCAGAAGCTGAAATTTTTAGAGTACAAAGCCAAAATCCTGAAGAAAATCATCAAAACGTTTTAGATATTGGTTCACAATATTTTCGGAGATATGATCTATGGAATTTAGGGCTTTTTGAGGCTTCCGAATTTCATCTCAAAGAGGTGATCGTGGGAAAATATTCATAGCTCTCTCTCTGAGCATCGGATTGGAATACTATAAAAAGTAGCCACAAGTGCACAAATTTTTGTCTTCAGTCTATAAATTTTAGAGCAAAAGGAGGAAACAGTGACACATGGAAATTCGTACAATTTTTCTCTACTGAACCAATCCAAAATTGGGTCATTGTGGGAGATTGGACATAACTTTGCCTCGAAGAATCCAAATCAGATCAGACCTATGGCATTTGAAGGAAGCCTCAGAGGGATACAATAGGGCTGAATTTTAGATATTGAGGATCTGAAATTATAGAGATAATTAAATTTCAATATAGAGCTCCTCAAGAGCATGTAAAAGGTGTTTATTTTTTTTATGAATTGCATAAGTCTTGTTTGACGAATCAATTTGAATTTATTCGAAGGGAATATTTTAGAAAAGATATCAGTATTTGATTCTAAAATGGCCCCTAAAAATTATTCAACACCCATTAAGCCTTTAGAAAGCTCTAATATGACTCATGAAGACGAAGAATGGCAACATGACATATCAAAATTACAAGAGAAACTACAAAAAATTTCTCTCTCGCAAAGAGCAACAAAAAATGACATGGAAGTTTTGAAGAAAGGCATGGAAACTAAGATGGATGGTTTGAAGAAAGGCATGGAATATAAGATGGATGGTTTGAAGAATGGCATGGAATCTAAGATAGATGGCATGGAAGCTGGCATGGAATCTAAAATAGAAAACATGAAGAATGATCTAAAAGTAGACATGGAAGGTTTGACAAAGTTGATACAAGAAATGTTTCCTAATTGTGAAAAGACAGTAGCGGAAACTCATGATGAGAAAAAAATAAATTTTAATCATGATTTCATTAAATCTAATGTTGGCGGGAAGAACCACCATATTCCAAAAATGGATATGAGGAATTTTGATGGAAATGATCCTGTAACATGGATGCTACAGATGGAGCAATATTTTGATCTCCATAATGTACAAAACACACAAAAGGTACGCATTGCAACTTCAAATTTAGAACAAAATACATTTATATGGTATCGATCGCTTTTCTCCCGTAAAAAAATTGTCACTTGGTCAATTTACAGAGGAAATGATAGCACATTATGACGATACAAAGAGCAACACCTTCTTTATCCAATTGATAAATCTAAAAAAAAAGGGTTTAATGGGGGAGCACATTGAGGACTTCCAAAAATTGAATATAAGGATAACTGATATTCCAGAGGAACACGGGATTGATCTCTTCATAGGTACTTTAAAGGATAACATCCAACATTAAGTTCACATTTTGGAACTTGATTCATTGGAGAAGGCACTCAGGTTGGAAAGAAAAATTGAATGTAAAATTATGGCAACAAGGAAACCTACCAGTGACTTCCATAAAGAGGGAAGTGTTGTTACTCCTAGATTTCCACAACATACAAGGTTGAAAAAACAACAATTGGAAGAAAAAAGAGCAAAAGGGCTTTGATACAGTTGTGATAGCAAATACACTAAAGGTCATAAGTGTGCTGAGAAGAAATTATTTTACATAGATTATGAAGAGGAAGAAGAAAATGAACAAGAAGAGGATATACCCCAGGAACCAACCCAAGAAGAGGAAGAAATGAGTCTGACCATATCATGTAATGCATTGGTAGGAATTACCACTCCTCATAATCTCAAGATAGAAGGACATATCAAGAAGAAAAAGGTAATAGTGTTGATTGATTCAAGTAGTACCCATAATCTTATTCATTGTAAGGTAGCCAATAAATTGAATTGTTTCCTATACCCAACACCAAAATGTCAAGTGATGGTTTCAAATGGAGGAACTATAAATTGCTCTAGAAAATGCCATAATATCAAGCTAACAATGGGAGAATATGTATTGAATAGTCCAGTTCTTTCCATTCCTATGGGAGGTGCTGATGTTGTACTAGGAGTACAATGGTTACAATCTTTGGGGACAATAGCTTTTAATTTTCAAGAAATTTTCTTGAAATTTTTTTCAAAAGGAAAGGAAGTCAAACTATGGGGTATTTCAGGGAAGCCAGGAAAGATAATAAGCTCTAATGTCATGACAAAGCTTCTAAAGAAAGAACAATGAGGCATAATTCCACAATTATGCTCACTAGAAGTTCCAACATCAAAATCATTTATTTTTGTAGATCTCCAAAAAATCTTGGACAATCATTCCAAGGTTTTTGAAACTCCAAAAGGACTCTCACCTATTCCTGATCATGATCATGATATTCATTTGATTCTAGGAAGTTTTCCTCCAAACATCAGGCCTTATAGATATCCTTATGTTCAAAAGAGCGAAATTGAACGTATGATTGCAGAAATGTTAGAGGCGGGTATAATTCAACCTATTCAAAGTTCTTTCTTTGCTCCTATAGTATTGGTACACAAGAAGGATGGATCATGGCACATGTGTCCGAATTATAGGGAGCTCAATAAGCTCACCATTAAAGATAAATTTCACATTCCTGTGATTAATGAATTATTGGATGAATTACATGGAGCAATTTATTTTACCAAATTGGATCTTCATTCAGGGTATCATCATATTAGAATGAAGACTGAAGATATTCTGAAAAAAAAAATTTCGAACTCATGAGGGTCATTATGAATTTTTGGTCATGCCTTTTGGCCTTACTAATGCACCTTCTACATTTCAAGGGTTGATGAATTCCATTTTCAAACCCTTCCTTAGAAAATTTGTGCTAGTATTTTTTGATTATATACTAATGTACAACAAGTCTTGGAGGGATCATTTTCAACATGTTGACAGGGTGCTCAAACTATTGCAGGAGAAATAATTATATGCAAAAACATCTAAATTTTTCTTTGGTGTAGAAGAGGTGGAATATCTGGGTCAGATTCTATCTCACGAGGGTTTTAAGGTAGACCTTAACAAAATTAAAGCCATTAAGGAATGGAAAGTCCCCACAACCATAAAGCAGTTGTGAGGATTTCTAGGAATTATGGGAGAATAGCAGCACCTCTAACAACATTATTGAAGAAAGATGCATTTTCATGGACTCCTGAAGCAACTAAGGCCTTTAAACATCTTAAAGAGGCAATGTGCCTAGCACCAGTCTTAGCTACGCCAGACTTCACAAAAACCTTTATTGTGGAATGTGATGCCTTAGGAAATGGAATTGGTGCTGTTTTAATGCAAGAAGGAAGACCTATTGCTTTTGAAAGTCATCCAATCAAAGGAAAGTATTTATAGAAACTATTTATGAGAAGGAAATGTTAGCAATACTACATGCACTAAATAAATGGAGAACTGACCTAATGGGAAGACACTTCAAGGTAAAAATTGATCATGATAGTCTTAAACACTTTTTGGAACAAAGACTATCTTTATAAGAGTTGCAAAAATGGGTAACAAAGATGTTGGGTTATGACTTTTAAATAATATGCAAAAAAGGGAAGCTAACTGTTGTTGCAGATGCACTCTCAAGAAAAAATGAAGAGGTGGAAGCATTGCTTTGTGTCGTTTCTATTATCCAACCGGATTGGATAACCGAAGCAACAGATGAATGGAAGAAGGACGAAGAAGTGTGGACATTCATTCAAAAGTTGCAAGAAGATCCTAGTACATCTGATACATTTAGTTGGAAAAATTATTCCTTATGGTATAAAGATCACTAATATCTTTGTAAGAATTCCCAACTAAAAAAAAAAAATCTTTTGGAATTGCACACTTCTCCTTTAGGATGACACTTAGGATTTTTAAAAACTTACCACAGGGTGAAGAAATTTTTTTTTCGGGATGGCCTTAAATCTGATATTCAAAAGTTTGTGGTGGAATTTTTGGTCTGATAGCAGAATAAAGTTGAGACATTTAAGACCCCGGCTCTTCTATAACCTTTATCCATTCCAAGTCAATGTCGGGAGGAGATTTCAATGGATTTTATCACAGGTTTACCCAAGTCTGAAGGAAAGAGTGTCATCATGGTGGTAGTTGATAGACTTACGAAGTATGAACACTTTTGTGCATTATCTCATCCATTTAAAGCAAGTACAGTTGCTACTACATTTATGGACACAATTCAAAAGCTACATGGAAACCCAAGGGTTATTGTGAGCGACAAAGATCCCATTTTTTACTGGAAATATTTGGATGGAGTTATTTTCTTGTTTCAGTACTCAATTAGCTCATAGCTCATCCTATCATCCTCAATCCGATGGTCAAACTGAGATAGTAAATAAATTTTTCGAAGGATATCTTTGTTGTTTTGTATCTGATAAACAAACACAATTGATCAAGTGGTTACCTCTAGCTGAATGGTGGTATAACACTTCCTTCCATACTGAAGAAAAAATTACCCCATTTATGGCACTTTATGGATATCATCCACCATCCATTACATCATATTTAAGAGGAAATTCGAAGGAGTTTCAACAAGAAGTTCTCCAACTCCTAAAGGAAAACCTAAATTTGGCACAAAATCGAATGAAACAACAGGCAGATCAACATCGCAGCGAGAAAATTTTTGATGTAGGAGACTGGGTATTTTTACGGCTACAACCATACAAAAAAATGTCCCTCAAGCAAGCTAAGAAGGATAATAAATTATCGCTAAAGTACTATGGTCCTTACAAGGTGTTGCAAAAGATTGGTACTATGGCATACAAATTGGAGCTTCCTGCTTCTTCGCGAGTACATCCAGTTTTCCATGTTTCATGCTTAAAGAAGGTTATAGGTGAAAATCTTCCAGTTCAAATAGTATTGCCAGAACTTGATGGGGAAGGAAAAATCATATTGGAACCTGAAGCAGTCATGGAAAAAAGAACTCGACAACTACGGAATCGATCAATTTCAGAGTATCTCATCAAGTGGAAGAACTTACCCACTGAAGATTCTACATGGGAGGATGAGAATTTTGTACAGAAGCACCCAGAGCTACTCAAGCGTTGAGGACAACACTTTTTTGAAGGAGAGGGGCATGTTAGGTCCCTATATTACTAGTATAGTCCCTTATTGTTGTTAGTGTAACTCCCTTATTGTTATTATTGTACCCTTGTAACCCCCATATTGTTATTATTGTGCCCTTAAATTATTATTGTTAGGTCGGCTAGGATTACATTGTGGCCCCATGGACTCCTATATATAGAAAGGAGGTTTTGTAATTTGAATCATCCAAGAATTGTTCATTCATGTAATGTATTGGAGGTATCCCCCTCAAAGTGGCTTATTTCTAAGGCATTGATATCTCTTTTCTTCTCTTTTTGAAGCTCGTTTCACAACTGATGGGAAAACTAGCAACAACAGTTCGGGGGAACTATTGTTTATAAATATATCGCCCGCAAATTTTTCTCTTTTTCTCACGTCTTTGTTTCTTCTAATCTGTTGCTGATAGTTCATTGAATTGCTACGGTGCTGCTGCTACTCTGGCGCTGCTTCCGCTCTGTTGCTGATGATCTATGGCGACGTTAAGCGATCCACCAGGTAAGCAACTCTTTCTATTGTTGATCGTTATGGTTTTCTACAGTGAATTGTTTGATCATTATCGTAAATTATATTTTCTGATATAATTTACGTTTTTTTTTATGTGTTGCTTATAGTTTGTCGAATTGCTCTGGCGCTGCTGCTACTCTGTTGTTGATCATCTGTGACGACGTTAAGAGAACCACCAGGTAAGTAGCTCATATCCTTCTATTATTGATAGTTATAGTTTTCTGGAGTGTTCATAAATCATAACTTTCATGAAGTCATACATCATGGCCATATTGTCATAAACATAAATGTCAGGTCAATCCATCCATCACTGTCTAGGTCACTGCCATATATATCATTTAAGCTATGCATCAACAAAGCCATTGTTATAATATATCTATAATATATCTACTGTTATAACAACAAAGCCACAATCATTCATGTATATGATTGTCAAGTCTGCCATATTACTGTCAATAAAGATCTATTGTCATGACATTCACATAACATACTCACAGGTACACATCATCATTGTCATACTATGAGTATCACTGGCATACTGCCATACATTAATATTTTCCATAGTACTGATGTATTTATATATCACCGTTATAAGTATTTTATCACTTAACTTGAAGTTCACTGGAATATCACTCAGAATATAAGTGATATCAGAATCCAAGATCATTGTATATAAATCAGTCATACTATATAAATTATTCATACTATGAGTATCACTGGCATACTATCATACATTACTATTTTCCATAGTACTTATGTATTTATATATCACTGTTATAAGTTATTTTATCACTTAACTTGCACCTTAGATTAATGTTAAACTCACAGATCACTGGAATATTGCTCAAAATATAAGTGATATCAGAATCCAAGATCACTGTATATAAATTAGTCATACTACGAGTATCACTGGCATACTTTCATACATTACTATTTTCCATAGTACTGATGTATTTATATATCACTGTTATAAGTTATTTATCACTTAACTTGCACCTTAGATCACCTGTCAAAATTGCATCACTAGAATATCGCTTAGAATATAAGTGATATCATAATCCAAGATCACTCGTATATAAATCAGTCATACTACGAGTATCAATGGCATACTATCATACATTATTGTTTTCCATAGTATTGATGTATTTATATATCACTTTTATAAGTTGTTTTATCCCTTAACTTGCACCTTAGATCACCTGTCAAACTCGCATCACCGGAATATCGCTAAGAATATAAGTGATATCGAATCCAAGATCACTGTATATAAATCACTACCAAATTTTACAGAAAATTTAAGTTTGTAGTTTGGTATGCAAGAAGTGGTTACAGTTCTTAGGTTACAATATGTGTTAGAGACTTGTAGTATGCAGTCAAGGTCATGTGCCAAATTTATCAAATATATTATAGAATATATATATTGGAAACTCAAAACTTGAAACTTGTAAATTTCAGTTATTTTAGAAACTTAAAACTCGAAACTTGAAAGTTTTAAATTTCAGTTATTTTATTATAAGTTAAAATCTTAAAAAAAAAAAATTGTTTATTTCTTTTCATGAAAAGTCCAAAAATAAATAAGTAATTAATTTAATTATTAACTATGGTGTATCCATTTCCATTAAAAACCCGTTATCTTGATTAAGCTCAGGACCAATTAAAGTTTAACCAAGCCAGGAACACTTTTAAAAACACTTTTTTCATCGAAATGTGTAGTCATATCTTCTATTTTTTCTGTAAAATCAACAAATCTTCCTGGCTAAAAGATTCACCATTATATTTACATTCTTTCAAGCTAATGAACAACCTGATAACCTCATGGTGAGAGAGAGAAACATTCAACTGTATAGAAGAACTACATAAAAGCTTATCAACTTCTCATATTCACTGTGCTCTAATTACATATTGATAGGCCTAATAAGTGGTTACAGGAGATTCCAGAATATACTTCAAAACCAAAAGTGATTTGATAAAAACACATTATCCAATAAACAAACCATTGAAACCAAAAGTGATTTGATACAATATTGGGTAAAAGGTTATGGTCTTACCTTAATTTCTATTTTAATTCCCTTTCCTAACTTTCATTTTCATTTAATATTTCTTATCATAATATTTCTTGAACTTCCTTCATGATATATATGGTTTCTCACCCTTTTTTCAGTATTGGGTAAAATTTCATGGTCTTACCTTAATTTCTATTCTAATTCCCTTCCTAACTTTGATTTTCCTTTTGACCTTGGAGATAAATCGAATCATTATATTTTGTAAAAGGTCATGGTCTTGCCTTAAAATTTCTATTCTAATTCTCTTTCCTAACTTCCTAAGTTTGATTTTCATTTAATATTTCTTATCATAATATTACTTGAACTTCCTTCATGATATGTATGGTTTCTCACCTTTTTTCAATATTGGGTAAAAGGTTATGGTCTTACCTTAATTTCTATTCTAATTCCTTTTCCTAACTTTTCATTTCTTCAATGTTGGGTAAAAGGTCATGCTCTTACCTTAATTTAAATTCTAATTCCCTTTCCTAACTTCTTAACTTTTATTTTCATTTAATATTTATTATATCACAATATTTCTTTAACTTCCTTCATGATATATATAGTTTTCCACCTTTTTTAAATATTGGGTAAAAGGTCATGGTCTTACCTTAATTTCTATTCTAATTCCCTTTCCTAACTTTGATTTTCGTTTTGACCTTGTAGATAAACCCAATCATTAAATATGATAGTCATCCCTTTTACGGAACTTAGTATGGGTTGCTTAGTGTTTTTGATCCCTTATGACAATGTGAGGTGGTGTTTCAAACATGGGAGTAACTTGTGTTTGCATGTGATGCTCACGGGCCATGGTTTCTTTTGTGGGTTATAGAAGGTTTAGTTCTACCTTCTAAGATAAATGTTCTAAAAAACTCACCTTTATTCCGTAAAGTCAAAATATATCTATACTAAGGATTACTCTTTTATGTATTTCTACCATATAATTCTAACGATAATTAATCACATATATATGTTAAATTAGAATATGAAATAAGCCATTTTTACACTTGGCTTGGCTCGTAGGTACATAGATGTGTGGGTTTGGGAATGTGGTTCACATGAAAATTAATAGGGATGGATTTAGTGGAAACCTTTTATAAGATCACGACTCAAACAATTGTGATATTTTCCCTTCTTTCCAAGTTAGTATATCCTTCTAGAAAAATCAATTTTAATGAAGGAGATATATCCATATTGATTGACTAAAAAAAATTTCACCAACAACTATTCTATTTTAGACTTTTATATCTCAAAGCTATGCTCATCGAATTTATGAAACTATATCTTTAAACTACTTGAAACTATTTTATTACACCATATGAATCATTTCGAGAGAAACACATTAGCCATAAAAGTTTCCCATTGAAACCAAAATTGATTCGACACAATTTAACATAGGTTTTAAACTTATATAGTTAATTGTTTCAAATAGACTTTTAATAAATTAAAAAATATTCAATGTAAAACACATGCACACATTAACATATAATTGTGATTTTTTTCCCCTTCTTTCCAACTTAGTGGACAATCCTTCTAGAAAAATCCCTTTTAATGAAGCAGATATATCCATAGTGATCCACCGATATTTGTTCATTAAAAAATCTTCCATTTTGGACTTTCATATCTCAAAAATATACTCATTGAATTTATTCATCTTTATTTTTAAACTACTTGAAACCATTTTATTACACCATAGCAATAATTTTGATATATCTCCCATTTTAATGGGGTGTGTCACATTTCTAGAAAAACACATTAGCCATAAAAGTTTCCCATTGAAACCAAAAGTGATTTGATACAAAACATATAGGTTATAACCTTATATAGCTTATTTGTTTCAAATAGATTTTTAATAAAATGAAAAATATTCAATGTAAAACACATAGTATTTAGAAAAGTAATAGTACATAGATGTGTGGGTTTGGGAATGTGGTTCACATGAAAAGTAATAGGGATGGATTTACTGGAAACCTTTTATAAGATCAGGACTCAAATAATTGTGATATTTTCCTTCTTTCGAAGTTAGTCTATCCTTCTAGAAAAATCCATTTTAATGAAGGAGATATATCCATATTGATCCACTAATATTTGTTCACCAACAACTATTCTATTTTTGTCTTTTATATCACAAAACTATGCTCATTGAATTTATGCATCTAGATCTTTAAACTACTCGAAACTATTTTATTACACCATAGGAATCATTTCGAGAAAAACACATTAGCCATAAAAGTTTCCCATTGAAACCAAAAGTGATTTGATAAAATTTAACATAGTTTTTAACCTTATATATTTAATTTTTTCAAATAGATTTTTAATAAATTAAAAAATATTCAATGTAAAACACATGCACACATTAACATATAATTGTGATTTTTTCCCTTCTTTCCAACTTACTTGAAATCCTTCTAGAAAAATCCCTTTTAATGAAGTAGATATATCCATAGTTATCCTCTGATATTTTTTCATAAACAACTCTTCCATTTTGGACTTTTATATCTCAAAACTATACTCATTTAATTTATGCATCTTTATTTTTAAAATACTTGGAACCATTTTATTACACCATAGGAATCGTTTCGATATATCTCCCATTTTAATGGGGTGTATCACATTTCTAGAAAAACACATTAGCCATAAAATTTTCCCATTGAAACTAAAAGTGATTTGATAACAAACATGTAGGTTATAAACTTCTTTAGTTTATTTGTTTCAAATAGATTTTTAATAAAATGAAAAATATTCAGTGTAAAACACATAGTATTTAGAAACAAAAAGTAATTTGATACAAAATAGATTTTTAATAAAATGAAAAATATTCAATGTAAAATACACAGTATTTAGAAACAAAAAGTAATTTGATACAAAACATAGGTTTTAACCGTAAATACTATGTTAATTGTTTTGAAAATAGACTCTTAATAAAATGAAAAATATTCAATGTAAAACACAGGAACATATTAAAACATATAATTGTGATTTTTTCCCTGATTTCCAACTTAGTCCATCCTTCTAGAAATATCCCTTTTAATGAAGCAAATATATCCATAGTGATCCACTGATAATTTGTTCACCAACAACTATTCCATTTTGTACTTTTATATCTCAAATCTATGCTCATTGAATTTATGCAGATCTAGATATCTTTAAACTACTTGAAATAATTTTATTACATCATAAGAATTATTTCGATATATCTCCCATTTTAATGGGGTGTATCACATTTCGAGAAAAAAACACAACTTAGCCATAAAAGTTTCCCTTTGAAAAAAAACGTTTTCATACAAAACACAGGTTTTAACCTTATATAGGTAAATTTTGTTTCAAATAGATTCTTTTAATTTAAAATGAAATATATTCAATGTAAAACACATGCATTCTTATACACCATTATGTCTACGTAAAGTAGTTTGAGTGATTCCACGGGTCCTTTACACCCTTCATGGGTATAATTGGGACATGTAGTGTTAACTTATACAAGTTCTATAGGCAGTAGTCCGTAAAGGGCCGAGTACCCTCCCGGGATCACATCTTTTATGAAAGGTGACATATCTAGTAAATGACCCTCATAGATCAATATCTGGAATAGATCTAAATATAAGTTCTTCATTTTAATATCCAATGTAAAACAAATGCATTCTTATACACCCTTATGTCTACGTAAAGTAGTGTTAGTTATTCCACAGGTCCTCTACACCTTTCATAGGGTATAATTGGGATAGGTAGTGAACTAACTTCTACAAGTTCTATAGGCAGATTCTGTAAAGGGCCAGATAGCCTTTGGATGTCATCTTTTATGGAAGATGACATATATATTAAATGCCCCTACATTCAATCTCTGGAATAGATCTAAATATAATTTCTTCATTTTAATATCAAATGTAAAAAAAATGCATTCTTATACACCCTTGTGTCTACATAGAGTAGTGTTAGTTATTCCACAGGTCCTCTACACCCTTCATAGGGTATAATTGGGACAGGTAGTGAACTAACTTCTACAAGTTCTATAGGCAGAGTCTGTAAAGTGCCAGGTAGCCTCTGGATCTCATATTTTATGCAAGGTGACATATCTATTAAATGCCCGTACAGTCAATCTCTGGAATATATCTAAATAGAAGTTCTTCATTTTCATATCCATAAAACACAACCACTTTAAGGTAAATTGTGTACATGTGTTATTTCTTCCACAAACTAAAGGCTTATTCCCATTAATTCTAGATGTAAATTCTACCATAAAATTTTTAAGTCAAACTTTCAGATAAACCATGCATATGTCATTTATCTCATGATCTTGTGCCATTTCTCCCATGCATTGAAATTAAATGTTAATTTAATATATATATTTTTATTGAATTTGTTTTTTTTTCAGGGATAAGAAAACCATTAAATATGGTTGAAAAATGGAAGTTATGCATAGAAGTTTCTTGCTATCCCAATCCAGGGGATAGCAATAAACTTTCTTGCTTAAAGTTTCACACATTAATTAGTGCTTTGAAAGTTGTGTTTTCTGAAATTACATTAATTTTCCAAAATTTATTTTGAATTTATTTTAAATTAGTTATTTAAAAAAATAATTGTAAATGTCCACCATATATATATATATATATATATATCATGGAGGATAAACAACGAAGCTCAACATAATTGCATATCTCTACGAGAGGGGGTTTTCAGGGATCGAGGGATGTTCATCGTATTTAAACATAATCTTAAATCTCCATACATGTGTGTACATATGGAATTGATTTTTATCAACCTTGTGAGTTAAATTAGTTGTTAATAAGTTTCAGCTTTTTTATTTTTTTAGGAGCTAATAAGAGGAAAAAGGGTCTCTACTTCATCCATGGAGCATGCTCGTGGTTCACCCGATCATGGTATGGTTTGAATGCAATTTAATCAATAAATATGTACGTGTGTATTTATATGTACATGAATGTATTTTTCAATTTATTATAAATTTGTATTTGTTTATGAAGCTTCTCTCTCCTCTTGAGAGGTTGGTGATGGTGGTAGTTAAAATCTCCCTTTACAGGGGGCCATTAATAAGTGGTAGAAAGTTGCTTGAAGGTGGTGATATTTATTCCCCCTGCAGGCCAATCAACGACTTGTGGTGGTGGTTTTCAGCAGTGGTCATTCGGTTCTCAATAGTTTCGGGGTGGAAAATATGTTAGCCAACCACGTTAAGGTTGCCATCAATTTCAATATTTTTTTAATTCAATTCGCACAAATTTGTTTACATGTGTTTTTTTCTAATATAAAATTATATATATATTGATGCAGAGAAGCTGAAAAATGCTCCAAATGTTGGTGAAAATACTCCAAATGTTGGTCAAAAAAAGATGCGAGGAAGAACACTACATTCAAGAAGAATATTGTCTATCCACCGTAACTTATCCGGTCGACATTTTTGATATACAATGGGAAAGAAACATCGCTCAATGCACCTTAGAAAGGTGTCAACAACTTCATGCAAAATTGCAGAGATATCTCGTGTCTTTGACTCTACCGCTGAGAGTCAACAAAGCCTCGAAATAGTTACACATTCATTGGGCGAACTAGTAGATGTGTATAAAAATCTTGGGCTAAAGACCGATACATTTGTAGAAGTCATGAGAAAGAGAAAGGAAATAGTAATGTATCTCGATAAATGGGAGGATGTAAAACAAAGAGTCACTAAAGAAATGGCGAAGTCAATGTTTAATTTCAAAGAAAGGCCAAAAAGAAATATGCTAAAGGTGCAATATTTCAAAAACCCCAATATAGTTCACTATTTGTATGATAGGCATCTTGCGCCCTATGGAAGACTCCCATGGAATGATAAGGTTCCTCTTTATTTTGCAATTTTTTTTTATGCATAATTATTTTTGGATATGAAACCTAATTACAATGACCTTCCGTCAGAATTTTTTGGTCTTGGAAAAGGTCGATTGTGTGACCATAGGGGTGCTAGGCGTGATGTTGAGTTGCCTCACCGTGAGCCACTATTGCTAAGTTGACCTTTTCGCGTTGAAACTTTGCGGTCAGATATGGATGAAACTTCTAAAATAAGTCAAGAAGCAAGATATGCCATCATCGACAATGTTCACATTGGATTGGGTGGAGTCGATGTTTGTCTAAATCAACAAAGAGCACATGAAAATGCACGCGCCAATTTTGTGTATTGTACAGATGAAGAGATTGACAACATGAGTGTTGAAGATCTCAGAATATATGCAAATAATTGTTGCAATGGTTGGCAAGACTTAATTCTTCATGAGGAAAAGTGCACGTGAATGGTATGTGTTAATGGTTAGGGTTCAATTATTTTAACACATACATGTACAATTTGTAATAAATACATGTGTATGTACATACATGTATACATTTATTTTTTATGTACATTAATCTAACAAAAATGTATTATTATATTTTCAAACACCATTTGCAGTTGTCACGCATAATTGAATGAAAAAAATTTTAATATCATGTTCAGTGGCCTCTCGGTTCAAACAATAAAGATGGGTCTCACCATCAAGATATGTTGACAAATGTTAGTGTTTTTTAAGTGATATTTTTAAAATAAATAATTGTGCGCACATGTACATGTACATATATAATTTAATAAAATGTTTTAACAAATTTTGATTCCGTCCGATGTTTTTGGGATGGCGGTACCTTATTCTTCCTTGGGAGATGTACCTTCTACTTCCTTAGGAGATGTGCTAGAACCACAAAAAGTATGGAAAATTTATCACTTTTAAAATTTATGTTTTTAAGTTATATATACATTCCACCTCAAAAAGTTCCATTAAAAATTGAGATATATATCTATATCTTCGGTTATTTTAATTTTTTTTGAATTTTAGGTTTGGAGAGATTTTTGTTTGGAGCCTCTCTTAGGAGATGTCCCAAATTCACCTACAGAAGTATTTAATTTTTCAATTATATATATATATATATATATATTAAAGTTATTTAATTTATAAATTGAATTTTAAAATTTTTATTATAAATTGAGATCTTGTTCTTGAGTTATTTTAAATACTTTTAAAATTTTGAATTTTAGGTTCCTATAGAAGATTTATTTAATCCACGGACTCTAGCAATGGAGATAGGAACATCCACACCATTTAAACCATTTCAACAAGTTGTCTAACTTTTTTCTTAATATTATTGAATTTAATAAGTTTGTATATATACATTTGCATTTTCATTTGAAAATTTTTAATATATATATTTTTTTAAATATATATATATATATATATATATATATATATATATATATATATATATAAACTGTACATGTATATTGTACAGTTTATTGTTGGAGATGTTATCATGGGAGAAGTTGTAATAGGTGAGCATAAAATGGAGAGGGAACCGAATGAGGTATTGCATGATTTTTTTTTATATTTTGTTTTTTACATGAAGTTCTATATATTCTCACTCATTTTTAAAACATCAAATTTTAATGTTTGTACATGCATTGTGTACAGGTTCCCCATGCTTCGCAAGATAGCGCACAGATTGAGAATCCATCTGTATTTGATGGACATGATTTGTAGATTTGATTGAGATTTCTAGTCTTAAATTTACTTTTATATATATATATATATATATATATATATATATATATATATATATATATAACTTGATACTTGAGAGATCTACAATTTTTGGACATATTTAAAATTGTGTTAATACAATTTTTTTTGTTTTTGAAAGTTAAGTTTTGGATGGTTGAAGTACTTTTGACATGTGAATGTGAAGTAATGTGAATGCAAAGTAATGTTGTGATATAATCAAAAAAAATTTAAAACTCAAGTTTTGGATGGTTTCAATCTACATTTGGCATGTGATATAATGTTAAATGTTTTTATTGTATAGTTGAAGTAAAATTGGCATGGCATGTGAAGTAATGTTGTGATATAATCAAAAAGTTTTTTAAAACTCAAGTTTTGGATGGTTTCAATCTACATTTGGTATGTGATATAATGTTAAATGTTTTTATTGGATAGTTGAACTACAATTGGCATGACATGTGAAGTAATGTTGTGATATAATCAAAAAGTTCTTAAAATTCAGGTTTTGGATGGTTTCAATCTACATTTGATATGTCATATAATGTTAAATGTTTTTATTTGATAGTTGAACTACAATTGGCATGGCACGTGAAGTAATATTGTGTTATAATCAAAAAGTTTTCAAAACTCAAGTTTTGGATGGTTGAAGTACATTTTGCATGTGAAGTAATGTTTTCATATAATCAAAATTTTTTTAATTAGTTCGTGTATATATACAATACATGCAACATTTTTCATCAATGCATGTATATAAAAACTACTTTTAGTTAATTTCATTCTAGAACATATATATTGAGTACGTGAACATTTTTCATCAATGCACATAGTAAAACTACTTGAACAATTAATTGCATTCTAGAACACACACACACACACACATATATATGAAACATTTTTCATCAGTGCATGTATAGAAAAGCTACTTTCAGTTGATACTACACTGTTCATGTACCAAAACAATTTGTACATGTGCAAACACTTGCACAGATAACATAACAAGGCAGCTCAATTTTTCATTGAGTATTGGAAGTTCTAAAAAATATAATCCAAAGAGAATAAATTTTTGGGTAGTTCAATCAAAAAAATTCCAATGGAATTTCATCTTCAATAATCGGTTCATGATCGGATTTTGACATTTTCCATTTTTTATTTTTTCGTTTTTTTCTTTGATTGAACCTCTATCAACTTTATGCGTGTTGCACACACCAAGTGACTATATTGAAAACTTATGACATCAGGTTCATAGTCTTCAAAGTAAACAAAATCCCCACTTTGATTAGTTTGTCTACGAAAATATCCTTCCAGTATAATAGATCCTGTTTCATATGGAAACCCGTAATCATTATATTTTTCTAATAATTTTATTTTTCATTCAGTGCAATGCATCAAATAATACTTCACATTTTCATCATTGCACAATAAAACAAATTTAAGAAAGTTATTTATTTAAATTTATTTCTATATATTTATCATTTCAAAGCAATTCAAATGTTATCTTCTCTAACAAGATCAGAAACTTGATCACCATCGGATGATATTGTAGTCTTCTCTGATTGCATTTCTCAAAACGTTGCAACAGATATTTTTCACTTTGTGTTTAGCTCTGTATTTTTTCCAATATTTTACATACATTTTGTTTTCAGAAACGTCATTGGATTTTTCATTGTCTATGAAAACATGACAAAAACAAGAATATTTTCTTTTATACAATGTAAACACATTTCTAGATGGCTTTGTTTTAATTGAATGCAATTTTCGAGTCCCTTTTATTGTTCCAACGTCATTTCCAATTGATCTATGCGAAAAAACCTTTCTGTGGAAAATTTAAATAAGAATGTAAATATTATATCAAAATACAATCAAATATAATCATTGTGATAAATTTACACTATTTAAAATTTGATATATCTAATAAAAATTAAATTGAATATACCTTTGCACTTCCCTTGATCGGTTAGTCTCATGGCTTAGAGCAGCGATGCACCATTGAACAACCTCTTTCGCATCCACAAGTCAGCTTGCAGAGGGGTTCATTTGATATCTTCGAAGTGCTTGTTTTATGCATGCCCCTGCACCGTCATGTTCTCCTTTTCCATGGCCAGTCTCAAAGAAATTCCAACAATGTTTAATGTCAGTTTTCTTATGAAGACAACACAACCAAAAAAATGATCATGCAGATTTGAATTGACCTGCGCATCTGTCTAACCATATCCAATATTCATTGAAGGCTATTCCACGATTTTGCAAGCAATCATAAATTTTTCCAAAACAATGTTGTACAAAATATGTATCATGTTTTTACACAGTAATTTGTCACCGTCCTTGCAATCCCCATCTCGCCCATTGGAGGGTCATTTCTGTGACCAATAAGCAGTGTCATGCCTTGCAAGTACAATCATTGCATCCCTTTCCATGAGGAAAACATTTCTTCTGTTGATCATTTCCTGAGCAGACCGCTAAAAACACCTGTTTTTTCCTTGGCGCTGGTAGCCCGTTATGTACTCGCGCCAATGGGGGAAAATTAACACTGAGCCCGCGCCAATTGGTGCTCTGTCCCAGTATTGCACCTGTGCCACTCTGTTTATGGAATTTTTTTTAAAGAGGAGGCGAAGTTTCGATTACAACAACTTCGTGGATGAGTCATCAGGAGTGGTTTCGCCTGAATAACCACGGCCTTCCTCCTTTGGCCTCTTGTTTCCACCATATGGGGAACCTCCCAAAGGATAAGGCCTCCCTTCCACTATTGTAGGGATCCCAACCTCCTCCTCTCCTCTATAAATATAGCCTTCATCCATTGATGAAAGGGTTGAAAGGCTGATAGTCTTGAAGTGCCTAAGCTTTGAATCTCCATATTCCCAAGAGCCTTTGTGCTGTAAGAGCCCTCTTTCTTCCCTTAAGGCCGTATCATAAGGAGACTATCGTCGAGACCGAGAGAGGTTTTTCCCTTTCCTCGGCGAGCTTTGCGAGACGTGAACGACTGGAGACCCATCCGAAGGAGACCACGACGTCAGAACTTTGGTTGTAATCTCTTTCGATTGCTCTTTAATGAATGATTACGATTATGGTTCCACTCTGTTTTCAATGATGTTAATATGAGTAATATCCTTTATGACTGATATTGAGTTACGTATGCTGGATTTTATGCTTGTATCTGTTTGTTTCTTACATGTGCAGGTGTTCATCCGCGGAGATCGTGGGAGGATCGTGATCTGCCGAGGGTGAAGAATGAGAACGCTCTCTTCTTCAGATCATAGCATTGGATTCCAGGTTGGCTTCTATTTCTAGTATTTTCATCCGTAACTAGGAACTTGTGTCGTAACATTTTTGATTGTTGCTAGACCCCTGCTGGGCTAGTAGGGATCGCCTCTGTCCGCAGAGGGGATTTACCTCAACAATTTGGCAACTCCGCTGGGGAGCGTCTGTTGTTCATCGTCTAGTTTTGATTGTCTCGTTTTAATTGTCTCTTTTTGATTGTTTCGTGGTTTTCCTTGCTTGGTTGGCCTTCTGGGCTGGCTCTTTTTGTGTTTTGGCTTTTGGTTCAGCCCCAGAGGATCAGATCTGACCTCTGTTTTTCCGAATTTTCATCTTTTCATGGTTGCCTTATCGGGCGGTTTTGAAGCCTAACAACACGCCCAATCGGCGGCAGTTGCCGCTCATTACCGCGCCATCCTCCGTTCCCAAGCGCGGATTACACCAGCGTGCCGCGCCCATTTCCGTAGTAGGGTTATCTCACCAAGCTGGTTAGCATTTTTGCTCGTGTTTGTTTTAGATCTGTTCGATGGGGAAGTCCTGCTTTGGTTGGGAGAATTTTTTTTTTTTTTCATTTTCAGGAATTGGCGCTCGTTGTCAGTTAGCAACCCGTGCCAATTGGCCATTGGCGCTAGTTGTCAATGTACAAGTCGGGCCAATTTCAGGGTGTATAAAAATTGAGTTTTTTTCCCTTAATCCTTCACCAGTGTGTCTTTCCCTTCGGGTCTTTCCTCTGTATGAGCATAGATTACATTGCTCATTATTTGGAATGTCTTCTTTGTATGATTATTTGATGTAAAAGGGAATGAATGCCTTGTTTTGATCTCTTGCTTTGGAAGTCCTTTTTGTGTTTGACCGCATATGTCTTGTCAACTTTTGAGGGATTCTGTCACAAAGTATTTTGACACAACGATTGCATTCTTAGTGTTTGTTTGCATCCCTTTTGCTTTCATCCTTCTTTAAGGAGATTTGCGTTCTTTTAGTTTTTGTCTCATAGTATGCTTTTCGTTTAAATGCATTAGATCACATTGCATCGAAAAGTGTTTTTGAGATTCATCATTGGACTTAGATCACATTGTTTAGAGATTGAAAACTAAAAATCGCTTTGAGTGCATTCTCTTTTGTTAAAAGCATGCATTAAGTAGATTCTCATTTCATCGAAAAATGCATTGAGTGCATTCTTATTATTTGAAATGAAAAAGGAAATTGTGAATAGATTACAATTGCATAGTTTTCGAAAAAAGAAAAAGGATTTTGCATAGATTACATTGCATTATTCGCTTCGTTGAATGTTTGAAATTACTTTCGGATAGTGAAAGTCATCTAGTTTGGAAAAGTTTCGTTTTCATTGTTGTTGTTTGTTGCATCATTGTTTGAAGCTCTTCCCTTAACTAGATAGCATTCATCGAATTGAAATGATTTCTTTTCTCATATAGCTGCATATAGGAGATTGTCAGATGACATACGATAGGGCCTGAAAATTGAAACTTAATCGAAGATCAACTCTAAAATCTCTCCAATTAACGTAAGGCAGCATTGAAATTTAATGGAACATATTTAGAGGTCTAGGCTAGAGACGTGTTCTGGCATCTTTAAACCTAGCAGCTGTCGCTCGCCTTTTGGCTTTAGACAGTGCTAGTACGGACTTGTGCTCCCTGTACCGTTGCGTATATAAAGGGAGACCCCTCTAGGTTTTCAATCCTTTATCCACAGGAAGCCGAGTCTACTGCCCTATACCCGTGATACACTGAACACAGCATTCGGGGAGGTTGCCTGCACGTACGGAAAGTCCTTGGTCGATTTCTGTTTCATTATTGAAACCAAGGTGTATATTGCAGTTCACGGATATTTGGTACACCTTTTGTGCCTAGTTTTTCTTGAGCAGTCATTTGGTCTTTTCTGACTCCCTAAATTTGAAAAGACCGTCAAGCGCTTGTCCTTTCACGCTTGTGTCAAATCTGAAAGAGATAGAGTCATCTTTTTATCGTTTCTCGACTCTTAAAACATGAAACGGTAGAGTTTCTTACTTTTCAATGTGGTAAAAAATTAATCACCCACGATTACACGCCCGCTTAGATATTGCTTGTTGACCATTCAATCGTGTGTCTTGACTCTTTTTCAGCCCGTGTATGGTTTTGAGTTTTGATGGCAACTTTTTCAGAGTTCACCAACCAAGGAATCCCCTCCGAAGGGAATCCTGGTCATTTTCCTCCTTTCGGGAATGTTGGTGCTCCTTACATGGCGACATTGTCCCTTCCTGGGTTAACTGTTGGGTTGCCTGTGTGGTTGTTTTCAACCTCTGTAGTCCCGAATGTCTCCACTACTGTTCAATCAGTTCCTCCACCGGAACAACATCATGTTGATTCCAAGGTGGACCTCTCCCCTTCTTCGCCTATTTCTGCGTCCTCATCTTCTACTTCGCCTGGTGAAAGTCTGGATTCAAGTAACCAGGTGGCTAAGAAGAAGAAGAAGAAGACAAAGAAGAAGAAGTCTAATAAGCGAGAGGCTAAAAATGCAGCTACTGCTTCTGAGAAATCTACTCTTGATAGGCCCTCCGACCCTCCACGGAAAGTCAAGTTCCCTTGCATGTTGTGCACAGGAGATCATCTTCTTCGAGACTACCCTGGCATCCCCAAAGTGCTCGAAGCATGGTCCGACAGCCGTCCGCCATTGTCTTTGACTTCTGGGAGCCAGGTTGGGGGCATGTCTTCAACTGGTGCTGATAAGGCTCCCAAGAAGCAGGGTAAGATCACCAGTCCCTGTAAGTTGTGTGAAGGGCACCATGCCATTCACCTTTGTCCTTATATGGATGAAGCCAAGCGAGTTTTGGACAAATCAGTTGTTTCTACACCATGCCTCCCGGCTGGTTATAAACGGCTTTCTTTGAGTCCTCCACTAGTTGATCCTATGATTGGTCAAGAGTCATCCTTGGTCGATCCCACTCCCCCAGAAATTCAAATTCACGAATCCGTCCCTGACCAACCATTGGTTGTAGGATCGATTGAACTGGCCCCGTCCACGGTGCACCAGGTCTTTTCTGTCGAGAATGGATCTCACACCCCCCATGTGCTTCTGGTTTCTTCAGATTCTTCGGACTTGGAGAAAGATTCTCCTGTCCCTGTACTTCAGGAAGCTCCTCCTTCGCCTCCCATGACGGAGGCTCCGGAGGATATCCCTCCCACCTTCGAGATGGAGGTTATGGAGGATGCTCCTTCTTCCGTAACATCAGGGGAAGACCTTCGCATTTCGATGGTAGCCCCTCCGAGTAGTTTGGTCGCATCCTTTGATTGGAGTCGATTTGCAGGATTCCGCCTTCCGTCTTATGTGCCTTTCGAGATCACGGTACAGGCTCTTGGTCTGGTTGTACCCAGCACCATTATAGATGAAGGTGCCTCTGTTAGTATTCTATCCTCGACTACCTGGAAAGCCTTCGGTTCGCCACCGCTTGCGCTTGTTACGCAGAATCTGTTGACTTTTAATAGAAGGACGAGTCAACCATTGGGGATCCTTCCAAGGTTACCAATTACTTTGGGAGGCAAAACCATCCATATGGATGGGATGGTCGTTCCAGGCCCCTTGGATTTCAATCTGTTGTTGGGGCGCGATTACACCTATGCCATGGGAGCACTTGTCTCCTCCCTCTTTCGCGTGATGTGCTTTCCACATGAAGGACGGATCGTGACCATTGATCAGCTGTCGTTCTTTGGTCCTATTATGGCAACTGGTCTGCCATCACCCCCTCCTAGTTTTTATCCACCCGTTGTATCTGCCCCACCGCAGGTCAACTATGTGGCCACCTACCCCGTGCCTGTACTCAGTGACGATGCCGTCGTGCATAGTGTGCTGGGGGCATTGGGTCCTGACTTCCAGGATGTTTTCCTTCCACCGAGAGTGGAACTCTTGGAAGCACCGCCTTCTTGTTCATTTTGATGTAAGTCGGTTAGAGCACGGTTTCCTCCCTGTGTCAAGCTCTTCAAAAAATGAAACCAGGTTGTCAGAGCATAGTTCCTTGTCTTGTGTCAAGCTCCTTAAAAAATGAAACAAGGGTGTCCAAGGATAGTTCTTTTAATGTGTCAACCTCGTTAAAACAATGAAACACGTTCCTGTTCAATTTGAGTCTTTGATAAGTTCTCGTAAAATACCAGTCGAGTCTTTTGATCTCGTAATTTGAACCTTCACTCCATCTTCCTTCCATATGGACTGAAGCTTGGGGGGCATGTACCTCGAATTGAGTCACCATGCTGGGGGCATGCTTACTTTTTCAAGCATAGTTTGTTTCCATTTCAAGCTTGTGTAAAAATGAAACTGGTTTCAAGCATAGTTTATCTTAGTTTCAAGCTTGTGTAAAAATGAAACCAACTTCAAGCAGAGTTTCCTGATTTCAAGCTTGTGTAAAAATGAAACCATGCCCGTTTTACCTCTTGTGATTGCCATTTTATCAGCCTATTTTTCCAGATGAGCCTTGGTTTTCTCACTCCATCGTCACTATCTTCTTGGCTGATCATATGCCTTCACTTGGTTTTTTACCCATTCCTAAGGAACCGCTACGATGAGTGGTCTTGTTAGCCAACCTCTTAACCTTTATCTTGTTTTGAGCAGTTCCACCATTACTGGAACCAGTCGCTACCCTTTATACCACTCGTTCCTCTAGGAGGAGTCATCTTTCAGCTCTTTTCTGACTCTCTAAACATGAAAATATTGCCGAGGCCCTTGTCGTTTCGATCTCGTTAAAATGGACACGAATCGACATTTACCTCCAAGATATGCTTCACTTTTCTGCCGATACTGATTACTTAAAAAGGAATACCTCAAATTCATCATGACTAGGAGAAGTTTTCTGAGTATTTTTCTACCTTTTTCGATTCCTGAGAACACAGACTAAAAAGGGACCTGGATTTTACTTTCACCGCCTTTTTCAAAACTCTCTAACATGAAAGACTTCCAAGTTCTTCCCTTTGTCACCAGCAAACATTTTTTTCATCGGGATTCACTTCAAATAACGTTATGTATAAGCCCTTCCTAGCGCTCGTTAAATGTACTAGGATGAATTCGTCCAAAGGACAGATTTATATGACAAGCATATGGTATCCTCTTCAAGCTTGTGTAAAAATAAAGAGTTACTCACCGAAATGGTGGGGGAAAATGGAACTAACATCATTGTCGTGTCGGCAGTATGTCGCTCTTGAACATGGCACTTGTCTGCATTCGTGTCAGGTTGGGGACATCTCATCTCGTTTTTCACTTGCCTCCGTGGGTTTGGGTAATCCCTTTTGACCTCTCCTCTGCTCATTGCCTTGTCACCATGACCTCTGATCTGTTGATGTCAAATACTGCCAAGTCCACTGTCGTGCCGTTTATATGTTCAAGAGAAGTTGGCCTCTGCAAATATCAACCTTCCTCTGATTCTCATACGATCCCGATTCACAACAAAAACATCATGTTCCTCTGTCTCGTGTCGATGATGTGGGAAACATTATGGCCCACCTTCGATCAAGGTCACTTCCTGTCGACTTCAGCTCATTATCCAGGAAGTTGATCTAGAGACTCCTTTATGGTACCTTGGAGCCTGCATGCCTCAATGACAGGTTCGTCGCATTCGACGTGAGGTTTTCATCATTGGCCTCCGATCGAGTGATTCTGCAGGTGTTCGACACCAACTCATTGATTCACACGCCGTAGATTGTACCTGTAGTACCTTGAGGGCCATTGTCATTATTGGTGGTTCCTCTCGCGTCTGTTAACAACTTTCATCATTGGCTGGTAATCAGACGATGTTCTTGCATGTTCGACTTCAGCTCACATATTCGCATGCTTGAACTTGTACTTTGTTTAGGTCGAGATGGAGCGCAAGACCCTGGATTGTGTCTGTTGTAATCCAGGCTGCGATTGTGGATTATTATCATTATGTACATGACTCACTGATTGGATGGCTGCGACCATACCTGAGTCTATTTATTTGATCCTCACTAGATGGCTGCGCCCATACCCTGGATCTGGATTGTAGTATACTCTGTTTCGGATGGCTGTGCCCATACCGCATATACATCATGTACTTGAGATATCAGTTGTATTTCTCCACGCAGGTTTTCCGACGGCAGAGTTTTCAGTTGAACATGTTCTCGTAAAGCATTTCACCCCTCTCTCTCTCTCGTGCCTCATGCTTTAGGGGGCATCTGTTACACAGTAATTTGTCACCGTCCCTGCAATCCCCATCTCGCCCATTGGAGGGTCGTTTCTATGACCAATAAGCAGTGCCATGCCTTGAAAATACCATCATTGCATCCCTTTTCATGAGGACAACATTCCTTCTGTTGATCATTTCCTGAGCAGACCCCTAAAAACACCTGTTTTTTCCTTGGCGCTGGTAACCCGTTATGTACTCGCGCCAATGGGGGAAAATTAACACTGAGCCTGCGCCTAAATTGGCGCTCTCGTCCTAGCATTGCATACTAGCCACTGCTTATGGAAATTTTTAAAAAGATGTGAATTTTCGATTACAACAACTTCGTGGATGAGTCATGAGGAGTGGTTTCAACCGAATAACCACAGCCTTCCTCCTTGGCCTCTTGTTTCCACCTTATGGGGAACCTCCCAAGGGATAAGGCCTCCCTTCCACTATTGTAGGGATCCCAACCTCCTCCTCTCCTCTATAAATATAGCCTTCATCCATTGATGAAGGGGCTGAAAGGCTGATAGTCTTGAAGTGCCTAAGCTTTGAATCTCCAAATTCCCAAGAGCCTTTGTGCTGTAAGAGCCCTCTTTCTTCCCTTAAGGCCGACTCAAGTAAGGAGACTATTGTCGAGAGACTCTGGAGAGGTTTGCCCCTTTCCCTGGCGAGCTTTGCGAGACGTGAATGACTGGAGACCCATCCGAAGGAGACCACGACGTCAGAACTTTGGTTGTAATCTCTTTCAATTGCTCTTTAATGAATGATTACGATTATGGTCCCACTCTGTTTTCAATGATGTTAATATGAGTAATATCCTTTCTGACTGATATTGAGTTACGTATGCTGGATTTTATGCTTGTATCTGTTTGTTTCTTGCATGTGCAGGTATTCATCCGCGGAGATCGTGGGAGGATCGTGATCTGCCAAGGCTGAGGAACGGGAACGCTCTCTTCTTCAGATCATAGCATTGGATTCCAGGTTGGCTTCTATTTCTAGTCTTTTCATCCGTAACTAGGAACTTGTGTCGTAACATTTTTTATTGTTGCTAGACCCCTGCTGGGCTAGTAGGGATCGCCTCTGTCCGCAGAGGGGATTTACCTCCTCAACACATGTGTACGATAGTCATTGATATAAAAATGATATTGTTTAATAATATGTTGATTTCACTGGTGCTTTCTATATGATCGACATTTTTTTCAGCGTATCTCTATAGAATATGGACGAGCATGGAGACTTGGTAAAAATGATAGTATTCACTCTGAATTTCTTTTTGTGGAACAAATGTGTAGTTTTCTGCAAAATCAATTACTAACAAAAATCAATTACTAACAAAATCAATTATTCAAAAAATCCTGTGATATATTCAATTCTTTTAACGCTATTCGCACCTTGAATTGATGTATGGATATATTCATATCTCTTCCATTTCACTTTCATGTTGTAAAATGGTTGATGATTTATATCAGTATGATATTTGTTTTGAAATTTTGTCAAATTTCCACAATCATCACATTTTTTACCACGAACACATCTCTTTTCGTAAAATAGTTCATCACTTTCTCTTTCACAGAGAATTTGAGATATGAAATCACGGATAGTGGAAGGAGGAGGTGAATCCTTCCAAAATGTTCTACCAAAATCAAGGAATGTGTCATAATATAACTCAAATTCCACATGATAACGACAACAAGTAGTGTTGCGTACGGTGATAGGTTTTACATAACATGGTCTTTGTTGAACAAAAGCACTGATTGAAACATGAATTTCACAATTCTCTTCTTTGAAATTGTTGAACAACTGTATCTGATTGGTTTCCAAGAAATTTTTTTCATGTTCTTCGTACTAATTTCATGTTATTCTTCTTCGCATCACATACCTTGCGGTTGGCAAAACGCGTAAATTTTCCTTCCAATATTCATATATTATTTTTTCTACATTTTCTCTAGGTCTATGCTTGTATGTTTGCCTACAAATACCTCTCCAAAAAGCGAGTTCATCACTTACATCTATTTGCAACCGAAATTTATGATGTTTGTGAAAAAAAATTCACGAGGTTCCTAATGCTCGTGCCATAGATTTTACCAAGTGATTCTCTTTAGCACTTGATGAAACCACTACCATATGTATTACTCTACGTACAACTAAAACATTTTCTGTCTAGATCTCCTAATTGAATTTATAGCACTATTTATATTTTGTATCACATTTTCCTTCATTTTTTAATCTTTGGTTGATTTTCGAATACCTAATAAAGTCATAGCTTCTTTTAATTTCCTTAATAATAGGATACCTTTCAACATTTGGGCTTGAACTGTCACCTTTTCCTTTATGAAATACTTATCAAAAATGCAGTTAACACGATATCATATATAATGGTCATCTTTTTTATCTCCGTGTGTGAGTGTCAACATTTTCTAACATCTCATCATCGACATTGATTTGATTTGTACATATTCTTTTTTTTTTGTAAATTAGGTGGTGCCTTTCTATTTTCTATTTATAATTGAAGGACAGGCTACAATATAATATTCATACTTTGGCCTCAACCTGCCCATAGGAAACCAGATCTGTTGGCCATCTAAGTGCATTGAAAGCTTGCCAAAATTGAAATTGTCTCTTTCTTCTATACAGCGCATTAGCTAACTGTCCTACTACTTCAACATGTTCAAGCATATAACATAAAATAAGTTCACATACTTCCAAAAATACCATAAAGAAGAATACTATAAAAAACTAGCCATCTGAAGAGGAAACTGGCGCTGGGTCCTTGGCATGAGACCTAGGCATGTCAACCTGTTGCATCTACTAGAGCAGCTTCTCCATACGTCCCATCCTGTCGTCCATTCTCTGAATGCGTTCAGTTGCTTGATATTGGGTAATTTTAATATGCTGCAGGTTGTTTTCAATATTCTCCAACAGATCTTTGAGGTACAGTTCTGTCTTTGGCTGAACTTTGAACTCTGGAGGATGTGCACTTTGTATTGCTTTTTCCAGAAGACATTTAATTAACCAATATGTACGAATGGTTTGGTTAAATAAAGTAAGGCGGCCTCGGGTGTTGCCAGGATCCTGGATGAAATCAAGAATTTTAGCTTCAGCTTCCTTGTCTTCAGGGTCTGTCTACAGATCTCTTTCCCAACCACGAATTTGATTACGGGTTGGAGAGGAATTGCCTAAGATGTAGTTCACTACAAGATTTTCCAAATGCTCCTGGTTAGTTTTTCTTCCTCTTTTCTTTGGCACCTGTTCCTGCTGTATCTTTTGCTTACCCTTGGCTGTTTCAGAACGCAGGCATCGTTTCCCCATGATGACTTTGTTCCCAGCCACAGTTGCGAAATTGATAGGATGAGCACGCCTCCTCTTCGTCTCCCAAGCTCTTGCATGCAGCAAGATTTGCATGAGCGTTTTGGGCGAGGGAGCTGCATAATTAAACCAACGCAAGTGAACACCCAAACTATTGATCGAGCTTGGTAGTGCATCATCATAGTTATTAATTGTCTGAAGGGTGGTGTGCCGTCAAATTGCCAAGGATTGTCCTGTTCGCCAGATGTTCACCCCGATCGGGGGATTTGATTTGTACATATTCAAATGAATAATACATAATAAGTTTACATATTCAATAAATAGCTAAATTAATAAATATATGTATAATTTCAATAATACGTGTATGTGTTCTATATATATATATATATATATATATATACATACCTTTATGATTCAATTTTCTTCACTTGAATTTCTTTCAACATTTTCACCATCGTCAATCATTGGTTCAATATCTCTTTTGCTTTCCCTTTAAAAAATTTTGTATCTCATCATCAATTTTTTTGAGGAATATCTTTTCTCCGTTTATCATTGCAAAATATTTTTTTAAATTAATTCATCAAATAAAAATTAAGCTTCACATTTTACACTAGGAAAATTTTAAATATATCAAAATCATAATATTTTCATTTACATACATGCTTCAACTTCTAGTTGAGGTTGATTTTCCCCTTCAATATTTGAGGGTGCTTCTATCTTTCTTTTGCGATATTGTCTCGTCTCTTCTCTACATTCTTCAGGGTCTCTTTTTCAATCATATTTTCTCATACAATTCCTTCGAATTCCCATGATAATAGAGTATGAAGTTCAAAAATTTTCCTTCAAAAATTTAGACAAAAAATCAATTAAAAAAAACATCATAAAAGATTTAATTAAAAAAAAAAAACTCATTTTAAAATTTTTTCAAAAAATAAATACTCCAATCCAAAAAAATTACTTTAAAAAATTCGAGAAAAAAATGTCTTATAAAAATGAAACGAAGCTCAAAATATTTCCTTCCAATTCCTACAAAAAAAATTCATTTAAAAAGTTAGAAAAAAACTCATTTTAAAAAATCATTATAAAAGATTTACTTCAATCCAAAATATGTACTCTAAACAATGTCACTTCAAAAAATGCCTCCAAAAAATGTCCATTGAAAATTAATTCCAACTTTATAAAAATGCCACTTTAAAAAAATACTTAAAAATATCACTTTAAAAAAGTACTTCCAAAAAAAAGTCCAAAAAAATGTCCTTTCGAAATTAAGCCTCAAATCCATACCTTCAAAAAATAACGAAAAATTAAGCCCAAATACATACTTTAAAAAAATCAAGTCCAAAAACATCCAAAAAAATTGTTTCACATACCTCCAAGAAAAAAGTCTCTCAAAAATGTTCTTCGAGTGTACCTCCAAGAAAAGTCCTTAAACCCAAAATAATTATTTGCAAAATCATATCAAGAATTTTTGTAAAATCGGGACCAAATGTGTGAAAATATGCAAAAAATAATGAATGATTTCATAGCAATTTATATTGCCGCTAAAATGTTTTTTTTAGAGGGCTCTACAGTACATTTTCTGCTCGATCTAAAGTTAGTAAAAGTTCGCTGAAATTTTCATAAATAGTTTGGCTAAAATTTTTTTGTCGTTTCACCCAACGGCCATCGACACAAAAAAAACTTCAGCTTGAACTTTGTTTAAGAGTTTGGCCAAACTAACACGTCAGCAGCTATGTAACCAAGCTTTGAATACGATTCCGCAACTTTGGATTGATTAAACTTCATGAAACATTCTTAATTAATTGTTCGAACGAAGATAAAAATTTTCAAAAATTGAATCTACTTTTCAGTGAAATATAAATTTTTTTGGATTTTTCATAAATATTTACTAAATGTAATTAATTTTATAATAAAACGAGTGAAATTTCGATTCGAAGAAATCAAAAATTTTTATCTTCCAAAATACATTGTAAAAGAAAGTGAAAAAATTATGGTATATTACATTGGTCCATCATCTCTAATGGGTAGCTTTTAGATTTTTATTTTGTAACTTATATTTTAAGAAATTTCTTGTGTCGCGAAACATATTCAAAATATGTAGTTTTTTCATGTTGGACTAGTTCAAAAAATTCTAGTAATTAGGATATGCATCCATTGGCTTTGTAAATATGATAAAACCGAAGTAGACTCTGTTTAGATTTTTGTAACACATTTATTTCTCAAAAACACAAATTTTCAAATAATACAACATAGCGTATTAACATGACTCCTTATGAATCCGTTGATTGTTAAAAAATGCACACTTAAAGAAATGCTAAGTTGAGATATGAAATGTGTATAAAAAAATTTCCAAAAATAAGTAATAGAAAGCTAACAAAATTTCTGACAACTTTTATTTTTATTACAAAATGAAATTCTAAATAGAAAAAAATAAAAAAATAAAAAAATAAAAAAATTAGCTTGCAGAAAGTTGATGAATTGAAAAAAATGAAAGTTTTTTCTCAAAAAAGGGCAAAAAGTGTAACCCAACTTCACATTTTCACCCATTACAAGATGGAAAGGATGATGAGGTACAACTTAAAGTTGAGAAATCTAATCAGTTTAATCCTAGAGCTATTGTTATTCTTTTGTATTCGATCCCTCGAACTATCTAGGAAAAGGCTAGATAATATTTAATGAGGTAGTATGAGTTCCTCATAACGTAATAGACAATGTAATGCCACCCAATCACCGGATGGAAATTTATACAAGGCATATTCGATTACATGGGACATGAATTTTCAAAGTCAATGATAATGGCATTGCTTCCACGGGCATTTCCCTTCCTTAAACAAGCTTCTAGAGAGAAAAGAAAGAATGTATCGTAAGTGAATTTACATGCTTCTTTACATTTTTGAATATGATAATAATAATGAATCTTTTGATCAACTCCATCCGATTAGAAAGAAAAATTGGGAAGTCTTCATGGAAATGTGCATGGTCTCTCATGTTGATGCTTCGAATTTACAGCTTATAAGTAGTAGTTTGCTAGTTGGGAGACCCGTTCCAAATTTCAGATCGATTTATGGAAGTTGGGGTGTTATGTGTAGAGACTCAATCGAAGCAAAGACTCTTGAAAAAATCTTAGTGTACCAAAGAAAATTAAAAATATAGTTCCAATTTCCTTCTACGTATATAAAAAAGGGAAATTTTGTGTGTGGAATAAATGAAAAAATGCATACTACTCTAGTGATGCCCACCATTAATAAAAATTATGTCATGACAAGAAAATGTGTCTTATTGAAGAAAACAATATACTAGAAAATGTCCAATCCAGTGTGATGTTATTCTAGGGATCTGGCATTAAACTAAAGAGCTACAAATCGCCTTTGGTGAGATCTGAAGATGACGATAGAATGAAAACTAATCAAGAGTTTCTCATGGTTGTTTCAAGTGCTAAAGAAAAGAATGAAGAGAGATATCAATCTAATATATCTCTTTCATTTGATCTAATTCCAAATTCAAAAGAGAAATTCTTTTCAAAAAGAGTAGAGAATATAGTTGATGGTTTGGAGGCGGATGTGCCTTTGGGATCCATATGTCTTGTTAACTCAAGTACTGACGTGGATAACTTTCCTTGTTTGATAAAGGATGATAAAGGGACCATGTAGGTAACTCTAGGAAAGATTATGTCATCATAGAATATGATTTCACACATAATTTTGAGGATGACCAATGTTCCAATGATGTTTTCCATAAGAATCTCATCTCATCTCAATGCATTAGTGAGTTGAAAATTCCCATCTATGAAGTACACCTTTGTAGGGAGACATATCCTCCATAGTGCTAGTAAATGCTAAGAAGAAATAACAATTTAGATTCAAAGATATATGATGTCAAAATAAACTCCCACATATGGGCATCCTTTGACTCTAAGGGTTTTGGAAAGTGCAAAGTGAGGATAATGTTGTTGATGACATCCTCAATACGTAAATTCTGTTTGACTCAATTTAATTTTGAGAGGCATGTAAAATATGTATCTACTTCCTTTGATCTGTATTTTGTAGTTCTCATTTCAAATTGGGGAAATGATAAACAAATTCAGTTGGAAGATGCCCCACGTGCTCCGACTATCTCCAAGGGAGAATACATGGCCAAATATGACTTGCCTAGACAATACCTTGATAACCTTGGATATCAAATATGCCAATATGAAAAGTGTCAGTGTAGATATTTAATATAAAATGATGCAATCTAGTGCCCTAGAAAGTCAATATTGTGTTGTTGGCATCAACTCCGCATCTTTGAAGTGTGTAGTATGAGCAACCCTTCATGTAGGAACATAATGGTAGCTTATTCAATTGAACAATGTTTGGGTAGAAATTTCAAATAGAGTTATTAGTAACAAGATTCTAATATTTATGTATTTGTACTTTTTTTCCAACCCATCCATGATAATGGATTTCTTCGTAGATCCATGGAAGGGTGTATTTCACTGATAAATATAGATATTGAGTCACAAGCAAAGTATTGCGAATGCTAACCAACAAAATAACTTCTTATGGGAGATATTACCGGATGAAGCTAAAGCTTGTTTCTCACATATTGTGTAAACAAGGGTGTGATCACGAGTTATCCCAAACAATCTTTTGGAATCTTAGAACCTCTTTCAAGAGAAGCAAGTCCAAAATTCGTACATAACTTCTAGAATGTAGCATGACGATATTACCTACCCTTCACAATTTGGAATTGTCTTGACGCAATAGCTATGTGGCATAAGTAATCATCATGGAATCTCTGATATCCCCAATGCAATTTCCACAAGAAAGTGAAACCCCAAGGTGATGAAATTGTGAAAATGTTGTATCATATTGTCAGAGTGCATTGACAGAGACGTTGAACAATGAATCAAAGGGTATTTCCCTAGTTTTGAATTTTTCAGTATGTGCCTCCTTCTATGATTTGAGCGCTAATTCTTTCTTTGAATAAATTAAAGCTAGAATTCCTGAGTCATGATGATATTATTATAAAAATTATAAATATAAATGATTATACTAATGGAAATAAAAGAGAAATGGAGTTTACGAAACTTGTAGGTTGCTTTGAGCATCCTATTCAGTTCTTTTCCTTGTTGTTTGAGTGTTTGGGTAAAAATGTCCATCTATTTGTTGTTTGTGGTCTTCTACAACTCAGCGCCTGTCTCCCAGGTGCAAAGAGAGGCCAATAGAAGTATTATCTTAAAGTATTCACTTGAAGTAATTTTGTTTGATTTGGGACAAAAAACATTATATTAAATCTATATTGTTTTGTGTATTTGCGTTTTAAATTTATAATGTACAAATATCATGAAGCAAGTCAATAATAATTTAATTTCTTACTTAAAGAATCATAGAAAAGAAATTCCTATTTGAAAGGAGACATTTGAAAGGTGGGAAAAGACTTGAATTGTTGGTAATATAAGCATTTTAAAGTTAGATTTGAAAACTCTAAAAATAACCATTCTTTGTCAGCAATTCTAATGTTTTTAGAGGGTGAAAACCACCACTCAAAGTTTTTTTCCTCATCCAATTACAATAAAGACCACATTCTTTGTATCATTGCAAAGTGTGTACTGTACGATTGGGACATATGATTTTGGATTCTTGTTAATTGATAGCACAGCTGAAGCCTCCATATTCCATGGATTTACATGAATAGCTCCACTCTAAAGAGTGGTAGCATCCAATAGATTCTGGACACTCATCAAAGCATTCTTTATTTCAGAGTTATCGGATGTGATTCCAAATATAGCCATCCATTTTTGTAATACCTCCGCTACAAAGAACGTATTCATATGGGATCAAATTCATACCATCCCTGGACTCGTAGATACAACACAACATTCTCGCTATTGTGTAATATGCAAGCCTTTCATACAAAAAACATGTCTCTCGCACCAATTCAATAGGAGACACCAATTCAACAAAGTTGATATTTATAGCAAACCCTCGGATGTTCATATATGCCATTTCCAAAAATTCTGAATGAGGAAACATACTTATATACATACCGTGTTAAGAAGATAACTCTATTTTGATAGTTTTTTTTCAGACTTTGTATACTATTCTCGGATAGTTCATATAATAATATTTGATATATCATACATCATTAATTTTTTGTAAGAGTGCTCAAGCACCTTAAGAATGCAGCCTTTACTTGTAGAAATATACTCGTTTTTTTCTTCATGGGATAAAAATATCTCTATCGAGATTATGATGTCTCTAAATTTTTTGTTCTCGGAAAATGCTTCATATATTACCCTCAAAGAACAACTAGCACAACTGGAATGGTTGTCAAAGTAAACTTGAAAAGGTTGCATAACCTCAATTTTCATTTTTGTTTTGATAAGCACAAAAATATGACTCCACAAATATAATTCCCTTACAATTTCAAAGCTTCTACCTCCTGTAACTCTATCTACATTTGTATAAAAAGTTGTTATTTTTCACATAACATTACAAAGACATAATTTCTCAAGTAATCTTATTTCCCAATACCATTAGAAGCACTGGTTCCATCCACTTGTCAATATTGTATGCCATATACATTATTTTACGAATAGATAGTCATGTTGAAGAGTTTAGAAGGAAGAAAAAAAACATTACCAAACTTTGCACATGATTTTAACTTTTTATACAACAAGAAATAGATTGTCCTTTTTTCGTAGAAAAAAATATTATACATACCACATACATGTGAACCCCTCGTATTTTTCCACTCCTCCACACAAATAGAACAATGGATAGCCTCGTATCACTCTTGTAAAAGGTCGATGACATCTAGCAGTTCTGCTCTTATCTTCATTCATATGAGAACTTGAACCCTTGTTGGTGGTTTGTTGATAAGGTTCCTCCATGGAATGTTGAACATCTGGACTGATTAGCAACATAAACTGATTAGGTTTTAACTGATTTTATGCTTTCCATTGTTGCCTCAACCTTTTAATGAGATTGTGTGCTCCAACCACAAGATCTTATTCTGGTTTCAGTCCAAGAACATATGTCAAAGTGGAATGAATTTGAGATGTTTGTTTCTCAACTTAGAGCAATATTTGGAACTCTTCTCACCCTCGCTCAAAGCTTTCAAACTTTTTCTAGCAGATTTTTCTACTAGCTTTCCTTCAAAGAACAAATAGTGTTCTCCTTCTATATCATTCTCAAGGTCTTCTCAGCTTCACTTGTTTCAAATCTCCGACCCTTTTCTACAAATGCCTTCTAAAAATTTGCACATTTTCCTCCTCTATTATTCTCTTTTCTTCATTTAATTTTTCCAAGGCATCTAACATTTATCGTAGATGGTCCTCCTTTTCTCATGCCTTCTTTTCCAATTTGTCCTTCTCATGGGCCACGTTATGTGTAAATCACCTTTCACCGATTCGAGCCTCTTGTAGATTTCTATATCATCGTCACTATGTTTAACTGCGCTTTTTGTCATATGATTCATGCGTTGTCATCCCTATATATGACCATTAAAACATGAATATACTTTTGATGAGTTTGAATGATTCATTTTAAAAACTTCCTATGTTAGAGCCGACTATGTAAAAATGAGATGGTAGTTCTTGTGTTAGGAATTTTTTTCCCAAGCATTATCAATCTCGTGGTCATTTTCTAATTATTTACAATTCCATGATGATGTGGTGGGAACAGGGTTTCAAAAAAAGGACTAACCCCACCTTTCAAAATCGACACAATTCCCTAAGTGTATCCTTCTCCGGCCAAAGTGGGAAATTGTGTACAAATTCAAGAATACTTTCTGCACCGATTCCAAAAAGTTCAAGATAAGGCAAGAGATAGGTCTCCAATTGCCAATGATCTCAATAATTTGAGGAAGCTCCAATCACTTACCTTATTAGAAAATCAACTACTTAGCAAAGCATCTAAGAAAAATAAACTTTTCTCTAATCATCTCAGTGGTAAGTTTGCCATATTCTATTGGCTCAAATTGCCTACAAAATTGGAGTAGTTGATAAACTTGAGAAAAATGGGTTAGTAAGAGAACACTCTCACAAATTGGAAAACCTAATCGGTTTAAGAGCTCTTCGTTTAGGGCACAAATTTTTAGTGTAGTGACAGATCCCATCATCACTTAAAATGCTTCAAAATTTGGAGAGCTTAGATATGGGACGTAAATTCATTTACATGGAAACCTCCCACTCAAATTGGGACAACTTAGAATTTTAGGGCTACTTTCATAGAGTGAAAATAGTCTTTCTAGAAAGACCCATGATTCTATTATCTCGGCTTTCAAAGTTGATATTTGTATATCTTCAAAAGAATCTAGCTATCGAGGGAAATTCCTAAAAAATTTAGGGAAATGTGTGAACTTAATACCGCTAGATCTACTCATACAACAATCTCAGTGTGACCACATACCTCTAGAGCTTGGAGGTGTTACATATTTAGTTTTCTATTTTAACATTTTCAAACAACTTATTATAATGGCCTCTACCTTTGAGAGATATCCAAAATGACTATGCTCCAAGCTATTGATGTTTCGTGAATCAATTAGTGTTTATATCTTAGTGGGTTTTGGAAGTTGCAAAGAATTAGTATACATCAATATTTCTTCCAATGTTCTTTGAGGTCGTATCTCCAATGTCATTAGGTGAACCTCAAAGTCTTCAGTGTCTTTTTTAGGTGGAATACCCATGTCTTTTGACTCTCCAAATGTTAAGGTCTCAAGACAAAGGGAAATAGGAAATGGAAGTTGGATATGCACCAATGGTTCTGGTTATCCTGAAAAGGTTAAGGAAGCTAAAATATTAGGAATCGCATACTAGAGAGGTTGTGTTTAAGCTTAATGGCTAGCAATTATCATTCATTTCCAAGTAAATATTTAAAATATGCAATGAAAGAGAAGATGAAGCTCACAAAATGAAGTTGCATCCCTAATAAATTCCACGATGCAAAATCTATGCCTCATGTCTTAAAAAATGGCAAAAAAAATTTAGTTAAGAATTTACATGGTTGGTTTGACATTTGACCTGATTACACATCCGTCAAAATTTTGCCACAAATTATTTTATAGTATGGAAGTATCTCAAAATTCCTTTTCCATTGTTGGGCAGAATAAATTGCATGGAAGATTGGAAATTGGATTCTATCTCGGGTAGTAATCAATTGGAGTGGCATCATTCCATCTTCCCTCATTTCAATTATACCTGAAACTTGAAAGGGTATCCTTAGGGGAGAATGAACTCACCGGGATAGTGCCTATTAAGTTTCTGTGAGTTGAGGAAACTCAAATCAGTTATTAGAAAATCAACTACTTAGCACTACAAGCTTGCTCATTTTTTACCTGTTCTTACTTAAATTTTCTTCCGTAAGAAAAAATAAACTTTTTCCTCTCATCATCTTAGGGTACATTTTCCATCTTCTATTGGCGCATTTGTTCACAAAATTGGCAGCTCATAAACTTGGGGAAAAATGGGGCAGCTAAAGTAGTCAAGATATTGGGAGGAAAAAAATGAAATTAGTCTTTCATGAAATAATGATGAATCTAGTAGTACATTCAAAGGTATGGACCATTATAAAAGGTGTGAAGATATGACAGATAAAAAAATTAGATAGATGGAAAAGTCATAAATTTGAATTCATTGAATGACTCTATAGATTTGTAGAGTATGAACAAAGTGTAGAAAATCGTATACTCTATGGTGCATATGGTTCTATATTATTCCCTATGGGAAATATTTTCATTTGAGTGAATCGCAGACGTATTCACAAGAAAACTGGAAGAATTTAAATGTTAAGAAGAAAAACAGCTTGAATTGTGCATCTTTGAAACTATTAGTTGACCAACAATACAATTTATTTTGGCCAAATTAATAACATATTACAGAGTATACTCGAACACAAATTTCTAGATGCTCTAGAATCATTTTCATTACCACATCCATCTTATCTACAACACCCCCACAACCTCGTTAGAAGAAGGTTTTGGAAATTCAACATTTAAAAACTAAAAACAACCAAATGCTATAGAAAAAACTGTGCAAAAAAATAAGAACCGTGGAACATGCAAGCCAAGATACATTTAAGTTATACCTCAGTAAGATTAGGCTTCCCAAGTTCTTTCATGTTATGACACATAAAAAATCTATTTGGATTAATTTTCTATTAACTCACTTTATCCGTAACTATATTTTTATTCGTAGGGTGAACAATAGGGATGAATGTAATTAATTGTTGCCATTTTGAAACATACTACTACATATAACAAAGGATCCTTGATGGACTTTGCTCATCATCCTTTATAGAGAGGTAACTCTGTGCTCCCAAACTTAAGTACGAAGATACACACATACTTATAGACAGTAAAAATGATAGTCAGCTGGAACTCATGTATGATTGGAACATTTCCCGTTAGTGCTCCTTTTAATTAGTTGTACCAACGTCACTTACTAGATGGAGAGAACTGATATTTGAAGATGTAGTTAAGGTAATAAAGAAGAGAGGAAATATGTTCATAAATATAGACGTATTAACACGTTAAAAGTAATGAAATAAGTAACAATAGAAAACAAGATTGGAGCAATACATGAATTTTTGAGATCCAAGGACTCAGTACGATGGATCATTACTTTAAGACAAAATAAGTAAAGCCAGAGAAAGCTATGGTATAATATAATTCTCCTCTTGATAAAGAGTATTTCGAGGAGGGTTTGAAGCACAGACGAATGAAGAGAAACAATGTTACTGGATTTGAAATTACATTGAATGGTATAGTAGTTGAACAAAACATGATTTATATACGGATAGATATACAAAATTGAAGGTGAATAAATATACATGTTTACAATAAAATTTTACATGTACATATAAATGTAAATGATATTGAAATATCTAATCATATATAAATGACATGCACGGCATCATAAACAATAATTAGTGTCTATTGTGACCCCATGTTGTGAAATTCGTTATTTTCATTCGACAGACGCATTTTTCCGGTGTGTATCTCTTTTCATGTATGTGGATTTTTTTTCTTAGGATTTTTTGGATCTTTTGTAACAAAGCAATAGTGCATGCAAACACTACAAAGGAAATTGATGTCACATCAGTGAATATCATATGTGTATATCCCGTAAATTAATTTCCGTTGTTGAATTTAATGATAGCATTCATAAAGCATGTTTAGATAGTGTGAATCCATATCCGTTGGCCATGAAAGAAGATAAATAGTAAACTCGTTAGTGTAAACAATTGATAAAATTGTACTAATTCTAGAGTTAAAAAATACTTAAAGTAAGCATAAAATTATTTTGAACGTTAAGAGCATAACCGATATTAGAACAAATGTAAAAGCAAGTAATTGTGTATGGAACTTGGAAAAGGTTAAGTTTTGTTTACTCGCTGGTAAGATGAAACGAAGAGTTTATTGTTGGACAGAGTGTACTCTTTCTATATATATTTTGATGTGAGCAATGATTCTTCTCTTGTCTTGAAATTGTAGATATGGATTCTCTTTCCATTCGTGATATGCATGAGAATGGAAATGTTGGATGGATTCGAATGTTCAACAAAGATCTTACTCTTGAAATGGTGGTGAATGTTAGACCTGGCGTTCTTTGGGGCACGACGTCAACTATTGCTTTCTCTAATGTCATTCCTTGTGACTTGTATTGTTAAAGCCCATGCCATTCGAAGTGGAATTTTTCGATGTGCACCTATTGTGATAGGGGGAATGGGCACACATGTTGGGTCTGAAATGTCCCATGGTGTTCCTCCGTATTGTTTAAAATCGACTACCACGAAGAACAAGAGATTCCGGAGGCTTTGAGTCAGTGCATAAAAATATTGAAATCATTGTGCTAAGTGCCCTATTTACAAGCCCCGTATGTACCCACAAAATTGCGTATGAGCATAATTTTCCTTTTTGTTCATTGCATAAGAGAACTTTGCATCTAGTTGTCCTTCTTTTGATGTAGTAAAAAATTTTGTTCCCCGATGTTTCTCCGTAGAGCACATGTACCATCGGCATGTTTAATTTTTTTAAGCATTATTTTGTTATGCAAGGAAATTGAATTGTTTGTTGCATATAGTGCATGGATTCTTCAAATGATTTTTATCTTCATGCATAATAGAGTGAATCGTCTCGACATTAGGAGGTTCCAATATTCAATCGTAGTGTCCCATTCCTAAAATTTCGTGAGAATCGTGGAAGGAAACTTGGGAAGGGACGTTGACCTTGTTGGCAAAAAAATAGTTGTGAAAGCTGAAACATGAAGCCAAGCTACACTTTTGTGAGAATCTGGAGCCAAAAAACTTTTTTCAAGGCAATAATTCAAAATGCAAACATTTTTCTAAAGTTCGTGCCGAACTCGTAATAGTTCGGCTGAACTCGTGATTCCGTTTATATTAATTCGCACACCGATGGTGCGGGAAAAACAGAAAATTTTTTCTCGGGAGATTGAAAAATCGGCAACAAAATTTCGGCCGAACTGTGAGTTCGACTGAACTTTTACTTTTAAAATAGTCCAGCCGAACTAATTCTTATAAATAAATCACCCGCGAAGTTTGTTCATTTACCGGTTTCATTATTCCCACAAATATCTGTCAGTGTCGCTGTTGTTCGTGCGTTCTCGCTCCACCCTTCAGTGCTGTTGCTCCTCTCATCGACGTGTGCTTTCATCGGGTATGTTTTTTCGCTACAAAATTGTTTTGGAGTGAACGATGATACAAAATTATCCTATAGCGAATCAACAATGAATTAGAAATGGATGCTTTAAAATTATTTCGTAGTGATTGATTAAAAAAATTTACCGTTGTGTTGAGGGTGTTTATCCCTCTTTCTTTATAGGTTTCTAGCTTACTAGTCACATTATGGGGGTTCTACCCATGAGTACTTGTCTTAGATCTCTGGAGTTCTAGTTTTATTAAAATTTGTATATGAGATTAAACCCTCCACTGAGGTGTATCCCAGTTTTGAAATCAGGTTGTAAATGTTCCAGCATTTTTAATGTGGGACTGGCTGTAATTTTATCAGGACTGTTGAACATATTTCGTATGTGTTATTTTTATTTCGGTACATTGTGTAACTCGGCTCATATTTTCTGGTTTTGGTAATCGATATTTATATATATACATATCTTGTGGAACAATTATGCTTTCCTTTAATTAAGCTTGTCTTCAAATTTCCATTTAATCTTTTTTTCTTTTAAAGTTATTTTGTTCAAACCTTTGTCCCTTTTCATCAGTTATTTTGATAGAGGTTTTGTGAGGAATGTGTCAAGGTTTCTCTTTTAAAAAGAATGCAGTAATCTTGTTCTTGCACTATTAAATTTATCAGGTTCGATTTATTACGAGGAAATGTATTCTCATGAATAGTTTTTCTTCTATTTTTTTTCATGATTCAATATTACATGTTCCTATGGTAATCCTCATGGTTGATTCTTTCCTCTAAATATTTTGAATACAGTTATCTTGATTTGTTGCACAGTTGGATGTAATGTGTTGTCGTTTTTCCTTCATTTCTATTTTACAGATGCTTAACATTGTGCTTTAGATACTGCTGAAAATATATAGATAACTTTTGTCAAGTAATTTATTCTTCGAAATCAGATTTTTAATCTGATAACTATATAATTCATGACATGGTACCAGAAGACATAGGACCCAGGTTGGTTACTCCGGCTAGGGTCTTAAACCTCTGCTACCCCTCTAACAATTAACACAGTCTTTAAGCTTAGAAAACAAATAATCGTTATCTAGTGCAAAACGATTTAATTTTTTTAGCCTAAGAAATTGGCAGAGTACACTTCACCAGTCATTCTTGTAATTTTTTGTCAACCATTAAAACTCAGATACCTATTTTTTTGGAAATCCTAAGGAGAATAACAATTCAACTCTTTTCCCGGACTTATATCTATTTTTAATTCAAATCTAATTTAATATTATTGTCTGCTAGAAGTTAGTTTATGTTTTAAAAATGTGTAGTGTTGTATGTAGCAAAATATTCTATTACAAGTTTTGTTCTACATATGCATTCAGGTGTTTTGAGATATCCTTGTGTGTTACGTTATTTATGTTTTTAAATTTTGCAATGATATGTTGTAATCTTTTTATTACAGTTTTTGGTTTGCATGTTCATTTTGGTTGCAGAAATATTCTCTCCATCATAATATCATTGTGTTTGATATCTTGATTTATGTTTTAAATTTTGCATTCACATGTTTTATCATTTTGTAGCAAAGTATTTTTATGCCTGCTATATTAGGCTCTCTCTTTTCATACAAACTACATAAGCTTAAGCTTAAGGGGATATAATCCTTTTTGCCTTCCATATAGATAATGAAAATGATTGTTCCAAGTCTCATGTTGCTTCTCATGTTACTTTATAAACCTTGATTGGAAAGAAAAATAGGAGGGCAGAAATGTAAGAAATATAAAACATAATGAAACACAACGTAAGAAATAGAGAACATAATGAAACACACACATACATATCTTTAGACAATCAACACACTTATTTTCCTAGGAAATCCTTATGGGAGACAAGCAACCCTAAAAAGTGATGATGCTCTAGACTCCTTTTTCCCTAGGAAATCCTTATGGGAGAAAAAAAACACTAAAATGTAAACATGCTCTACTCTCTCTTTTTTGGTATGGAAAATATGTAAGTACAAAGAAAGAGGTAATCTCTCTAGAGTTAGCTAAGACTTTTGGCATGTAAGGTTGCTATAAAAACTTAACTTCATACATTTTTCTCTCTAACTTCACACTTCTAGTTTTATTTTCAACTATGGAACAAAATACAATAACACAAAATGGAACTCTTATTCCTCCTAGTGGCCAAGTATTTAACATAGCGTGATAGCCAACTAGGTGTAAGATTTGACTCAGTCAACCATTAACGAGGTTTGTGATTTTATACCTTTTAGAGTCTTGTTAAAATTCCACATGTAGCTAGCTTGCTATGCATGAGTAATGGGGCTAAAATGACATTCTCTCATACCATGGTGGTCAACATGATAGGTCAACTTATTAAAGGCATAAATTTTGAATGAACTTCATTTGATGTTTTTCTTGCACCATTGGATATGTCTTTAAGTGTAGAACAATGGTCAAGGTTTCGGCACAAGGGATAATCGTTTGACCCCAAGAAATGTCATTTAATACCTAAAAATGACTCCAAAAGGTTTTAGACCCCAATTCTCCACCCACCATTAAAATGACCCTACAAGTTGATTCTTTCAGTTTTTTCACTCTATAAGCATTAAAATATATGACAAATAATATAATTATCCAATCTAGATCATTATTTAATAATTTGTTAAAATTATGAGTAAGATATACATCATGGAATTTAAATAAATAGTGTTAATTCATTGAACACCCTTGTACATTCTTTGTTGATACTTTGAAAGTAATACGTTTTGAAAAATAATTTTTTTTTGGATTCTTAAGATTATGTAACTTTCGAACCATAATTACAAATTTATTTATTTTTTTACTTATCATTTAGTTGCTAAAAGTTGAAGAATTTATGTTGGTAAATAATTAATTAGGTCTATTTAAATCATTTACTACTTTTGGGATTTTTGTTTTCGTGGTTTCATTCATAATTTCACTTTTTTGCAAATTGTCAATTTCAATTTTTCACACCACATGTGCACAATCAAAGGACCTAAGGTCTTTCCCCTACTAAAGTATGTTCTTTTAAAACATGTTTTCTTGGTGATATGGGTGATTTAGAAATGATTGGGAGAGTGAAATTCCTCATTTAATACACAATATGTTTGGTTCATGCCATTTGATTCTCATGATTAGGTTGTAATCATGAGGCTCTCGCTCAAGGGTGGACCTTCCCAAAATCTTGTGATGTCTTGTCACAAACAAAACCATCAAACTGAAAAACACATCATGCAAGAAACATAGCTCGCTGACATATCATTTTTCTCCTTCAAAGAAAAAAAATTCACATCATGTGAATGTCTCCATGTACTCTTACATATCAAGGTGTACAAAACCATCAACCAAACACAAGTCGACAAAACATGCCTCTTCAAACAATTGACTCTCAAGTCAAATAATAGCTCATGTACAAATTTCCATATTTGTTGCATTTAAGTGTGTCAAGATAACTCTACCTTCAACATCTTGCTTCATGCAACATGCGCCATACTTCGAATTTGCAAAGAAAATCATGAAACATAAAAATACATGCAAGGCCTTAATTGGATAAGAAATCTAACCATCCGTTACCAAACCATTTCAATGGCGCTTCTTTTAGCTGCACTTCATCATCATGTGAATCATATTGACCCTCATCGATTATGGAATCCTCTTTTCCATTCTTGTCATTATTTCTTTCCACCTTCTTCAAATGTTGTGGATGACTTGTTGGATACAAAGTCCAACACTTGTCTACAAGGTGACCTTTCTTATGGCAATGAGTAATAAACAATTTCATCTTATTTTCAACATCATTTTCCTTGTCCAATGGGCCTTTGACTTTTTGCCTCATTTATTTAGAAAGTTTCATTTGCATGGATATCTTCTTCCAACATCTATAAACATTATGATTATTCAAACCACAAAAGGAACATGCAAGTTCTTTTCCAAATCTTATGTGAATATTTACCATGTTTATCATAATCAAAAGCAATTTTATTAGAGGCAAATTTATACCTTGAACATTCACCGTTGTCACCTTCTTGAGGAGGTGAATTTGATGAGGTAGTGGCTCTCCTCTGAATACTAGCAATGAATTCAATGACTCTAGAGCTTTCAACATCCTCTTCTTTTACATTCTCATTAGCTGCATGATTATTAACATCTTCTTGCAAAGTGGGTGTCAAAATTTTCCATTCATCATGAATACAAACTTCACAAGCTTGAGGTAATGAACACGAAATAAAATTCCTTCTTGGAACAACTTCATGTGCCTCCTTGGCTTTGGAGCATTCTCCATCATGTTTTCCATAACCAAGACCCAAATAATTAGGCCCTTCCTCAACAACATTTGGCTCAACTATGCCTTGTACTCAACTATACCTTGTACATGTTTGCCTTTAAACCTTTACTTTCATAGCACATTTTCATCAAAATTTTGGACCTTATTCCTCTAGCGTGTCTCTGAAAAGCACGTACACATTCATTTTGATTAAAATATTTCGGCTAAACTAATTTCTATAAATAAATCACCCGCAAAGTTGTTTTGTTTACCGGTTTCATTATTCCCGCGAATTTATGTCACTGTCGCTGCTGTTCGCGCGTTTTCGCTCCTCCTGTCCGCGCTGTTGCTCCTCCCATCCGCGTTGTTGCTCCTTTCGTCGGTGCTGTTTCTCATTTCATCGGGTATGTTCGACCTTACCGTTTTCAAATTTTTCACATGTATTTGAAAAATTATTCACTGGGATATACTGCCTCTTATGTATTTGATTATTCTTCACTATATTCAAACTCTTTACACTTCCTTAGACTATCCGCAATCTGCAAACTTCATTTAGAAAAGTTAATCTCAACAGAAAACATGAAACTGATGTAGAAAAGATGCGAAACCGAAATTGCATAGGCCCAAAGTAAGAATGAATATATGATCAAACATTGTATAAAAATATTACCTATGCTGGGAGTGGCCTTTTACAACTCCGGAAAGCATTTGGTTCCACATTCATTCCTCTAGCAGACGCTGCCTTGTAGATACCATACATCTGTCTAAGGTTAAAATCATACAAGAAGAGCTTCATTTCGGGCTTCACCTTTTCTACAAGCTCCTTTTTGGTTGGTGGCAACCCAAACACTTTGTATCGGAAACACTCTTGCTTTGTTTGAGAATTACACATAAAAATCAAGCCGACAAACTTATCTTTGCCACTGCCATCTTCATTGTTTGCTTCCTTGCTGCCTTGTTTTTTATTCTTATTTTGATCAACCTTTGACACAACAGGGTCAGATAAACCCTTGGGTTTGTTCTCTGTCTCTATTTTAATAGTCTTATCCACAACATTAACCTTTGACACAGCAAGGTCAGATAAACCCTTGGGTTCGTGGTATGTCTCTATTTTAACAGTCTTATCAACAACATTAGTTGGTGCTGCATCCTGCAACATATATCCACATATTTGTTTCTGGAATTTGTAATCTTCCTTAAAGACTATCCGCAATTTGCTTCACACTATATGCAATCTGCTTCATACTATACTATCCGCAATCTGCTTCAAATATGACCGAACAATAGATCCACACTATTTTCAAACTCTTTAAACTTCACACTGAAATCCCATCAACATATTCGTACTGAATCTTACAAGAATCTGTAAACTGTTTTCAGAGATTGCCGAGTTATTCCTTATTAAAAGAGCCATAGACAAGGTATATAAATATAGATAGAATTACTTCCTTTTAGGCCGACCAACACTTTGCCATGTAGGTTGATTTGTAACACATCATAATAGTTCGATTTTTCAACGTTGATGTAGAGCTTAAATAAACCATTGGTTCATGTTTTCTTTGACTAGGTCTGGGTTTCTGGCTAAATCTATATGGACATTTCTGTCTAGTTAAATACCCTTCTGTTTGCAAGATTGATTTATCTTTTAAGATTTTGCATTTGTGTGTTGTATGTATCAAATATTTCTATTCCCAGTTTTTCTATGCACATCAATTCAACTGCACAAACAATTAAATCTAATTTAATATTATTGTTTGCTAGAAGTTAGTTTATGTTTTAAAAATGTGCAGTGTTGTATGTAGCAAAATATTCTACAAGGTGACCTTTCTTATGGCAATGAGTAATAAACAATTTCAACTTATTTTCAACATCATTTTCCTTGTCCAATGGGCCTTTGAATTTTTGCCTCATTTATTTAGAAAGTTTCATGTGCATGGATATCTTCTTCCAACATCTATAAACATTATTATTATTCAAACCACAAAAGGAACATGCAAGTTCTTTTCCAAATATTATGTGAATATTTACCATGTTTATCATAATCAAAAGCAATTTGATTAAAGGAAAATTTATACCTTGAACATTCACCTTTGTCGCCTTCTTGAGGAGGTGAATTTGATGAGGTAGTGGCTCTCCTCTGAATACTAGAAATGAATTCAATGACTCTAGAGCTTTCAACATCCTCTTATTTTACATTCTCACTAGCTGCATGATTATTAACATCTTCTTGCAAAGTGGGTGTCAAACTTTTCCATTCATCATGAACACAAACTTCACAAGCTTGAGGTAATGAACACGAAATAAAATTCCTTCTTGGAATAGCTTCATGTGCCTCCTTGGCTTTGGAGCATTCTCCATGTTTTCCATAACCAAGACCCAAATAATTAGGCCCTTCCTGAAGAACATTTGGCTCAACTATGCCTTGTACTCAACTATGCCTTGTACATGCTTGCCTTTAAAACCCTTTACTTTCATAGCACATTTTCATAAAAAATTTGGACCTTATTCCTCTAGCGTCTCTCAAAAGCACGTACACATTCATTTTCAGAGGAAATTGAAGACATAAACCAATAGCTAATTCTTCTAACTAACCTTGACTAAAATGAGCTAAATTTTACTTTGATACCAACTTGATTTGAATATGGACAAACTAGTTTTGTTGGGCTATCTCCCTCATTAGTTAAATAAAAATGTGTTTAGGATCGTCTAAAGTTAGCCAATTTGGAAGGGGTTTATGTGTCAAGCTTTAAGTGTATTTTGTGAGAAATTTATGAGTTAATTAGCTTTTAAAAACTCATGTTTACAACATTTATAAAATGCAAAATTTTTATTTCTAGGAAAATCTTTTCCCTCAATCCAGATTCCGATCATTGGACATGTAAGAGGAAGAAAGAGGGAATTCACTTTTCAAATTCTAGACCTTGTCTAAACCAAAATAAACTAGAGGTTTGGTTTTCAAATACATTCACTTATTTGGAAAAGTTCTAGCTACCAAAAGTCCATATGCCAATCTACCTCCCAAGAAATCCATTTAGTACACCATTGGTTAGATTTTTGTCTTCCTATATTCTTTATCAACCTCTTCTAGTGATTCTTGAAAGGTGGATACTTAAATCTTTCCTAAAAATTTGAGCTCTAAAATGAGAAGACATACAAGGTCATTTTAAGTCATTCTTCTATCCAATTATAAAAACCAAGTGAATATTTCTACATATTGATTTTTGTCCCATAAACTGTACAATATATGTGGAGTTGCCTCGCCCTAAGCGAGATGTTTAACAAACATAATAATAGAGAAACAATTAGTGACGTCACCAAAATATGTAGCCTCTTCAAGGTATCATATCCTCTCATCAAGGTCAAGAATCTATTCACCAAAAATTTCCTATGGAAATGATGGTTTAAGAAACAAAACTAGACAAAAACCTTCAGTGAGAACAACAAAATCTAAAACCTCTTCAAGGTCTTCAATATGCTCGTAAAGTTAAATTGTGTCTTGATCAAGTCCAACAACAAAGAAACATTCGGTGACAACACCAAAATCTACAACTTCAACATCTTCTAAACCATCTTCAAAGTCAATATGTGTGCATCAAATTCCTCGGCAAGGTCATCAATGGAGTCATCAAAACTACTATATATCAAAATTCAATGCCAAAAATAAGTCAAAAGAATTCAATTTCTCCTCAAAAACCTTCTTCTCTGAGCAAAGCTAGCATGATGTCATCGAGAAATTCAGTAATTCCACGAGGAAATTCTATCAAAGTTAAAACAAATCCTTTCCATCCATATTTAATGCCTACTTTTTCAGGTGGAACACCTCCAAATTTAAGGACCACAATGCCATAAAATATGTAACTTTACCTAATAGGTGTAGACCTAGAACCCCCAACTTTGCGTGACATGTACAATTGAAGATCTTATATGGTAAGCAGTGTGAGAAGAGAGTCATGGTCATTGGGTTGAGCAAGAGAAATAGTTTGATATGACAACCTTACTTGTGATAGGTCTAGCTAGCAGACTACCAAATTACATGGTAATGGCATTCAAAATGTGAAATTTCCCATTTCACTTGGAAATAATATGGTAGAGAAAGGTATAGATGAAAGGAGATATCCATCTATGGTAAAGAAATCAAATAGTTCTATCAATTCCACCTTGCAACTCTAAGAGACATTGAATTAAATTTCATCTCAAGATAGGGCTTTGAGAGGACACTCTCAAAGCCAACCTTCGTTATGGCTTTGAAACGCATGGTAAATATCAAGACTTAGCAACCTTATTTGCATAATTTTTTCTAGCATGGACCTTAATGTCATAGCCTTCTTTTGCCTAAAATGAATGCAAATTTCCTTGCAATTTGGCTTGCGACATTCATAATTCATGCTCATGGAACATGATTGTGTTGCAATTATGATAACATCTGCTATATGCAGAAGCTAATAAAAAATGATCGAAAATGACATTTTTGCTCTGTTTTTTTGAAGATTTAAGGAAAATTACACCAAGTAGCTTCCAACCTCATATGACCATCATGTCAAACTCATCTCAGGATATTGTCCAAGTAAGAGCCACTTAAGCAAGCAATCTAGTATACATGACTCCAATTTCAATTAGCAACAATGACAATTCTAAGTATGGTGCAAACATTGCTCCAGATCCTCAATGGGGCATGTTTGATGACAATAATTTGGGGAGTGAGAGAGGGAGATGGTAGGAGAAAAAATTCAAGGAATCCACGGGAAATTGAAAAATATATAAATAATAAGGTGGAAGACATTTGTAACCTAAGAGAGAAACCTGTTAGGAAATGGGTGAAGTTGGTATTACACACCCAATTGGACAACCTCGAGGAGAAAACATTTCTCCCACTTTATTTGTTGGCATAACCTAGTAAGTATTATTCACTAGCATGTATTTTGTAAAGGCCTTTCAACCTAGTTCCCATTCAACTCCATCCACCGGGTTGTAGAGGATTCCAAGCCTAATTTCATAAAAAGTAAGTTGGGGATGATCACATTGACTTTCTTGATGACATGTCTATGAAGATTAACTACCTTGAACTATTTTTTTTCATAGGGAAAGAGACACATTCCCATGTTTGAGCATGAAAACGTTCTTTGATATTGTTAATGCCTCTAGTGTTTACTTCTACAAGTTCTATAGGCAGAGTCTGTAAAGGGCCAGGTAGCCTCTGGATCTCATCTTTTATGAAAGGTGACATATCTAGTAAATGCCCCTACAGTCAATCTCTAGAATGGATCTAAATAGAAGTTATTCATTTTAATATCTATAAAACACAACAAATTTAAGGTAAACTATGTACATGTGTCATTTCTCCCACAAAATAAAGTGTATAAGTGGTAAATTTTATACCAAGTGTGCTCCCACCATGTAAAGCGCAATTTGGTGAACTTATCATTTTTATAATTTCTTTTTCGATTAAATTTAGTTTCACACATAATCAATTATTGCTTTGAAAGTTGTGTTCTACATAATTTGTGTACACTAAATTACAAATTGATTTTTTGAAATCTATTTTGTGTAAATGTCGACTAATAGATATATATCATGGAGGATGAATGACGAAGATCAGTCGAATCCCATATGGAGGTTCAGGGATCGGGGGATGTTCACGGTATTTAAATATATAATCTTAAATCTCCATACATGTGTGTACATATGGAATTGATTTTTTATTAACTTTGTGAGTTAAATTAGTTGTTAATAAGTTTCATATTTTAATTTTTAGGAGGTAAGGGGAGAAGGGTTTCTACTCCATCCATGGAGCGTGGCCAAGGTTCAACCGGTCGAGGTATGAGTGGTAGCAGGTTGCGGGAAGGGGGTGATATTTATTCCCTCGAAGGCCAATCAACGGCTGCTGGTTCTCAACAGGGTCATTGTGGGTTTGGTTCTCAGCAGTGTCATTCTGAGTCTGGTTCTCAGCAGGGTCATGTTGGAGAAGATGTTAACCAACAACATCAAGGTTGCCATCAATTTCAATATTTTTTCATTAAATTTGTACAACTTTTTTTACACGTGTTTTTTCTAATATACGAAATTATATATATTGATGTAGAGGCTGAAAATGTTCGAACTAGTGGTCAAAATAGACGCAGGGCAACCCGCTACATTCAAGAAGAAGGCTGTCAACCCAGCACAACTTATCCGGCCGAGATTACTGATATACCATGGGAAACCAACATGGTGGAATGCACCTTACAAAGGTGTGAAAGACTTCATGAAAAATTGCAAAGAGATCTCGTGGCTTTGTCTCTACCTGCTGAGAGTCGACAAAGCCTTGAAATAGTTACACATTCATTGGGTGAAATGGTAAATGTGTACAGAAATCTTGGGCCAACGACTGATTCATTTGTAGAAATGATGAGAAAGAGAAAATAAATAGTGATGGGTCCCGATAAATGGGAGGACGTAAAACAAAAAGTTACAAAAGAAGTGGCCAAGTCAATGTTTAATTACAAGGAAGGGCCAAAAATAAAAATGTTGAAGGTGCAGTATTTCAAGCACCCAAACATAGCTCGTTATTTGTATGATAGGCACCTTGCGGCCTATGGAAGGCTTCCATGGAACGATGAGGTTCCTGTTTATTTTGCACAAATGTTTTATGCATAATTTTTTTTGGGTATGAAACCCAATTACAATGATCTTCATTCAGAATTTTTTGGCCCGGGGAAAGGTTGATTATATGACTGTAAGGGCGCTAAGCGAGATGTGGAGTTGCCTCGCCCTGAGCCGCCATTGGTGAGTTGACCGTTTCGAGTCGAAACTTTGCGATCAGAGATGGATGCGACTTCTCAAATAAGTTGAGAAGTAAGGGATGTTATGATCGAGAATGTTCATAGCGGATTGGGTGGAGTCGATATTTCTTTAAATCAACAAAGAGCACGTGAAAATGCACATGCCAATTTTGTTTATTGTACATATGAGGAGATTGACAACATGAATGTTGAAGATCTCCGAACATATGCAAAAAATTGTCGCAATGGTTTGCAAGACTTAATTTTTCATGAGGAAGAGGGCATCGGAACGGTATGTGTTAGTGATCTTAGGGTTTGAAAATATTTTTACATATACATGTGTACAATTTGTAATAAATACATGTGTATGTACATGTATACATTTATTTGTATGTGTACATTAATCTAAAAAAAATGTATGATTATATGTTAAAACACCATTTGCAGTTCTCACACATGATGCATGACGAAAATGTTAATATCACGTTCGGGACCTCTGGTTCAAACAATGCAGATGGGTCTGACCATCAAGATATGTTGGCAAATGTTAGTGTTTTTTAAGTGACTCTAAAATAAATAATTTTTGCCACACATGTACATGTATGTATATATATAATTTGATAAAATGTTTTAACAGATACCGATTCCGTCTGATGTTTTTGGGATGGCGGTACCTTCTTCTTCCTTAGGAGATGTACCTTCTACTTCCTTGGGAGATGAGCCACAAGTATGGACAATTTTTCACAAGTTTAAAATTTATGTTTAAAAGTTATATATATATATTCTACCTCAAAAAGTTCCATTAAAAATTGAGATATATATATATATATAGAGAGAGGGATCTATATTTTGAGTTATTTAAAAAATTTTGAATTTAGGTTCCTATAGAAGATTTCTTTAATCTGCGGACTCTAGCGACGGAGATAGGAACATCCACAACATTTGAACAAGTTGTCTAAAATAAGTTTATATGTACACGTGCATTTTCATTTGAAAGTTTTTTAATTTATATAAATTATTTATATATATTTATATTTATATTTAACTGTACATGTACATTTATTCTGAGTTTACCAGTGGACAATGTTCCTATGGGAGAACTTGTTCATCAAATGGAGGAACCTTATGAGGTATTGCATGATTTTTTTGTTGTATTTTGTTTTTTGTGAAGTTCTTGATATATATATTCTCATTCATTTTTAAAACATCAAATTTTAATGTTCAAGTACATGTGCATTGTGTATGTAGGTTTCTCATTCACATGATAGGGCGCATATTGAGACCCTAGTAGGAAGATGCTAGATCTGTCTCCATTTTGATGGATATGATCTACAGTGTTGTGTAACCGGCTCCAAAAGAGAAAAGAGATATAAACGCCTTAGAAACGAGCCACTTCGAGGGGGCAACCTCCAATACATTACATAAATCAACAATTCTTGGATGATACAATTTACAAAACCTCATTTCTATATATAGGAGTCCATGGGGCCATAATGTAATCCTAGTGGGCCACAATGTAATCCTAGCCGACCTAACAATAATAATTTAAGGGCACAATAATAACAAAATGGGGGTTACAAGGGTACAATAACAATAAGGGGGGGCTACACTAACATAATAAGGGACTACACTATTAATATAGGGACTTAACATGCCCCTCTCCTTCAAACAAGTGTTGTCCTCAACGCTTGATTATTTCTTGATGCTTCTGTATAAAATTCTCATCCTCCCATGTGAAATCTTCTACAGGAAAGTTCTTCCATTTGCTGAGATACTCTGAAATTGATCGTACTTGTCGAGTTCTTGTTTCTATGACTACTTCATAACTTCTTTCGATGTCATGTTGATCTTCCTGTTGTTTCATTAGATTTTGCACCAAAGTTGGGTTATCCTTTGAGAGTTGGAGAACTTGTTGTTGATGCTCAATGTGATCTTCCACTAATTTATCATCCATATTTGCTATTATTTGATCCTTCAAACCATCCAACTTAGCCTCCATTTCTGCTTTTAAACCATCTATGTCATCTTCGGTTGCTCTTTGTAAGATCGAAATTTGTTGCACTTGGTACCGTAATTTTGATATCTCATACTGCAATTCTTCCACTTCATGCATCATAGTATAGATTTATGAGGGCTTAATGGGTGTTGAATTATTTTTAGGAGGAATTTCAGAACGAAATACTGAAATATATGCTCAATAGGCCCTTGGAATCACTTCAAACTGATTTTTCAAACAAGATTTATGCAATTCGGGAAAAACAATACACACCTTTTTCTTGCTTTTTAGGAGCTCTGTATTGAAATTGAATTATCTCTGTAATTGAGAATCTTCAATATCTGAAATTCACTGCTGTAGTAGCCTTCTGAACTGTCTTTCAAATGCCACAGGTATGATCTGATTTGGATTCTTCAAGACAAAGTTATTTCCAATCTCCCACAATGACCCAATTTTGGACTGGTTTAGTAGAGCGAACTTGTACGACTTGCCACGTGTCACTGTTATGTCCTTCATCTTTGAAATTGATAGCCAAGAAACTGCAGTCCGTTTAATTGCAACCACTTTTTACGGCACTCCAATCCGATGCCCAGAGAGAGAGTTATTGAACTTTTCCCACGATCACCTCTTTGAGATGAAATTCAGGAGCCTGAAAAAGCACTACCTTCCACAGATCATATCTCCAAAAATTTGCGAACCAAGCTCTGAAATTTTTTGACGAATTTCCTTAGGATTTCAGCTTCGCACAATATGAATTTCAGATTTTGAACCTTCGTATAAAATTTTTTATAGCGCAAATTCCACGATGACCTGTTTAGGAGCCTGAAAAAAGACCTAACGTCCACAGATCATATCTCCGAAAATTTTGCGAACCAAGCTCTGAAATTTTTAGACAAACTTCCTCAAGATTTCAGCTTCACACCCTAAAAATTTCAGCTTCTGAAGCTTCGTAGAAAAAAAGTTATAGCGAAAATGCCATGATGACCTGTTTGGAGCAGCGAAACCCTAGAATCCAAAGCTCTGATACCAAATGTTGTGTAACCAGCTCCAAAAAGAGAAGAAAAGAGATATCAACGCCTTATAAATGAGCCAATTCGAGGGGGAAACCTCCAATACATTAAATAAATGAACAATTCTTGGATTATACAATTTACAAAACCTCCTTTCTATATATAGGAGTCCATGGGGCCATAATGTAATCCTAGTGGGCCACAATGTAATCCTAGCCGACCTAACAATAATAATTTAAGGGCACAATAATAACAAAACGGGGGTTACAAGGGTACAATAACAACAATAATGGGGTTACACTAACATAATAGGGAGCTACACTATTAATATAGGGACTTAACATACGGTAGATTTGATTTCAAGATTTAGATGGTCTTAAACTTTGTTAAACTTGATACAGTTTGATACTTGTGAGATCTACAATTTTTGGACATATTTTATTACATTGTTAATATAATTTGTTTTATTTAATTTTGGATGGTTTTAGTACTTTTGGCATGTGAATGTGAAGTAATGTTGTCATCTATAAATTAATGTTGTCATCTGAACAACATTTGGCATGTTATGTAATGACATGTGTTATAATTTGTTTTGTTTTTAAAATTTAAGTTTTGGATGCTTGGAGTACATTTGGCATGTGAAGTAATGTTGTGATCTATATTTTTTGTTAAATTAAAAGTTAAAAGTTTTGGATGGTTTCAATCTACATTTGGCATGTGATATTTAATGTTAAATGTTTTTGTTGGATAGTTGAATTATAATTGGCATGGCATGTGAAGTTTTTAAAACTCAAGTTTTGGATGGTTTCAATCTACATTTTGCATGTGATATTTAATGAAATTTAAATGTTTAATGTTTTAATGTTGCACAATATATAATCAAAAGGTTTTTAAAAATTAAAGTTTTGGATGGTTTCAATCTACAACTTAAAGTTTTGGATGGTTTCAATCTACATTTGCACATGTGGTATATAATGTTAAATGTTTCTATTGGATCTAGTTGAACTATAATTGGCATGGCATGTGAAGTAACGATCTATATATAATTTAAAGTTTTTTAAACTCAAGTTTTGAATGGTTTCAATCTACATTTCGCATGTGATGTTTAATGTTTTAATGTTGCACGATATATTATCAAAAGTTTTTAAAGTTTTAAAGTTTTGGATGGTTTCAATCTACATTTGGCACATGTGGTATATAATGTTAAATGTTTATATTGGATAGTTGTTCACTATAATTGGCATGGCATGTCAAGTAATGTTGCACAAATCCCTTTTGGATGGTTGAAGTACATTTGGAATTTTAAGATTGCTTTTGATCTCTCCATGTAGTTTTGTTTGAATGAAAAAATTTCCAATAGGAAGAACATAGCTTTTCAATGCAACTAACCATGTATCAATTGAACTCTAATTGAAAAAAGAGTTTAAAGAAGTAGATATATGTACAAATTATCCCTTTAATTTTGATTGGAAATATAAGTCTAGTACATATATATGTTTGTTGAATTTGGGTCAATGTCATTAATGCACTCAAATAGGTAGCCTTGTCGATTTATTTACATTGTTGAAACTTAAATTACCAAAAAATCCAACTAGTTTTTCATCAATGCACATAGAAAAACTACTTGGAACAATTAATTGTGCATTCTAGAACATATCTATCCAAGACAAGTAACATTTTTTATCAATGCACATTGAACATATCCGACCATTGGACAAGCAGATTTTGTACTAGATTTTCAATCAGGATTAGAGATGTGGGTCAAATCCCACCAAAAGTCAGAGAAGTGCTCCGAGTCTCTTGTCTGAAAGGAATTTTCGTACAAAACTATACTGCAGATGATTTATTTACATTGTGTCCATACTTTTTACCAAAAAATCCAACTAGTTTTTCATCAATGCACATAGTAAAAATAGAACAATTAATTTCACTCTAGAACATATATATATATATATATATATATATATATATATATATATATATATCCAATACATATATAACATTTTTCATCAATGCACATGTATAGAAAAGCTACTTTCAGTTGATACTAGAGCACGTGCTTGTACCCAAACAATTTGTACATGTGCAAACACTTGCACAAATAACATAAGCAGCTCAATTTTTAGTTGAGTACTGGAAGTTATAAAACATATTTAATCCAAAGATAATAAATTGTTGGACAATTCACTCAAAAAAATTATAATGGAATTCCATCCTCAATAATCCGTTCATGATCGGATTTTGACATTTTCCATCTCTTAATTTTCGATTTTTTCTTTGATTGAACTTCTATCAACTTTATGCGTGCTGCACACACCAAGTGACTATATTGACAACTTATGGAATCGGGTTCATAGTCTTCAAAGTAAACAAAGTCTCCACTTTGATGAGTTTGTTTGAAAAAATAACCTTTCAGTATAATAGACCCTTTGTCATACTGAAATCCGTGATCATTAAAGTCTTGTAATAATTTCATTTTTCATTCGGTGCAACGCATCAAATAATATTTCACATTTTCATCGTTGTCAATAGGTGCAATTACAGCAAAAACATCTCCTGCACAATAAAATAAATTTAACATTTAATTATGCATATTTAAATTTATTTGTAAATCTTTAAATCATTAAAAAGTAATTCAAATGTTACCTTCTCTAACAAGATCAGAAACTCGATCACCATCGGATGATATTGTAGTTTCCTCTGATTCCATTTCTTCAAACATTGCAACATACATTTTTCCCTTTGTATTTAGCTCTGTATGTTTCCAATCGTTCACATACATTTTGTTTTCACAGACGTCATTGGATTTTGTGTTGTCTATGCAAACATCACAAAAACAAGAATATTTTCTTTTATCCAATGCAAACACATTTCTGGACAACTTTGTTTGAATTGAATGCAATTTTCGAGTCCCTTTTATTGTTTCAACGTCATTTCCAATTGATCTATCTACGTCTTCGATTCCAATATGCCAGAAAAACCTTTATATGGAAAATTAGAAAAAAGAATTTGTAAATATGATATCAAAATACAATCAAAGATAATCATTGCATGATAAATGTACAATGTTTAAAATTAGATTTCCAATATAAATTAAATTGAATGTACCTTCGCACTTCTTTTGATGGGTTTCTCTCATGGCTTAGAGCAACGATGCACCCTTGAACAAATTCTTCAGTGTTCACAAGTCGGCTTGCAGAGTGGTTCATTTGATATCTTCAAAGTGCTCGTTTTATGCATGCTCCTACACCGTCATGTTCTCCTTTTCCATGGCCAGTCTCAAAGAAATTCCAACAATGTTTAATGTCGGTTTTCTTATGAAGACAACACAACCAAAAGAATGATCGTGCAGATTTGAATTGACCTGCGCATCCGTCTGACCATATCCAATGTTCATTGAATGTTATTCCACGATTTTTCAATGAATCATAAAATTTTCCAAAACAATGTTGTACAAAACATGTATCATGTGTACGATCGTCACTGATATAAAAGTGATATTCTTTAATGATATGTCGATTTTCACTCGTGATTTCTATATGATCGACATTTTGTTCAGCATGTCTATATAGAATATGGACGAGCATGGAGACTTGGTTAGAATGATAGTATTCACTCTGAATTTCTTTTTGTGGAACAAATGTGTAGTTTTCTGCAAAATCAATCACTGACAAAATGGTCCCTGGTGGAAAAACTTCACGAGATTTTTTGAATTGCAAGTCTTGCCATCGAGCTCTATGGGAATGCTTGGTGTATTTGTAAATTTTTGCCTCAAACTTTCTCAAAAAGTCTATCAGAAAAATTTTGTCTTCTAGTAATTCAATTCTTTTAACACTATTTGCACCTTGAATCGATGTATCGATATATTCATATCTCTTCCATTTCACTTTCATGTTGGACAATGATTGATCATTTATATCAATGCGATATTTGTTTTGAAATTTAGTCAAATGTCCACAATCATCGCATTTTTTACCACCAACACATTTCTTTTTGTAAAATAGTTCATCGCTTTCTCTTTCACATAGAATTTGAGATATGAAATCACGAATAGTGGAAGGAGGAGGTGAATCCTTCCATAATGTTCTACCGAAATCAAGGAATGTGTCATAATATAACTCAAATTCCACATGATAACGGCAACAACAAGTGTCGCGTACGGTGATAGGTTTTACATACCATGGTTTTTGTTAAACAAAAGCACTGAGTGAAACATGAATTTGACGATTCTCTTCTTTGAACTTGTTGAATAACTCTATCTGAGTGGTTTCCAAGAAATATTTTTCATGTTCTTCATACTGATTTCGTGCTATTCTTCTTCGCATCACATGCCTTGCAGTTGGCGAAGCACGCGAATTATTCTTCCAATATTCATATATTATTTTTTTAACATTTTCTCCAAGTCTATCTTTGTATGGTTGCCTACAAATAGCTCTCCAACAAGCGAGTTCATCATTTACATCTATTTGCAGCCGAAATTTCCGATGTTTGTGCAAATTTTTTCGCGAGGTTCCCAGTGCTCGTGCCATAGATGTTACCAAATGATTCTCTTGAGTACTTGATGAAACCATTTCCATCTGTATTCCTCTACGTACAATTGAAACATCTTTCTCTCTAGATCTCTTAATTGACTTTATAGCACTACTCATATTTTTTATCACATCTTCCTTCATTTTTTTTATCTTTGGTTGATTTTCGAATACCTAGTAGTGTCGTAACTTCTTTTAATTTCCTTAATGATAAGAGATCTTTCAACATTTGAGCCTGAACTGTCACTTGCTCATTTAAGAAATACTTTTCAAAAATGCAGTTAACACGATATCGTATAGCATGGTCAGGTTTTTTATCTCCATATGTGTGAGTGTCAACATTTTCTAACATCTCATTATCGATAGTGATTTCATCTGTACATATTCGAAAAAATAGTACATATTCAATAAATAACTATATTAATAAATATATCTATAATTTCAAATATTTTTCAAATTAGTTCATCAAATAAAAATTAAGCTTCACATTTTACATTAGGAAAATTTTAAATATATCAATAGATCATAATATTTACATTTACATACCTGCTTCAATTTCTGCTTGAGGTTGATTTTCTTCTTCAATATTTTGAGGAATATCTCTATCTGTTTACATTAAACAAATATTTTTCAAATTAGTTCATCAAATAAAAATTAAGCTTCACATTTTACATTAGGAAAATTTTAAATATATCAATAGATCATAATATTTACATTTACATACCTACTTCAATTTCTTCTTGAGGTTGATTTTCTTCTTCAATATTTTGAGGAATATCTCTGTCTGTTTACATTAAACAAAATATTTTTCAAATTAGTTCATCAAATAAAAATTAAGCTTCACATTTTACATTAAGAAAATTTTAAATATATCAATAGATCATAATATTTACATTTACATACCTGCTTCAATTTCTGCTTGAGGTTGATTTTCTTCTTCAATATTTTGAGGAATATCTCTGTCTGTTTACATTAAACAAAATATTTTCAAATTAGTTCATCAAATAAAAATTAAGCTTCACATTTTACATTAGGAAAATTTTAAATATATCAATAAATCATAATATTTACATTTACATACCTGCTTCAATTTCTGCTTGAGGTTGATTTTCCTCTTCAATATTTGAGAGGGCTTCTAACTTTCTTTTGCGAGATTGTCTCGTCTCTTCTCTACGTTCCTCAAGGTCTCTTTTTCGATCATATTTTCTCGCACAAGTTCTTCGATTTCCCATGATAATAGGGTATGAAGTTCAAAAAATTTCCTTCAAAAAATTAGACAATAACTCGATTACAAAAAATATCACAAAATATTTAATTTAAAAAAATTCAGTTTAAATTTTTTGCAAAAAATACATACTCCAATTCAAAACACTTACTTTAAAAAATTCGAGAGAAAAATGTCTTATAAAAATGAAACAAAGCTCAAAAGATTTACTTCAACTCAAAACACGTACATACCTCCAAGAAATGTCTTTTGAATGTACGTCCAAGAAATTTTTTTAAGTTCAAAACAATTTTTTGCAAAATCAGGCCGCCTCCAAGAAATGTCTTCCAAAAAAATTCTTTAAACCCAAAAAAATTCTTTGTAAAATCAGTTTGCTTCCAAGAAATGCTCTTAAATCCAAAATTTGAAGAATTTTTTTTCAACCCAAACCAAGATCTTTGTAAAATGAGATGAAATGTGCGAAAATTGTGACTAATTTCGTGGCAATTTATATTGCCGCGAAATGTGTTTTAGTAGGGGCTTCGAAAAAATTTCCGGTCGACAGAAAGTTATACAAGAGTTCAGTCGAACTTTTGATTAAAATTTCGGCCGAACTATTAACTCGTTAGATTTAATGAGCCGTCGACGCAAAACATAGTTCGGCTGAACTGTTAATCAAAGTTCGGCCGAACTAATGCGTCACCAGTTACGCAAAAACCAAGCTCTGAATACGTTTCTGCAACTTTTGACTGATTAAACTCCATGAAAGGTTGTTAATTAATTATCGGAACCAAGACAATCATTTTCAAAATTGAATCTAATTTCAGGAAATATAACTTTTATGGAATTTCATAAATGTTTACTAATTTTAATTATTTTTCTAATAAAATGGGTGCAAACAATTTCTGAGGGTCATTGTGATTCAGTGAAATCAAAATTTTGTATCTCCCAAAATACATTGTAAAAAAAAATTGAAAAAATTATGGGGCATTACATTGGTCCGTCGTCTCTAATGGGTAGCTTTTAGATTTTTAGTTTATAACTTATATGTTAAGAAATTTCTTGCGTCGCGAAACATATCCAAAATATGCAGTTTTTCGTATTGGACCAGTTCAAAAAATTCTAGTAATTATGATATGCATCCATTGGCTTTGTAAATATGAAGAAACCAAAGTAGACTCTATCTAGATTGTTGTAACACATTTTGTTTTCTCAAAAACACAAATTTTCAATGAATACAACATTGCGTCATAACATGACTTCTTATGAATCCTTTGATTGTTAAGAAACACACACTCAAAGAAACGCTAAGTTGACATATCAAATCTGCATAAAAAAATTTCAAAAATAAGTAATAGAAAGCTTTGACAACCTATGGATATGACCTTATATCATCCAAGCCTACAGGGGTCATAATGCATTTTTCCTCAAAGAATTGGATGGATCAAAGTTACTTGGTGGACCTGTGAATGACGGGATGTTGAAACATTATTTTCCACAGGAATATAAGTGTTTCTTGATAAAAACATTGTAAATATCATTGTCTTTAATTATTTTGATTGGTTGACCTATTATCAAAAGTTGAAGCCCGCAGAGAATGCCCTAAGCTCCTGATTAATGTGCCACCATAGCTACTACAACAACACAAAATAAATCATATGCATAAAAATACTAAAAGCATAACATTCAAGGCTACTGGTCAAAGGTTCTTGGCACCTCACAGAGAAAGTGCCATCCCCAGTTGTAGCCACTGTTAGGGTCCTATAATTTATGGGATCACAAGGTGACTAACTATTTTCTCTTAGTTATATCAAATTGTAAATAATATTGCATGTTGCAAATGATTTAAAAAAAATATACTAAAAAAAAATGAAAAATGAAAAGAGGGTATTTGAAAATAAATAAATAAAAGAAAAAGAAAGAAAAAAATAGAGAAAGAATGAAAATAAATATGAGAACCCTGTGAAAAAATAAAAATAGAATTGAAAGTGATGCAAATTTAAATGCCACTACTTGATAGATAGTTTGATTTTATATAGTAAATTGAATGTTGTGTGCAGCTTGCTCAAAATGCCAGAACCACTGAGTCATTGTTTAGATCATACATTTTAATCATGATCAAACAATTTTAAATTTTTTTCAATTAGATTAGAGAATAAAATTATACAAACCGTCTAATCTTAGCTAATGTCAGTTAGGTAGATGAATAAGGCTGATACAAATTTTTAAGCTGACTCAATGAAGCAGTCAGCAAATAGGATAGAGTATGTTTTTTTCTCCTCAAAGAAAATAAAATAAGGGTTTTCTAGTCCAAATGCACACTTTTTATTGGTAAAAAATGGTATTAGATTAGAAGAAAATTGAATTCAAAAAGGGGCAAAGGGTAAAATGTGCCTAATTTTATATGAAAGGCTCAAAAATGTGTTTTATCCTAAGTTTGAGAAATATTATGAGATATGCGCTATTAGCTTAAGTTTGGGATCAAAATACTTTATCTTAAGTCATAAAGCATTATGTATTATAACCAAAGTCTTCCGCCCATGTCATAAGGTTCGAAAGTGACAAAAGGCTTTTGTTGCATGTGGTAAGTCCCTCGCTCTACGCAGCTGCCCGATTAGCACTCCACCAGATCAACGGCTGACAACCCTTTTCAGCCCCCCCTTTCCATCCTCTCTTTACCGGCATGGTGGGGGGGGGTCCGAAAAGATGTTTTCCTCCCCGCTGGACCTACCTTACATCTCAACCTCTCGCCATTTCGCACCCCCCCTCACAAACCATAAACCACCTCGACCCCCCTTCGAAATCCACCAAACCGTCCTCCTTTCCCACAATCTTTCTCATGTGCCTCCCCCCACTCACTTCTTGACACGTGTCTCAAACTGTTATGATATTGAATGCTTTCATGGGATAACTGTTCGAATTGGTAATAGACCTGTGCCTCCAATGGAAATTGCGCCATAACCATAAAAAAAACCTCCCATCACCATTTTCTTTCCTTTGTATTGTAGATTCTTCACTCCATCATCACTTCCAAATTCCACTTCCATAACCGACAAAGAGACTGATCAAGCAGAGGGGAAAGATACCATTTCCATTGATATTTGACTCACACCAAAAATTCTAGGTAATTCACCATTACCTTCCTGTTACTGCAATTCTAATTGATAGACTGCATCTTAAAAAGAAGAATGACGATGTCGCAATCAACCCGATTCTTCCTCCCCCTGTTGATCTCGATCAAATCCCACTTGCAGACAGGGATTAGAAAATTGCATACTAAGTGCGAGTTAAACCTTTTCGAATTGTACTATTGGCTCGAAGACAAATTCATAGAAAAAACTGATGAAATTGGACTTTGGGAGTCAAATTTACCCCTCCACATCTTCTCTCAGACCCATCATTTCCTTGAATTCATTATGAAATGTCAAGCATGTTATCTACCCAACTAGAGAGCCATTATAGCCCCAAGTGGGGAAGTGTTATGCACTATTACTTCCAAAACAATTGATTAGATGATGCAGCTCCCTCCTATTGAAGCCAATACACCTTTTTCTGTAGAAGCCTTAAAAGAACTGTATCAGAAATTAGATTTCTCCAAAAGAACACATATTTTTGATATTTTTATGCCTAAAAATGCCCAACTTCCCAAGAAAAATCCACCTTATGCTTCTTCCATGTTCCCTGATCAAGCCAGACTTATCATTTCTATGATTTCATTCTAGCTAGGTTATTATTTTAATGAGTGGATAGATGAACCCCTCCTTGGTTTTTTGTCAATTTTCTCTACAGATCAAAAACCTTAAGTTGTTTTTAATTTTAGTTAATATTTGGCTAATAGCATACATGAACAACTCCTAAATTTACAAACTTAATGAGTATTCAAGTATGCTTATGTTATTTCATTTATGTTCATTTATTACCAAGCAGAGAGGTTCCCATGTTCGCTGCAAAAATTAGATGAAGAAGGGAACCCACAGTCAGTGATTTTCTGGACCTCTTTGGTGAGAATATATTCAGATGAGTACACCTTCAAAGAATACATAGAACAATTCATTCATCCAGTCATCAGCCTTCTGACTATAAATGGAAACAACACTCAATAATGTGTTTTATCCTCCCCGCTAGACCTACGTTACATGTCAACCTCTCACCATTTCACACCCCCCCTCACAAACCATAAACCACCTCGACCCCCTCCGAAATCTGCCAAACCATCCTCCTTTCCCACAATATTTCCCGTGCACCTCCCTCCACTCACTTCTCGACATGTGGCTTAGACCGTTACCATATCGAATGCTTTCTTGGGATAACTGTTCGAATTGGTAACAGAACCATGCCTCCAATGGAAACTGCGTCATAACCATACAAAAACCTTCCATCACCATTTTATTTCCTTTTTATTGCATATTATTCGCTACACCATCACTTTCAAATTCCTATTGCCACAATACACTTCCGTAACCGACAAAGATATTGATCAAGCACAAGGGAAAGACAACATTGCCACTGATATTCGACTCACACAAAAAATTCCTAGTATTTCACCATTACCTTCCTATTACTACAATTATAATTGATAGGATGCCTCCTAAAAAGAAGAACGACAATGCCCCAATCAACCCAATGCTTCCTCCACTGGTCAATCTCAATCACATCCCACTTGCAGACAGGGATTAGAAAATTGCAGACTAAGTGCAAGTTCAACCTTTTCGAATTTTATTGTTGGCTCGAAGAAAAATTCATAGAATAAAATTATGAAAATGGAATTTGGGAGTCTAATTTAGCCCTCCACATCTTCCCTCAGACCCATCATTTCCTTGAATTCATTAGGAAATTTCAAGCATGTTATCTACCCAACTAAAGAGCCATTGTAGCTCCAAGTGGGGAAGTCTTATTCACTATTACTTCCAAAACAATTGATCAGATGATGCAGGTCCCTCCTATTGAAGCCAATACACCTTTTTCTGTAGAATCCTTAAAAGAATTGTATCAAAAGTTATATTTCTCCAAAAGAACACATATTTTTGATATTTTTCTGCCTAAAAATGCCCAATTTCCCAAGAAAATCCACCTTATTCTTCTTCAATGTTCCCTGATCAAGCCAAAATTATCATTTCTATGCTTTCATTCCAACTAGTTTATTATTATGATGAGTGGATAGATGAACCTCTCCTTGGCTTTTTGTCAATTTTCTCTACAAATCAAAAACCTTGAGTTGTTTTTAATTTTAGTTGATTTTTGGCTAATAGAATACATGAACAACTCCTAAAGTTACAAACTTAATGAGTATTCAAGTATGCTTATGTTCTTACATATATGTTCATTTATTACCAAGCAGACAGATTCCCATGTTCGCTGTAGAAATTAGATGAAGAAGGGAACCCACAGTCAATGATTTTCTGGACCTCTTTGGTGAGAAAATATTCAGATGAGTACACCTTCAAAGAATATGTAGAAAAATTCATTCATCCAATCATTAGTCTGCTGACTAGAAATGCAGAGCCAAGGATCAGTGAATAAATTAAGAAGATCCTGCACCTGATAGAGCAGGCCACAACAGGATATTGGTACCTTTACCAAAACTACACAGAGATCAGGGTGTATGGGTGTGATCTTCCACCATACAAGCTACCAAAATACCTCCTAATGAGAGTATTTTCCCTGGTGTATATAATACAAATGATAAATTTAGATGAAATTAATTTTGTCTCAGCAAAGAAGAAGTCTCAGTTAAGAATAAAGACACTGGTTGGTCCCTTTATTTGTAACAACAGGGCAGTTGGTGAAGAAGCAAATAAACTCCTCAAGCAAATGAATTTTAATATCAATTTTACATGGTCTTATGATCCTTTGGGACTAATATCCAAGATGAGGGTGGAACACAAAACCACTCCTTATGTTCATACATAGAGGCCAAATATTGAAAGGTATATGTATCAATTGGACTGGATATAGAACACCTTAGAGGAAGAAGAGGAGCAACTCATGCCAACATCTACTCTACAAAATCCTACTCCTCAAGATAAGACAAAGAAAATACATAAAGAGTAAGGATATCCTTCAGTTTTGGGAAGTTCACCAAAGGAATTCAAGATAATGTACAGAAAGAAAACTCAAAGATGTCCTAAGACATATTTAGGAGAAGAAGAACAACAACAAGCTACCATAGTCATTAAAGAGCCACTCTCTTCTGCACAATCAGGTAGAAAATTCATAGATTCCCCAACAACATCATCAGTGTCACAAGGTCATCAAGACCCAACCCAAAAATCTAGGCTAATTCAGGGAGATAAAGAGAAGATTATTTTTTAACAAATTCAAAGAGATAAAGCTCAAGAATGATATCCTTAAAGGCAACACCTACATTCAATTCTGGAAACAAAATCCTAATGCTCAAAGCAGGATGCTATTAAATTTTGATTCAGAGAAGGGGAGAATTCAAATGGAATACTTGCAAGCTTAGATTTCACATCCACAGATGACTTCCGATTACAAGAAAACCTCCTTTGAATTTGACACAAAAGATATTCATCCCATCGATTAGATGGAGATTCATAAGCAAACAGGAGAGATGATTTTTTTCTACTTTGACTAACACTTCTATGAATGCTTCAAAGCTATAGGTGTCTCTCACAAATGTTCAATCTCAGCTTAATATTTAAAGGATTTCATCTCTGGCAAAGGACACCAGAATCAAATCATTAGAAGATCTGTTCATAAGAATGGGATATGATCCAGTGAATGTCAAAGATGTTGAAGAGTTAATAAAGAATAAAAATGTTGATATTACAACACTTATAAATTACCTAAATATGCCACCAACCGAAGACCCACATGTGAAATAAATAGGAGAATCAGAAAACCAAAAGGAATAAATTCTCAAATTGATCATGGAGCAGAATGTACAAACCAAAAATATGGAGATAGATATGGATAAATTGATCAAGGAGAAGGAAAAAAATACAAAACTAGCCATGATTCCCTTGGATGAAGTGTGTCTTACAACAATACCAACTACAAGAACTTCTACATCAACATCACCTCCAACCCAACCCACAGATGCTACAAGAAAACTCACCAAAGCCAAGGAAGACATGTCAATACAAACTGAAGAAATCAAGAAGTTGCAGGGACAGGTAAAGGCTTTATAGGAGCATAAGAACATAAGTGAAGCATCACACATGGCTAAGGCACAAAAGTCCCAAATATTGATGGGAAGGATACATCAATTAGGAAAAGAGACAAGCATGGGCCAAACCTTAGCCCAAGAAAAAGCAAACATATCGTAAAAAATCCTTAAGTCAGTGAATGAGATTTGGCCTTCACTATAAATCATTTTTGAACAAAATGAATTAATTCAGAAATCCAAAGAAGCAATTGTGTAGAACAAAGAAAAATTGGGTGACGAGCCCACTGATGCCAGTGATATGATTAAAATTTTTAATTCTAAGAATAAATATGAGCTGGAGGAACTAGGAGTTGAAGATAGAGCATAAAAAATACTGGAATTCAATAAGGTTATGAATAAACCAAACCTTGTCCTTCAGCTGGAAAAAAAATTTCAAGGGCTGGAATTTTCTATTAACAAGTTTTTCAATAGGATTGAAGTGTTTTTTTTTTCTAAGTCTAAATTCTACTACTGAAACATATAATACATACAGCGAAGGGCCTTCACAGGCGACATGAGTTCAACAAAATAGCAAGAAAGGGCTGCCCGCAAGGGGAAACCAGCCTGAAAAGAGTGAGAGAGCTGCCTTGAATGAGGAAACCAGCTTCAGCGTAACCATATAACTGTGACTATAGTTTGACAAACCCAATGACTAAAACTTCTAAAAACAACAAAATTACATAAAATCTGAACAAAATTACTTGAGAGAGCCTGCCTGAACTAGAGGCCATATTCATCAGAGGGGGGCTCTTCTTCAATTCTGCATCAGTAGCCGTCATCGTCCTCTGGGATGGGACAATTTCCTGCTGCTGTTCCTTTTGGAGCTGCTTCTCCTCCCGCCGCGCCATAGTCTTCTAGCTTGTCTTTGTCCTGTGGAGGACAAGAGCTGCTAGCGCCTGCCTTTGGAGAAGTTTCTTTAACGCCAAGTTGAGAGACCTGAGCAATATCGGAAGGGCCTTGCAGGTTGGAAGGGTGCGCAGGCTAGGGAGGATCAGAGGTAGCTTGCGGGATTTCCTTAAAAGTGATTGAGATGGTCGCTACAACAAGAGACCGAATGGTTTGACATTGGAAGTGAAAAAGAGCAGTGGAGGGGTTGGCCAGATAAGCGAAGTCAGCATTGCGGAGGCAGGGGGAAGACAGAGGGACCGAAGCACCACGCGAGTGGGAGGGAATGCTGCTACCAAACCCACGCCCGCGCCCACGCCTGTTGCGCATGTCAAGATATCTGCCATGCGTGCTATCAGAAGCAGAGGTCGAAGAATTGGTGGAGAGAGAGCGGCGATGGTTGGAGGGCCGGGCTCGGGTGCTGCCTCTGCGACACCTAAGTCTGTGCCTGAGTCTAGGCATTGTCCCACCAGAGTTGAGCGAGCGGGGCGAATTGCGTTGCGTGGAGGCTAAAAAACACAGAGAGGCAGGTGAATTGGGCTGAGACAATAGGCCGAAGTGCGAAGGGCAGAAAGGACTATGGGAATGGTGATAACCAGGGAGGAAATCCAAATAGCAACTCAGAAGACAGCGTTTGCCCAGTGCAATGCGTGAGCTAGGAAGCTCCGCTTCAGGAGGGCAGCCAGAATTAACCGGAGGGGGGAAATTCTTCATGGAACCTGTCAAATTAAGCTTCCACAGAGCCGAGAACTCATGCGTAGGGGTGATGGACGAGAAACTGAAGTCGAAGAGCGGCGTTAAGAAAAACTCACGGCCTCGTCTTCCCCACCGGCGTAAATGCCTCTGAGGATGGCGGCCAGAAGGGTTAAGTCGATCGAGGCACCATAAATTCTTGATGCAGGTAGCCATGTGGCCTTGCCACGCGCCGTCCTTCTCATTGAATGCCATCGCCTCACTGGAATGCACCCGCATCCAGGGCAATAGGATTGAAGTGTTGAACAACAAGGGCCTGCCAATTTTGCTTGTGATAAATGACAAATTGATGACCCTGTAGGACTACAACATGAAATTGAGAGGTGTGGCTAAGGAAAGCTCCAAGTTTGTAGGTTTACAAGGCAGCATAACAGGGAAAGCTTTTCTGGAGGCATTGGAGAATGATTTAACCACACATCATGAGGTAAATCACATCTTTGTCATCAAGCCTACTTTTTCCAAGTACACTGAAGTAGATGAGATCTATAGGAGGGTAACTAAATTTGTCAATTATGAATGAAAAAAGATAGGAGAAGCTTTGTGAGTTACTAGATTAAGTGAGTAATTCTATCTTCAGTTGGAGAAATAACAACGCAACAAGGATCAAATTGACAGCTCAACAACAACTTCCTTCAAATCAGGGCCACCTTTCAAACAATTCCAACTTGTCTTATTAGTTTGTAATAGGAGATATAATTTGTTTTAGATTTAACTAGAATATATCCTGATCAGTTATGACTGATTTTTGTAATTTTTTGTACAAATACTTCAGTTTTTGAAGTATTGAGGGTTGATTTTCGCATTCCATAAGCTATTGTACTTATTCATTTGAAGGGATGATCAGTAATAAAAAGGACATTCTTCACAGGATTCATGTGTTGGACTATTTGGTGATGTGTTTCTCTCACTGTCTATGTGATTATTATTTTTTTTTCCCATACTTATGTATTCTTAAATCTGAATTACTTTACAGAAATTTGATGAACAAGATTTGTTGAAACATACACTTTGATTATGGTTGTGGGTAATTTAAATGTTTTCCTTTGATATCAAGTTAAAGAATTCTTAACTTCTCTTTGGCTTCAATTGAATCTATTTCTTTTCATCTATTACATTTCATTTAAATCTAAAAGATCCAATTATTTCACCTACCCTACCCTGTGAAACTCCTTTGAAAATCTGAGACAAACCCATGTTAGTTTGCAGACTCCATAGCCCAATGGAATTTTAGGTATTAAATCAACCAAAAAAATTAAAACAAATCACAAACAATAAAGCAAGCAACTGTGCATTAATAAATAGCCTACAATTATCAATACAACAGAGATAAATCTGACAGAGAGATCCCTCTCTGATTTTAGGAAGGCTAGACCCTAAACTCAAAAGTGGTTCTGCGGTTACTTCTGTGGTTTCTTCCAAAACCTCAGAGATTAAGAGATAAGAGAATTAAAGCCAAGAGGATTCAAAACCCTTGTACAAAACTACTAACCCACTTATTTGAATTGAATTTAAGGGTGTTATGACTGAGAAGTACTATAAGAATTAGATATAAATTTAGCCTAACCACAGGCTCAAAATGATGCAAAAAAAACCTAAGAGATTTCATATAAAAACCCTTGTGAAACCCCACTTTGAGCACTCCAATTCTCTTTCACAAAGAAAACATAGAGTTGCAACACTTTTTCATAAGCTATATAGAGTTTTGGGTAAGCTTTGAACCCTCTGTCAAGACTGTAGAGGAGAGTTGAAGGGTTTTATACCTTGTTTTGAAATTTTTCAAGCACAATTTTTGTAGAAAACGGTTCTCTTAAGACCCTTAATAATGACTCATAAGAGAGAAAAACAATTAAATGAGAAAAAAAACACCACAAAGAGACATATTGTGGCTCCATAATGGATTCATCAGTTCTTTTTATATACAATTTTCTCTATAACAAAGTAATTTTGACCCAAAGGCTTGCTCAAGGCCTTTGGTAGATAGTTCACTAGATATATACTTAACCCATAAAAGTAAAGATGAAGAAGAATGAGAGTGCACCTTATCATGGAAGGTGGATGATTAGTACTTTTAGTGGTGGAGCTCCTAGAAATATTGGTCCTTTAGCTCCTTACACCTATAACGTGCACACAAAATATAGAAAACCACTATATCCATATCCCTATAAACAATGTTAGAATTAGCATTCATAATAACCCAAAAACATACATTAAAAATAAAATAGAAAAAACATGTTGCTGGGTAGCAAAGTATGACCTTTATCATACCAAAAAAAGCTACAATGTTTCTCCCTTAGTGATCCTTTCCCTGACTCCTCCTCTCATCACAACTCACAATCAAACTCACTGTGTTTATAACTTATCACAAAGAGAAGTGGGTTATAAATTCAACAACATTTCACTATCTTTAAATTTTCTCCCTTTTCTCCACAGAGAACATTTCTTAGATAGACAACTTTGAGGAGTGATCATATGTATCTAAACACTTTGTTGACCATATTTCATATAGTCCTTTCATCATTATATTCAAAATCTAATCAATTTTTACCTATTCCAACCTTATCCATTCATTGTGCTAGTTCTAGTTGTTCAAAATATCTTTTGCTAAGTAAACAAAGCATTGCAACTCTCCCTGGTAGACCAACTAGAGCATTTCAACCCTTCCTCATAGTGTTCTATGGGTGTTGGAGAGGAAAAAATGAGTTTTCGAGAGGGTTTCCATAGAATTTTTCTTGAAATCTACCCCTCATTTTGAGGTTTTTCTCTAGTGGACCCAAGTGAGTGTAATTATGAGCTATGATAGACCAAAGGGATGATATTTTGAGCTATTATAGACCAAAGGGGTGATATTTTGAGCTATAAAAATGTGGTATTATTAAGCCATGGTATTGTAATAAAACCTTTTTATAGGTTAATAATTTCCGTGATAAAGTTGGGATGAATCTGCTTGGTTAATAATCTAGTTACATGGTTTTCTAAATGTATACATGTTTAATTAATATACTAATTCTTTTTATAATAATAATAATAAACTTTAATTTAGTTACTGTTTATGTTTTTTTAATCTTTGCAATGTGAGATGTATCATGTAAATGTTAGTTTTGATTTTTATCAATGTTTAACAACCATTTAATTTATATGGTTGCATTAATAAATAGTTAATAAGAAAATAATTCTTATTAATTTCTTATTAATAATGTTTAACAACCATTTATAATTTCTTAAGTGAAAAGTAAGTGTGATAATTGAGCAGTTCAGAAGATGCTAAACATTGATCCTTTGGAATAATTTCAATCCTTTTAAGTGATGTCATCTAGTTCAAAGTTGTGTTTCTTGCTACAATGGTTTGTCTCCCTAGAATAGGTGAGGTGTGTACATTTACTACAATGTTTTGTCTTCCTAACATAGGTGGAGTGTGTATATTTTTTGCATGAATCTTATAACAAAGTCTTGTAGATGAGCTTATTGTATTCACAATGTTAGTTGCATGAGGCGTGAGATGGGATGGGATTATTGTATTCATAAGATTAATTATTATTAGTAGTACAATTAGTATAATGTTTGTATTAATTTTTTTTAAAGAAATGACTAGTTTAATTATATTATCAAAAAGCTAGATTATGGGCAAGGTCCCTTAAAAGGTTCATATTGTTCTTCATAGTAAATTGTGTGCATCATTCCAAAATGAAGACAACCTATGCTTGCAATTCTTTCTACCAACAATTCAGTACATATGCCTTCTAGACTCGAAAAAAGACACCTAGTATTAGTTTATATTTACATAGCTAAAACTATTTTTGACAAACTAACTGACATTGGATGGTCCCTTCGCGGGAGCTTCAATTGACTATGTAGATTCTTGGCCTTCCTTCTACTATTCCCAGTCTAGCTTATTCTACTTTCTCTCGGGATCCTCATTAGACTCTATATCTGCATACTTGTCTTGGAACTCATTATCAAATTTCTCCTCTAGTTCATTCAACCTTATCTCCACCACAACCATTTATGTCTTGCTTTCCAACTCCTTTTTTTCAACTTTTCCTTCCAAAATGTCTACTTAGTTTCCAAAAATTGCATCTTTTTTCACATCCATTTCTCTTCCAATTCAATCCTCCTCAACAATGCCTACATCAACCCTTCAATGGTCGTCAATAACCAATCTAATAGTGCATTTAATCTCTTGTGAAAAATACTATGGGCCCCATCTTCATTTCCAGCCATTGATAAACCTTGGTGTGATAGAGCTCTTCGAAGGACTCGAAATTGAATCCCCCCCCTACTGATCTCTCTTCTCTATAAATTATCTTGACCCTTAGTAGAGAAATTGCACCATATATATAATTCCCACCACCCCTGAAGAACCATTGCAGAGTAATTGAATGTGTATCTGCCATGATCATGTGAACCTCCCTATGAGAGTTTTGAATTGAATGCCAAGGGGAGAACGAAGCAAAGAGGCCAAAGAGAATTAAAGCCCTTCCCATATGAAAAGGCCAACAATTCATCAACCACCACCATAACCTACTTAGTGGAGTGAGAGCCTGCCTCCACTTGTACAACTTGCGTACTCCAAGTGTTGCAACCCATGCTACATACATACTCCACCTTTATTCTACACTTATGATGCTCGTAATTGATTTGTCTTCCAAATCTCGAGGTCTCTATGGGAATAATTATTCTTGGCACCTAAGTCTGTTGCAATTAAATCAAATTTGTTCTAAAGGATATTTTCCGCTGAGATGATCTAAAAATTCAAATATATAAATTGGGTTTTGATTCATATTTTCATGGGATTGGTTGATATAATGTTGAACCTGGTTCTATTTCCATAGTCCCTTGAGCTAGTGTTGTTCCTTTATTGGCCATTTCATTTGCCTTAGAATTAATGTTTTTATACACATGATATAATTCAATATGTTCAAATTGATGCATTAGCAAAATAATTCTCTGAAGAGCTAATGGGAGGGATGAATTAAAATTTTCTTTGACTTTTTGAACTTGTTGTATCACGAGCATTCATTCAACAAAAACAAAAATATTAGAAAATTTACTTGTGATTTCCTATCTAGACATTGCCACAATGCTAAATATTCAACTTGGTTGTTGGAAAAAATGCTCAATCCCCAAACAAATTTAAACTCCTTTAATTTATTGGACGATAAATAATTCCTCATGCTCTTGCTACTCATATGTTTATATTATTCATATTAAAAAAGTTATATATTATTATAAAATAAAATAAACTAAAATGATTATTAAAATTGATGAATATATAATTGGTGAAAGAGTTACAGGTTAAAAAATAATAATAAAATAGCTAGATTTAGGAGAAAATAATTTTAAAAAAGAAAAGTAATAAAGTAAAAAGTAAGCCTTCTAAATAATATTAATTTAAAAAATAAATTTAAAAAAAACGAAGAGAATAGGATATAAACCTTAAGTAAATAATTGAAAAAAGGCAAAAACAAATGAATGAAATAGAATAAATCAATTGCATAAATAATGTGATGGAAGGAATAAAGAGGTTAAAGGAATTAAAATATTAAAAAGAAAAACATAAACCAGTTTTAAGTGTTTTTTTAAACTATGAATAATGTTGAAGCTAATATTGGTCAATACATACCTTTGAAGTTTTTTAAAATTATGAAATTACTTTGCAATCATCGATTTAAAAAACCAATCAGAGAATGTGTATATAATAGGTTCTTTAAAGTAGAATCAAATAATATAATATAAAGTAGAATAGGTGAGGTGTGTACATTTACTACAATGTTTTGTCTTCCTAAATAGGTTCTTTAAAGTAGAATCAAATAATATAATATAAAGTAGAATAGGTGAGGTGTGTACATTTACTACAATGTTTTGTCTTCCTAACATAGGTGGAGTGTGTATATTTTTCGCATGAGTCTTATGACAAAGTCTTGTAGATGAGATTATTTTATTCACAAATGTTAGTTGCATGAGTTAAGAGATGGGATGGGATTATTGTATTTATAAGAGGCATTTTTTTTTTTTAAAGAAATGATTGGTTTAATTATTAAAAAGTTGGATTATGGGCCAGGTTTTTAAAAGGTTCATATTGTTTTTCATGGTTATTGTATTCATAATTTCAAAATGAAGAAAATCTATGCTTGAAATTTTTTTTACCAATAATTTGGTATATATGCTTTTTAGACTCGAAAAAAGACATTTAGTATTAGTTTATATTTACATAAAAGAATTAAAACTATTTTTTGACAAACTAATTGACATTGGATGGTCCCTTTGCGAGAGCTTCAATTTACTATGCAAATGCTTGACCTTCCTTTTATTGTTCCCAGTCTATCTTATTCTACTTTCTCTCAAGATCCTCAGTAGAATATATATCTGCATACTTGTCTTGGAACTCGTTATCAAATTTTTCCTCTAGTTCATTCAACCATATCTCCATCACAACCATTTATGTCTTGCTTTCCAACTCCATTTTTTCAAAATTTCCTTCCAAATGTTTTCTTCATTTCCAAAAATTACATCTTTTTTCACATCCCTTTCTCTTCCAATTCAATCCTCCTTGACACTACCTGCATCAACCCTTCAATGGTCGTTAATAACCAATCTAATAATGCATTTAATCTCTTGTGTAGAATATTATGGGCCTCATCTTCATTTCTAGCCACTGATAAACCTTGATGTGACAAAGCTCTTCGAAGGACTCGAAATTGAATTCCCCCCCTACTGATCTCTCTTCTCTATAAATGATCCTAACCCTTAGTATTCTAATTGATGAATCATATTAGCTCATCAGCGGGAAAAAGAGTTCATATGTGGTACCAATCAAAATTCATAATGTCAAGGTCCATATATCCTAGTGCCTATCCTCATTTGATGATCTGATTCCTGGTTAAAGAAATAGGTTATAAGAAAAAGTGAAGTCAAGGTCTCTCTAGTCGGTAGTTTCATCTTATCCCCAATTCTCTAGCAGTACCTCCAAAGAAAGAATTTGTTAATTCAATGTTTTGGGGCTATAAGGTCTGTCTAGTTGTTCAAGTGGGTAACTAGAAGGAGCAGCAGGCATGAAAGGTAGGTCCATGTCTTTCCTAGAATGGGTAGAGATATTGCACCGTATATATAATTCCCACCACCCCTGAAGCACTATTGCAGAGTAATTGAATGTGGGTTTGCCATGATTGTGTGAACCTCCCTATGAGAGTTTTGAATTGAATGCCAAGGGGAGAATGAAGCGAAGAGGCCAAGGAGAATTAAAGCCCTTCCCATATGAAAAGGCCAACAATTCATCAGTCACCACCATAACCTACTTAGTGGAGTGAGAGTTTGCCTCCACATGTACAACTTGCGTACTTCAGGTGTTGCAACCCATGCTACATACATACTCCACCTTTATTCTGCACTTATGATACTCGTAATTGATTTGTCTTCCAAAAATCGAGGTCGCTATGGCAATAATTATTCTTGGCACCCGAGTATGTTGCAATTAAATCAAATTTGTTCTAAAGAAGATTTTACGTTGAGATGATCTGAAAATTCAAATATATTAATTGGGTTTTGATTCATAATTTTCATGGGATTGGTTGATATAATGTTGAACCTGGTTCTATTTCCAGAGTCCCCTGAGCTAGTGTTGTTCCTTTATTGGCTATTTCATCTGCCTTAGAATTAAAGTTTTTATACACATGATATAATTCAATATATTCAAATTGATGCATTAGCAAAATAATTCTCTAAAGAGCTAATGGGAGGGATGAATTAAATTTTTTTGTAACTTTTCAAATTTGTTGTATCACGAGCATTAATTCACCAAAAACAAAAATATTAGAAATTTTGCTTGTGATTTCCCATCTAGACATTGCCACAATGCTAAATATTCAACTTGGTTGTTGGAAAAAACTCCCAATCCCCAAACAAATTTAAATTTCTTGCATTTATTGGAAGATAAATAATTCCTCGTGCTCTTACTCTTGCTATTGTTATGTTTGTATTATTAATATTAAAAAAGTTATATATTGTTATAAAATAAAATAAAATAAATTAGAATGATTATTAAAATTGATGAATATATAATTGGTGAAAAAGTTACAAGTTAAAAAATAAGAAGAAAATAGCTAGATTTAAGAGAAAAGAATTTTAAAAAAGAGATAATAAAGTAAAAAGTAAGCATTCTAGATAATATTAATTTACAAAATAAATATTAAAAAAAAGGATATAAACCTTAAGTAAATAATTGAAAAAGGCAAAAACAAATGAATGAAATAGACTAAATCAATTGCATTAAATAATGTGACGGACGGAATAAAGAAGTTAAGGGAATTAAAATATTAAAAAGAAAAAGATAAACCAGCTTTAAGTGTTTTTTTAAACTATGCATAATGTTGAAGCTAATATTTTGACTTGGTCAATACATACATTTGAAGTTTTTTAAAATTATGTAATTACTTTGCAATCATCGATTTAAAAAAACAATCAGAGAATGTCTATATAATAAGTAATATAAAATGTTTTATGAAAGCATCGAATTTGGTGAAGTCCATGAAAACTATGAGATTAAATTCTTTAATATTCCTCGATAACATTTTAAAGGTTTTATATGATATAAAAATGGTTTTATATTTATTTGATTAAAATCTTAAAAATGTAGTGAATGAATTTATAATATAAGAAAGTAAAATAAACGTTTTCTTATATTTCCAATAGAAAATGGGAAAAAAATAAATATTCACTTTAAATTTTTTAATAAAATAAAATATATTTAAATAATTATAATTATAAAAACTAATATTTAAAATTATTGAAATTTATAAATATAATTAGAAAAAAATTTAAATAATTATAATTATAAAAACTAATATTTAAAATTATTAAAATTTATAAATATAATTAGAAAATTAGAAATATTAATTATTTAAAATTAATTAAATTTTGTTAAAATTTACAAATGAAAAATATTTAGTATAATTAAAAGTTAAAATATAGAACCCTTGAAATCTGCCCAAAAAAAGCAAACTGTTAAATACAATTAAAAGCTAAGATCTACATAAATACGCAGCTATTACAAGCCTATTAAAAGCTGCGCAAGAAAGCAACAATTAAAGGCTAAGATCTATATAAATATACAGCTATTACAAGCCTATTAAAAACTGCCCAAGAAAGCAACATATTTTAAAATAAGGTTGATAATATACATAAAAAAATTAACTTTTTACACCACTTCCCTTCTTAAATATTTAAGTAGTCACAAGTAGTGGAGTAGGTTAAAAGGGAAAAGTAGTGGGAGAGACTATAATAAGACAATATAGAAAATTAAAGGGTAATCAAGTGTACCACATAGGACAAGCGTTCTCAATGGCACTAGGTGTATTATTATTTAATATCTATAGGTACAAATTATTTCTCAACTTTCTACACAAATATGACTTTTTCTCTATAGGTACCAATATAGAATATGTACACATAGGAATATGGTTTCATGCTCTAACAACTGTAGAAGATGCTTGAAAAATAATATGAATAAATATAACTATTTACAAATCATTAAATTGGTCATGAAAGTGAACAAATAATATGCTGAAGACAATGATAACAATAAGTTGATGCCAAGAATATGTGAGTTAATGGATTTTTCATATAGATTTGTTAAATATCTCTTAACATTATTGTGTATTTAATAGCAATTAAATACAAATATGAATGTTAAAGCTTTCCATGACCCAAGTGAATCTACCCTATTGTACTGCATTCATTTATGGATTGTTTAAAAGTAGCTGAAATATTTTAACAGAGAATTTATATAAAATTCTCTGACACACTTATCAGCCACCAATTCAACTCCACATGAGTCAAATAGGCAGTGTACATCAACTATATAAATTAATCTCATCAAGAAAACATGCCGTATTGGTTGTCCCTTATTACACTTTTTATTTAATGGATAGAATTCCACTAGAAACCTTTGGCAGAGCCATAATCTATCAATAATATTTCTATAATAAGAATATCACTATCATTCATCATACATGATATTTTTATAATGAGAGTGAGCATAGATCATTCATCTTTCACCTTTAACTTCAGTCATCTGAATATACAAAAGTGGAGCATGTCATGTCAATGTCAAATTACAACACATTACAATTGGTTTTTAAAGTGTGCTTCAAATTACTTTTTTTATTATATAAAAATGGTACCTTTAAGAAATAAAATATTATATATTGATTGTTTTCTTTGATTCCAAACTTGTTCTTTAAGTAATGTTTGCAACTGCATTTTGACACACTTTGATTGGAGTAATGTCTGTAATTGCAAAGCATTATTATATATATTTATGCAGAGTGGGATATTTTATTTAAAAATGTCATGTTTATAGAGAACCTTACATGTTGTTAATATGAATGAGCTATGTTCAAATGTAAAGAAGATAGTGTAATTATGAGGTGGTGTTATATTTGTATCTAGGTGTTATATATAAAATATTTTCTATTATTTAATTTATTATATGTATTTTCAAAAATTGCGTGATAATACTTCCAATATAAAACTTTATATAAAGTTTTTATATCAATTTAACTAAAATAATTCATTGGTTTCACGAGTCTATATATATATATATATATATATAACCACTGAGAAAGCATTATATACATGAAAAGAAGCTTACAAAATATATATCATGATCATATAAATTCATTGGTTGCATGAGAATCTTACATGTCACGTATTTCTAGCGTTCCACTAGAAGAATGCGATATAATAAAAAAGAGTATGTTCTACTAATTCAATTGTAACCCATCAAAGCTTACTATTTTATCATTAAAAATAAATCCAAGTATTCTTTACATGATGATCGACAAATACATGATGACCAACCAATATATATATTATTTTGCATAAATATAGAGATAATTTATTATTTTCTGTAAAATTTAGTTTTGAATAGTTAAATAATAACATATAAGGTTTATGTTAATTTTAATAAAACGTTAGTAATAATGATTTTAATAATTAATAATCTCATACTAATTAACTATATCTTACATTAATTAATGAAAGTCAAATCGATTGTAAAATAAACAAAAGAATTTTAATACATATATTTATTTTTCAAGATCAGATTTAGGTATATCAATTCAAATAAAAATTAAATTAATTACTTAGGGGTTAACTTTTTGGTTATTTTTCTTGATTAATTTCAAAAAATTAGAAATGTCTTAATATTCTAAACGTCTTCTCAAATATAAATAGAGTAGGAAAGAGTATAACTTACTTTAAATGATAAGTACAAAAATTAAAAACGATAAAGTATTAGATATCATTTTGGGATTCAACTACACTAAGGCATTCAACATGACCATTTTCATGAGAGGTAGTTCAGAATCGACTAATTTCTCATGATTTTTGAATAGTCCACTTAACACTCATCGCATCTGGTGATGCTCACATGGTGAAGAAGTGGGATTGAAACTAGTGAAATGAATCACATAGTGTCAATCATCACTTCCAGGGCTTGCACTAAGGTTTTGCAAAATGGGGTAGCAAGCTAAGTGGGCCCGATTGTGGGGGGAAAACTCCACAGCTTAAGCACGCTTTTGAGCTAGAGGAGTTCAGGGATGGGTGATCTCCTAGAGTCCCCGAGCACGTGCAAGCCCTAGAAGTAATGATTGACGCTAAGTTCCAATCTCACTTCTTCACCCCCGTGAGCATCACCCGATGCAATGAGTGTTAAGTGAACTATTCAAAAATCATGAGAAATTATCTCGCCATTTAATTACCTCTCATGGAAATAGTCATGTATGAATGAGTTACTTAACGCAGCTTGAATCCCAAAAATAATATCTAATATGATGTACCACGAAACCCCTTATACTTATGATAAAACATATAATAAATTAAGTAACTACATGTGTAATTAAATGATATTAATTTTAATTTTAAGTAAATAACCAATAATAATTAATCAAAATGAAGTGTACAATTATTTAGAGGCAGGAGAAGTGATATCTATATATTAAATCAAAATACGATAATAACATAATGCTGAATATGTTGTAAACATGATAATAACATAATGTGTGAATATGTCGTTGGCACATTTGTTTGAAAAGCATAGGTTTCTCCTTACTTGGATCACTTATATATTTTAACTCTACTTCTTACTCACTATATGTGGGTGGATAAAAAAAATGATTCCAAAATTGAGCAAGAAAGGAATATCTATATATTTAAATCAAAATATAACAATAACATAATGCTTGAATATGTTATTGGTAACTTTGTCACAAACGTTTATGTTCCTCCTTACTTGGACCACTTATAAACTTTAACTCTACTTCTTACCTACTATATGTGGATGGGAAAAAAACAAAAATATAGATCTTGAACTTGATCAAGAGAGTCAACTTTATAAATAAAGGTTTCTATAGAAGGAAATTACCATAAAAAATTCAAATCTAAATTCTCAATACAATGCTATAACATAATGGTCTTAGAATGGTCGATACCGCTTCTCCAACATATAAACCTTATTCATACTTTATAATTTGTTTAAGTTTGATGGAAATGGAAATGGAAATTAGAAATATACATGTGTATGAAACAAGCATGCAATTAAGATGCTATTTTTTTTTCTACAGTTTTGGAATGAATACACACCTTGGTTCATAGGAAATAACATATGTACACTTCTTTCCTTAAGGAAAATTGTGTACACAATGTAAAAAAGTCCTTTTTAAATTACTTATGTGGAGTAGAAATGGCCAACAGGAAATATCTTGGCCAAAAGGGTCATTCCCAGGGTCAATGATGATCAAATAATGTTATATTAGATGTATTGTAATATATGAAATCAAAAGGAAAGCCAATATGATGATAATATTGTAGAGGAATTGGGTAGGTAGACACAAATTGAGTCCAATGAACTCGTGAAAAAAAAAAAAAACTACTTTCAAACATAACCAAAGTATGATATTACTATATTCTCTAATGTGGGCATGCCCATGTTTAGGTGGAAAGACAGTTTGGTTGTCAATCAAGTATATTACAAGTCCATGAAGTACATAGAATGAAAAATAAAACCACAAAGAGATAAATGGTGAAAATGGTGGATCCATGTCAAATACAATTCATAGCCACAACAAAAGATACAATGGATCTCGTGTCTTAGTGTACTTTAGGAAAATAACTAGAATTGAGCGAAAGAACAAAATTGTTCTCCAAAATCCAAGATCAATGGTGTATAGGTTGTTGGTGCAAATATGCAACTTGGACAATATCACAAGAGTGAGATACTACTACAAATCTAATGAATTCAATCCAAAGCTATCAAATGTGTGAATTTACACCCGTAAATGATTTGATCTTGAACATGTGAAAAATTATTTGATTACCAATCAATGATGTGTATCATTAACAAATACATGACAACTCTAATGACTATGTAACACACCTTCTAAAATTTAGTTCAATACATTTTGGGGTACCACTACATTGTTTTTTTCTTTTCACACTTCTTTCAATTTTTGTTCATAAATCAATAAAGAATAAGGAGTTTGTAGATTAATGCTAATTGAAGAAGTCAATGTTGGACAATGACACTACCGAGAAGGGGGTGGGGATGTGAATCAAGAGGGTGTAGGATTGAATCACTTTTAACCTCTTTTGAAGTTTCTTCCGTATTAATAACAATGCATTGACAGTTCCATAATAATGCAAAACATATGTGAAATAATATAAAATGAACATGTAACCATCAACACCACATAAACATGTAAGCCATGAGAACATGAATGATCAACACATAAAAATAATCACACAAATGGGACACTAGATGTTATGTGGAAAAAACCCAACCGGGGAAAACCACCATTGTTGTCTTCATCTACTTCTTATTATTATTCAAAATCTTCTTATTTACATAGTAATCGGCCACCACTAGTGTGAAATCCTTTATTCGCAAAATATGTGAGCCACCACTCACTAATACACCACTCCCATAAACGATGTGCCACCACCTATTGAAGGCCACCGCCTTCACTAATGTTTCAACCACCACTAGTAGTAAGCCTTTACTCATTAAGCAAGTTCTCCGACTTCCACTAGAAGGAAGCCACAACTCCCTTGGAAAGACATAACTCCCTGAATGACAGTAGATATTGGTGGCCACCGCCTATTCCATTTGGGGCCCCACCATCGTTTCTTTTGGTTTTTTAGTTTCCTTAATTGTAGCACAATTTACTATTTTGGCAAAGCTTTTCTGTGTCCTTAACTTCCAAAGTCGTTTTGAGGCCTAAACAACGTTTTTTGGGAGAAACATGACTAATATGGTTCATCGACAAATGTTGGTTACTAAAAAAGTTTTATTCCTCGAATAGATTCTTTCTAATAAGGTATTTTGTGTGTCAAACATAGGTTGTATGCCAAAGTTACAACCCCGAGAAGTTGATGTACCAATTTTACCCAACCATACCCATAGTTTCTGTGACTTCATCTCCTAGGGTTAGGTTTTTGGACGTTTGGAGTTTTCCATTGTTTCTCAATAATAAATAGGCTGTCGAGCCTCATTGTGACATATTTCAAAGGCATGTAGCCACCACATCCCTTCTCCGAGATAAGCTACCATCACCTAAGCTAGTTTATTTCATTACGTTCGTGTTTATTTCGCTTATTTGATATTAATGAAACAAAGTGTATTTTTTGTCATATCTTTGTGTTTATGTTTATTTATGTATTTTATTGCATTCTTTTATAAATATGTATTTGTTTGTACGTAGCCATTCTATTTTCTCGATATTTCTTTTTGCATGTCCCCAATGATATCTGGGTATATAGTTAGGGATCAATTTGGTCGAACCTTTACAAGATCAAAGCCACAAACCCCGACAAACTCCCATGCGTAGGAAAATAGATGAGGGAGCAAGCCATCTTATCAAAATATTGCTCAATGAGGCCCTCGAGAAACATAGAATGCGATGATGGATAAATTTTCCCTGCATCCTTCGATGACTACCCACCGACGACGCATCTTCATCCGTAACCACTTCGAGGTAATCGCTCATTTTAAGGTACAAGTTAACTCGATATCTCATATTTTAGGGCCAAATAGATGCAGATGTCGTAGATAGATGGCTGAATCTATGAAGGATATTTTTTGTTTCATGACTTTCTAATCTAGAAAAACATTACTTTTGCACTCCTCAAAAACCGCCCCCCATGTCAAGGACTAGTGGGAAACCTACTATGAGAAAAATGACAAGGGGGAATCCTCCCTATTTGTCTACACCCACTTAGAATTATTTTTAAGATGCCATCAAGGCACAATACTACCCCATGGGGAGCTATGAGGACAAGTACATACATTGACTACGCTTGCACAACAAAGGGATCAAGATGTGCATGAGCCGACGAATATATTCCATACCTCGTGCACAAAATTGGGTATCAAATATTCAGAGAACATTTGTACAAGTATCGCATTTGTATGAATATATACATCCACGAGGAAATAGAGTTCTTATACATATCCTCGCTTGGTGCATCATACCCATATGTTGCCAAGATTAAGCAAAAATTCAAACAAAAGAAGCTAGACTTTGGATCTACGAATCGTACAAGGGAAAGGCACCCCAAACTACAACAAAGGACAAGGCCAAGGAGGCAACTCCAGAAAACCCGTCGAAGATGCAATCAAAGAACAACACCACAAAGCCAAATAAGGACACAAGAAAGGGTGGAGTCTCATAACAGCTCCACCCACAAAAAGTGAGTGTTGGGCCAAGTAGTCCAGTGGCCAAGTCAAGTGGCTTATGAATTAGATGCATGTTCTCACTCGGTTAGGAACCGACAAGGGGAATGATAAAGGGAAGAATATTATCGATGGAGCCCGGTTGCCACCATTGCCACCACTAAGATCTAGAAGGAATAACCCAAAGATCTAGAGGAGGGGGAGCACCTCTTCCATTCCTGCATGTGGGTGAAGGGATCCTACTGGGCAGCTAATCGTCAATAGCGGAGCCAAAATAACCATCATGTGGCTTCACCAAGGCATGATCTCTATGTCAAATCTAGTAGTTTTGCCTTCCCTACAACATCAAGCCCTTAGAAATGAGGTATTATATGATGTTGCTCCTCTTGAAGCTCGTGATGTATTATTAGGCCAACCATACTTATGGAAGTGACATGTTGTGTATGAGTCTTAGCTTCCCTGGTGTTATTGTTACTTGGGGTAATAATTTGTACAGCATATCAAAGGTAGCACCACATACCATCATCTTTGATTACCACAAAAGAAATGTAGTAAGCTCATTTCCCAAACTAGGAAATTTGTTTTCCTTATGATCCGCCCCTTAGGGAAAGAAGAATATTGTATTAACACCTCCAGACAAGGCTCCACTACATGGAAAAAATAGATGGAAAATGTCGTGAGAGTACAAAGACATATTCACTCCCACTGCGAGGGGTGCCTCTCCTCGCACCGTCAAGTCAAGCACTCCATCAATATGACCCAGGGGAACACCGCCACTCCAATGGACCAATATATCAACGTTCGTTATGGATAATGGAGGAATCAAGAGGCATTCGTAGGGTTGGTTGCGTAAAGTTTACATTCGGCCAAGTTCATCACCCTCTCGGGAGCCCGATCATGTTGGTGCGTAATAAGGATGGGACTTGGAGACTCGTATTGACTATCGCGCCGAACAAGATCATTGTCCTGAATAGATATCCGATCCCATAGATCGACGACCTTTTGGACCAACTCAGGCCAAATATTTTAGCAATATTGATTTGAGACCGGGGTATCACCAAATAGTAATCGAACCCTCCTCGATGGGTGGAAGACTTCCTTCAAAGCCAAGGAGGGAATTTTTAAATGATTGGTCATGCCTTTCAAAGTTGATGAATGCCCCCGCAACCTTCATGAGGTTGATGGATGAAATATTGTGACCATTCACTAACTCATCTTCACTTGGTGGTGTATTTGGATGACATCCCGATCTTCATCCGCAGTTGGGAGGAGCACCTCCACCACATTTTGTAGGTCCTCCAAACATTATGACAACATAAGTTGTGTGCCAATTTTGAGAAATACACTTTTGGGCATGACCTAGGTTCAATATTTAGGGTGACACTATCGATGATTAGGGGGTGCATGTGGACCCAACCAAGATCTAAGTCATTCGTGGATTGCGCATCCCCAACCACTCTAACAGGCTCGCAACTTTCTCCATCTTTCCACTCCTACCGTAGGTTCATGTTGGGGTGGTTCTCCTCATATCACTTGGCCTTTGAGTCAAGTCACCAAGGGAGGAGCGAAAGAAAAATTACTTTGGTATGAATGTCAACACAAGGAATTCACAGAGTTGAAGAATCGCCTCGCTCTTCACCAGCTGCTCACATTACTAGACTCGCAACAACCATTTGAGATGGAGACAGATGCCTATGACTATGATATTATGGAAGTACTTACTCAACAAGTATCCAGTTGGCATATCATTGCTGAGACACTTTCGACATAGTCTCAAAGTATCCCCCCACCTATGAAAAAGAGATGTATTGCATTGCATACCGTCGATAGTGGAGGCATTACATTTTGGGGATTGAAAAATTCATCCACATAGATCACCGACCCATGTGGGCTCATACAGCATGCGGGGAAGTTGTAGAATGATCTCCATCGAAATGGGCCACATACCCGCGACACTTCTATTTTAACATCACATATAAGAAGGGAAGCACCAATAATTTTGCATACCGCCTTAGTGCATCGTCGATTGTAGCGTTAACCACTATGCTCGACTTTGTGGGCACAAGACTTCGGGTTGGCAACATCTCTACAAAAGTGATCTAGAATTTGGAAACACATACCAAGACGATCTCTAGAGGGTAATAAAGCTCCAAAATTTGTCCTCTAGGATGCACTGCTATGCCACCCGGGACACCTCTCGTGTTCCTTCAAGTGCGTGCCAAGATGATTTGGGAAGCACACTCGCGCTGTCATTGGACATTTCTGGGGTTGAGAACACAATGGCAAGATCGCAAAAGTATTTCTATTGGCTGAAACTTAGACATGATGTCGTGAAGTACATCGCATCCTACAATGCCTATGCCATTTACAAACCTACCATCAAGAAACAAAGCTTATAAGTACTGCTTCCTACCTCTAGTCGCCTGTGGGAATCCATCTCCATGGTTTACATGTCGCCCCTTCTACAAGTACGTGTTCACGTGTTTTTGTGGTCAATAGATTCTCTAAGATGGCCATTATGGCAGCTTTACAAGACTCGAATACTGCAGAGCAGAAGCCACTACTAAACACTTCTTTGAGCGAGTGTGGGTACACTTTGGGATCCCATGCCACCATTATCCGAAATCAGATATCGTGTTCCTCAATACATTTTGGTCAAGTCTTTGTTCGATGTTGGACACCAAGTTCACTAATTCCACAACTTTCCACCCTCAAACTCGATGGCCAAACTTAGGTCGTCGTCAGGATGGTCATACACATTCCGTATATGTACAACTCGAAGCATCCACGCACATGGAATGAAAGCCTTCCTATGTCTAGAACAATTATAACTAAGATCTCCATAGCTAAACCGGCCATAGTCCCTTTCACTTGGGCTTGGGATTCCATCCACTATGTTCCATTGATGTGGCCATACCATTTGTGCCTACTCAAGCAGAGCTCGGTTCATGTCCAAATACTCGAAGATGACAAGGAGAACAACTTCATTTAGCGCATTCAACACATTCGACAATATCCATGACATCTTGGACATGGCCAATTATAAGTACAAGCAACGACATGATCAACATTGGGTGCCACACAAGTTTCGCATGGGTGACAAAGTTTGGCTACACGGGTAGTGAGCACCTCATTGGCCCCACCGCAAGCTTCACCCACTCGATATGGGCCATACACCATCACCAAGTATGCTCGTGAAAACATTGAACTCGCATTCCACCATTCCTTGTTTTGCACGCAAAGGTTCTGGTGTGAACACCTTCGGCCCTACTTTCCAATTAGGCTATCGAACACATCAAACATCGAAGAACAAATCACAGCAATAAAACTAAACCATGACTACATGGAACAAGCCACAACCGATCGAATCATGGAAAATTAGATCAAGAACATTCCCACGCAAGGTGCAACTATATCAAAGTTGTCGTGTCACAACTCGCACTGGGGTGCAAGTGGATCACTAAGGACCAAGTTCAGGAAAGTTTCCTCAGTATCATGGAGGAACTCAACACAATGGGGACCATTGCTTCCTAAGGGGGAGGACTTGATCCAGGATATTGGTGACCACCCGCCTATTCCGCCTGGGCCCCACCATTTTTTCTTCAATTTTCAATTCCCTTAATTGTAGCACAATTTACTATTTTTGGTAGCTTTTCGAGTCCCGAACTTCCTGAGTCGTTTTGAGGCCCCTGACAACGTTTTTTGTGGAACATCGAGATCAAAATGAGTCTTTGTTTGATGTTGATCACTCAAAATTTGTATTTCTCAAATAGACATTTAATGAGGTATTGTGCACATCAAATGGAGATTGTATGCCAAATTCTACATAAACTCGGTGAAGTCGAGGTTCCTAGCTTTACTCAAAAAAGTTTCAGTAGTTTTGTGCTTTATCTCATAGGTTAGTTTTTGGATGTTTAGGTTTTTCCATCATTTCTCAATAATAAATATGCCATTGACCCTTATCAGAACACAATTCAAAGGCATGTAGCCACCACATATCTTCTCATAGATAAGCTACCATCGCCCGAGCGATTTTATTCCATTTTGCCCGTAAGCTTATTTTAGTTATTTGATATTAATGAAATGAAGTATATTTTCTACTATATCTTTTCGTTTATGTTTATTTTTGTATTTTATTGAATTCCTACATAAATACATATCATTGAAAGCCACCACTTTCCCGCAAGCCTCTACCTCGCAACAATGAAGGCCCTAATCTTTAAACCTCATGGACCTAATTTCATCTATTTTCAAACTATGGCTCACCGAAACTAAAAATAAGCACTTGTGAGTCTTGTTTCATCCATTTTCGTATTGACCTACTCATAACCTCTATGATCAAACTCCCGAATACAATCCCCTCCAAAAATATCTCTACAATATAATAAACTATTCAACAATCTATAATCTCACCTACAATCAAATATGTAATACAAATTTATCAGATAAGCACTGTGGATATTCCCTAAATTTTCACATCATATTTGGAATATTAGAGTCCTTGATTTTCTTAATTAATTAAGTAAATAAAAATGGTGGAGGGACCCACAATCCTCAATAAGAATAAAGATCCACTTTGTGTGTGTGAATATGGATTAATTTAGCTTGATTTGTAAAAGAGGTAGTTGGAGCAAATCCACGAATGAATGAGGTTGAGATCATGTCTCATTTAATATAAAATCATGGAGGGTTGATTCAATCAACTAAGATCTTGGAAGATGTCAAACAAAATATCATTAAGAATTCATGATCAAGTGATGGAGGATCATGTGCAAATGAAGCACACATGATGGAGGAGGTGTACATTGCACCTAGACTGCTTGGTTGATTTGGTCAAACAAGGCATAGTCCCACTTGGAGGATCTTGTCTACATGAGACTACTTTAGCTAGATTAGGCTGTGGCCAGGAGGCTCAAACATTATAAAGGAGATGAAGACAAAGGTGAAAGGCATCTTGGATTATTTGATGTATGATATTTTAGATCCGGAATTGTCAAGTGACATTCCATTGCATTCTTGGGCTGTTTAGCAGTAGGATTGTAGGTGTTGTTTAGCATAGGGTGTTCCCAAGGAGATCCACCTCTTTCTTAGAGTAGCTCTAGAAAGAGGATTGTACTTAATTATATTAGTTTTAAGTGCCATTTCCTTTTTTCTACTTTCTCGTGTAACATTCATATTTAGAAATCAGTAAAATTTCCGAAGACGTTTGAAGGTGGTGGTTGTCTTCAAGATTTCTTACTCTGAGACCAAGGTGAGGGATTATTCCCATCACTTGGGCTTATAGATCTAAGACTCCCAAAGCCACATTGCATATTTGGCATCGTGCCAAAATTTATTGACCTCCTAGCGTATCTCTTCTCAGGAATAATGTTGTCCATGTTACAGATCAAAAAGGAGGAAGGAAGTTGTAGTACTTCGCCTAGAAAACTCGTGAGGAATCATTCCCCACATTTCCATCAGCCTCACCATCAGCCCGGAGTTTATTGCAGCAAATTTCATATGCATAAGGCCTCTCTTTCCCTCACAAATAAGAAGCTTCTAGAGGCAAGTGCTTGTGTCAAGTAAAGTACCGCAATCATCATTGGAGGATTGAGAAGCTGCATCTAGAGCTTCTAGCTCATAGATCCGAGGAAGAGATCGAAATTTCAAGCATAGATGTGATATGAGCACACATTTCAGCCATCTATTCTTCAGATCTACTCTTCAAATCCGCATTTCCAAGCAGATCAAGGATCAAACCCTCGGGGAGGTGATTTTTCCAAAGTTGCATATCTCGAAAACTTTTCTGGTTATCTTGGGAATCCATCACATTAGCCGGATATTGAATCTTGGCATCATCGCAGCTCTAGTTTTGAGAGATATGCATGCCAGCCCGTGTGCCTATATGTTCACATTCCGGTACCAAGAGACAGTTTTTTGCATTATTTGCCGCAGCCTCTCCGATTATGTCGGTACTCCGTTGCATACATGTTTTCAAAGGGATCCTAGCTCAACTCTTCGCTAGATCTACCTATATTCTATACCCGTGTAACTCGAATCATCTCCAATATAATAAAATGGCTCAACTCTTTCTCGCATATTCGATGTGTACTTAAGATTTCTTGTTTATCTTGCTGTAATTTACATTTGCAGGAATTATTACTACATTCCCCATTTTTGGATATTATAACAACAAACCCGATGCAATACATCAATAAAAAACAAACCCCAACATACACACTCTCAACAAAACTCCATAAAAAACATAACAAATCTAATCACAAAGCTCATCCATGTCTTAACAATAGCAACCATATAATATAAAATCAAGGTGCTACAACCATATAAAATTTTTGCGCAATAAGAAAACATAATATACTCATTTATGATTTCCTACATAATAAATTTTATGTTAGCAATACAAATGTTCCATAAAAAATATGCTAGCATCCATCCTACAAGGTAACAACAATATCCTTAATCAAATGCCTTCATAAAACTGGTGATGTTGATTGCTGAAGTATGCACACAAAAATATGAATAAAACTCGATCTCCAAATAATCTGTTGTCACAAATATATCACTCTCAACCATTGGCTCTCAAAGCTCCTCAATATATTTCTCTCTCAAAGGAACCAACCTAAAATCCTCAAAGAATTCTCCAAATAATTTTTTTGGGTAATTAAATAATAATTGCATTCAAAGTAATGGGAGTTAACATCTTCATACATAATAGATTTGATATGTTCATAAATATTTCCTCCTTTGACTTGATCCACCATCATATTCATTGAATGAGAGTGTTGTAGAGGTTGCTAAATCCACCCTCCAAAGTTTTCCCATGCTTCGATTTTGGAGCCTTACTTCCCATCCACACAAGCTATCTAGCACCGTTAATGCGATCCATGATTTGATTGAGACTTATCCTTTTTCCGTGCTATTGTTCACTTTTTTTCACACTTAAATGATCTTTCTAAGTCGCAAGCCAACCTCCTAACTTCGGTCTTGCCTCCAGTCTTCACAATCCTCGAGGGAAATAAACCTTGATGATTGGAATTACAAAATTGCCAGTAGCCATCCTGAGCTCGTAAACTACATATTCATGGAAAGAAGCCCAACACTAAGCCCAAAAAAATGCACAATCCCTCACCGAGCTCGTAAACTATGCAAGGCACTAAGCCAAAGCGTTTCCCACCCCCAAACCGCACAATCTTCCCAAGAGTGTGCATGGCAAGTTTTTCCGTAAAAATCAAAATAGAAAAAAAAAAGTGAAAAGGGAATCCCTAAAAAATATGCAATCTATTTTTAGACCTTCGAAGGAGGCACTTTCGTTTTCTTAGAAACCTCCGCTAAGTGTCGTTTTTCCCTTGATTTAGGCATGTGCATCAAAAACCCTACATTTCTCAATTTGACTTAATCGATGCCTCTAGATCTCATTTTCACATTCAATCTTGGAGCTATAACATTAGTGAGGAGATCAAGGAACCTTTCATGCGTCGTTTTCGCTCTCCTGGTGATTTTCGCTTTTCTTGTCTTTTTCTTTCTTTTTCAATCTCTTTTTTTTTCATTTTTATTGTGTGAGTGTTGTTTTTCTTATTTATATTCATGCATGATGGCATTTTAACATGTTTTATCTTATGGAAATTTTTTTTCAAGTTTTTGTTTTCCTTTCACAAGTGTCGCAAATCTGAGCCTCTTTTGTTTCTCATGACCGATGTCGCCACGACTCTCCTCATCACCATTTGACGAGCCCCCGTTTGTGCAAGCTCCGAGATTTGGAGCTGCATTGATTCATTCATACTTAGTAAGGTCTACACTCAATATCACATCATAACTTATATATGATCATTTTCCACACTTACACTAGTGATATGCACTTTCTGCTTAGTTTTCACTTTTCCCACCAAGACTGCGTGGTCAATAAGGATCAAGTTCAGATCTCTTGCCTCTCGTAATTGCGGTATGCATAGTATAGGTGGCCCAAATTCATACGTTATACAAACTTCTTAGGCATAGTTTGTTTCCTTTTCCACTAACACTACGCAATGTGCGCCTCCTCCTACCAACTTCCAAAGTTGAATTGCGCATTATCCAATCTCACATCGCTCACCCTTGGCTATTGGGAATACACATTGCAATACCTAGTCTCCCTTGTTGAAAATTGTTCAATCCCTCTCATCAGCTTCTAGGTTTGATGCTTGACCATTACTTGAAGATATATTTTCTAAAGACTACTGTTTCTTTTCCATGAATGTCTTTTGTCCCACAGTACTATAGTTGTTGAGAACTTCTCTCCAATGCTCATTGTTACCATGACACCAAAGAGAGTTTCTTCAAAATATATCATTGAAATAAGTATTGGGGAAGCAATATAAAGCACCAATAAACTTGTTAGTATATGCGTACACTCAAATGTTTATAGAAAAGGAGTCAACACTATGGTAGCAAGTTAATGAAGTTATTTCAAGAAAGAACTGAGTGACTTAGAGGAATGATAGGTTTATCTCATAATCTGTGAGGGGAAGACTACAAAGGGTTGCATGCACATATCTAGTCTTCAAGTGTGCAGATGTCATTAGCTATATTATGTCACACATTAATGAGAAGACCATTAAATCGAGCAATGCCAATGTACATAATATTTCTACCTTTCTGAATGTGCATTATTACCAACACATGTATCATCTTCGAGCCAACAAAGATGATAACCATGCTTCTATGCCACTTAAATTTATGTGAACACGCGAGATATTATCAAAGGTCAAGAAAGAGCCATTGAAATTGACATACACCCACCCATTCATAAAACACAAAGTCGCTCGCATATCCTACCAAATTTCTCGTTATCATAGCTTGCGTAATATATGGTCAACACAAATACCTTTCCCGAAGGGTGGGAAATCTTGTTGAAATAGGTGGTGAACAATGGGAAGTAGTTAAACTAGTCATATATGTTGGCTCATAAGTTGAGAGCCCATGTAGCACAAGATCGAGATCCTCCTAAGGGCGAGCAAGAAAGGTTTTATATGTATGCTTACTTACTAAATGAAATATTTGCATATAATCAGCTTCCCGGGCATGAAGTGAACATGGACACCACGAGAGATCAGAATGGCAGTGCTACTATTGTAAGATGGTTTTGGATTGTAGCCATAGAGGATTTATAAACAAATAACTTATCATTTCGTCATTCCACTATACAAGCTTCTCTTCTAAGAAGACCCACCTTGCATGTCACGAGGAGAAATGGAAGCAATATCAAAGATCGTGGATTGTTTTGCCTTACCAAATGACATGCTTCTTAGAGTGTCTCTGGGTCAATAGAAGATGCAACATATTTTTCCAAGGTATGCCACAAAGAATATTTTCATGCAAGAAGTGTCATATAATCTCACCATAGAATTGTAAACAACACCGCATAGGAATAAGAATGCCCGATTTCCCATTCTTCCATTGTATATCGATTATACGAGATTAATAATCTCAAAGTTGAATATACCGAAGAAAAAATCCATAGGAAAGTTTTAGTTTGTTACGAAATAATTCAATCTATGATCCAATGGGAATTTGCAAATACCACTCTACGAGAATCTAATACAATTGAGTCGCCTAGAAATCCATTGGTCTGGAGGAGGATCCATGAAGAGTTTGTAAAATGCCTCTAAAACCCACGAGATGTTCAAGATAGTAAGGGAATTCACATGTAGCAACCCCGTAATCGGCGTAGAAGGAAACAAACCCACAAGTAGTAGCAACATAAGGCAACAAACCCGATACAAGATAAGGAAAGAGAAAGGTTGCGTAAAGTGTAGAGGGAGAACAAAGTTGCAATATAAAATAATATCCAATCCCTAAGTGCAAGAAGCTTGCAGCGTAATAATGAAGAAGCAGAGAGAATGAAAGAGAAGAACGAATTAAGAGAAAAAAAAGAGCCAGCAGTGAAGAAGAACTAAGGCGCAGAAGCATAACAAGAACTAAAGGAAGAATGAGAACAAAGGAGGAGAGAACAAGAGGAGAAGAAAATCAAGAAGAAGAAGAAAGGCAAGGTGCCATACCAGAAGAAACAATTCCGATTCAATTTGAAGAGAAAGAATAAACCAAGCAATGAGAGGGAGAGAGTGAATAGATGTAGGATTGAGACTTTTATCAACAGATTGAAGACTTGATTGAAGTTACTAATGATGGATTTTGAATCGAAGTCACAGGATGAAGATGTTGACCCGATGTGTCAAAGGCACCGCAGGTTATCATCTGGGCTCACCACCTCTATTCGCAAGGATATCCCCGAGCGAGGAAGAGGACATAGTTCCTCTTGATGATGCTATGGTAATGGATGCATACAGTTTGTCATATTAAGAACTCTAAAATAGGATTATACAAGAACAGATAAAGAATTTTCCGGAGGATCATGCATCACCTACATTCATTACAAAAGGGTGATAAGTATGACACCAAATGTGAATCCAAATTTAATTTTTGAAGTAAACTTTGCCTTTGCATGTGTAGCGGTATATAAAACACTTAGTATTTTACTTCGCCGAGAATAAACAATTGGTACAAAATTTATAGGTTGACTAACAAGAGATAGAGCAACTCCATAAAGAAGCAAAACACAACTTCTTCTCAGTCTACTTGAGGAAATGAGAGAAGCGATACTTGGTGAAGTATCAACACTTAGAGAGACCATGTGGGACCTCTATGAGGAGATCATAACCATACATTAGCAGCTTACATCTCGCATGGATTTCAAGAGCAAAGCAAAAAAAATTTGTCCAAACTCGGCATTCGTGCAAGCCGGCCATCACCACCGTGCAATAATGGAAAATGTGATACAAAGGGGCACTACTTAACTTGGTAAAGAATATGAATCCATAGGCGTAGTTGAATAAATCATGAGTTTGAATGTTGATTTAGAACAACAAGAAGTCAACTTTACTCATTGAGAATATTTAGCTCTCATATGTACATTTATAAAATAGTTTGGATTCCATGGTGAGTGTTAGCCATCCATAATTTTGACATATTCAAATATGGCTAAAATAAACAGTATTTAGCCTTCAAGAAACAAATTTCATGCAAAATATATGAGTTTTGAAGTCTTTCAATGTTCATTATCCCAAGAGCCTATCTTATGTCTCTTCACCAAAAATAATCCTTCAAAGTCTTGTTGTTTCCAAAGAAAAATGTTTTCTAAGGCCCCATTTCCATCATTTCATTACCCCATCTCATCTTCACATCTCATTTTCATTTTCACTCATTTTCACTTATCCCAAACATTCATCTTATTCCCCAAATAATCCCCTTTTCTCCCTCATTTAACCTCCATTACCTTAAAAACCTTTTAAACCATGAAATCCCCCTTTAAACCGGCTTTTTAAAACACCCTTTTCACCTTACCCGAAACCTAAAAACACCGAAAACCCATAAAATCCTTTGTATAAAGCTTTTATGCCCTTTCAGATTTGCTTCCCTGCTTTAAACTCTTTCCTTTTTCCTCCATATGCCCCAACCCTAGAACCAAGCGCTTAAAACTTGGCCCCTTCCGAAATTCACCCCTTGGTCCTTTAAAATATCTGCTGTGGACTCGCCCCTTTCTTTTATATTCCCCGCCTTTCTCCAAAACCTCTCCCTTTCGTAAAACTCTTACCTCGACTAATGGTGCCCCCGATGGTCTTAACCATTGATTTGGGAGATCCGATCACTAACGGCTTTCCCCACTTCCTCAACTCCTCGTCCACCACCTCTGTATCACATCACCACCGTTGATCATATTTGATCCGATGGGCCACCGCGCGATCACTCCCACCAATCATCCTCTCGACCATCCCTTATCCCTTCACCCCTCGCAATAGATCTCAATTGTAGATCTTATAGATCTAATGGCTATTGCTGCATTTCCCCATCATTCCACCCCCGCCAAAAAAGCCCGCTCCACGATAAAAGAGCCTTGGTACCGCCACCCGCCGGCCCACCTTCCACTAAGAGTTTTCCTACCATTCTTCGTTCTGGACACCGTCCTCCACTATCTCTTCTCCCGCATATTCTCAACCATCACGTGCAACCATGACTCGTTGATCCGGATTTCCTAGATCGACGGCCCCAAATCCCTTTCGCGCTCAATTCGCCCAAGTCTCCCTAACATGCAACTTCCATGCGAAATAAGTGGTTTTGCAAAAGCCACATGTCGAGCAATGAACCATATCATGTTCGATTTTTTGGAAAACCGCTATCACCTTGCTCGCGCTGAAAACCATTCGTGGTTTTTTGAAACCACTTGTCCATTTTCGCGCCCATATTGAATTTTCTGCCAGCTTCCGGTTCCTTCTATGGAACCCCTTCTTTGCACATCTCCTTCCTCTCGCAAATGCTCCAACACTCATCCTAAAGCCTTTATTTCTCCAAAGACAAAAATGCCACCCGCTACCATTTTCCCCAAAAGAATACAATTTAATGCACAAATGTGAGATATTTACAAATACAACTCAGAAGTAATTACCAAATTTTAACAAAAGCCTCAAAATTCAACAAAAGTGATCAAGGTAGATGAAACTTAATGTAAAAATCAATTAACAGAGTTAAGACATTAGATACTTTCCATTAGGGCCCCCAAAGTTCGAGAAGCATTTACTTTGTATTAATTAAATAATTAGACCTTCCTTTCACCCACCCTCATCAATTTACCTATATATATCATATGAGGAGCCTAATATTGTTTTTGGTTGAATACTTATTGAATGTAAATAGTTGTTTAAAAGTCAAGCCGTGTTAGTAATTGAAGAAAGATAGGCCGAGAAGAGAAGTTTGAAGTCAGAAAAACCTAATGGACTTGAAGATTGTAACTATTTTGAACATCAAATATACAAGCCGATTATGGGATCCCTGTCTATGTCAATGGTGATGTTTTTCTTACCGTAATTTTTGTTTTCCTCATGTTTTCATACCGTCCACTTTCTTCCGATAAAGAACAGAAATATAGATTAGGATTTATTGCAAAGTATCTCTATTTCTCACTGATAATCTTTATCTCTATGTTTTCTTCTAATTGTTGCTTTGAGGATAATTCAATAGAGTATAACCAAGAAGTGTTAAGGTGAGCCCATGTTTCTTGAGTACAACTTGACATATTGTCTTTAAAAATTTCTTGAAAATTCTGCTAATTAAAGTTGAATTAGAGAAGTCTATGGTTATCCCCGTCCCCTAGTTTATCTCCAATAGTTGCTTTGAAAAGATCCCTTAAGAGTATGCCAAAGAAGGATAGGTTCAAAGTCCTTACCTCGATCTTAGGCTACTTTTTATGTTTTTCTTAAATGTTTTCTCTCGAGAGTATGCCAATAGCAGATAGGTTCAAAGTCCTTACTTGATCTTAGGCTTCCCTTTGTTTTCTTATATGTTTTCTACTTTATGAAGGTAATAAGTGTTAGATTGATGGATTGTTGTCTCAAAAGTGTGCTTTATTAAAAATTTTCCCCAAAGAAGTCTATGGTTTTCCCCGTCCTTGTTTGCCTAAACAATTACTTTAAAAGGCTTTTCGTGTTTAGTGAAGTTATTAGACTCTTTAATGTTATTAGCTTTTTCTTCTCTCCCAACACTTTAATTTTCCATTTCACAAAATCAATGTAAAGATCCTTTGATATAGATGACTTGCCCCATGGACCACTTTGAAACTTTTTATGCAATTAAACTTTGTATCTGCATATCCCAATGGATTGATACTATTCTACCTATCCTAATGCTTGAACTGCTCTTTCAACCTACTAACACCTTTACCCTTCAAAAGAATTCCTTTATTTTGATGATATCCTACCCACCAAAAATAAAAAAAACCATTGTACTTCATAACTAGCCTAATATCATAAAATAATCATAAAGAAATATCTTTTGAAAACACTTAAATGTAGAGAGATCGCTCTCTAATCTTTGCAGGGCTAGATCCTAGGATTCCAAAGTGGTTCTGATGTAGGCCTTGCATGTTTTTTCTTGACAATATTTCAAACTATGGGGACCCTAACATAGTGGCGACCATACTAGGGAGAATATTGAGTAATAGATAACTTCACAACTCAACAAACCCCTATTCCTAAAATGAGACAAGTGTCACCAAGACTAGTTATTATTGATTATTGATGGTGAACAACAACCAAACCTTGAAAACAAGTAAAAATCCTTCACTTGGCGACTCCATTGGTATTCCGCAGCCCGCCGACCCCACCGGTTTTTCCTAAGACTCCACCGGGAAATTATTTTATCCTTCAAACATCATTCAAACCAAGTTAAAGACTTTCAGGATTGAGTTTTCTTGAAAAATATTAAGTTAGCCTTTAAAAGATCGTCATACTTGGGCCGAACTTTTCTTATCACTAGGTCTAAAAACACCACATAGTGGCTTCGAGAAGAATTTATACTAGAGCCCATCCTAACCCAAATCCTCCCGAGATAGTTGATAATCCGTAAAGTGTCCTTAGGAAATCTCCTAAATCTAAGATTTCAATCGTTGTTAGACCAATTCATAGAGCTAATTCTATCTCGAAATCTCTCAAATTTCCGCAAGATACACAAGTTGACTTACCATTCATAAGAAACCCATCAAGAACTAAGTCACTTCAAGGATATAGATCGATAGACTTTGATCCTCCACACTCACCCGAACATAGTGGTGCACATATCGATAACAAAGAAACCACTCCCACCTCGATCCGCATTTCATTCATAACTTTGGTTTCTCTCATCCTAGATCTGCTCAACAACATTTCCTTGCTGGTCCAAGTACTTGTGTTATTCATACACCCACTGCTCAAACTACCTCCATTCCATCCCCCGTTGGCACAAGGGATGCGCAGTGCTGTCCTTGATGGCAACCCACTTAATGAAGACGAAGACATGAGATTGTTGGCATGTGTTGTTCTTGATGGCAATCCACCCGATGAAGTTATTCTTGACTTGATGGACTTGGTAAATGATGTAAATTTGATGTGATAGATGTTTTTTGGCAATATGATGCCGAGTGTTGTCCTTGATGACAACCCACTTGATAGAGTGTTGTCCTTGAATGGCAACCCACTTGATGAAGTTGTGCTTGATAGATTATATTGATAAACTTGCCGAATGATGTAAATCTGATGTATCTACAAAGTGAGTACAAGTATTTCGTAATGAAGAAAGGAATTCGGCGCATGTGCTAGATCTATGATGAAAAGAGTATGTCTTAAGGAATACGCGATTTGTCTAATATAAGTCGCGTATGCACGCGGGAAATAACGTGCCAAGTCGCGTATGGGCAAAAACGCTCATAAAGTGCAAAACCAGGGGTAACCACCATGGTATTGACCTAGTGTATTGAGTAATGATTCGTCTATGTGATTCCGTCCGTGAATACCATCGAAAGTAATGTGGTTTTGGCTCATGGTATTGAAAAAGGGTAAACCTATATAAAGAGAAGAAATTCATCACAAATCATGAGTGTGGGTGAAAGATGTTCCAGCTTGAATAAATACTTCTCTCCGAAGTATATCCGAATGGAAAGGTTACGCTTGAATGATAGATCCTAATGCATGATGCACCAATGAAGAAATGATGAAGAAGGGAATCTAGATCCGGAATGTACTCGTATTTGCTAGATCCGTTTATGGAATGCTTAGATCCGAGATGAGGCGAACATCTCATTCGAAGTAAAAGGGTTAAATCTGAACCGAATATCCCATCCAAGAAGTATGTCGCTCTATAATGACCGAAGATGTATACGCTAGTTCTAGAATAAGCGCGTATACGCGGTTTTTGGTATAGAAAGCGCGTATCCGCCCCGAAGTATAAACATATGTATACGCCGGGTTGATGAACGAAGCGTGTATACGCGCATCGTTGAAAGGAAAGAGCGTATGAAAACTAGGGTTTGCTGAAGCATGGGGTATGAAATGTCCGATCCGTTCTCGCTCGTGTTACCGCTATCCGTATTCTACAGGCTTCCGAGTTGTTCGATTGGCTTGGTTGTATGATTGAGCTTAAATGTGTGGAGTGGGTCCTACTCGAAAATATGATGAAACGTGGCCTCGCAAGTTGTGTTCTAAAGGAACCTTCCGGATCCAAAGGTGAAAATTGATGAAACGTGGTCCATAGAGGTGCCGAGAGGGTTGTAGCCTTCGCCGGGGGTTGTAGCTCCCCTTCCGTGAGGCCGGTAAACGAGAGCATGGGGTTGTAGGGCCTCCCCTTCCAGAGAGGTTGGTAAACGGTGCCCAGGGGTTGTAGCTCCCTTCCAGAGAGGCCGGTAAAACGAGCGGAAAAAGTGCCCGCGTGTCGGTAGGAGGCCGCACCAAAGACATTTTCATAGTAAGATGTTTTCTCTATAATAAAATATTGAAGGCCGAGCAACCGCAATGTTTTCCCGACTTGGGTTTCCACCTAAAATCCCGGTGTTCATGTGTGATGCTTATGTGTGATGGTTTATTCGTTTCACGCACATGTTTACTGCTTATTGAACATCTAATGAATGAATGATGGAATGATATATGAAGAATTAATGGCATAATTAGATCCGTGTATACGCGAGTTTTATGAAGTATATCCGTGTATATGCTAGTTTGGTTCAAGAAAGTAGCGTGGGTTTTAGAGAGGAAAAGGTAAAAAGATCGTAGTATGCCCTAAATATCGATTCGTCCTCTCGCATTTTTCCCAACAATTGGTATCGTAGCCGGTCCTTCAAGCAGAAGCTTGATCGCTCGAAGGAGATCCGTCAGTAATGGGAAGTCATGAAGGAGTAATGTCTATAAAGCCACCTCTATTCAATGGAAGTAACTGACATTCGGAAGGTACGAAACAGCATATCCGCAAAGTCTTGGTGCGTACATGGGCAATCGTGGAAGAAGGTTATCAATATCCCGCAAGTATTCCTACCGATGCGATAAAGTGAAGAAGTATGAAATCAATGCCAAAGTGTTGAATGTCTTATTAGGAAGTGCTGTCCGAGCCAAAATTTGCTAAAGTGATGCAAACAGCCTTAGCAAAAGAAATATGGGACAAAATCATTCTCGAGCTATGAAGGAGATACAAAGGTAAAAGTGCAAAAACTCAAACTCTCGAATTGAATATGAAAATTTAAGGATGCATATTGATGAAAGTATTGCCATTTCTTTTCTTCGTCTAGATGATATTGTAAATCGAATGAGAAATTTGGGTGAAACCATAACCGATACTACTTCCGGTGGAAAAAGTCTTAAGATCTTTGACTTCAAAATTTGATTCTAAAGTTTCAAATTTATTGAAGAAAGGCAAGATCTGCAGAAACTCTACTATCGTTCAATTACATGGTATTCCGATCGCTTTTGAAATGAGACAAGGAGGTCCTTCTCAAATCAAAGAAGTCGCTTTTAAGGCATCTCGCAAAAGGAAAAGAAAAGGAAGTTGTCAAAGAATCTAGCTATATATCCGAAGAAGAAGAAGCGACTTCGTGAGAAAACTCCAACCAGTACCGGAAGACTAAAGGTAGTAAGCTTCCTTCAAATGTTTCGATTGTGGAAGAGTTGGTCACTATGTCGCTAAATGTCCTTATAGAGAAAAATATGGTAAAGGGAAACAATTTGAAAAGAGGAAGAGTTATTATGCAAATGAAGATAATGATGAAGTATCCAAGAAGATGAAGAAGATTCGACCAAGTTCTACAAGTGCTCATGGCAAAGAAGCAAAAGAAGAAGGTTACTCAAGGAAAGGAGATACCGTAAATCATGTATAGCAAGAATTGAAGAAGAAATGTATTGATCACCGTTACCGTATTTTACTCTCGTGCATGCAAAGGTAAAGATAGTGAAAGTAACAATATGGATCTAGAAGAGCCGTCAAGATTAAAGTTGAAGATCAGAAAAAATCATCTAAGGAGAGTGAATCTATGTATTGGTATCAAAGGTTTCATGCTTATGCATCCAATCGAATGAAAAGACTAGAAGGTAAATCAACGATCTAAATGCAGACTTCGAAATATCAAAAAGGAAGAATGAAGGTCTTGAAGCCGAACTTCTCACAAGCAGATCTTGAAGAATCAAGTAAGAAGAATGAGGAACTCCTACAATCATTTGAAAAGAAAGGTCTTGAAGCAAAATCATCTCCCTCAAAGAAGACCTTGATGCATCAAATAAGAAGAATGCAAGTTTGACTTGAAGCAAGTAAAATATATCTCTCGAAAGAAAATCTCGAAGCATCGAAGAAGAAGAATGAAGAACTCTTACAAAACTTTGGAGAGCAAGAAAATGGGCTAAAAGAAGAGATTCTAAATCCGAATAAACTGCGAAGATGGAAGAAGGAAAGAAGAAAGTGTGAAGAAGCAATGCCAAGCCTTGGAGGTGGAGGTAAACATTCTCAAAGGTAAATTAGAAAAAAAGGTTAAACTTTGAGCTTTCAAGATAGTACTAAGATTTTGGACAATATTCTTAGCAAATAAAGGTCTCCTTCTATTAAACTTGGTCTTGGCTATGAAACTCCGTTAAAGGAGAATCTAGTTCACAAGGTAGTGCTAAAGATTAAAAGGATATCAATGCAAAGCCCGAAGTGTTGAAAGAAGCAAAAGGTCAACCGACAATCATGAATTCTCAAAGGAAATCATTCAATAATGGAATGCTTTAAATGTCATAATTATGGGCATGTTGCAGCAAATTGCGTACAGATCATTCTTTACCACTATCAAATAGATTCTATTCAAACGTAAAGGTACTATGGTAGCTTCAAGGATATTGTTTTTCATGCAACAAGTATGGTCGAAAGCAAATTGATTGCAATAGGAGGAAGAACAAGAGAAACACACTATGATCCTTATGCTTACTTCTCCTCGGTCACATGAGATGTTATGCTTGTAATAAGTATGGTCATGTGGAAAAAAGGAATGGGCAGATGAAATCGTATATGATAAATTGGATAACTTCCAAAGACACAAATAGAAAGTTCAAAACAACTGAAAAAGATGGAGGACCGACCGAAACGTAGGGAATATTGACCTCATCAAGTACTATCCCCAGCTTCCGAAGCTTACTTTCCGAATGATTGTAGAAGTAATGTGAGATACATTATGGGGATGTATCATCACAGGGAGAAATGTATGATGATTCTCATGGCTGATTTGATTATTCTGGTTATATGTATTTCCGACAGTAGCATCTCGATATGAAGAAGACAAAACAGAAGGACAAACTCGGGGAGATGAAGGAATGTGAAATATTCTATGTTTCACTTTCCATACGCGGTTATGTGAACTAAAGTCGCGTATACACGCGAGTTCCGTGTTAATAATAAAGGTATGCATTTATGATAAGAGAATTGGGATGACAAACAAGATCGTAGCGCAGGTTCGTGGGGAGCACGTCCGATCGTTAATAACTATATTATTGACTCGCATTTCACTTAGTTTCTCGCTCTAAATAATGATGATATGATACTTGGTTTCTTATATGGATAAGTCCCGTTTGCTTTTGATGAAGAGTATTCGTTGCCGAGATGAAAATCTTATATTCGGAGATAAGGACAAGCTCATGCGTAGATTGTTGTCATGACTACGATGAACGTATTCAAAGCTGCACAAGTTAAGGAGGAGCACCGGTTTAGGGGGAGCAGCAGGTTGAATACTAATGATTGCATTGTTGGCACTATGATCGCTTATTCTTTGGTTATTGTGGATACTCATGCTCAAAATGATGATGACTTGGTATATGTGGTGATATTGGACCACATGGATGATTGACACATATTTGAAGATGTTGTTCGGTATGATAAATTCTCTTGGAAAGATTGTATTGATGCCGCAAAGAATCAAGGCTTGGTTACTAATGTGCTTATGCTACAACCATTGGATGACACTTCAAGACACAACTACATTGTTCTATCTATCCGTATTCCAGGGAAGCATTCAAATATCTCGTAAAGAAGCTAAAACTCGTCTCCGCCTCACAGAGGATCAGATCCGGTTAAAATATAGAAGATGGTATTGGATACGCGGATTTACTGAAACACAAGCCGCGCATATACGTGTTAATGCACATAAAACCACGTATGTTTAATAGTTTACTAAATTTATGCTTGGGGTCGCCTTTCTTCTAAAGACAACCGCATTGTCGTTTGGTATCTCTGATAATCGTTTGGTATCTATGGTGGTGTTCCAAGCCTATAATATTGTTTCGATCTCTGATGTTTTGATAAAGATACCTTGATGATTGTTGAAAGTGTTCAGATGGCGAAATCCAAGGGGAGCCTTAGTCATATGGAAAGGATGCTTTCATGCACAGAGTCTGTGGGAGCATTGGCCTTGCCGAGTATAATGCATTGCTGGCATTATACATTCGAAAATGATCTCTTTTCTGAGGTCTTTCTTCGGTATTGGTCATGTAAAGTTATATTTGTAGTTTGATGAAAATGTCATGTTGAGACCCACATGATGTAAAATTGTAATATTCTACCATATAAGGACTTGTCAAAATTTGTAAACCCACTTGGTTGGGTAGCCGAGTCAACTTGTAAACCCACTTGGTTGGGTATTTGGGTCTCATATGTAAATCCACTTGGTTGGATATTTGATGTAAGTATGAGTCTTTTGTGATAGGAAGTTCATAGAGTCATGTACTTCATTTGAAAAATATGTTTGAAGATTCAAAGTATGAACTCAAAGGGAGCTTGGTCACTTCGCTGTACATCGATCGATAGCGTTTCTTCTACATGAGAAAAAAAAAGGGGCAAGAGTGTGTTGAGCGGATCCGCCCTTTGCCCTTGATGTCAAAGGGGAGAGTGACATGGTGTCATTGTATTCTTAATGTACCTATCTATTGTGGTAACCAAACACATCATGGTTGCCATCAAGTCCAAAGGGGGAGATCATATAATATGATGCAAGAGGTTAGTCTTTGATGGCAACCCACTTTTAATGAAGACGAAGACATGAGATTGTTGGCATGTGTTGTCCTTGATGGCAATCCACCCGATGAAGTTATTATTGACTTGATGGACTTGGTAAATGATGTAAATCTGATGTGATATGATGTTTGTTGGCAATATGATGCCGAGTGTTATCCTGATGACAACCCACTTGATAGAGTGTTGTCCTTGAATGGCAACCCACTCGATGAAGTTTTGCTTGATAGATTATGTATTGATAAACTTGCCGAATGATGTAAATCGATGTATCTACAAGTGAGTACGTATCATGAATGAAGAAAGGAATTCAAGATGTGTGCCAGATCTATGATGAAAGAGTATAGTCTCAAGGAATACGCGGATTTGTCTAATATAAGTCGTGTATGCACGCGGAAATAATTGCCAGTCGCGTATGGGAAAAACGCTCATAAAGTGAAAAACCAGGGGTAACCACCATGGTATTGACCCATTGTATTGAGTAATGATTCATCTATGTGACCCCGCTCCAGAATAACATCGAAGTATTGTGGTTTTGGCTCATGGTATTGAAAAAGGGTAAACCTATATAAAGAGAAGAAATTCATTGTGCAAATCATGAGTGGGTGAAAGATGTCCGGAAGCTTGAATAAATACTTCTCTCCGAAGTATATCCGAATGGAAAGGGTTACAAGAATGATAGATCCTAATGCATGTGATGCACCAATGAAGAAATGATGAAGAAGGGAATTAGATCTGAATGTACTTGTATTTGCTAGATCATTATGGAATGCTTAGATCCGAGATGAGGCGAACATCTGTTCTAAGTAAAAGGGTTAAATCGTAACCGAATATATGATCTCGAAGAAGTATGTCGCTCTATAATGATCGAAGATGTATACGCTAGTTTGGAACAAGCAGTAAGCGCGTATATACGTGGGTTTTGGTATATAGAAAGCGAGACCGCCCCGAAGTATAAAACATATGTATACACCGGTTGATGTGAACGCAAGCGCGTGTATACGCGGTATCGTTGAAAGGAAAGAGTGTATGCAAACTAGGGTTTGTCACATGGGGTATGAAATGTCTAACTGCTCGTTGTGTTACCGCTTATCCGTATTCTGCGCTCTCGAGTTTGCCCTGTAGACGCTTGGTTGTATGATTGAGCTTAAATGTGTGGAGTGGGTCCAATCTAAAAATATGATGAAACGTGGCCCGCAAGTTGTGTTCTAAAGGAACCTCTAGATCCAAGCAGTGAAAATTGATGAAGCGTGGTCCATAGAGGTGCCGAGGGTTGTAGCCCCCGCCGGGGTTGTAGCTCCCTTCCGGGGTGAGGCCGGTAAACGAGAGCAGGGGGTCGTAGCTCCCTTCAGGAGAGGCCGGTAAACAAGTCGTGGGGTTGTAGCTCCTCTGTGAGAGGCCGGTAAACGAGCGTAGGTGGGTGCCTCGCGTGTCGGGTAGGAGGCCGCGTCAAAGACATTTGTTGTAATATGTTTTCTCTATAATAAAATATCAAGGCCGGCAACCGCAAATACGGCGGGTTTTCTCCCCGACTTGGGTTTCCACCCAAAATCCCGGTGTTCATGTGTGATGCTTTATTCTCGTTCTTACCGCACATTTCTGCATCGTTTATTGAATACCTAATGAATATATATATATATACCACGAATATTATTATTTGAATGATGGAATGATATAAGTGAAGAATTAATGGCATAATTAGATCTCCGTGTATACGCGAGTTTTATGAAGTATATTCAAGGTATACGCTTAGCTTTGGTTCAGCAAAGTAGCTTTATGGGTTTTAGAGAGTGAAAAAGTAAAAAGATTAGAGGCTGCCCTAAATACCGATTCACCCCCCCTCTCGCATTTTTCCCAACACCTCCTCTCCTTTTATAAACCCTCCACTTGTAACCCCCATTTTTTCCACAACTCTCCTATCACAGCATGGTATGCCTCTAGTCCTTCCTTTACCTTTAGTAAATTTTCCATAGGAATATCACCAAGATTCCATTATATGATGCTAGTGGTTCTATTACTACTCAAATACATGTGGACAAGATGAATGATTATTTTGATAGAAATGAGATAGATGATGAAACCGTTAAACTCGCATTGTTTTCTCAAAGTTTAGGGGGATAAGCAAGAAATGGTCTAAAAATTAACCCCTAATAGTATTAATGACCTCCAAGATTTCCATCAATCATTCATAAACAAATGGAAAATTATGAAGAACCCTCTTCAAATACTTTCATATTACAACAACCTCAAGAGAAACACTGGGAAAAGTGTTCAAAATTATTGCACTAGATTTAATATTGTTTATAATTCACTACTCCCATATTTTAAAACTTCCACAAGGCTCGCCCTTTGGCCAAATTCCCCGAAGGATTTGATACCTAAATGCCCTATCGCCCAAGAGAAAATGGATCCTTGACCCTGTAAGACATGCGTAAGGGAGCTCTGTGGAAGCAACTCGATTGAGAAGAGAGCTAGAATGAAGACTCGAGAAGAAGGTATCATATAGGGATGAAACCGCACCTTCCACCTCCTCACCAAAACTCGGAAAGGATGATGGAGAAGATGATGGAGAGGATGAACATATATGAGAGATTCCACCCAGAGAAAATCAAACTCTCCTCAAAATAGAACCATCTCCAAAAACCCAAATCGAATCCTTTAGGAGAAATCAACCTCAAAACATACAAAGAGATGTTGATCACCGTACCGACCTCCTTTTCAAGAAATATGTTAACGAGGATGGATAACAAATGAACAAACATATGATGATAATATAAACATGTTGAAAAGAATGAGGATTCTCATTTCTCCATGAAAGAAAACAAGGTCTATATACACCTCATGATGATTGAAGACTAGAAAATGAATACTCGTGAACAAGACTTTGAAAATGCCATCATAGGAGTGCCCAAAAAATGTGACGTAAGAAGCAAAGAACCCACAAACTCCCAAAAATAAAACCTCCGACAATTTCGCCAAAAACAACCCTATAAATGCTTCCAAAAAGATAGCGTAAAACCATAAACAGGGCTGAAAGTTCTGATCCAAATAAGGGAAAAAAACACCCAAATCAATGAAAAACGTAGTGTTGAACCTAGAAGCACTAGAATTTTAGCTAATGTCTTAAAACCATTTTGACTACCGTAAAGAGAAGAAATCAGCAGCCGACTTTGCCGATGAATCGTTGACTAAGAAGGTCAAATCAAACAATTTGAAAATCGCATTCCCTTGGAATGTACCTAGAGAATGAAATTTCCAAAATCAAGATTTATGTTCCACTCAATCGAGTTATTCCATCAAAAATGTATATAGATGTCAAGTTTTGAAATATTTTAACATAGGATAAAGTCATGATATTGTTAACTTGAATAATGACACCGTAGCTTTTGAAATTCTATCTCTCTAAGAATGAAGGAAAATTTCAAGAAGGAACTACTCCCTCCATTCTACATCGCCTTGAAATATCCATGATAATATTTTGCACAATGCCATGTTTTTATTCAGAGCATCACATAACCTCATGCCCAAAGTAATAATGGAAAAATTAGGCTTAGAGGTAACTTTACCATACAAAGATTTATATTCCTTTGATTCAAGCAAAGAGTGAGATGCCTAGGCCTAATAAAAGATCTATGTGTTAACTTATTCAAAATCCCGCCCAAAAGCTTGATGGACATTGTAGGTACGATATACCTAAATATGGCATGCTTATTTTAAGATCATGGGGGTGCTAAGTTGCAAGGTACTATGCATGGATATGACTTATGCCACCATCCCCGTCTTTAGTCAACCTAGAAGAATTTATAGGGAAACACACATGGAACATGGTGAGTAACTAAGAAAGACCGTAAAAAAATCTCCTTTTTATTCCATACACACTGACCTTGACTCATTCATTCTTTACAATGATGAGATTCCTAATGAGCAAGAGTTAGTCAATGAAATATCAACCAATATAGTGGTCACTCCACATCCAAACATAGTGGCAAAAACTTCATAGAGGGAAAGTACAAAAGGAGAAATAATTAGATCAGCTTTGAAAACTCGTAAATTCACAAGAAACAAATTGAAGGTCTTGAGGTCCAAAACAGTCATAAACATAATACCAATCAAGGAAATCAAAGAAAAAATCCTCAAAACATTGAAAACCTTGAGGAACAAAACAAAATTCAACATATTGCGTACCCACAGGAACAACACAATGATAGATTAGGTAAAAAACAGAAGGACAACAATAAAATAAATGATGAATCAAAAATTGGAGTATGAGTTTTGATGGTCTTGCTCTAAAACTCATGTGAATGCAGCATATGGGTACACAACATCGTGAATAATCATGCCGAGGGTCATTCTTATAGATTAAACTTCCAATGCACAAATAATATAGCGTAGTATGAAGCTCCCTATTTAGGCCCTACTTATTGAAAAAATTAGGGCCAAAAGGATAACAAATAAAGAGATTCAGAATTGATAATTAGGGAAGTAAATGGAGAATACACTCAAACATGCCATACTTAGAGAGCCTATAGAGATGATGCCATGGAATTGTTAAAAACATTTGCTAAATTCCAACTTACCTTTGTCCCAAGAAACCAAACATTCTTGCCAATGGATTAGCTTTTGCTACTAGTACTTGTCTAAGACCTTATGAAAGCAAACAATACCCCATCCAAGTCAAATATAGAATAGCTGTCCCGGATAATGAAAAATATTGGCAAGTTTTTGAAGGAGATAAACAAATATAAGACTTCCTATAGTCCAAAAATGGATTTGAAATACCAAACTCGAATCGATTATGAACAAGACTCATTCTATTGAAGAAAACCCACTTTTTGAAGAAGAAAAGTCTCCCGATATTGCCGATATAAATCAGTTATTAAAATAAATTTTTGGACATACAATAGAAAATAGCACAAACATCTAGAAAAAGAAGACTTAGAAGTGTCACAATCTAAAAATCAAATCTTGCCAAAAGGACCGGTCCCATTAGAAGAATTGTTTGATTTGAATGATAAAGGTAAAAAAAGCCAAAACTCGGAACCTATTGAAGCTAAAGTGGAAGAATGCAACATAGGTAGTGAACACAAGCCTAAAATGATCAAGCCGTCTAAAACACCGCCATCTCACAATAAAATGAAATACATTGAGTCGTTTAAAGAATTTTCTTCGATGTATTTGCATGGAGTTATGAATATTTGAAATCATATGATACGTAAATAATCCAAGATAAGATACCTCAAAAACAAAACTAGAAGCCTTTTAAACAAAAATTGCAATAATCAACCTTGTTCAATTACCTTGATAGAGAAAGAAATTAGAAATATGTATGATGTTGGAATTATAGTCCCCCGTTAGGATACTCGATTGGGTGTCTAAACTTGTATCGCTTAGAAGAAAACAAGAGAGATAAGGCTTTGTATCGACTTTAGAAACTTAAACAAAGCCTCATTAAAGGACAACTATCCTCAGCCCAAAATGGATCATATTTTACAAAGGTATTTGCCCCAGAAGATTTTCTTTGCTAGATGGCTTCTCCAGCTTACAATTAGATATTGGTACATCCTTTGTATTATTCCTAAATTAGTCAGCTTAATGGGAATATTAATTTTTCTTAAAAACTTAGATTGATGAATAAATGGGAAATGAGGCTCATAATTTGCTCAAATATGAATAAAAATCCTTCCTATGTGAAAGGGGATCATATAATAACCATTTCAAGCATCCACATGTGTGAACAAGGTCTAAACTATGTGGGCAAGGTCAAGTTTGACCAAGTCAACATGATTTATTCTCAAAGAAGTGGATCCTACATAAAGCCAGCCTCAATGTGAATAAGAGATCAATCCAAATAGATAAAATGAAGGCACCTCGGGAGGTGATGTAGCTCCTTCTCCAAACCCTTCCACTCAGCACTGAATGACAGTGTTGTAGATCTTCATAGAATGGGTGTGGTTGAAAGAGGACTCTTGTAGGCTCTTTGTAGTACCTCCTTCTTAAGCTTGGAGAATCTAAAGAGAAGACCCTACCATGATGGTAGATGAATTCTTCATGGACTAGATAGCTTTCTCATACATCCGTCCATCGTGCATCACACAAGTGTGTAGACTTGGAATAATCTTCCAACAACCGGGATATCCCATAGAGATCTACACTCCCCAACAATGGCAGCGCCGATGATGCATCCATAGGATGTTTTCATGTTGCTACTCCCCTCTTTGAATCCTTATGTCAAATTTGTGTGTTGGAAGGACATACCTTCCCTTTTATTCTTCCAACAAGCAAGTAACCAGAAATGGATTTGGGTGTTAATGATGAGGGAAGAGGTTCTCCCTTTTCCTTGAGGTTACTAAATCCTTTCCGCCGTTGTAACCTTGTCTTCTAATGCTCCCATCCCTCCCGGATCTGATCTTAGAGCATCATGTTGTGAAAGGCCTCCCACCCAAATAGAATCAAGTGCTCTCCCAAAGCTGCATACCATAAGATAATGATCTCTCATTGTTCATCTTCACCGCAAATTAAATGGAATCTTCATACCCTCGTCTTAATCGCACAATTCTATTTCTTCTCCTTGTGTGGAAGACCCATGGTAATGTGGCATCACTCTTAAGGAGGCAAGGAGGCTTCGATTGGAGTACTTGCTCCTTTATCTTCTTCTAGCAAAAGGATCATCCTTTGTCATGTAACCCTTGTGATCCCTTCTCCTTTTCTCTGCCTTTTTTGTCTTCCCCTTTGACATATCCCATGCCAAAGGTACAAAGTGGAAGGTTACCAAACCCTCCTTGTTGCCTTCCTTGCTCATGCACATGCTTCAAAGGAAAAGGAAGCCCTTGGAAGTTAGTCTCCCATGGGAGGCTATCATCTATCCAAGGCCTTTTCTTTGGCCAAAGCATGCATTTAGGACCACCATCTCTCCATGAAGAGGTTCTCCAAACAAGTTTGTCTCGTCGATTCAAATATTGCCTCCCATGCTTGATAATCATTTTCCTTGTAGCATATCTCTCCTCAATGCAATTTGAGAGGTGAGGATAGATAGTGAAGTCAGCAGTGCTGTTTCCCTTTATTTATGTCTCCCCATACTCTGACAGCATGGTCTCAATTTTCCCTTCGGGGATCTTAGGGAAGGGAGCATCAATGCATGAAACATCTCCCATCAAATCCTCAATCGTGTGGCCTTCCAGGGTTACACCACAAGATGAAGATGTATCATGGCTCATTCCCATGAGTTACCGATGGAACATAATGTGACTACTCCCACTATGCAAATACATCTCTAATTGTTGTGTGGAAGCAATTTATAAGGGGAGGCTGGAGAACTCCCGATCTTCTTCTACATTGCCCACCTTCCGCAAGATTTCCCGCGCCTAAGGTGCTTATTTGTTTTGTCTCCTTGTCTATCATCATAGACATATGTTTCTCATCATTTCCATGAATAAGATCCCGGGGACCTCCGTAGACAGGTCCTCATATTGGAAGCAATGGCTTCAACTCCATCTCTCAACAAAGTTAGATCCTCCCGTTGTCACAACACCGGAGGAACCTTCCGCTCTACTTCTTCTCCTCCTCAACAATGGAGTATGACCCATTAACAAGAGATCCTTTTTCTTGATCTCTCATCGAGGAAAGGACATCTTAGGTCTTCTTCTTTATGAAGAATTATCCTGTTGAAGTAAGGCCTTTACCCTTGGCAAATAATACAGAACACCTTTACCCATTCCAACAATGTTCTCAAATGGAGTTATCATGGCTCTCCTTCCTCCCTTTGAGTTGAAAACTCGAGCTTTAGATGCCTTTTCAATATTTGACCGAGATTCATATTCTCAGATGTAAGCCACCAAGAGTCTCTTTCTCCGGTGTCTTCCCATCATCTTCTCCTCTTGCAAGGAATGCAGGCATGCCGCAATGTTGTAGACCGCATTGTGGCCGCATGCTCACACAAATCACAAAGAGGGGCTTCCTCCATGTGCCCTTAAGCATCTCATTAATCTTGCATTCCTCAGCCCTCTCGATTTCTTCCTCTAGTTCATGTAAAGCTTAAGAAAGAATGTTAGAGAACTCTTACTCCATTTATTCTTTCATACAAAGCGAGTTTTAATGGTGTAATCATCTTTCTTCTATCTCCTTCCATGATACCTCCTTCTCCCTCTCAAGAGGATCATCTTCTTCGAATGCAACATGGTCGGTGCCTGGCCAGCACAATCCGTGCCAAGAAAGGAGCTCGATACCACCGTAATGTTCCCAAATTGGGATTGCATGCTGTGCTTGGAAAATAACGCATCTTCTTGGATATTGATGTACGTAAATGAGTTTGAAGCCCCGGATCCCTTATATCATCATATCTAAATTATATAAAATACAAGAGGGGAGAAAAAAAAATCAAACTAGGTGTGGCATGTGCCTCCCACAACCTAGTCTAGTCGGAAAACACCCTACAAGAGGGACTCGCAACTATGCACAACAAGTAGCTTCAGGAATAATGAAGTATTTGAAAATTCAAGTAGGAAGCCATCAAATATAATTAATAAATGAATTTACAACAAAGAACTGTAAGTAAAGTGAAGCCCTTTCAATATAGATTACATGAGACAAGAGAGCAAGATATCTTCAGCAAAGAGAGCCGCAATATACACATATATATATATATATATATATATATATATATATATATATATATATATATATATATATATATATATATATCAATGAAAATGGCTCAATGTTGTTATTTTGAGGACGGCCATAGCCGCATATTACAACTCAGATCTAGGAAAATCAGGACAAAACATCGCATCTATATCGACCGAAACTAGATATTTTTCTTTACAAGATCCCTTTCGGGGTTTATGACCAAATCATGCATAAATAAGAGTAGATCGTAGATATAAGTCACAGACCGTAAAATGCTACGTACTTCGAATATAACATTACATTACAATATGTCGCATCTAAATAGAATATGATCAAAAAGCTAATCCATGGATCACCAAAGTGAAAGGCAAAGCCCAACACCCGCAGATCTCTAATCAAAACTAGAATCAAAACTCCATAAAGAACCTCATATCAAAATAACACAAACTCCATTAATGGAAAACAACGTCGTAGCTCAAATGACATGTGTGGCCACTACCAAGTTACAGATCTGAAGTATAAACAATGAGAGGCACTCTTCCTGTGAGGTTAAAAGACACACTCCATGAGAAGAGGCTCCTTAAAATAAACTAGATCTCTCCGTGCATCTAGACTCCCACTTGTTGTAGCTTGCAAGAGTAAAACAAAACCCTTAATGGATTAGTGCCTGAAATCAGAAGTAGAGCTTGGCCTCAAGCCTAATAGTGGATCAATTTAGAAAACACTCCCTCAAGAATCCTCAAAGGAAGAGGTGAAATCCTTGCATAGGAATTTAAGCACAATCCTCCACTAAAAAGGTAGAATAGTATTTGTCTAAGTAGAAAAAATACTTAAATAAGGATCAATCAATAGCCTCTCGTCAGCTTCTCTCCCTTTCCTTTTATAAGGTGAGAGCCTTTGCAAACCCTAAACCACCTTGATGAGTTAGCCTTTTCTGCTACGAGGGGCCTCCTTCTAGAACTCGCGTTGTTCCTTTAGGAGATACATTGAACCTAGAAAACGCCGTAGATTTAGTCAAGGTTGGCTCAGCCTCAGCTCAAACCCTTTCACACCCGCAAGTGATTATTTACATGGCCTTGATTTATCCGTGTTCACATGGGCATTGATTTTTTCAATTCTAGGAGTTTTACATGTCCTCCTTTATTCATTTATCCATGAAACAAAAAAGTAAAACAAAATTGAATATTCCTCTTAGCTTAAGCTGAAGTAGGAATATTGCTGCATTATATACTTGTTTGATTATTTTTTGTGATAATACCGTGAAGATTACGGTAATCTTGCTTTTTTATGTGATCCGTATTTGGAGTCGTTGAGAGGACTTCTACCACATCGCATTGCGCTCTCCAAAGAAATCTCGCCTTATACATTGAGGTAATCCTTCAATATCACTTTTCAATCAAGCATTAGCATGAACATGCATGTAGTTTCTTTGTGAATGTTGTAGCTAATCCGATTATCTGCGTTGGGTACTGTGAAGGCCCAAGAGGGATCTTACTCTAGCTACCAATTGCATTTTACCCCTAAGTATAATTGGTGACTCCACTAGGGACTAATATTTAGTTCAAATTGTTTATTTCTCGAGCCCTTGGTTCTTTCCTCTATTACTCCTCGTTCTACTCGCATCCCTTTTTGATCATTTCATGTGATTTGTGACCATTTCATCGCCTCACATTGTTCAAAACCTTGACTTACCATTATTTGAAATTTATCCTCGCAACGCACCCCCGTGTGTTTCGCAGCTGCCATAACGAACTCCCACTTGAGAACAATGCATTAGTCCCGCTATTAACACATTGTATTCCTTGCTAAGAAATTTTAATCAACCTAAAAATTGTTATTTCACCCCTATTGTTGAGTTGTTGGTCGCCATTTTGGCTTTCCGTATACCGGATATATGTGCTTGGTTGCCTTCTAGCATATTATTTTTTTTCTTGTTTGAAAATTTAGCTTAGTTGCATTTACTTTTTTTTTAAATAAATGTTTTTTTTTAGTTTTTCTCCGAGATAAGCTTGATTTCATTCTCGTAATTTTTGGGTTAAATAACTCATAGTGATACATATATATGAATATTTTATAGGTTTAACTGCATTATTGAATGTTTTCTATTGAATGGATGTGTGAAAAATCTCTCCTTATATAAATAACTCTTTCATCAAATTGACCATTTTCTACATGGTTCGAGCCGGAGGTCGCATAAAATTTCATACGTCTAATCCCCTCCGCAGACTTATAAGGCACACAAAAATTAAGCGCTAATAGAATAAATCAATAACTATTTTTTGATCTTACACCAACATTAGTTCAAATTTCAGGATCTTGGGATAGCAAAGTGATAAACCGCCCAAGATCATAAAACTTGAGACTAGTGTCATTAAAGAGTGAAAATCCCGATGCACCCACATTATCGGGACCACTCCACTCATAATGGAGTTAAGCGAGATAAAACTAGGGTGTGTGAGAAGGTAGGCCATCTTCGATCACATAACAAGTGGGAATTACGTGTATTGGGGTTCCCCTAAGGATGTCAACACTAGATCAAGACCAAATTGCTCGCCCATACAACGTGTTATATATGACCGTGACCCCCGTGGTAGTGTCTTTGATCCGAGGGATCCATAGTTTCGATACTCTAGGGAGGTACACAAGGTGACTAGGGTAGGTCGCCTTAGTACATTACGTATGTACCTACTCTATCTTCATTTTTTTTGGGAGGGTACTCATTCACGAGAGTTCTTGGCCCCACTATCCGAGGTTTGGGCAAAGCTCAAGAGTAACCATAACCGTACATATGACTAGACTTCTCCGATTGTATTGTGATACTAAATTTCATCTCTAGTGAATGCGCAGTACTCAAACAAGGTCTTACCCCTCTGGCCGTGTGACCGATTAACTTTAGTTTTTTTAGGTTTTTTGGTTCTACTATCATTGAGAATTAATAATATATCACTTAAATTTCGATAAAATTAACTCGGTGATCATGGCATCCTTCGACCTTGTCGTTTATATGTGCAATCAAGGTCTCCCCTCCATTGACCCTCGTGGAGGTGTCGAGTCTTGGTGACCCAAGGTTTCTTCTAAGAGCAAGATCTAGTGTGCTGGGACTATTGATTTACACATTTATCCTCACATTATGAAGTTTCTTGAGGATCCTTTCATGGAAGGAGTTGTGCCTCCCTTATAATCCTCCTCTCATTGACCCGCGTTGGGGCCACTATTGATTTAGGTAGCACCGCACTACCTATGTCTTCGACTCTTCGCCTGCACCCACATCCACTACACAATAGGAGACCTATAGGTCGCGTCGTTGGTGGCTAACCTTGCCTCCACCACCATCTTCCCCACCAACCGCCTGTCAATTCTTCATAGCTGACCGGAAACCCTAATAGCGAGAATATGCCTGGTCCTAGAAACTTTGTCACAACAATCATAGAGTGAATTCAGAACTCTTCGCATTTTATCCTAATGTGTTTTCTCCCATCTTTCAGCTTTCACTTCCACTAGGGCTACCTCTGCCTCTTTAGGCAACCCTACGGTTGGAATCCCTTTATGAGTTCGAACTCCCTTAGCTACTATGTTTGGGAGGGCAGTGTTACCAACACTTACATGCCAGGGGGCACTTCGTACCCCTAATTTCTATGGGACAAGTAGATCCATCCATTGTTAATGCCTTTCCTCTTATTTGTCAACCTTATGGTGTAGGGTTTATGCCACGAATAGTCAATTATGCGAGTAGTAGTATGCCATAAGCAAACTCTATCACAACATTTGGGAAACCCTTCCCTAAAACAAATTGGGGTAAGGGGGAAACTACACTCGGGGGAACCAAGTTTTGTCCCCGTACAACATCCCTATGGACAAAACCTATGTCCCTACACCTCCATTAGATGGAAATTATTATGAGACGCAGTCCTTGAAGCTTATCCCGTTGGAAACACTTTTATGGGAGGACCCCACGGTCCAAATGGTCAGCGAAACCTCCTTGGTTAGACTCGAGGGAAACAACACAATTTCCATTCTTTGGGTACTTTTAACATCCTATATATATAAATTGACCAATGATCCCATCAATCATAACCCGCTTTGGCCTCTTGTACCGCATAATATTCCATCGATATCCCTAATTTCGAAGGGAAACAAGGGGAGGATCCAACTACACATATCACCACCTTTCATTTATGGTCTATTTCTAATTCAAGGCATATAGCATCCGTTCCAGATATTTCCTCGTACTCTCATAGGAAACGCTACCAAATGGTACATTGAGTTACCATGAGATGCAAAGAATAATTTTGGTGCCTAAAGAACCAAATTGTAGACATAACTTTCAACTACCTATTTGATGTGAAACCACAACGGAACTCTTAACTCCTCATTTTTCCAAGACACCGCCACCCACATCTCCAATCACATTCATGAATGGATACATTGATGGAGGTTAGTCAAAGTGCCAATCATGGATCATCTATATTGAATTGATTTTGTAACTCACTTTTGCCACCCTCGTTAAGAGGTTTTCTTGTCTGTGCAAATACAAAGGACCAATCCATTCATTGTGCACAACATCTAGATCTCATATATTCGCAATCTAGCACACTATATGTGCTACTCCCCCATGCCCCCGGCAACCCGAATCCTATCGCTACCAAACAACCCAGAAAGTGCATGCCAACAAAATTTTCGTGCACAACTTCCGTTGTTGTTGTAAAACAACTCACATGCATGCTTACCACCCATCTTCTATTGCCACCACCCCTACCCAACCTGCTTTCTCCTCCCATCAAGAGGTACACTCCGTGCAATATACATAAAAACCTAGTGGTTAGAATAAGAAGAATAAGAAAAATACCTATCTCTTTCCGAAAAGAAACCCAACACTCAAAATAATCCAAATCGTAGAAATGTTGCTAAAACTCGATAAAGGGAAGGAAAAATCTATAAAATTACCTTGCAAAATTTCGTAGACCACTTGACATATAAATGTCCCTACCGTAGGAATGCATAGATTTTATCACACAAAGGACTTTGGAAGGACACCTTTGTCCTTCACAATCCTTTTCCTAATCCACAAAGCAGCTACAACACATGGTTGCAAACCGCCACAACCCCGAAAAGGGGCAATGGTGGTGCTCATCCCTTCCGTTGAAGGATCATCGCCATTAAGACATGGAGACTATTGAACTCCAAACCCAAGCCAAAACCTATGGAAATCTAGTCATCGATGCTCACGAATCCTGGTTCAAGTTCGAATCCACTACCGCCCAATGATCTTCATATCGAAAGGCCCTCGCCGACCTTGTCATTCGTCCCCCCAAATGGACCCTTCGACGCACAACTCATAACACCTTTTCATGTGCTTCCTTGAACTATAATATTTTATAAGACTTCGCACAAGCACCGTCGCCGATGTCCGCACTCGAATTTTTTCAAACTTTCCCAAAGACAAAGGAAAGCTCTACTTTTAGCCATTGGTGGAATTTACCCCGTGATTCTATGCTAGCCATCTTCTACATGGAAAAATTTAAACTCACCTTTCACACCATATTTCTTTCCGCATTCAAGTTATGTCAAAATGGAGGCCAATCCATCACACCGTCATAGATGAAGGTGACTTCAACCCTCGCGTAATGCGTCATTCCGTGTCAAGCCACTTTGCTCCTCCACTTTGTCTCCACCATCAAATTCCCTCAAATAACTCGATGGTCACACCTTCCTCCCCAAAATGCTACCTTGCTAGCTAACCCATCACACTTAGTAGGAAAATGATAACTTTGGAAATTGAAGTCGTAGATCGTCATCTCAACTATAATATCATCCTTTTGGTCACAAGCTGTCTTATGCAATGATCGTACTGTATCTTTATAGGGCTCTAATCATCCTTTTTCCTTTGGTTGGGAAGATACTAAAGGGACCATCTATTAGTCATCAATAATTTTCACTATCCATACATGACTAAATATTGTCTTAGATTTCTAAAACAAAATTCCATGAACATTGTGAGTTTTAGAAACCTCACTCGCCTTCATTATCCTTAGAATTTTTTTTTTCACTATCCTACCATTTTTTCATTTCAAGACCACCTTGTAACTCCTACGTACTCAAAAATGGCTTTTACTTCTCATTTCCATCCTTTTTTCCTACCCATAATTTCAATACTCTATTTTTCCCTCGCTCTATGACTCCATTCTCCATCTAGTGGTTTTTGAGGGCATTTTTATTGGTTTCATGACCTCCATTGTTAAATAATCAACAAGGCTTGTATACTAATGCTATTACACCCTTCCCCCTATCCCTAATATGCCTTCATAAATAATTCCCATCACTCTTATCCCTCAAACTCATCATTTTTCTACAAAACCTAGTATATTGCCACAATTTGACACTTTTTGAGACTAGGCCTCGTGTTTTCCTTTAATTTCTTACCTCACCAATAATTGAAATTCCACTTTCCCTACTCTCTAACACCTATCCATCCCCAAAAGTTTCCCAAGAATTTATACAACCCTTAACACCTTCATTCCCCTCCCTCTACAAGGCGCTCCGTAAATCCCCTACACCAAACCCTAATTTCCTTCCAATTAAGCTAGGGTTTGCTATGGTAATGAGGCATATGAGCAAAGGATCCATATGATATATCATATCAGAAAACATAAATCCATACCAACTCATAAACATCATGTCTCCATCATTTTCCAAGAATTCATTCCAAGGGCCAAGTCATTTGCCACACCTAGGGGCCAGCTTTGTTTAAAAATATGTTTCCGACCAAACATAGATGAATTTGGAAAAAAATTGAGAGATTTTTTTGTCCATAATAGGGCCAAGAAAAACCTCCTTCGTTGTTTACACAGGTATCATGGTTTGGGAGCAATGTCGAAACACAGTGTCACGCGGGAGAATTTCTCGCATGTTGGAAATACCGAGGAGGGGGGGGTGAATCAATACTTTCTTTCAATTAGAGCATTAGTTAATTCTCAATTATTATCAATATTTGCACAATGATAAGAAAGTAAAAAAAGAGGAACACAAATGCACACATTTTTTAAGGTGGAAACCCACTCCGAGACAAAAAACACCTAATGTTTTTCTAATAATTCTCTTTAATATTCAATTCCAATTATTGAAAATAAAGTCTAACTTCCTAGAATCTAGAAAAAGAATTCTTCTCCAGCCTCCCAATTGAAGATGGATGCTCCAATTCCCGAGATTCTTTCCGCAGTCAATTGAATGAATGCCCCAACACCCAATGAGCTACAACTCACCCTAGCACCACCCTACCACCCTATAGAAGAATAAAAGAAGAATGGACTCTATACCATGGAAAATGGTCCACTTTACAATGATATAGAATGATGCAGAAGAAGAAGATATACTAGACCATAACCCCAACTTTGACACAACCACCTAATGATGATCCTAGACCTCCCAACACCTAGCCTCATCAACCCTTGGCATATAGACACTAGTATAATTGTACAATAATGTATTTACAATGACTAAGTACTAAATGATACCTTTACAATGATTGTATGTAGTGTCGCCCACTTGAAGACTTCATATGATGAACTTCTGTCGCTGTTATGCACCTTGGTTGCTGCTCTTGTCATTATACCCTCTCGTTGTAACTGGCTTTTCTTTTCCTGCCATAGAAAGTCCGGTCCTTCGCAATCCTTGACAACACATGATCTAGCTTTTTCTTGCCTTCTAGGAGCTCGATATTGAATCGGTGTGCCTCATTATTTCAGATCCTAACATCTAATTTTCGGTCCTGTAGTAGTCCTTTGATTCATATTTCCAATTCCACAAAAATCACCCAATTTGGATTCTTCAAGAGAGAGTTATACCCAATTTCTCACAATGCCCTAATTATGGATCAAGCCAAGCAGCTGCGCACTTGTATGGCATGCCACATGTCACCGTTTCTTCATTTGGCCACCAAATTGAGAGAGAAAACTAAATACTCGTGCACTATCTACTAATTTTTACAAAATTCCAATCCGATACTTAGAGAGAGAGTTGCGATGATTTTACCATGGTCACTTCTTTGGAGATGAATTTTAGAGCCTCGCAAAAACCATGAATTCCACAAATCATATATCCAAAAATGCTGTTCACCTTGATCCGAAATAAGCCATCAGAAGCCTCGTGGATTTTGGATTCGGCCCCATAAAAATTTCAGCTTCAACCTTCGTAAAAAAATAGTTAGAGAAAAATGCCATCAAGACCTGCTTCGTATGGCCGAATCCCTGATAAGGAGGAAATGAGGATCACAATTTATATAAATGCTTAAGTTGAGAGGGGATTCAACAAGTGAATGTGGGAGGGATTTATGAGCTTAAACAAATATTAATTATGACTTTTCAATGACCTATGCCCTTAACCCCATGGGGTTTTAGCCCACTAACTAGGGGTACAAACTTCAAACATGAATATCTCTCAAATCTTGAAGAATTACATGGCATGCCATATATCAACTTTAAACATATCGACAAGTAGAAATCATAAAAAGCATTATTGACCCAAAATATATTAATTTGGTAGGTCAAAATTCCCATGAAATATTGGGTTAGCCCCCTGGTGTCGCTTTGGGTTGACATCAATGACAACCACCGATCAACAATCTCCCCTTTGGCATTGATGGAAACACAGTACTCCCCATGCAATCATGAAACCTATTCCTACAACATTCTCTCCCCATTTGACATCAATGGCAAAGGGTAACTCCCCGAAACACAACCATCCCGCTTGACCTATACACACTTCCACTCCCCCCCCGACATACAAACTAACTCGCGTACCCGTAATCTACTTCCACTCCCCCTTTATATTTTGAAAAAGGAAAATCTAATGAGAACTTGGGAGAATCCGTTTCCGGCAAAGATATTCCAATGTTGGCGAATATTTAACATGTGATTCTTTTGGTGCCGCTTTGGAATCTTGCTACTTTTCCAATCGCTTGCATAACATCCACTTGGAGGTCAGCATATAGAAGACTAGTAATCATAGATCTGTACAACCTTTGATCCACATCCTTAGATGAGTCGTCTATGCTCAATTTGCAACTCCGTTACCATTGGAGTAAGGATGGGTTTGAAATCTTCCATTTTAAATTTCTCGAGAATTTCCTTGATGTACTTGGCTTGACATATAAATATTCCTTTCTCTTGCCGAGATATTTGAAGCCCTAAGAAGTATGTCAGCTCACCAATTAAAGACATCTCGACCACTTTGTACCTTTGTAGTAAACTTCTATTTAGTCGACTATCATTGTCACCAATTATTGTATCATCCCTCTAGATATTAGACATGAATTAGTTGCTTCATCCGTAACATATATGTCATTTGGAGCTCGACTTGCCGTAGCCACAATTTCACCATACACGCCTTTCCCGATTTCACATTTCATGGAGTTGAATAGTATTGTGTGTCCTTGATCACACATTTGTCCAAAACTAAGCATATCAGATTCGTATGTTTTCAACCAATAGAAGACATTTGCTAGAGAATATTTTCTTCCGAGAGTAACAAGATCGATCCTATAACATTTGAAGATCCATCATTTCAGTGATAATGCTCCATCATTCTTTCGTAGATAAAGTGCAACTTATTTACCTACCATATGTAGAGCAACCGTTTATCAACATACCACACATATTTGTTCTTTTGAGCCTTGAGCGAGAGCACAATTATCATTCTTCCTCTTCTTCCATGTTCGTTCGCTGTACTAAGATTCTTCTCGAGGATTTTCAAGTCTAAATTCTTTGGCTATGTGTCCAAAGTTTCGACATTTGTAACATTCAATATAATTTCTTAAATGTTCAAATCTATTGATGTTTTCGCTAAGCTCCTAGGAGGTTCATATTTCATTTATCTCCCGGGAATTGTATTCGTTCCTAGGGTACGGCGACATTCCCATACTCATGACCAAATTTTTCACATGAATAACGCAGCCATAAAAAATATGTTGGTACCCTGATGAAAATTTTTGTCGAGGAATTGTCTTCCAAGGTCAGTTTTATAATCTTGTCCAATGAAGTCTACATGCATGTCGCATCTCATAGGTTCATTGTATTTTGTTGTAGAAGGTCCCATTCTTCTTCTTTGTAACCGATGCCAGTTTTTTTGATTGTAAGATCATTGATTGTTGATGAGTTCTTTCCAATGCCCTTGAACTCGTTGGCATAGTTTTGGATAGTTTTTCTCTTCTTCACTTCCCTCACGCAAAGAAGACTACTTCGCTCTAATTCTTCCTTTCTTGGTTGTTTTCTTCCAACTTTTTTGAAGTGACTCTTCAATGCATTTGTGTTCTTCAACTTCACCTAGACCTTGAACTTGTTCTTCAAGAGTTTTGGAACGATCTTCCTACTTCTGAGATATTTTATAAGCTTGATTGCTTCCTCATAAAATTCGTCTATTGTCCATCTTTCTTCTTCGTTGTTTGATACCTCTTGCTTATCGTGCTTGGCCATAAACAATACTCTCTCATCGGGCTTCTTCTTCACTATCATCGTCTTTCATTGGATGATGAGATATCTTATATAGAGAGAAAGTCTTTGGATCCTTGCTTGTTGAATTTCTAAAGCCTTTCTTTCTTTGTGAGTTGCTACATTACTTTTGTTTGGACATTTTGCCGCAAAATGCCCAACCTCATTACAACAAACATATCAATGGAAGTTTACCTTTGAATTTTCCTTACCAATTTGTGGTTTTCTCGTGAAGTAAGCATACTTTCCTTATCCGAAAGACCTTCTTCATCATCTCCTTTCTTCACACTTGTGCGCATGTCTTTCAATTGAAGGTTGTTTATCCTTGGCTGGTTTTCTTAGATGCAACGAATGCGCTTTCTAGATGCGAAGTGGTATCTCTTCTTCATCAAGTCTCATTTCATATGCTATGATAACTCCATGTACCTTTTGCCGAGTTTGTCCGCATTTGCACTATATTCTAAGACCGATACCTTTAAGCACCCCGGGTAATTTTCTAAGAATCTTCCATATAATAGTCTTCTCATCAATCGGCTCTCCCAATCCTTCCGCAGTATTGGTTATTTCCATCAATGTATTGCAAGTATGCAAGAATGTTGCCATATTCTTTCATTCTCGAGTTGCTGAAATTAGCTTCATATATTTGAAGCTTTGCTTTGACATTTGAGTCACTCCGCATATATATTCTCAAGCTTGTCCCATACATTTTTGGTGGTCTTACAACCCAACACCTTATGATAAGCAAACATTCAATAAGTCCACCGGAGCAATAATATTTTGCTTTCGCATCATTTACCAAATTCTTCTTACCTTGTTCATCCGGGGCGGCTGATGTAAATCCATTTTGAACAAGACCCATACTTCGTAACCTTGCGCTAAGAGATAGACCTCCATTCTTCCTTTCCAAAGTGCATAATTATTTTCATTGAATAGAGGCACACCATTCTTGGTATGCTCCATGACCTCCCTTCTAGCCGTTAAATTGCTATTGAAGGAACCAAGCTTTCGATACCAATTGTTGGAAATACCGAGAGGGGGCGGGGGGGGGGGTGAATCGCATTTCTTTCAATTATAGCATTATTTAATCTTCAATTATTATCAAGAGCCACAATGATAAAGTAAACAAACAAGAGGAACAAAAATGCACATAGTTTTTAAGGTGGAAACCCACCTGCGGACAAAAACCACCTAATGCTTTTCTAATAATTCTTTCTATATTCAACTCCAATTGAAAATAAAGCTCCAACTTCCTAGAATCTAGAAAAGAATTCTTCTCCAAACTCTCCCACTAGATGGACGCTCCAACGCCCGAAATTCTTTAGTAGTCAAATAAATGGATGCCCCAACACCCAATGAGCTAGAACTCACCCTAACACCACCCTACCACCCTATAGAAGAATAAAGAAGAATGGACCCTTGTACCTAGGGAAATGGTCCAATTTACAAATGATATAGAATGATGCGTAAAAGAAGATATACTAGATCATAACCCCAACTTTGACACAACCACCTAATGATGATCCTAGACCTCCCAACACTACCTTATCAACCTCGCGTATAGGACACAGTACAATTTGTACAATAATGTTTTTACAATGACTAAGTACAATGATACCTTTACAATGATTGTATGTAGTGCTGCCCACTTGAAGACTTCATATGATGAACTTCTTGCTGCTGTTATGCACCTTGGTTTCTCGCTCTTAATATACTACCCTCTTCCGCACCTTTCTTTGCTTTTCTCGCCATAGAAAGTTTGCTCCTCCTTTGCAATCCTTGACAACACATGATCTAGCTTTTCTTTGCCTTTCTAGGAGATCGATATTGAATCTAATGTATATCTATTATTTCAGATCCTCAATATCTAATTTTTGGTCTTGTAGTAGTAATTTGAGCCATCTTCCAATTCCATGGGTCTAACCCAATTTGATTCTTCAAGAGAAATTTATACCCAATTTCTCACAATGCTCTAATTATGGAATGTTTCAATGTATACATTTGTACTGCCGTGCCACGTGTCACCGTTTCTTCATTTGGCTCTAAAATTGATAGAGAGAAAACTACATAATGTGAAATAGCTATCAATTTTTACAGAATTCAAATCCGATACTCAAAGAGAGAGAGTTATGACTATTTTACCAAGGTCACTTCTTTGAGATGAATTTCAGAGCTTGCAAAAACCCCGACTTCCACAGATCATATCTCAAAAAAAAAATATTGTGCACCTTGATCTGAAATTTGTACTGCAGATTCCTCAGGATTTCAGCTTCATCGGCATAAAATTTCAGCTTTTAACCTTCGTATAAAAATAGTTAGAGCGAAAATGCCACGATGACCCGTTTCGCATGGCCGTAATCCTCGTATAAGGAGGAAATGAGGATCACAATTTATATAAATGCTTAAGTTGAGAGGATTCAACAAGTGAACGTGGGAGAGATTTTAGAGCTTAAAAAATATTAATTATGACTTTTCAATGACTCATGCCCCAACCCCATGGGGTTTTAGCCCACTAACTAGGGGTACAATCTTCAAACATGAATATTCCCAAATCGTGAAGAATTACATGGCGTGCCATATATCAACGGAAACATCTCGACAAGTAGAAACCATCAAAGGAATTATTGACCCAGAATATATTAATTTAGTAGGTCAAAATTTCCATGCAATATTGGGTTAGCCCCCTGGTGCCGCTTTTGGGTTGACATCAATGACAACCGCCGGGACCATTGCACTCCTAGATGACCTTGGGAAAATTAGGTTTTATCATAAGCTGGAGTGTCCAAATGACTTTCCTTTGATGAGTCAAATGACCACTCGACTTGACGATACTAAATGAGCTATCATTAGCTCAATTTAGAATTGGAGGAAGGCATCCAAAAGTGGTATGCACCGCACTGTGATTCCCCTCACCAATGTCCAACATATTTTGACCAGCCTTGGAAAATCAATTTTTGCTGTGGAAAATAAACTCCAATTAGGGAAAACATGGTGTATTTGGAAATTTTGCTGTGTTAATATTTCCAACGAGCTATCACGGGCCCAAATTTGACATCGAGAAGGTCATCAAAACTTGGCCGAAAGTGGACCTATTTTATACTCGTGTTGGCGCTACGCTCGCAGAACGTAATCGCGCTCACAAACCCTAGCGCTACATGAATAGGATTCTCCACAAAGGCATTTCTGCACCGTGCCGCGTATAGAGGATGGCTCCGTGTTTATATCCTAGTGCTACGCTAATGCAAATTCCTCCAAACTTGTAACAGTTTTCCCAAAGGCTTAGGGACACCCTCAAATTTTCCTCCAAAGACCCGCAAGAAAGTGAAGCTAGTAGGTGCCCTATTTTCCTCCTCTCAAGTGTTTTTAGCCATTTGGTGGCAATGGAATGACTGTAAATCCTATTTTTCCAAGACCTCGGGTCTTCAATGCATAATAAACCTCTCGTTTTTGGCCTCGTTGAACGCATTAATTGTCATTTTAGGGAGAGTGAATTAGGGTAGTTACACTTCATGTTCCAAATAAGCCCTCTTCAAATTCAAGCTCCTTAGCCACATCATCAACTAAACTTTCCTTTCTCATCTCATCCTCATCCCTCTACTCCTCTATCCCCTCCTCAAGCAAACCCTCCCTTCCTCCCCTTCTCTTGATGTATCAAATGAAGAAGGAAAATGACAATGAAGAATCAAATGAAGATAGGGGTAAATATTACAATGAGCCAAACCCTAATGAGGTTGAGGGTGATAATGAGCTAAGCCTTAAAAGGCATTACATGGAGACAAAGGATAATGAAGATGAGGAAGAAGCGTATGATGAAGAACAAGCAAGGGACATGGAAATGGACAAAGGTGAAAAATAGGCAAAGATCAGATGACTAGGCAGAAATCAAAGAAATGACACTCATGATGAAGCAACTGGATAACATGGTTGCTACAAGTGAATGTATGAAAAAAATGCAAGTGTATGTAATGAGGAAGTGTTAGCCACCTATAAAATTTGTTATATTAAAAGGTGGCTAAATCATTTTTAAAGCCTTTCCAAGAAACAATTTTTATTGAAAAATTATTATCTCTTGGAAGTCTTATGAAGACATCATACCCTTTGATTAATCTTCACTACCGTTTCCTCTCTTGAAATCAAATTTATCAAGTTTTTCCTTAAGAAAAAACCGTTGAAAACTCCATTTTTCCTTCATTTTACCCTCCTTTTCACTCATATTAACCTTCATTTTTATCCCTTATTTCCGCATGAAATCTTCCATTTTCCCTTTTTTTCCCTTCTAATTTCATTAAAATCCATTTTATAAGGTTTGAAAAATCCTTTTCGACTCAACAAACACCCAAATCCATTAAAACCTTGGAAAAATCATAAAAAACACATTTTTGTATTAAGGCTTAAGCCCTTGGGCTATGCTCTAAACCACTTCCCCACCATATACCCTAGCACCGACACCAAGCGCTAATAGTCCCGAGCGCTTATTGCATCGTAAAATTTGATGGGTGTGTTTCTTTGTTTTTAATTCCCCGATGCGATTGCCCTCTTTTATATATTAGCCTCGATCCCTTGTTCCCCTGTATAACCAACGACCCCGCAATCGTGCGCTAAACCTTATAAATGAACCCTCTCGATCCTATTTTCCCTTTGTAAATTCATAAAAACCCATTTTCCTAAGTTTTTATCTAAACCCGCCATTTCATTATTTTAAAGGAAAGGATACGATTTAAAAGGCCGATCAACGACAAGGATTCATCAAGATTTTCGCCGACGCATTTGAAGGCCCTCTCCTTTGTTCCGATGTGATTTTCCCTCTTGTTCATATAACCTTCGACCTTTATTTCCTTCATATAGCCCAAGAGCCCGCAATCGGAAATAAACCTTTCCCCGATGCGAAAATCCTTCGTATTTTATCAAAATGTTGATTTTCTTATGTTTCAAAGGGTTCCACCCGTTCATTGGTTAAACCCATTGCCGATCGTTGATCATAAGCCAATCAAACTGCTTGGGCAATCTCGCATCGAAGATTTCATTGGGCGCATTTTATATTTTATTCACCCCCTCCCGATTGGCATTCTCCCCGATGGAATACGCTCATTGATCTCCTCCCCGCTTCCTAGATCCGACGACCTCTATCGCTCCATCCCAAAGCCCTTTTCCCCCCGCCATGACCTCCCTTCCGATACATTTCCCACCGTTGATCCGATCCTTAGATCGATGTCGCACAATCGATCGCTTTGGCACCCTTCTCTCCTCCCCTATCGCAAAAGCTCCAATTACATATGGGCTATTCTCTCGTAATAAGATCTCGACAGTTCGCATCTTTCCTCACCACTTTGGTTAAAATTCATAAACCCCATCGTGTAATGTTTTTTCTCGTCATCTCAATGTTGATCTCTACGTATCAACGACCCATACCGACCCATTCTCCACCTTATATATTATTTCATTATCCCATAGATCAAATCTCCACCGTTGATCCTTTCATCCAACGGCTCATAATAAGCACGATAGGCCCAAACTTTTCGGGTCCTATCACTCTTGCATTTGATCTCCACCATTCATTTTTTTTTATCCAACCCGCTTCGATTAAAACCACCTTCCCCTCGCCCCCACCTCTTTCTGTCCTTGCATCTTATCAATATCGCGCTTAATCCTAGCCGTCCGATCTAAGGCCCTGCATGATAATCACAGATGCTCCATATCGCGTGATTTTTAGCCTAAATGATAATTTCGTAAATCACGCGATATAGGTGGTTTTTAAAAGCCACATGATGGCCTCCGACACATATCGCATTCAAAAAGGTGAAACCGATTTCCTCCCCTTTTTCTCGCAATACCGCCGGTTTCTCAAGTCGAAACCGTTTTCCCCGTTTCCATTGCATTCCATCACATTTGCTCTTTCATATTGATCTTTACATCAATGGCCAACATTCAATCTCGGCCATTACACTATCGCCCTCCGCCTTCCTCCAAGGGACTTCATAAGTGATCTCCACCGTTGATCTCCATGGGGCTGATCTCATCCGACGGCCCAGATCCTTTTCAAAAACCCCAAAAATTCATCCGGCCTTTTTCACCGCCGATTATGGTTTTTAAGCCATTTCCTCGCATTTTCGACCATTTTTTTATAAAGTGACCCCTTTGCTTTATTTTTTCCCAACTCATTTTGACCGTCGATCAACACATCAATGGCCCTAACTTAATCTCACCACCGTTTAAATCAATCGCTTTCCCTTTAAACGTCAACACGCAATCTCCGCTCGTTAGATGCTTTCATCCAATGGCCAGCGCTCTAAACCTAAGCCTCCAAAGTAGTTTTACCTAGCCACACAGGATTTTTATAACATTTTGTGTATTTGTGCCTACGGATTTCCAATTATTTAAAGAAAAGTTGAAATCCGAGGATGACGATCCTCCAAGCCTTCATACATCAAAGAATATCCATCTACAGTAGGTTCGGGATGCCACGTTTCATCGCTCCGATGAGCACCGATGCCATTAGAAGGCTCCCGTAGCACTCCGCACATCAACAAGACACAACAAAGATTAATTGAAACAGAGTACGTTGTTGAAGATCAAACCACAAAGAACCGAAGAATTGAAGGTAGAATCGCGCTTTTGGTGGATTACTAAGATCAACAATCAAAATCCTAATCCACTAAATTAAACACAGCTTAAAATTCTGCCAGTATTGCACTTAGGCTCGATTAAGCCTAACACACTTAATCAAAGCGAATTAATAGTGTTTAAAGAAAATAAAAAATATCTACTGGCCCGAGAGAGCTTCCACTTCCACATCGAGTACACTGATTCCTCACCACTATAAAAAGGCCACTTGTAGCCTCTAAGCATTCAATAGAGGCAAGAGCACACCAAAAAGAAGATATTTGCCCCAATACATCCGAACAACTAATTCATTCAAAGAACTTATTACGTAATATCGCCAGAAAGTTATTACAACAATGACACAGAGCCTTAAAGTCAACAAAAGTTTTCCCGTAAAGTTTAAAAATTTAATGTAAACCAATTAATACAGAGAGAAATATCCGAAATCTTCTCCATTGAGCCCTCAAAGGCCGAGAAGCATTAATCGTATTAATTGAAGCCATAGATCTTTTCTCTCTTCGACCTCCTCATTTTCCTATAAAATCTTCTGAGGAGCTCATTTGTGAAAGGGTTGGTTGCGTAACTTTGAAATATACTTGTGCTCGAAACTTTTACATGTAAATAGTGTTCAAAGGCTCAGTTTCCGTTTGTATTTAAATAAGTTATAACAGAAGTGAAGATGATTTCGAATCGAAACATTTGATCAAGAATGTAACCGGATTGACATCAATATACAAGCCGATTCTTGGGATCCCGGTTTATATCACTAGTGAAGTGCTTCTTTCTATGTTATTTTTTTCCTTTCATGTATGCGGACTTTTCCATTTTTCTCTAATATTAACAGCAAGCATAGAGTTAGGATTTAATGCTTACATTACCCTTCTCTCGATCGATAAGCTTTATCTCAATGTTTTCTCTCCAAATTTTTTATTTAAGAATGATTCAATACAAGCCTGCCAGTTAGGAATGCCGGCGTTCCCCTCGTCCTACCGTTTACTTTAAACATTTTTCGAATGTTATTTTCACTATTTTCTTAGTAAAGTTAGACTAGAAAAGTGATGGTGTGCCCTCGTTTTCTAGCTTCTTTCTCCAAAGGTAGTTCTCGAAAGTTTCCCTAAGAGTATGTTGAAAGCACCTTAGATTTAAAAGTATATTTTCTTCGATCTTAGGCTACGCTTGTTTTTATTATCCTTTTCTCATCCTTTCTTAAAGTAATTATATGGATTACCTGATTGTTTTTCTATTGATTTAGCTTTAATACGAACTTGCCCAAAGAAGTCTACGCTTAGCTCCCCGTCCTTTGGCCCGTTTTTTAAACAGCTACTTAAAAGGCTTTTCTTGTTTGATACCGATAAATCCTAGTTGAAATTATTGTCCGTTTCCACTCCTTCAACACTTTTATTGTTCCATTCCATCATTTTAATCTCAAATATTCTGATATAGATGACTTTCCCCTTGACCACTCTTGAAATTGTTGCAACAATCAAAGCCCTTTTATGACTCCATAGCCCAATGGACTAAAAACCAACTGCCGAGGCATAAAAGGTATCTTTAACACCTATTTATCTCACATTAATTATCAATCCTAGAGCGACTTTTTATTTCAAGAGTGTACTTCCGTCTAAGGATGCAATTATCTAAGAGTAATGTCAGGAAGATGTAGTACAGAACAAGAATAAACAAATGCTTGTAAAGGACCCTAAGTACAAAATGGAAATGCTCGAAACTTGAATTAAATCAAATTAAAACATCGATTAGGATACGTAGCAATAATCCTTTCCTTAGAAATCGATGCAAGATAACCAACTGGGACTTAGGGAAGCAATAACCTCTCGTCCTCTGCCAGCTGGTGATCTTAAAACAATCGAAATGAAATCAACTCGAACTACTTGCCGATAAAGATAACTTGAAAGGAACTACAAAGGCTTAAAATGAACATAAAACTTGTAACTCCTACGCATACACAAAGAACCGTAACCAAATTATCCGTTAAAGCAAAGCTATGAATAAGAAATAATAAAGAACTAGAAATGGAACAACAATATAATTTGAACAACAATTACAATCTTAACTAACTTCAATCTATCGTCTACTAATACTACAGATCAATCGATCACAAAGAGTCATAAACTAAGAGAATAATAACTTAGAGTTCAATACGTAACAATAAAGCTTTCCACAACGATAGTCGACAAATGAACAACAAATGTCTTTCTTGCAAAGAATAGCAGTAATGCAATTCATTAATGAATCAATGGTCAATCAACTCGCAATCGAAATAAACCGTAAACACAACTTCAAAAAACAATAAACAAAGGCTACAATACAAACAACAAAGTAATTCCACCAGAGCCGAGCCCTTAGCGTCGTTGAAATAATCGGCCGGGCTACTGCATCTTAAGAAATGAAACGAAACACGTGCTTGATATTAATTAAACATAAATTATTACAGAGGTTGTTCTCTCAAAGCCAAGAGTCAATAAACATAGTATTGCAGAAATGTCCGAATATAAGAAATGTCTCCGACCAACTCCGCCCTCTCGATCACTAAAGGACATTGCTTTATATATCAAATCTTGATGAACAAGACGAGGAGTAAGATGAGTTTGAATTGCCGATCACTCAAGATCGAAGGATCTTGAGGGATTCGTTCCCCTTTGTTTAGTTATCAAATTGTTTGCTTTGACTAAGGCCGTAGCCGGCCCCCTACCTTTTCTTGGAAATTGCTCAAATCTCCTCGCCTTTCGTCGATATGGTTCAATGCCGATGGAGCAAAATAGTTAAATTAATCTCTCACTTCTCACCTTTCGGTACAATTGTTCGCTTCGTCTAATCCCCGTTTTATCAACAAAAAACATCCTTTAGTAATATTTTTACAATGAACGTAAATCTTTCCAATCCCATCATAATTATTATAAGAAGATTTTCTCAAGGAAAAAAAGGAGCATGTCCATAGTAAAATAATGAGAAAATATACAAGAATTTCATACCTTTTTCACCGTCTAACATATCCCTCGCTTAATCTTTTTCATGTCCTCATGAAAAATATAGTTCACATGAGAGCAAATAAAGAATAAGTCGGATAAGGTTTTTCATCGACAGTCTAAAACCATGTAGTGCACGAAATTGCTCAAAAAATGTTCCGTTTGTCTCGGGAGTTCGTAAACAAATTTTTAGTCCGGCTAGAAACCATGCAATAGGGCCGTAGAAACTACATCCTAACCAATGGTCCTTCTTTTAAAACGAGATGACTATAGGAAATCAAGCGGTCCGCAACTAGCCAAAATTTTCTATAATTATGGTTTCGTTCGCATGTTCCGATTGGAAATTCTCCACGTACCTGGTCGCTATATAAGCTTGGTTTCTAATGGACGAGAAATAACTGCTCCATTCAAGATAATCGATTTGTGGACTGTGCCCTAATACGGATAACGCCTTCCTTGTCATCAAACTTCTATGCCTAGCCCAAAATTGGGAAGGGTTCTCAGGTTCACCTAACCTTAATAAATATAATTCATTCTCTTTTCCTTTGGAAAGAATTATAGGCTTTAAGCCATTTTAATTGATTTACAAGAAAGGAAATGAATGCCTAAAATCAACATCTCCCACAAAATGGCTAGGGTTTGATTCACAATCATTTTCTGCTATTAGATTATGTAAATAAAATTCATTAATAAAAAGGCGATGTACTGATCCCATAAATTTTGCGCATGATACAAAGTCATCTATAGTTTTTAGCTCTATGGATTTTTACTTTAACTGCCTTGATATTTAGCTATAAATATCTTTTTAGTAAAAATAAAGCATAGTTTACGGGCATCTACAAAAGTTAAGACATCACGTCGGTGAGCAGAGAGTGTTCATTTGATTGTAGGCTAGTTTTAATTGGTTCATTACCTCGCTTTCAAGTATTTTTCTCTACTTCTTCGACACTTTCGTGAGCTTATGCTTCGCTTCATGAATACTCTCATTTGTTGCCGTAGTTCTTGACATATCTTCCTTGGAGATGTTGTGTTCTTCCAACATTTTTCTTTCCATTCGGGTTCAGGCCAACTCCTCTTGGAGTTTGGCTAGTGTCGAGTCACTAAAAGTATGCCGACCGGCTAGATTGCATGTTTTCACTTGAAATAGGTCCCTCCGGAATAGCTTTTTTGTTGGAACAAGCTTGTTTGCTGTTCCGCATCTCCATAATTGGGTTCACGATGGTTTCATCAACTTTGGGGTTCCTCTTAGCTAGCCGCTTTTCTCTTTTTCGAAGCTCACTTAGTAGCTATGCTTCTTCTTAGGGGCTCGCTTAGGCATTTGTTTAATTATCGTAACCCTAATGGTTTGGTTCGAGCTATTCTATGAGTTTATGAAGCTTCATTCACTCCCCGCGAAGATTTTCAATCTCGGCTAATTTCTTCCTCTTTTAAATGGGACAAATCGTTCCTTTATTTGAACCCGTTTTCACTGGAGCATAGAGTGTTGGTCCATATCAAGAAGTACTCTCCGCTAATTTCTCTCCTCGTTCTTCTACTTGGGGTTCCTCTTCCACATCCATATGCCCTTGGATAAATTCTTCGAGAATAATATCCCCTGCTAACTTTGCAATCTCTCGAGGGCTTTCCAAGTTGGGATATTACTTTAGTGTTCTCATTTTCTTGTTCATGCATTCAGTGGGAAGCAACCCTAGCTTCGCTAGGGTTTTCTCGTTTCATCCAACATTTATTCAAATTCGTATTTTTGTTGATCGTAGAGTGCTCCCCGTAACTTATCAATACAAGATCCAAAGGGCTATGAGGGCCGCGCATATACTCATATTGGCCAAAATTTGGGCCAATTGGTCTTCCCGTAAAGGGCTTACGATAGCATTCTCAGAGGCTTTGTTCCTTCTCTATCGCTCGTTATGATTGTTCTCGTTCTCCTCATAGGTATGATAGCTTCCTTCTTCCTCATCCGAATATCAAATTTCTCCTTCAATTTCTTCTTCCCGCATTTCCTTCCCTTCCGCACCGGATTGTTTTTGACTCTATTACTGGTGGATTATTTTCTTCGTCCTGAGAAATAATTTCTCCTTCCATTTCCTCTTCTTCATTAGTAAGAGGGCTTCTGTCTCTCTCCAATTGTGGAGGTTGTTCATCCTCCGAGCCGTGAAATTCCAGGGCTGGCTACTACCCGAAGTCCTTCCATCATCCCCCTACTTCATTTTAAACTGAGGGATCGGTTTCAGGAGTTGATGGCTCCTGCTTATTGAGCCAGCCTCCATTCTCTCATTTTGGGGTAGGTAGGGCCAACTCTCCATCAATGGAGAATATCAACTCTTCCCACTGTCTATTGCCGGGTGAGGCTGGTCGACTTACTATTAATTGAATTAAACAATGGTGGATGACCACCATAATCGTTGCGTGCTAGGCTTTTCTTATGTTACGGCAATATCATACAATAGGGAATTTTAACAATGTGTACACCAGAAGTATTTCGTTTTAATACAGCGTAGCTTAAGGTGGCGAGGTTTTACTACATCTTTTCATCCGTCGCACGTTATGTAGGCCTCGCACAATCTACAATTCCATCCATGGTTCTCCCAATGATGCGTCGTCGACCCATTTTCCTTCGATAACCAATGCATGTTCGTCATCCCGAAAGATATTCATGGCTTCTCGAAGCCTAAGCTTCTTTATGCTCCATATAGTTCCTTGTGGCCGGTATGCCCGATACTTCGCAATTACTCATCGCATACAACTATCCGTCCTCCTCTCACCATGGAGAATCCTTTCTGGAAAGCTCTATAAAAATTCTATGGCCACTACTTCGTGAGGCTTCGTTGCATCCTCATGAAATATGTAGTCCATCCTATTCTTCCCAAAATCTCTCGTGTAGCATCGTAAATGAATCAGCATTCGTGGTTCACTGCGAATTGGTCGCCCTCCCATAGTTTCTACACCGTTAGTTTTTTTTCAAACACAGCCGTTGATCACAATGGAACATCGTAGCTCGTTAAATTGGAATAATGTCATTATTTCCTAAAATGCGGATTAATTCACATACAAAAGAAAAGAAATATCAAGATTTTCCCCATGCAAACATCCGTACCCCCGCTTGATGATAGGTCGTCTTTGATCAGTTTAAATCGAGAGAGATAGTGTGGCACAACAAGAGTACAACAGAAAAAAAAGTAGGCATAATTATTATACATTAAATCAAATTATGGAAAATTAATTAAATAAAATGCGTGCATAAATCGATATTAGGATATAAAATCATTTTGTAATGATTCAAATATGAGGAGAAGGGATAGCTTAATATAAACATATTACGTATGTGTTTATTACCACTTCAAACTAATAGACTATCAATGATATTCATGTATAATAGGTTCAAAATGGAAGGTTAAAGATTTATACTTTCATTTGATCCTAAATAGAGATATAGGAAAAAGGGTTAGATATGACTATCGATGTGTATAAATGAATTCAATACCATTAAAGTGCAGGTTTGTTACCTCACAGTGTCCATAACCTCGACAAAGTTTCTTTTCACCCTTTGGAACCATTATCCTTTATTTATACCGAGGAAGTGATTGTTAAATTTCATAATGGAGACCATTGTGGCCGTTTGGTGACCCTCGTATAAATCACAATGCCATTCACTAGGAAGAAGTGAAAGGTAAGGTGTCGCCCGTGATGAGACCTCCCGTCTTATGCTGACCTCCTTATTTTTTTCAATTTTCCATTGGACCATATCCCCGGGTTTGGTGGCCATGATGCAAATGCCACTTCACCGACTTCCTTATGATCATGGTAGGCCGGCTCTTAATGAGACCCCCTATCCTCCATCTCGCCAAATCATAAAATTATTAGTGGAACATATAAATATTTTTCTTTTTCATATAGCACTTTCCTAGTTATTCATAAACGATGGCTCAACACTCCTTAAGAGTAGGGATGGTGGAAGAAGTCTAAACATCTCAATAGAAAAGAATATGCCCTTATTCCTCTACTCCATAAATAGAAACTGAAGAAAGTTATATCATATGGGAAATAACCAATCTTGATAAGGATAACTAATTTAAATTAATTCAATGGTAATAAAAAAACAACAAGATTATGTTATTATTTAAGTCCCTTTTTTCTGTTTCTTTTTCTTATCATTACTAAACAATTTTCTTAAAATGACGATTTATTTTGATTTTATGATTACAAAGTAGTTTTAATTTATATGACCGTATGAATACATGTTTTCCTTTAGAAGAGTCATCGAAATTCTCAAAAATCTAAAAAAATAATTCACTAAAAGGTGTTGTTCCTTTAAAAAGAACATCGAAACAATCATTAAACCCATTGCCTTTAAAAGGAACAAAAAAATCTTATAGAACTATTGCTCCTTTTAAAATGAACAAAGAAAATCTGCAGAACCGCTATTGCTTTTGAAAGGAACAACAGAAGTGCTATTCCTTTGGAAAGGAACAACAAAACTCAAAACACTGTACCTAACTTTTGAGTAAAAACGAATCGTATAAAACAACAAAATTAAAAAACTAAAATAAACTAAATTTGAAAGAAATGAATTTTCTAAAACAAATAATCCAAATGAATAAACAATCTTTATGTACAAAAAAACAAAAAGAACTCATTTAATGAACTCGGTGCCGAGGAGAGTTATCCCCTTCAAAGAAGAATTTCCATGGTAGAATCTTCCTCGTAACCGGTGGTAAAATGATTCCCCTTGTATTGGTCATATGATACAATCGTACTTGATGACCATTTACCTTAAAGGAATTCCTAGATCCATCAATGGTAGCGATGTAATAGTGCCATTATTATGCACTTTGTATTTCATAATGGTCCGAGCCATCGTGTCCGAAGTTTCCCTGAAAATTTCGAAACCTAGAATCATATAGGAGTGCCCCGCCCCCGTGGAATATATTTGTTTAATCAGTATGCCATGCCACTTTTCTCTCCGTCGTTGAATTAACATTGTGTCAAGAGCGTAGAGCGACTTCATCTAACCCACACTCTTAGCCGCAAGCCTTTGGTCCTGGGCTTCGTTTAGATCTAGACCCACCTTCTCGAGTTGTTCTCACGTTGCTCAATTTCAAATTCTATTGGAAATATGGGTTCTTTCAAATACCAATTGATATGGTGAATATCCCGTAGTGGGTCACCACATTGTTCGATATGCCCACAATGCTTCTCGAAATCCGTAGGCCCAATCACGTCTACATGTGAGGCAACGATTTTTGTTAATATAGATTCAATGACTTTGTTCGTGCTCTCGACTTGGCCATTGGCATGTGGATGATATGGGGTTGTAATATTGTGCCGAATGTGATAGTTTTGTAGTGTTTTAGCTAATTTATTACCTACAAACCGTGGTCCCCCATCCGTGATTATGTCCCTTGGGAGGCCATACCGAACAAAGATTTGGAAATAAACTCGTATTAGTAGGTCCTCCGTAGCTTTTGAAAGAGCCTTTGCTTCGACCCATTTGGTGTGACATACTGAAGGTAACCAGGGATGTATGTTTTTCGGTTTGATGGGGGGCTAATGGGACCAACAAAGTCAAGGGCCCAACGTTCAAATGGTTCAATCACTATTTGAGGGTTCAAAGGCATTTCATCGACTACCCAGGGCGACCTCGCCCTTTGGCAACTATCACAAGCCTACACAAATTTCTTGGCATCTTTAAATATAGTGGGCCAATAATAGCCCGTTCGTAAAAATTTATGGCGCTCTATGATCCGCAAAATTCCCACCACCGTCCATCATTTCATGCTTTAAAAATCTCAAATACCTCATCCTCCCGAACGCATCTTCTTTCATTCGCACCCGTATGAAATAGGTAGCCCCAATCCAAGAGTATCTACTACGTGTATTATCTCGCTTTCGTTCATTAAGGGATAGATGCTTAGGTAATTTACCTATTGCCAAATAATTTTCTATATTAGCATACCATGGGGTTCTAACAAGAATAAATTCATCGATGTTCATCCGGGGAAGTGGTCTTCAACTACTGTGACCGTTGGCTTTGGCATTCTTAACAAAATCACTTGGCTGTAATTCTCCTTTCCAGGTCGATCTTTGATTGCAATGTCGAATTCCCTCGCAATAAAATCAACCATCTTGTCACTCTTCCATTTGTAACAGTTTATTTGCTAAAAATTTAATGGCAGAAAGGATCAAGATATAATACTATAGGATACCCAAGTTTATATAATGTCTAAACTTATTTATAGCATGTGCTACAGCCTAAAAAAATTCCTTCTCGCCTCACAAGCGTATAATTTAACTTAGCAGAGACAAACATTTTTGCCGATATAATAGATTGCATACAGCTTCTTGTCTTCCTCCCCGCCCAAGTACTACTCCAATTTCGTGTTTGAGGCATCATATGAAATTTGGAATGGAAAATTCCAATTTGGGCCCTCAAAGACTGGCCGTTGAAACAAACTTACATATCATTAAAGGCGCTGCCACATTTATCTCATTCGCATGAAATCAAGGTTTCCATTAGTGCATATAAAGGTGCAACTATCTGAGAATAATGTTCTATAAATATTCTATAGTAACCAAACAAAATCCAAGAAAGCTACGTACCCATGTTCCGTGTGGTAGGTGTGGGTATTAACAAGATTACTAAATTTTTAGCTGGTCCACCCGACCTCAGTCATTTAAATATAGTGGCCTAGGATAACTCCTTCAATCATCATCATATGACACTTTTCATCGCTTAAACAAAGCCTAGTGTCAATACATCTTCGCAACACGTTTTCTAAGTTTTTCAATGCTGGCTCAAAGTCATCCCCGTAAGGTGTGAAATCATCCATATATACTTCGAGACCTTCATTTATTAAGTCTCGCAAAGATGCTAAGAATGGCCCTTTGAATGTAGCAGGGGCGTTGCATAGGCCAAAAGGTAAGACTTAGCAAATGTCCCCAAGGACAGGTGTAAAAGTAGCTTTATCTTGGTCTTCAGTGGGCAATTCGAATTTGATTGTACCCACCGAAGCCATCCAGGAAAGAGAAAATTTCTTTCCTGCCAATGTGTCTAATACCCGGTCAATGAAAGGAAGGGGAAAGTGGTCCTTTCCGTGTTGCCTTGTTAAGTTCACTGTGAATATACACATATTCTCCACTTACCGTTCTTTTTTGGTACCACTAATAATGGAGAGTCCCACTTACTATCGCATATTGTGTAGATGAAATTAACATCCAATAGTTTTTGTAGTTCAAATTTAACAATATCTTTAAGGTGGAGGTTTAGTCTTTCTTTGGGGCTGGCGAATGGGTCTCGCATATTTTTCAATATAGATGTGGTGTGTGCACAATCGAGGATCAATTCATTTCATATCGTGGTAATCCCATGCAAAGGTCGCTTTGTATTTCCGCAATAGTTGACCAACTTCTCTTCTTATTCAATAGTCATATTTTTGTTAATACGTTTAGAGTTTTTCCCTACTAATTTCTACAATCTTGCTATTATATATAGAAGTAGTGGGTATTACTTGATCGTGAATGCCTTTCAAAGGATCTTCTTCTTATTTATTATCAAATGTCACTGATCATGTGACATTGCAAATGAGATCTCATTTGTGGTTTATTAACAAAACTATTAATGATATCATCCTCTGTTTGATCTTTAAAATCAAGAGAATTTTATATAGTTAGAGGTGATCTCATATTTCCCATAAGATATGATACAGTGGTTTTCTTGTTTTGATTATTGATAGACTTGGTCGGGTTGGGGGGTATAAAGCTAAGTTCTTGACATAGTTGCCCCTTGTTATTGTCATGTTGCCTTGCTCGCATCCAATATACGCACGTAGTTGCCAACCAAGGTCTACCTAAGATTAACTGGATGTCCATCTAGCCGGTTTTCGGATTGATAACCATGAAGCTCGTAGGATATTCCTGTGAATCTACAAACATACCATTAGATATTGTAGTGTACCTTCGGGTTTTGACTACCGATCACGACCAATTCCAATAAGGTTGTTGTTGGTTCTAGTGTGATATAATGCCAAGTTTTTGACAGTACTAGTTGTTAGATATTGATTATCGCTCCCAAATCAACTAAGGCATTTGGAAATGATCGGCTCATTGATTTTAATCGTCACTAGGATTTCCGGGTCTTCATATTTGATAGGAGTTTCATCCCCGATAATAAGTCGTATAAAGTACCGATTGCCTGGGATAAACTTTCTGGATTGGTGGTTGATCTCCTTTGGCTTTCTTTATACATAATTCCTTAATGGTTTTTGCATATATAGGAATATATTGAATAGCTTGAGAGAGGGATTTTTATACATGCTCTTTTAATTCTCCCTTTAAGATCAAAATTGGGCTATTCTAATAAGTGGTATGACTAATCATTCCGGGAATGGTGGAGAGTGAAGTTGTTACTTGTTGTTGATATTGTTGTTGAACTTCCTTTTCTTTCCGTAATGTTTTTCTGCTGTGTAACCTGCCCTCAACATGAACATAGTTGTTTCTCTCTATTTCTACTATGCTCCCAAACCTTAATTGGGTTTGGGTTGGGCCGGGTTAGAGTCGTGGTCTTAAGTTGGTCTGGGATTTGTTAGGAGTCATAAAGCAGTAGGTTGAGAGAGAGGGATTGCTCCTAAATTGGGTTGATTTGTAGGTCTTTGCCAAGCTCGATCGCCAGCTCGACTCGTGAGGTAGAAGGGGACCATTGTGTTGGATAGTTATTGTTTTGCCAAAACTAAGAGATATAAAGGAAAGTTAGGCCAATTATTTTGATTTGTTTGATTTGGACAAGATGTTGTAGGGAATGTTTTTTGTGACCAATTGGGGAAAGGCAAATGATTTTACCACATTCCACTATATTGTTGAGCATTGTATTGAGGGGGCGAAAGAAGAAAATGGATTAGTTGGCATACCTCGATTGTAACATTGTCTAGCGCCCGGGACATGTGTATACCACTTCGATTCTCTTTTGCCTCTTTATAAATCCTTTAGGCCAGAAGCGAGGGACATCCTTCTCGTAGGGTTATCTTTCGTGCAAATGTCAGCGTAATTTTATTACATACAATGGACATTCTTCAGGGTTGTGTTTCTTCCCGCATCTAGGACAAAATATCGCCAAATTTTGCTCTCGCTTCTACTTGCTTCTATTTGGCTTTCATGATATCGAAATGTGTTGTTAGAGTCCCAAGTATGTTTGTATTAAAATCTTCCAGCTATAAGCCCAATCTCTCGCACGAGTCACACCTTCATCGGAGGTCTTGTTGTCTCTTGTAACCATATCACGTTCGCTTATTTTAGCCTTGTATTTCCCCTTGAACTCCCGATACATAAATCAATGATGTCGCATAAATTTCCTAATATATATCACCTTTTCCCATAATATTTACACGTTTCAACCCATTGATCTTTCATTCCCCTAATTAATGTAGTTTTCAACACATTATCAAGGGTAAGTGATGCATAGGGAGATCTCTCGAATATTGTATTGAAACCGTTCCAATATATTCTTCCAAGGTTTCATTTGGTTTTGCTCGTCATTTGGAATATTTCATCCTTTAGTTCCCGAGACTTGCAATAGTCTTGATATTTCTTTAAGAACACAGCCTTCATATGATCCCAATCAGTTATGACACCCCCACCTAATCCCATAAACCATCATAAGGCTGCCCATTTTAATATAGAAGGGAATAGATTTAGTTTTTGGGGATCGGTGGTATAATCATATCCCCTACATAACAAATCAAATTCAAACAAAAATGCATCTGTGTCCTATGATGTTAAGCCATGAAATTTGGGAATATGTTCAAGAGGAATGGCCTTCATAGGCGCATTTACTGCAGTATCTACTATATGATATTACAGTGTAGAGGTTTGTTGGGGCATCTGCTGATTCTGATATTGGTTTTGGGCCATTTGGTAAAAAATGTGCCAATATCCTTCCGGGATCTCCAAGGAATTCCTAGGCTGACTAGCAGGGGCAAGAATGGTTTTGGATGTTGCTCCCCTTGTCCGGAATAACGTGTGCCTCGTTGTCCTACCGTCCGAGGTAATTCAGACCTTGATTTTGACTCGAGTTTCTAACAACACTTCCTTTATCTCGACTATTTACTCGTTTGGACTACTTCAATAGGAGATGTCGGGTCTCTTATTTCTCCCGTTTCCCTTTCACTGAGATTACTAGAGTTCCCTTCTTTGAGGGAACTTATGCAAGGATTCTCAATTTCTGCTCACCCCTCCGTCCGACTATGTGTTCCAAGAAAGGCTTTAGATGGTGACTTCCGTAGCCCTAAGGGAACTGGCAGCTTGCCTAGAAATAGTTCTTCTAAATTCTACCGATGGTTGAGATTCAGCTCTTTTAAGGATTTCATCAATAAAGGTTGTTCGCCAAGGGTCACCGGGTCCCTTAGGTTTTTCAATTTTAGAGGAATTTTGTTTTTCTTAAATTTCGGTTTATTCATTCAAGAAAACAAACCTCCTTCATTCCTACCCAAATAAAGAAGCTTACCTACTTCGCCGTGAATCGGCCGTGAGAAAGTTTGTTTCTTGCCCAAAGGCGTGTGTTCTTACCTCTTCCGTCTTTAATACCCAATTCTACGCAAGCAGAAGAGGCAAAATCAGCCGTGGCATCACCTTAAAATGGCATACACAAGAAGGGAAAAGTATTCGAGAAATGCAAATTTTGGGATATCTAAATCCAAAGAAAACACCGTTTGGCCTCCGTGAAGGTAAACTTCTTGGGCACATTATTTCGTAAGAGGGAATTAAGATAGACCCAAAGAGGATTGAGGCCATATTGAAAATCTCTCATCCTCAAAAAACATCAAGGAACCTGTTTATTTCATTGAAAGATTAATTTCTTGAGAAGGTTCATACCCAACTTGGTCAACTCCTTAGAAACATTACAAACATGCCGAAAAAGGAACAAGGGGTTAAATGGACTCTGAAGAAGAAGTCCTTTGAACTAGTAAAACAAGCATTAACCAAAACACCAAATTCTAATAATTCCTTATTTTTCAAAAGATTTTTATATTTTTTCATTTGCATTAGAACATACAATAGTCAAGTGTCATATTACAAAAAACCCACAAGGATAAGAGCAACCTATTGCATTATTTAGCAAGGCATTGAGAGATGCTCCTCCTAAGTACAACATGGAAAATAAAGCATTTGTTTCTTTGGTTTAAAGCTTTAAAAGACTTTGTAGAGTATACATTTTGCACTCCCACATCATTTCCTTTGTCCCAAATTCGCCGTGTGAAAGACATTCTAACACAGACCCAAATGGTAAGAGAGGTAAGTGGATAGTCAAGTATACTTGAATATGATTTAGAGGTCAAGCCCACTAAACTCATTGAAGGCCAAGGTCTAATAGATTAATGGTTGTATCCAATTTTGTGAAAGTTCTTGATATTAATATGATAAATTCTTAGATGAACAAGAGGAACTCTCAACTCCCATTGTTGAAGATCATTTTATGAATTCTCTTGGTATGCTAATATTCTATATTTTTTCTTAAATTTAATACACCTCCGGTTTATCAAAAACAAAGGCAAGGTTTTTAAAGTTGGGTGTCAGAAATACTGCATTATAGATAAATGTCTTTATTGGAAAATGCAATTGGGATATTGATTAAATGTTTGCCTCGAGTATGATGCAAGTAGAAGGTTAAGACGAGTTCCACGAAGGAGAATGTGGAGGCCACCTCTACCGGAAGACAACAACCAAAAAATCCTTAGACTCGGCTACTATTGGCCCACACTCTTTCTAGATGTACACAAGAGATAATTTCCTATCATAAATGCTGTCTTTTTGAAGGCAAAAGAAAGTTGTCGCCCTTACTCAGATTCAATCACTATTGAAGCTTCTTTTCAATGTTGGGGACTTGACTTCATAGGAGAGATCCATCCACCCTCATTTGCCCAACATAGATGGATTCTCACCGCAAATGTGACTACTTTACAAATGGATAGAAGCTATCCCTTCTAGCAAGCCAATGACTCGTCATCATAAAATTCATCGAGACTCATATCCTCTAGATTTGATGTCATAGGAAGATCATCACCGATAATGCACCGCATTTGGATCTAAGAAGATGGTTAACTCACACAAGTATCGTATTACATTGGGTCATTCTACCGCTTATTACCCCAAGGTAATGGGTTAGCGTTAACTTTAAACAAAAGTTTGGTTAACATAATCAAGAAGTTGTTGGAGGACAACAAGAAGTCTTGGCACACAAATATAGTACATGCACTGGCTACCGTATTAACACTTAAAAAATCCATTGGAATGTCACCCTACTAGTCAGGTATGGTACAGACAATTTTTCCAAACTGCATTTGGTGTACTAGTTATGAAGTTGTTTCAAGAGTGTGCACCAAGATAATGACATGATCGTAAGAATAAATCGAATTCATTCATCTTCGCAAACTAGAGAGGAGGTTTACCACAAAACATTACAAAAGCAAGAGAGCATCAAGAAGATTTTTGACAGAAGAACAAAGGCCAGAAATTTCAATGTTGGGGACAAAGTTTTAAAGTGGGAATCGAGGAGAGAAGACATAGAAAGTATGGGAAAATTGATAACTTATGACTTGGGTCTTTATCTCATTCATTCTACCGGGTGACAATGCCTATTTTTTGGCAGGAGTTGAATGGAGCCGAACTGTCAGTCTTGTCAATGGCAAGATGCTCAAACATTACTTCTTTTGATCCTATCATGTTTTGAAGCCTTTTTTTTATCTTTTCTCATTATAAATATTTCATCCATCATTGCCTTCAAAGTTAGAAAAATAAAAATACAAAAATAGAAGAAAGAAAAGAGTGCTGCATTGTAAAAACAAGAAAGGTACACCCCCATACCAAATAAGAGAAACAAAATATGAAAGTGTGCAAGCTCAAATGCCACTCCTAAAAATAAACTTCTAGTTATTCATACAACCTAATCATGACTAATTAGTTTTTAAATTTACTACTCTATAGGTTAGTGAATTCATTTTCCAAACAAATGCCTAATCTTGGCTTATCAAATAGGGTGATTAGGATAGAAATAAAGGTTCAAACAAGCTCAAAATCCAAACCTTATATTCCAAAAGAAGAACACCCACCTATTTAAAACTATGAGTCAAAGACAAACAAACTCGGTTCCGATATGCCTGAAATTTGAACCGCAGAACAAGGAAAGATGTACTCTCAAACTTAAGTAAAAACCGAGCTAAAGAAAGAGAAGGTCGTACTTAGAACTTTCAGATCTTAAGCCTTCAACATTTTGATTTAATTTTCTCATAAATTATCTACGTGCAAATTTTTGTTTATAGTTCACAAATGTTGTAGGACTTTTCAACCCCGACTTGTATGCTTTTAAATTTCTATTTTAGAAATTAGGAGAATAAAAATTTGTTAGACTCGTTTAACTCTACGTATAGTAGATTAGGTAGAGAAGCTTATGAACTCAATTGTTTAATCGATTTCATGGAGAAATAAGAAGTAGAAATAAATTAGTTTTTTTCTTTTCAAAAGAATAAAATGTTGTAGAAGATTTTTCCAATCCAAGTGCACTGAAGAATAAAAATATTAGATCAAGAGATTGGGTAGGTAGAAAGTCAAGTTAGATGTTATTCCATTGTTTTTCATGGCCGCTAATATTTTCAGAGCAAAAGAAGATCATCCAAGTAAAGAGATTTGCAGCCCAATGGATGAGGACCTCCATCACCTCCCGTAGACCGGCAAGTCCGAAGTTCTGTTTCCTTCAAGAAGGCACCATCCTATGTGAGTCACCGTTAGCCACCTAATAAAATTTATTATATCAAAAGTTGGCTAAATCATTTTTAAAGCCTTCAAGAAACAAGTTTTATTGCAAAATTGTTATCTCTTGAAGTCTTATGAAGACATCATACCCTTTGATTAATGGTCACTGCTGTTTCCCTCTTGAAATTCGAAATTCTGTTGTTTTCCTGAAGAAAAAGACTACTGAAAACTCCATTTTTTCCTTCATTTTACCCCTCCTTTTCACTCATATTAACCTTCATTTTTATCCCTTATTTCCCCATGAAATTCCTCGATTTTCCCTTTTTTCCCTTCTACTCTTCATTAAAATCCCTTTTATAAGGTTTGAAAATCATTTTTAGACCTTACCGAAACCCCCAAATCCATTAAAAAACCTTGAAAAAATCATAAAAAACACATTTTTGTATTAAGGCTTAAGCCCCTTTGGGCTAAGCTCTAAACCACTTCCCCACCATATGCCCTAGCGCTGGGACCAAGCACTAATAGTCCCAAGCGCTTATCGCATCAGAAACTTTGATGGGTGCGTTTCTTTGTTCTTAAGTCCCCCAATGCGATTGGCCCTTTTATATATTATCCCCGATCCCTTGTTCCCTTTGTATAACCAACGAACCTGCAATAGGGCGCTAAACCTTATACATGAACCCTTCCCAATCCTATTTTCCCTTTGTAAATTCATAAAAACCCATTCTCCTAAGTTTTTATATAAACCCGCCGTTTCATTTTTTTAAAGGAAAGGACCGTCGATTTAAAATTCCGATCGACAGTCAAAAGGATCACACATCGGAGATTTTCGTCGGGCGCATTTGGAAGGCCCTCTCCTTTTGTTCCGATGCGTTTCGCCCCTCTTGTGCATATAACCCCTGACCTCCGATTTCCTTCATATAACCCAAGAGCCCGTAATCGGGCGCTTAAGCGTATAAGTAAACCTTTCCCCGACGCAAAAATCCTTTGTATTTCATTAAAATGTTGATTTTATTATGTTTCAAAGGGTTCCACCCATTCATTGGTTAAACCCATTCCCGACCGTTGATCATAAGCCAATCAAACAACGTGCACAATCTCACATCGGAGATTTCATTGGGTGCATTTTATATTTTATTCACCCCCCTCCCAATTGGCGTTCTCCCGATGGAATATCAGCTATTGATCTCCTCCTCGCCTTCCCAGATCTGAAGACCCTTATCGCTCTGTCCCAAAGCCCTTTTCCCCCGTCGTGACCTCCTCCGATGCATTTCCCACCATTGATCTGATCCTCAGATTGAAAAACCACAATCAATCACTTCGACACCCTTTCCTCTCTCCTCCATGATCACAAAAGCTCCGATTGCATCTGGGTCGTTCCTGTAATAAGATCCAATGGCCCAGATCTTTCCTCGCCACTTTGGTTAAAATTCATAAACCCCATCGTGTAATGTTTTTTCAGCCAATCTCAGCCGTTGATCTTTGCAGATAAACGGCCCATACTGACCCATTTTCCGCCTTATATATTATTTCATTATCCCATAGATCAAATCTCCACCGTTGATCCGTTTCATCCAACGGCTCATAATAAGAGTGATAGGCCCAACTCCTTTGGGTTCTACCCGCCCCAGATTTGATCTCCACCATTCATTTTTTTTATCCAACGGCTTAGATTAAAACCACCTTCCCCTGCCCCCACCTCTTTCTATCCTTACATCTTATCAATATCATGCTCACTCCCAGCCGTCCGATCTGAGGCCCCAGATCTAATGGAAGACGCTCCATATCGCGTGATTTTTAGCCCGAATGATAATTCTTAGAAATCATACAATATAGGTGGTTTTTAAAAGCCACGTGGCGGCCTCTGATGCATATCGCGTTCAAAGAGGTGAAACCACCTTCCTCCCCTTTTGTTCCGTGATACTGTTGGTTTCTCAAGTTGAAACCATTTTCCCCCATTTCCACTGCATTCTATCGCGTTCGTCTTCCGTTGTTGATATATCCAGATCAACAACCAGCATTCAATTTGGCCATTACACTATCACGCTCTGCCTTCCTCCAAGGGACTTCATAAGTGATCTCCACTATTAGAATGAAGCTTTTGTCGAAGTGTACGAAAAAAGACCACTTTAGCTACGCATAAATTATAGCCCTAACATAAAATATGGCTGCCAATATCTTCAGATATGTAGTTAGTTGATCAAGACAAGTGCTGCAAAAAACCAGATCTATGCATAGAAAGACATTAAGCAGTAAAATCAAGAGTTTTCTCCATACATCCAATAGACAAGACAAGAACATAATTTTTTGAAAGAATTTTTGTATTAAGGGCACCTGGGAGGAAAAAAAGAAGGTGTATCCAATTCTCCTCAATGGGATGGGTTCTTGGAAGTCCTCAGCACTTCAGATCTAGAATTTCTCTCTCTTGTTGGTGTGGAAAACCCAGACAAAGATAGAACTCAAAGGGAGCTCACATAACAAATAATGAAGAATGTGACCAAATGTATAGATCCAGAGTGATCTAATAGGAAACAAAAGGTGAAGAATGATAGGAAAAACCCTCCTATTTATAACAAAATATTGGGTCATTCTAGATCTTGGTGCATGATTAAAATAACATTAACCAAATCTAGATCCACCTTTTATGAAATATTTTATTATATTTGTTGGAGGGAAAAGGTATTTGACTTGGGTCAAGTCCCTTTATTTGTGAATAATAAATAAATAAATGATTTATTTATCATTTTAAGGAAGTGGTTGAAGGATAATCAAATAAATAATGATTTATTTAATTATTTATGGGTGATTTAGTCATATTCAACAAGGAATATTATTTAAATAAGATTTAAATAATTATTCCTAGAAAATAATAAGACAAATAAAGATTTATCTAATTAATTTCTTTGTTTTGGGTTAAACATGACCAGGAATAGTAATTAAATTATTGTTCAATTGATTATTCCTTGAGGAAAATCAAAAAAATATAGGTTTGTTTAATATTTCCTTTTGGGGTTTCCTGTTTAGACCATAAACAACCTAATAAATGTGTTTTATTAAGTTATTTCACATAGTGAAAGCAATTTTACTTAGGGTAAAATTGTTCTTACATGGTGTACTTGGGTCCATCTAATGATAGTAGGTTAGATGACTAAAAAATTGTGTAACAGATTACCCCCCAGCGTGCGAGTGTTAGGAGAAAATCGTATGACTGAAGTACGTTGTAAGAACTCAATCACCAGACATCAAAAGGGAAGTCAGAGAGAGAAATTTGAGGTAGACTAATGTGCTGAAGAACTAGACCCTGAGGAGACAAGACTTACAGGTGCAACAGGTCTCTTTTTATGAGAGGGTACCTGTGCTAAAGGCGGCGGGGGAGGCATACCTATGCCCACCGAGACAAAGTAAAAAAGAATAGTGTGTCTAGTAAACAAGGGACCGAACCATAAAGTACAGCCAGCATAAACATGAGCCAAATAGAAATACAATGAGGGATCCCATATACATGCTGTGCCTGGGATAACAGCCAAGACTTATACAATAATATCTGAGTACATGAGATACAAATACAACCCAAATGCCCCCTACAAGCGGGGAAGGGCTCACAAAATCCCAGGCGATACATGCACAAATCAAAGAGGCGGCTGCTGGCAATTGAGCCAACATCATCAAATATATGGAGCTGCATCGAAGGCTGCAATGAAGAGGTCATCCGGGCATATGGGGGGATACCTGCAGGGCCACCCCCTCATGAGGGCTGAGACATCTCACACACACTCGGGCATCACCAATAGCTGCTGCTGCATCACTGGACCATCAAGCGTACGGATCTCGATCATGCTGAAAGGAGCTGAAGTGGAGAAACAATCAAGTCAAAGGGAAATGAGAGATCCCTTTGCCTGATCCGAGGTGCCAAACAAGAGTGGAAGCTGGAACCAAGGTACACCGCTCTCTAGACCTGTCCTCTGGAATGAAGGAGCTGATGTCGACAGAAGGAGGTCCACCATAGGTGAGGCAATGAGAGATCCTCGACTAAGGCACGAGAGAAAATGGTAGAGCGACTGACAGACTAAGACCAATGATGATGATGGAATGGAGGGGACTGAGTAGAAAATAGACGACTTCCCTTGCTAGAGCATAAAGGACATGAATGACATGGTAGCGACTGACACAGTATCATGAGGGATAGGGGACAGTGGGACTGACGGTCATAATGTGCGACACAAGAGAGAGACCAAGCAATGAAGGATGGAAGACTATAGCGGGGTACAAAGAGACTCGGGATAGACTCCATGAATGTAATGATGACTCAACTTGGATGCTCTAAAAAAGGGTGAATTGAGGGTGTTGCCACACAGAAAAGGTCCCATGGGGGACCAGGAAAACATGAGTACAAGATGGTAGCTCATGACGAAAATCGACACGAACAACGACAAGTATGGAGGCAAAGTGGTGCCCCAAGTACAAGTGTTGTAAGTGAGGAAATTCGATTTTGGGAGGAGGTGAAGTGACCCATATTGGACAAAATGTGTCCTGGTGAAGTATCAAATCACGAGAAACTAACAAATACCCATTTGAAGTCTCGGTGAGAGCTTTCCAACGGTGTAGATGGTTTGTCAAATGGAGCTACGGTGTGGTCGCAGCAGGCGAAAGAAAAAACAAGGGTTTTCTTTTAATAAGGCAGTTTTCCCTCCAAATTCACTCGTTTGCTAGTGTTGTTGTGGTGAATGTAGAGAGGAGGGAAGGCCCTAAATCTTGCGGCGAGCGTAGCGGACAAACCGACCGTTGGAATCGAGATCCGTCAGTGGCAGGTAAGAGGCCTAACCTTACTCTTTCATTTTGATGGATTGAAAGTTAAGATTGGGGCCCAGAATCTCAGGAATAGACCCTCCTTCACCTATACGGCCGTGTCGCACTTTTTGGGCCAAAAAATGCAACCTGGGAAGTAGGTTTTGAGCCAAAAACTGTGACCTATCCCAAGAATGGGCAGAAAAGTGCGACTTGGAGGGTGAATGAGATTGAGTGCTGTTTTAGGGCTGAGATGTGAGTTTTTGTGATTGGTTACAATGTTTCCTATATTTATACTGACAAAGATGATGTGTTTGTGCAGATATGGTAGATATACAGGTCAGATGGAGAGAGAGAGACCTGGGTACATTACGGTCAGAGATCCAGGCAGATCAGGGTGTCCGTCGTGTATTGGCCAGATTTGGGGTTCTGAAGTTTTTGGAGAACCCTTTGATGAGAGTAGGGGAGCCCTTGTTGGCTCGGATTGTTAGTTATTGGGATCCAGATCATGAGGTCTTTGTAGTGCAGGGGCACAGGATCGAATTGACAGTCCAGGATCTGTATTTCTTGACTGGTCTCCCACCACTTGGGATGGTGGGAAATACACAGCCAGTGTTACCGCGGGGGCGGAACATCATGGAGTTTGTGGAGAGACATTGTCGACCGGGTCTCTAAGTCAAAGGGACTCGGATACCGATCGAGGACCTAGAGAGATTAGAGACCCGTGCAGTGGCCGCAACGGTGTTGCGGATCCTGGGCAACCAGGCGCTCCATCACATCACTGGGGGGGCAGATGATGATTGTGGAGAGTGTGTTGAGTGGGACCTACTATGGGTGGGCCCAAATGTTGTTGGTGTCATTAAAACGACAGCTGCCGCTTTGCAAGCGGCAAGTGAACCACAATTTCTCGTATGGGACTTTATTGTGCTCCTTCTTTTTTGAGAAGATCCCGACCTTACGACCTCGTATACAGCTCCCAGATGGGGGCCCGAGAGAGCCCAGGATGCGCCGGTGGGGGCGACTACTGTGTAGAGGAGGAGGAGGGGCGGTCGGACGGGTGTTTCGACCTGAGTTATTTGCCCATTGGGATCAGATGCCGTTATACATAGACGACTATCCCTATAGTGGGATGAGTTATTGTGGGGATCCGGACCTACCACTTACGCCTGGTCGAGTATGGGGACCGGATGGTAAGTGACAAGTAAATACTCTTTTTTGGGCATGTTAAAGTTATTGAACAGTAGATAGGGTACTGATTCATGTACTTTTGGTATGCAGATATAGCTCCGGTAAAACTGGCTGGGTATATGGGACGACCGGCAGCATCAGGAGCTGCAGGCCCGAGTGGATCGAGAGCGGCGCATAATGAGGATGAAGCCGCCCTCCTGGAGGACATCCGCCATAGATGTGAGAGGTTGCTGATCGGTGTTTTAGAGCGCGGGTGGCAAGACTTAGACGACCAATACATAGAGCCATGTATTGGTCTACCCTCGGAATGGCGAGGGGTCATGCGGTGCATGGCGATGGTCGGTCAAGGGATACGTGATCTATAGGCTGCAGGAGCAGAGCCATTGGCTCAGGATCCGCCAGATAGTGATTAGGTGTGGGACAGGTGGTGCCCCCTAGTGTGTATGTAGGGACAGGTGGTGCCCCCAGTTTTGAGTTTTTTGTAACATGCTATGGGCATGTCATATGTATCAGAGTAGATGGACTCTAAACACATGTTTTGCGACACATATTATGGATATGCATCTTTTGAATGGTTATGATTGTTATTGTCTTGTATAAAATGCGTGTGATAAATGCCAATCTAGAACATGGTTTGCAATTCTATATACATAGTGATTTTGTTCTCGAGCTACATGGTTGAAAGTTATGGTTTCAAATTCACGTATCAAGAGTTTCACTCGTAAATATCGTCTAAACAGCACAGGATTATGCACACGATAGACACCATTTAGTTGCATGAAAAGAAGTAGGGAATCTAAATGAACATGCAGATGGAGGATGCGATGAGAGAGGGCATCGGCTAAAAGACCCCGCACTGCATCGTATTCGGCCTGATTATGGGTGGCAGGACCAATGCAGACCCCGTTTGAGAGAACAAGGGCATGCAAGGGGGTGAAAATGGCCCAACCTGCCGAGGCTAGATTCTGGGAGTAACGACTTGCACCATCAACGTAACCAATATAGGGTGTGGAAGGGAGATCCTGGGGAATGGTGGTACAAGACAAAAAATGGGAGGAGGAGGAATAATGACGACAGCGTGAGTATATAGGAGACATCGAGTGGCAACTGCGGGAGGGAGTGCGATGGGCAGGATGGCTATGACTCATATACGAACTAGATGGTGGTATATGAGGGCTATAGGAGGAATGGCTGGGACTCGGGCTGCGGAGGTCAACATGGATAGGGGTGGTGTTATCCCGGGTATGGGCAGGAAGGATGAAGTCATGGGTGGAGAGGGCTTCCAAGAGGACATCCTGACGGGAACAGAGGGGATGATGAGAGGAAGTGAAACCACATGATGCAACAAAGATACCTAGATCATCTGTATGGGAAGAAAGGCTAACATACGGATCGTCACGGGGGATGACATAGGAACAGATAAATATATGGTAAAAGGATGTTAAGTCCAGGGTGGTCGCTGGAGGGGGAGCGAGCGAAACAACAGGCGAGGATTCAAATGGAATGTTCTCCAGAGGTCTCACAAAGGATGATAGGTAGAGAATGTTGGTAATAGACTCCGTCATCTGGACATTAGGGGGGGGAATGTCAATGGGAGCGGGGGGGATCCTCAAGCTGACCTGAAGCATGCTGCGCAAGTATGGGAGAGGAGGACTGATTTTGTTCAACCTCATACTCTCGAGCTACCTCTAAAGAGGCGCGGTAATGCGTCAGGTGAGGACAATGGTGGGAGTAATGGCCATGAACACCGCATAAAGCACAGGGTTTGTTGGTGCGAATAGTCTTTGGGTTCTTGGTTACGGACGAGGACGGAATAGAGGGGTCAGGGACCGTAGACTCAGGGAACGCGACTTTAACCATGGGGTGAATACGGGGCAATTCAGGACAAGTATGGGTGGCATGACCGACGACATCACACAAGGAGCAAGGCTTTGCAGACAGAGGAGGAGCCGAGTCAGTCGAGGTGGCCTTATCTCTAGCTGCCCCCTTGCGAGCTTTGCATTTCTTTCCTGGAGCCATCACCACAGGGGCAGGGTCCTGGGGAGGTACAGGGGGCATGGTGGCAACAGAGGAAGCGAGGGGGACCGGTTGAACCGGTGTGAAAGCGAGATAGGGTTTGGGGTGACCATGCGGGGTAGCGGCTGGAGGGTCAAGGTACCAGATGGGTATGCCCAGGGTCAGGTTAGGAAGAGAGAGGGTGGCCATGACAGGGACCGTATAGACTCCAGGAGGGGGAGCCAGGAAATGTATCTGACCAGTGGGATAATGACCAGGAGGGACGGCTCCGAGGTGGTTGAGGCCTGGGGGAACCGACCGAGGAGGATAGAGGGGTTCAGGGATACCGGTTGTAGGAGAAGGGCCAGAAGGAGGAGGTCCGGCTGGCTGAGATGAAGGGCTAGGAGTGGGTTGCGGTGGGCGAGGTTGAGTCTAAGGTTGCTGACTAGCCGAAGCGGGTCGCTTAAGGGCAGCCCGAGATGATTGCATCATGAAAACATTTGATAAGATGGGATCAGAGATAGGGGGAGGAGGAAGACCAGGGAAAGTTCCAAGCAAAGAGGAGTCTTTGTAGACGCCGGGAGAGACACTGGTCAAGGAATCGACGGTTTGCTTATTGGCTACAGAAGAGATGGTCGTCTCAGGGGAGGTCTGAGACTTTGGCTCATGATACGTCAACTGGTCGATGGTGACTATCTTTCTGTTGTGAGGAAAGGACATCTTGTGAAAAACCGCAGAAGGGACAGCAGACATGGCATAGGTGTAGCTTTGCCCCAAGAGAATGTTGTAATCTAGAGGGGCGTCGATGACTTCGACGTCAACGCAAACAGTCTTGCCTGCAAGAGTGATAGGAAAATTGCGGAAGAGGCCGATAGGTTGGGAGGCGTGGCCATCCCACGCTCGAAGGGTGATCGTGAAGGGGCCAACTCAGGAGATCTGTTGCTGCCAAACCGAAGTGGACATCACATAGGTGGATGCCCCCTCATCAATTATGCATCGAGAAACGTTAGCGTTCCGGATTTTGACTGGGATTTGGAAGGCTACGGAAGCAGGAAGGGGAGGATGTTCCGATTGATGGGCATCGAAAACAATCATCTGGTCATCAGCAGGATCCACAGCGCCCATGGCAGATAGTAGAGCCTTCTTTTGGGAAGGGCACGATTGGAGGAGTTCCAATGTGGAAATGGCAGCAGGAGACTACGCCAAATCATCTACTATGCTATACGAATGAGCAGCTCGACCAGGAGCAACATTTTGGCGTAAAGGTCCTTTAGGAATCTTGGTATGAACCTCAACTTTGGGTTGAGGGATATGCAAGGGACCATTAGATGTCGAAAGAGGCTCGGTGGAACCTGAAGAAGGGGACTCGGAGGCAGACTGAGCGGAAGGCTTGGGGTATTGGCGAGACCGAGTTTGAAGGTGAAGGTCGACGGTTGGGGATGGATCAGAGTTCATCATGAGGATCTGGTAATCGGAGGAACCAGAAGGGGAAGGTTGAGTGGCGACCTGTCCGTTAGGTGGTTGGGTAGCCACGAATCCTTGTTGGGGGAAAGGATCGGTAAACACAGCTGGTTGAGTAGTGGTCAAATTAGGGGGAGCATGAGGGGAGGCATGTTGTCCTCTCAATGTGGCTTGAGACTCCCACATCTGCCGCATCTATGGTAAGAGGGGACAATCATGAGTGTAATGACTGTAAACACCGCAACACGAACAAGGCTTATTTGTGTGAATAGGCCTGTCCGGCTTGGGTTGAGTGCCCTGTTGCTGGTTAGCATTGTTAGGGTCAGTACCTTGAGGATTGGGTCCATGAGTACCAGGGGCAAATTTATTTTGATTGCCTCTCCGCCTTCTTTGAGAGGAAGGAGGATTAGTCGCACCCTGCTGTGAAAATACTTGCCCTGGAGGGGGCTGTAGGTGCTGTTGCTGGGGTTGAGAAGGCAAGGGAGGTGGAAGTGCATATGCTGGAGGAGCTGGAGCACTAGGCTGTGGATAAGGATAGTGGTTAGGTTGGGCAACATTGAGGTAAGCAGGAGGTTGGGCAAAAGGATAAGGCATGCCGTATCCTGGATACATGCTACCTGGAGGGGGAAAAGTGCTAGAGGTGCTGGCCCCTCCCGGAGGGGGACCATAGCCCATAGGAGGTTGAGCAGATGGATGAGAAAAAGCTCCAATGATACCATCGGCAGAATGAGATGTCCCCGGGGCGTTAGCGCCACCGGGCCTGGGGAGGTCAGGAAGGACGGTATAAACATAACCAGATTGAGCGTAGATCAAGTCATATTTCAAGGCGATTTGGAGGGCGGATTCTTCGGTTTGAGGGAAATGAGAGGCGACATCTTTGCCAATGGGAGGTAAGAGAGTGTGAAGAAACTAGTCCATATAAACCCGATCCTCGAAGGTGGGAGCACGACATAATCTTCGTCTTCTCTACCATTCCTGGACATGAGTGGAAAGGCGGGTTGAAAAGGTTTGACGGAAAGAAGTCAAAAGCTCTGTACCACTGTCGTATCGGAGAGGGAGCTGGAAATAAGATAAAAAGGCTTGGGCAATGGTCACAAAGGTGGTATGGGAAGAGGTGGCCTGGTCAACATACAATTTAGAAGCTTCGCCCGTAAGCGTGCGTTGGAACAACCGAAGACGAATGGAATCATCGGTAATGGAATTGGAGGAACACTACATGTGGAAAGATCGGACGTGGTTGGTTGATTCTTCTCCAGCAAGGCCTTCGAACTTAGGGATGTCGAAGGGGAGCTTGGTTGGCATAGCAGGCCAACCAACATCGTGGTGGATAGGGTCATTGATCAACTGATTGAGATCGGGGAGGCTGAGGCCTGCCATGTAAGGGAGCAAGGGGGCAGCCGAGGTAGTTCCTGTGGCGGTTCCGCTAGTAGTAGTCCCGGCATGAGGGCTGGGATTCCCGCTAGCGTTAGGCCCTGGACCAGACATAGTGAAGGTGATAGGGGGAGAACCAGAAGTAAAAGGAGAACCCAATGAATCAGAAGAGGAGTTAGAGCGCGGACTCGGGGGAGGACTAACTCGACGACGGTGGGACGGAGTAGGTCGATCGACCGAAAACTGAGGGTGAAGGCCAAGAAGTCTCCGAGAGGTGCGCCTTGGGGGCGAAATGATGACAACACAAACATGGCACAAGGGGAAGAAGAACGACCAAAAATGGCAGGGAGGTGGAGACTCAAGTGATTACAATGTCAAAACAAGGGCAGAAAAGGTGCAGTGTCAATTGATTTTTCAATGTTTTAAAGTCTTTTCCTGGCGGTGTGAACCAGGCTCTTCTTCGCTTAGGGTGAGTGTGTGGTGTGCGTTAATTTTAATTTTTAAACCCTGATGTTTTGAGAGAAAAAGAAAAAGTGTGTTGCGTAACTGAAAATAAATCTGCAGAGAACAGTATATAATGCTAAAATAACAGAAAATTAACAGCTAACAATGCATCGATCTAACCCAAAGAGGCAGAGGCAAGGTGGCTGGAAAAAAGAGGAAATCAGAAAAAAGCAGAAGGGACAAGGAGGAGGCCCTAAAGGTAGATCCAAAAAAAACTTCAGGAGGTTATTTGAAAGGGAGAAGAGCTGATTAAAAGGGATCTGAAAAGGAGGTATTAGATCTGAAAAAGGGGGGGCTGAAACTATGAAAAAACAGACTCCTGAAACAGTTAAAACTCTTCCACAAAAAGTGGAGGGTAATAAAGCCATAGGGGGCTAGGTTCCCACTTAGATGAGTAAAAAATATCAGAAATAGGTCTAAACGGGCTGAGACAGAGGCTGGAGAACCCTTACAGAAGCTTCAGAAAAACCCAGAAAAATTACCGAAAAATAGCAGAAAATCAGCAGTCACAGTTCTGACTCCTGTCAGGCAGGTCACGGTATAATGGGTTTAAAGTGTGACTGGAGTCCGTGTCGTGCAGCAGCTGGGCTGAAAAGTGCTGACTCGAAGCCCAAGTGTGTCCCTAACATTTCCTGAAAATTTGTCGCTCAGCTATGTCGATGTTCACCACGCACTGTGTCCGTAAACACTGAAGTTATAACGTAATGTTTTAGTGTTTTATGTGAGAAAAAAAACATAAAAATAGGGAAAATATTCAGCTGAAAAGAAACCCTAGGGTCTAAAGTAGCTAGATATGCAGGAATATGAAAAACGACAGCGGTCGTAATTTAAAACCCGTGTGGAGTCGCCATTTGTTAGTATGAATCCTTTGTCGAAGTGTACGAAAAAAGACCACTTTAGCTATGCATAACTAATAGCCCTAACATCAAAAGTGGTTGCCAATATTCTTATCTGAAAATAAGACTATCATGTCGCTAAAAACCATATCTATGCATAGAAAGCACATTGAAGAAATCTAAGAGTTTTCTGCATATCCAATGCATAAAGACAAGAACAAATTTTTGAAAGAATTTTTGTATTATGCTCGAAGAAAACAGAAGGTAATCCAATTCTCTCAATGGGATGGGTTCTTGGAAGTCCTGACTTCATCTGTAATTCTCTCTGTTGGTGTGAAACCTGGATAAAGATAACTCAAAGGGAGCTCACACAGCAAATGGTAGAAAAATGTGACCAAGTGTATAGATCCAGAGTGATCTAATAGGCAACAAAAGGTGAAGAATGATAGGAAAAACTCTCCTATTTATAACAAAATATTGGGTCATTCTAGATCTTGGTGCATGATTAAAATAACATTAACCAAATCTAGATCCACCTTTTATGGAATATTTTATTATATTTGTTGGAGGGAAAAAGTATTTGACTTGGGTCAAATCCCTTTATTTGTGAATAATAAATAAATAAATGATTTATTATCATTTTAAGGAAGTGGTTAAAAGATAATCAAATAAATAATGATTTATTTTAAAGACAGAGGGTGATTTGTAGTCATAATAAGGAATATTATTTACTAAAGATTTGAAGACATTCTTAGAAAATAAGACAACAAAGATTTATCTAATTAATTTCTTGTTTAATAAACATGACCAGGAATAATAATTAAATTAATAGTTCAATTGGATTATTCCTTTGAGAAAATCAAACAAATATAGGTTTGTTTAATATTTCCTTTGGGGTTTCAAGTTTAGACCATAAACAACCTAATAAATGTGTTTTATTAAGTTATTTCACATAGTGAAAGCAATTTTACTTGGGGTAAAATTGGTCTTACATGGTGTACTTGGGTCCATCTAATGATAGTAGGTTAGATGACCAAAAAATGGTGTAACAGAGAGATCATACTTTTGTTCCAAGGTAGTAAATTGTTCCTTTACTTTTTGCAGTTCTGTAACTTGGAGCTTCAATTCCTCCATTGATTTTATTAGTTCCTCTGTGCTCAAATTGGCAGTGTTACCCTGTGCTAGTCCTGCTGACTGCCCTGTTGTTGTTGTACCTATGACCACTTCTGTTGTGGTTGCTGGAATGTTTGGTGCTAGTGCTATCCCAAATGTATAAGGGACTATTGTTGAGACTACTGGTATCACATCGGGAGGCTGAGAGGTTGACTCTCCCTGCTTTTCCTTCAATGCTTTTTCAAGTTCTTGCTCAGTCTCATCTAGTTGTTCATTAAATTTTAAGAGAAAATCCATCAGCTCTTCTTCAGATTTTTGCTTTATGACCTCAGCAGTATGTGGATGCCTTCAAGGTGGCATCTTTAGTTGTTTCCTTAGGGTTGCAATATCTTCATCTTTCTTTTTTATTAAGGCTTCTATAGCCTTAACATCTTTGGGATCATGACCCAATCCAATAATTATTTCTTCTAAAGACTTTATTCTGTTATCTGTGGCCTGGGAGGAAGCTTTTTCCAGTTTCAGTTGGGCATTTGTATTATCCAAGGAATTTTGTAACCTTTGGGCCATCATTGCCTTAACAGTCAAGGTTGAATAAATCATTTCTCTAGTTTTTTTATGAAATTCAATCTAATCCAAAGGATGAATATCCTTTTCCATGACTTCAAAATTGGTTCTAAGGTATTCTACTGCTGTTTGAGGCTGTTGCACTTTAGGCTTGAAATAACTCATTACCATTTTACCTTCCTTGATGTCATAGGCTGACATCAATCTCTGTTGATTTGTGGGGGCCATCTTCAAATATTGATTATAAACTTGAAGTCTCAATGGATCATTTCTGGCTTTTATGTATATAAATGTCTTCTTGATATCCCAAGCATCCTTCACTGGTGGTCTGAAGGATGATACCTTTGCACGTTTTTGTCTTTCTAGCTCCTTTCTCTATGAGCTGGTAGATGTCCCACTAACTAGGAATGTTTGTTGGATGTCTACTCCTTCTCTCCTCTGACTATTAGTGGTCTCTTCAACAAATTATTCTTCTGAGAGGGGATTTAATCTTTTGCTTTTGGTACCAGGCTGTTCTGAAGGTCTACTGGCAGGGGTAGCTGTTTCCTTGTCTCTCTTTTTAATTTTTTCCTCATTTAGGGGATTTTGCAAGATTGGAGGTTCTGCCACATTGACCTGAGTGGGAGAAGTATGCATTTGGGCCTACTACTTGGAACTTTTGGGTTGCTCATATATTGTGGATTGCTCTGTGGCCTGTGTACTGGTCTCTTTTTCCTTACCTTTGGATGTTGCTGTAGCTGGTGTGCTGGTTTCCTGTGAATGTTGCTGAGAGGTTCCAGCAGAGGAGGGACCAATCCCTGATCTTCGTACATGTGAATAGTGTGAAAATAGGTGCAGGCAATAGTTGACGGGTTCTGGACCGGTTCAGCTGCAAATTTCTTAGCAAGGTGGCAGTTGGAAATATTCGACAGTTGACTTTGACGTTCTTTGCATGGGACCACTGGTCGCAGTAGAGAATGATAAAAATGACGTTTGTTTGTTTTATTAAAAAAGTCTAGATTGGCGGGGTTTTTTTTTATTCAGGCGAATGACGTGATAAGGGAAATGTTGTTTTGTCGTATGCGGAGGGCAGTAAGCGGTATGATATCGCACCGCTTTTGGGGATGGGCGGTATTTGGCTGGGAGCCAACGATTCCACAGGTTTTTCGATGTGTGGCGGGGCACTGTTCACAAAACCGCTCTACGATCGCATGCTAACGTTCGGTCGTGGAGGGTCATGCGATATTCACGTTAACCGTTGGATGTGGGGGGCTTGATCAGATGGCTATCGGGGAAGCGAGGTGACGGGAGGTTAATGAGGGCGGGCCCCATATCAGGAGCAACGTGATTGGTCGGGAAAGTTATTAATTAACCATGAGGGTTAATTAATCCTTTTTTAATGTTAATGCTGTATTATGGTTATATTTTAACCAAGGGGCGGGATATATAAAATTTGGGGATTTTGTATAGTTATAGTAATACGGGAATGGGTAGATTTTTATAGGGGAAATAAATAATATAAGTTAAAAGTTAATATGTCATAATGAATGAAAAAGCGCTAAGTATAAAAACATTAGGATTGTGTATTTAACTTAGGCTTGAATGAAAAACGGTTTTTATGGGATATTGTGTAATTTTCCTAAGTAAAATAGGATTTTACTTAGGAAAAGACTTATGGAAGTAAATGAATGACTTATGGATGGTTTTAAGTACTTAAGCTTTTAAATTATTGGGCCGAGGGTCCGGTCCCTCTAGAAGTCAGAGAAATGCTCTGAGCCCCTCTAATTTTCAAATGCCTTAGTACTTAGGGGAAATTAGTGAAATGTTTAGGGAAAAATGACAAGGGGAGTTAATCATTTGACCTTGTTTTGCTTGAAATTTCTCCAGTGTAATGTCTGCCTTGCACTTGTGATGAAAGTAAAGATTAACACATTTAGAGCCATTATCCATCACATGTAATTCTGCAACATCACCTACCTACCCTACCTACTTTAACCTAACATTTTTTCTTCTTTATTAGGGTGCACTTAGACTGGCAAACCCTTATCACACTTTATTTTCTTTTACATGTAGAAATCTATCTGAGTCTAACCTTATTACATACAAGATCTCAAATTAAGTTGTTGAGCTCCTTTTATTTACTCTACCTATCTACTTATCTACCAAGGTTAAATAGTTTGGTCAGATTTTATTCTCTATCTCTAAAACATAAAATTAAAACATGAACTAGCCAAGCTTAAGCTGTTTGACTGTTCACCAATTGTGGCATAAGTTACAAGTTGCACACAATTTGTTTATTACATAAGATTAAAAGTAGTGGCATTTAGACTTGCACACTTTCCTTGGCCTTTCTTTTGGTGGGGTTCATTTTCTTTCACTTTTTGGCCACTTTATTCTTTTCACCCTTTGATTTTTATTTTAGGGTATACCATCTTTACATTTTTTAAATTTTTTGATATTTTGATAATATGGAAAACCTTTGAAAAAAGGAAAGGTATGAACATATTACATAGCCCATCAAGTCAATCGTGATATATGACACCTATTGGTATAGGAGCATAACACTCTTCATGCTTCTGCTTTGCTTCTCTGTGAGAATAGGAAGTGCATGGTCCTTCCTATTCTCCTTTTTCGGTCTCCTCAACCTCCTTGGAGAGGTTGTTGCTGGATCTGAAAATTAAAGAGATTAATCTCATTCTCTGCATCATTCTGGCCTCTTCTTCTATTAAATTCAAACTTCACAGGCTGAGCCAAGTTCGAAGCTCTGATACCACTGTAATGTTCCGAAATGGAAATCAACAACTTTTACACCACTGAAGAAATCCTTTTGTCGAAAATATGAACAAGGCTATGTTAGAGATGGACTGAAAGGAACTCACCAGATATTTCACCTCTAAAGAGAGGATGAGAACTGGATCCTATTTGGCCCTTTCTCAAGCTCTGCCTATAGCTATGCAAATATTTCTTCCTTCGGGAAGAACCTGCTCCAAGGATGAGCTACAGCAACATCTGAACTTTAACAAGAAACAAAGACAATGAAATATCTTTACTCATAAAATGTGAGAAGAGTATAAAAAATGATATATAATTTGTAGCAGAAAATGATATACAAGAACCTTGAGGAAAAGACCTCTCAAGGTGGGCTCAAATCAGCCTCAAGAGAAAATGTAGATAAAATGGGAAAAACACTCTGCTACATAACCTAGCAACTCTATAACTGCGCAGTCTATAGGGGAAAATGACTGCAGACTAAAATATACAAGATGATATGAAAATATGAGCTCAAATAAGGAAGGGGGAGCAAGATCTCAACCCCAAGAAACAATAACACAACAATCCTTGAAAGGATTGGCTAAAATACATGAAATAGAAAAATGCCGGAGTTGCAATGTAGCTACTACAACTCAATAATAATACATGAATGGAGAAGGATGTAGATGCTGGAATAGACAATGATACCTCCTCCAATGATCTCCAAATTGAAAGGCTACACCTCCTACTGAAGATTGCACTCTCTAGTGCACCATGTGAACCCCTTGTGCATGCCTCCTCTATAGATAACGCTGTAAGGGAAGGTGATTGCGCTGGGCATGAGTAGAAACATATGGCCCAATGCCAAAATCTGCAATAGAGCTTCAGAAATATCCTTTTTTGATCTCCTAGAGAAAGAGAGGGCTCCTCCTCTACAAAACAAGCTCCGGAAATGGGTGATGGTGAATCCTCACTGCAACCCTAGCAACTCCAACGTTCTCTTGCTACAAGTATAACACTGTAGCTATAGATGAATGCTTTGGCCTCAAGCCAAGATGTGAGGAAGATGAAGAAAAGCTCCTCCAAGGCCTCCCAAGGAAGAGAAGGATACTTCTAAACAGGAATCCCTCTTATGCTGAGCAGCACAAGCTATCTCAGTTGAACAACTGAAGAGACCACCAAATCGAAATTCTCAAGCATGAAATGAAAAATGGCTCTCCTTCACCTTTTTACGCAAGGAATGCTTCCTTGCCATGGACCCCACCCATTAGGGTTTCTCTCATCCTCTAATTTCCCTCCTTTCCAAACTGCGCAATCTTCTTGAGCAAGCTTCTTCTCTTAGCCACGTTGTTGACTTGGTCAACCATGGTCTAGTTTTCTTGCCTTTGGCCCTTTTCACACTAGGGACTGCCAAATTTAGCCACCTAAGTGACTCATGCACCTTAAGAGAGTTTTATTTTGCTGCTACCTGGGCTCTCTTACCCATTTTATTCCTTTTATTAAAATAAAAGCAAAATTAATGTTCCAACTAACATAGTGAAAAATTTGGAACATTACATTTTCTCTCTTTTCCCCCACCATTTCTGGCAAGTACCTCTTTATTTTTGACAAGCTTGAGGAGGATAACATTTGATTGTAATGTAAGCTCATCCTTTGGATGAGTCCAAATTAGTATTAAAATCGAACCCTAAGAATGAGTGGTTCATTATTGTTTATAATTTACAGGCCCTTTACTATTAGGTTTTAACAAGTTCAGTATAGGTGAAACTCGGTTTTTTTTCAGTTTTAGGGAGTCAGAAGAAAAACTTAAGAAAACTTCATGGGTGTACTTTTTCATAAATTTAGTCTCTCAAGCTCTAAAAAGGATAAAATAATGTAGGAGAGAACTCTATTGACCATGATTAGTCAACATATACCTTTTCGTAATAGTCCATTTCAGTCCGGAAAAGGGGTAAACTTATACTGAAGGGACGACTGTTCATTTCCTTTAACAAGTTCTAATAGTCAAGTACTCGGCAATATTTTCATGTTTAGAGAGTCTAAAAAGGGCTTAAAAGAGGACTCCATGGTTTCACCTTTTCTATAAGTTTTAACGAGTTCAAAAAATTCATAAAAATATACTCAGTTGGCCGACTTTCAATTTAATTTATGAGCAGGAAAAGATGAAAAGAACTCGACATTTTCATGTGTTTTATGAGAATGAAAGATAGCAAAATAATCTCAGGATTTTCATGAGTTTAATGAGTCTTGAAAATAATAACCTAAATGGACTTAAGATAGGTTTCATTTTTATACAAGCTTGAAATATAGGAAAAATTATGCTGGAGAGTGGTTTCATTTTTACACAAGCTTGAAACATAGGAAAACTATGATTGAGAGTGGTTTCATTTTACACAAGCTTGAAATTTAGGAAAACTATGCTTGAGAGTGGTTTCATTTTTACACAATATTGAAAAGTAGGAAAACTTTTCTTGAAAGTGGTTTCATTTTTACACAAACTTGAAACAGAGAAAAATATGCTTGAGAGTGGTTTCATTTTTACACAAGCTTGAAACATAGGAAAAATTATGCTTGAGATAATTTTCAATGCCCCCCAAGCGTAACTTGCTAGAGCACATGCCCCCCAAGCTTCATTGCATTCAACTAAGTAGACTACTGGTTACTAATAGCTAGATGGAATGAAGTTTCATTTACGAGATCAGATGAAAGATTCGACTTGATACTTACGAGATCTAATCAAAGACTCGACTCAATTAGGAGAGGATTTCTTTCATTTTTTATTGAGCTTGACACAGGAAAAGAACTATGCTCATAATGACCTGTTTCATTTTTTAATGAGGTTGACACAAGAAAAGAACTATCCTCGTGGGAAAAATTGTTTCATTTTTTAACGAGGTTGACACAGTAACAGGAACAATCCTCATGACTCACTGATTCATTTTTTAATGAGGTTGACACAGTAAAAGAAACTTTCCTCATGGGGAACCTATTTCATTTTTTAATGAGGTTTACATAGTAAAAGGAACTCTCCTCAAAGGTCTCTGTATCATTTTTAACGAGGCTGACATAGGAAAAGAACTATCCTCAAAGGACCTTGTCATAGATTCCAACTGGAAGAAATACATGTCAAGGGACACTCCTCGATCATGGCTTCCAAGAGGTCTTCATCAGATGGAAGTACAGTTCTTTAGAAGGAACACATGTCAAGGGACTCAATAGGGATAAGAACATTGCGTTCACATAATCCCATAGGGTTTTCCATGTCAATTACTGGATCTATGTCAAAGGAAGTTGAGAAAATAGTTAGAGGCTCGCTTGCATCGGTAACTGAAAACATGGGACTGGTTGCCACATAATTAACCCGTGGCGGGGTAGATACCACTTCCATATAAGGAACATTTAGGGCTGTCGGATTATTGGTAGTCTAATCAAGACTAGCTAACGAAATTTGGTCAACAATCACAATGTTTCCATTGTGAGGGAAATACATCACGCGAAAGAGTGTCGATACGACAACTTTCATAGCATAGATATAGTCTCACCCAAGGAGTAAATTGAAATCCAAGGGGCCTCAGACTACCATAAGATCAATACAGACAGTTTTACCTTCCAAGGTAATAGGAAACTTAGGAAGGATCCCTAAAGGTTCACTAATGGTTCTGTTAAAGGCTGAAAGATTCTGTGTAGCAGGCACAAGCTGAGGGGAATCCAAATCTTGCCAAGAAGTTGAGGATAAAATACTAACAGAGGCACCTTAATCTACATTTTTGTGATGCACATTATTACCACAAACCTTCACAATGATCTGGAAAGGGATGGAGGAAGGAAGAAGAGGTTCTGTCAGTCTATTCCAATCAAAGGAAAAGACCTCTGTACTTGGAGGGGGTTCTGTAGAAACATGTGTAATGCTGTAACAAGAAGAACCTGCGCGGTATGAGTTTCACTCTCTACAGGGATATTGGGATCGACCATATGTGAAATAAAGTCGACCACTTGATCAACTAATGGATCATCAACTTGAGTGATATGAGTTCCACTCTCCAATGGAAGAGTGGGATTGACTGTACTTGGAATTAGATCAATCACTTCGTCAGTTGACGGTAGGTTGGGAGAAAATTTACGGTAACCAGTTGGAAGTTTTTGCTATCGAATATTAAGGTTTTCCAACCGTTTTGAGGCTTCATCCATGTGAGGGAAAATGTGAGTTTCATGACTCCCTTTGCATAACCTACAAGGAAACCTAAGTTTACCCTTTTTCCGAGGAACCTGACTTTCACTGGTTGATGGTGTTAGCTCCCTGTAATTAGCAAGATTGGAAAAGTCCGACTGCAGGGAGAAATACTATTTCAACCACGTTGGGATCCTAGGATCTAGCCCTCCTGAATCCGGAGAGGGATCTCTCAAAAAAAGTGCAAAGATGGATTTATCTTTAAAGTTTTGGGTATTAATATTAGGCTAGTTATGATGTCCGAGGGTTTTTGTTTGTTTTGGATGGTTGAGCATGATTATTATTTGAGTGGAAAGTTCTAAATGGAAAGAGTTTCAAATGTGTGAAGTTGCAATAAATCAGAACAAGGTTTGGCTAAAAAGATAGATATAACGTTGGTTTTTAGTCCATTGGGCTATGGAGTCATAATAGGGTTTAATTGAAACAAAAAGGAGCAAGAGTGGTCCATGGGGCAAGTCATCTATGTCTAAGGATCTCTTTAAAGTTTATTTTATGGAATGAAGTGATACAACAAGAAGGGGAAATAAATAAATGTAAAACAATGAGTAGCCTAAGATCTGGTAAGTACTTTGAAACTAGCCAGCTTTTGACATACACTTAATAAATACATAAAAGTAATCTAAGATATGGTAAGTACTTTGAAACTAGCCAGATTTTGATGCACTTTCAATAGAAAAACATTTAAAACACAAAGGGGAACTTTAAAAGAAAATTTTGGAGAAGAAACTAGAGGGCAGGGCTCACCATAAACCTCTCTAGCTCTGCTTTACTTGGTAAAATTTCAAGACAAACACATAAGATAACAAAGAATGGTCTAAGATCAGGTAAGGACTTTAAACCTAGCCTGCTTTCAACACACTCTTAGGGAAACTTTCAGATATTTTTTTGGGATAAATCTAGGACAGGGCTCACCATAACTTCCTTAGTTCATATTTACTTAACATAAGCTGAAAATAACATTAAAGAATAAAAATTAGCCGAGACAGTAGGACGAGGGAACGCCAGCGTTCCTAACTGCTTGAACTGAAGTAAATCATTCCTAAACAACAGAATTTGGAAGAAAACATATAGATAAATCTTATCAGTCAGAGAAGGGTACTGATATACAGTAAATCCTAACTCTATGCTTGCTGTTCTTTATTAGAGAAGATGGAAAAAGCAAAAACAGAAATAAAATAACAATTTAAAATAAGAAATAACATCACTGTTGACATAGACCAGGATCCCATAAATCAGCTTGTATTGATGCTTCAAACCAGCTACAGCTTTAAGTCCAATGTTTCAGTTCAGCAATCATCTTCACTTCTCAGACTAAGTTATCTAATCACAAGCAGAGCTTCAAGAGCCTTTGAACACTATTTACAAGTAGGAGTTCAAGCACAAGTATATTTCAAAGTTCTGCAACCAACATTTTCTCATCTTCTACAGGAGTATTTATAGAAGGAATGAGGAGGTGGGATCTGATAAAAGACCTCCAAAGTTTAATTAATACAGACTTAATAGATTATCGGCCTTTGAGGGGCTCGATGGAGAATTTTACAGATGTTCTGTCTGTATTAATTGTTTTACATTTAAGAACTAAGCTCGGTGGGAGCTTTTGTTGACTTTGAGGCTTTGTTTCATGTTGTAATAACTCTGCTGATATTTTTTGCATTAAGTTTCTTTAGCAGAATTAACTATTCGGCTGTGCTGAGGCAAATATCTTCTTCTCTGATTATAATTTGGCCTCTGTTGAATTCTTTGAGGCTACAGGTGGCATTGGGTAGCTGAAAGGAATCAATTGGCCTCTGATGTGGCAGTGGAGGCCCTTTCTGATTGATAAAAATTTGGATTTATCTTTAATTCTGTTTAATTTCAGAGGATTAGGCTTTTGATTTTTGATCTTAGCTGTAATCCTCCAAAACTATGAAAACAGTCTTCAATCCTCTGTTCTGCTGATTTTTGTTCTTCAACACTGATACTCTTTGTAAATTTCCATTCTGTGTGTCTTGTTGATGTGCAGGTGCCGCAAAGGGCTCATATGGCATCAATGCCCATGAAGCATTGACGAAACGTGGAGTTGAACCCTGCTCAATGATTTCTTCTTGATAAGTGAGAGCCTGGAGGATCGTCATCCTCGGCTTCAATTTTCCTTTTATATAATGGAAAAAACCATTAAAACCTACAAAATACAAAAAATATTATAAAATCCTGCATTTATTAGGTAAAATTTCTTAGGAAGCTATGGGGAGAAGCAAGGTCGTTGGATGGAAACATACAACGGTGGAGATCTGTGTGCGAAGGTCAAAGGGAAGCGGTTCGATGAATGAGCGGTGAAAAATTCTATCGAAGACATTGATCTATGATTTGGCCAAGAAAATCAACGGTAGGGATTGGTTGTGAATTAACAGTGTGAAGGAGTCACATTTTTTGGAAAATAGAAGAAAATGCGAAGAAATAGGGTCAAAACCTTTGTTTCGGAGGAAATATGGTTAAAAATAGAGTTGGGCATTGGGGATGATCATGGGCCGTCGGATGATATCGGACCACGATATCAACGACAGAGATTGTATGTTGAGAAACCCTTTGGAAAAGGTGGAGGGCGATAGTGTGAGGCCATATTAGATCGGAACTGTTGATCTACAGAGATCAGCAGTGAGAAACGCGCACGATGAAACACAATTGAAAAGAGGGAAAGTGGTTTCGGGGATGAAAACCAAGGGTTTTGCACAGTGAAAATGCGGGGAGGTGGTTTTTCCTTTTTGAACGCGATATGCATTCCCGCCTGACACGTGGCTTCTTAAAACCACTTGTATCGTGCAGCCCTCAAGAAATTAACATTTGCGCTGAAAGTTAAGCGATATAGAACGCCGACCGTTAGATCTGGGGCCTCAGATCTAATGGTGGGGAAGCGAGTGCGATATAGCCAAGATGCGTGGGCGGAAGGAAGATGGGCGGTTTCAATCTGGGCCATTGGATGTGAGGATCAATGACGGAGATTACATTTGGGGATCAAATGAAAATGATACAAAGGCAGAGAATGGGTTAATGAGGACCGTTGATCTGCAGAGATCAACTGCTGCGATTGGCCGAAAAAAATTATGAAGCATAACGCATAGAATATAACCAAAGTCGGAGGATTGATCTGGTCCATCTAATATAGACACCTGGGCAGCCCAGATGCAATCGGAGGCATGCAATCAGCGGGGAAATTTTTTTGAATGGCGCCAATGCGATTTAGCGCTGGCCGTCGATCTGAGGATCAGATCGATGGTAGGGAGTGAATCGGAGGGGTTCAATAGGTGGAGGAAGGGTTTGTGATCGGAGAAAATGAGGGCTGTTGCATATTGGAAGGCGGGGAGGAGGTCAATGGCTCACGATTGATCGGAGGAAGTCAATCGAGAAGGGGAATAAAATGCACCCGAAAAAAACTTGCGATGAGATATTGCGCGGGACGTTTGATCCGCTCAAGATCAACGGCGGAGATCATCTCAAATATGGGATGGGTGGAAAACCTTTAATACTTATGAAAACCCAAAATTTTATGAAATGCAAAGTTTTTTATGCTTCAGGGCGGGTTATATATACATGACAAGGCTTGGCGCCCGACTGCGGGGCCATTGGTTTATATGGAGTGCGATAGGCCCATGGCTTATATATATAAGGGCCAATCGCATCGGAAGGTCGAGCTTTTTAATATACCCATTTTGATTTTCTCTGATGTGATTAGCGCTTCGGTACTTTAAATCTTGGTCCATTTATATGTAGAGAAATGGAGGGCGGGAGTTTATACAAATGGGGCTTAATCGCATCGGAACTTTGAGGCGGGGCTTTTCAATCTACCCATTTACATTAAAAAACATTGCTTTGGCGGGTTTAGACCAAAACTTAGGAAAAGTGGGTTTACGACTTTACAAAGGGAAATATGCATCAGAGATGGATTATTACAATGTTTTAAGCACCGGATGTAGGCCCACGGGTTATATGAAGCAATGACAGGATCAAGAGCTATGTAATAAGGGGCCAATCGCATCGGAGGTCTCAATAAAGCAAAAAGACTTGCGCACTCTATTTTCTCTGATGCGATAAGCACTGAAAGGGATTAGCGCTTGGTTCCAGCACCAAGGAATATAGTGGGGAAGTGGTTAGGACTTAGCCCAAAGGGGCTTAAGCCCATAGTAAAAAAACTTATTTTTTATGAATTTTTTCAAGGTTTTTAATGGATTTGGCGGTTTCGGCAGAGTTTAAAAAGGAGTTTTAAACTCTGTAATGTGGATTTTATGAAGGGGAAATGGGAAAAATGGAAAACAGAGGAAGTTTATGAGGAAAAGAGAAGGAAAAATGAAGTTTAGTTTTGATGTGGAAGGAAGGGAAAAATGGTGTTTTGCAGCAGTATTTTCTCTACAAAATCAGTAGAATTTCAAAGTTTGAAATGGAAACATCAGTGAAGATTTAAAACAAAGGGCATGATGTCTTCATGAGTCTTCAAGAGATACCAATTTTAGCAATAAAACCTGTTTCTTGAAGGCTCCAAAAATGATTTATCCAACTTTTGATATAACAAATTTTATAGGTGGCTAACAGTGGCTCTACTTGGGGATGGTGCCTTCTTGAAGGCATCAAGAACTTCAGACTTGCATTCTTTGGGAGGCTGATCAGTGCCTTATCCATTGGGTTGCCTTTCTTTACTTGGATGATCTTCTGTTGTTTTGAAAAATGTTAACAACCATGAAAAACAATGGATCTTCATCAACACAAGCTTTCTACCTACCCAATCCTACTGATCTAACATATTTTCTTCTTTAGAGTGCACTTGGATTGGAAAAATCTTTTTACAACATTTTATTCTTTTGAAAGCATAAAACTAATCTAATTCTACTCCTTATTTCTCCATGAAATCAGATTAAACAGTTGATTTCATATATTTCTCTACCTAATCTACTAATTTGTTAGGATTAAACAGTCTAACAGATTTTTATTCTCTAATTTCTAAAACAGAAATTTAAAAGCATACAAGTCAGGATTGAACAGTCTAACTTGATGCTGATCTATGGCATAAAAAAAAAAACAAGCTGCACATAGATATTATTTTGCAGAAAATTAAATCAAAATGGAAGGCTTAAGATCAGAAATTTGAAAGCACTTCCTTCATCTTTTTTAGCTTTGTTTTTGAGTTTATTCGAGTTGTTCTTTGCTTGTTCTTTGGTTCATATTTTGAGCTGATTAGAACCCGTTTTACCTCTATTTTTGACTCATGAAATAAACAGATTTGAGTCATTCTTCTTTTGAAAAGTTAGGTTCAGATTTTGAGCATGTTTAAACCTTTTAATTTCTATCCTAATCTATCTACTGATAAGCCAAGATTAAACTTTTTGGAAAATCGAATTCACTAATCCTATCAGCAGTCAATTGAAAAATAATTTAGTCAATATTAGGCTGTATGACTAATTAGAAGTGTGTTCTTCAGGAGTGGCATTTAAGCTTGCACACTTTCAGATTTGTTTCTCTTTTTGTTGGTATGGGGATGTACCTTTATTGTTTTTACAATCTGCCCTCTTTTCTTTCTTTCACTGTTTTTGTATTCTGATTTTTCTAACTTTGAATGAAATGGTGGATGAAATATTTATAATGGAAAAAAGATAAAAAGGCTTTTAAAACATAATAGGATTCAGAGAAGTAATGTTTAAGCATCCTGCCATTGACAGGACCCCCAAACAATTCTGCTCCATTCAACTCTTGTAAGAAAAAGACATTATTATTAGTAGCTAAATGAATGAGGTAAGGGCCAAGCCATAAGTTGTCAAATTTTCCATGCTTGCCCTTTTCTTCTCTCCTTGAGTCCCAATTTAAAACTTTGTCCCCAACATAAAATTGCTGGTCTTTGTTCTTCTCTCAAAAAGCTTTTTTATGTTGTCCTGCTTTAGTAATGCTTTGTTATAAACCTCCTCTTTGGTTTGTTGAAGATGAATACTCTGATTTATCCTTCTGATCATGTCATTATCTTAAGACTTAACCTCTTGAATCAAATTCATAACCGGTACACCAAGGCTGGTTGGAAAAATTGCATCAGTGCCATACACAAGATGGTAGGGTGACATACCAGTAGATTTCTTCAATGTCAATCTGTTAGCCCAAAGTACATGCACGAGCTTTGTGTGCCAAGACTTCTTGTTGTCCTCCAATAGCTTCTTGATTATGTTCACCAAACTCTTGTTTGAGGATTCTACAAGTCCATTACCTTGAGGGTAATAGGCAGTAGAATTCCACAATGTAATCTGATATTTGTGACAGAACTCAACCATCTTCTTGGATCCAAATTTTGTTGCATTATCAGTGATGATCTTGGTAGGACATCCAAATCTAGAGAGAATATTAGTCTCCATAAATTTTATAATAACAGAATCATTGGCTTGCCTATAAGGGATGGCTTCTATCCATTTGGTAAAGTAATCTGTGGCAGTGAGAATCCATCTATGTTATGCAGAGGACGGTGGATGGATTTCTCCTATGAAGTCAAGTCCCCATTGTTGAAATGGAGCTTCAACAGTGATTGGGTGCAGAGGTAAGGGTAGCAGCTTCCTTTTGCCTTCAAAAAGTTGACATTTATGACAGGAAATGATCATTTTGTGTACATCAAGAAAAAGAGTAGGCCAATAGTAACTAGGCCTCAAGATTTTGTTGGTTGTTGTCTTCCAGTATAAATGGCCTCCACACTCTCATTCATAGAACTCGTGCTTAACCTTTTCTGCATCATACTCAGGCAAAAATTTAAGCAATATACCACTTGCATTTTTCCAATTAAGACATTTATCTATAATGCAATAGTTTACAGCTTTTAATTTAAAAAACCTTGCCTTTGTTTTTGTCAAACCAGGAGGTGTATTCAAATTAAGCAAAACATAAAGAATATCAACATACCAAGAGGAATTCATAAAATGATTTTCAACAATGGGACTTGATATTTCCTCTTGTTCATCTAAAGCATTAATCATATTAATATCAAGAACTTCAAAATTGGATTCAGCCATTAATCTAGCTAGACCTTGGCCTTTGATGAGTTTAGTGGGTTTTATCTCTAAATCATATTCAAGGATAACAACAATCCACTTACCTCTCTTACCATCTGGGTCATGTGTTAGAATGTCTTTCACAACTGAATTTGGGATAAAGGCAATGATGTGTGAATGTAAGATGTATACTCTGAAATATTTTAAAGCCTTAACCAAATCAAAGGCTTGCTTTTCCATAATTTTATACTTTGGAGGGGCATCCCTCAAAGACTTGCTAAATAATGCAATAGGCTGCTCTTGTCCTTGTGGATTTTTCTATAAAAGGACAATAGCTATCGTATGTTCTAATGCAAATGAGAAAATATAAAAATCTTTTGAAAAATTAGGACTTATCAGAACTGGTGTTTTGGTTAACGCTTGTTTCACCAGCTCAAAGGACTTATTTGCTTCCAAGGTCCATTTTACCCCTTGCTCCTTCTTCAGCACATTTTTTATATTCCTAAGGAGCTCAGCCAAATTGGGGATGAACCTTCTCAAAAAATTAATCTTTCCAATGAAAGATTGCAATTCCTTGATGTTTCAAGGATGAGAGATTTGCAATATGGCCTCAATTCTCTTCGGATATATCTTAATACCCTTTTCTGAAATAATGTGCCGAAGAATTTTACCTTCTTGGAGCCCAAACAGTGTTTTCTTAGGGTTTAAAGATATCCCAAACTTTCTGCATTTCTCGAAACCTTTCCCCAAATGTTCTAAGTGCTCTTCATCTGTCTTTGAAAAAATTGTAACATCATCAAGGTATATAATGATGAAGTAGCCCAGTTCTTCCAAGAATGCTATGTCCATGGCTCTTTGGAATGTCTCACCAGCATTCATTAGACCAAAAGGCATTTTCACATACATGAAAGTGCCCCATGGTGTAGTAAAAGCTGTCTTTATTTGATCATCAGGGTGGACTAAAATCTGATTGTACCCTGAATAGCCATCAAGCAAAGAAATTCTTTTTGAACCAACTACCCTTTGTAAAATATGATCCATATTAGGTAAAGTGTAGTTTTCCTTGAGTGAAGCTTTTTTTAAGTCTCTAAAGAGTATACAAAGCCTGATCTCTCCTATTTTCTTCCTAACTGACACCAGATTAGACACCCACTCAGAATATCTAATAGGGACAATAATACCAGCTTCAAATATTTTCTTAATCTCCTTCTCAACCAAAGGAAACTGAACAGGGTTAATTCTGCACAGCTTCTGTTTGAATGGTTTCTGGTTTTCCTTGAGAGGGATTTTTTGCTGTATTATTTCAGTGGCATAGGATTTAAGATCTTTGTAACTCCATGCAAAAACATCAGAAAAATCTTTAAATAGCTCTATGTATTTTAGTTTAATGTGAGCTGGTAAAGTCTTAGACAGTTTAATCATCATTGGTTTTAGTTTACTGCCTATATTTCACTCTTCCACTTCAGTCTCTACAGGCTCTAGTTTTGGCTTTTTGGCCACATCGTTAAAATCAAACAACTCCTCTAAAGGGGCCAAACCCTTAGGCAAACTCTGATCTTTAGACTGTAGGGTTTCTAACTCCTATGTTTCTACCTCTGCAATCATCTGTGTTGTGTTTTCAACTTTGGTAGACAAAAGATTAAAATTAGCAAGCTCAGGAGACTGTTCTTCTTCATTAAGAAAAATTTCTTCACTATTGCAGTCTGTTTCATAATCTGAATCTAAACTATGTAGTTCAAATTAATTTCTGAATTGCATGAAGTATTCTATTTGTTTTTCTTCGTCGAACACTTGCCAATATTTTTCATTATCAGGAACGACTAGTCTGAATTTAATCTAAGTTGTGCATTATTTGGTTTCATATGGCGTTAAGCATGTTCTAGATGAATAAGCTAAGCTGTGGGCCGCGATATTTCTTTTTCTTGGGACAAAAATTAACTGAGACTCCTCAAAAATTTTCAAAAGATCCACGACATCATTTCGATAGGCCCTAAGTCTGGGGTGATTAGCGTTGTATTCCCCGTTGACCTGCCTAATGATCAACTCAGAATTCCCATGCACCTTAATTCTTTTGGCTCCTAACTTTTTCAACAAATGTAAGCCTAAAAGCAAGGATTCATATTCCGCTATGTTATTTGAACACTGGAAGTTTAATCTACAGAAAATTATTTCTGTGTGGTTGTTCTCAGTGTTGCATATCCAGACACCTGCACCAACATTGGTTCTAGTGCATGACCCGTCGAAGTTCATACTCCATAGAGGACTAGTTTCAGGTTCCTTTGTTTGATTACTGTCCTCTTCAACTAAAGTTATTTTGGATTGTTCTTGAGTATCGGCACTTGGTTGAATTTGTTTTAATTCCTCTAATTTTACAATGAGTTGAGGGTTTCTTTCTTGACTCTCAAGGTTAAAAAGCGATGGATGCAGGATTTGTAGTTCAAGACCCGTGTTTGGTTTGCTAAAATTTAAAGGTTCAACAAACTATTCTGACACTTCTGTGGTGTTTACCTCTTCCTCTCTATTGGCAAATAATTCCGTTAAAGTGACTTTTTCACTGAACGTTTCATCGTTAAACAAGATAAAAGAATCAAGGCATGTATTTACAGAATACAGAGGATAGTTTTGTGGTCTTTCTTGATTGGTCACCATGTATTTCATATGGGACTCCCTGTAAATTCTTCTTGTCTGATTAAACACAGGGATGGTCGCATAGGTCATGTCCATATGCATAGTCCCTTGTAACTTAGCCCCCCAAGACCTAGATAACAACATTCCATATTTTGGGGGCACATCAGCCACAACAATATCCATGACCAAGCATTTGGTTGGAATCTATGCTAAGTTAACGCAGAGGTCTTTAATTAATCCTAAACATTTTACTCTACTCGAGTCAAAGGAGTAAAGGTCTTTATAAGGTCTGGTGATTTCTAGACCAAGGCTCTCCATTACAGCTTTTGGCATTAAATTGTGAGAGGCCCCTGAATCATGCATAACGTTGTGCAAAATCTTCTCATGAATGTTTAAACTCACATAAAATGGAGGAACAGGTCCTTCTTGATACCTACGTTCAATATTTGGACCAAAAATAAGCTCTGGCTGGTCATTGTTAATATTGACTGTGTCATTATTATCCTCTATGTTTAAAGCCTTCAAAATTTGGGTTCTATATACATTCTGGGCAGCTAACTCAGACAAGGGAACAAAGATTTGAATTTTGGAAATTTCCTGCTCTAGGCTGAAAGGAATTTGATTCTTTGAAGTACTTGTCTCAGCCTTATTAACTGCCATTCTATCAGCAAAATCTGTTTGCTGATTTGTTCTATTTACATATAAAAAAATGGTTTTAACAAGAGTACTAGCTGAAGTGTTAGTACTGCTAAGGTCTGCACTCTGTTTATCATTGTTTTGAGTGCTTTTCTCTTTACCTTTATCAGAATTCATAGCTACTGTCTTGTCTTTCTGTTTAACAATTTTGGGTTTACTTACAGTGTTGTTTTGTGAAGATTTGTCAGAGGTTTTGGTGTTGGGAGTTTGTTGATTGGTTTTACTTCTATGGTCATACTCTTTTTGAGATTATATGATGACATTTTCCATCTCTTGATAATAACTTTCATCATCATCTCTTTTGTCATCATAGGGTGTGTAAAGACCTTGTTGTCTATCATAATGAATCTCAAGGTCATCATTATCTACTCCTAGCATGTTGATATCATCTTCCTCTACTTGTTCATCTGTTTCCTCCTCACTCACATAGTTTTGATGAAAAGGAGTGATCTGTTGATCATCTTCCCTAGGTCTATTTGGAGGATGGTTCCTTCTAAAATTCTAATTTTGGTTCTGGTTTCTGTTTTGAGGAGCCGTTTAGTTTTGACTTGCTTGTGCTCTCTCAAGGATGCTCATTTTCTTCATCATCTCCTGCATCATTTTTTCCATATTAGAGCTGGAAGTAGAAGGTGTGGCTTCCTCTCTGAAGGACACTCTCTTCTCATTCTTCATTCTTGCTCTCTTCTCCATTAAGTTAACTTCCACAGCAAGAGCTCCTTTTTGCATATCTTCAAGAGTTGCAGGATCTCTCTCTCTCAGCTGATAGGCCATTTTGGGGTAAAACCCTTCAGGAAAATTGTTTAATGTTGAGCCTTGTGGAGGTTTTAGATCCAGGGGAAGTGCATTATACACACTATTAAATCTGGTGCAATAAGCTTGTACACTTTCCCCAGTGTTTCTGTGGAGATTTTTGTAATCAGAAAGGATTTGGAGAGGATTATTCTTCACTTCCCATTTATTTAAGAATGTCTTATGGAAGGCCTGGAGATCATTTATACTGTGGGGGGCTAAGCCTTTAAACCATTTTCTTACTTCTCCCCCCCAGACTCTGAGCAAACAGTCTTAGCTTGACAGATTCATCATCAATTTCATTTCTGTCAAAGTAGTCATTCATCTTATCCACATGTTGTGATGCAGTAGTAGCATTACTAGCATCGTATAATGGTATTTTGGACTAATAGTCCTGTGGAATATTGACTAATGGTATAGGAAGGACTAAGGGAGCATACCATGATGCCATGATATGTGGTGGAGGTGGATTTACAAGAGGTGGATTAACAAGAGGAAAAGTGGGCTGAAGTGGAGTGGTTTGAACAGTGCATGTAGGGTGAACAGATGTGGATGGATCATGAATATATTGCTGAGATGATCTTGGATGAGAGACACCTAAATTGTGAAGAAGATGTAAATCAGGTGGTGTTGTTTCTCTACTACCAGGATGTTCACTTGTTTCAGGAGATGAAAGTGAAGACTCAGAATCTAGCTAATCTAAATCATCAAGAGATCTAGTTCTAAATGGATTTCTCGAGTCTACTTGTGATTATTGTAGAGCTGCAAGATTTTCAGGAACTGAATTAGCTCTCAAGGGTGATCTGAAAACAGTTGAAAATTTTATCTTAGGAGACTTCCTAAGGATACTTTCTAGGTTATCAACTATCTCAGGTGGATCTGGGTAAGGATAGGCTCTAGTATGAATCTTTCTAGGAGACACTATGCTGTGTTTTTAGACCCAACTAAGCAAGAAAAGTTCAACCAGATATGACAGTATTTAAGAGGTCAACTAATCTATTTTACACAAATTTTAATCCTACAGTCCTCTAACTGATTTTAAATGATGTTACAATGATAAGGGTTCTTCCCAGTGGAGTCTTAAGGTCTGTTTAGGATTGTGGAGTCGCCAAGTGGATTTTTTTAGCTCTTTTGGAGGTAAAATGTTTTATGGTCCACCACCATGTTTATTGAATACCAATCTGAAATATTTTTGGGTTTTCAGAGTTATTTTTAGTCCTATTGGTTGTTAATAGCATCCTAAATCAGTTTCAAAACTTAGCTACGGTTATGAGACAAATATAGTCTACTCTTATGGCTAAGCCAGCTGATCCTTCAAGGTTAGATAAACTCTTATGAGAATCCTAGGGTTTTCCTATTTTTTCACTGATTCAAAAAAGTTTTATCAGGATTACCATTAGTTGGTAGTTCTTGAAAAGGGCTGATTTTACTCACTAAACAATGTTTGTTGGCCAGAGATGTTATGCCTCACAGTTCAACCAACTAACAGAAAAAATGTCATTTGAAAGAAAGGAATTTCTGATATCTTATGATTATTTGAAATGAAAATCACTCAGACTCCCCAGCAAAGTCACCAAATATGTTAGTTCCCTGTAATTAGTAATATTGGAAAAGTCCGACTGCAGGGAGAAACACTATTTCAACCACTTTGGGATTCTAAGATCTAGCCCTCCTGAATCCAGAGAGAGATCTCTCCAATAAAGTACAAAGATAGATTTATCTTTAAAGTTTTGGGTATTGATATTAGGCTAGTTATGAAGTCCGAGGGTTTTTATTATTATTTTGGATTGTTGAGCATGATTATTATTTGAGTGGAAAGTTATAAATTGAAAGAGTTTAAAAGGTGTGAAGTTGCAAGAAATCAGAACAAGCTTTGGCTAAAAAGATAGATATAACGCTGGTTTTTAGTTCATTGGGCTATGGAGTCATAATAGGGTTTAATTGAAACAACAAGGAGAAAGAGTGGTCCATGGGGCAAGTCATCTATGTCTAATTATCTCTTTAAAGTTGATTTTATGGAATGAAGTGATACAACAAGAAGGGGAAATAAACAAATGTAGAACAAAGAGTAGCCTAAGAACTGGTAAGTACTTTGAAACTAGCTAAATTTTGACATACACTTAAGAAAGACATAAAATTAATCTAAGATCTGGTAAGTACTTCGAAACTAGCCATATTTTGATGCAATTTCAATAGAAAAACATTTTAAACAGAAAGGGAAACTTTAAAAGCAAATTTTGGAGAAGAAACTAGAGGACAGGGCTCACCATAAACCTCTCTAGCTCTGCTTTACTTGGGAAAATTTCAAGACAAACACATAAGATAACAAAGAATGGTCTAAGATCATGTAAGGAATTTGAACCTAGCCTGCTTTCAACACACTCTTAGGGAAACTTTCAGATAGTTTTTTGGGATAAAACTAGGACATAGCTCACCATAACTTCCTTAGTTCATATTTACTTAACATAAGCTGAAGATAACATTCAAGAATAACAATTAGTCGAGACAGTAGGATGAGGGAACACCAGCATTCCTAACTTCTTGAACTGAATTAAATCATTCCTAAACAACACAATTTGGAAGAAAACATATAGATAAAGCTTATCAGTCAGAGAAGGGTACTGATATATAGTAAATCCTAACTCTATGCTTGTTGTTATTTATCAGAGAAGATGGAAAAAGCAAAAACAGAAATAAAATAACAATTTACAATAAGAAATAACATCACCGTTGACATAGACCAGGATCCCATAAATCAACTTGTATTGATGCTTCAAACCAGTTACAGCTTTAAGTCCAATGTTTCCGTTCAAAAATCATCTTCACTTCTTAGACTAAGTTATCTAATCACAAGCAGAGCTTCAAGAGCCTTTGAACACTATTTACAAGTAGGAGTTCAAGCACAAGTGTATTTCAAAGTTCTACAACCAACATTTTCTCATCTTCTACAGGAGTATTTATAGAAGGAATGAGGAGGTGGGATCTGATAAAAGATCTCCAAAGTTCAATTAATACAGACTTAATAGCTTCTCGGCCTTTGAGGGGCTCGATGGAGAAGTTTACAGATGTTCTATCTGTATTAATTGTTTTACATTTAAGAACTAAGCTCGGTGGGAGCTTTTTTTGACTTTGAGGCTCTATTTCATGTTGTAATAACTCTGCTGATATTTTTTGCATTAATTTTCTTTAGCAGAATTAACTATTCTACTGCGCTGAGGAAAATATCTTCTTTTCTGATCATAATTCGGCCTCTGTTGAATGCTTTGAGGCTATAGGTGGCACTGGGTAGCTGAGAGGAATCAATTGGACTCTGATGTGGCAGTGGAGGCCCTTTCTGACTGATAAATCTTTGGATTTATATTTAATTGTGTTTAATTTCAAAGGATTAGGATTTTGATTTTCGATCTTAGCCGTAATCCTCCAAAACTGTGAAAACAATCTTCAATCCTCTATTCTGCTGAGTTTTGTTCTTCAACACTAATACTCTTTGTAAATTCCCATTATGTGTGTCTTGTTGATGTGTAGGTGCCGCAAAGGGCTCATATGGAATCAATGCCCATGAAGCATTGACGAAACGTGGAGTTGAACCCTGCTCAGTGATTTCTTCTTGATAAGTGAGAGCCTGGAGGATCATCATCCTTAGCTTCAATTTTCCTTTTATATAATGGAAAAAACCATTAAAACCTGCAAAATACAGAAAATATTATAAAATCCAACGTTTATTAGGTAAAACTGCTTAGGAAGCTGTGGGGAGAAGTGAGGCCATTGGATGGCAGCATCCAACGGTGGAGATCTATGTGTGAGCGTCAAAGGGAAGCGCTTCGATGAATGAGCGACGAAAAATTATATCGGAGACGTTGATCTATGATTTGACCAAGAAAATCAACAGTCGGGATTAGTTGTGAATTAACAGCGTGAAGGAGTCACATTGTTTGGAAAATATAAGAAAATGCGAAGAAATAGGGTCAAAACCTTTGTTTTGGAGGAAATATGGTTAAAAATAGAGTTGGGGGTTCGGGATGATCACGGGCCGTCAGATGAGATCAGACCACGAGATCAACGACGGAGATTGTATGTTGAGAAACCCTTTGGAAAATTTGGAGGGCGATAGCGTGAGGCCAGATTAGATCATAGCCATTGATCTGTAGAGATCACCGGTGGGAAACGTGCGCGATGAAACACAATGGAAAAGAGGGAAAGTGATTTTGGGGATGAAAACCACGGGTTTCACGCAGTGAAAAGGAGGGGAGGTGGTTTTGCCTTTTTGAACGTGATATGCATTCCTGCCTGACACGTGGCTTCTTAAAACCACTTATATCGTGTATCCCTCAAGAAATTAACCTTCACGCTGAAATTTACGCGATATAGAATGTCGGTCGTTAGAGCTGGGGCCTCAGATCTAACGGTGGGGAAGCGAGCGCGATATAGGCAAGATGCGCGGGCAGAAGGAAGATGGGCGGTTTCAATCTGGGTCGTTGGATGTGAGGATCAATGGCGGAGATTGCATCTTGGGATAAAATGAAAATGATACAAAGGCGGAGAATGGGTTAATGAGGACCATTGATCTGCAGATATCAACGGCTGCGATTGGCCGAAAAAAATTATGAAGCGAAACACATAGAATATAACCAAATTCGGAGGATTGATCTGGTCCGTTCAATATGGACACGTGGACGGCCCAGATGTAATTGGAGGCATGCGATCGGTGGGGAAATTTTTTTGAATTGCACCTATGCGATTTAGCGTTGGCCATCGATCTGAGGATCAGATCGACGGTGGGGAGTGAATCGGAGGGGTTCAATAGGAGGAGGAAGGGTTTGTGATCGGAGAAAATGAGGGCCGTAGGATCTGGGAAGGCGGGGAGGAGATCACGATTGATTGGAGTAATTCAATCGGAAAGGGGAATAAAATGCGCCCGATAAAAACTTGCGATGCGATATTGCACGAGCCGTTTGATCGACTCAAGATCAACGGCGGAGATCATCTCCAATATAGAACCTGCGGAAAACCTTTAATACTTATGAAAACCCAAAATTTTATGAAATGCAATGGTTTTTATGGTTCGGGGCAGGTTATATATACATGAAAAGGCTTGGCGCCCGACTGCGGGGCCATTGGTTTATATGGAGTGCTATAGGCCCAGGGCTTATATATATAAGGGCCAATCGCATCGGAAGGTCGGGCTTTTCAATCTACCCATTTTGATTTTCTCCGATGCGATTAGTGCTTTGGGAATTTGACTCTTGGTCCCAGGCACTGGTTTATATGTAGATAAATGGAGGGCGAGAGTTTATACAAATGGGGCTAAATCGCATCGGAACTTTGAGGCGGGGCTTTTCAATCTACCCATTTACATTAAAAAACATTTCTTTGGCGGGTTTAGACCAAAACTTAGGAAAAGTGGGTTTACGAATTTACAAAGGGAAATATGCATCAGAGATGGATTATTACAATGTTTTAAGTGTTAGATGTGGGCCCACGGGCTATATGAAGTGATGACAGGATCAGGAGCTATGTAATAAAGGCCAATCGCATCGGAGGTCTCAATAAAGCAAAAAGACTTGTGCGCTCTTTTTTCTCCGATGCGATAAGTGCCGAAAGGGCTTAGCGCTTGGTTCCAGCACCAAGGCATATAGTGGGGAAGTGGTTAGGACTTAGCTCAAAGGGGCTTAAGCCCATAGTAAAAAAACTTATTTTTAATGAATTTTTTCAAGGTTTTTGATGGATTTAGGGGTTTCGGCAGAGTTTAAAAAGGAGTTTTAAACTCTGTAATGTGGATTTTATGAAGGGGAAATGGGAACAATGGTAAACATAGGAATTTTATGAGGAAAAGAGAAGGAAAAATGAAGGTTATTTTTGATGTGGAAGGAAGGGAAACATGGTGTTTTGCAGCAGTCTTTTCTCTACAAAATCAGCAGAATTTCAGAGTTTGAAATGGAAACAACAGTGAAGATTTAAAACAAAGGGCATGATGTCTTCATGAGTATTCAATAGATAACACTTTTAGCAATAAAACCTATTTCTTGAAGGCTCCAAAAATGATTTAGCCACCTTTTTATATAACAAATTTTATAGGTGGCTAACAGATGGATCAACAGTAAGTTGATGAGATTTTTCTGACCATACTTCCAACACATTAGGAATACCAGGTAAATTGATAAGGAATTGGTCACCCTTACAAAGATTTCAAGGGAATTTAGGTTTATGATGCATGTTGGAGGTTTACTAAACACTACTAACACTTACAACCATGGTTAGTTGGTTGAATTCTTGCTTATCTAGCTTCTTCTTCTTCTTCCCTTTCTTCTTTTTCTTATCCACCTGGTTACTATTATGAAGGATTTTACCAAGTGAAGAGGAAGAAAGGGAGGAACACATGTTTTCTGAAGAAGGTAAAGGGTCAACATGAGGTTGGTGATGTTGAGATGGTGAACTCTGTTGAGGTGAAGCATCCAGTTTAGAGGGAACAATTTGAGTATTCAGGGCCAACGAAGTTGAAAATAACCATACCAGTAAACCTATTGTAAATCCAGGTAATGAAAATGTAGCCATATAAGGAGGACCAAAATTTCCAAAGCAAGGAAAATTACTAGGATTATCATTAAGCAGGGTTCCTTGGTTGGTAAATTTCGGAACAGTTTCCATGAGATTCAACTTCAGTGAATTTTATTAACAATTTAAAAATATTCACAATTCACAATTCACACCTAACGTCTCTAAAAAGTAAAAAAAAAAAAACAAATGAACATGTGCTAACAAATCTAGGAGTCAAACCACACACAAACAGTAGATTCCCGAACTAAAAACACTAGTTGGTGATGAAATCTGTAATGTTCCAAAATTTTATGGAACATTAAAAACTTTTGTTTTTTGTTTAGGAAGAGAATAAATGGGTAAGAAAACTCATTGATAATAAAAATTTGAATAAGGAACCCTTATAATGTGAAAAGGGATCAATAAAGAACTGGATTTCACACCCCATGTGTGAAAAGAGACAATTTGTAGGTGGATAATTCTAGAAGAAGCCAAGTTTACTGTGCAGATTAAGAAGATAAGGTTCACTTGGTGGGCCAGTGCAGTTTGCATGAAAGGGAGATAATTTTAGAGAGGAAACCCTAAGGTGTGGGGCCCATGTCAAAGCACCTTTCACTTGTTTAAAAGGATAATGAAGCAGCCATTCTCATCCATGTTTTTTATTATCATTTTTCTTGTCTTCTTAGACAAGAGAATTCTCTAGCTGTTTAGCTTAGATGCAGTGCTGCTAGCACTGGGTGTTCCCAGGCGGGAATCCCATCTCTTCCATGGAGTAGCTATTAGAAGAGCTTGTTCTTCATTTTTCCCATATTTTGGCTTGAGGTCAAAGCATTCCATTCAGTTGCAGCGCAGTCTCCATTGGTGGTTGAGTTGTGTTGTTGGGTGTTGCAGGGGAGGGTTTCTCAACACCACTTCCGGTATTGTATTTCAGAGGAAGGAGCCTCCATTCCTTTGGGAGATCATTGAAGGAGTTTTTGATCTTCATTCCATCATATTTTGCATCAGGCCAATCATTTTCCATAAGCGGAAGAGCATCCCTCTTCCTTGACTGTGCAGTTTCTAGAGAACATTTGCAGTGAGGGTTGCAGCGTTTCAGTGGGTAGTGAGATCTTCAATGAAAGGATCAGCCTTTAATTCGGGAGATTAAGAAGAGAAGTTACATCAGATATTGCATCATCTTCAGCAAGGGTCCTCCTATTTCTAGTTTCTATTGAGTTGCAGCAGCTGCCCAGCAACTTCGGCATTTTGGTAAAAATGCCATTTTGTCTAGTTTTCATCCAATCCTTTTAGAGGATTGTTGTATTGTATTTTCAGGGGTTGAGACCTTGCTCCCCCTTTCTTATTTGAGCTTAAATTTCTGTATCATTCATGTACATGTATTTAATACTGCAGTACCTCCATAGACTGCGCAGTCTTAGTTGGGAATAAACTATGCAAGCAGTGTTTTCTCCATTTCTATGCACATGTCTCATTGAGACTCTTTACTTGATTTGAGTAATAGATTTCTCAAGAGTTTGTCTACATTTTCTGCTGCATATGTATTTTAAGGCTGATTTCATCTTCTTGTGACATGGCTCCTTAGAGATAACACTGTCATTTACTTTGTTGAGAAAACTACTATTGCAGCCCTCTTCATTGGGCCCTTTTCTAATGATAACAAGTGAAGGAGGCTTGTCTCAAGCTCCTAGAAATATTTTTTCTGAGTCCACTCTTGGATTTAAGCTCTAGAAGGACATATTCAAGGGATCCTAGACCAGGGATCATATCATGCTGCCTCCATTTCTGGAAAATGCGTTTTCCAGGCTTGGATTGATAGCTATTCTCAATCAGGAATTTCACTTATCTATAGACAGAGTCTGTGAAGAGCCAGGTAGCCTCTGGATCTCACCCTTCCTTGTGAAGGTGACATATTCGGAAAATTCCACCATAGTCTATCTCTGGAATAGACTTGTGATATTTCCAAAAATGGAACATTACAGTGGTATCAGAGCACCTTTCTTGGGTCAGCCTGTGGCCTTCAAAGCCCAAGAAAGAGAACAGAAGATGAAGAGGATGAGATTGATCTCATCCATCTTTGAAAAGAATAATAACCTCCCCAAGGAGGAAGAGCAAACAGAAAAGGAAGACCCCTGCACTTCCTATTCTCATCTAGAAGGAAATAAGGAGTTGAGCAGGAGAGAGACTCCATCTCTTGGAAGAAAGAAGAAGAAAATACTCACAAGTCTTCTTCCAAAATCTATGCAAGGCACACATGAAGATTTCAGAAAGGTTAGGAGGGAGATTGATGGAGAATCTCAAAGAGGGTTCGAAACTGGAGAAAGCCCTATATTTGCACATGGTGAGGGTAAGCATGTAGCCACACACCATGATGAAAAGCACAATCAAAGGCCCAACATTCCTATGAGGGAGATGGAAGAAGGAGGAAAGGTGACTAAGGAGGAAACCCTTAGTGATTTCTTGAAGGAGTATGAGTCTCACACTCATGGATTTAGAAATCAACCCACTTTTTATGATTTTTGTAAGAGCAAGGTGAAGGGGAAGGAGTAGCAAGATAGATTTCATCTATCTACTTTTGGAGGTTCACCTTCATATTCAGCCAAAGATTGGGTGGAGGAGCCAAACACCTTCCAAAGGCACCACATTTCAGAAGAAGAAATCATCAAGGTTGCAGTGCTACATTTGAGAGGTAAGGCTCATGCATGGTGGAAACTTGAGTCCATTTATTTTGAGAATGTTAAAGCTTCATCTTATGCAAATTTCACTAAGTCATTAGTGAAAATATTTGATCAGAACATTCTTGGAACTCATGTAGTGGAGTTAAACCAAGGGACTCAAACAAAACCCTTGCATAGAAATGCAGAACCACCTCAAGAAACCATTAGAGGAGCTGAAAACTTGCATCAAGACTTGTTGGAGGCCCAACTTTCATCCCACACTTTTGAGCAACAAACTAGAGAGCTCTCTTTTTCAAAGGTGGATCAGATTATTAGGATGTTGCGCAAATTTATTGCAGAAATAGAGGGTAACAGCGCTGCCAAATATAGAGATCATCTAGTGCCTCATGCAGAGGAAGAAGGAGATTTTGCTTCAAATAGAGGGAATAGAGGGATTCTTGTGTCTTTGCAAGAAGGTCCCCAGGATCTCATGCATGGAGATCAAGGCACATTTCATGATTCACATGTGCCATTAGAGAGGAGGTGTAAAACCATGAAGACTCAAGGAGAAGATAGAGGAGAGACCCAACATCGTGGGATAAAAAGGGCCCATCTCTATCCATTTTTGGAGGTCATTACACCTAGGGAGGTGATTGAGCTGCACAGTGAAAGCATGGACAGGATTTTTCATCCATATATACAGTCATCTTCAAATGAGAATTTCTCATTGAGTGGAGATATCACACAAAGGAGGCCACTAGTTCATATGAGGACGATATATGCTTCGAACAGTGAGGCATCAATCACTGATTTCAATAGTGTGGATGCCATGGGACAACCTGTTGCAGCGTTGGGGGTAGCATCCCCTCACTATCATTCTTACCCACTCTCCTTTCAGTACCTGCACTGTGGCAGAGGAAGCAAGGGAGGGACAACATCCTTCCCACTTGTACAGTTGGCATGGGAGCAGGATATGCACACCACTCTTTGGAGGAGTGGGAATATTCACTTATTTTCCTTGGGAGGAAGAGGAGAGATTCATCTATGAGTTGCTCCCTTTGCATGAGAAGAAAACATGGTAAGGAAATTGTTCATTTATATGATTTTCATGTTGATTCCTAACCATGTATATGCAGGATGTTGCTCCAAGGAGGAGCATTATTTTTCAAAGGCTCCTTGGTCTACTTGGGGCCAAGAGAATAGTTGATGGCCATCCCCTTGATGGACTTGGGGGAGATTTTTATTTTGGAGGGCATGTTCCTCATGTATCATACACCATTCATTGCCTCCAAATACACGAGGAGAATTCAACAACAAACCAGTGGTTGAATAACCACATATTTTGTCATTCTCTCTTGCAGTTTGTGCCCAAACTGCGCTGGTTTCATAAGAGGGATTAATGTCCCACTCACTTGCTATATATGGTAGCCAACATGAATTTTAATTTAGCTCTCTATGCTATTATGGATCATACTATTGTTGGGAGCATGATGATGAGTGCATAGAAGGTATCTTTTTAACACCTATTTATCTCACATTAATTATCAATCCAGGAACGACTTTTTATTTCAAGAGTGTACTCTGTCTGAGGCAGAAATTCAGTCTAAGAGTAATGCTATGAAGATTTAGTACAAGATGTTAAATACAAGAGTAAACAGATGCTTGTAAAGAAATCTAATTAGAGTAACATAAATGGAAATTCTCTGAAACCTTAATTAAACCAATCTGCAAAACATCGATCAGGGAAACAGTGGCCATAACTCCTTCCCTTAGAAATCGATGCAAGATAACCAATCTAGGATCTTGGAAGTAATAACCAGTGTCCTCTACAGTTGGTGATCTTAAAGCAATCGAAATGAAAGCAAACTCAATCTTCGTGCTAATGAAAATAACTGAAAGGAACAAAATCTGGAAAGGAACAGCAGCTTGTAATTCCTATGCATACCAATTGTAACTCATATATTTGCTAATCTGAAGCTATAAATCAGAAATAAACAATAAACAGAAATGGAACAGCAATATGAACAACAATTCTAATTCTAACGCAATCAGGAAACTAATCTCAATACTCAAATCCTGTCGACAGCCAAGACTATGAAACAGTTCATTGGAATGAATCATAAATCAATGGAACAACAATGCTTTATAAAATATAGCAAGATGAATAAGATAGTAAATACGATTCTTGCTAAGATAGAATAGCAGTGCAATTTATTAACGTATACATAAAATCTGAATTCAATCCAACAACAATCAAATAACTCTCTAATCGTAATGAATCTAAATGCAATTATCACACAACAGAAATAAAAGAATAGAAATACAAACAATGGATCACTCCACTAGGGCCGGGCCCTCAACCACCGGTGAAAGCGTCAATGGGCTACTGCAGAACTTGAGAAATGGAACGAGAACGTCTCTTTGTATTAATCAAACATGAATAGATTTTACATCAGTTGATCTTTGCTCACAAGAGTCAAGGAATTACAATGTTACAAAGGGAATTCAATAATCATCCATTGTTTTTCAATAAATAGTACATGCTCTCCTTTTATAATCAGAAGGAGGAGAAATTAAATAGAAAATATGATCTCCCATAACAATATTGGATTGTTCCCAACAACTTGATCAACCAGAAAATACATTTCCAACAATCTTTCAACAAGAGCAAGGCGAATTTTGCTTTGCAGCTGAGATTTGGAGGACGGCCGCAATAGCAAATCTGAGCAAATTGTGCTCAAAGAACCCTGCGTTTCTCTCAATACAGGCTGAATTTGGGAAAAATGTTCTTTGGTAAAGTTAATTGGGCCCGTTTTGGACAAAACCAATGTTCCGGATTTTCCAGATTCTTCTTCATTTTCCCAGAATCGCAACCGCAAAACTGTCACTTCTTATTCCAACAAATTTTTGAGTTGGAATATTTCATGATGATTTGGAAATCAAATCTGCAGTCTGGCAAATATCTTGGAGGCTAAAATGGTGAGTGATGTTACAAAATATATTAATAAACCATAATTAATGAAATTATGCATAATAATCATCAATTTATTAAAAATAAAGGAGAAGAAATAATATTCATCCATAAGAGCATAAATCACTATAAAATGGATTTATATGATAAATTATAATAAATGATATGATAAAGAAGAGTAAAAATGGATGAAATAAGTGTTAAAAAGTGGTCGTATTCACGGCCCAACATACCCCCAAACTGAATATATTGCATGTCCTCATGCAACCTAGAATTGAATATATTGCATGTTTTCATGCAACCCAAAGACAAAACCCATGTGTTAGCCAAGCAAAGAAAATTGTTCATCCCAACTCATGAAATGGATGGACCAAATGAATTTTTCCTCACATAATGAATATTCAATTTTAACAATCTTGATGAATACATAACATTTTTTACAGTTGAAGTTCAACTATATGTATATGAAATTGCAGAAAAATATGACATAAGTAAAAACAACCTTCATTAATCATTTTCTCAAAAATCAGATCGTTTTGATGCACGGATCATGAGATATAAACAAAATGGTTGTAGGTGATAGCGCATAATTTTCGAAATTTTATGAATTAATTTAGTGTGAAATTATATGGGTTTATGTATTTTAATGATACCTCTTTGTTATCCAGAAATCACAAGAATTCAGTTTATAGTTTTAAATATATATGAAAAACAATTTCTACACTATATACAAATGAAATTGTATGCCTTAAACGAGAAAGAGAGTGGAAAACATCCATCATGTGTAGCAATTCCCCCCCCAAACTAAAGAATTAGCATGTCCTCATGCAATGCTAGAATACAAAGAGAGGTGGTTGCTACAATTTGTTGAAATCGATGCTTGTTATAGAACAACATGGAATAAGGGAGATGTTGAGAATGAATAAGAATATCAATGGATGATAAATAATATTACTGACATGGTCAAAAGAAAGAAATGAAGAAAATCAACACTCCCCCAAACTGAAAGATGAGACGTGTCTAAAATAAAAATAAAAATGGGAAGTGGTAAATATGTGGAATGAATGATGATAAATAATGCTCAATGGATTTTCATGAAATTCTCCTAAATTCATAATAAATCATAAAATTATGCTATTTTACCTCAAGTGTTACCTCCGAAAAAAAATGTGGAATGACATGTAGGGACTAGCCTTTGTTGAAGCTAATGTAGGCTGAGCAGATACTGAAAGTGATGCAAAAGGTGGAAGCCATGCAAGCACATCATGTTTGAAGAATTGTACGCGTTCACGAACCTTTGTTGTTAATTGCAATAATGTGGTCATGCTGCGAATAGAATTTTCCCCCAGACTTGTTGTTCTCCTGTAAACAAATCAAAATTCTGTATGCAATTTTCTTGAATCCACAATTTCAGTTTGGAATGGCAATAGATAAGATGCATGCAAAAAAAGTTTAAGTAGAAAAAATTCTTTAAAAATGCAGTATCAATATTGTGGCAAATCAGCAAAATAGAAGAGCGGCGTATTGCACAGGAATTATACAGCATGGAAAGACATACATATTTATTATATGATCAAAAAATTATCACATTACTGAAATCAATGCATATTTTGAAATCGTGAGTAGATATGGAAATGTTTATGTAATGATTCGAAAATAAGGGAAAATGACAGCTGACGTGAAAAAATTACTTATGCGGTCATTATCCACCTAAACCATTATGATCGATTTATAAATAAATTTCATGCATAAGCGGTTCTGAACAAAGGGTTTAGGGGCATACTCTCATTTGATATTAGATAAAGATATAAGAAAAGGGTTTATCATTATTATTGATTTGTGAAAAATATGACTCGAATACCATCAGCAGAGCTCTGGTGCCCACAGGTGTCTATAACCTTGACAAAGTTGCTTTCTCACCCTTGGAACCATTATCCTTTATTTATGGCTAGGGAAGTGTTGTGTGATGTCATGATGGAGGCCACTGTGCTGGCTTGTGGACCAGATGAATCACAATGCCATTCACCAGGAAGGAGTGAAAGGTGGGCAGGTCGGCTCCTGATGAGACCTCTTGTTCCAAGGACTTTTTATTTTTCTGAGTTGTCCATTGGATCATATTCCTGGTGTGGTGGGCATAATGGGAATGCCACTTCACTGCACCCTTATGATCATGGTAGGTTGGCTCTTGATGAGACCCCCTATCCTCCATCTGCCATATCATAGAATTGTTAGTAACCATATAAAGATTTTTTTTATTTTTTTATTTTTTATGTAACACTTCCCTATTTATGTATAGAGGATGGCTCAACACTCCTTAAGAGTAGGGATGGTGGAAGAAGTTTGAACATCTCAATAGAGAAAGTATGCCCTTATTATTATTCAATAAATAAAAATCAAAGAGAGTTGTGAAGAGTTATGGAAGAACCAACATGATAAAGATAATCGATCATATTAGTTTTAGTGAAAATAAAGACAGCAAAGTGATATATATAGTTGTGTCCTTTCCTTTTCTTATCAGTACAAAATAATTTCTTAAAAATGACAATTTTTCTTGATTTGTGGATTCCATTAACCTCTAATTTGTGTATCCTTCCATAAATTGTATGTTTGTCTTTCAAAAAGTCATGAAAAATTCAAAAAAATCCTCAAAAAGTTGTTCACAAACAAGAAAAGTGCATTAAAAAATTGTTGTTCCTTTGGAAAGGAACAACAAAAACAATCGGTGAAAATGTTGTTCCTTTGGAAAGGAACAACAAGAACAGTCGGTGCTGTTCCTTTTGAAAGGAACAACAAAATTGTTGTTCTTTTTAAAAGGAACAACAAAAACGAGCGGTGATGTTCCTTTTGAAATGAACATCAAAACTGTTGTTCCTTTTGAAAGGAATGACAAAAAATTGCAGCAAAAATGCTATTCTTTTTAAAAGGAACAAAAAAACTAATCAGCGAAAATGTTATTCCTTTTGGAAAGAACAACAAAAATAAACACATAAACGCATTGTTTCTTAAGAGGAACGATTGTTGTTCCTTGAGAGGAACAACAACTGTTCCTTAAGAGGAACAACAAACAGATATAAGCACACAAAGATGTTGTAGGGAACAACAAAGGAAAAAAAAAATAGAGGAAAGAACAAAGCTAATGTGCAATCCATTGTCAAGCAAATCCGATCAAATAGAAAGGAAAATTTATGTATAGGTTTCAAGAAAAAGTAATTTATTTTTTTTCACAGAATTGGTGCTGCCGAAGAATTGTCTTCTGTAACTAAAACTTGCATGGTGGGTTCCTTATTATTCAATCACAAATTGAGAGGAAACTACAATTTGAAGGGATAAACACCTGAAACACAAAAACATAAAAGAAATCAGAAAATAAACAACACTTTATTAAGTTACAACAGCTATGATATTATTTCCTAAGGGAATATCAATCTGTTAATGGAAAAAAAAATGATCTTTTTGAAAAATGTTTTGGCAGCAGTGACATGAATCTTCAAATGGAAACCAATTATTCATTTCTTCTTGTTATGAATCTATTAGGTAATGAACTGGATGAAATGCCCTTGTTTCACTAAAATTTCTCTCAAGAATCGCTCGTCCATAAATTGACCTTTTTTGTTCTGCTAAGACTTGCAAAAACCTAGTGTCTACCTGCAATAAAACATTAAATCATGGAGAAATAAAGGTGCGCGGGCTCCCATAATCCAAGAATTATGCAAAAAAACTAACAAGTAGTTACTCTATAGAACAAGTCCACGGAAAAATAAAACAAATCATATTTGCTACCTGCGAGAGAGCAGTGGTCGACGATACTAACCAGCAGTGTTTTAATCATACCTTCTTTGTTTTTTGTCCGATTTGAGTGATTCCAAAGCCAAATGAGAGCTATTTCAAATTTTTATCTCCAATAGAAACAGGTTTTAAAAATTCAATTCTATGATATGTCAAATTTTCTTAGAACAACTTGCATAATAGAGTCATTTTCGATTTTCTAGCTTAAACCAACAGTTGATATTTCAAGCATAATTTTTTTTTTTGATGGCAGATTGAACTGATTCAAATGAGAGATTAAATTATATTCAATTATTTATCTCGAATAGAAACATTTTTTGAAGAGAAGAATAAATGATGGGTCAAATATGTTAAGGAACAACCGAGAAAACAGAGTTTCAAGAACACTGATTTATGATAGGTAGTCAGTATTTTGGTCATAAATTCCTCATACGATATAAAAATTGAGTGATTCAAATTTATTTGTAAAATAGAGTCATATGGGAATCTCCCATAGAATTTTTTTTTTAAAATATAGTCATTTAGGCCTCCAAAAACAGACTGTCCCAACTCTGTTCCTGAGCTGCCTATTAGACACCCTGTCAATGTTTTGGTTCTAACTTTTTCGTTTCAAATCCAAATTGAGGGATTCAAATTGGGTTGGAAAGTAGAAATCAAGGGCTACTTAGGATAGAAACAGGTTTTAAAAATATTCAATTTCGGTCCCCCAAAACATGACTGTGCCAACTGTGTTTTCATAAATTTCATCAAGCCCGCAAGCCAAAAAAATATGATATTCAATAAATTTTTCCATATTGATGATAAAAATTAATATAAGTATTTGTAGAATTTTTACTTGCAATATAATTCATCTAAATACATAAATAAATTAGAACATTTATCATCAATGTTGATTTCACAGCATGTTGCAACAAAGAAACAACTATTTTTACAAAAATAAAAAAATGTGTTTGTTTTATTTCCTTATTTATTTTATTTTTCTACACTAGCCTACTCTGAATTGGAAAATGAATATGATTATGTATAAGAGTATTTCCACTGTAACCATTTTCGAAATAAATCTTCAATTATGTACATACCCAAATTTGAAAAATGCATGTTAATAAAAATTAGGGTATGAGAAGCCAACTTCCCTTGAAAAGATGGTGCCAAAAATTGTTGAAGTATGGGGTGATGTTGCAAACAAATGATGGAGTGAAACCAATCTTCAATATATCCTTTACTTCCTTGATTTCCCATAACCATCGTATCATGAAGTTCTTGAGCTTTTAAAATGGTTTTTTGGTACAAACTAGAAAAAACCTCATTTTATTTCATAACTTCTACAATTTTTGGATTTGATACATTGTGAGTCTCAATGTAAGTTTTTTTCAATGGTACATGTGAGATAGAATTGGTGGGAAGAGTGGATGAATTTTGCAGTTCAACACTGTAAGCATGTTGTACTGGTTTATTATGGTGAGGGTGTGGAATGAGTTGAGCAGGAGATTGTGTAGGGAATGGAGCCTTTTGATGGTGCAGTTGATTGGGTTGATTGGATGATTTTGATAGGAAAACAAGGTGTTGTGGAAGATCTGGAATATGTGTTTGTGATACAAGATGAGGGAGAATATTCATACAATCATAAGATGAACCATGCTAATCTTGTAGACAAGATTGGTAGTGGTTATATTGAGATTGGCATGGCTGCCCAAACATATGAATATTCCATAATGGATTATGCAAGTAAGGGAATGGAGAGGAAGTGTTTTGAACCATACCTGTTGACCTTGTTGCAGCTTGCCCATCTCTTTGATATGCCACTTCCAAATTAGATAAGGAAGAACAACTATCTATGGGATGCTCCTTTCGGTAATGAGGGAAAAACACTTCATCAAATTCTTTATTTTTCTGAACCTGCAAAACATTCAATTGTGAATTTAGAGAGCTAATAAAATAATATTTAAAATTTTCAAATAAAACCTTGATTTCAGCTCTTATGTCTCTTGTTCTTGTAGTAAATTTGGAAAAGAAAGAAGAAACTTCTCTAGAATTATTACCAACCTTGGAAATTCCTCTTGAATACCTTATGCACAACTCACAAACATCATCATATGATAACTAAAAAATATCACCTTTTCCTATCAGATTTAAGAGTTCTAAAAATTTATCTTTGATTCCTTTAAGAAGGAGTGTTTTCAAGATCTCTTTTTCCAAATGCTTATGCTTTGACTTTTGAAGGTTGTATCGAAATTGTTGTACATATTCCTCCAAGCTTTCATCTTCCCCTTGTATCATACCAAAAATATCTTCATTGGATTTGCAATAGTCTTGGTACTTCTTCAAGAATATGTTCTTCATGTCCTCCCATGTTTTGATGCAGTTCCCACCTAGGCTCATGAACCATCGGAGAGCTGCTCCTTTTAGAGTAAGAGGAAACACTTTCAATCTTTGATCATTAGTACAATAATCATATTCTCTACAAAGTATTTCAAACTCAAATAAGAATGTATCTGGATCTTCATTTGTCAAACCATGAAAATTTGGTAGAGACAATGGGGGAATTATGTGCATTTGTGTTACTCCTCCTAGATCTTTGATAGGGAATTAAAAAGTTGCAATGTGAGCCATTTCTTACCATAATAGAAGATGTTCTTCATGTGTTTCTTTGAGGATCCTCCTTCCAATGTTCCTGTCAATTAGTTAGTGAAATGGGTGGTGCTTACATCACCACTCGAGTGGAATTACAAGATTTTTTTCAAAAATTCTACCTCTAAAATTCAAGAAAACGCAAGCATTCATTCCTACCTTAAGCTTTCACTCAATTCTGCTGTGAAGCGGGCTAGTGAACAAGTATGTTCCTTGCTTGGTGCACAGGTTCTTACCTTCCGTCTTTAATACCCAATTCTTCCCAAGAAGAAAAAATTAAATATGCATCACTCTTTCTAAATGGCATACACTCTCCTCGGAAACGGTGCCAAAATGTTGAGGCATAAAAGGTATCTTTTTAACACCTATTTATCTCACATTAATTATCAATCCGGGAGAAACTTTTTATTTCAAGAGTGTACTCAGTCTGAGGTAGCAATTTATCCAAGAGTAATGCCTTGCAATATGTAGTACAGTGTTCAAAATACAAGAGTAAATGGATGCTTGAAAAAGAAATTTAACTACAACAGCATAAACTCAAATGCTCTAAAATCCAACTATTCACTCAACAAACATCAATCAAGGATACAGTAGCAATAACTCATTCCTCTAGAAATTGATGCAATTGAAATCAAACTAGAACAAGACAATCAATCTGGGAACGAAGAAGCAATAACCAATGTTCTCTATAGTAGACAGTCCTGCTTTAAAGCAATTAAAAGGAAATAGAAATTGAACTAAAGCTTCTATTGAAAGTAAACTGGGAAAACTCTTTAAAATCAAACTCTTGCAATATGTAAACTAATTAATATGAAATGAAAAGCAATGTAAATGGACAGCAAACCGAAATTAAAGGAATTGAACAAAAAAACTCTATTAAACGGAAAATCCTATTGAACAACAAACTGAATAGCGAAGCTTTGTATCTGCACTCTGAAATGAACAGTAGTTAAACGAAACAGCAAATGGAATGGAACATAAAATTCCGAATAGCGAAGCATAACAAGATTAGTAATTCGAGGATTAAGATTCTTGTTAAATTGGGAAGGAACAACAACGCAATCCATTATAATAAAACGGTAAAATATTAAGCACAGAATTATGAATTAAGTAAGATAGAACCAATATCACTTCAACGAATGCAAGGATGTTCTAAGTAAGGCAATATTTTGTCTCAATTAACCCACGCTGTAATAAATAAGATTCAGATCATACGATAATGAAATAACTCATAAACAGAGCGCATAATACACAAAGACAGTAAAATGATAAACAACTAATGAAATAAATTCATAGTAACATGCATGTAGCAAATCGATCACACACTGCAGGAATTGGAAATATAACACAGAGGAGCAGTTCACGCTGCTAGGGGTCGGGCCCTTAACCACCAGCAGGGACTGCTCAAGCTACTTCAGATGATGCGAATGGAACAACAACTTCAATTAATCATTAAACTGGAGCAACATTACAATGGAATCGTGTTTTCAATAACACAGCTTTTGATTAAGTTTACAATTCACAAAGGCAACAAATATCCCCTCCCTTTTACAAACGTCTCCCTTTATAACCAAAGAGAGGAGAAATTAAATAGTAAATAGGATCTCTCATAACAAAATTGAATTGTTCCCAACAACTTGATCAACTAGAAAATACATTTTCAACAATCTTTCAACAAGAGCAAGGCGAATTTGGCTTTGCAGCTGAGATTTGGAGGACGGCCGCAACAGCAAATATGAGAACATCGTGCTAAAAAAACCCTGTGTTTCTCTCAATACAGGCCGAATTTGGGAAAACCATTCTTTACCAAAGTTAACTGGGCCTGTTATGGACAAAACCAATGTTCCGGATTTTCCAGATTCTTCTTCATTTGCCCAGAATCGCAATCGCAAAACTATCACTTCTTATTCCAGCAAATTTCTGATTCCTTTATTCCCCGGCAACGGCGCCAAAATGTTGAGTGCATAAAAGGTATCTTTTTAACACCTATTTATCTCACATTAATTATCAATCCAGGAACGACTTTTTATTTCAAGAGTGTACTCTGTCTGAGGCAGTAATTCAGTCTAAGATTAATGCTATGAACTTGTAGTACATAATGTTAAATACAAGAGTAAACAGATGCTTGTAAAGAAATCTAATTACAGTAACATAAATGGAAATGCTCTGAAACCTTAATTAAACCAATCTGCAAAACATCGATCAGGGAAATAGTGGCCATAACTCCTTCCCTTAGAAATCGATGCAAGATAACCAATCTGGGATCTTGGAAGTAATAACCAGTGTCCTCTACAGTTGGTGATCTTAAAGCAATCGAAATGAAAGCAAACTCAATCTTCGTGCTGATGAAAATAACTGAAAGGAACAAAATATGGAAAGGAACAATAGCTTGTAATTCCTATGCATACCAATTGTAACTCATCTATTTGCTAATCTGAAGCTATAAATCATAAATAAACAATAAACAGAAATGGAACAACATGTGAACAGCAAATTCCCAATTCTAACGCAATTAGGAAACTAATCTCAATACTCCAATCCTATTCATAGTGAAGACTATGAAACAATTCATTGGAATGAATCATAAATCAATGGAACAACAACGCTTTATAAAAGATAGCAAGATGAATGAAATAGTAAATACGATCCTTGCTAAGATAGAATATCAGTGCAATTCATTAACGTATACATAAAATCTGAATTCAATCCAACAGCAATCAAATAACTCTATAATTGTAATAAATCTAAATGCAATTATCACACAACAGAAATAAAAGAATAGAAATAGAAACAGCGGATCGCTCCACCAAGGTCGGGCCCTCAACCGCTGCTGAAAGTGCCGCTGGGCTACTGTAGAGCTTGAGAAATGGAATGAGAATGTCTCTTTGTATTAATCAAACATGAATAGATTTTACATCAGTTGCTATTTTCTCACAAGATTCAAGGAATTACAGTGTTACAAAGGAAATTCAATAATCATCCATTGTGTTCTAATACATAATACATGCTCTCCTTTTATAATCAGAAGGAAGAGAAATTAAATAGAAAATATGATCTCCCATAACAATATTGGATTGTTCCCAACAACTTGATCATCCAGAAAAAACATTTTCAACAATCTTTCAACAAGAGCAAGGCGAATTTGGCTTTGCAGCTGAGATTTGGAGGACAGCCACAACAACAAATCTAAGAAAATTGTGCTCAAATAACCCTACGTTTCTCTCAATACAGGCCCAATTTTGGCAAACCGTTCTTTGAAAAAGTTAATTGGGCCCGTTCTGGACAAAACCCATGTTCCAAATTTTCCAGATTCTTCTTCATTTGCCCAGAATATTAACCGCAAAACTTTCACTTCTTATTCCAGCGAATTTCTGAGTTAGAATATTTGATGATGATTAGGAGATAAAATCTTCAATCTGGAAAATATCTTAGAGGCTAAAATGGTGAGTGATATTACAAAATATTTTAATAAACCATAATTGATAAAATTATGCATAATAATCATCAATTTATTAAAAATAAAGGAGAAGAAATAATATTCATCCATAAGAGCATAAATCATTATAAAATGGATTTATATGATAAATTATAATATATGATATGATAAAGAAGAGTAAAAATGGATGAAATAAGTGTTAAAAAGTGGTCGTATTCATGGCCCAACACATGATTGGGAGAAAGGCACATGGGATGGATGTGTCCTTTGGGGGAGAAGGCCCCCATACGTTTTGCAGGGCATGCTCTAAAGGGAGAATGAGAGATGATGTGGCCACCATAGTTCAGCATTTATTCCTTCTTGAGGTGAGCCATGGTAGTGATGTGGAATCATATGATGATGTTGATCTCCTTCCCATCACAAAGGAGAGACATTGGGCCAGCTTGACTCAAAATGGAGGAGGGAAGATCCTTGGAGATCCAAACTTCATCTTGCCACTTGAGGGCAACATTTCTGCAGCCCAAGAGCAACCTTCACTCTACACTTTTCATAAGTGGAGAGGTGAAAAATGTGGGGTAGGCTATGATGCCTACTACTTTCATATTTTTAGCCCACCTTCTTTGTTGGAGCTCAAGGTGGAAGAAGATGTTCAGCAGTTGCCTTATCTAGAGGTAACTAGATTCATATGGATGGTTTCTTGGGGATGAAGGATTCACATGTGGGGAATGTTCTTCCCAATTCATTTTGACACCATGCCTCAAGGAAACCTCTGGAAAACACCTTATTGCCTTCTTGAGTACATTCTATATTCATGATGATAGCCACACTGACTAGTTTACATGCTTGGGAGGAGCAGTATGGAGACTCTATGTTGATACAACATCTCATTCTTCATGAGGATTTCATCATAAGTATATGCTACAGTTGGAGGAATAGGACATCCTACAATGCCCAGTTTCCTCGTTTCTGTATGGGTGGGTAGCAATGTACTATCCTTTTTCTTATACCAGGAGAGCCCCCTTACTAGTCAAGGTAGCACAAGCTGGCATCACAAGACAAAGCTGCCTAAAGAGTAGCACCTCTAGACAGAGCTAGACAAGAGTACACCTGAAGCAAGAGCTAACTAAGCCAAGAAGAGAACCTCAATAAAGAGGAGCTAACCATCTCACATCTAACTAAAGAGTTGCATAGAAGGAGAGAGCGGACCACAAGATAGATTGATAAAAGATTCTTCAAGTCCTTGTAATGATATTCTACGGGGCGTTTACTCTACCTCAAGAGGATCCAAAAGGTAGAGCCTACAAAAAGCAAAAGCTAACTATCTATCCTATCTTACGAGTAGCATCTCAAGGAATAGCTTTCCCTAAAGAGGAAAGAGAATCTATATACTCAAGAGGTAGTGGAGGCCTTATAGCAATTCCAGCAAATGAGTTTGCTTATTGTTCCAAGAAGGCATTAACATCTTGTAGTGACTGGGCTACTTGCTTCAAATCTTACGAAAATTGAAAGTGTGCACATTTCACCTTTTGGGAACTCCATGTTTCAGTTTTTCCCCTTCTATAAGCTTTTTTTATTCTTTCTCTATTATTATTGTCTTCGATATTTTCATAAAAAGAAAAACGCCGCTCTTCATAAGGCCACTTTTCTCTTATAAAGATTGGAGTCATTATTTCGACAAACAACACAAAACTCTTGACTCATTTTATTGACTGAAACTTGACTCAAACCGACTCAATTTTGAAACTGAAATGACTGAAAAAACTGACTCGATGCAAAAATAAATGACTCATAACTGACTTAACTAAAACCAGTACTTACAAAGCTTTGTTTAATGGCAGCAGTCCATCAAGATTCGAGGGTTTCAAGTCATGATGACAACCAACTGCCCGCTGATGGAATATGTACAATCATGTGTAGTGAGCCTTCCAATGTAACCAATCCAGCAGATGGCTACATACCAAATTTCTGCTCTCACTTTTCTCGAGCAGGCGGAACGATGAACCTGTAGGCAACTCGAAATAACCACTGAAACCAAAGCTTATGATAATGAACCAGGCAATATTTATCTTTTCTAATGCTTGCAGAAGAATGATGAAGGGATCTTGAAAATCCTAAAGCACTGGCTTATCTTGAGATCCAGCTGCAAAAATACAAGTACTCCCTCCATTCTGATCTGAAATAACAATTGATTTCCGAGGGATAGGAATGCACAGAGAGGTATGTGCTTCTGCCATCTGAGTGTTAGCTGTAGGTTCCTTGACCATGAGAAATTCTGGCATATTGTCTCTCTCAAGCTCATATTCCTCAACTTCATGGTCTAGGTCATTCTTAAACAAAAAAAAATCTTCAAGATTATCAAACATGACAGCCTTATCATCTTCGTGAAAAACAATATTATCTGTTTGCTGATCTATAAAACTGATTACAAAACCGTCATTATTTTCAAAAGAGGAAGAAGTTTCACCAACACTTTCTTGACCATGTGTGCACTGCAAATCTGATTTAGCTTGGGCTGTAACATGACCTTTCAAGAGTTGATCTATCTCATCTTCAGACAAAGGAGATAATGCTTTTTGTTTTCTTTTGCTGAAACAGTAATTGTCTTCATATGACATGGAAATCAAATTATCATTTATCACTGAATTATTGAAAGAAGATTTATCACTTACTTGAACAAAGATCTCATTCTGTTTTTCATGAACTGACTGGATTACCTCCTCATGAAGGCTGTGTTCTAATGAACTGAGAACATTTGGACCAATAACTTTGTCTTCTTCATTCCATATGATCTCAACAGTAGAGCTCTCCTTCATGGGATTCAGCACAAGGTATTCTTGATCGTCACGATCTGAATCTAGATCTGAAATAGCTGACTTGAATTTATCACCTTCTGAAATCGAAACTTGACTTTCCTGCATATCGTCTTCTTCTATGGACATATCTGAAACAAAACCTTCTCTTTCATCATTTTCCATTGTACCAAGATCTTGATCCTGTTGCAAAGTTTCCTGAGCATCTTGATGGGTATCTTCTAAGTTCTCTTTATGCTGCTGAAATGGATTTTCGTACAGAGCCTCCATGATCTCATCGTCCATGAAGTCATCATCTTCATAAAATTTTTCAAGATTTTCAATAAAAATATGAACATGGCTACAACAGTTCTGAACTAAAGTCAAGGATGGATAAGATTCCTTATACCTTTCAAAGAACATGGTATGAAAATCCTTTAAACAGTAAATACAAGCAGGCGGCAAGCTTTCATACCAAGATCGAGCTTCACCTTCCAGAGTGGCCATGAATATCTTCATCAAGCAATATTCAAGAAAATCAACCTTCAACTTGCGGATATGTATGTGAAATCTAACCAGATGTAAAGCAGCATCCTTCCTATCATCATCTTTAAACATAGGCAAATTCCTTTGCCAATCTACCTTAGGAATTTTATTTGGAAAACCTGGAATGTGATCTCGGCTCATGGGAGCATACCTTCGATCCAGCGAAACCATTTTGATAACAATGAATTCACCAAGAAATTTCTCAGGCTATTGATTCTTAAAAATTATGAACCTTAGTATTCTTTGACACTGAAGTCGCCAGGTGAATGATTTCAGCCTTGTGGTGTCTGATCGTTGTTCAACATCAACGATCAGATCGAAATTGATACATGTACTGGGGCAAGACAATCTACAATTCGAGTGTCACGTTCACAAGCTAGACTGGAGATTGACTGAAGCAACGTTTATCTACTTCCGCTAATGCAAAGTAAAAGCATTTCGAAGGCTACCTGGCATAACTTCAGGCTCCATCTGTAGCTTATGAAACAAATAACACCAAAACGAAAACCATTTTTTCCCCAGTATGGTCTCCACTATGTTAGTGCCTAAATCCACCTTAGGCTGAAGTAAGGCAGAAAGAGGACAACACCAAACCACGCTCAGCCTCGTAGCTAGCCCTACGAGGACAGGAGAGGGCTCTCTCCAGGTCAATATCAATGAAAATATTCAAAGGGGCTTGAGATGACTAAAAAAACAACTGATCTTAGGCTAGATAAACAAATAGGAGGGTTTGATTTTGATTTTTGGGGATTTTGTTGGAAAAAGGGAAAAGACAATTTTCGGGCTTGGGGATGAGGCCAATTTCTTGCAGAGTTCAAGTTGGGGCAGGGAAGGCAATGAATTTGATGTATTATATCAAATGAATGGATTGAAAATACTGCTGAGGAGCTGAAGATGGCAAGAGAGTGCAAGGATCCTCTTCAAACTGACGAAAAACATATAAAACTAAACAAAAGTCTAAGGCAGAGCACCAAAAAATCAATGAATTCTACCTCAGTTACTCATTTGTTTAATTCAGAAGAAAAGAGAAGGGAAATGGAATACATATAATATTAATGAAACTTACAATAACATGGAGAAAAATATCATCAAAACTCAGAAGCCACAAGGATCCCAACAAGTGCTGCAAAACTCTGGTCTTTCCTTTGCCAAAAACTGAAAAATGGATATACAATGGAGTGCCAAACTTTTCCCAAGAGTCCAACCTTGAAAATTTCTCAGAAAAATAAAATATATAGACCATCCTAACCCCTTCCCATGCCTCTATGGGTCGAGCTCATCCTTTTAGGAGCTATTTCAACCAATTCTAAACATGGAACTGAAATCTAGGCAGCTAAACAACTTGCCTCTATATGCTAGGAAACTGATCCATTCACTTAATTTTCACTTTTTAGTGAATGAATCCTCTAGAAAAAGTAAATATGAGCCAAATTTACATCATAGCCACAAAATTACATCAAGATAGATCAATAATTACATCCAAAAGTGAAACTAGTCAAACTGGCCGAATTTCTGAGCTGAAAAGTGAAAATTGGGCAAAATTCCTCTATGCGCCGCGCCACTTTGAGCATGTTTTTAGGGCACTTCCTGAAGTCCAAATTGAGCTCATGATAGCTTGTTGGAAATCCCTATCTGTCTTCTATCCAACCCAAGTGGAATTTTTCAATTTTGAGTTCACGTTCTCCTCCAAAACGGCAATCTCCCAAGACTGGTTCCTGCTGGTGAAAAAAGTGGCAGAAAGGCCACTTTTGGAGTGTTTTTGACCTTTAAGACCACCCAGAACTTCATAAAATATCTCAGCCATTCCTGAGCATGCATAATTTACCATAAAAAACCCAAAAATATCAAGTTTTCCTCCAGAAGATGTCCCAATCATAAGCGTGCGTCGGGTGGCACAATGCGTCGGGCAGAAAAACCTGTTTTGCAACCAAAATTTTCAAAAATGACAAAATTTACTCCAAATTTGCTGAAATTCGGAGTGAAGGTCTCTCATCATGTCTCATGCTTAGCCAAGGAAGATTCGGCCAACATTCGAAGTGGATCAGGCCTTTTCCGACGTTTCAGTGCTCTTCTCAACCTCGCATTCAGGATCTTCATCCTAGCTCTGCAAACGTGTGTGCGGGCCCAATAGTGGTTCTTCATATGTCTGAGCATGTATTTGTCTCTATTGGCCTTCACCAAGAGCTTCTCCAGATGAATTTTGACTCTCGTAAGGCAAGTCTCTCGCTCAAATGGTGTCATGTCACCTGGTCTCTTCCGGGCTAATTCCCGGTCTTCGCGGATTCTCTGCAGCTCCATGAGTGTGTGCTGATCCTCCAGTTGTTTATTTCGCTGCTCCAAGTAATTTATAACCCATTGAGCTCTCTGCAATTTATCGGTCATTGTGTCGATTTCATCTTTCTGCTCCTGGATGATTTCTTTCAGCTTTGAGCTGGGAGAGCTCGAATCAACATCAATGAGTATAAAATCAGTGTCTTGGCCTCCTGAAGGGCCCTCATCGTGCATAGGCCTCTTGCCTCTGTCCTGGACCTGTACCTATTTTGATGTCGAAGGCGAGACCCCTTCCACACCATGTGGAGATAGTACTCGCGCTGCTGATGAAGGCAATGAGACCCCTTCCACCCCTGGTGGAGATAATACTCGTCGTGCTGCTGCAAATAAGGCTCTGTGGCCTCTCTGATTTGTCACACACACTGGAGCACTGATAGGCTCAGTCTCGGGAAACTCAAACTGATGCGAAGGCTCTCCCTCATCATGAACAATCTCGGGAGGAAGCTGGGGGGCTACAAAGAAGTCACGGGAAATGAACTCATCCCATGCAATGCCCTGCAATCCAAGCTGATGTACTACAATGATTTTGATGAGCGCATAATGATAAATGTTGTTATGCTGCTGCTCTAGAGTCTTCTTCTGCACCAGGGTATTCATCCGCTCTATGTTTCGACACATGAAATATGGAATACTCATCAGTCTCACTCTCGTAAAATGCATCAAAAGTCTGATATGGTATGCATAAAGACGTGAGAAACGGCCCTCACAACTGAAATATCTGATGATGAGCTTCATTAATGGCGCATAAGACTCCTTCAGAAACCAGAATGGAAATACTCTGCTTAGCTGCCTCAAATATCCAGGTCTGATGTAAGGCTCATAATATGCTCTATCCAGCTGCTGTCTCTTATTCCACTCTTCACCAATGTTTGGTATCCCGGTTGCCTCAGAAATGGTCTCTGGTGTCAAGGTGAAGTTCACTCCAGCAAGGTTTACATGACCATCACACAAATTTAGGAAAAATAAGCGAACCAAATCCTGATGGTGCTGAATCTGAGATATCATCTCACAATACCAAAAACATGAATGTTGCTGAAGCATGTCATTGCAAGAGGGCAGGCCTACAATTGAGCCAAAGAAGTGGGCTCTTCCCTAACGTGCCTACCACTTTTATGAGACCTCTTCGGCACATTTAGCCCTGCGGTTGAATCACTTTCTTGCTCATATCCCTGCTCATATGATGAATTTGTCTCTGACATGGTGCTGAAAACAAGGTGTTTATGCTGATATGTAGGTGGTGAAAACAAAAGTTTGTCTTTCAATACCAAGTGTGCCACATATGAAATAATGTGTTGTGGGGAAATATCACAATGAATACAATAGAATATCAAGGGAATTTGGAGTGAAGGATAGTCACTCACTGCTTGAGAAATTTCAGAATTTGGAGACTTTATAAGTGATATAGGAATAGGTGATAGTGATGGGGGTAGTTTTTAGGAACAAGAGTCAATGAAATGGAAAAATATAAGTGAAATCAAGGATATAGAGGCAGTCCTTGAATGTTGTGGAAATTAGGATTTCGTCAATGGAGGGAAGTGATAGCAAGTGATAGGGTTTGAGGATTTAAAATATGGGAACAAAATGGTATAAGGGATATGAGACGGCGGGAATAGGAGAAGGGATCATGACAACAATATGATAACGGTATGATAACAATGATAACAGTGATGAGAGCACAAATGAAAATGGGGTGGTAATTTTAAGCACCAAACACCTCTTTGCAAACCCTAGGGAACAAATTTTAATATGGGTATAGGGTTTACTCCTTCACCAACCAAACTCTAATGTCTTCGCTTCTAAACCTCAGCACACATGACTTAAAATCATTGAACAGGCTTTGTCAACTTACTTGGAGAAAAATGAAGTGAATCGAATTGAGTTTTTATGGAGCGGAAATGATTTTGGCCTTGGGGGCTCTGTGCGCCGTGCACAAGCCCAATGCGCCGCATCCTGTGGATGCGCCACGCCCTTTTAAAAATGCATAGTGTATTTCGGCTCTACGCGTTGCGCTCTGTGGGTGCGCCGCGACCTTTCCCAATGCGCTGCGCTGATTTCAAACACACAGTCGGCCCTTTAAACTTACAGTTTCGTCCCTCCAAACTTCAACATCGACCTCTCTCTTGGATTTTCTGAAATCTCTCGATACAAATGGATTAATAACTTGGAGAAATATCTTATATAGACATGGTTTTAATTTTTTCTTCTCAATAACCCATTTTGTAATGTTTTTTACTTTGGCACTTTTTGTATTTAATACAACTCTGTCTTTTTGTTTCCTCACTGACTTTCTGAGTTTGAATGATGAAATTGTTCTTGATTTTTGCAAGGATGATGGCATTTAACCTTGGCAAAGGATGACCAGAGTCTGCATGTGAAGTACTTCATGGCGGAAAGATACATATTTATTACAAAAACAAATTTAACAATTTCTTCTTCAAAATAGAGTTTTGAAGAAGAAACATCCTCGAGCATATTTGACGATGAAAATCTTGAGATGAAAACTTGTTGAAAACATCCTCATGGCCTGCGGACATTATTTAACATTTCTGAAGACCAAACCCTAGACCTAGAAAGTGAAATGACTCTTTTGACCAAAATAACCATATATGACTGTAAATGACATGAACTAAACTTTGATGAATTTTGATAAATTTTGACCAACCCAGCAGGTACAAACATGAGGGAAAATGAGAGAACAAAGCCCTTCCGTCAGATAATGGCATGCCCCTAACGGAATGCAGATGAATGAGCGGAATGAGACACCTAAAAATGAAATGCAATAAGATAAATGATCTCTGACGGAGGGATGTAAAGACCGACTCTAACACAGACATTGCCAATTATCTGGTTGCAGGGAAGTTACCATCACACCTATCACATCGAGAGAAAAGAAAAATCATTCAAAAATGTGCTCGGTATAGCTGTATAAGTGGGTGTCTTTTCTACACAGGACTTGATCATGAAATCCGAAGATGCATTAGAGAAGATGAGGTTTATGATATAAAATCTTGTCATGATGGCCCTTGCAGAGGGCATTTTCCTGATAGGAGAATGGCACATAAAATTCTTAGGATGGGTTATTATTGGCCCTCACTCTTTAAATATGCAAAGAAATATGTCTGGGCTTGTGATAGCTGTCAGAGAATGGGTCAACCTAATCATAGAGATGAAATTCCATTAAACCCCCAGGTAATACTTGAACCATTTGAAAGATGGGCCTTAGACTTTATAGGACCCATTAATCCTCCATCCAACCAAAGAGTTTATATATTAGTCTACACAGATTATATGACTAAATGGGTGGAGGCTAAAGCACTCCTTAAAGCTAATGAAGAAGTTGTCCTAGCTTTCCTATTTGAAGAAATATTTATTAAATTTGGAGTCCCTAGAGAGCTAGTTACAGATGGAGGACCTCCTTTCACTTCTCATGGCTTCAAAGCCACCCTTCAGAAATATCATATTCATCATAGAATGACTACACCATACCACCCCCAATCCAATGGACAGGTGGAGAGTACAAACAAATTAATATAAGCCATTCTAACAAAAACAGTGAAGGAAAACTGGAAGGATTTGTCTCAAAGGCTCCCTGAAGTGCTATGGGCTTATAGAACTACCTGGAGAAATACTACAGGATTTTCTCCCTATGAGTTGGTTTATGGTAAAAGTGTTTTTTTTCTTGTGGAATTTGAAATTAAAACCTTGAGAACTACTTTAGATGTTAACCTTGATTTGACTGATGCACAGACAGCTAGGTTGTAGCAGCTTCATGAATTGGGTGAAAAAAGATTAGATGCCATTCATCAGACAACTATGATCCAACAACAAAGAACAAAATGGCATGATAAAATCATCAAGCATAAGCAGTTCCAAAAAGGTAATTGGGCTTTATTGTATGATTCTCGGTTTGAAAATTTTCAAGGGAAACTATGTACAAGATGGCTGGGACCTTGCAAAATAAATACTGTTTTTCCCAATGGAACAGTAAGGCTCCTAACAATTGATGAATCTAAAACACTGCTATTAGTAAATGGTCATTGACTTCATCTGTACCAACGCCCTATTTCCAAAGAAGATTTCAAGGCCACTTGCATGGCTTATGCACATTATCTCTTCTTAGGGGAGCCTTCTGCTCCTCATTGCATTTCATTTTTCTGAATTGTATTTTTAGCATTAGATTAGATTTCTTAAAATAATAATCCATGTCAAGGGCTGGCATGTTACAATTGATTATTTTTCAGATTCTTGATTTAGGAAAGGCTTACCAAGAAAGGACAATTTTACCACAAGCAAATCCAAGCTTCATTTTGAGAAGCATTTCTCCCCTCACTTCAACTCATTCATAGTTCACTTCCCCATATTCCAGTAAAATTTCATCATTCATTCCCTTCATTCCTTTTTCCTTTTTCATGTCATTTTCCCTATTTTTCACATTGCTGAAACACCATTCTTCAGCAAAGATTTTTCCCATTTCTCTAATGCTAAAACACCACTCCTCAGCAACACTTTCCCTAGTTTCCCATTTCCGAAACACCACACTTCAACAGCATTTCATCCATTTTCCCCGTTGCTGAAACACCATTTCTTTCTCTAAAGATATGACTATGCAACATTTTCTGTCATGAAACCATCTTCTTCAGTTATTCCATTCTCACTTCTCTTATTTATTATGCTACTCCTGTCCTTTCACTGCCTTCTCCTATGATTAAACAGACCTGTAATATAATCCCCCTCATGTTTCAAAAAGCTTCTAAATTTCTTCCATGACTATTGAGCCATTATAAGCAAGCACTATATTTTTCGAAATACAAATCAAAGGTAAACATGAGGTATGTAAATTTTATATGTAAGTACAATTAAACTATGGTTAAATGAGAAGATTTCACAAATCCCCATACATTTAAGGTCATCATTTCAGCCGTATTTGGGGGGAATATCGAAATTATATGCCATCATTTCACAACATGCCAATTACCGTCATATTTCTTACCCATTACCTTGCTTCTTCACCATTATTCCATGTTCTCATTCACAAAATTTACTCTGTTCGAAGTGCGGTAACTTAGCTTTTTGACTGTGCATTTTACCAAAGCTGGTTAACTATGGGAGGACCTACTATTCGACACAAGCCCAGATCGATAGCTCTGCTTGAATTATACCTAGAGGTGTATTAGATCTTTCAGCAAGCAAGATGGGTAGGATATTTTCAGAGGCTTCAAGAATTTGATCCAGAGTAGGTCCTTGAATTTGCACAAAATCTTCAGGAAGATCATTCTACTATCCAGGGAGTTCAAATTCCAGTCTTAGAGGGTGACATAGCATAGGTTTCAGGTCTACCGGTCACTGGAACTTGATGGTTTAGTCGAAAGCATATCATTCTGAATGCACAACAGGATTTTTTTCTTCCAGGAGAACAAGTCGAGCTTAAAGGCTGGGGTGTTCGACTTCACTCATTACCGCCTCCTTGGCCGAAAGTTGCTGAATTCGTCAAACATTACCTCACTTGTGAAGGTCGCTACCAGGTAGTCTACCAGCATGATTTTGTCTTGCTAAATCATTTACGATATGGTTGACTGCTAAATATTCCTTATTATTTACTTGGGTGTCTTAGAAATATGTCACATTATTGCAGACAGGTAAAATTCCCACTCCTTTCCCTCACCCATCACCGTCTTGTTCAGCTACTGATTCAGAGGGATTTTTCTCAATAAAACCCTCCCCTAAACAATCCACCCATAGACCCTCAGCAAGTTGCTGAAATTCCTTAAGAAGCTACTGAGATTCCTCAAGAAATTGATGAAAATCCTCAAGAAAATTCTGAAAATCCCCATGAGCAGCAATCAGAGAACATCCCTGACCCTCCACCAATTCCATCCACAGAACCAACTAATCCAATTAACCTTTCTTCAAGTCCATCCCACAACTTAGCAGAATCATCTGATCCTACTGTCCATATTCCCAGTGATGATTCTCAAGCTGATACACCACCACCCTCCTCTATTCGTAAAAGGAAAAGGAGAATCACGACCACCTTTATACCAAAAATACAAACAAGGGCCGCAAATAAAGTAGCCACCTCCTCTGATAGCCTTTCTCCTCAGGAAAAACCCACTCATAAAAGGAAAAAGAAAACTATTGTTTTTTCTGCCTTTCTACCTAAGAGATGAATGAGGACATCAACTAAAGCAGCAACCATTAATACCACCCGTGATCCTAAAACCATTTTGTTAAAATCCCATACAACACCACCCTCCCAGACCCTGGAATCTTTACCTGTCTCACCTAGTGGCACTGAAACACAAGAAACAGATGCCCAGGGTACTGTGACATCATTTTCTACATAACAAGTAGCTGTCACACAAGAACCAACTACTCAGTCAGTAGCTTCCACACAAGAACCAGCTATAGCTGCCACATAAGAACTAGCTACAGCTAAAACACAAGAACCAGTTGTTGATGTACAAGAATTAGATTCCTGGGATGCTACTCATTCAGTAGTTGCCACAAAGGAACCAGCTCTAGCTGCTACACAAGAACAGTTACTGAGACTGCGACTGATACAAAAAGTACAGTCACTTTGGCTTCCCTTTTACAAGAAAATGAGTTTCTAATATCATAACTGGAAAAATATAAGCAAGAATTGGCAACAGCAAAGGAAGCCTATGACAAGGAGCTTAATTTGTATACCCTATCTCATGCAACATCCATGGCAGACAAACACACAGAGAATGATCAATATAAGGAATACATGTGCAGCCAATGTGGAAATATTTATCAGCAAGCGGGATATAAGATAGTTCAAGTCCCAATGCCGGGAGCATCTACATCTTCTGCAGTCAAAGAGGAACACCCTACTGTTACACAAGAACCAATAGGGCCTTCCAAAATTTTAGAAAAAGAAGTTAATTTACAAGTACCCCAGCCTATTGTATCTGTTAAACCTGGCGTTCCTGTTGTTATTTCTACTCCGACTACACCTCAGCCTACCACTTGTAATACTGAAACAAAAACTGAACCATGGAATGAGCAGAAAATAATGAATAAATGGAAGAAAGAATATGCCATTTCGTAAGATTAAACCTTGCAACAACACAAATTAGTTTGGCAGAATCATATATATTCAAACTGGGAGATTTTGGAGCAAACACTCCAGCAATCTAAGGCTCATAAGAAGCAGAATAAAGAGCTAACAGGAAAACTTCTCCTGATGTTTGAATTGGAAAAAAATTATTGGCTGCTAGGAAACCTTCTCTAAATTACTCTCTATTCCTCACAGAACACCTTGCTTTCTTTCAAATGAAAGCAATCAAATATGGAAGACCCCATGAGGTGCTTACATCTGAACATTTTGTGAAAACGTTTGCAGAAGCTTCCAGCAGTGATCAACACTTACTATGTGAGTTGTACCTTCATAATGAAGCCATTCCTAAAAACAAAAGGTTTAATATTAACCCTCTTGTTGGAAACATTCATATCAGGGCCTTTGCCTCTTTCCTTGCTAATCAGATTACATGGCGGACTGCTTTTCTTGCAGCCAGGCATAACAAAGAGAATTGTCTTCTCTGGATACGGATAGAACCAGAGAACCCTGCCATCTTTGTGGCAGAATATTATCATTTTTTGAAGAAACCAGGGATGACTGAACATATACAGCAATTACAGGCTTCAGTACTCTAAGATTGTCACCATTTTATTAAAGCCAAAGAAACTGCTGCCTTGAGAGAAAATAATATGTTTTGGCAACAATATTCTAAGGAAAAGTAGGAGTATAATCCTTTTAGTCCTACTAATATTGAAACTTTATTCTCTAGAGTACCCAATTACATTAAATGTGTTCAGCAATGCGCTAAAAAGTGGATAGGGTACCACTTTCATTTTCCTATTTTGTCGATGCCAGCAGAGGAATATCATGCTCATCATAGGTTGGCCAACAAGGATGAAGCAGCAACCTGGAAAATACTTAAAAATGCGTAAGGATTCAAAGCCTTAACAGATAGTACCTTTCATGGAAAATTTTAGGGGCTATTATTCGCAAGTGGGCTAATTTTCCATGATTTTTCCTAAAAAAATATTCGCCAATTTCCATTTTTTTATAAAAATTATTCGCCCAAATTTTATAATAAAAAATTATTTTACTTTCAGAATCGCCAACATCATATAGAGAGTATATATAATATCATTATGAAATTGAATAATTTTACAAATACATCAATAAACATTTTATAGTTTGCATATCAGGGACTAGTGAGATTCGCTAATTTTTTAAACTTCAAGATAATTTTCCATCCTTCAAATTTTCCCTGGTACTACCTTCCATATCTACTGCCTAAGTAACTTGCATGCCAAAAGCCAGTATCCGGACTCTGATTCAGATTAAAGTTTCTTGAGGACATGCGACCTTTTTAGTGGGGGGGGATGTTAGGAATCTATAATGTACCTTTTTTACCATACATTTTGCTATCATTCCACTCTTTTCCAGTCCATATTTAAAGCCTATGTTATCACTTTCATCCATTCTTCCAAAGGTATATAACATTCTTCTCTTTACTATATGTTTAATTTGTTTTACATGTAATTTTACATTAATTTCATATTTAATCATTAATAAAAAATATATAGTTGCTGAGATAGTTTGAAAATTGCAGTTAATCTATCATGGCTATCTGAAGACTGCGTTGCTGAAACAGTCAAAATAGTACACAAATCCCATTGCTGAAACAACCCGTGATTTGTGATTCTGAATCAGTATTTCAAGCACGACAGCAAAAAGAAAAAATAAGTAAAGGAGCTGTTACACTAGTCGTAACAACTGCACCTCAAAGCCAGTACCATCGTAACCATTGTAACAACATTTTGCTATGGAAGAGCAGAATATCCTATTTCAGTATAGAAGATCAGATCGGGATAAGAATAGGATTTCTATAATGTAATCAATTTTAATAGATGTCTCCTCTTTAAAAAGAGGAGACATTAGCATTAGAGAACATTAGAGACTATGGAAGGTTTATTTTGGAAGAGACTTACAAAAAAGGAACATGAATCCTTTGTAATATGTTACATTTGATAGATGAATAAAAGCTTGTTCTGAGCATTTCGTTTTAATTCCTTCTCCTGGGGAATCTTGTGAGAAGGAAAGGGCCCACCTTCTTCACAAGATTCACCCATTTATTTTCGTAGTGTGTTAACTGTTCTTTTCGTTTACACCTTGTTAAACTCTGTTTGTTGAAATCATTTATGTAGTATTGGAACTCTATTATCTATTGCTGAAACTCTGTTTCCATTGATTGTTGCATTGTTTTCATACAATTCATTCCTAGGTAATTGTGGATTATTTTAATTGGTAATATTGTTTACAGAATGAGTTTGTGAAAGCGTGGTAATCAGAAACAGGTGCTGAAGATTCCTACTTGGGGAATAGGGTCCAGTTCTCTGTTATAGCATAATTGGTCTTTTCTTCTGCAGATTGGTTTCCTTTCCTAGATTGTTGTCTTTTTAAATGTAATCCAGGATTCTTTTGGTGATTGTCTGCAATAGAAAGACTGCCTTTGCTGTAACTCAAGTATAACTCCAGTCTATTTGAAACAAGGTGTGATTAGTGTAATTTTTACTACAACTTTCATTGCTTTTGAGATTGGAATATATAGTGTGTGATTTCCCTTGAAATAAACAAACTTCCCTGGGTTGACAATTTATGTAGCACTTGATTTTTTAAATCAATAAGCAATTAAAGTGACCAACAAAGACAGGGATGGTGGAATAAGTCATATCCATTTGAATTGTGCCTTGTAACTTAGCACCCCATGATCTTGAAAGGAGCATGCCATATTTGGGGGGTATATCAGCCACTACAATGTCCATCACTAAACTCTTGGCTGGTATTTGGGCTAAGTTAACACACAGATCCTTTATTACGCCCAGGCATCTCACCCTACTTGAATCAAAGGAATATAAATATTTGTAGGGTCTAGTTACCTCTAAGCCTAATATTTCCATTATCACCTTGGGCATGAGGTTGTGTGATGCTCCTGAATCAAGCATGGAATTGTGCAAGATATTGTCGTGAATTTTTAAACTAATGTAGAAAGGAGGGGTAGTTCCTTCTTGAAATTTCTCTTCAATTTTTGGTCCAAAAATTAGTTATGGGGTATCATCATTTAAGTTGACTGTATCATGAATGTCTTATATGTTAAAAGCCTTCAAAATTTGACCCCTATAGACATTTTGAGTGACTAGCTCAGTAAGTGGGACAGATATTTTGATTTTAGATATTTCATTCTCTAGGCTGAAGGGGATCTGGTTTTTCAACATGTTTAGTTTAGCCTTCTTAGTCATTATTTCATTACCGAAATCATCTTGATGATTTTTATTATTTATAGCTATTAGAATGGTTTGATCAGTAGCATTAGCTCAGGTGCTAGTGCTACTGGGGTTAATACTCTGTTTTTCACTGGTTTGATCATTTTTCCCTTTGTTTAAATCAGAATTTATAGCCACTGTTTTGTGATTTTAAATTGTCTTTTTGGGTGTATTTTCAGGGCTTTTTTTGGCAGATTTATTAGAGGTTTTGTTTCTGGGAGTATCTTGATTCTTTTTACTTCTAAGGTCATATTGTTTAGCTGATCCTATGATGGAATTTTCAGAGTATTTTCATAATAATCAGTTTGGGGTCCTCTGCCATCATAAGGTGTATATAGACCAGGTCTTGTTTCATAAATGAGATTGGAATCCTTATTACTTACTACCAAGATATTCATGTTTTCATCCTCTGTTTTTTCATTGGTTTCTTCATCCTCATTAACATAATTTTCTTGGAAGGGAGGTCTGATCTGTTGATCATCCTCTCTTTGTATGTTTTGAGGTTGATTTCTCCTAAAGTTCTGATTTTGATTTTGAGATTGATTTCTATTTTGGGGAGCGGATTGGTTTTCTCTGGATTGTGCTCTCTTAAGTATGCTATTTTTCTTCATCATTTCCTCCATCTTTCTCTCCATTTTTGAACTATATGTGGAGGGTGCACTTTCCTCCCTAAATGATACTTTCTTCTCATTCGTCATCCTAGCTCTTTTCTCAATCAGATTCGCTTCCACAGCTAGAGCTCCCTTTTGCATGTCTTCTAAAGTCAAGGGGTCTCTTTCTCTTAGCTGATAGGCCATTTCTAGATCAAATCCTTCAGGAAATTTGGCCAAGGCTGAGCCTTGTGAAGGTTTTAAGTCTGGGGGTAGGGCATTATAAACACTATTGAACCTAGTGCAATAATTTTTAACACTTTCCCTCATGTTTCTTTTGAGATTGTTGTAATCTGAAAGAATTTGGAGGGGGTTTTTTCTAACTTCCCATTTGTTTAGGAATGAATTATGGAGGGTTTGGAGGTCATTAATACTATTAGGGGTTAATATTTTAAACCACTTTCTTGATTCCCCACCTAAACTTTGAGCGAACAGTCTGAGTTTGACAGTTTCATCATCGATCTCATTTCTATCAAAATAGCCATTCATATTATCCACATGTTGTGAAGCATTAGTAGCACCATTGGCATCACATAATGGTATCTTGGACTGATAGTCCTGTGGCAGATTGGCTAAAGGTAAAGGAAGGAGTAGAGGGGCATACCATATTGCCATGATAGGAGGTTGTGGGAAAAATGGAGGGTTTACAGGTGGAGGATGTAAGATGGGAGGGGGTGGATGGAATGGGGTGGTTTGAATAGGGGGTGTATGGATAACAGAAGTGGATGGACCAGTGAGATACTGTTGAGCAGATATAGGATGACAGGAACCAAAATTATGAATGATATGGAATTCAGGAGGGGTGGTTTCTCTGCTACCCGGATGTTCACCTCTATCTTCGGATGAAAGTGAAGACTCAAAATATATCTGATCTATATCATCAAGTGACCTAGTTCTGAATGGGTTTCTTATGTCAACTTGTGAATCTTGTAGAGTTGTAAGGTTTTCAGGAACAGAATTAACTCTATGGACTGGCCTAACAACAGTTGAAGGTTTATACTTAGGAGATTTCCTAAGTATACTTTCTGGATTATCGACTATCTCAGGAGGATTTGGGTCATGATAGGCTTTGGTATGAACTATTCTATAAGCCACTATGATATCTTTTTAGACCCAATGGTAAGAAAATATTACCCAAATATGACAATATTTGTTAGGCTAACTGATATTTTGAATAGGGAAACTTAATCATCAAAGTTTCCTAAGCTAAATTTGTATGATGTTATAATAGAAATGGGTTTCCCAATGGAGTCTTTAGGTCTATTCAGGATTGTGGAGTCACCAGGTGGAAATTTTTAGCTTTAGAAGGTAAAATTTTTTATGGTCCGCCACCATTAATAGGTTTGAATACCAATCTGATATATTTTTGGGTTTTCAGAGTTTTTACAGTCTTGTGGTTTATTAGAGTGTCCTAAAAAATTTTCAGCACTTAGCTACGGTGATGAGACAAACAGAGTTTTCTCCATGGCTTACTTGATGATTTCTCCAAAGTTTGATAAGGGTGTGTTATAATCCTAAGAGTTACTTAGTTTGTCACTGATTCAGACAAGTCCTATCATGATTACCAACAAGCTTGGTATTTCTTGAAGAAATTTTCTTATGTTGCACTGAATACTGAGTGTTTTGTTTTAATGATTTTACTCAGATATCCCCAGTATGGTCTCCAGTATGTTGTGACTCTGTAGTTTGCAATATTGGAAAATAAAAACACTGCAGAGCCTACAAAAAAACCACTTTGCAATCAAAGGACCTAGCCATCCTAGACTCAGAGAGGGATCTCTCTATGTAGAAGTTCAAAGATATGATCTTTAAGGTTTTTGGATATGATATTAGGCTAGTTATGAAGAACAAGGGTTTTTGTTTGTTTTGGTTGGGCAAAGATAAGATGAAGATGAAGGAAGTATTTATGAAGGGTGAAGGTGTAAGTAGGTGAAGGAGTGATTCAGATGATAAGATAGGCTAGGAGCAGTATCAATCCATTGGGCTATGGAGTCATAATAGGGTTTAATTGAAACAACAAGGTTCAAGAGTGGTCCATGGGGCAAGTCATCTATGTCAAAGGATCTCTTTAAGTTTATTTTATGGAATGAAACATTAAGAGTGGAGTGAGGGAAATCAAACAGATGAAGGAACAAAGAACAACCTAAGATCAGGTAAAGAATTTTAACTTAGCCTGCTTTTGGCATGCACTTAAGGAACGACACAAAGTAATCTAAGATCAGGTAAGTACTTTGAAACTAGCCTGCTTTTGATGTACTTTCAAGAGAAAACATTTAAAACACACAGAATAGCTTAAGATCAAGTAAAGACTTTTAACTTAGCCTGATTTCAGCATATTCAAAGAGAAAAAATTCATGATAACACAAAAAGTAGTCTAAGATCAGGTAAGTACTTCGAAACTAGCCTACTTTCAACATACTCTTAGGGGAAATTTTCAAAGAAACTATTGGAGAAGAAACTAGAGGATAGGGCTAACCATAAACTTCCTTAGCTCAATATTTAATTAGCAAACTTATCAAGGACATTCAAAGACAATATCTCAAGTTGTACTGAGGAAATATGGACTTACCAACACTTCACTGGTTATACTCTATTGACTTACCTTTAAATCAACAATTAGCAGAAAACATGAAGGATACATATTTTCAGTGAGATTTAGGGTACTTCAGAAGTAAATCCTAATCTATATTTTTTGTTCTTTATCAGAGGAAAGTGGACATAATGGAAGAAAAATAAAATAAAAATTTACAGTGAGGAACACATCACCATTGAAATAGACCAGGATCCCATAAATCAACTATTTGTATTTGATGTTCAAACTAGTTACAATCTTCAAGTCCAGTGGGTCTCTACAGCTTCAAACTTCTCATCTCAGCTTATGTGTCTTCAATTACAAACAGAGATATAGTAGCCTCACAAGCTATTTACATGCAACAGATATCTAGAGACCAACCTCTACACTGTCTTCTACAGCAGTATTTATAGAAGAATGAGGAGGTGGAGTGCAAGAAGGTATCATTGGTTCAATTAATACAGAGTAATGGTTCTCAGCCTTTGGGAGGCTCAAAAGGAGAAGAGAAGACATGTATTAACTCTTATTAATTGATTTTTCATTAAATTTCATCAACCTTAGTTACTATTATTTACTTTGGGGGATTTGTTAAGCTGATCATAAATTCTGAGCTGTCTTTGGCAAAAGATCTATTCCTGTGCATTCATTGAGTATCCTTTTTCAAAAATAAGTCTGTTGGTGGCAGTTGAGGAGTTATGGCCTTGATGATGTGGAATTCGGAGGCTCCTTTGTTGATCTGTCTTCTTCTGTGGCCTTTAAACACTGATTTACCTTAATATTGAGTTTATGACTGAACAGGCTCTCTGTTTAGCAGTTAAGCACTTTAGATCGCTTTCAAATTTTGATGACTCTGCCTGTCTCCTTTATCTATGTTTAATACCTTTAATCCTTTTATTATGCTCTGATCCTGAAATTAATTGATGCTCACTATGTTTCCATTTGCTGGCAGGTGCATGGGTGCGTCAAGGGTTTCATGGTATAACCAATGCTCATGAGGCACGGGCCAAATCATGATTTTGAACCCTATGGATTCCATTTTATTCGTGAATATTGGCCTGAGGATTGTCATCCTTAGCCCTTATCCACCTTATCATGACTGTGGGATGGCTTTTCAGATCATCCTCCATGAAACCTGTTAGCCACCTATAAAAATTTTGTCATATCAAATTGTGGCTAAATATTTTAGGCCTTCAAGAAACAATTTCATGTCCAAATTGTGAGTTCTTGAAGTCTTATGATAATGATTAACCTTTGAGATAATATTCACTGCTGTTTCACTATTAATCTTAAAGAACCTTGATTTTTACCAAAGAAAAACTACTCATAAGGCTCTATTTTCCATCATTTCACTTCTCCTTTCACTCCCAAACAATTCCATTTTCACCCTTATTCACTTCATAAATTCCTTCTAAAAACCCTTAATTTAACCTCTAAATCATTCCAAAGACCCTTTTAAACCTTATGTTCCCCTTTAATTTGGTTTAAAAACAATTATTTCATCTATCGGAACCCTATTCAGGCATTAAAAATCTCTGCTTTTTGCCTAAAAATCAATTTTCTTCACTATGAGGTTCTCAAGCCCCCAAGGGCTTATATCCTTTAGCTCCCCATTTCATATAACCCAAGCCCCACAATTGGGCGCTTAAAGGCTTATAAACCCTTTCTGAAACCTTACTTTCCTTTATTTTTTCATTACCCCGACATTATGATTTAAAATGAATCTGGACTGTTGATATAAACAGATAACCGGCCATCAAGCCCCATCCTTCCGCTCGATCACCTTTTCGTCCCTTTTCCCCTTTCAAGATTCTCTGCCTCCTCTTTAAATCTCGATTTTCTATTCATCAGATCTGACGATCGGGATTAAACCCAATATGCCAACCCCTGTTCACTAAGCAACAAGGCAGAACACGTCACCGTAGACCCCACTCCATTTAACACCCTACATCTTACCCACAATCACGTTTTATCTGTGCCATTGGATCTGAAGCCTTCAATCCGACGGACAGAACTCATAGTCGCGTAATTTTTGGCCTCCCTTCCCAGTGCGGTACTTCCACGCGATATGGGCGGTTTTCATTTTCCACATGTCAATCGCTGTATGGAATCACGTTCCAAAAGCGAATACCACCTCCCCCCCCCCAAACACTACACGAAAACCATTAATGGTTTTCCGAAACCACTTAACCTCAAATTCGTGCCATAATTCAAACTTTTTCCTGGTTAGTTGTTCTGCCAAGTTTCGACCCTTCTTTCGCTGCATTTCCTTATCCTCAAGTGCTCCATCACCTCCATTAAACCTCTGAACGCAGTTTCACCACGAATCACATGTTTTCTTAATGAGTTTTTTGTGTTTTGGAGCGGTTTAAGTGGTGCTTAATATGTGTTTTTCCACAGTCACAGACAGGTGACAAATAGGTTCGGAGTGACGATTCTGTGCCTTAATCCATGAAGAAAGGAACCAGCAGGGCTTCGAGCTCTCAATTACATCGATGGATCGAGATCCTTGATCAATTAAATGAAACCCTCCAACTGACAGAAAGCCACCTGTGCCACTAAAATAGAGCAACAAAGTGTATCAGAATGAGAAATTAATGATAAAGGGATTAATGCCTAAGCTTTAAAATTATAGTTTTAATCCACCAAATAAAGAGATAAATACAGTGTTAAAGAGTTAAGACCCAAAGACGAATAGAAAGGCTAATTAAGCCTTAACACAGACCAAAGAAAATTAAAAGTGTTTTAAGGAAAAAAAAAGAGTTATATCAGTCGAAGGAAGCCTCCACTACCACATCAGAGGCCAAAAATATCCCCAACCTACCAAAAGTGCCACCTGTAGCCTCAATAAATCAAAAGAAGGCATAGTTATTGCCTAGTCAGTGATATTTTGTTTAAAGATAGCCAGAGTTATTTCCAGCCTATCTGAAAGAGTTTAAAGTCAAAAAAATCTGCCAAGTAGCTAAAAATTAAGTGAAAACCAATTAATACATGGAAAAATATCAGAAATATTCTCTATTGAGCCCCTCAAAGGCAGAGAAGCATTGACTTGTATTAATTGAACATAGAGACCCTTCCTTTTATTCCACCTCCTCATTTTCTTATAAAATCACCTTAAGGAGAAATTTGTTGGTTGTTGGACTTTGATGTAATACTTTCTGCTCGAAACTTTCTACATGTAAATAGTTCTCAGAGGCTTTGAAGCTCTATTTTGTAATCAAAGAAGTTAGGGTGAGAAGAGAAGTTGTTGTTGTACTGAAACATTGGACTTGAAGTATGTAATTGGATTGACATAAATACACATGTTGATTCATGGGATCCTGGTCTATACCATTGGTGATGTACCTCTCATTGTACTTGTTTTCCTTCTCATCTTTTCCATAAAATTTTCCATTTTTCTCTGATAAAGAACAGAAAATATAGAGCTAGGATTTACTCTTAAAAGTACCGTACTCTCACTAATAAGCATATCTTTATGTTTTCCTCCTTTGTGTATTTAAGAATGATTTAATACAGTCCAAATAGTCAAGGAATGTTGGTGAGCCCATGTCTTACTCTCTAAAATTTAAACATTTTTCTTGAATGATATTTTCATTACATGCTAAGTAGAGTTAAACCAGAAAAGTTTATGGTTTTCCCTGTCTTCTAGTTATTTTTCCAAAGGTTGTTTGAAAGTTTCCCTAAGAGTATCCTGAAAGCAAGTTTAGGTTTTAATGATATATTACTTGATATTAAGCTACACTTTGTTTTCTTATATGTTTTCATCCTATTCTGAAAGTATTCATGTGGATTACTGGATTGTTTTTCTGATAAGTTATCTTTAATACAAGCTTGTCCAAAGAAGTCTATGGTTAGCCCCGTCCTTTGGCTGGTTTCAAACAGTTACTTAAAAAGGCTTTTCTTGTTTGGAAAGTTGATAAATCCTTGTTGAAATTATTGGCTTTTTCCACTTTCACAACACTTTTAATGTTCCATTCCATCATTTAATCTAAAATATCCTTTGTTATAGATGACTTTCCCCATGGACCACCCTTGAAAACTGTTGAAAAATTAAAACCTTTTATGACTCCATAGCCCAATGGATTAAGTGTTGTTTCCTACATATCCTATCAGCTAAACCTTGTTTTGATTATTCACACCTTAACCCCTTTGAAACCCTTTCATTTTCAGGACTTTCCACTCAATTAAAGATCACTACCAACCAAACAAAAAACAAACCTTGTTCTTCATAACTAGCCTAAAATCACATTTTTCAATCCATAAAGATCACATATTTACACACATATAGAGAGATCCCTCTCTGGATTCACGAGGGATAGATTATAGAATCCCAAATTGGTTCATATGTAGGCTCTGCAGCATTTGTATTTTCCAATTTTGCAAACGACAGAGACTTAACATTCTGGCGACTCCGCTGGGGAGTTTTGAGTAAAATCCTTAAAATACAACACTCAGTATTCAGTGTAGTATAAGTAGCTTTCTTCAAGCACTACCAAGCATGTTGATAATCATGATATGACTTATTTGAATCAGTGACAAACTAAGTAACCCTTAGGATTCTCATAGAGCTTTATCAAACCTTGAAGGAATCAGCTAGCTAAGCCATAAGAGTAAAATATCTTTGTCTCATCACCGTAGCTAAGTGTTGAAACAGATTTAGGACACTCTCATAACCCGTAGGACTGAAAAAAACTCAGAAAACCCAAAAATATTTCAGATTGGTATTCAAATCAATAAATGGTGGTGGACCATAAAACATTTTACCTTCTAAAGCTAAAAATTTCCACCTGGTGACTCCACGATCCTAAATAGACCTAAAGACTCCACTGGGAAACCCATTACTATCATAACATCATATAAAATCAGGTAAGAAAACTTTAAGGATTAAAGTTTCCTTGCTAAAAATCAGTTAGCCTACTAAATATTGTCATATTTAGCTAAAATTTTCTTATTATTGGGTCTGAAAACATAGCATAGTGGCTTCAAGAAGAATTCATACTAGGAGCCATCCTGACCCACATCATCCTGAGATAGTTGATAATCCTGAAAGTATACTTAGGAAGTCTCCTAAGGTTCAAGCTTGAACTATTGTTAGACCAGTCCAAAGAGCTAATTCTATTCCTAAAAACCTTACAAATCTACAAGATTCACAAGTTGACTTAAGAATTCCATTCAGAACTAGGTCACTTGATGATATAGATCAGACAGATTTTGAGCCTTCACCTTTATCCCAAGATAGTGGTGAAAATACTGGCAGTAGAGAAACTACCCCTCCTGATTTGTATTTCCTTCATAATTTTGGTTTCTCTCATCCAATATCTGCTCAACAGCCTCTTGCTGGTTCATCCACATCTATTCTTCATACACCCACTGTTCAAACCACCCCATTCCATCAACCCCCTCCCCTCTTACATCCTCCACCTGTACACCCCCCATTTTTTCCACAACCTAATATCATGGAAACATGGTATGCTCCCCTAGTCCTTCCTTTACCTTTAGTCAATCTGCCACAGGACTATCAGTCGAAGATACCATTGTATGATGTTAGTAGTGCTATTACTGCTTCACAACATGTGGACAAGATGAATGACTATTTTGATAGAAATGAGATAGATGATGAAACTGTTAAACTCAGATTGTTTGCTCAAAGTTTAGGGGGAGAAGTAAGAAAATGGTTCAAAGGCTTAACCCTTAATAGTATTAATGACCTCCAAACCCTCCATCAGTCATTCTTAAACAAGTGGGAAGTTAGAAAAAACCCTCTCCAAATACTTTCAGATTACAATAATCTCATAAGAAACATTGGGGAAAGTGTTCAAAATTATTGCACTAGATTCAATAGTGTGTATAATGCCCTACCCCCAAAATTGAAACCTCCACAAGGCTCAGCCTTGAACAAGTTTCCCGAAGGATTTGATCCTGAAATGGCCTATCAGCTAAGAGAAAGATACCCTTTGACTCTGGAAGACGTGCAAAAGGGAGCTCTTGCTATGGAAGTGAACATGATTGAGAAAAGAGCAAGGATGAGGAATGAAAAGAAAGTATCATTTAGGGAGGAATCCGCACCCTTCACATCTAGCTCAAAAATGGAAAGGATGATGGAGGAAATGATGAAGAAAATGAGCATACTTGAGAAAGCACAATCTAGAGAAAACCAATCAGCTCCCCAAAACAGAAATCAATCTCAAAATCAAACTCATAATTTCAGGAGAAACCAACCTCAAAATAGACCAAGAGACACTGATTAGGAGATTATACCTCCTTTTCATCAAAACTATGTAAGTGAGGTTGAAGAAACAATTGAACAAACAGAGGAAGATGACATAAACATGTCGAGAGTAGACAATGATACTTTCGATGTTCCTCATAATATGAAACAAGGTTTATATACACCCTATGATGATGGAATAATTGAAGATGAAAATTACTATCAAGAATTGGAAAATGTCATCATAGAGACTCCAAAAGAATATGACCTTAGGAGTAAAAAGAATCAGGAAACTCCCAAAACTAAAACCTCTGAAAATTCTACAAAGAACAGCCCTGTGAGTGTTAGGGTCCCGTGATTTGGCTGATTGGCAAGCCAAGTGACAGGGTAACATCAAACCAATATTTGGAGCCCAAGGACCTAGCCTTCCTGGACTCAGAGAGGGCTCTCTCTATTTATGTAAGGGATATCTATGTGTTTTGCTTCTTGTGTTTCTGATTTTAGGCTAGTTATGAAGTAGGGTTTTAGTTTTTCTTTTAGGTTTTTGAGGGAGTAACTGATCAAAGACTAAGATAAATAAAAATATTGTTAGATCAATTGGGCTATGGGGTTGAAAAGGTCTAGAAAGCCTCGGATGGTGATACAAGGTATGTTGAAGGGCCGATTTTATCAAGGTAAAATGGATATTAAGGTAAAATGAAGTCGGATGGACACTAATTTTGTGAATAAAAAAGGCTTTCAAACATAAATATTTCAATAGCTGACATAAACATGGTAGGGCTAACCATTAATCATGATGAATGTAACTACAAACTGATAAATGCATAGAAATAAACATTCAAGCAATACAAAAGAGATATATGACTCTCTAAATTTAGGAAATTTCTATCAGACTTTGGGGAAAGACATTTAAGACAAACAAATAACTCAAACCACTATGAGGAAATTCCTAGACATAGTATTTCAAGCTAGCGGGCACTTTGAAGTAAGATTGCATATTTTTAGGCAAAGGGCAAGATTAGTACAAGACCTCCTTGGTTCAACTAGGACAATCAAAAATTCAAAGAAAGGTTTCAGAGGTGGAGCTATGACTAGACATGAGTAAGCAGGGCATACTTTGAATCATACTTAGCATGCATAAAACCATAAATGAAACAAGCAAACAATTTCTTCAGTGATCAAAGAGCAATCAAGGATTCTTTGATATGACTAAGAAGGAAGAAACCATAGAAGCTATAATGAAACAGGAAATCTGAGGTGCCTCTAAGGGCATGTCTCAAATCTATTCTCTATTTTATTATAGCAAGAAAGAGCATGAAATATGAATGAAAACTAAGAAGAATAACAGAGAGGGACACTATACCATTTTACCAAGTCAAGGAATCCAACAACAATCCTCTTTCATCATCCAAAACATTCAAGAAACTATCCAATGCATGAGACAAGTATTTCTTCCAAGCTTTTATAACCATATATTACTCTATATCATCAAGTTCAGCCTTATTTACAATTAAGTCTCTTGGAATATATAGGCCAAGATGAGGGAAAACCTCCTAGTGCAACTAGCAAGCTAATTGGCCCATCAAAAATATCTGATTTTGTCCTTGAGGCTTTGCAAAGCCCAAGAAACAAAATATCTATAAAAATATATTAAAATTATAAAAAAGGAAATTATATTGACTTTTCCTAACTAACCATGGCCAAGAAAGGCTAAACGCACATTAGGAAAAGCCACTTCAGAAAAGTGCATTTTTCACAAAAATACTTAAGAAATATATCAGCAGAAAATCCCTTGTCTTGTGGGAAACTTTTGGAGGTCTTCCTGATGTCGAAGCGAGGCCCGTGATGGCTCATTGGAAAGCTATGGATGTATTATTTCTTAAAATTCTTTTTTTTCTCCAAACTGATCACTAGAAACCTATGAAAAACTGACCTGTGTGGAAAAACCCAAAAAATAGACTTTGCTGATATGCGGGGCAGAGTGTTGAAAAAGTGACTGTTTTTCACCACTTTGGGGGAAAAAATCATCTTAAATTGATCTGAAAATCAATGAATAGATTCCCTTGAAATTATGGCATCCAATTATACCATTTTCATCCTTTGAGGATACTTCAAACAAAAATGGCGATGCCCATGATTTTTAGCAAAAAGCCCGAAAAATGTCAAAAAACCAAAACTTGTCGAATTTTGCCCAATTTTGGTGAGCATGACCCTCATGGGTTTTCAGAAGGATGCTGAGAAGAGGAGGCCAAAATTTGAAGCCTTGATATGTCTTTCTTCATTTTTGGTGCCGGGCGCCTCTTTTGAGCCTCCTCGAGCTTTTCTGGTGTGGCCTTCAATTTTTGTCGGGTGAATTGATTAAGCTTCTTATAGTGCCCAATCATTTTTCTTTGAAGGTCCAAATTTCTATTGGCCTTTTGCAACTTCTTCTACAAGTGTTCATTCACCCTTTCAAGCCATGCTTCTCTATTTTTTTCTATCTCTTGGGTGAGTAAAGTAGTAAGGAAAATATTGGAAAAGGGCAACCTCTTCCTCTTTTTGTTTCTCTAAGGCTCTTCTGAGTCCCATGGTCCTTGGAATTTTCCTCCTTAGCTGATCTTCTCCTTCACTATCATTGAACTCTCCCATGAGTTCTTCCAACTTAATTTTCACTTTGGAGGCATCTTTTTGATACTTGATACCTCATGTCTCATATACCGCCACGTGGACACTCATCTACTTGTTTTGTGTTTACAGAAAGTGAATGAGGTTTTTAGACCTCTCTAGATCCACTCTTAGATAATGAATTTGTTCTTCTCTATTTATCAAGAGAGACTCTAGGATTCTGGCCTCATTATCACTGTCATCACTGTTTATCTGAATTATGTCAAAGTCTCTCTCTTTTTCATGGCTACTTTCTTCCTTCTCCTTTCCCTTGCTTTGGGTGGATTTCTTGGTCTTCCTCCTTTTTGGAAACTTCCCTTTGCTTCAGAGGGCTCTAGGAACATTTGGAGTTACAATTTGAGGCACTTTATTTCTTGGTGTTCGGGGCTTTTTCACCTTTGGAGAAGAAAGCATGGCCCCCTACCTAGGAGAGGTAGCTAGCACATGCTCTATTTGGTCTTTTCCCTTACTACTCCCCTCATCATCCTTGCCGCTGTTTTGACCTTCTTCATGAATGCTTTGACTGTTACCTTGCATGTCTCCTTGAAGGCTACCCTTTTCACTTTTTTCCTTGCTTTCCTCAGGACTTTTAGACTCTATATCCTCAATGTTTTGTGCTTCATCCTCACCATGTTTGTTGTTGTGAGGGCTACTAATATCCTCCTCTTTTTGGCTGTTGTGTTCTTCATGGTGCTCTTTTTCATCACTGAGCCGCCTTTCATCACTATGTTTTTCTTCACTTTTCTCCCTTTGACTTGGATCCTCTTCACTGTTTTGTTTTTTATCACTATGTTGCCTTTCCTCACTGTGCTCCTCTTCAGCATTGTGCTGTTCTTCCTCACTGTGTTGTTCTTCCTCATTATGATCTTCTTCTTGATTAATCATGGGAGATTTTTTCTTCTTATGAGTGGTTTTACTAGAAGAAGGAGAAAGAGGATGAGTGGAAGGTGAAGGAGATGCATGGGATGAAGAAGTAGTGGAGAAATCAGGATGTGAAATGAAAGTGTCCCAAGAGATTCCCTTCTTCTCAAGTTGATGAAGAATGACAATATTGATAAGGCAACGATGGAAAAGACAAGATGGCTGCTGAGAGGAAGGTCTCTTTTGAACAGTGGAAGCCATATTTTCAATACTTATATGGAGGAAAAAGGGGAGTTTTAACAATTGGGTTCTTGTGAAGTGCATGAGTAGCCGGACATGGTAAGCATAGTCCCGGGAAAACCTTCCCTCGCATGTAAAATATTTCATGATTATCTTCATGAGGGGATCATAGCTGGTCAACAAATATGAAAAAGGAAAGATGGATCGGCATGCTTCCCGATGCTCTGGTTTCAAAAAGGGTTTGTACTGATCTGAGTCTAAGTAACTCTTCTTAAACCATTTTTCTCCAACATATGGAATTTTGGTAGCTCTCGAAATGGATCTCGGAGAAATCTTGAAGTCTAAGCCTGCTAGATGAATATGTTTCCCTTGCAGTCTTAAATAAAATAGGTGTGTCAAGGGAAGATAAATTTTTACCTCCTGAGCCCTTTGACAAAACTCCAAACATCCAACTTCATGAAAGTTAAAAAGTACTGAAGGATGGGCATTTACTTCCTTAGTTGAAAACGTTTCATACCTTTTGTGAGGGCCACTTCTGCTATCTTTCCTGGGAGGAATTTTTCTTTGGATACTCTTTCCTGGCTGACCAAGACAGGCTGATTTCAAATGGTCTCTGAAATAGTTTCCCAACACCACACATTTTCCTCCTTGCAAGTCACTGTGTTTCTTTGATGCTAGCGAACAAGTATTTTTCAAATGATAACCAAAAACACTTTATCACTGTGTTTGTGAAAATATATTGAATAAGATGTGTTTGTGGTTCTTGTTTGAAGTGGAATATCCATTTGTTTTGGCACAAACACCCTTCCCTTCAAACACTGCTATTCTTTTATCACGGTTTTGAAAGGTAATTAGGGCTCTTTAAAACTGATAAAACACCTTCCCCTATCACTGTGTTAATGTTTGACACCCATAGCAACAAAACTCTTTAATTTTGACCAAAAGCCCAATATTCTAATCATTGTTTCTCTCTGTGCTTTTTTAGATGATTAAATGCCTTTAAAACCACTGTTAAGACACTTCCCAAACTGATTTAAGACCCCCAAACACACTCTATTTTTCTTCTAGAAACTGTGTCTAACATCAGCTATCTTATAGCACAAAAGACCTCTTTTAATTTTGACAAAAACCCTATCCTGTGATCACTCTCTCTTAGTTTTTTAGATGATCAAGGCACCTTTGAAATCAATGCTTTAGAGACTGCGTTCAATTGACAAAGGTCTTCATCTTCTAAGCACTGTTCCTCTCTGATTTTAACACACAACTGCCTTTGCAAACACTGTTAAGACACCTTTTACATTGATTCGAAGACTTCTTAAAATAACTCTGCTCCTCTAAATTTGGAGATTGCACAAATTTTTATTCATTCATAACACAAGAAAGCCTCCTTCAATATTGACAAAGCTCTATCTCTTTTACCACTGTTTCTTCCTTGAAAACATAGCAAGAAAACACCCCCTTTTAACCTCAAAATTTATCAAGGAGTGGAAGAATACCTTGAATATATTTTCGTGGACTTTGTTAATCATTGGAGCAGCTTTTAAAAGTGTTTTTGGAAACCTTTTGGGTGAGCGGGCCATTTTTAACAGAGAGCACCGCGTAGAGGAAGCTGTCGAGTATTTTTCGAGTGCTTGGTGACTGCAGACACAGGTGCACCGTGCCACAATATAATCTCTTTGTCCGGGCGCTCACAGGTGCACCACGCGGATTTCAAGCACCGAAAACCTTGAAATTTTTCTCGAAAATGCTTTGTTTCTTCAGTGAGTAGCCAAGGAGGGTATGCTTCATTTTTTGAAATTGCTCATGGAGCCTTTTAAATGGTCTCCTCCCTCCTTTTTATTTGAAAAAAACTTTAATTCTTTGGCAGTCAGCTTTGGATGGTTTAGATATTTTTTTTGAAAAGGTTTATGTCATGTAAAAGCATAAATCACTGCCCTTAGTATATGCCACTTTTTAAAATACCATAAGCCACTCTATTCGAACAAGTCTAATAAAAACAATGCTGCAGCCAGCTTCTTTTTGAAGACCCTTGTATCCATGAATTTTTAGAAGTAAAGAGGCCTCCTAAAAAAAAAGACCTTTTCACTGCCTCTTCATTAAGGAAATAACCCCTGAGACCTCTAATGTAGCTCTTGATAATGATGATTTTTTCTAATCTTTGTTGTCCCTTTTATATGAAAGAACTACCGTCAATCACAACCAACTCTCTTTCTTTGACTATTCGGATGAAGGTTTTTTAGCCCAAGTTCTATTCTCATGAAAGTTTGAAGGAGGTTTTTATGAATAGAGGAAACAGGGTTTTGTAAACACTAGAAAAGTCATTTTTTTGCTTGAGGTGAAATAGGATTTTAACCTATGAAAACTCATTGCTTTGTCACTGTTTTTCCATTCTGTCCTTCAAAGGAAAATTTCTCAAGAACCATATCCAAGTCTGCTGATGCATCCTTTGCCTATCTCTTGGAAGGAGATGATTTATAATTCTAGAAATTACGTTGACAATTCAACTCTCTAGTGTTTGATGATTTTTTATGCCCATTGTTGAAGTTTGTCAAAAACTGTTAGGCACCTTATATTGATGATTTTATTTTGACTGTGGATAAACCCTTATTTTCACTCACCAAGATTTAACCTACATCCTTCCTGTCATTTTGATGAGCTTGTTACAGGTTTTGGACATTCTAGCCTCTGGTTACTCTTCAAAGGAGGCCTTTATAGATAAAAGAGAAAAGACTTCTTTTGACACCATTATATCACTTCTTGGATGATGTCACAAAGGGCTTCAAACCATGAACCTTCAGTTGTTTTCATTGATTTTAAACTTTGTCCTTTAAATAGTGAACTAATTTAAACATCCTTTGAAACACTACTGCTATATCAGTTGTTTCATCCTTTTGGAGGAAGTGGTGTAAACAAGTTTTTAAGTCATTTGAAACACTATTAGTCTCGTGCTATTTGAATGAGGCTATACCTCTGTTCCTGACCCTCTGCTTTTAAATGAAGGAAGCCCTTATAATGTTCCTAACCATATGCTTTTAAATGAAGGATGTTAACATAATATTCCCAAACCATCTGCTCTTTATACTGGAGGAGTTTTACAACATGTGATCAACCATCTGCTCATGTTTGGAGGAGGTTAACACAGTCATGAAATTTCATCCCTTTCTCAAACTGTGTCATCTTTCCTTGTAATACATATCTCTGCTTGGTCTATCACAATAAGTAATAAAGTGAAAATTTGACAATATGCTATAAGAGGCATGTTCTGAGATATGTATCCTGTGGTCAGAAAATCCTTGTGAATATTTTAAAACAGGAGCCACATGACTTGTATTTGTAGATTATTTGTTGGCTAGTCATTACTTACTAAACTTTCTTGACTGTTTTTGCAGAGGCTTATTGAATTTTCCCTTTGACTAGTATTCTTATCCCAGGCTCAAGACAACGTGAGAAGCAGCTTTCTTCTTATGTTTAGCTTGACAATGTCTTCTGGAATACTTGTACATCTCTGCTTTTGAAAGAGACACTGAAACACTGTAGATCAACATTATATCAGTTTGGATTTTGAAACATGTACTACTGAGACATCAAGACCTTTTAGTGGCGCGACCTATGGGTGTATCAAGCTTTGTTTTTTTGCAGATTAAGCGCTAATTCAGGGTTGGCTGGTAATGAAAAAAATATTTTGGCTCAGGATGTTTTTGCCAAGGAAGGGATTCCCTAAAGCGCCACTACCTAAATTAGGGGAGATGTTTGACAGATTTTGAGTATTCTATTTGGTATGATTAGATCTCAAAATGGCATATGACCAGAGGTAGGGTGGCTGACATTTTTATCAACACTTGGTTAATGAATGACCTGGGGATGAGGGTAAATGACTGCAGATAACTTTAGCTTATGAAAACTCATGGACAAGATTATATGACTGAAAATAGATAGGACTTGACAACTAGGTTTTTTCTCATCATAGGCTGAATGGAAAAGGTAGGAGGACAAAAATTGTTTAGGGGTGTTTTCTAGATGACAGATTTGACAAATTGGAGATCAGCTTCCAGAAAACTTGGCTTTAAAAAATAGTCATCATCAACAGGTGAAAAATACTGATGTCTAACAGTGAGAAAACCCAAAAACATTAAACAAAAATATAAAACAGTGGATGTAAATTCTGATTAAAAAAAAGAGAAAGGCACTCGAATTAATGAAAAATAGAGTGCATACCTTAGCCGCATTAGTACTTCAGCTAATTCTCCTATCAAAAAAAATTTGACCAATGTAAATAGAGGAAATTAGCAAGATGATTTTGCTGATAAAGTGGTGATTAACAAGGCTGAAACAAACATTGTAAAAAATCAGATGCCCTTTAGTTTGGAACAGGAAATTTCCAAGATTAAAATATCTGTTCCCCTCACTGAATTAGTCACCCAAGATATATATAAATCAAAAATTTTGAAAGCCTTCAACATAGGAGAAAATAATGATACTGTCAACCTCAATGATGACCAACCAGAGCTCTTATTTGGTTCTAAGATTGAAGGAAGATACCAAAAAGGGCCAGTTCCTCCTTTTTATGTTAGTTTGAAAATTCATGACAAAATTTTACACAATGCTAGGCATGATTCATGGGCCTCTCATAACTTAATTCCCAAAGTATTAATGGAGAGTCTAGGCCTTGAAATCACCAGAACATACAAATATCTATACTCCTTTAACTCCATTAGAGTGAAATGTTTAGTTTTGATCAAAGACCTTTGTGTAAACTTAGCTCAAATTCCAGCCAAGTGTTTAGTGATGGATATTGTAGTGGCTGATGTACCCCCCAAGTATGGTATGCTTTTATCAAGATAATGGGGAGCTAAGTTACAAGGAACAATGAAAATGGATATGCCATATGCTACCATCCATGTTTTTAATCAAACCAGAAGACTTTATAGGGAATCTCACATGCAATACATGGTCAGTAGCCAAGAGAGACCGGAAAACTCTCCCCTTTATTCTGTACATACAAACCTTGAATCATTTATTCTCTTTAGTCATGAAACATTTAATGAGAAGGAAAAATTAACTGAATTAGTGGCCACCCCTCACTGTAACATAGTGGCAGACACAGAAAATGAGGAAGACAAGAAAAAAGTATCAAAACAGTTTGCCAAAACAGAAAATTACAGCAGAGAAATCACAGGTCTAGAGCTACAAAACATTCGTCCCTTGTTTTTCAACCTTGAGATTCAAGAGAAGAGTCCTCAACATAATGAAGAACATGAGGAACTAAACCAATTTCAATATATTTCTAACTTATAAAAGAAATCTAAAAGCACACAAGATGAAGAAGAGGATAGTCAAACTAGTAAATCTAAAACTAGTCCTCTTTGGAAAATGAATTTTTATGGGTCTTGCACTAAGAATAATGCCGGGGCAGGCATATGGATACACAACACTGAAAAAAATCATGCTGAAGGGAATTCCTAAAGGCTAAGTTTTCAATGTACAAATAACATAGCTGAGTACGAAGCCCTCCTTTTACGCCTACACTTATTGAAGAAATTAGAGGCCAAAAGGATAAAAGTTCATGGGGATTCAGAGTTGATTATTAGGAAAGTGAATGGGGAATATAGTGCCAAACACACCAGACTTAGATCCTATAGAAATGATGTCATGGAATTATTAAAAACATTTGATGAAGTCCAACTTATCTTTGTCCCAAGAAAGAAAAATGTCCTTGCCAATGGTTTAGCCTTTGCTGCTAGAACTTGTCTAACACCTTATGAAACCAAAAAATGCACCACCCAAGTCAAATTTAGACCAGATATCCCAGAAAATGAAAAATACTAGCAAGTATTTGATGGAGATAAAAAAATAGAAGACTTCCTACAATCCAGAAATGAATTTGAGACACCAAGTTCAGATTCAGATTATGAAAATCACTGTCCTGTTGAAGAAAATATACTTGATAAAGAAGTAAAGTCTCCAAATATTGCTAATATAAATATGTTATCTAATAAACTTGAACATACCACATAAATTAGTGCAGATTTATGAAAAGAAGATTTAGAAATACTACAATCTAACACTCAAATCTTGCCAAAAGGACTAGTCCCATTAGAAGAATTGTTTGATTTCAATGATGTTGCCAAAAAACCAAAACTGGAACCTGTTGAAACTGAAGTAGAAGAATGTAACATAGGCAGTGAACAAAAACCAAAAATGATCAAACTGTCTAAAACATTGCCAGCTCACATCAAACTGAAATATATTGAGATGTTTAGAGAGTTTTCTGATGTATTTTCATGGAGTTATGAGGATCTAAAATCATATGACACAGAGATAATTCAGCATAAGATACCCCTCAAAGAAAATGAGAAGCCATATAGAAAAAAATTGCGTAGAATAAACCCTGTTCAATTACCCCTGGTTGAGAAAGAAATTAAGAAAATGTTTGATGCTGGAATTATAGTCCCTGTTAGATATTCAGATTGGGTGTCTAATCTTGTGTCAGTTAGGAAAAATATAGGAGAAATAAGGCTTTGTATTGATTTTAGGAACTTAAACAGAGCCTCATTAAAGGACAACTACACTTTACCCAAGATGGATCACATTTTATAAAGGGTAGTTGGTTCTAAAAGAATTTCTTTGTTAGATGGCTTCTCAGGTTACAATCAAATTCTGATACATCCTGATGATCAACTCAAAACAGCCTTTACTACACCTTGGGGTACTTTCATGTATGTGAAAATTCCCTTTGTTTTAATGAATGTTGGTGCCACATTTCAGAGAGCCATGGATATTGCATTCTCAGAAGAATTAGGCTTATTCATCATTATTTACCTTGATGATATCATTGTTTTTTCCAAAACAGATGAAGAACATCTAGAACACTTGAGAAAAGTCTTTGAGAAATGCAGAAAATATGGGCTATCTTTAAATCCAAAGAAAACAATGTTTGGTCTCCAAGAAGGAAAACTAATTGGACACATCATATCAGAAGAAGGGATAAAGATAGACCCAAAGAGAATTGATGGTATATTGCAAATCAACCATCCTAGAAAAATCAAGGAACTTCAATCTTTCATTGGGAAGATTACTTTCTTGATAAGGTTCATACGCAATCTAGCTGAACTCCTTAGAAACATAACAAACATGCTGAAAAAGGAAGAAGGAGTTAAATGTGCCTTAGAAGCAAAGAAATCATTTGAACTGGTAAAACAAGCATTAACCAAAACACCAGTTCTCATTAATCCTAATTTTACATTAATCCTAATTTTACAAAGGATTTCTTCATTTTTTCATTTAGATTAGAACACACAGTGGCTGCTATCCTATTACAGAAAAACTTGGAGGGACAAGAACATCCAATTGCATTCTTTAGCAAGGCATTAAGAGATTCACCTCTGAAGTACAACATCATGTAAAAACAAGCCTTTGCCTTAGTCAAAGCCTTAAAGGACTTCAGAGTTTACATTTTACATTCCCACATAATTGCATTTGTGCCAAATTCAATTGTAAAATACATTTTAACCTAGGATCCAGATGCAAAAGAGGAAAGTGGATTGCTGTGATACTTGAATATGATTTAGAAATCAAGCCCACTAAGCTCATAAAAGGCCAAGGACTAGCATGATTAATGGATGAGTCTAATTTTGAAGCTCTTGATATAAACATGTTAGATGCATTAGATGAATAGGAGGAGTTGTCAACTCCCATTGTAGAAGATCATTTTCTGTTTTCATCTTGGTATGCTAATTTTTATATGTCTTGCTCAATTTGAATACACCTCCTAGTTTGTCTAAAACAAAGGCAAGATTTTTAAAGTTGAAAGATGTTAATTACTGCATTTTGGATAAATGTCTATATTGGAAAAATGTTAGTGGATTATTGCTTAAATGTTTGCCTGAGAATGATGTAGATAAGATCAAGCATTAATTACATGAAGGAGAATGTGGAGGCCACCTCTATTGGAAGACAAATGCCAATAAAATCCTTAGAGCTAGCTACTATTGGCCCACACTCTTTCAATATGTCCATAAAATGATTATTTCCTGTCACAAATGCCAACTCTTTGAAGGCAAAAGAAAACTTCTTCCCTTACCCTTGCATCCAATCACTGTTGAAGCTCCTTTTCAGTAGTGGGGTCTATACTTCATTGGGGAAATCCATCTAGTCTCATCTACCCAACATAGATGGATCCTAACTACAATAGAATACTTTACCAAATGGATAGAAGCCATCCCTTCTAGGCAAGCCACTGACTCTGTCATCATAAAATTCCTTGAAAATAATATCCTATCTAGATTTGGTTGTCCTAGGAAGATTATCACTGACAATGCTGCTGCATTTGGATCCAAAAATATGGTTGAATTATGTCATAAATATCATATTGCATTGGGCCATTCTACTACTTATTACCCACAAGGTAATGGGTTAGCAGAATCCTCAAATAAATTTTTGGTGAATATAATCAAGAAGTTGCTGGAAGACAATAAGAAATCATGGCACACAAAGCTAGTACATGCACTATGGGCTGACAGATTAACACTTAAGAAATCAATTGGAATGTCACCCTACCAGCTAGTTTATGGAGCAGATGCAATTTTTCCAACAAGTCTAGGAGTGCCAGTCATGAAGCTGATCCAAGAAGTATAGTCTGAGGATAATGACATGACAAGAAGAATCAATCAGACTATACAACTTCAACAAACCAGAGAGGAAGTATACAACAGAGCACTACACAAGCAAGAAAGCATCAAGAAATTTTTTGATAAAAGGACAAAGGCCAGTGATTTCAGCATTGGTGACAAAGTTTTAAAGTGGGATTCTAGGAGAGAAGATAAGAGAAAGCATGGAAAATTTTATAACTTATGGCTAGGCCCTTATCTTATTCATTCTACTGCTAGTAACAATGCTTATTTCTTGCAGGAATTAAATGGAACTGAACTTTTTGGAGGTCCTGTCAATGGCAGGATGCTTAAACATTAATTTTCTTAGCTATACTAGTTTAAAAGCTTTTTACTTTCCATTGTAAATTATCATTTTCTGAACATTGCATTCAAAGTTAGAAAAATAAAAATATGAAAAAAATAAAAATAGAAAAGAGGGAAGATTGTAAAACAAGAAAGGTACAACTCCATATCAAAAAAGAGAAATAAAATCTGAAAGTGTGCAAGCTCAAATTCCACTCCTAAAAACACACTTCTAGTTAGTCATACATTCTAATCATGACTATTTAGTTTTTCTATTTACTGCTAATAGGTTAGTGAATTAGATTAGCCAAACAGAATAATATTGGCTTATCAGTAAGGTAGATTAGGATAGAAAAACAGAGGTTCAAACAAATTCAAAATCTGAACCCATGAATTTCAAAATAATAATGGCTCTAATTAGATTAAATCTTGAGCCAAAGATAGAAAGCAGACTGGTTCTAAGAAGCTCAAAACTTGAACCAAGAAAGAAAGATAAAATAGCTCAAACAAGATCAAAACCAGAGCTGAAAAATAATGAAGGATGTTTTTTATTTTCAGATCTTAAGCCTTCATTGTTTTGTTTTAAATTTTCTGCAAATTTTAGTCTATGTGCAACTTGTTTTTATGCCATAGATCAACAGCAAGTCAGACTGCTTAATCCTGGCTTGGCTGCTTTTAAATTTCCAGTTTTAGAATTTAGAGAATAAAATTCTGTCAGGCAGTCTAATCCTGACAGATAGTAGCTAGGTAGAGGAATTTATGATCTCAACTATCTCATTGAGAAATAAGAGTAGACTTAGACTAGTTTTATGTTTTCAATAAAAGAATAAAATGATTGATGAAAAGGTTTGCAAGTCCAAATACACCTGCTGAAGAAAAAATGTTAGGAAGTAGGTTGTGTAGGTAGTTGTTTGGGAAATACTTCTGCTGATGTAACAAGTTCTAATCATTTATGTTAGCAGCTGATAAAAATATTATCAAAGTGCAAGGCACTGATAAGCTTCCAGAGAAAACTGTCTGAAGTTTTTGACACCTTCAAGAAGATGCCATCCCTATGTGGAGCCACTGTTAGCCACATATAAAAATTTTGTCATATCAAATGGTGGCTAAATCTTTTAGGCCTTCAAGAAACAATTTCATGTCCAAATTGTGAGTTCTCGAAGTCTTATGATAATGATTACCCTTTGAGATAATATTCACTGTTGTTTCACTATTAATCCTAAAGAACCTTGATATTTACCAAAGAAAAACTGCTCATAAGGCTCTATTTTCCATCATTTAACTTCTCCTTTCACTCCCAAACAATTCCATTTTCACCCTTATTCCCTTCATAAATTCCTTCTAAAAACCCTTCATTTAACCTCTAAATCATTCCAAAGACCCTTTTAAACCTTATTTTCCCCTTTCATTTGGTTTAAAAACTCTTATTTCATCTATCAGAACCCTATTCAGGCCTTAAAAATCTTTTTTTTTTTGCCTAAAAATTAATTTTCTGCACTATGAGGTTCTTAAGCCCCCAAGGGCTTATATCCTTTAGCCCCCCATTTGCTATAACCTAAGCCCCGCAATCGGGAGCTTAAAGGCTTAAAAACCCTTTCCGAAACCTTACTTTCCTTTATTTTTTCATTACCCCAATGTTATGATTTAAAATGAATCTGGACCGTTGATCTAAACAGAGCAACGACCATCAAGCCCCATCCTTCCGCCCGATCACCTTTTCGTCCCTTTTCCCCTTTAAATATTCTCCGCCTCCTCTTTAAATCTCGATCGTCCATTCATCAGATCTGAAAATCAGGATTAAACCCGATAGGCCAACCCCCGTCAACTACGTGACAAGATAGAACACGTCACCGTAGACCCCACTCCATTTACCGCCCTGCATCTTACCCCCCATCGTGTTTTATCCGCGTCTTTGGATCTGAAGCCTTCAATCCGACGGCCAGAACTCAAAGTCGCATAATTTTTGGCCTCCCTTCCCAGTGCGCTACTTCCGCGCGATATGGGTGGTTTTCATTTTCCACGTGTCAATCATTGTATGGAATCGCGTTCCAAAAGCGAATACTGCCTCCCCCCCCAAACGCTGCGCGAAAACCATTAATGGTTTTCCGAAACCAATTAACCTCAAATTCGTGCCATAATTCAAAATTTTTCCTGGTTAGCTATTCTAGCAGGTTTCGACCCTTCTTCCGCTGCATTTCCTCATCCTCCAGCGCTCCATCACCTCCATTAAACCTCTGAACGCAGTTTTACCACGAATCGCAGGGTTTCTTAATGAGTTTTTTGTGTTTTGCAGCGGTTTAAGTGGTGGTTAATACATGTTTTTCCACAGTCACAGATAGGTGACAAATAAGGCTCAGAGTGACGATTCTGTGCCTTAATCCACGAAGAAAGGAACCAGTAGGGTTTCGGGCTCTCAATTACATCGATGGATTGCGATCCTTGATCAATTAGATGAAACCCTCCAACTGACAGAAAACCACCTATGCCACTGAAAGAAAGCAACAAAGTGTATCAGAATGAGAAATTAACGATAAATGGATTAATGCCTAAGCTTGAAAGTCATATTTTTAATCCACCAAATAAAGAGATAAAGACAATGTTAAAGAGTTAAGACCCAAAGATGAAGATCAAGGCTAATTAAGCCTAAACACAGACCAAATAAAATTAAAAGTGTTTTAAGGAAAAACAAAGAGTTATATCTGTCGAAGGAAGCCTCCACTGCCACATCAGAGGCCAAAAATATCCCCAGCCTACCAAAAGTGCCACCTGCAGCCTCAATAAATCAAAAGAAGGCATAGTTATTGCCTAGCCAGTGATATTTTGTTTAAAGACAGCCAGAGTTATTTCCAGCCTGTCTGAAAGAGTTTAAAGTCAAAAAAATCTGCCAAGTAGCTAAAAATTAAATGAAAACCAATTAATACATGGAAAAATATCAAAAATCTTCTCTATTGAGCCCCCCAAAGGCAGATAAGCATTAATTTGTATTAATTGAACCTAGAGACCCTTCCTTTTATTCCACCTCCTCATTTTCTTATAAAATCTCCTTGAGGAGCACATTGTTGGTTGTTGGACTTTGATGTAATACTTGCTGCTTGAAAATTTCTACATGTAAATAGTTCTCAGAGGCTTTGAAGCTCTATTTTGTAATCAAAGAAGTTAGGCTGAGAAGAGATGTTGTTGTATTGAAACATTGGACTTGAAGTATGTAACTGGATTGACATCAATACACATGCTGATTCATGGGATCTCGGTCTATACCATTGGTGATGTACCTCTCATTGTACTTGTTTTCCTTCTTATGTTTTCCATAAAATTTTCCATTTTTCTCTGATAAAGAACAACAAATATAGAGCTAGGATTTACTCTTAAAAGTACCCTACTCTCACTGATAAGCTTTATCTTTATGTTTCCTCCTTTGTGTATTTAAGAATGATTTAATACAGTGCAAATAGTCAAGGAATGTTGGTGAGCCTATGTCTTACTATCTAAACTTTAAACATTGTTCTTGAATGATATTTTCATTACATGCTAAATAGAGTTAAACTAGAAAAGTTTATGGTTTTCCCTGTCTTCTAGTTCTTTCTCCAAAGGTTGTTTGAAAGTTTCCCTAAGAGTATGTTGAAAGAAAGTTTAGGTTTTAATGATATCTTACTTGATCTTAAACTACACTTTGTTTTCTTATATGTTTTCATCCTATTATGAAAGTAGTCATGTGGATTACTGGATTGTTTGTCTGATAAGTTAGCTTTAATACAAGCTTGTCCAAATAAGTCTATGGTTAGCCGCGTCCTTTGGCTGGTTTCAAACAGTTACTTATAAATTCTTTTCTTGTTTGGAAAGTTGATAAATCCTTGTTGAAATTATTGGCTTTTTCCACTTTCACAACACTTTTAATGTTCCATTCCATCATTTAATCTAAAAGATCCTTTGTTATAGATGACTTTCCCCATGGACCACCCTTGAAAACTGTTGAACAATTAAAACCTTTTATGACTCCATAGCCCAATGGATTAAGTTTTGTTTCCTACCTATCCTATGAGTTGAACCTTGTTTTGATTATTCACACCTTCACCCCTTTGAAACCCTTTCATTTTCAGGACTTTCCACTCAATTAAAGATCACTCCCAACCAAACAATCAACAAACCTTGTTCTTCATAACTAGCCTAAAATCACAATTTCAAGCCATAAAGATCACATATCTACACACATATAGAGAGATCCCTCTCTGGATTCAGGAGGGCTACATCCTAGAATCCTAAATTGGTTCATATGTAGGCTCTGCAGCATTTGTATTTGCCAATCTTGCAAACTATAGAGACCTAACAAAACCTGCAGCATGAAACAAAAATTTAGATAAACCCTGTGTTTTAGAGGTTAGACTTCTTTTTATAGGCTGGGCGGAATGGAGGAGCAATGAAAAGGAGGGGTGATTATGCAGGTGGAGGAGTTTTAGGGAGAAAAGGGGTGAAACTACAGTTTAAACTATATTTGGCGCAATTTGGACAAAAAGTGGTTTTCGCAATACCATGAATAGTTATCGCATGAAGAAAAGGCAGTAAGCGGTTTTGCCCGAAGGCAATGTGATTCCATACATCAGTCGACGCCTGTATTTTTCGATACCGCCTATTTCACAAAAATTTTAAGCGTTAAACCTTGGCACAGAAATTTTGTGATATGGAATATATGCCGTCGGATGAGGGAGAGGAGACCTGACGGTGCGGGTGGAATGCGATGAATAAGTTGCGCGATGGGAGGGGTAATTGAATACAGCTGGCAGCACACAATTGGATAGGTCCTTCATGTTGTGGAAGTTAGGCCCTGTTAAAGTTAGGTTATCGGGTTTAATGCAGACCGTTAGATCATATGGATCGACGGAAATGATTCACTCACAATGGTGAGTAAATGATAGAATTTGGACGAAAGGGGGATAGGAGAAAGGGGTGCCATGGCCGTTGATTTTTTTATATGAACGGTCCAAGGTGAACAATGGGATTTTTTAAATAATAAAAAGAAAATATAAAATAAAAATGGATCGAGGAGGAAATAGAGGGCTTAGTGCCGAGTGTGAAACTGGGGCATATGGAGAGATGAGTGACCAGGAGAGGTGTTGAAAGAGCTTAGTCCTTAAAGCGCTTGTTTATAGCACTGAGATTTTATGAGGAGTGGAGGCTGAGGGCTAAGCTGAAAAAGCGCTTAGGACCTATTTGTTTGCAGAATGGGTTTTTAGCCTAAAAATTTGGATTTTTTGGCTTTTTAGGGGTTCCGATAAGAGGGGAAGGAGGGTTTTGACACTTTCGAAGGTCAAGTGGAGGGAAAAAGGTGTTATAAAGGAAAAATAAATGATATGAAGGGGAAACTGAGGGTAAAATGAAGGAGAAGAAGATGAAAATAGGCCATAAAGACAATTTTCTTTATAAGCAGCAAGGTCGTTGAGGGTTTTATAGTGAAACAACAGTGAAGATTAACCTCAAGGATAAAGAACATCATAAGACTTCAAGAATGAAAATTTTTTCATGAAAACAATCTCTTGAAGGTTTGAAACTTATTTTAGCCATCATTTGCTTAGTAAAAAATTTACTGATGGCTAACATGCTCTATAAAATAACACTATCAAACCTTTTGTAGTGAATACATGTGATTGCAGCACCTCTTTTTAAGGGTTTTATTCTATTTAAGTCTTCTATTTCCTGTTATAAATTGTATGGGCCTCATTGTAAATCTGATTTGCTTATGTAAATGTAATTTTTGAGCCTCCATATTGGCCTCCTACTCTTACTTTGTTGAACTGCATTATTTTCTGAGCAGTATTGTTTAGTATTGTTGCATTTCCCTTTTGGGATATTACAATGAGGAAGCGTTGTCCTTGAAAGGAGGAATATTTCCCCTAAAAAATCCCTCAAATAATGGATCTGGTTCCCAACACTAGGAGTCTGCATGATAGGGAACACATTCCTAGAATTTCTCAATCATTGGAGCTCCAAAATTTCTGAATAATTTCATGATATTTTGTTCATTTATTCTCCAATATTTATCCTCCCGTAGTAGCGATCAAGCCCCTAAATTATCTCATTCTCCAAATCTTCGTAATTTCCCAATATTCTCACAATATTCTTCAAAAGTAAATAATATTAGACACAAATATGTAATTATATCTAAACCTTCCTAACGAACATATTAAAACTAAAAATCATTATTAAGTGTATAAGGAGAGATTTAATATGGCCTTTATGTGCAACAAAGCAAATAATCAACCATTAGAGAACTTTTGAGGTCTAAAATGGGCCTCCTAAGAAAAATGTACAACTAAAATAAACTTTATAAGAACCAATAGGATTCAAGATGATTATGTTGGCCATGGGGGATAAATTAACCATTTTTGGGGTAAAAAGGTAAAAGGATTAAAAAATAATAAAATAATAAAACTATTTTTTCAACTTGTATTTTTAACTTATCTACCTAAGGTTTTACTCAATTTTCAAGTGGGAGTACTTGTTGGATGAAAAAATTAATTCCTCATCCAAGGAGTACCCATGTTGCATACTTTTGATGCACCCAGCTACACGAAAAATGAGATATACATGAAAAAACGTGATTGCAATCAAGTTTTTCATGTATTTCTCATTTTGCGTGTAGAAAGGTCAATGGAAATTATGAAACATGGGTACTCATTGGATGAGGAATTAAATTATGCATCGAATGAGTGTTCCCACTTGAAATTTGAGTAAACCTATAGGGAGATAAGTAGAATATATGAGTTGAAAAATTAGTTTTTTTTTTCCCTCTAAAATTTGATGATGTGATATAATATTATTTTATTATTTCCAATATTATTTTATAACTTCCTTAGGAGACCCATTTTGGATCTCAAAATTCCCCTAATGAAAATTTACATCTTCACATGCCACAACACCTGGCATGTCTTAAATGCCTTGGAACAATGTGGCATGTGTTAGCATCCCTTACATTCCTTGGCATGCTTTTACACTCCCTAACACTACCTAGCACACATTGGCACACCCTAACATCTGGCACATCTTGGCACGCTACCATAACACTATCATTCCTTGGCACTACCTAATATACCTTTTCACTCTCTCCTTAGCACACCTAGAGCTCATTGACACTCCCAGTAAAAAACTCGTATTCATTCATTTCCATGCATTTTTACCTAATGCTCCCTTTTGTTTCCACATCATTTATTAACGCTCCTTGGCATGCGCTGGTACACCCCAGCACCTATGACATATTGGCATGCTGCCTTGGCCTCTAGCATGCCTTAACACTTCCTAGCGTACATTTCACTCCCTCCTTAGCAGACCTATAAATCACTGACACTTCCAATCACAAAATCTTATTTGTTCATTTCCATGCATTTTGACATAGTGCTCCCTTGTGTTTCTCTGGCACTCCCAGTTAGCAATTCCTTGGATGCGTTGGCACATATTGTCTGCATACCACCCTATCACTCTACCATTCCTTAGAATCACCAAGCATGCCTTGTAACTCCTCCTTAGCACACTTGGAATTCATTGGAACTCCCTGTCACACACTCTTATTTATTCATTTCCATGCATTATGACATAGTGCTCCCTTGTGTTTCTCTAACATTCCCTAACACTCATTGGCACACATTGACACACCCTGGAACTTGGAACATCTTGAAATGCCTTCCTAGCACTCTATCATACCTTGGAACTTCCTAAAATAACTTGTCACTCCATCCTTTGCACACCTAGAACTTGCTAACACTCCCTATCACACACTCTTGTTCATTCATTTCCATGCAATTGAAACTAGTCCTCCCTTCTATTTCCCTGGCACTCCTTAGCATTCGTTGGCACCACACCCTAGAAAAAAGAACATATTGGAATGCCTAACATGCCTTGGAACTTTCTAGCATGTGTTAGCACTTCCTGGGATTGCTTGCACACCTTGGCACTCCCTAGTTGTCATGCCCTCATAGATAGCCTTACTTTTTTTGTGACTTGGGAACCCAACCAAGTCATTGAAAAAATAGTGTTGTGTCTAGTCCAAAGTCTCCCTTTGTATGAAATTTCTTTGTCCATCCCCTTATCACAATAATAGGCTTACTTCCCACAAGTACTATTATGGAATTCTCCTAACACACTTCATCCATGAGGCACCTGGAATTCACTGACACTCCCTGGAAAACACTCTTATTCGTTCGTTTCCATGCACTTTGAACTAGTTCTCCCTTGTGATGTCGTGACACTCCCCAACACTCATAGGAATGCATTGACACTATATGGCATGTGTTAGCACACATTTTCATTCATTGGCAGGCCCTGGAACTCCTTCACTATCATTTCCTCATAACTACCCTTATTTTTTTAGACTTGGGAACCAAACCAAGTCTTTCCTCGACTACAACAACTTGACCAAGTTTCATTTAATAAAACTATAGACTATGCATTGTTCACCTAAGAATGGATTATATATCATATTAGGCTACTCATGTACAATATTAACTCATCCCACTAAACAATATCCCATTTCAAGGCTCACATCCAACTGTGGCCATAAAAAAACTAAGCAACATAGTTTACATCTTGACATGCCATAACACCTAGAATGTTTAAAAATAAATTGGCACTATGTGGCACATTTTAGCATCCCTTGAATTCCTCAACATGCTTTGGAACTCCCTAACACACCCTACCATTCCCTGACATGCCCTAACACTATCATTCCTAGGCATTTCCTAACATTTAACTATGTCACTCCCTCCTTAAACAACTTGGAACTCGTTGACACTCCTTATCACACACTCTTATCCATTCATTTCCATGCATTTTGAAATAGTTATCCCTTGTGTTTCCGTGAAAATCCCTAACACTACCCGACACACATTGGCACACCCTGTCACTTGACATATCCTGGCTTGTCGCCCTAGAAATCTAGCATTCCTTGGCACTACCTAGCATACCTTGGCACTCCCTCCTTAGCACACCTAGAATTCGCTAGCAATACCTTTCACATGCTCTTATTCATTCATTTCCATCCATTTGAAATGAGTTCTCCCTCATTTTTCCCTAACACTCCATAAAAATCCTTGACATGCATTAGCACACCCTAGCACCTGCCACATCTTGGCATGTTTCCCTTGCCTCTAGCATGCCTTACCACTTCCTAGCATACCTTGTCACTCCCCCATTATAACTCCTATAACTCACTAACACTTCCTATCACAATATCTTAATCGCTCATTCTCATGAATTATTTCACCTAATGCTCCCTTGTGTGTCCCTAGGACTCCCTAACACTTCCTAGCATGTATTGGCACACCCTGACACCTAACACATCTTGGTCGCATGCCACTATGGCACACTAGCATGACTTAGCATTGCCTAGCATACCATGTCACTCCCTCCTTAGCACACCTAGAACTCACTAAAACTCCCTCTCACACACTCTTATTGATTCATTTCCATGCTTTTTTACATAGTGCTCCCTTGTGTTTCCCTGGCACTCGCTACCACTCAACACACATTGGAACTTGGCACATCTTGGTATGCTTTCCTAGCACTCTAACATGAATTGGAAATATTTAGAATATGTTGGGACAGGGTACCCTAGTTGTGTTTTGATATGTTCCAATGTTCCATTTTTTATATATTTTTGTAGTAATTAGTCTTGCGCAGGGGTTTTGGGGGCGATTCAAAGCCCCCAATGTATTGTAATGGGTCAAAGGGTAGACCTAGAGTTTTCAAACCACAGGATAGCGCAGAATATGATGATATAAATAGATAGATAGTTTGAGTTTAGGACGAAGTAAGATTGATGCTACGTATGAACTATTGAGATCTGTTTTGGGTAGTTTTGGGTAAGGAATCATGCTAGCTGTGTGTGTGGAGATCCTCAATCCTGTTGTGTGCGGACCCCACTAGCTGTGTGCGTGGGTTTTGACTTGCGTTTGTAACTAGGATTTTGGACGTTAATGAACATGGAATCTGGTGAAGTATCTTTATGTTATCTGAACTAGTTGTATTGACTGCTGAAGTACCTCTATGTTATTTTAATAAGCTTCTATTGTGTCTATGATATATGAATAAGATGAGATTGTGTTATTTTGCGATAATAATTTCTGATGCGCACATGGATGTGAAGGTGTTGTTGATATCTACTTAATAATAGTATCTTTGTTTATGTTTACATGCTATTATACAGTTAATGGCTTGGTAATAAGCTTGTTTCTGTGTGAACCCGATAGAACTCAAAAATATTTTCCTTACTTACCCACTCTCTCCCAGGGTGTGGAAACCTAGTTCTAGCACCCACCCATACTACTTCGGGTGAGACTTTGGCCTGCAAAATTAGGTCATTGCCAAAAGGGCCAGTGGTATATGGGTTTGTTGGAAAACCTTAAAGTCAAACCTGGTTCATGACCCCTCAAGCCAACAAATGGTTTCGTTTCCGGGAATGGGATAATTTTGAGAGAGAGATCGGGTAATGCCACAAGGTCGTTGGAGACCTGAGAAATTGGAGCTCAAAGACTGGTTCGAAAAATAGATTCAAGAATTTTCTGTAAAAGAGAATCGCATCACAAAGCTAACAGTTGAAAAGTGGAAGAACAAATATATTTTCACAGAAGTATATGAAATTTTCTTTGTGACTTTTGCGCACGAGCTCCAGGAGTGGCTAGCAAAGCTAGTATAATTCCAAATGTGTTGGAAAGATAATCAGGTTATGCAGTGGATGTAATATTCCCAAATTTTCACCTGGTATTTGGAATATTAGAGTTCTTAATTTTCTTAATGAATTAAGTAAATAAAAGGGTGGAGGGACCCATAATCCTCAAGATGAATAAATATCCAATTTTTATGTGTGAATGTGGATTAATTAAGCCTATATCTACATAAATGAGGTAGTGGAGCAACTATTAATGTGAATGAATTGGAGATCATGTCTCATTAATTTGATAGATCATGGAGGTTGATACAGTCAACTAAGATCTTGGAAGAGATCAAATAAAAGATCATGGTGAATTCATGATGAGATGAGGGAGGAAGTTATGCAATTAATGCACACATGATGGAGAAGGTGTACATTGCACCTAGACATGATGGATGACTTGGATAAACAACGCAGTCAAACATGGAGGATCTTGTACACATGCACAGCGCAGTTTAGATGAAGGCCAAGGCATGGGAGGGCTCAAACACTGTATAAAGAAGATGAATCAAGAATAAAGACATGCTTGAGATTATTGATGTTAAGGATCTGTTTAGATCTGGAATTTTCATGTGACATTCCATTGCTTTCTTGGGTTGTTTAGCAAAGATTTCCAGTGATGTTTAGCACAAGGTGTTCCTGGTCGGGAATCCCACCTCTTTCTTTGAGTAGCTCTGGAAAGAGTATTGTACTTCATTCTACACCAGGCATTGGTGCCACATATCTTTTCCTACTTTCTACAGAACATCCATATTCAGAAATTACATATTTTTGAAGATCAGTTTGAGAGGAGGAGGTTGTCCTTCAACATTTCAGTTGAGGAACTGATGGAGGATTATTCCTATCACCTTGGGCTTGAGTATTAGAATTCCTAGGGCTTCATTTCAGATCTGGCATCAATCCAAAAGTTATTGACCTCTTAGCAGTAGTAATCCCTTCAGGAATTATGATGTCCATTATTGCAGATCCAAAGGAGGAAGGAACTTGCTAACATTTCAGCTAGTAATCATATGAGCCATCATCCCCTCACCTTCCCATAAATATTTCCATCAGCGTGGAGTTTATTGCAGCATATTTCAGTAGGCATAGAGCCTCTCTTTCCCTTATAGCACAGTTTTTATGAGTAGTTGTGTTGCAGCAGCTGGGATCATCACTGGATGATTGAGAAGATAGATCTAGAGCTTCTAACTTGTAGATATAAAGGAGGGATCAGCCCTTCAAGCTTATATCTGATCCTGTGACATATTTCAGCCATATATTTTGCAAATCTAGCTTCAGATCTGTAATCCTAGTAGATAAAGGATCAAGCGCTAGGAGGGTAATTTTCCAAAGTTGTAGATATGGAAAATCCTTTCTGGGTTATCTTGGGAACCCATAACGTTTTCTAGATCTTGAATCTTGGCATCATATGAGCTCTTGAGCTCCCTAGATCTACATTTTCCTTTGTAGCATTTGCATGTATATCAGAAGCAGCAGGGACATCACAATATATATTCTGTAAGCTCACTAGTTACGTAGTCCTAGTTGTAGCACCATTGTAGGGTCTTCCTCAAGCAATGTTAAGGCTTTGAGGAAAGAGTTAGATTCATTTTTCAGGCTACATCTTGTGGCTGAAAAAGAGGTTGTCCAAATTGTAGCACTTCATATTTTAGGTGAATCCAATGATTGGTGGTTTAGTCACATGGAGCATGTAAAGGTGACTAAATATTCATATTTCTTTCACAATTTGAGGAAAAATTTTGATAAGAAGAAGAGCGAGATGTGTCACAAAGAGACATTTCCTAAGGAAACAAAGGAGGATGTCAATCTTGTCACTCTAGACAAGGAGTCACTACATTCACCACCAACTGTAAAATTACTTACATCTGGAGAAGAGGCACTTTCACTTCTGCAATATAGTCTTGAGCTCTTAACACATAGGGTTCCATGCATGATTTAGGAGATGCATGAGGAAGAGGAGGAATATTCTAGCGCTAGTACATTGGTAGAAGAACAACCATCCCTCTTACCAGCAGTTGGAGACATCATTGTCCCAGTTGGAGGAACTCTTGTGTTCTGTCAAGAGGTTCCCACACATCAATTGATCCAAGGTATGCATACACATTCATCACCTATTGTTTCAGTATCTCTTATGAAACTTATGGGGACATGCCATCGGGGCCAATGCATAACCAAGGGTTAGAAAAAAATGCTGATATAAAGCAGCAACATATCACAGTGCAGAGGACGCTTGATCTAATCAAGGAGGAGATGAAAATCTATCCCAATTTGTCATGGATGGAGTACATTCAACTTTTTGAGTTGAAGTGTAGAGTTTCAGAAGAAGGGATGAGCATGATCCTATGTACAATGATTGGTTATGAGATCGGTATTGTACCTTTCTTTGAGACATTACATGTATTACCTTGCAGATCTATAGCGTTGTCACTTAGGATCAGTGATAATGAAGAGGCCCCATTATTCTTGGAGCATTCTGAAGGTAGCTTCATTCATGAACCAATATAGGTTAAGATGATGAATGGTAGACATCTTGATATGAGAAATATTTTCTCCTTTCTTGATGACACTTTCTCAATGAGCATTTCATAGCTCAAAGAGAGACTTCAACCTAAGGCCATGGATGAAAGGAAGGTCTCATTAAGAGATCTCATGGGAGGTGCACCTCAACATTTCATGAAGTGCAAAGTTCTTCATCAGTTTGAGGAGGCTGGTGTCCTACAATGGGAGGATACCAAGTATTTGCAAAATGATATCCATCATCCACATTGGGATGAATGGTTGATAGTATGAAGCAAGGGGTTTCCAAACCATTTGAAGATCTATGATATAGGCCAGAAAGAAGCATCGTTGCACTGGTTTCCCTTGGGTGAGTATGGATACCACTCAATGAGTCGTAATTTTTTGATTCATGCCTTACACATCACTGGAAGAATGTAAAAGAAGAAGGCATAGTTACTTTGGTTGTTGATGAGAGAGTTTGGACATCACATGTTATATCTTATGTCCCTGTATTTACTCTTGTTTGGGATATGTCTAATTTCTCTACATGTATTTCTATTTGGGATGTATCTCATGTTCATGTATGTACTTGGGGTTGGGAGAAAGCATAACTCTCACATGATGTGGCATAAGGGAGCTTTTTTGTATTATGCTGATGAGACATATCACATGTCCATTACTATATTGTTGCTCCATGACTTGCATCGTGATAACGCAAGGACGTAGCAAGAATATTTGTCGCTTTGGTTACTATTGGGAGAGTATGGGCTGAATTCTTCCCATACATTGCATGAGATTGTTGGAGGATCGCAACAGGAGGCCTTACAACATTGGCTTCTATTGGGAGATTATGGTCATTGTACATGGTATGATGATGATGTGATGGGGTAGCAAGATGTGTTATTGAGGTGTATTCTCTTGAGAGAATATGGTCACTAAATTTGGTACAACGATGATTTGGCATGGCAACAAGAAGCATTGTTGCAGTGGCTTCTTTTGAGAGAGTATGGATCTCTTACTTGTTTTCATGATGATCTAGCATGGCAGTAGGAGGCTTTGTTGTGTTGGTTGTTATTAGGAGAATATGGTTTGACACTTTTCATGTTTTCCCATATGTCTCTAATTCTTGTTTTTCACTATGATGATGTGATGTTTGATTCCTACATGGCCAACATGGCTAATGATGAGGGCATTGATGTATGTAATCTACTCTATGTATCTTGGGTTGGAGAGACAGTTCATGAGTTGGGAATTTCTACATTGGGAATGAACCACTTCATCTTATGTATCTCATGTATAGAGGAGAACATTGGTCATCATATGGTTAACACTTGGAGATTCATTGATGAGGATGGGTATCTAACTTTTCAGTTGGAAACCTTTCTAGAAATTATAGAGGGGAAACTTTAGAGTTGGACATGCATGGCACATTGTGATAGATGGGAAGGCCTTCCACATGAGGATGCCATTCGGAGGGAGGATGTTTTTTGTAGCATCCACTTGTTGCAATTTCTTGAGGACAAGCAACATTTTTCCGGGGAGGAATGTAACATTCCCAAATTTTCACCTGATATTTGGAATATTAGAGTTCTTAATTTTCTTACAAAATTAAGTAGATAAAAGGGTGGAGGGACCTATAATCCTCAAGATGAATAAACATCCACTTTTTATGTGTGAATGTGGATTAATTAAGCCTGGATCTACATAAAGGAGGTAGTAGAGAAACTATTAATGTGAATGAATTGGAGATCATGTCTCATTAATGAGATAGATCATGGAGGTTGATATAGTCAACTAAGATCTTGGAAGAGATAAAATAGAAGATCATGGAGAATTCATAATGAGATGATGGAGGAAGTTGTGAAATTAATGCACACATGATGGAGAGGGTGTACATTTCACCTATACATGATGGATGACTTGGATAGACAATGCAGTCAAGCATGGAGGATCTTGTCCACATGCACAGTGTAGTTTAGATGAGGGCCAACGCATGGGAAGGCTAAAAAACTATATAAAGAAGATGAAGGAAAGAATGAAGACATGCTTGAGATCATTGATGTTGAGGATCTGTTTAGATCTGGAATTGTCATGTGACATTCCATTTCTTTCTTGGGTTGTTTAGCAAAGATTGCAAGTGATGTTTAGCACAGGGTGTTCCTAGTTGGGAATCCCACCTCTTTCTTTGAGTATATCTAGAAATAGTATTGTACTTCATTCTACACCAAGAATTGGTGCCACATATCTTTTCCTACTTTCTGCATAACATCCATTTTTAGAAATTGTAGAATTTTGAAGATAGTTTGAGAGGAGGAAGTTGTCCTTCAAAATTTCAGTTGAGGAACCAATGGAGGATTATTCCTATCACCATAGGCTTGAAGATTAGCTTTCCCAGGGCTTCATTTTAGATCTGGAATTAGGCAAAAATTTATTGACCTCCTAGCAGCAGTAATCCCTTCAGGAATTATGCTTTTCATTATTGAAAATCCAAAGGAGGAAGGAAGTTGTCAGCATTTAAGGTAGTAATCCTATGAGGGATCATCCCCTCACCTTCCCATCAACCTAGAGTTTATTGCAGCATATTTCAGCAGGCATAAAGCCTCTCTTTCCCTTACAGTGTAGTTTTTATGAGCAATTGTGTTGTAGTAGCTATGATCATCATTGGAGGATTGAGAAGCTAGATCTAGAGCTTATAGCTTGTAGATCTAAAGGAGGGATCAGCCCTTCAAGCTTAGATCATAACTTGTGACATATTTCAGCCATCTATTTGTCAGATCTAGCATCATATTTTTAATCCCAGCAGATAAAGGATCAAGCCCAAGGAGGGTGATTTTCCAAAGTTGTAGATATGGAAAATCCTTTCTGGGTTATCTTGGGAACCCATCACACTGACTAGATCTTGAATCTTGGCATCATCTGAGCTCTTGAGCTCCCTAGATCTTCATTTTACTTTGCAACATTTACATGTATATTAGCAGTAGCAAGGACAATGCAGTATTGCTTCTGTAAGCTCACTAGTTACGCAGTGCTAGTCGCAACACCCTTGTAGGGTGATTCTAGGCCTTCTCTTGGGCTAGATCTACTCATTTTCTGAACATTGTGTAACTAATTCATCTCCATATAATAAAATGTCTCAAATTCTCTGTAAATTCTGATGTTGTCTTGAGATTTATTGTTTACTTAGTTGCAGTTCTTATATTGTGTTTAAGTATTACTGCATTCTCCCTTTTGGGATATTACAGTGGAATCCAGAATTAATTCAACAGTTGGAGAAGGCTGACAACACAATCACCCGGAGTGTAGATAATTGGGTAGATAGTGTGCTAGGAGGATTTGTGATATAATTCGCAGTCAACCAGTTTGTATCCTACTCTGAGGCAACGCAGAGGATGTTCAAAGGATTTCGAGTTAAGTTCTTGCGTACATTGCCACTACTAATTAAAATATTACTGTGAGAAAAGGGAATTTTATGTAGCCACACCGAATTAATGATGTCTGATCAGAGTGAGAGTACAATGCGAAGTGGTAAGTACTACCGAGTCAACCAATCCATCTATAGCCCATTGAGATAGCCGTTTGTGCATGTAGTAACTAGTCCCCCGGCGAAACCGTCATCAAGTCAGCATAAGGGAAAGAACTCCTCCACACCTCCACCACTACCGGAAGAATATATGGACACACACATGAAGCTGCCCACCTTGTGTAGGAGACGAAGACATGGAATAATTTTGGTTCGTAGTGGAAGCAGTATGGACTGCGCAGAATATTGTTAGCGATGTTGTAAAAAGGGCACAGCTATTCCTCGCCTTTGAAGGAAGGGCCCTAGATTGGTTCATGGGGTACGTAGGCCAGCATGCGGATACATCAATACAAGATATTAATAATGCTTTAAAACAACAGTTTTGGAAGCCTAAGTCCTATGCTCAACTGGTGGTTGACTTGAAATACTTTAGACAAGGACCCATTGAGTCTGGATGGGAGGCTGATTAGCAGATAAAGAAGGTTATCAGAGTTGGGGAATTTAATTATGAGGATAGACAACATAAGGAGTGGTTCATTGCCATGATATTACCTCACCTGCATGGGCCTATGGGTCAGCAAGTGATTGAGACACAAGAGAAAGCCTTGGAGGTTGCTATGAAGCTAGAAGTTGCGCCAAGGGATGATGCCTAGTTTGGGGTACAGAAAATCCAGGGACTGTTACAGGTCAAAAAACCTCCTCATCAGCTCAGAGGAGAAGATAAATATGGAAGGAACACAGAGACCTAAACTATACCTACTTCTTCCAAGATAACGCACCCCTATAACAGCAAAAGAGCGTTATAATGCACCTGATCAATGAAAAGGCCACGTTAGTCGCTAGGGCAACGCTCTGTTTAGACTATAGGGAAGTGTTACCCATGTTTTGAGTTTGAAATAGGAAAAACCAGCGGATAATGATTTGAAATCCCAGCTTTTTATCATAAGAGAGTCAGTAAAAAAAGGAAACTGCAAAGCACTAGTCTCTTATTGGGCCTTGCCAAAAGAAACTGAACTCTCAAGGAAGGAAAAAGCATGGGAAGTTGAGGAAACATCTTGGTTTTTTCTATTTAGAACTGGTGGAAGGAGAAAGGCAATGATTTCTCTCTCCATCTCCTATAAAATGGAGCTGAAGGCTCTTGGTTCAAGGTCGAAGGATTGTCAAAGTTTTAAATACTTGTGAAGCAGAGCATTATTATTGTAGTGTGAAGGTCAAAGGTCAAAGAGGTTCATTGAGAACTTGTTGATTAAGACATCACCACATTGAGAGATAGAGAGATTGGAAAGCTGAGGAGGGCTTGGTACAACCGATGGTTGTAATCCTCCTTTTTAATGAATCGATAGAACTATATCTGTTTTGTCCATTCTATGCGTTGATATTGTCATTATTATTCAATTACTTATATAGCATGAGATGAATGGCTTATATGTGCATAGTTTAAATGTTTATCATATATTAACTTAATTGATAGGAAATGTATGTTGTAGTAGATATTACACGGGTGCTTTGATTGATTACAGGGTCGAGATTTGGAGCTGGTCAAGGAGGATCCCTGCTTCGCTGCTTAGTGCTCTCCAAGAGACTTCAAGATCATTAAAGAGGTAATATTCCATCTTATTCTATCAAAGTTGTTTAAGTTTATGTGAACATGTATTTATCTTCTTTGTGAACTATATAGCTAATCTTACTATCTGCCTTGGGCACTGCAAAGCCCTGAGAGGGATATTCGAGAACCAATAACCCAAGAATTTTACCCTATAGTAGAATTGGCGACTCCAATGGGGATTTCCCCATAGTTTCCGGACTATCTCTTTCCCCCTTTCTTCTTTCCTCTGTTCACAAACCCTTCTGACCAGTATTCATGCCCAGTAGAAATTTCAAAAGCTCACAGAGTTCAATCATGTTCCTGTTTTACCATTTGAAGGAGTTTACCCTCGCTAACGCTACCTTTTTTGGTGTTCCAGTGCGTTATAATGCAAGATCTGCTTAAACACAGTGCGTTAGTCTCTGGATTAACGTTGTCTTTACTCAGAAACAGTGCGTTACTCAGCCAAAATTTGTTGTTCACCCCTGTGATTGTGTTTTTGGTTGCAGAGTTTTTGGCCATCAGTATCCCTCCTTTATTTAATCCCTATGCTTGTTTACTAAGCTGGTATTTCTGTTTATTTTCTCTTGCTTGAAAATTTAGTGTAAAAAACATTTACTTTTTAGAGAAGATTTTTTTTTTTTTTAGTTTTTCTGCATCTAGCTAAATTAATTCTAAAAATTTCAGTTAAAAGACTGTTAAGATGAGGTAAATAGATGTCTGAATCTTTAAGGTTGAAATTTTCTATTTGAATGTTAGTGCATGGATGTTGAAAAGAAACCTCTCCTTGTAGATATAATCTTCATTGAATTGAATATTTAGAGCATATTTTTGCATGGTTTCTTCAGTCAGAGTCTCATTACATTTCATACGTCCACTCCCCCTCCGCAAGACTAATAATCAAGTACACTAATAATCAAGCGATAATAAAGTCAATCACATTACTTCTTTTGAGCTCACACCAATAGTAGTTCAGGCTAGGATATTGGGTTAGGAAAAGTGAGAAAATCACCCAAGATCTCAAAACTTGAGACTAGAGTCATTAATGAGCGAAATCCTACTACACTCATATTATCGGGACCGTTCCTTTACCGGAGCTTAGCGCAAGACAACACTTGGGTGCACAAGAAGGTAGCCTGCCTTCAACTACATCCGGTGGGCATGCTATATATTGCGGTTCCCTTGGGGGATGTCTAAACTAGATCAGGGATCTAGGTGTTATGCCCCTATAGCATCTTGTCCTAGACCGTGGACCCCCCTGATGATGTCTGTGATTTGAGGTATCTTTAGTGGCCATACTTTTTAGGGACTTACACAAGGTGACTGGGACGGGCTATCCTAGTACTTCAAATAGATATACCTACTCTGTCTTCGGTCTTTAGGAGGGTACTTGTCTTCACAAGAGTGCTTACACATATCGTCTAAGGTTCGGGCGAAGCTCTAGAGTAACCATAACTGTACTTTCAACCAACCCTCTATGTATACTATTGTGATACTGGATTTCATCTTCAGCAAATAGTAGTACTCAAACAGGGAACCCTATTCTGGCTACTTGCTGATTGATTTTAGAGAGTCCTTTTTTATTTTTCCTTTTTAGGTGTGTGGTTACTGTCATTGAGAATTTATAATACATCACAATTTATTAAAATTTGTAAAAATAAATAGGTTACCATGGCGTCATCCGACCCATGCCATCTGTCTCGACTATAGCAAGGTCTACCTCCTCCGACTCTTGAGGAAGAACTGAACCTTGGTGAACCCGTGCCTTCTGCGGAAGAGCAGTCTCCATTGACAAACCCTGATTTTCACATAGCCTCGTATCATACAGAATTTCCAGAGGACTCTTTCACGGAAGGTGTCGTACCTCATTACAATCCTCCACTCAATGATCCGTTGGGGCCTATGATAATTCAGATTCCACCATTCCAAGACATGTCTTCGGCCACAAAAAAATCCATTTCACAACCGGCATCCACAGGGTCGATACCAATGGCAACCATCCTAGGTTCGCCACCATCCTCCCCGCTAATTGTTAGTTCTATGCCATCACTTGGTAACCCCAGAAGTCAAATTATGCCTAGTCCCAACCCTACGGTAATCACAACTATAAGTAACTCGCCAAGTCCTTCAGGATCTACTCCTACCGTGACCACGTTGGGACCTATGGTTGCTCCTCCCACGAGTGGGACTACTTAGGTTCCTTTTAGAAACCCTTTCGGTTGGAACCCTTTGCTGAGTTCAAACCCCTTGGCCTCCATACCAGGAGGCAGTGTCACCGGCATGCAAACAACAGGGAACATTTCACTACCCCTGCAATCGTTAGGAAAAAATGGACAACCTATTATTAACACTATTCCCTTAAGTGGTTTAAATATCGGTGTAAGGTCTATGCCGTTGCCGAAATATGCAAGTAGTAGCATGCCTCTGGGAATCTCTATTGCATCCATATGGACTAACTCACCCCAACCTCCATCTGGAATGGGAGGGCACTTTTATACTGGGGGAAACCAACCGTTTGCCCCACAATACAATATGCCCTATGGACAACAACCATATATCCCTACCCCTCCACCTATAGGAAATTTTTACCAAAGTCCTACTTATCCTACTGGTAACACATTGATGGGAAGACCCTATGGTCCACATAGTCAACCAATACTTCCTTGGTTAGATTCGGGGGCAAACCCACAATTTCATTTTTTGGCAGCTCTAGACATTCCCGACATCTATAAACTGACTAATGACCCCATTAATCACAACCCGCTCTGGCCTCCAGTACCACACAAGATTCCTTCGGACATCCCAAAGTTTGATGGGAAGCAAGGGGAAGACCCAGTTGCACACATCACCAGCTTTCATTTATGGTATATATCTAATTCCATGGTGGATGATAGTGTCCGACTTCAACTGTTTCCCCACACCCTTACAGGCAATGCCGCCAAGTGGTATATTGAATTGCCACGTATCGCCATAAACAATTTTAGTGCTTTAGCGATGAATTTTCTAAAGAAATTACAATTACCAATCAGATTTGAAACCAAAACAGAACTGTTAACCTCGATGCGCCAAGACACCGCCACCCACATATCCGATCACATTCATGAATAGAGGCATAGGAGGAGGCTATTCAAAGCGCCAATCCCGGATCATCTTCTATCTAATTGGTTTCGTAAGTCTCTCTTACCCCACATCTCTAAATACATTGGTGTTACAGGTCAAAATACCTCCTCATCAGCTTAGAGGAGAAGACAAATATGGAAGGAATACAAAGACCTAAATTAAACCTATTTCTGCCAAGGTAACGCCTTTCTATAACAAAAAAAGATCATTATAATGCATGAGACCAGTAAATGTGCCGCGTTAGTGGCTAGGGAATTGCTTTGTTTACACTAGAGGGAAGCGTTACCCGTGTTTTGAGTTTTAAATGGGAAAAATGCACGGAGAATGATTTGAATCTCCGGCTTTCCCTCACAAGAGAATCAGTTCACAAAGGAAACTACAAAGCATCAATTCATTATTGGTCACTACCATAAAATACTGGACTCCCAAGGAGGAAAAAGCATAGAGATTAAAGAAACATCTTATTTTTTTCTATTCCAAACTAGTGGAAAGAGAAAGGCAATAATGGCTTTCTCCCTCTCCTATAAAAAGGAGCTGAAGGCTCTTAGTTGAAGGTCGAAGGATTGCTAATGTTCTGAATACTTGTGAAGTAGAGAATAGTATTATAGTGTGAAGGCCAAGAGTCAAAGATGTTCCTAGAGATATTGTTGACTAAGACTTCACTACTTGAGGGATAGAGAGATTGGAAGGCTGAGGAGGGCTTGGTACAACCAACGGTTGTAATCCTCCTTCTTTTAAAATAAATAGAACTGTATCTGTTTTTTCCATTCGATGCTTAATATTTTCATTATTGTTTGAATATTTACATAGTATGATATGAATGGCTCAGATGAGTATAATTTAGATGTTCATTATATATTGGATTAATTGATAGGATATATGTTGTGTTAGAAATTACACGAGTGCTTTGATTGATTGCAGGACTAAGATTTGGAGCCGGTGAAGAAGGACTCTTGCTTCGCTGCCTAGTGCTCTCCAAGGGACTTCGAGATCGTCAAAGAGGTAATTTTATATCGCATTCCGTCAAGTGGTTTTAATTTAATATGAACATGTATATGCCATCTTTGTGAACTATACAACTAATGTTACTATCTGCCTTGGGCACCGGAAAGCCCTGAGAGGGATATACGATAACCAACAATCCAAGCATTTAATCCTATAGCAGAATTGGTGACTCCACTGGGGAATTTCCCCATAGTTCCCGGACTATTTCTTTCCTCCTTTCTTCTCTCCTCTGTTCACAGATCCTTCTGACCAGTACTTATGCCTAGTAGACATTTCAAAAGCTCGCAGAGTTCAATCCTGTTTCTTTTTTACCATCTGAAGAATTTTTCCCTGGCTAACGCTACCCCTGTAGGTTTTCCAGTGCGTTATAATGTTGACTTTGCTTAAATACAGTGCATTAGTATCTGAATTAACACTATCTTTACTTAGAGACAGTGCGTTACTCAGCCAAAACTTATTGTTCACTGCTGTGATTTTGTTTTAGCTGCAGATTTTTTTGGCCATCAGTATATCTCCTTGACTGAATCCCTGTGCTTGTTTACTAAGCTGACATTTCTATTTGTTTGCTCTTGTTTGAAAAGTTAGTGTCAAAAGCATTTACATTTTACAGAAGAATTTTTTTTTTTTAGTTTTTTCTGCATCTAGCTGAGTTAATTCTGAAATTTTCGGTTCATAGACTATTAAGAAAAGGTAGATAGAAGTATGAATCTTTAAAGTCGAACTATGTTATTTGAATTTTAGTGCATGGATATTGAAAAGAAACCTCTCCTTGTAGAAATACTCTTCATTGAATTAAACATTTAGAGCATGTTTTGCATGGTTTCTTGAGTCAGAGTCTCATTACATTTCATACGTCCACTCCCCCTCCGCAAGACTAATAATCAAGTACAATAAGAATCAAGCGATAATAAAATCAATCACATTACTCTTTTTTTAGCTCACACAAACAGTAGTTCAGGCTAGGATATTGGGTTAGGAACAGTGAGAAAATCACCCAAGATCTCAAAACTTGAAACTAGAGTCATTAACGAGCAAAATCCTACTGCGAACAAGAAGGTAGCCTGCCTTCGACTGCATCCGGTGGGTGTGTTATATATTGGGGTTCCCTTCGGGGATGTCGAAACTAGATCGAGGATCTAGGTATTCTACCCATATAGCACACTGTCCTTGACCGTGGACCCCCCTGATGATGTCTGTGATTTGAGGTATCTTTAGTGGCCATACTTTTTAGGGACTTACACAAGGTGACTGGGACAAGCTGTCCTGGTACCTAAAACAGACGAACCCACTCTATCTTCGGTCTTTAGGAGGGTAATCGTCTTCACGAGAGTGCTTACACCTATCGTCTGAGGTTCGAGCGAAGCTCTAGAGTGACCGTAACTGTACTTTCGACCAAACCTCTATGTATACTATTTTGATACTAGATTTCATCACCAGCAAATGGTAGTACTCAGATAGGGCACCCTATTATGGCTGCTTGCTGATTGATTTTAGAGAGTCCTTTTTTCTTTTTTAGGTGTGTGGTTACTGTCATAGAGACTTCATAATACATCAAAATTTATTAAAATTTTTAAAATTAAACTGGTCACCGTGGCGTCCTCCGACCCACGCCGTCTGTCCTGACGACAGCAAGGTCTACCTCCTCTCACTATTGAGGAAGAACTGAACCTTGGTGAACCCATGCCTTCTATGGAAGAGCAATCTCCTCTGACTAATCTTGATTTTCACATAGCCTCATATCATCCAGAATTTCTGGAGGACCCTTTCACTGAAGGGGTTGTACCTCATTACAATCCTCCGCTCACTGATCCGTCGGGGCCTATGATAATTCATATTCCACCACGCCAAGATATGTCTTCGGCTGCACAAACATCCATTTTACCACCAACATCCATTGGGTCGATGCCAATGGCAACCATCCCAGGTTCTCCACCATCCTCCCCGCCAGTGGTCAGTTCTATGCCATCTCTGGGTAACCCCAGTAGTCAACATATACCTACTGCCAACCCTACGGTCATCACAACTGTCAGTAGCTTACCAAATCCTTCGGCATCTACTTCTACCATGACCACGTTGGGACCCACAGTAGCTCCTCCCACGAGTATGACTACTTCAGTGCCTTTTAGCAACCCTTTCGGTTGGAACCCTCTGTTGAGTTCAAACCCCTTGGCCACTATACTAGGGGGTAGTGTTACCAGCACGCATGTAGCAGGGAACATTTTGCTTCCCCTACAATCCTTAGGACAAATGGGACAACCTATTGTCAATACTTTTCCCTTAAGTGGTGCAAATATAGGTGTAGGGTCTATGTCATTGCCAAACTATGCAAGTAGTAGCATGCCTCCAGGTAACTCTATTGCATCCATTTGGACTAACCAACCCCAACCTCCATCTGGAATGGGAGGGCACTTTTATACTGGAGGCAACCAACCGGTTGCCCCGCAATACAATATGCCCTATGGAAAGCAACAATATGTCCCTACTCCTCCACCTATAGGAATTTTTTATCAAAGTCCCACTTATCCTCCTGGTACCACGTTGATGGGTGGACCCTATGGTCTAAGTAGTCAGCCCATACTGCCTTGGTTAGATTCGGGGGAAAATCAACAATTTCCGTTTTTGGCATCTTTGTACATTCCCGATATCCATAAACTGACTAACTACCCCATCAATCACAACCCTCTTTGGCCTCTGGTACAGCATAAGATTCCTTCTAACATCCCGAAGTTCGACGGGAAACAAGGGGACGACCCAGCCGCACACATCACTACCTTTCATCTATGGTCTATATCCAATTCCATGGTGGATGATAGTGTCAGGCTTCGACTGTTTCCCCGCACCCTTACAGGAAATGCCGCCAAGTGGTACATTGAATTTCCACGCGCCGCCATCAATACTTTTGGCGCTTTAGCGACGGAGTTCCTAAAGAACTTCCAATTACCAATTAGATTTGAAACCGGAACAGAATTGTTAACCTCGCTACACCAAGACATCGCTACCCACATCTCCGATCATATTCATGAATGGAGATGTCGGAGGAGGCTAGTCAAAGCACCAATCCCAAATCATCTCTTAGCCAATTGGTTTTGCAAGTCTCTTTTACCCCACATCTCTAAAGACATTGGCCTTTTTGGTGCGGTTATAGAAGATCAGTGTATTCGTCGTGCCCAGAATTTGGATTTAATCTATTCACAATTTGGCATGCTATACAAGCTACTCCCCCATGCCCCTGGTAAGCCAAATCCTCCGGCCACTCAGAAAACCAGAGCACATGCCGACGGTCTCGTTGGCACAATCTCCGGTGTGGCCACAACGCAGTCTCAGGGGAAAACCTCCCAGCCATCTTTGGCTGCCACCGCCCCTCACCAAATGACTACTCTTCCTACTGCCAAGGTGAATTCTGTGCAAACCTCACAAAAACCTAGCGGGAAAAATAAGAATAACAAGAAAAATACGTCTTCTTCGGAAGAGCAGTCGGATAATCAGAATAAACCTAATCAGAAAAACGCTGCCAAAAATGACAAAGGGAAGGATAAACCCATGAAATTTCCTTGCAAGATCTGTGCAGAGGACCACTTGACATACAAATTTCCTTGGCTGCAGGAATGCGCCGATTTTATTGCCAACAAGGATTCTGGGCGAACACCTGCCGTTCTTCATAATCCTTTCCCAAATCAACAGCAGCAACATCAACACATGGTTAACAATCCGCCACAACCCCATCAACGGGGCAATGGTGGTTCACATCCTTCCGGTGAAGGACCATCTGCCATTTATGGCATCAAGAGTGTTGAACTTCAAACTCGAGCCAAGATTTATGGAAATCCTACCATAGATGCTCAAGAACCTGGAACTAGTTCAAATCCACCGCCGCCCAACGATTTGTATATCAAATGGCCTACTGCTAAACCTGTGATTCGTCCCCCAAAAGGGACACTTCGATGCATGACTCATAACACCTCTGCATGTGCAGCCCAAAACTACAACATTGTAGAAGGATTTGGCGCAGGCACCATCAGCAATGTCTGCTCTAGAAGTATTACAAACTTGTCGAGCATAAAGGAAAGCCTTGCTTTTGGCCATTGGTGGAATAGACCCCCAAGATTCCTTGCTAGCTATCTTTGATATGGAAAAGGCTAAACCTCGCCTCTCACACCAACTCACATTCAGGTGCAGGTTGTGTTGAAAGGGAGACCAATCCATCGCACTGTCATAGACAAAGGTGCTTTGACCTGCGTTATGTCACAAGCTTGCTGGCTCGCTTTAGGTTCTACTACCTTAACACCGCCGTCGAATTTCCTCAAAGCTTTTGATAGCCACAATTTCCTCCCAAAAGGATACCTTGCTAGATTTCCCATCACTCTGAGTAGGAAAATGGTAACCATGGATGTTGAAGTCATAGATCGCCAACTCGACTATAATCTATTGCTCGGTCGCAGTTGGTTTTATGCTATGATTGCCATTGTTTCTTCGGTCTTCCGACTCATCCTATTTCCATTGGATGGGAAAATAGTCACAGTGGATCATTTATCCTTCTGTACCCCTGATTATTCCACGTTACCAAGTAGCACTGTACCCCTAATAGGAGGCGGTTCTGACTCTTATGTCAGTATTGGTACCGGTCTTCTGAAGGCATCTTCCCTACTGGGTTGTTTTCCTCCTCCGCCGCCAGAGATCCCACATATGGTTGCAATGATATCCACCACTTTGGATGGATCTATCAACCCTTGGATCATCCCGGCACCTTTAGACATTGATTCCTACAAAGATCAGATGCCGCTCTCACCAGCTGAGTTGGCCTATCAAGCCATCCAAATTACATCTGAACCCTCCACTGCTATGGTTTCAACCGAAAGTACAAACCTCCCTCCCATCACAGTTCTCTCTAAGGATCTCCTAAATGAAGTTTGGCCTACAGACAAAGCTATTCGAGAGATCACGTCTTTAGAAGAACGACCTTGGGGAGAGTTTCACCATTGCGCTTCGATGATTGACTTGGAGGCGATAAAAATTGAAATCCCATCTTTTGACCAACCTGAGATGGTTCCCTCCGCTTATATGACTGTTCAAACTATCGGTTCAGAAGGGAACATGGGTAATATTTCTAAGACAATGATCATTGATATCTCGGTCAAAACGAGTATCGTGGAAAATATTCAGATTGGAGAAGCTTGCAATCCTGAGGAAATTGCGCACTTCACATCCATTTTCAAAGAATTCCGCGATGTGTTTGCTTGGTATCACAAGAAAATTCCCGACATAGATCCTTCTATTGATGAGAAAGAGATCAAGAAATTCCGAGAATTATTTTTATGGTATTTTTCTTGCTCGTTAATCCGAAAAACCTCGAGTCCTCTTCTTCGGGCTCGTTAAACTTACACGAAGAAGCTTCGAGCGTTATTTTTACGGTATTTTTCTTGCTTGTTAATTTGAAAAACCTCGAGTTCCCTTCTTTGGACTCGTTAAACTTATATGAAGTTGATATCAAGCGTTCTTTTTGTATGGTCTTTTTCTTGCTCGTTAATCCGAAAAACCTAGAGTTTTCTTCTTCAGACTCGTTAAAACTATGAAGACGGACTAGCATTTCTTTTTAGGAATATTTTTCTCGCTCATAAAACTGAAAAAACCCCGAGTTGCCTTTGTCGGGCTCGTTAAAATACCACGATATAAAGTAAGGAGACATTCTTTTCTCTTTTTCAAAGCTCTTTAAACTGAAAAAGTATCCGAGTTTTCTCTGCATGACTCATTAAAATTTCACGGACGGCACCGAGTTTTTCTTTGTTGGACTCGTTAAAATTTCACAAAGAGTATTGAGTTTACTCTGTCTCCTCGTACTCATAACAAAATGAGGTAGATGTCCATCGAACATAGATTTCTCACTTTTCCGGCTTCAATGGACTAACTCACGGAAAATGAACTGTTTTTGGCTTACTATTATCCCTTTTCCGTGCTCGGTTATCAAGACATGACAAAGGTACCCCAATGGAGTTGTCTTTTATGATATTTTTCAGACTCTCTAAACATGAAAAATTCACCGAGTTTACTCATTTGGACTCGTTAAACCTAATCAGACGGGGCAAATAGTTGTCTTTTCTGACATTTTTCATAATCTCTAAATATGAAAAATTCACCGAGTTTACTCGTCTGGACTCGTTAAACTTAATTAGATGGGGAAAAATTTGGAAAAAATGGATACTACCTCTATTACATTTCAGAAAAGGTCGATTTGGCAGCAAAATACTTGAACATGGCACTTCCCAGAAAACTCTTTCGCAGTTAGCCGAACCCTACCATCTATGAGTATTAGCCTTCATTTCCCAGTGTCCCTGCACCGGTAAAATCCTAACACACTCTTTGGTGTTCATAAAGCTTCAACTGCCTAGTACCCTGCTAGAGTGCCTTCTATTGTTCAAGCAGATCTCGCTATCTACTGCTCCTTTTATCAACCAAACCACTCATTATGCCAGAAATTATTTGTCGTCCGACATCCCCATTCCCTCTTCATTATCTCAAATCACAAACAACATCAGTTGGTTTCCGTTTCGTGTTGACTGATGTAGGACGCCTCAGTTCCTACCTTTCAATAGATCTCTTCCTATCGACTTCAACATCTTATCTTGGAAGCTAATCTAGAAACCCATCAGTACCCGGATACTTGTAGACATCAGTGGTAGGTATTCTTGTGTTTGATCAGGGGTCTTCATCATTGGCTCCTGGTCGAATGATTCTACGAGTGTTCGACTTCAACTCATTTTTCACACTCGCTATATTGTACTATGCATCTTAGGGACCATCATCATTATCGGTGGTTGCCTTCGCGTCTGTTAACATTTTTCATTATCGACTAGTAATCAGACGATTTCTCACATGTTCAGCGACAAATCCTTCATTCACATGTTGAGGAATATGCAGTTTAAGTGAATCGGCGGTCAAGACCTTGGGGCAAAGGCTACATCATTAAATTTGTGTTTCCTTCGCCAAGTTGTGATATTGTTTATGGAGATAGCTTCTTCAGCCTGATCCTGTTATGATAGACACTTCCACATTGTGCTTATCGGTGGACAGATTATTCATATCTCTATTCTAGAGAAATCATGTTGTTTAAGCTACTGAGCATGGGAATGCCCGACTTAAGGCAGATACTATATTTTCTGACATATGTTGTTGTTTTAGGTTTTCCTCAGTCTTTCAATCTCTTTATCTCTACACAAATTATAAAGTATTTCAGCCATCGTCTTCGTATCTGACCTCACACTTTAGGGGGCATCTGTTACAGGTCAAAATACCTCCTCATCAGCTCATAGGAGAAGACAAATATGGAAGGAATACAAAGACCTAAATTAAACCTATTCCTGCCAAGGTAACGCCTTTCTATAACAAAACAAGAGCGTTATAACGCATGAGACCAGTAAATGTGCCACGTTAGTGGCTAGGGCAATGCTCTGTTTACACTAGAGGGCAACGTTACCCGTGTTTTGAGTTTGAAATGGGAAAAATGCGCGGAGAATGATTTGAATCTCCGGCTTTCCCTCACAAGAGAACCAGTTCACAAAGGAAACTGCAAAGCACCAATTCATTATTGGTCACTGCCATAAAAGACTGGACTCCCAAGGAGGAAAAAGCATAGAGATTAAAGAAACATCTTAGTTTTTTCTATTCCAAACTAGTGGAAAGAGAAAGGCAACAATGGCTTTCTCCCTCTCCTATAAAAAGGAGCTGAAGGCTCTTAGTTGAAGGTCGAAGGATTGCTAATGTTCTGAATACTTGTGAAGTAGGGAATAGTATTATAGTGTGAAGGACAAGAGTCAAAGAGGTTCCTAGAGAGCTTGTTGACTAAGACTTGACTACTTGAGGGATAGAGAGATTGGAAGGCTGAGGAGGGCTTGGTACAACCAACAGTTGTAATCCTCCTTCTTTTAACATCAATAGAACTGTATCTGTTTTGTCCATTCGATGCTTAATATTGTCATTATTGTTTGAATATTTACATAGTATGATATGAATGTCTCAGATGAGTATAATTTAGATGTTCATTATATATTGGCTTAATTGATAGGATATATGTTGTGTTAGAAATTACACAAGTGCTTTGATTGATTGCAGGACTAAGATTTGGAGCCGGTGAAGAAGGAATCTTTCTTCGCTACCTAGTGCTCTCCAAGGGACTCCGAGATCGTCAAAGAGGTAATTTTATATCGCATTCCTTCAAGTGGTTTTAAGTTAATATGAACATGTATATGCCATCTTTGTGAACTGTACAGCTAATATTACTGTCTGCCTCGGGCACCGGAAAGCCCTGAGAGGGATATACGATAACCAACAACCTAAGAATTTTACCCTATAGCAATTGGCCTATCCGGTGCAGTTACAGAAGATCAATGCATGCGTCGTGCCAAAAATTTGGATTTAATATATTCACAATCTGGCACACTATATGATTTACTCCCCAATGCCCCTAGTAACCCAAATCCTCCCGCTACTCAGAAAACCGGAGCCCACGCCGACGGTCTTGTTGGCACAATCTCTAGTGTAGCCACAAAACAGTCTCGGGGGAAAACCTCCCAGCCATCCTCGGCTACCACCGCCCCTAACCAAACGACTAATCCTCCTACCGCTGAGGTAAATTCTGTGCAAACTTCACAAAAACCTAGTGGAAAGAATAAGAAGAACAAGAAAAAGACATCTTCTTCGGAAGAGCAGTCGGACAATCAGAATAATCCTAATAAAAAAAACGCTGCCAAAAACAACAAAGGGAAGGATAAACCCATGAAATTTCCTTGCAAGATCTGTGCGGAGGACCAATTGACATACAAATTTCCTCAGCTGCAGGAATGCACCGATTTTATCGCAAACAAGGATGCTGGGCAAACACCTGCCGTTCTTCATAATCCTTTCCCTAATTAACAGCAACAACACCAACACATGGTTGACAACCCACCACAACCCCAGCAAAGGGGAAATGGTGGTTCACATCCTTCTGGTGAAGGATCATCCACCATTTATGGCATTGAGAGTGTTGAACTTCAAACACAAGCCAAGCTTTATGGAAATCCTACCATAGACGCTGAAGAACCTGGTACTAGTTCAACTCCATCGCTGCCCAACGATCTGCATATCGAATGGCCTACTGCTGATCTCGTGATTCGTCCCCCCAAAGGTACACTTTGATGCATGAATCATAACACCTCTGCACGTGCAACCCAAAACTACAAAATTGTAGAAGATTTGGTGCAGGCACCGTCAACTATGTCTGCTCTCGAAGTATTGAAAACTCTTCCAGCACAAAGGAAAGCCTTGCTTTCATCCATTAGTGGAATAGACCCCCAGGATTCCATGCTAGCTATCTTTGATATGGAAAAATCTCAAATTCTCCTCTCACACCAACTCGCATTCCAAATGCAGATTGTTTCGAAAGGGAGACCAATCCATCGCATTTTCATAGACGAAGGTGCTTCGACCTGCGTTATCTCACAAGCTTGCTGGCTTGCTTTAGGTTCTCCTACCTTGACACTGTCGTCGAATTCCCTCAAATATTTTGATGGCCACACGTTCCTCCCAAAATGATACCTTGCTAGCTTTCCCATCACTCTGAGTGGGAAAATAGTAACTGTGGATGTTGAAGTCATAGATCGCCATCTCAACTATAATCTATTGCTTGGTCACAGTTGGTCTTATGCCATGACCGCCATTTTTTCTTCGGTCTTCTGACTCGTCTTATTTCCATTGGATGGGAAAATAGTCACAGTGGATCAGTTTTCCTTTTGAACCCCTGATTATACCACATTACCAAGTAGCACTGTACCCCTAATAGGAGGTTGTCGTGACTCTTACGTCAGTATTGGTACCAATATTCTGAAGGCATCTTCGCTACTAGGTTGTTTTCCTCTCCTGCCTCCAGAGATCCCAAATAAGGTTGCAATGATATCCACCATGTTAGATTGCTCTATCGACCCATGGATCCTCCCAGCACCTTCATACATTAATTCCTATGGAGATCAGATGTCACTCTCACCAGCCCAGTTCGCTTACCAAGCCATCCAAATTACGTCTAAACCCTCCACTGCTATGGTTTTGACCAAAGGTACAAACATCCCACCCATCACAGTTGTCTCTAAGGATCTCCTCAATGAAGTCTTCCTACAGATGAAGCTATTCGAGAGATCATGTCTCTAGAAGAATGACCTTGGGGAGAGTTTCACCATTGCACTTCAATGATCGACTCAGACGTGATAAATACTGAAATCCCATCCTTTGACCCACCTGAGATGGTTCCCTCCACTTACATGATTGTTCAAACTGTCGATTTAGAAGGTAACATGGGTAATCTTTCTAAGACAATGCTCATCGATATCTCAATCAAAATGGGTATCGTGGAAAATATTCAGATTAGAGAAGATTGCAATCCCGAGGAAATTGCACGCTTCACATCCCTTTTCAAGTAATTCCACGATGTTTTCACTTGGTCTTATGACGAAATGCCTGGCATAGATCCATCTATAGTCGAGCACGAAATCAAGATTTATGAAAATGCCAAAAAAATTTGACAGTGACTCGGACCTGTCCACCCACGCAAAGCAGCTGCAATCAAGATTGAGGTAGAATAACTTTTAAACGTTGGTTTCATCTATCTCGTTCCTTTGATAGAATGGATTTCCAATCCGGTTCGTGTCGATAAAAAACAAGGCACCATCTGAGTTTGTGTTGACTATCACGATCTGAACACCACTTGTCCCAAAGACAATTATCCTACGCCATTCATAGACCAAATTCTCGACGATTGTACCAGTTGCGAATCTTTTTCCTTCATGGATGGATTCTCGAGTTATAACCGGATTGTGATTAAAAAAGATGACCAACATAAAACTTCTTTTATCTGTCCTTGGGGCACATTTTCATATCATAAACTCCCATTTGGTATGAAGAATACTGGATAAAATTTTCAACAAGCTATGGACTACGCTTTCCACGACATTCGACATATTGTACAGGCTTACTTGGTTGACCTTCTGGCCCATTCGAAGAAACAACCTGATCACCTTGCTCATCTGAAAGAAATTTTTTCTAGGTGTAGATTCTACAATATACGTATGAATCCTCATAAATGTGTATTTATGGTCGAGTCCAGGCGTCTGTTAGGTTTCATTGTCTCCAAGCACAGGATTAGGGTTGATCCCAATAAGGTTAAATCAATCGTTGAATTTCCGGCACCACAATCCATCCTCCAACTCCAACGTTTGCAAGGGAAGGCAAAATTTTTACGTCGATTCATTGTTAACTATGTCAAGATGATGAAAGGATTTATGAAATTATTGAAGAAGGGAACACTATATTTGTGGGATGACCCAGCTCTATTGGCCGCCTATAAAATTTATCATATCAAATGGTGGCCAAATCATTTTTTGAAGTCTTCAAGAAAAAATTCTATTGCCAAATTGTTAGTTCTTGAATTCTTGTGAAGATATCTTATCCTTTGATTAATATTCAATGTTGTTTCCCTCTTAAACTCTGAAATTCTTTTGTTATCCTGAAGAAAATACTGCTGCAAAAACTCCATTTTTCCTCATTTTACCCCTCCTTTCACTCATTATTAACCTCCATTTCATCCCCTTTTTCCTCATAAAAATTCCTCCATTTTCATCATTTTAACCTTCAAAATCACTTTAAGACCCTTTTAAAATCATTTGGACTCCTTCCATTGGTTTTAAAAAGCCTTATTTCCTCTACCGAAACCCTCATTTTCCCTTAAAAACTCTATTTAAAAAGCCAAAAAATAGTCTTTTTAACTAAAGCTTTAGCCCCCTTCAGCTAAGCTCTCAACCACTTCTCCACCATGCGATTTGGCATTGGAACCAAGCACAAAGGCCGAAAGCACTTATCGCAATCGAAACTTTCGACGAGCGCATGTATTTTTGCTTCATAAAGCTTCCAATGTGATTGGCTCCTTTGTATATAAACCCCCGATCCCTTGCTTCCTTTGTAAAACCTGGAGCCCGCAATCGGGCGCTAGAAACATTACATAAACCCTTCCCGATCTGATTTTCCCTTTGTATTTCATAAAAACTCACTTTCCTATGTTTTTATTTAAACTCGTTGTTTCATTGTTTTGAAGGAAAAGGACCATTGATCCTTTCCCCGATCGGCGATCAATAAAATCTCACATTGGAGTTTTTTCATTGCCGCATTTGAAAGGCCCCTCCTTTGTTCCGATTCCGATGAGCCCCCTTTGTTATAAACCCCTCAACCACTTCCCCACCATATACCCAAAAGCCCCGCAATCGGGCAGTAAACCTCATATAAAACCCCTCCCCGATACAAAATATCCTTTGTATTTCATAACAAATCCGATTTTCTTATGTTTTGAAGGGTCCCGCCGGTTCATGGTTTAAACCATTAACCTATCGTTGATCTTAAAACAATCAATGATCTGCGCATTCTCGCATCGGAGATTTCCATTGGACGTGATTAAATGTTTTATTTCCCTCTCCCGATTGGAAATCTCCTGATGAATTCTCCGTTGTTGATCTCCCCCGCCACACCCAGATTCGATGGCCCACATTGTTCTTCCCCAAAGCCTATCTTTCTCCCTTCGGCATTCTTAAATAAATCTCCACCGTTGATCTGATCCTCAGATCAACAGCCCTCGTTCAATCACATCGGAGATTTTTTGTGCACCTTTCCTCTCTCCTCCTCCGATCGCCAACCTTTCGATTGCATCTGGGCCGTCCATGCACCCAGATCTGACAGTCTAGATCGATCCTCGCAATATTTATTAAAATTCATGAATTCCCGCTTTATAAAGTTTTTTGGGGAAGTCTTCGTCGTTGATCTCTGCAGATCAACAAATCGCATTGGCCCTTTCTCCACCCGACCCTGCCTCATATATTATTTCACTAGCCCCAAGATGGGATCTGGGCCGTCCATATTGAAGATCCAATGGCCCAGATTCATCCCAACAGGCCCAACGCCTTTAGATCCTGCCTTCCTCCAAATCGAATCTCAGCTGTTCATTCCTTGATCTGACGGCTCAGATTGAAACTGCCTTCCCCTGCCCCCACCTTGTTCCGCACATGCATCTTGTCATATCGCGGTCCAATCTCCACCATTGGATCTACCCGCCTCTGATCCAATGGCCAGGGACCCATATCACGTGATTTGAAGCCCGAACGATAATTTTTCAGAGTTACGCGATATGGGTGGTTTCTAAAGTACACATGTCAGGCTCTAACGCATATTTCATTCGAAAAGTTGAAACCACTTTCCTCCCTTTTTGTTGCGTGAAACCGCTGGTTTCTTTAGCCAAAACCGCCCTTCCCATTTACACTGCATTCCATCACGCTCATTCTCCAGCGTTGATCTCTGCAAATCAATGGTCCCAGATTAATCCAGCCATTACATTATCGCCCTCCGCCATCCTCCAAGGAACTTCATAGATCAACCTCAGCCATTGATCTCCGTGGCCTATCGTATCCGACGGCCCAGAATCCTCCGAGAAACCCCAAATTTCATCCATGCCTTTCACGTTTCCAATTAAGGTTTTTAGCCCATTTTTCTTATATTTTCTGTCATTTCATTATAAAGTGACCCCTCTGCTTTATATATTTACGATTGATCTCGACCGTTGATCAACACTGATCAACGACCCAGACTTAATCTCTTGCATCATTCATCCAAAAGACTCTCGCTTTTAACCTATACGAGAAATATTCGTTGTTGGATTCTTTCATCCAATTGTCGTGACCTAACCTCAACCTCTCAAGCAATATAAACCCAAAATATGCTGGATTTTCTTAATATTTCTTTGTTTGTGCAAGTTTTAAATGTTTTTCAAATGTTTTAAAGGAAAAATGAAAGCCGAGGATGACGATCCTCCAGGCCTTCATTCATCAAAGAATATCCATCTACAGGGTTAAATATCATGTTTTATCAGTGCCTCATGAGCACTGGCACTGTTATAAAGCCCCTGTAATGCCTGCACATCAACAAGACACAGTAAAGCTTAAATAAATAGAGATTATCATTGTTAAAGATCCAGTCACAGAATTAAATATGGTTTACAAAGTTTGGAGGGATTACGGCTGAAATCGAAAATTAAAAGCCTAATCCACTCAATTAAACACAGTTTGAAGAACAAAAGACAGAATTTAGGTCTGATTATGCCTAATACACAGAATTAAAGAAAATTAACAGTGTTTAAAGAAAAAAATAGTATCTATCAGACCGAGAAGCCTCCACTGCCACGTCAGAGGCTAATTGAATCCTCTCAGCTACCAAATGCCACCTGTAGCCTCAAAGCATTCAAAGAGGCCGAGTTATGACTAGAATAGAAGATATTTGCCTCAATACAGCTGAACAGTTATTCCAAGCCGAAGAGAATTATTCCAAAATATCAACAGAGTTATTACAAGGATAACACAGAGCCTTAAAGTCAAAAAAATATTCCCAGCGAGCTTAATACTTAATGTAAATCAATTAATACATAGGAAATATCTGTAATCTTCTCCATTGAGCCCCTCAAAGGCCGAGAAGAATTAAACTGTATTAATTGAACCTATAGATATTTTCTCTCATGGACCTCCTCATTTTCCTATAAAATCTTCTTGAGGAGCTCATTGTAAAGGGTTGGTTGCAGAAATTTGATGTAATACTTGTGCTCGAAATTTTATACATGTAAATAGCGTTCAAAGGCTCTTGAAGCTCTGTTTGTAATCAAATAAGTTAGGCTGAGAAGAGAAGATGATTTCTGAACTAAAACATCAGACTTGAAGAATGTAACTGGATTGACATCAATATACAAGCTGATTCTTGGGATCCTGGTCTATATCACTGGTGAAGTGCTTCTTTCTATGTTATTGTTTTCCTTTCATGTATGCCATTTTGTCCACTTATTCTCTAATAAAGAACAACAAGCATAGAGTTAGGATTTATTGTTTACAGTACCCTTCTCTGACTGATAAGCTTTATCTCAATGTTTTCCTCCCAATTGTGTGTTTGAGAATGACTTAAATTAAGTGTAAACATTATCAAGAAATGTTGTTTTTCCCCCATATTGATGTGCAAAGCTTGAAAGGAAGTTCTTGAATGTTATTTTCATTATATGCTTAGTAGAGTTTGACTAGAAAAGTTTATGGTTTGCCCTATCTTCTAGTTCTTTCTTCAAAGGTAATTCTGAAAGTTTCCCTAAGAGTATGCTAACAGCAGTTTAGATTTAAAAGTATCTTATCTGATCTTAGGCTGCACTTTGTTTTTCTTATCTGTTTTCATCCCTTATGAAAGCAATTATGCAAATTACTGGATTTTTTGTCTGTTGAGTTAGCTTTAATATGAACTTGTCCAAAGAATTCTATGGTTAGCCCTGTCCTTTGGTCAGTTTTAAATAGTTACTTAAAAGGATTTTCTTGTTTGGACAGACTGATAAATCCTAGTTTAAATTATTGTCTGTTTCCACCCCTTCAAAACTTTTATTGTTCCATTCCATCATTTTATCTCAAAGATCTTGTGATATAGATGACTTTCCCCTTGGACCACTCTTGAAATTGTTGCAGAATTAAACCCTTTTATGACTCCATAGCCCAATGGACTAAAAACCAGCGTCATATCTATCCTATCAGCCAAATCTTGTTCTGATTGCTTGCAACTTCACAGCTTTGGAACTCTATCATTTTAGGACTTTCCACTCAACTAAAAATCATGCTCAACCATCCAAAAAAAAAAAAACCCTTGTTTTTAATAACTAGCCTAATATCATACCCAAAAGCCTTAAATATAAATCAATATTTGCGCTTATAGAGAGATCCCTCTCTGGATTTAGGAGGGCTAGATCCTAGAATCCCAAAGTGGTTCAAGTGTTCTCTCCGCAGCTTCAGTCTCACCAATCTACTGAAATTATGGAGAGATAACATTTCTGGCGACTCCACTGGGGACTGAGTCAAATTTCATCTTAGGTTCCCTTAAGACTTCATAAAAACCCCGTGAGTACAAGAAACCCTCTTCAAGCACTACCAAGAAAATGGTAATCATGATAAAAACTTGTTTGAATCAATGACAAACTAAGGAAACATTAGGATTCTCATAAGATCTTATCAAACCTTGAAGGATCAGCTAGCTTAGCCATAAGAGTAGACTGTCTTTGTCTCATCACCGTAGCTAAGTGTTGAAACAGATTTGGGATACTCTTAGAACCCATAGGACTGAAAAAAATCAGAAAACCCAAAAATATTTCAGATTGGTATTCAAATGAATGTGGTGGTGGACCATAAAACCTTTTATCTCCAAAAGAGTTAAAAATTTCCACCTGGTGACTCCAAAATCCTAAATAGACCTTAAGACTCCACTGGGAAGACCCATTAGCCTCATAACATCATTCAAACTCAGTTAGAGGACTTTAGGATTAAAGTTTTCTTGTTTAAAAGATCATTTAGCCTCTTAAATATTGTCATACTTGGCTAAAATTTTATTGTTTACTTGGGTCTAAAAAACACAGCATAGTGGCTCCTAGAAAGATTCATACTAGAGCCTGCCCTAACCCAAACCCACCTGAGATATTTGATAACCCTGAAAGAATCCTTAGGAAGTCTCCTGAGGTTAAATCTTCAACTGTTTTCAGATCACCCTTTAGAGATAATTCTGTTCCAGAAAACGTTGCATCTCTACAACAATCACAAGTTGAATTAAGAAATCCATTTAGAACTCGGTCACTTGATGATTTAGATCAGTTAGATTTGGAGTCTTCACTTTCATCCCCAGATAGAAGTGAACATCTTGGTAGTAGAGAAACTACACCACCAGATTTACATTTCCTACATAATTTTGGTGTCTCTCATCCAAGATCAGCTCAACAATCTATTGTTGGTCCATCCACTTCAGCAACCGATACACCCATTGTCCAAACCACTACATTCCAGCCCACTTTCCTTCTTGGTAATCCACCTCTTGTAAATCCACCTCCACCCCCTATCATGGCAACATGGTATGCCCCGTTGGTCCTTCCTTTACCATTAGTCAATCTTCCAAAGGACTATCAGTCCAAGATACCATTGTATGATGTCATTAATACTACTACTGCTTCACAACATGTGGATAAGATGAATTACTACTTTGACAGAAATGAGATTGATGATGAAACTGTCAAGCTTAGATTATTTTCTCAGAGTTTAGGAGGAGAAGTAAGAAAATGGTTCAAGGGCTAAACCCCTCACATTATTAATGATCTCCAAGCCTTCCATCAGTTATTCTTAAACAAATGGGAAGTGAAGAAAAACCGTCTCCAAATACTTTCAGACTACAAGAATCTCCACAAAAACACTGGGGAAAGTGTACAAGCTTACTAGGTTTAATAGTGTTTATAATGCCCTTCCCCCAGATTTAAAACCTCCACAAGGCTCGGCTTTAAACAAGTTTCCTGAAGGATTTGATCCTGAAATGGCCTATCAGTTGAGAGAGAGATATCCTTTAACCCTTGAAGATATGCAAAAAGGAGCTCTCGCTGTGGAAGTTAACTTAATGGAGAAATGAGCAAGGATGAAGAATGAGAAGAAAGTATCCTTCAGAGAGGAATCTACACCTTCTACATCTAGCTCAAAGATGGAGAGAATGATGGAGGAGATGATGAAAAAGATGAGCATACTTGAGAGAGCACAAGCTAGTCAAAACCAAACAGCTCCTCAAAATAGAAATCAGAACCAAAATCAGAATTTTAGGAGAAACCAGCCTCAAAATAGACCAAGGGAGGATGATCGATAGATCACTCCTTCTTTTCATCAAAACTATGTGAGTGAGGTTGAAGAAACAAGTGAACAAATAGAGGAAGATGACATCAACATGCTGGGAGTAGACAATGATGATTTTGAAGTTCATTACAATAGAAAACAAGGTCTATACACTCCCTATGATGATAAAAGAGCTAAATATGAATATTACTATCAAGAAATGGAAAATTTCATCATAGAAACCACAAAGGAATATGACCTTAGGAGTAAAAGTAATCAAGAAACTCCCAAAACTAAAACCTCTAAAAAATCTACACAAAATAGCCCTGTAAATAAACCCAAAGTCACAAAGCAGAAAGACAAAACAGTGCCTGGAAATTCTGATAAAGGTAAAGAGAAAAGCATTCAAAACAATGAAAAACAGAGTGCCGACCTTAGTAGTATTAGCACCTCAGCTAATTCTCCTATTAAAATTTTTTTAACAAATGTAAATAGAGGAAATTAACAAATTGATTTTGCTGATAGAGTGGTAGTTAATAAGGCTGAAACAAGCACTTCAAAGAATCAGATGCCTTTTATTTTGGAGCAGAAAATTGCCAGAACAAAAATTTATGTTCCCCTTACTGAATTAGCTACCCAAAATGTGTATAGATCTCAAATTTTGAAGGCTTTTAACATAGAAGAGAATAACGATACTGTCAATCTTAATGATGACCAGCCAGAGCTCATATTCGGTCCTAATATTGAAGGTAGATATCAAGAGGGACGAGTTCCTCCTTTTTATGTTAATTTAAATGTTCATGACAAGATTTTGCACAATGCTATGCATGATTCAGGGGCCTCTCACAATTTAATGCCCAAAGCTGTAATGGAGAGCCTAGGACTTGAAATCACCATACCTTACAAAGACATTTACTCCTTTGACTCAAGCAGAGTGAAATGTTTAGGATTAATCAAAGACCTTTGTGTTAACTTAGCACAAATTCCAGCCAAGTGTTTAGTCATGGATATTGTTGTGGCTGATGTACCCCAAAAATATGGTATGCTATTATCAAGATCTTGGGGAGCTAAGTTACAAGGAACGATGCAGATGGACATGACATATGCGACCATCCCTGTTTTAAATCAGAATAGAAGACTTTACAGGGAGTGTCATATGTAGTACATGGTTACCAGCCAAGACAAACCGCAAAACTTTCCCCTTTATTATGTAAACATAGGCCTTGATTCATTTATCCTTTTCAAAAATGAAACATTCAGTGAACAAGTGACCTTAACTGAATTAATGGCAGATAGAGAGGAGGAAGAAGACAACACAGAAGTGTCGAAACAGTTTGATAAACCCGAAAACTCCAGCAGAAAAAACACGGGTCTAGAGCTGAAAATCATCCATCCTTTGCTTTTAAACCTTGAGAGTCAAGAAAGCAGTCCTCAACAAAATGAAAAACCTGAGGAATTAAAAAAAACTCAACGAAGTGTTGATCTTCAAGAAAAAACCGCAAGCACACTAGTTGAAGAGGATAGTAACCAAAATGATGAACCTGAAACTAGTCCTCTGTGGATTATGAACTTTGATGGGTCTTGCACTAGGAGAAATGCTGGTGCAGGTGTTTGGATACATAACACTGAGAACAACCATACGGATGAAAATTCCTACAGATTGAACTTTCAGTGTTCGAATAACATAGCGGAATACGAATCTCTTCTTTTAGGCTTACACTTGTTGAAGAAATTAGGAACCAAGAGAATTAAAGTGCATGGGGATTCAGAATTAATCATTAGGGAAGTGAATGGGGAATACAGTGCCAAAAATTCCAGACTTAGAGCCTATCGAAACGATGTCATGGATTTATTAAAAAATTTTGAGGAATCCCAACTTATTTTTGTCCCAAGACAAAAGAATATCATGGCCCACAGTTTAGCTTTTGCTGATAGAACATGCTTAACGCCTTATGAAACCAAACAATGTACAACTCAAATTAAATTCAGACCAGTTTTCCATGATAACGAAAAGTATTGGCAAGTGTTTGATGGAGACAAACAAATAGAAGACTTCCCACAATCCAGAAATGAATTTGAACTACCAAGTTTAGATTCAGACTATGAAACAGAAAGTCCTAGCGAAGGAAATCTACTTTATGAAGAATAAACTGTTACACCATTTTTTGGTCATCTAACCTATTATCATTAGATGGACCCAACTACACCATGTAAGACCAATTTTACCCTAAGTAAAATTGCTTTCACTATGTTAAAACAGGAAACCCCAAAAGGAAATATTAAACAAACCTATATTTGTTTGATTTTCCTCATGGAATAATTAATTAAACCATAATTTAATTGTTATTCCCAGTCATGTTTAACCCAAAATCAAAGAAATTAATTAGATAAACCTTTATTTATCTTATTATTTTCTAGGAATAATTATTTAAATCTTATTTAGATAATATTCCTTTTTAAATATGACCAAATCACCCACAAATAATTAAATAAATCATTATTTATTTAATTATCTTTCAACCACTTCCTTAAATAATTAAATAAATCATTATTTATTTGATTATCTTCTAACTGCTTCCTTAAAAAGATAAATAAATCATTTATTTATTTATTTTTAACAAATTAAGGGATTTGACCCAAGTCAAATACCTTTTCCTCCAACAAATATAATAAAACATTCCATAAAAAGTGGATCTAGATCTGGTTAACCCATGCACCAAGATCTAGAATGACCCAATATTTTGTTATAAATAGGAGGGTTTTTCCTACCATTCTTCACCTTTTGTTGCCTATTAGATCACTCTGGACCTATACACTTGGTCACCATTTTCTGCCATTTGCTGTGAGAGCTCCCTTTGAGTTCCATTCTTTGTGTGGGTTTTCTACACCAACAAGAGAGAGAGAGATTTTAGATCTGAAGTGCTGAGGACTTCCAAGAACCCATCCCACTGAGGAGAATTGGATACGCCTTCTTGTTTTCCTCCCAGGTGCCCTTAATAAAAAAATTCTTTCAAAAATTGTTCTTGTCTTGTCTATTGGTATATGGAGCAAACCCTTCTTTTTACTGCTTAATGTCTTTCTATGCATAGATCTGGTTTTTTGCAGCTCTTTTCTTGATCAACTAACTGCAGATCTGAAGATATTGGCAGCCACTTTTGTTGTTAGGGCTATTAGTTATGCGTAGCTAAAGTGGTCCCTTTTCGTACACTTCGACAAAGGATTCATACTAACAAATGGCGACTCCACACGGGTTTTAAATTACGACCGCTGTCGTTTTTCATATTCCTGCATATCCAGCTACTTCAGACCCTAGGGTTTCTTTTCAGCTGTTTATTTTTCCTATTTTTATGTTGTTTTTCTCACCCTAAAACATAAAAATTTCTAACTTCCGTGTGTTTCTGGCCCTATTGCGCAGGTAAGCGACACCAGCTGCAACTGAGACGACAACTTTTCTGAAAATCTGCCGCCGAGATAATCGGAACGGGGGGTCGCACTTTTTGGCCCAAAACCTGCGACCTGGACCTCCAGGTCGCACTTTTCTGCCCCTTTTCTATGACCTGCACTGAAAATAGGTCAGAACCTGCGACCTGCCAGTTTTTCAGTGATTTTTCTGCAATTTTTCTGGGTTTTGCTGCAGCTTCTGTCAGGGTCTTCTAGCCTCTGTCTCAGCCCGCTTTGACCAAGTTCTAATCTTTTTTTACTCATATAAGTGGGATCCTAACCCCCTAGGGCTTTAGTACCCTCCACTTTTTGTGGAAGAGTTTTAGCTGTTTCAACCGTCTGTTTTTCAGAGCTTTAGCCTCCTTTTTTCCAGATCTGTTACCTCCCTTTCAGATCCATTGTAATCAGCTCTTCTACCTCTCAAATCACCTCCTGAAGATTTGTTTGGATCTACTTTTAGGGCCTCCTCCTTGCCCCCTCCGTTTTTTGCTGATTTCCTTCCTTTTTCCAGCCACCTTGCCTCTGTCTCTTGGCTGTGATCTGCACCTCTTTTCAGCAGATTTATCCTCTAGATCCCTTTCCCTTTTGACCCTAGATCTATTGGCCTCTTTTTATGTGTGTTTTGACTAGATTTTTTCCCTCTTTTGGAGTAGTTTTGAGAGACCCGCCTTTTTGGGTTAGATTGATGCATGGTTAGCTGTTAAATGTTTTGTTATTTCAGCGTTATATATTATTCTCTGCAGATTTCTTTTCAGTTACGCAGCACACTTTTTCTTGCTCTCAAAACGAAAAGGGTTTAAAAATTAAAATTAACGCACACCACACACTGACCCTAAGTGAAGAAGCGCCTGGTTAACACCGCCTGGAAAAGACTCTAAAATCAATTGTCACTGCACCTTATCTGCCCTTGACCTCTCTTGATTTTGTCCCTTTCTGCCCCTGTCGGTTTCCTTCTTCCTATCATCATTGCGCCCCCTAGGCGCCTTTCCTGGAGACTTCTTGGCCTTCACCCTCAGTTTCCGGTCGATCGACCTGCTCCGACCTGCCGTTGTCGAGCCAGTCCTCCTCCGAGTCCGCACTCCGACTCCTCTCCTGATCCATCGGGTTCCCTTTCTCCTCCTGGTTCTCCCCCTGTCACCTTCACCATGTCTGGTCCAGGGCCTAACGCTAGTGGTGCTCCAGGCCCTAATGCCGGACCTGCCACTAGCGGAACCGCCACAGGAACTACCTCAGCCACACCCTTGCTGCCGTACATTGCAGGCCTCAGCCTCCCCGATTTCAATCAGTTGATCAACGACCCTATCCACCGCGATGTTGGTTGGCCTGCTATGCCAACCAAGCTCCCCTCCGACTTCCCTAAGTTCAAAGGCCTTGCTGGAGAAGATCCAACCAATCATGTTCGATCTTTCCACATGTGGTGTTCCTCCAATTCCATTACCAATGACTCCATCCGTCTTCGTTTGTTCCAATGCACGCTTACCAGCAAAGCTTCTAAATGGTATGTTGAACAAGCCACCTCTTCCCATACCACCTTTGTGACCCTTGCCTAAGCCTTTTTGTCTTATTTCCAGCTCCCTCTCTGATACGACAATGGCACGGAGCTCTTGACTTCCTTCAAGCAATCCTCTTCAACCCGCCTTTCTGCCCATGTTCAGGAATGGCGAAGAAGACGGAGCTTATGTCGATCCCCTCCCTTTGAAGATCGAGTTTATATGGACTGGTTCCTTCGCACCCTTCCAGCTCCCATCGGCAAAGATGTCGCCTCCCATTTTCCTCAAACCGAAGAAGCCGCCCTCCAAATAGCCTTGAAATATGACCTGATCTATGCTCAATCTGGTTATGTTTATACCGTTCTTCCTGACCTCCCCAGGCCCGGTGGCGCTAACGCCCCGGGGGCATCCCATTCCACCGACGGTATCGTTGGAGCCCTTTCCCATCTGTACGCTCAACCTCCTATGGGATATGGTCTCCCTCAGGGAGGGGCCAACACCTCCAGCACTCTTCCCCCTCCCGGTAGCATGTATCCAGGATACGGCATGCCTCCTCCTTTTGCCCAACCTCCTGCTTACCTCAATGTTGCCCGACCTAACCAATACCTTTATCCGCAGCCTGGTGCGCCAGCTCCTCCAGCATATTCACTTCCATCTCCCTTGCCTCCTCCAAACCCACAACAACACTTACAGCCCCCTCCAGGGAAAGTATTTGCACAGCAGGGCGCAGCTAATCCCCCTTATTCTCAAAGAAGGCGGAGAGGCAATCCAAACCAATCTGCCCCTGGTACCCGTGGACCCAATTCTGGTGTGGACCCTAACACTGCCAACCAGCAACAGGGCATTTATCCCAAGCCGGACAGGTCGTTTCGCACAAACAAGCCTTGTTCGTGTTGCGGTGTTTATGGTCATTATACCCATGATTGTCCCCTCTTACCCCAGATGCGGAAGATGTGGGAGTATCAAGCCACATTGCACGGACAACACGCCTCCCCTCATGCTCCTCCTAATGTGGCCACCACCCAACCAGCTGTGTTTAATGATCCTTTCCCTCAGCAAGGATTCGTGGCTACCCAACTGCCTGATAGCCAGGTCACCACTCCCCCTTCACTTTTTGGTTCCTCTGATTACCAGATCCTTATGATGCACTCCGATCCTTCCCCGACCATCGACCTTCACCTTCAAACTCGGTCTTGCCAGTACCCCAAGCCTCCTGCTCCGTCTGCCCCCAAGCCTCCTTCTTCAGGTTCTACAGAGCCTCTTTCGACATCCAGTGGCCCCTTACATATCCCTCAACCCAAAGTTGAGGTTCATACCAAGATTCCTAAGGGACCACTACGTCGAAACGCTGCTTCCGGTCGAGCTGCTCATTCGTATAATATAGTAGATGATTTGGCGCAATCCCCTGCTGCCATTTCCACACTGGAACTCCTCCAGTCGTGCCCTTCCCAAAAGAGGGCTCTACTATCTGCCGTGGGCGCTGTAGATCCTGCTGATGACCAAATGATTGTTTTCGACGCCACTCAATCGGACCATCCTCCTCTCCCTCCTTCCGTCGCTTTCCAAATCCCAGTCAAAATCCGGAACGCCAACGTGTCCCGGTGTATCATTGATGAAGGGGCATCCACCTGCGTGATGTCCGCTTCGGTTTGGAAACAACTTGGATCTCCTGAGCTGGCCCCTTCCACGATCACCCTTCGAGCGTGGGACGACCATGCCTCCCAGCCCATTGGCCTGTTTCGTAATTGTCCTATCACCCTCGCCGGTAAGACTGTTTGCGTTGACGTCGAAGTCATCGACGCCCCGCTAGATTACAACATTCTATTGGGGCGAAGCTACACCTATGCTATGTCCGCTGTCCCATCCGCGGTTTTCCGCAAGATGTCTTTCCCCCATAATGGAAAGATAGTCACCATTGACCAGTTGACATATCATGAGCCAAAATCTCAGACCTCACCTGAGACGACCATCTCTTCTGTAGCCAACAAGCAAACTGTCGATTCCTTGACCAGTGTCTGCCCCGGCGTTTACAAATATTCCTCCCTGCTTGGAACTTTCCCTAACCTTCCTCCTCCTCCCATCACTGATCCCAGCTCATCGAATGTTTGCATGATGCAATCGTCTCAGGCTGCCCGTAAGCGGCCTGCCTCAGCTAGCCAGCAACCTCCCCCTCGCCCTCCACAACCCGCTCCTAGCCATTCATCTCAGCCAGCCGGACCTCCTCCTTCTGGCCCTCCCCCTACAGCTGGTATCCCTGAACCCCTTTATCCTCCTGGATCGGTTCCTCCTGGCCTTAACCATCTCGAAGCCGTCCCTCCTGGTCATTACCCTGCTGGGCAGATCCCTTTCCTGGCTCCCCCTCCCAGAGTATATTATGTCCCCATCATGGCCACCCTCTCTCTCCCTAACCTGACCTTGGGTATACCGGTCTGGTACCTCGATCCCCCAGCCGCCACCCCTCTTGGTCACCCCAAATCCTACATGGCTTTGACACCGGTTCAACCGGTCCCCCTCGCTTCCTCTGTTGCCACTGTGCCCCCAGCACCTCCACAGGACCCTTCTCCTGTCGTGACGGCTCCCGGGAAGAAAGGCAAAGCTCGCAAAGGGGCACCTAAAGATAAGACCACCACGACTGACCCGGCCCCTCCTCTGCCCACAAAGCCCTGTGCCTTATGTGATGTCACTGATTATGCCACCCATGCTTGTCCCGAGTTGCCCCGTATTCAGCCCATGGTTAAAGTCCCGTTCCCCGAGTCTACGGTCCCTGAAGCCTCCATTCCTTCTTCGTCCGTAACCAAGAACCCCAAGACTCTCCGCACCAACAAGCCCTGCGCTTTGTGCGGCGTTCATGGCCATTACTCCCACCATTTTCCTCACTTGACGCATTACTGCGCCTCTTTAGAGGTGGTCCGAGAGTATGAGGTTGAAAAAAATCAATCTGCCTCTCCCATCCTCGCGCAGTATGTTTCAGGTCAGCCTGAGGATCCCCCCGCTCCCATCGACATTCCCCCCCTGATGTTCAGATGATGGAGTCTACTGTAACCATTCTTTACCTATCCTCCTCTGTGAGACACTTGGAGCCTAGCCCCCCTGCATCCTCCCCTGTTGTGTCACCTAACCACCCCTTTTCTACCCATACACGAGATCACTCCACCCGTGTCTCTGTTGACCTCCGCAGCCCGAGTCCTCACCATACTTCCGATAGCCCTCATATACCACCCTCTAGTTTGTATATGAGTCATAGTCATCCTTCTTCTTGCACTCCCTCCCCCAGTTGCCGCCCGATGTCTTCTGTGCACTCACGCTGCCTTCATTGCCTCTCCTCCCCTCATTTGTTGTCTTGTAACACCATTCCGCAGGACCTCCCGTCCACACCCTTTATCGGTTACGCCGATGGTGCAAGTCGTTACTCCCAGAATCTAGCCTTGGTAGGTTGGGCCATCTTCACCCCCTTGCATACCCTTGTTCTCTCTAACGGGGTCTGCATTGGTTCTGCCACCAACAATCAGGCCGAATATGATGCAGTGCGTGGTCTCTTAGCCGATGACCTCTTCCATCACATCCTCCATCTGCACGTTCGTCTGGATTCCCTACTTCTTGTCATGCAACTAAATGGTGTTTATCGTGTGCATAACCCTGTGCTGTTTAGACGCTATTTACGAGTGAAACTCTTGATACGTGCATTTGAAACCATAACTTTCAACCATGTACCTCGAGAACATAATCACTATGTAGATAGTATTGCAAACCATGTTCTAGATTGGCATTTATCACACGCATTTCATACAAGACAATAACATTCATAATCATTAAAAATTATGCATATCCATAATATGTGTCGCAAAACATGTGTTTAGAGTCCATCTACTCTGATACATATGACATGCCCATAGCATGTTACAAAAAACTCAAAACTGGGGGCACCACTTGCCCCTACATACACACTAGGGGGCACCACATGCCCCACACCTAATCACTATCTGGCGGATCCCGAGCCAATGGCTCTGCCCCTGCAGCCTGTAGATCATGTATTCCCTGACCGGCTATCGCCATGCACCGCATGACCCCTCGCCATTCCGAGGGTAGACCAATACATGGCTCTATGTACTGGTCGTCTAAGTCCTGCCACCCGCGCTCTGATACTCCGGTCAGCAGCCTTTCGCATCTACGGCGGATGTCCTCCAGAAGGGCGGCTGCATCCTTATTTTGCGCTGCTCTCGACCCACTCGGACCTGCAGCTCCAGCTGCTACCGGTCATCCCATATATCCGGCCGGTTTTACCGGCGCTATATCTGCATACCAACAGTACATGAGTCAGTACCCTAGCTACTATTCAAAACACTGTAACATGCCCATACAAGAATAGCAATCTGTCACTTACCATCGGGCCCCCAGACTCGACCAGGCGGAAGTGGCAGGTCCGGGTCTCCACAGTAGCTCATCCCACTATAGGGATAGTCGTCTATGTACAATGGCATCTGATCCCAATGGGCAAAAAACTTAGGTCGAAACACTCGCCCGACCGCCCCTCCTCCTCCTCTGCACAGTAGTCGTCCCCAACGGCGCATCCTGGGCTCTCTCGGGCCCCCATCTGGAAGTTGTACACGAGGCCTCAAGGTCGGGATCTTCTCAAAGAAGAAGGCGCACAGTAAAGTCCCATATGAGCAATCATGGTTCACCTGCCGCTTGCATAGCGACAACTATCGCTTTAGCAAAACCAACATCATTTGGGCCCACCCATAGTAGGTCCCACCCAACACACTCTCCACTATCATCATCTGCCCCCCAGTGATGTGATGGAGCGCCTGGTTGCCCAGGATATGCAGCACAGCTGCGGCCACTGCACGGGTTTCTAGCCTCTATAGATCCCCGACCGGTATTCGAGTCCCCTTGACTTGGAGACCCGGTCGACAATGACGCTCCACAAACTCCATGATATGCCACCCCCGCAGCAACACTGGCTGTGTGTTTCCCACCATCCCCAGTGGCGGGAGACCAGTCAGGAAATACACGTCCTGGACCGTCAGTTCGATCCTGTGCCCCTGCACTACAAATACCTCCTGATCTGGATCCCAGTAACTGATAATCCGGGAAAATAACGGTTCTCCTGCTCTCATCAAAGGGTTCTCCAAAAACTTGAGAACCCCAAACCTGGCCAGTGCACGACGGACGCCCTGATCCGCCTGGATCTCTGCCCGTAGTGTCCCCAGGTCTCTTTCTCTCCAGTTAACCCGTAAATCTGCCATACCTGCACAAACACATCATTTTTTTCAGCTTACAGATCGGGAAAACCATAACCAAACACCAAAACCCAACTTCCAGCCATAAAACAACACCAAAACCCCCTCATCTCCCAGGTCACAGTTTTCTGCCCATTTCTGGGACAGGTCGCACTTTTCTGCCTGAAACCTGATTCCCATGTCACACTTTTTGGCCCAAAAAGTGCGACCCAGCTGTAGAGATGAAGGAGGGGCTGTTTCTGGGATTCTGGGCCCTAAACTGAAAATTTAATCCATAAAAATGCAAGAGAAAGGTTAGACCTCTTACCTGCAACTGACGGATCGCGATTCCAACGGTCGGTTTGTCTGCTATGTTCGCCGCAAGATTTAGGGCCTTCTCTCCTCTCTACATTCACCACAACAACAATAGCAAATGAGTGATTTTGGAGGGAAAACTGCCTTATTAAAAGAGAACCCCTGTTTCTTCTTTCGTCTGCTGCGACCACACCGTAGCTCCGTTTGACGAACCATCTATACCGTTGGAAATCTCTCACCGAGCCCTCAAATGGGTATCTATTATTGTTTTGTGATCTGATACTTCACCAGGACACATTTTGTCCAAGAAGGGTCACTTCACCTCTCCTTAAAATCGAATTTCCTCACTTACGACACTTGTACTTGGGGCACCATCTTGCCTCCTTACTTGTCCTTGTTCATGCCGATCTTCGTCATGAGTTCCCATCATGTACTCATGTTTCCACGGTCCCCCATTGGGGCCTTTACTGTGTGGCAGCACCATCGAGTCGCCCTTGTTTAGAGCATCCAAGTTGAGTCATCATTCCCTCCATGGAGTCTATACCGAGTCCCTTTGTACCCCACTATAGCCCTCCATCCATCATTGATTGGTCTCTCTCTTGCGTCGCACATTATGACCTTCAGTTTCACTGTCCCCCATCCCTGATGATGTTGTGTCAGTCGCTGCCATGTCATTCATGCCCTTTATGCTCTAGCAAGGGAAGTCGTCCATTAGCTACTCAGTCCTTTCCACTTCACTATCATCATTAGTATCAGTCTGTCCGTCGCTCTACTCTTTTCTCTCGTGCCTTAGTTGAGGGTCTCTCATTGCCTCAACTATGGCGGACCTCCTTCTGTCGACATCAGCTCATTTATTCCAGAAGACAGGTCTAGAGGGCGGTGTACCTTGGTTCCAGCTTCCACTCTTGTTCAGTGCCTCGGATCAGGCAAAGGGATATCTCCTTTCCCTTTGGCTTGATTGTTTCTCCAGCTCCTTCAGCATGATCGAGATTCATATACTTGATGGTCCAGTGATCCAGCAACAGCTCTTGATGATTCCCGGGTGTGTGTGAGATGTTTCAACCCTCATGAGGGGATGGCCCTGCAGGTAGCCCCCCACATGCCCGGATGACCTCTTCTTTGCAGCCTTCGATGTAGCTCCAGATATTTGATGATGTTGGCCATAGCCACTTGCAGCGCCTCTTCGATTTGCATGTATCAGTCAGATTTTGTGAGCCCTTCCCCATGTGCAGGGGGCATTTCGGTTGTATTTGTATCTCATGTACTCAGATATTATTGTACAAGTCTTGGCTGTTATCCCAGGCATAGCATGTATGTGGGATTCCTCATTGTATTTTTATCCGGCTCATGATTATGCCAGCTGTATTTTATGGTTCGGTCCCTTGTTTACTGGACACACTATTCTTTTGTACTTTGTCTCGGCGGGCATAGGTATGCCTCCCCCGCCACCTTCAACACAGGTACCCTCTCATAAAAAGAGACTTGTTTGCACCTGCGAGTCTTGTCTCCTCAGGGTCTAGTCCTTTAGCACACTATCTACCTCACCTTTCTCTCTCTGACTTCCCTTTTTTTGTCTAGTGATTGAGTTCTTTCAATGTACTTCGGTCATACGATTTGCTCCTGACACTCGTACGTTGGGGGGCAATCTGTTACACCATTTTTTGGTCATCTAACCTATTATCATTAGATGGACCCAAGTATACCATGTAAGACCAATTTTACCCTAAGTAAAATTGCCTTCACTATGTTAAAACAGGAAACCCCAAAAGGAAATATTAAACAAACCTATATTTGTTTGATTTTCCTCATGGAATAATTAATTAAACCATAATTTAATTATTATTCCCAGTCATCTTTAACCCAAAATCAAAGAAATTAATTAGATAAACCTTTATTTATCTTATTATTTTCTAGGAATAATTATTTAAACCTTATTTAGATGATATTCCTTGTTAAATATGACTAAATCACCCACAAATAATTAAATAAATCACTATTTATTTAATTATCTTTCAACCACTTCCTTAAATAATTAAATAAATCATTATTTATTTGATTATCTTCTAACCGCTTCCTTAAAAAGATAAATAAATCATTTATTTATTTATTTTTGACAAATCAAGGGATTTGACCCAAGTCAAACACCTTTTCCCTCCAACAAATATAATAAAATATTCCATAAAAAGTGGATTTAGATCTGGTTAACCCATGCACCAAGATCTAGAATGACCCAATATTTTGTTATAAATAGGAGGGTTTTTCCTACCATTCTTCACCTTTGTTGCCTATTAGATCACTCTGGATCTATACACTTGGTCACCATTTTCTGCCATTTGCTGTGTGAGAGCTCCCTTTGAGTTCCATTCTTTGTGTGGGTTTTCTACACCAACAAGAGAGAGATTTTAGATCTGAAGTGCTGAGGACTTCCAAGAACCCATCCCACTGAGGAGAATTGGATACGCCTTCTTGTTTTCCTCCCAGGTGCCCAATTAATATAAAAATTCTTTCAAAAATTGTTCTTGTCTTATCTATTGGTATATGGAGCAAACCCTTGTTTTTTCTGCTTAATGTCTTTCCATGCATAGATCTGGTTTTTGCAGCTCTTTTATGTTCAACTAACCGCAGATCTGAAGATATTGGCAACCACTTTTGTTGTTAGGGCTATTAGTTATGCGTAGCTAAAGTGGTCCTTTTTCGTACACTTCGACAAAGGATTCATACTAACATAAACCTCTCCAAATATTGTTGAGATAAATCTGTTGACTAATAAACTTAAAAAAAAAACAAAAATGGTTGCAGAGTTAGAAACAGAATATTTGGAAACTCTGTAGTCTAACAATTAAAGTTTTCCAAAAGGGCTGGCCCCTTTAGAAGAGTTGTTTTATTTCAATGATGTGGCCAAGAAACCGAAACTAGAGCCTATGGAAACTGAAGTTGAAGAGTGTAATATAGGAAGTGAACTAAAACCTATGATTATCAAACTGTCTAAGACTTTACCAGCTCACATCAAACTCAAATACATAGAGTTGTTTAAAGAATTTTCTGATGTTTTTTCACGGAGTTATGAGGATTTGAAATCCTATGACACTGAAATAATTCAGTGCAAGATACCTTTCAAGGAAAACCAAAAGCCATTTAAACAAAAACTACGCAGAATAAACCCTGTTCAGTTACCTTTGGTTGAGAAGGAAATCAAGAAAATGTATGAAGCTAGGATTATTGTCCCTATTAGATATTCTGAATGGGTGTCTAATTTAGTGTCAGTTAGGAAGAAAAAAGGAGAGATTAGGCTTTGTATAGACTTTATATACTTAAACAAAGCTTCATTTAAAGACAACTACCCTTTAACCAAGACGGACCATATTTTACAAAGGGTAGTTGGTTCTAAAAGAATTTCTTTGCTAGATGGCTATTCAAGATACAATCAGACTTTAGTACATCCTGATGATCAATTAAAGACAACTTTTACTACACCTTGGGGCACTTTCATGTATGTGAAAATTCTCTTTGGTCTAATGAATGTTGGTGCTACATTCCAGAGAGCCGTGGACATTGCATTCTCGGAGGAATTGGGCTTCTTCATCATTATTTACCTTGATGATGTCATTGTTTTTTCCAAGACAGATGAAGAGCACTTAGAACACTTAAGAATAGTATTCGAGAAATGCATAAAGTTTGAGATATCTTTAAACTCAAATAAAACACTATTTGGTCTCCAAGAAGGTAAACTTCTTGGGCACATCATTTCAGAAGAGGGGATAAAGATAGACCCAAAGAGGATCGAGGCTATATTGCAAATCACTCATCCTCGGAACATCAAGGAACTTCAATCTTTCATTGGAAAGATTAATTTCTTGAGAAGGTTCATACCCAACTTGGCTGAACTCCTTATAAACATTACAAACATGCTGAAAAAGGAACAAGGAGTTAAATGGACCTTGGAAGCAAAGAAATCTTTTGAGTTGGTAAAACAAGCATTAACCAAAACACCAGTTCTAATAAGTCCTAATTTTTCAAAAGAATTTTACATTTTTTCATTTGCTTCAGAACATGCAATAGCTAGTGTTCTATTGCAGAAAAAGCCACAGGTACAAGAGAAACCTATTTCATTCTTTAGCAAGGCTTTGAGAGATGCTCCTCTGAAGTACAACATCATGGAAAAGAAAGATTTTGCCTTGGTCAAAGCTTTAAAAGACTTCAGAGTTTACATTATTCAATCCCATATCATTTCCTTTGTCCCAAATTCAGTTGTGAAAGACATTCTAACACAGGACCCGGATGGAAAGAGAGGTAAGTGGATAGCTGTGATACTTGAATATGATTTAGATATCAAGCCCCATAAACTCATCAAAGGCCAAGGTCTAGCTAGATTAATGGCTGAATCAAATTTTGAAGTTCTTGATATAAATATGATAAATGCTTTAGATGAAAAAGAGGAACTGTCAACTCCCATTGTTGAAGATCATTTTATGAATTCCTCTTGGTATGCTAATATTTTATATGTTTTGCTTAATTTGAATACACCTCCTGGTTTATCAAAAACGAAGGCGAGGTTCTTAAAGCTAAAAGCTGTAAACTACTGAATTATAGATAAATGTCTTTATTGGAAAAATGCAAGTGGGATACTGCTTAAATGTTTTCCTTAGAATGATGCAGAGAAGGTTAAGCATGAGTTCCATGAAGGAGAATGTGGAGGCCACCTCTACTGGAAGACAACAACCAACGAAATCCTTAGCGTTGGTTACTATTTGCCCACTCTCTTTCTAGATGTACACAAGATGATCATTTCCTGTCATAAATGCTAACTCTTTGAAGGAAAAATAAAGTTTCTTCGTTACCTTTGCATCCAATCATTGTTGAAGCTCCTTTTCAACAGTGGGGACTTGACTTCATAGGAGAAATCCATCCACCCTCATCTGCCCAACATAGATGGATTCTCACTACAACAGACTACTTCACCAAATGGATAGAAGCCATCCCTTCTAGACAAGCCAATGATTCTGTTATCATAAAATTCATTGAGACTCATATCCTCTCTAGATTTGGCTGTCCTAGGAAGATCATCACTAATAATGCAGCTGCATTTGGATCCAAGAATATGGTTGAATTCTATCACAAATATCAGATTACATTGGGTCATTCTACTGCTTATTATCCTCAAGGTAACGGGCTTGCAGATTCCTCAAACAAAATTTTGGTGAACATAATCAAGAAATTGCTGGAGGACAACAAGAAGTCTTGTCACACAAAGCTAGTGCATGCACTATGGGCTGACAGATTAACACTTAAGAAATCTATTGGAATGTCACCCTATCAGCTTGTGTATGGTACAGATGCAATTTTTCCAACCAGCCTCAGTGTGCCAATTATGAAGTTGATTCAAGAGGTGAAGACTGAAGAAAATGACATGATTAGAAGAATAAATCAGACCATACATCTTCAGCAAACCAGAGAGGAGGTTTATAGTAGAGCATTACAAAAGAAAGAAAGCATCAAGAAGCTTTTTGATAGAAGAAAAAATGCCACCAATTTCAATGTTGGGGACAAATTTTTAAAGTGGGACTCAAGGAGAGAAGACAAGGGCAAGCATGGGAAATTTGACAACTTATGGCTTGGCCCTTATCTCATTCATTCTGCTACTGGTAACAATGCTTATTTCTTGCAGGAGTTGAATAGAGCTAAACTGTTTGGGGGTCCTGTCAATGGCAGGATGCTTAAACATTACTTCTCTTGATCCTATCATGTTTGGAAGCCCTTTTATCTTTTTTCTCATTATAAATATTTCATCCATCATTGCATTCAAAGTTATAAAAATAAAAAATACAAAAACAGTAAAAGAAAGAAAAGAGGGCAGATTGTAAAAACAAGAAAGGTACAGCCCCATACCAAAAAAGAGAAACAAAAATCTGAAAGTGTGCAAGCTCAAATGCCACTCCTGAAAAACACACTCCTAGTTAGTCATACAACTTAATCATGACTAACTAGTTTTAAATTTACCGCTGATAGGTTAGTGAAATCAGATTTTCCAAACAGCTTAATCTTGGCTTATCAGTTAGGTAGATTAGGATAGAAAATAAAGGTTCAAACAAGCTCAAAATCCGAACCTCGGTTTTCAAAAGAAAGAATGACTCTAATTTGTTTAAACCATGAGTCAAAAAACAGAAGTAAACTGGTTCTAATAAACCCAAAATCTGAACCAGTCAACAAAGAAAAAACAGCTCGAATAAACTCAAAAACAGAGCTGAAGAAAAGAGAAGGATCTGCTGAAAACTTTCAGATCTTAAGCCTTCACCATTTTGATTTAATTTTCTGCAAATAACAATCTATGTGCAGCTTGTTTTTATTCCATAGATCAACAACAAGTTAGACTTTTCAATCCTGACATGGATGCTTTTAAATTTCTATTTTAGAAGTTAGAGAATAAAAATCTGTTAGACTGTTTAATGCTAATAGATAGTAGTTAGGGAGAGAAGGGTATGAACTCAACTGTTTAATCTGAGTTCATGGAGAAATAAGAAGTAGATTTAGATTATTTTTTTGCTTTCAAAAGAATAAAATGTTGTGAAAGAGTTTTCCAATCCAAGTGCACTCTGAAAGAAGAAAAAATGTTAGATCATTAGGATTGGGTAGGTAGAAAGCTTGGTTTGATAATATTCCATTGTCTTTCATGGCTGCTAACATTTTCAGAGAAAAATAAGATCATCCAAGTGAAGAAAGTTGTAGCCCAATGGATGAGGCACTGATCAACCCCTTAGAGAGTACAAGTCTAAAGTTCTTGATGCCTTCAAGAAGGCACCATCCCCATGTGGAGCCACTGTTGGCCACCTATAAAATTTGTCATATCAAATGGTGGCCAAATCATTTTTTGAAGTCTTCAAGAAACAATTCTATTGCCAAATTGTTAGTTCTTGAAGTCTTGTGAAGATATCTTATCCTTTGATTAATCTTCACTGTTGTTTCCCTTTTAAACTCTGAAATTCTGCTGTTATCCTAAAGACAAGACTACTGCAAAAACTCCATTTTTCCTCATTTTTCCCCTCCTTTCACTCATTATTAACCTCCATTTCATCCCCTTTTTCCTCACGAAAATTCCTCCATTTTCATCATTTTAACCTTCAAAATCACTTTAAGACCCTTTTAAAATCATTTGGACTCCTTCCATTGGTTTTAAAAAGCCTTATTTCCTCTACCAAAAACCTCATTTTCCCTTAAAAACTCTGTTTAAAAAGCCAAAAAATAGTATTTTTAACTAAAGCTTTAGCCCCCTTCGACTAAGCTCTCAACCACTTCTCCACCATGCGATTTGGCACTGGAACCAAGTGCAAAGGCCAAAAGCGCTTATCACAATCGGAACTTTCGACGAGCGCATGGCTTTTTGTTTCATAAAGCTTCCGATGCGATTGGCTCCTTTGTATATAAACCCCCGATCCCTTGCTTCCTTTGTAAAGCCTGGAGCCCACAATCGGGTGCTAGAAACATTATATAAACCCTTCCCAATCCAATTTTCCCTTTTTATTTCATAAAAACCCACTTTCCTATGTTTTTATTTAAACCCGCCGTTTCATTATTTTGAAGGAAAAGGACCGTTGATATTTTCCCCAATCGACGATCAATAAAATCTCGCATCGGATTTTTTTCATCGGGCGCATTTGAAAGGCCCCTCCCTTGTTCTGATTCCGATGATCCCCCTTTGTTATAAACCCCTCAACCACTTCCCCACCATATACCCAAAAGCCCCGTAATCGGGCGCTAAACCTCATATAAAACCCCTCCCCGATACAAAATATCCTTTTTATTTCATAACAAATTCGATTTTATTATGTTTTAAAGGGTCTCTCCGGTTCATGGTTTAAACCATTAACCTACTATTGATCCTAAAAAAATCAACAATCTGCGCATTCTCGCATCGGAGATTTCCTTCGGACGCAATTAAATGTTTTATTTCTCTCTCCCGATTGGAAATCTCCCGATGAATTCTCCGTCGTTGATCTCCCCCGCTAGACCCAGATCCGACGACCCACATTGTTCTTCCCCAAAGCCTATCCTTCCACATTCGGCATTCTTAAATAAATGTCCGCCGTTGATCTGATCCTCAGATCAACAGCCCTCATTCAATCGCATCGGAGATTTTTTGTGCTCCTTTCCTCTCTCCTCCTCCGATTGTAAACCTTCTTATTGCATCTGGGCCGTCCATGCACCCAGATCTGAAGGTCTAGATCGATCCTCGCAAACTTATTTAAATTCATGAACCCCCGCTTTATAAATTTTTTTGGGGAAGTCTCCACCATTGATCTCTACAGATCAACGACTCGCATTGGCCCTTTCTCTGCCCGACCCTGCCTCATATATTATTTCACTAGCCCCAAGATGGGATCTGGGCCGTCCATATTGAAGATCCAATGGCCCAGATTCATCCTGACAGACCCAAATCCTTTGGATCTTTCCTTCCTCCATATCGAATCTTAGCCGTTCATTCCTTGATCTGATGGCTCAGATTGAAACTGCCTTCCCCTGCCCCCACCTCGTTTTGCCCGCGCATCTTGTCATATCGCACTCCAATCTCCACCATTGGATCTACCCACCTGTGATCCAATAGCCAAGGACCTATATCACGTGATTTGAAGCCCGAACGATAATTTTTCAAAGTTACGCGATATGGGCGGTTTCTAAATTACACGTGTCAGGCTCTAACGCATATCGCGTTTGAAAAGTTGAAACTTCTTTCCTCCATTTTTGTTGCGCGAAATTGCCCTTCCCATTTACACTGCATTCCATCACATTCATTCTCCACCGTTGATCTCTGCAGATCAATGGTTCCAGTTTAATCCAGCCATTACATTATCGCCCTCCTCCATTCTCCAAGGAACTTCATAGATCAACCTCAGCCGTTGATGTCCGTGGCCTATCTAATCCGACGGCCCAGAATCCTCTAAGAAACCCCAAATTTCATCCATGCCTTTCTCCCTGCCGATTAAGGTTTTTTTCCCATTTTTCTTATATTTTATGCCATTTCATTATAAAGTGTCCCCTCCGCTTTATATATTTATGATTGATCTCGACCATTGATCAACACAGATCAACGCCCTGGACTTAATCTCTTGCATCATTCATCCAACCGACTCTCCCTTTTAACCGTTGTGAGAAATCTCTGCCATTGGATGCTTTCATCCAACGACCGTGACCTAACCTCAACCTCTGAAGCAGTCTAAACCCAAAATATGCAGGATTTTCTTAATATTTCTTTGTTTGTGCAGGTTTTAAAGGTTTTTCAAATGTCTTAAAGGAAAAATGAAAGCTGAGGATGAAAATCCTCCAGGCCTTCATTCATCAAAGAATATCCATCTACAGGGTTCAACATCATGTTTTATCAGTGCCTCATGAGCACTCGTGCCGTTATAAAGCCCCTGTAATGCATGCACATCAACAAAACATAGTAAAGCTTAAATAAATAGAGAGTATCAGTGTTAAAGATCCATTCACAGAATTAAAGATGATTTACATAGTTTGGAGGGATTACAGCTAAAATCGACAATTAAAAGCCTAATCCACTCAATTAAACATAGTTTGAAGAATAGAAGATAGAATTTATGCCTGATTATGCCTAATACACAGAATTAAAGCAAATTAACAGTGTTTAAAGAAAAAAAATAGTATCTATCAGACCGAGAAGCCTCCACTACCACGTTAGAGGCTAATTGAATCCTTTCAGCTACCAAATGCCACCTGTACCCTCAAAGCATTCAAAGAGGCTGAGTTATGACTAGAACAAAAGATATTTTCCTCAATACAGCTGAACAGTTATTCCAAGTGTGGAGCGATAAAAAGGGTCTCTTTCACCTCTAATTACCTTCAAATTAATTATCAACCCAGGGACGACTTTTTATCTCAAGAGTGTACTCAGTCTGAGGCGACTATTTACTCAAGAGTAATGTTTTGCAGTATAGTGCTTAAAATCCAAAAGTAAATGAAAGCTGGAAATAAAATCTACTTACAACAAAGCACTTTAAGACTTAAATCATGCATTCGGAAAAATAAGCAATGTATCAGTCAAGGGTTCGGCAGCGATAACCCATCCCTTCGGAAACTGATGGAAAAGAAATTAGAGCATAGACCACGGGTCTGGGAGCTAGACAGTGAATGCCAAAGCTCACTACAGCCTTAGATCGTCTCTCACACCAAAACAACAAATGCGAGTAAAATGGAACGGCAGATAAGAAATGGAACAACAAAGTAAATGAGCAGCAAACTGTAATTAAAGGAATCTGAACAACAAACTCTAATTAATGGAAATCAATAGCAAAGCCAAATTAATAGCAATCTTTACTCTAAGAATAAATCGGACAGCACACGGAAATAGAACAACATTGATTAATGATGGAATATGAAACAACGTTGGAAAGTCAAATATAAATACACAATGACTTAACACACGGCACACCTTAATAGTAATCTGAGTCTGATACCGCAAGTATTAACCCTGGTTAGAAAGGGTAACGATTACAATTCATAATGGAACCACAATGTCAATTGAATAGCAATCGTATGAAGTATAAACCATAGAAAAATACAGTAATACCAGCTTAAGAAGGTTACAGCTTGGTTACTCTGCAATTAAATAATAATAACGTTATGTGGAGAACAGCAATGTTACATTAACAACTTTAAAGGAATAGCAATACGTTAGAATGCACATTACGATTTTCTTGTTGCAGAGAACGAAATAGGAAATATAACAGAGCTGTAATAAAACACACCAGATTACTGATTCAAGCTGATAAGCAAAACCACACATAAATCAAAGAGATAATATACAGCGGCAAGTGTCCTCCGGGGCCGGGCCCTTAGCCTCCAAGGGAACACCGCCTTAAGTTAATCCAGACGCAGAGATGAGAGAACCACCAAGCTTATATTAATGCATCGGACAGAAGTACAATGAACCAGTTCTCACGAGACTCAATAATCAGAATTGATGTTTTAACAGAAAATTACATAAAAACGTATCTCCAAATCATCCCCCTCTCTGATCTCTGTTCTGATTTAAATAAAGAGAGATCAGAGAGCAGTTACAATAAAGATAGGTACAACATGATTTCTATTACAAAATTAGATTGTTTCCAACCAATTGATCAACAAGAAGAAGGCGAATTTGGCTTTGCAGCTGAGATTTGGAGGACGGCCGCAATAACAGAACTGAGAAAATCGTGCTTAAAGAACTCTGTGAATCTCTCAACACAGGCCGAATTTGGGCAAACTGTTCTTAATAAAGTTAATTGGTTCCGTTCTGGACAAAACCCATGTTCCGGATTTTCCAGATTCGTCTTCATTTGCTCAGAATCGCAACCGCAAAACTGTCACTCCTTATTCCAGCGCATTTCTGAGTTGGCACCTTTAATGATCAAATCTTCAATCTGGAAATTACCTTGGAGGCTAAAAATGGTGAATAATGTTATAACCAACTTATTAAAACTATCATTGATAAAATAATTCATAATCATCAATTTATTAGAAATAAAGGAGAATAAATAACATTCATTCATAAGAGCATAAATCATTATAAAATGGATTTAAATAATAAATTATAATAAATGACGTGATGAAGAATGATAGAAATGGGTGGAATAAGCGTTCACAAGTGATAATAATAATGGCATATTAACGGCCCAACATACCCCCACACTCAATATGTTTCATGTCCTCATGCAACGAAAACCTGAATATATTGCATGTCTTCCCAAGAAAAAACCCATGTGTTAACCAAGCAATAAAAAAATTTGTTCATCCCAGCTCATGAAATGGATAGAACAAATGAATGCTTCCTTAATTGATGAATACTCTTGATGAAGGCATAACAATTTTTACATTGACGTTCAAGTTATGTGCATATGAAGTTGCAGTAAAATATGATATAAGTGACAGCAACCTTCATTAACCATTTTCCCAAAAATTACAAACCAGCTTTTGCTGAAACATTGCAAGTAAATTTGTAATATATGAATGCCTTTATGATCCAAGAATCAGATCGTTTTGATGCACGGATCATGAGATATAAACAAAAATGGCTGTAGGTGAGAGTGCATGATTTCCGAAATTTTATGAACCAATTTATCTTGAAATTATCTGGGTATGTGTATTTTAACAATATGTCTGTGTTTTCCAGAGATCACAAGAATTGAGTTCATAGTTTTAAAAATATTATGGAAATCAATTTCTACACTGAAATTGTATGCCTTAGATGAGAAAGAAAATAGAAAACATCCATCATGCATAGCAATTCCTCCCCCTCTCTGAAAAATTAGCATGCCCTCATGCGATGCTAGAAAACAAATAGAGGTGGTTGCTACCAGCTGTTGAATTCTATGCTTGGTGTAAAACAACATGGAATAATGGAGGTGTTGAGAGTGAATAAGAATAGCAATGGATGATAAAGAATATGAATGGCATAGTCATAAGAAAGAAATGAATGAAAGGAACACTCTCCCATACTCGAAAATGAGATGCTGCTGAAAAAGGGAAAGTGGTAAAGATGTGGAATGAAGGATGATAAATAATGCTCAAAATGGATTTTTATGAAATTCTCCTAAATTCGTAATAAATCAGAAAATTATGCTATTTTACCTCAAGTTTTACCTCCAAAAATGAAAAATGTGGAATGACATATATGGACTGGCATTTGTTGAAGCTGATGTAGGCAGAGTTGGTGCTGAAAGTGATACAAAAGGTGGAATCCAGGTAAGCACATCATGTCTGAAGAATTGTTCACGTGCGCGAGCCTCTTCTGTTAAGTACAATAGTGTGGTCATGCTATGAAGAGAATTCTGCCCATACTTGTTGTTCTCCTGTAAACAAAGCACTAGTTTGCATACAATGTTCTTGAATCCATAGTGTTAGTTTGAAAGAGCAATAGATTCGGATGCATGCAAAAAGTTCAATCAAAAAAACTTTTGTCTACATGCAATACTAATATTTTGGCAAATCAACAAGTGATGGCAGAGTGCAGTAATCATATCGCATGCAATCCCATAATGCATACATTCCCCCCTCTAATTGGAAAAGGAATTCCATGACCATAAAGCATATGAGAGGTGTTGTGCTGATGGAAAGGCAAGGGAATGAACAATATAGTAGTAAATGAAGCAGAGTACACATATCAATGATAGGATAGCGGGAGTTATGGTTATAATGAGAGCAGAGTGTGTAAAGATAGTTATGAATAAGAGATAGGACGCTTTGAATTGATGATAGGTGATGAAAAAGAGAAAAAGAACAACAATATGCCAAAAAGATGCTTTACTGATAGTATGCTAGCTGAAAATGATGCGATTGATCATAAAACAAATTCCCATGCATAAAGGTTCAAAACAGGGAAAAAGTTAAGGAAATAACTTCTCTGATAAAAAGAAAAAAATAAGAAAAAGGTATTATGATAATAATTGACGATAAGATATAACTTCAATACCATAAGCAGAGCCGCTGCTGCCAGCAGGCGTCCATAGCCTCGGCAGGGTTGCTGTTTAACCCATATGAGCCAGGATCCTCAAATTATAAATGGAGAGTTACAACGCTGTTCTACAGAAGAGATCAGTGTGCTGGCGTGGTAACCAGATAACCACACTGCCATTCACTGGGATGTAGCAAAAGTGATCAGGCCGGCTCGTGATGAGACCTCCTGTTCCAAGGATAATTTGACTATCCAATGGATCATAACCCTGGTGTGGTGGCCATAATGGGAATGTCACTTTCTTACAACCTTATGAACATGGTAGGTTGGCTCGTAATGAGACCCCCTATCCTCCATCTGTGAACAAAATTTTGTTATTACACAATTTTATGATAAAAAGAGGGAGGCTCAGTACTCCTTAAGAGCAGGGATGGTGGAAGAAGTTGAACATGTCAATAGAAAAATATACCCACAATCTCATTTATTACAGACAGAGAAGATTATAATCCAGAAGGGTGGAACCAGCATGGTATTAAGATGATCAATCAATATCATGTTCAACAGAAAACAATGCAGTAAAGTAGTATATAAATAATTGTGTCCCTTTTGAAAATAATCTATCATCAAGGAGTTGTCCTGTTAAAGATTATAACGTGAATGATATTAACTCGCTTCAATAGAATCCATAATTCTTGTCCTTATAAAAATAGTGTACTTCAGGCCATGAAGGGGAATCAGTCAAATGGTTGAGATGAACTAGGAATAGTCCCACAAGAGGAAGAAAAGGTTGCTCTCAAAAATACTCCCAAAGGGTTTCTCTTTTGAATGAACAGCAAAAACACTCAAAAAGTGGTGTTCCTTAAAGGAAATGCAAAAAAAAACAAAAATACACACAAAAAAAGTGTGAAAATGAAAATGTCCTTCCTTTGGGAAAATGAACAGCGAAAAACTAAAAGTGTCGTTCCTTTGGAAAAGGAACAGCAGAAACGCAAGTGCCGTTCCTTTGAAAAAGGAACAGCAAAAACGCAAGTGCCGTTCCTTTGGAAAAGGAACAGCAAAAGCACACGTGCCGTTCCTTTGGAAAATGAACAACAAAAATGAAAAGTGCAAAAGTGCTATTCCATTCGGAAAGGAACAACAAATCGTGAAAGTGCAGAAGTGTTGTTCCATTTGAAAAGGAACAACAAAACGTAAAAGTGTAAAAATGGTGTTTCATTCGAAAAGGAACAGAAAAAAGTGGAAATGCAGAAGTGCTATGCCATTTGGAAAGGAATAGCAAAACATGAAAATGTAGAAGTGTTGTTCCATTCGGAAAGGAACAACAAAAAGTGGAAGAGCAGAAGTGCTGTTCCATTCGGAAAGGAACAACAAAACGTGAAAAAGGAACAGCAAAAAGAGTCGTGGAAAAGGAATGGAAAAATGACCCGTGACAAAGGAACAACAAAATGAATTGCTGACCAAAAAGGTGTTGTTCCTTTGGAAAAGAAATAATAAAACGAAATTGTTGTCCCTTTGAAAAAGGAACAGCAAAAACGACAAAAGTGCACACAAACGTTGTCCTTTCAGAAAAAGAACAGCAAAAATGCACAAGCATGAAATGCAAGCACGCAAAGAATGAATTAGTTGTTCACTGTATTGATGCTGAGGATGGGTCACAGTTTGAATGAAGCAACACCTGAAACACAAAATATAAAAAAATATCAGAAAAGAAACAATGTTTTATTTAAAAACAATATGTAAATAACTAAATTAAGTTACAACAGCTATGATGTTATGTCAAAAAAATGATCTCTTTGAAAAATGTTTTGGCAACAGTGATAAGACATGAATCTTCAGATTGAAATCAATTCTTCATTTCTTCTATTATGAATCCGTTGGGTAATGACTTAGATGAAATTCCTTTGTTTCGTTAAATTTTTTTTTCAAGAATCACTCGTCCATAAATTGACCTTCTTTATTTTCCCAGGACCTGCAAAAAAGCGAGTGTCTACCTGCAATAAAACATTAAATCATGGAGAAAGAGAGGTGATCGGGCTCCCCTAATCCAAGAATAATGCAAAAAACAACAAGTAGTTACTCTATATAACAAATCCATTGAGAAAATAACAAAGTAAAATTTATTTGTCACCTGCGGGAGAGCAGTGGTCGACCATACTATCCAGCAGTGTTTTAATCACAACTTCTTTGTTTTTCATCGAAATTGAGTGATTCAAAGCCAAATGAGAGCTAATTCAAAGGTTTATCTCCAGTAGCAACAGGTTTTAAAAATTCAATGCTATGATATGTCAAATTTGTTTAGAACAACCTGCATAATAGAGTCATTTTCGATCTAGACCAACGATTGATATTTCAAGCATAGATTCTTCGTTTGATGTCGGATTCAAATGATTCAAATTGGAAATGAAAGTAGATTCATTTATTTATCTCCAATAGAAACATGTTTTGAAGAAAAGAAGAATTGATAAGTCAAACACTGTAAGGAACATCCGGAAAAACAGAGTTCTAAGGGTGCTGATTTACGATAGACAGTCAGTATTTTGATCATAACTTCCCCATACGATATCGAAAATGAGTGATTCCAATTGAATTGTAAACTAGATTCATAGGGGAATCTACCATAGAAACAGGTTTTAAAAATTCATTCATTTAGACCTCCAAAAATTGACTGTCCCAACTCTGTTCCTGAGCTGCCCGCTAGACATCCGGTCAATGTTTTGGTTCTAACTTTTTCGTTTCAAATCCAAATTGACTGATTCAAATTGGGTTAGAAAGTATACATCAAGGGCTACCTAGGGTAGAAACAGGTTTTAAAAATATTCATTTTTGGTCCCTCAAAACATGACTGTCCCGACTGTTTTTCCAGAAAGTTCATCAAGCCCGCAAGCCAAAAAAAAAAAAAAAAATATGATATTGAAACATTTTTTTAAATTGGTGATAAAAGTGAATATGAGTGTTTGTAGAACTATTATTTCCATTATAAGTCATCTACAAACAAAAATGAATTAAAAAAAAATTATCACCAATGTTGATTTGCATAGCATGTTGCAAAAAAAAAAAAAAACAACTAGTTTTACATAAAAAAACAAAATGCATTTATTTATTCCCTTATTTATTTTATTTTCTACACTAACCTATTTTAATTTGAAAAATGAATATGACTACGTATATGAGTACTTCCAGTGGAGCCATTTTCGAAATAAGGCTTCACGTATACACATACCCAAATTTGAAAAATGCATATTAATGAAAATCAGGGTATGAGAAGCCAACTTCCCTTGAAAAGATGGAGTCAAAAATTGTTGAAGTATGGAGCAATGTTGTGAACAAGTGATGGAGTGAAACCAATCTTCAATATATCCGTTATGTTCTTGATTTCCCATATCCATCATATCATTAAGTTCTTGAGCTGTTAAAATGGTTTGTTGATGCAAACTAGGAGTAAGCTCATTTTCCTCCATAACTTCTACAATTTTTGAATTTAAAACATTCTGAATCTCATTGTAAGTTTTCTCTAATGGCGCATGTGAGATAGAATGGGTGGTAGGGTGGGTAAATTTGGCAGTTCAACACTGTAAGTATGTTGTACTGGTTTATTGCGGTGAGGGTGTGGAATTAGTTGAGCAGGAAATTCAAAAAGATGTTGGGCAGTTTCTTACCATAACAGAAGATGTCCTTCATGTGTTCCTTCAAAGCTCTTTCTTCCAATGTTCCTGTCAATTAGTTAGTGAAATGGGTGGTGCTTACATCACCACTTCAATGAAATCATGTGATTCATTTTCCAAAATTTCTATTTTTTTCCTAGTCATTCACACAAAAATTCAAACATCTAAAGCTACAGCAAATCCGTTAGGAAAGCGGACAGTGGAGCAGGGCATTTACATGCTCCGCACGTAGGTTCTTACCTTCCGTTTTTAAGATCCAACTCTTCCCTAGCAGGCACTCATCAGATTCACACTACTCTGTAGAAATGGCTACACTCTCCCCGGCAACGGCGCCAAAATGTGGAGCGATAAAAAGGGTCTCTTTCACCTCTAATTACCTTCACATTAATTATCAACCCAGGGACGACTTTTTATCTCAAGAGTGTACTCAGTCTGAGGCAGCTATTTACTCAAGAGTAATGTTTTGCAGTATAGTGCTTAAAATCCAAAAGTAAATGAAAGCTGGAAATAAAATCTACTTACAACAAAGCACTTTAAGACTTTAAATCATGCATTCGGAAAAATAAGCAATGTATCAGTCAAGGGTTTGACAACAATAGCCCATCCCTTTGGAAACTGATGGAAAGGAAATTAGAGCATAGACCACGGGTCTGGGAGCTAGACAGTGAATGCCAAAGCTCACTACAGCCTTAGATCGTCTCTCACACCAAAACAACAAATGCGAGTAAAATGGAACGGCAGATAAGAAATGGAACAACAAAGTAAATGGACAGCAAACTGTAATTAAAGGAATCTGAACAACAAACTCTAATTAATGGAAATCAATAGCAAAGCCAAATTAATAGCAATCTTTATTCTAAGAATAAATCGGACAGCACACGGAAATAGAACAACATTGATTAATGATGGAATATGAAACAACGTTGGAAAGTCAAATATAAATACACAATGACTTAACACACGGCACACCTTAATAGTAATCTGAGTCTGATACCGCAAGTATTAACCCTGGTTAGAAAGGGTAACGATTACAATTCATAATGGAACCACAATGTCAATTGAAATAACAATCGTATGAAATATAAACCATAGAAAAATACAGTAATACCAGCTTAAGAAGGTTACAGCTTGGTTACTCTGCAATTAAACAGCAATAACGTTATGTGGAGAACAACAATGTTACATTAACAACTTTAAAGGAATAGCAATACGTTAGAATGCACATTACGATTTTCTTGTTGCAGAGAACGAAATAGGAAATATAACAGAGCTGTAATAAAACACACCAGATTACCGATTCAAGCTGATAAGCAAAACCACGCAAAAATCAAAGAGATAATATACAGCGGCAAGTGTCCTCCGGGGCCGGGCCCTTAGCCTCCAAGGGAACACCGCCTTAAGTTAATCCAGACGCAAAGATGAGAGAACCACCAAGCTTATATTAATGCATCGGACAGAAGTACAATGAACCAGTTCTCACAAGACTCAATAATCAGAACTGATGTTTAACAGAAAATTACATAAAAACGTATCTCCAAATCCTCCTCCTCTCTGATCTCTGTTCTGATTTAAATAAAGAGAGATAAGAGAGCAGTTACAATAAAGATAGGTACAACATGATTTCTATTACAAAAATAGATTGTTTCCAACCAATTGATCAACAAGAAGAAGGCGAATTTGGCTTTGCAGCTGAGATTTGGAGGACGGCCGCAACAACAGAACTGAGAAAATCGTGCTTAAAGAACTCTGCGAATCTCTCAACACAGGCCGAATTTGGGCAAACCGTTCTTTAAAAAAGTTAATTGGGTCCGTTCTGGAAAAAACCCATGTTCCGGATTTTCCAGATTCGTCTTCATTTGCTCAGAATCTCAACCGCAAAACTGTCACTCCTTATTCCAGCGCATTTCTGAGTTGGCACTTTTAATGATCAAATCTTCAATCTCGAAATTACCTTGGAGGCTAAAAATGGTGAATAATGTTATAACCAACTTATTAAAACTATCATTGATAAAATAATTCATAATCATCAATTTATTAGAAATAAAGGAGAATAAATAACATTCATTCATAAGAGCATAAATCATTATAAAATGGATTTAAATAATAAATTATAATAAATGACGTGATGAAGAATGATAGAAATGGGTGGAATAAGCGTTCACAAGTGATAATAATAATGGCATATTAACGGCCCAACACCAAGCCGAAGAGACTTATTGCAAAATATCAGCAGAGTTCTTACAAGGATAACACAGAGCCTTAAAGTCAACAAAATCTTCCCAGTGAGCTTAATACTTAATGTAAATCAATTAATACAGAGGAAATATCTATAATCTTCTCCATTGAGCCCCTCAAAGGCTGAGAAGCATTAAACTGTATTAATTGAACCTATAGATATTTTCTCTCATGGACCTCCTCATTTTCCTATAAAATCTTCTTGAGGAGCTCACTGTAAAGGGTTGGTTGCAGAACTTTGATATAATACTTGTGCTCAAAATTTTCTACATGTAAATAGCTTTTAAAGGCTCTTGAAGTTATGTTTGTAATCAAATAAGTTAGGCTGAGAAGAAAAGATGATTGCTGAACTAAAACATCAGACTTGAAGAATGTGACTAGATTGACATCAATATACAAGCTGATTCTTGGGATCCTGGTCTATATCGTTGGTGAAGTGCTTCTTTCTGTGTTATTGTTTTCCTTTCATGTATGCCATTTTGTCAACTTATTCTCTGATAAAAAACAACAAGCATAGATTTAGGATTTACTATTTACAGTACCCTTCTCTGACTGATAAGCTTTATCTCAATGTTTTCCTCCCAATTGTGTGTTTGAGAATGACTTAAATTAAGTGTAAAAATTATCAAGGAATTTTGGTTTGTTCTTGTCTTGATGTGTGAAGCTTGAAAGGAAGTTCTTGAATGTTATTTTCATTTAATTCTTAGTAGAGTTTGACTAGAAAAGTTAATGGTTTGCCCTATCTTCTAGTTCTTTATTCAAAGGTAATTCTGAAAGTTTTTCTAAGAGTATGTTGAAAGCAGTTTAGATTTAAAAGTATCTTATCTCATCTTAGGCTGCACTTTGTTTTTCTTATCTGTTTTCATCCCTTCTGAAAGTAATTATGCAGATTACTAGATTGTTTGTCTGTTGAGTTAGCTTTAATATGAACTTGTCCAAATAATTCTATGGTTAGCCCTGTCCTTTGGTCAGTTTTAAACAATTACTTAAAAGGCTTGTCTTGTTTGGACAGACTGATAAATCCTAGTTGAAATTATTGTCTGTTTCCACCCCTTCAACACTTTTATTGTTCCATTCCATCATTTTATCTCAAAGATCTTGTGATATAGATGACTTGCCCCTTGGAACACTCTTGAAATTTTTTCACAATTAAACCCTTTTATGACTCCATAGCCCAATGGACTAAAAACCAGCATCATATCTATCCTATCAGCCAAATCTTGTTATGATTTCTTGCAACTTCACACCTTTGGAACTCTTGCATTTTAGGAATTTCCACTCAGCTAAAAATCATGCTCAACCATAAAAAAAAAGACAAAAACCCTTGTTCTTAATAACTAGCCTAATATCATACCCAAAAGCCTTAAAGATAAATCAATCTTTGCACTTATAGAGAGATCCCTCTTTGGATTCAGGAGGGCTAGATCCTAGAATCCAAAAGTGGTTCAAGTGTTCTCTCCGCAGCTTCGGTCTCACCAATTTGCTGAAATTACATAGAGCTAACAAGCTCAACTGTCATTTTATGCTTTAAAACATGCACTTGTTTCAGCCCCACTCCTTAGTGCCCCCGACTAATCACGCGACTTTCTCCTCTACCTGGCAGCCTCACCATCCTCTCTTGGAATTCTTCTGGTTCAATTTCACAATGAAAACAGTGAACATGTGATTTACTACTTGTCGACCCGAACTACGTTATTCACATGTGGATATACTTTCTCTGGCGTTAGTCTTTGCCGTCACCCGAATCTGACACTATATATTGCTGCAACAGACTACTATTATTTCTTTTGAGAACCCCATGCGACACATCCTCTCTCGAAAAATTATTGCAGGAAAATATTCCAAATGGATCATAATCCTCCAACAATTTGGTTTGGTCTTCACAGCTGCCAAAGCAAAAAAATCTCTCGTCTTCGCCGAATTATTATTGGACCTTCCCAGAATCGAACCAGGAGAAGTAGCTCATGATCCATTTCTTGATGAATATGTATACTTGGTCAATTCTTCGGGCCCATGGTATGGAGAGATTTTGGTCTACCTACAAACGCAATGCTTTCACCCAACTCTCACGTCCGACGACCGTTGTCGTATTCGCCACCAGGAAAAGCACTACCTCGTGCTAAATGATACATTATATCGCCGTGGTATCGATACTATTCTCCGATGTTGTCTCACTTTCAATGAAGCGGAACGCATTTTGAATGATTGCCACGCAAGGGCGTGTGGTGGTCATCTTTTGGGCATAGCTACTGCCCAAAAAATCCTGCGCGCATGTTATTATTGGCCCACTTTGTTAAAAGATTGCATTGTAGCAGTCCAGAATGCCATCCATGTCAAATTTTCACGAAGAAAATGCGTGCTCATCCTGTGCCCTTCATCCGGTTATCTCCATTGGTCCTTTCTCTAAATGGGGAATTGACTTCATCACCTGCTATCCCACTTTGGAAAATGGACACAACTACATCGTGGTTGCGGTCGACTATTTTACGAAATGGGTAGAAGCCATTCCCATTTTTAAGGTCGATGGCGAAACCACCGCTCTCTTCCTATTCAATCAGGTAATCTGTCGGTTCGGAATACCCCTATCTATTGTCACAGATCATGGATCCCACTTTTAGAATCATATGATGACCGAATTAACATCCATGCTAGGTTTTCGTCAAGATCAATCTTCGTCTTACTATCCTCAAGCTAATGGTCAAGTCGAAGCCGTAAATGGCATCCTCAAAACCATGATTCGTCGATGGGTCGGAAACCATAAAACCACATGGCATCAAAATTTTTATTCCACGTTATGGGCATACTGAACATCACTAAAAATTGCCACAGGCTTCATGCCATTTAAAATTGCATTCGGCCTGGAGGCAGTACATCCAATTGAGTGTGAAATTCCATCACTCAAACTTGTTGTTGAACTCCTGCCTGGCACCACTGCCACAAAAGAGCGCTTGCTCTCACTCAATCATTTGGATGAAACTTGTCGAGATGCTACACTAGCACTCAAAGCTCACCAGTGCCGAGTGAAAGATCATTATGACAAATCTGTCAAGCCTTGTTCTTTCCAAGAGGGTGATCTTGTTCTCCTCTATGATAAAAAACATGACCTCTTGGGGGCAGGAACACTCCAACCATTATGGCTTGGTCCTTACATCGTCACTAAAGTCCTCTCAAAATGGGCTTACGAAATTCAAGATTGTAATGGAATTCCGCTCAAGGAGCCCTACAACGGGCTCTATCTAAAGAAGTATTTTGCCTAGTTTCGCACTAGGCGTATGCTTTGTAATTTTATGTATATAAGTTTTGCTTATTATTTTTATGTCTCTGGATATTTTTTGGTTTTTGAGGTTTTTTTCTCATTTACAATCTTTTTCCTTCACACAGATGTCGTCATCCCCCTTATCATACGTCAGATACGCGAATGGTGCTAGTCGTCACACTAGACACATTGCTTCAGCTGCTTGGGTTCTCTACACTCCTGAGTCGGAACTTCTTGGCTTTGGGGGAATTTTCCTAGGTAGTGCCACCAATAACGTTCCCGAGTACATGTCAGTGATCCAACTCCTCATGGAGGCTGCATCTCGCGAAATCTCCAATTTAGTGGTCAGGTTAGATTCCCAACTCGTCATTATGCAGTTAAACAATCATTACCGTGTCCGTCATCCAATCTTGTTACGTTATTTTTTAAGGGTGCGACTTTTAGAACGTCAATTTCAAACAATCAAATTTGAGCACGTTCCTAGAGAATTTAATGCATTAGCCGATACTTTGGCAAACTATGTGTTAGATTGGTATTTGTCACATTTGTTATAAAATATTTACACATGAGTATATATATATTTTATCCCATAGAAAATACATAAAAAATTAAAAAACACAAAATCACGAAAAAGTATGTATATATGTGTGGCGTGTCTAGTGCAATAGTTACATCAAAAGTTATTCCAAAACTTGGGTGTTTTACAAAAAATTTGGCTATACTAAAGCCACGCTATGATACTTATACATCCACTCCACCAGCTAAGCCTGATGCTCAAAATAACATGCAACTGCTCTAGCTATCCTCCTCAGAGGCACCAGGTATCTCTACAGCACACCTACGGTATGCTGCTGCAAACGAACTAGAACCTCCCGCATAGGAAGAGGCGGTATGCCCATACTCAAGCCCTCCAATTTTCTAGAGAGTTCATGCAAAATCTAGGTATCATCATCCCCGGTGGCTTTTGTATCCTTAGATGGTGCGCCAACCCTGGGTAGCTGCAGTCCTCGCCATGCATAACGAGGGGCCCCAACTGGGAAAACATGTACCACATCTGTGTCAAGAAAACAAGCTTCATATCAAAACATAATTTTCACCCTATTTAAACAAAAAAAATTGCATAAACATTCAAAAGAGAAAAACGAAGTACTTCCTAAAGTACACTGATCATTTCTTTCTTACCATCGAGCCCCCACTGGGTGCTAGGAGGCAACACTAACTGCGAATCACCAGTCAATTTCATCCCTAGATAGGGATAATCCTAAATCATAATCATTTGTGAGTTCAACCAATCAAAAATCCTATCATCAAAGCAGTGACAGACTGGACCCTCTAGAGTCTGCAGAAGCAAAGCTGCCCATCGAGCCTGTCTTGGCTCCCGTGGGCCCAATGGCGCTGTAATGATCTTGGGTATCATAAATGGTACTGCTCCAGTAGGAAAGAAATGATCAATGTGTCATACCCAAACTCTCTTTGGAATGGGTCTTGCATGCTGTGAGCTCTGCTTGGACCCGACGAACAACTCCATCACACCAGTCAAAAACCTGAGGCTTCATAAAATCCAAGGCTAGTAGCATATGGGCCTTGGTGGCCACATTCTAACTCTTGGCACCTGCCAAGCGAACAATCATCCATAGCATAGACCTCAGTGGTCTCAAAGCCACCCGTGTAATAGGCACCCAGTTTCTCACCCCCTCTGTGTTGCATATGCAATGAGTCAAGATAACATCAGCAGTGGAACGTGGATCGGCTCTGGACCCCATCAAGCTGGGCCTCTATCCATGACATGATAATCTGGTCAAAAATTAAACATCGTACTTCTCAATTGAGAGCTCATTACCCCCAATCCCAAAGACATGGTGACACTCATCCCATTTCTGAACCAACCACCTCAGGAGGTCCTCTTGACCCCTCATCAGTTATAAGCATGCATATTTTAGCAAACCACATCTGCGGAGAGCCATCAAACTTGCAGCATCAGTAATCATATCTCTTTCTTCCCATTCATGTTCTCTCTCTCGCCAGATACTCATGGTTAATAGCTGAATATCTGCAAATACAACATTTTCAACCAATTAGAAATTGTCTGGAACACTTCAAAATGCTTCTAAACAAGTTCTTAAAATATGATCTATGCCTAACGCGTGCCATAGAGAAAAAAAGTGTGTGCTAATGTGCCCTTCCTTCACGGGAAGTGCGCTTAACGTGGGTCTAGCACTACTGGCCCATGTTAGCCGATAATATTTTTTAGGGCCTGCCAAATTTCCCATTTTGGACCAGCAAAAATTCACAAAAACACAATAAAATGATAGCATGAGGTTCCAGCTCTTACTTGAATCTTACGGGAAGAAGAACTGTTGCCCGGATTGATGGCAATCGTTAGCTGAAGTTTTCACCCTTTTTCACCCTAGAGCTCCTTCACAGCATTCAAAACAGTGAAAATGAAAGTCTTATGACCTTCTTATAGACATTTATGGGGCATGACTCTCTTAGCTAGTTGGAAAAAAGTCGTGAATTCTTTCTGTATATGTGTCGCAACTATTTGAGGTTAATTACTGATCTTCTGATGAGTGATCAAGATCTATATGCAGACAGAACCATGTTTTTACACTGATTCCGAACATTATTTTTACGGTATTTTTCTTGCTCATTAATCCGAAAAACCTTGAGTTCTCTTCTTCAGACTCGTTAAACTTATACGAAGTTGATTTCGAGCATTATTTTTATGGTCTTTTTCTTGCTCGTTAATCCGAAAAAGCTGGAGTTCTCTTCTTCAGACTCGTGAAAAATGATATGAAGAAGCACTGAGATTTATTTTTAGGGAGCTTTTTCTAGCTCCTAAAATTGAAAAAACCCTGAGTTGCCTTTGTCAGGCTCGCTAAAATACCACGACAGAGAGTAAGGAGCCATTCTTTTTCCTCTTTTTAAAAGCTCTTTAAACAGTAAAAGTGACCGAGTTTTCTCCTCATGACTCGTTAAAATTTCATGAAGAGCACCAAGTTTTTATTTGTTGGACTCGTTAAAAATTTCACGAAGATTACTGAGTTTACTTTGTCTCCTCGTACTCGTAAAAAAATGAGGTAGACGTCCATCGAACATAGATTTCTCACTTTTATGGCTTCAATGGACTAACTCATGGAAAATGAACCGTTTTGGGCTTACTATTCTCCCTTTGTCTTGCCCGGTTATCAAGACATGACAAAGGTACCCCATGGAGTTATCTTTTACGACATTTTTCAGACTCTCTAAACATGAAAAATTCACTGAGTTTACTTGTTTGGACTCATTAAACCTAATCAAACGGGGAATGGAGTTTTCTTTTACGACATTTTTCAGACTCTCTAAACATGAAAAATTCACTGAGTTTACTCGTCTGGACTCGTTAAACCTAATCAGACGGGGAATGGATTTGTCTTTTACGACATTTTTTAGACTCTCTAAATATGAAAAATTCACCGAGTTTACTCGTCTGGACTCGTTAAACCTAATCAGACGGGGAAAAAATTTGGACAAAATGGATACTACCTCTGTTACATTTCGGAAAGGTCGATTTGGCTGCAAAAATCTTGAACATGGCACTTCCCAAAAAAATCTTTCACAGTTAGCTGAACCCTACCATCTATGAGTATTATCCTTCATCTCCCAGTGTTCCTACTGTTAGAGTCGGTATCTTCATCCCTCCGTCAGAGATCAAATCTCTCTTGTTGAATTTCATTTTAGGTGTCTCACTCAGTTCAGTCAGCTGCATTCCATTAGGAGCATGGATCATCTGACGGTAGTGTCTTGTCACTCATATCCCTCATGTCATGTACCTTCTGGTCCGTGTCTGTTCATCAAAATCATTTACAGTCATTTTTGGTCTCCTGGTTAGCAAAAATTCATTTTAGGGTTTTAGGTTCATTAGGTTTAGGGTTTTTTTAATTAGGTCTCAAGATGCATAATAATAGCCAGCAGGCACATGAGGGAGGTTCGAAATAGGTTTTCATTGCAAAAAAAATTCATCGTCATAATGCTTGATAGTGATTTTTCTTCAAAACTCTGTTTTGAAGAAAATTTGTCTATTTTATCCGTTTGTAATAAATGCAATGTAATTTTCAAAGTTTCTTCAGTTGTAAAGTACTCCATGCGTAGCCCTGGTCACCTTTGCCAAAACCCCATGCCAGCTATCCCTGCAAAGACAGACAAGAAGTTCTTCATCAGTCAAAAGCACAAAGGAAACAAAACAGAGTTCATTTAAAAAGTGTCAAAGTCTGCAACATTAGAAAGTGGGTTTGCCCAAATGAAAAATCAAAATTTTTGATATATATAAGATATTTCCATATTCAAACCCCATTTACATGCCAAGAGACAAGAGTGAAGCCAAAATAAATCGTGGAGGAGCAAAGCCAGCGTTTGAAGGCCGAACTGTGTGTAATTTGGGGTCGCGCTACACTATGTCAATTTGTTCCAGCGCGTCGCATACAAGGGTCATAGCACACTGGGCCACTGTCGCGGCGCATAGGGCCGAACCACAAAAATGCTTGCCATCTCTCTCAATCATCAAAACAATTCAGTCTCCTTTGATCCAAATAAGTTTATGTGACTTTGTAATTGCCATTAACCCATGTTTGGTGTTGTTTGAGTTTGAATATGAGAGTTTGAATGCCAAAAATATAAACCCTATCATCTTGTTGAAGTGCCTCCTTCGGGTTTTAAAATTGGTGTTTTAAAAGTAATTTTGTGCCAAATACTTCATTCCTCACTTGTTTATTCCTCCCTCTCACTGTTATACTATCATTACAGTCCCTCCCCTATTCCCTTATATCCCAAGTCACTCATTCCTAAGCCCCATTTCCCTATCCCAAGTCATTTCATTTCCTATCATTTACACTTTCCCATCTCACTTGTAAAAATTCCCAAACCCCAAATTTCCCAAACAGTTAATTGGTTGTCCCTACACTTGAGTTATCACTTGATTGAGGTCCATTGTTCCTACTATCCTATTTCTCCACAGTCCCTATCTTACCACCATATAATTTGCAATTGAAACAAAGCACTAAATTCTCATTTTCATCTCATACAAGCCACCATACACCTTGCATGGACATCATGGAGACAGATACTGACACATCATATGATAGAGATAGTGATTCTAACACTGAGCTACATGCACCTAGAAGGCCTCGTAAAGGTGGCAGACATGTGAGAGAAGAGCCCACCTCATTGACTCAATTGCAAGCTTGCCCACTTGCCATGGCATGTTTTCGAGAATAGTCATGCTATCAGTATTGTGAAATGATTTCTAGGATCCATCATCATCAGGAGTTGGCTCATTTGTTTGTATTGCATTTACATGATGGTCGGGTAACTCTTGCTGGTGTAAATTTCACTTTGACACCGGAAACAATATCTCAAGCAACCGAGATACCGAATGTGGGTGAACAGTGGAACAAAATACAACAGGTGGACAGAGTGCATTATGAACCATATATCAGGCCTAGCTTTGTGAGACAGCTCAGTAGAGTATTCCCATTCCGGTTTCTAAAGGAATCCTATGCGCCCCTGATGAAACTTATTATCAGATATTTCAGTTGTGAGGGCCGGTTCTCACACCTCTATGCCTATCATATCAGGTTATTGATGAATTTCACTAGAGTAAGGATGATTAAAATCCCTTGTTTCATGTGCTGGAACATCGAAATAATGACCACTCTTGTGCAGAAGAAAACTCTCGAGCAGCAGTACAACAGTATTTATCACTATGCACTCATCAAGATCGTGGTTGTACATTAGCTTGGATTGTAGGGTATTTCATGGGAGGATTTCATTTCCCATGATTTCTTTACAGCTCCGAAGATTCCTCTGGAGGTTTTCCATGATGCAGGTTAACCTTCACATCAGTATGGAGGTCAAGAGGCAGAGACTACTAGTGTGCCGACATATGTCACGTATCAGAGAGGCACTAGAATATTATTTGCAGCAGCTCGGCGAGTACTATCTCCACATGGGGTGGAAGGGGTCTCGTTTTCATCATCAACAGCACAGTTACATGTACATGATAGAGTTAAGAGGCCTATGCAGGATGAGGGCCCTTCAGGAGGCCAGGATATTGATTTCATACTTATTGATGAGGATTTGAGCTCTCCAAGCTCAAAGTTGAGGGAGACCATTCAGGAGCAGAAGGCGGAGATCGACACATTGAAAATAAAGTTGCAAAGAGCTCAATGGGTCATAAACTACTTGGAGCATCAGAAAAAACATTTGGAGGATCAAAAAACAATCATTGAGTTGCAAAACATCCGTGAAAACCGACAAGCTGCCCAAAGAAGCCAAATAGAGATGACATCCATTGAGCGGGAGATTGAGGCTGATAGAGAGAATTAGCTTGAGAGGGTAAATATTCATCTTGAGAAGCTATTGGAGAAGCAAAACAAAGAAAAAAACATGCTCAGGCACATGAAGAACCATTATTGGGCGTGGAATCATGTTTGCAAAGCGAGGATCAAGATCCTAAAGGCAAAACTAAAGAGGGCATTAAAGCGTCGCAAAAGGCATGATAGACTCCAAATTTTGGCCGAAGCTTCTTTGGCCTAGCATAGCACTTGATGATGGACCTTCAGCCCAAATTTCAAGAAATTTGGGAAACTTTTTGTCAATTTTGAATTTTTTGGCCTTAACACAGATTTTTCCGCCTGACGCGTAGCGCCACTTGGTGCACGCTTATAATTGGCAGCTCCTTTGGAGGAAAAATTTTCATTTCTGGATTTTTCATCAAAATTTATGCATTCCTACCCATTACCTAAGAATTTTGACAAGTTTTGGGTTGCCTAAAGGGTCAAAAACACCTCAAAAATGGCCTTTCTGTCACTTTTTGACACACAAGAAGCAATGTTGGGAGATTTTATTTTTGGAGGGGAAAATGGAAACCAAATTCAGAAATTCCACTTGGGTTGGAAAGTAGATAGGTAGAGATTTCCAACGTGATATCCTGTATGCAATTTGGACTTCGGGAAGGCCCTAAAAATCAGCCTCACAGTGGCGCTACGCATATAGATTTCAGGCACGACGCATTGGGAAATTTGGCCTATTTTTCACTCAGCAGCTCAGTTTTTCGCCTAGTTTTGGATAGTTTGAATTTTTCATGTAAATATTGATGTAAATTGATGTAATTTCATGACTATGATGTAATTTTGGCACATTTTTACTCATATTAGTAGATTCATTCACCAAAAAGTAAAATGTAAGTGAATGAATTGGTTTCCTATCATATAGAGGCAAGTTGTTTCATTACCTATTTTCCAGTTCTTAGTTTAGATATGGTTGAAACAACTCCTAGAATGGTGAGCTCGACCCCTAGAGGCATGGGGATGAGTTAGGCTTGTCTATATCTTGTAGTTCTTCAGTCATTTTCAGGGTTGGACACTTGGGATTGCTTTGCACTTCATTGTACATTTCATCTCTGCAATTTTGGCAAAGGAATAGACCAGAGTTTGCAGCACTCTTTGGGATCCATGTGGCTCTATGTTTTGATGGTGTATTTCTCTTTGTGATTATAATTTCACTGATGTTTTATTTGTATCCTTTCCCTTCTCCTTTATTCTTAAATTAAACAAATTAGTGGCAAAGGTGGAATTCATTAGATTGCTTTGATCTACCTTCAGTTTTGTTTAATTTTCCATGTTTTCATCTGTTTGAAGAGGATTATTGAAAGCCTTTTTCCCTCTTCATCTCCTCACCAGTCTGAACTATCCATTCATTCAATCCAAAGCATCAAAACAATTTCCTTCCTTGCCCCATTCAGAACTCTGCAAAAACTAGGCCTCATCCCTAGACCCAAAACTTCATTTCCCTTTGATTCCAACAAAAACCCCCAAAATAAAAATCAAACTCCTTTACTTATATACCTAGCCTAAAATTAGCTTTTATTTCAAGTCATCTCAAGCCTTATTGATTATCTTTATTGAGATTGACCCGGAGAGAGCCCTCTCCTGATCTGGTAGGGCTAGCTACCAGACTGAGCGTGGTTTGATGTTACCCTGAACTCTGCCTTCCTTCAGCCTGAGGTATATTTAGGAAATAACATAGTGGCAACCATACTGGGGAAGAGAATGGTTTTCTTGTTGGTGTTTCTTGTTTTATAAGCTACAGACGGACCCTGAAGTTATTCCAGGTAGCCTTTGAAATGCTCTTTCTTTGCATTAGCGAAAGTAGATAAACGATGATTCAGTCAATCTCCGGTATAGCTTGTAAACGTGACACTTGAATTTTAAATTACCCCCAGTACATCAGATCAGTATATACTTTGGATGATGAGTTTAGAATTTTTTAGGCTGAACAAGTTGGTTTTGTCCCTTTGATTTTTGAAAATAATTCAACACACTGGCTTCCAGAAGACATACTAGAGAAAATCCGGATCCCGATCCACCTCCAGTGTATGAAAATCCCAATCTTATTTCAAGAATTATTCATCGATAAAGTCCTGTGATTCCTCTATTTAAATCTCATTTGTGTCCTGTTGTGTTTGAGTACCTTGAAGATGTTGAATTTGATGAACAATTTGAGTTGTCGTTGTTTGAGACGAAGTCTGAAAATGCTATTGGTTCTACTGTCATAAATCCAGAGTTTATCAAGTATCTTGAAATTGAACATGCTAATAGATCCATTGATAGTTATATTTTGAATATTCATAATTCTATTGTGGCAACCAATATTCCTGAGTTTATAGAATCTGCATCTGAAACTCTTGGGCCATCAGCAGTTACATCCGGTTCACAAATTCATACCGAGCCTCCTTTCATTCCTACCATTCCCGTGCAACCATTTCTTTCTGATCAACAATCTGCAGTAGTTTCACCTCCATCCACACCTCATACATCTACTGTCCTACTCCACCTATATTTCCAAATCCGATTGTAAATCCACCATGAGCAATGGCTGCCCGATTTGCACCTCTCGTGTTGCCTCAAAACTTGGATGACATGCTCGCTGATTATCAAAGAAAAATTCCATTGTTTGATGGTACTCCTCAAAGTGTTCCTGCTCAGCAACATGTGGATAGAATGGAAGATTTATTTGACCTTCATGAGATTGATGTAGAAAATGTGACCATGAGATTATTTGTGCAAACCTTTGGAGGTGAAGTGAGAAAGTGGTTCAGAGCTTTGCCGCCTATAAATATTTCTACATTGGCTGAGCTTCAAAGACAGTTCTTGGATCGATGGGAAGTAAAGAAATATCCTCTTCAGATTACTTCTGAATATACCAAAATCAAGAGGAATGTTGTTGAGTCTCTTCAAGATTACTGTATTAGATTCAATGCGGTTTACAATGAAATTCCTGATGATTTAATGCCATCTAGGAGGTCGGCTTTTGCTTAAGTTCCAGATGGTTTCGATCTAGACATGGCCTATCAATTAAAAGAAAGAGATCCGGCCACTTTGGAAGACATGCAGAAAATTGCAGTGAGTGTTGAAGCTAATTTGAATGACAAGAGAGCTAGATTGAAAGCTGAAAAGAAAGTAGCAATAAAGGAAGAGGCTTCTACTTCAGATCAAGTACTCCCCAAGGTGGAAAATATGATTGAAAGATTAACACTTGATAAGCCTGAACCGCATATCAGAAATCCTAACTTCTGTGGCCAGCAACAACCACAATTCAGGATCAAACAACGAGAGCAGCGAGCACAAGAACCAACAGTACAACAGTAGGTAAAGACACCTTTATAGCAGAATTTTGTTGGTCCGAAATCAGATGATGAAGAGAATGTAATAGGGGAAGAGAATCACTTCTTTACACCTGATGATTTGCCAAATTTTATCACTGAAGATGAGGAGTATGCATAAAACTCAGCTGTACAAAAAGACGAGGATTTCATCTTGAAAAATGAGATAGCTCTTGAAGAAGAGTCGGATGAATATCAGAGAGGTTATATGAATGCCTTGACCACCCATCAGCGACAATATTCACTTAGAAACAGAGATGTGCCTATCAATCCAATCCAAAAGAGAAAGGAAGCTTCAGCACCAAAGAATGATGCACCTGTTGCACAAAAGAAGGGAAAAGAGATAGTTGATCTCACTACTAGAAAATCCCCATCAGGAAATGAAAGATCCAATCAGCCAATTGTATCGAGGGAGAAAGATGAAAAGAAGGATGTTCCAGTCAAAGAGGTAGAAAAAACTTTAGTTTTTAGCTTAGAGAATGAAATTTCTAAGTTAAAAGTTTCCATTCCTTTGACTGAATTGATGAAAAATAGCAGCTATAAGGGTCAGGTGTCTAAAATTTTGAATTTAGATCCGATGTCTGATATGGTGAATGTGGAAGATGATCAACCTGAGTTGATATTTGGACCAGCATTGGATGGTGAGTCTCTAGATAGTGATGCGCCTCCTTTTTATATCAGCCTTAGATTGCATTCTTTTGTGTTACATAATGCCATGTTTGATTTCGGAGCATCTCATAATCTCATGCCGAGAGCAATCATGGAGAAATTGGGATTGGACATCACTAGGAAATATCATGATCTTTAATCTTTCGATTCCAGTAGAGTAATATGCATTGGGCTTATCAAATATTTGATGGTTAGTTTAGATCATATTCCGACTAAGAATGTTTTGATGGATGTGGTTGTGGCAGATATTCCTCCTAGATTTGGCATGCTTCTTTCCAGATCTTGGGGAGCGAAACTAAAGGGAACATTGCAGCTTGATTTCTCCTATGCTAACATTCCTGTGTTTGGTCAGATGAGGAAACTATATCGGGAGCAAAATATGAAGTATATGATCACCAGCAAGGAGAAACCGGTAAACCATCCAATCAATTATGCACATACAGATTTAGAGTCATTTGTTTTGTATTCAGATAGTTTCAATGATGTAAATAGTCAATTAGTTGAAGTAGAAGACATTCCGGAAATCACTGAGAATTTCAGAGAGGTCATAAAGAAAGAGAGACAAAATCTTGAAAGTTCCGCTGAGCAAACAGCCTTCCGACAACAACAAAAATTTGATGGACAGCAAGTAGAAATAACAGAGCAAACAGAATTTCAGCACTTGGAAGAGGATGAAGATGGTTTATGGACCATGGATTTTGATGGTGCAGTAGGGAGTGATGGTGCTAGAATTGGAATTTGGGTACGCAGCCCTTTTTCCGCCGCAAACAAGGTACCAAGTAATGTAAGGGTCTATTCTTATAAATTAGCTTTTGATTGTTCAAATAATGAGGCAGAATATGAAGCTTTGATTGTTGGTCTGAAAATTATTAGAAAGCTGAGTGCTAAGAGGATTGCAGTATATGGCGACTCTGAGTTGGTTATCAAGCAAGTGAAAGGTGAATACCAAGCTAAGCATCCTCGAATGCGGGCTTACCGAAATGCTGTTCTTGATATCTTGAAATTGTTTTCAGACTATACTTTGACTTATGTCCCTCGTATTCATAATGGTATTGCAGATGCACTTGCAAAGGCAGCAAGTAATTTGAAAATTCCGATGAAATCAAGTAAAAAATTTGAAATTCATGTGAAACATCGTCCGACTGTCCCGGACAATCAAAGGTATTGGCAAGTATTCCAAAATGATGATGCGATCGATGAATTTCTGCAAAATGAAGGCAAATTCAAAGACAATTCAATTGATATGGAGCATGATGATGGTGAGGCTGATGTACAAATCAATGAGATGGAAGTTTTGCAGCTGAAGGATAATGTCATTCCTAAAGGTTTGATACCTTTAGAGGATCTTTTCGATCAAGATGACGTAGCTAGAAAACCAACCTTGCGGCCAACCGAAAAGGGAGTTGAAGATGTGAACATCGAATCAGCTGAAAATCCAAAGATGGTGAAGTTGTCCAAATCATTTCCACAGGAGGTAAAAGAAAAATATGTTAGTTTATTGTCTTCTTTTTTTGATGTATTTGCTTGGGAATATTCAGATTTGAAGACATATGATACCAATATAATTCAGCACACCATTCCGATTAAGCCAAATCAAAATCCTTTGAGGCAGAAATTGAGAAGAATAAATCCAAAGTTGCTACCCTCAATTGAGAAGGAATTAAATCGATTGTACAAGGCTGGTATCATCTTTCCCATAAGGTTTTCAGATTGGATTTCTAATTTGGTGCCCATACGCAAGAAGACAGGTGAGATTCGCTTATGCATTGATTTTAGGAATCTGAATAAGGTTTCTTTGAAATATAATTATCCATTGCCCAAAATGGATCACATACTTTAGCGAGTAGTTGGAGCATCTCGTATGTCGCTACTCGATGGTTATTCAGGGTATAACCAAATTCTAGTCCATGAGGATGATAGAGACAAAACACTGTTCACCACTCCGTGGGGAACTTTCCATTATGCTAAAATTCCTTTCGGTTTAAAGAATGCTAGTGCGACATTTCATCGGGCAATAAATATGGAATTTGCAAATGAGAAAGATGTTTTTCTAGTTGTGTATCTTGATGATTTGACAGTATTTTCTAATTCTAACAAAGAGCACCTTTATCATTTGAAAGTTGTTTTTCAGTAATGTAGAAAGTATGGTGTGTCACTCAATCTGAAGAAGATTTTGTTTGCCATGGATGAGGGAAAACTTCTTGGTCACATAATATCAAAGGATGGCATCCGTATTGATCCAGCTCAATTAGAAGCTATTCAGCAAATTGATCTTCCCCGCAAAAAAATGGAGATCCAATCATTCAATGGTAAGATGAATTTCTTACGCCACTTTGTGCCTAATCTTGCCGAACATCTAAGAGAGATTAAAAACATGCTTAAGAAAGATAGCATAGTGAAGTGGACTGAGGAGGCTGTAAAGTCTTTCAATTTAGTGAAGTTGGTTCTTTCTTCAGCTCCAATTTTGATCAGCCCGGACTATACTCAGGATTTTATTTTGTTTTCATTTGCTTCGGAGCATACTATGTCAGCAGCATTGATGCAGAAAAGAGATCAGCATGAAAAACCAATTTCTTTTTTCAGCCGAACCATAAGAGATGCAGCCTTAAAGTATAACATCATTGAAAAGCAAGCTCTTGCTTTAGTGAAAGAGTTGAAATATTTTCGAGTATATATTATGCATTCTCATATTCTTGCTTATGTTCCTAATGCTGTTGTTAAGGATTTTTTAGTGCAAACAGATCCGAAAGGGAGACGAGGAAAATGGATTGCTGCCTTGTTGGAGTATGATGTGGAGATAAAGCCTACAAAGCTTATCAAAGGACAAGGGTTGGATAAGCTAATGGCTGAGTCGAATTTTCATGCCTTGGACATTAATCTTATTGCTGCTATGTCCGAGGAGAATGAGGAAAGTTCATCAGTTCAGGTATCAGAAATCTTTGTGCTTTCTCCTGGTATTCAAATATTGTATATGTGCTCCAAAATTTGTCACCACCACCCGAAATGTCTAGAAACAAAAGTAGAACTCTGAAATTGAAGGTTGCTAAGTTTTGTATTTTGAATAATTCACTCTATTGGAAAGATCCTGGTGGTGTTTTGCTGAATTGTTTGGTTGAAGAAGAAGCAAAGCAGGTTATGGAGGATTTTCATAAGGGAGATTGCGGAGGTCACCTTTTTTGGAAAAAAACGGCCAACAAGATTTTGAGAGTGGGATATTATTGGCCAACACTTTTTGCTGATGTGTATAAGACTATCAAAAGCTGTCATGAATGTCAGATTTTTTAAGGGAGGAAGAAATTGCAGCCTTTGCCACTTAAGCCCATTGAGGTGAGTGCTCCTTTTCAGCAGTGGGGTTTGGATTTCATTGGCAAGATCCATCCTGCTTCTTCAGCTCAGCATAGGTGGATCCTCACAGTGACATATTATTTCATGAAATGGATTGAAGCAATTCCCACTAGGCAAGCTACGGATTCGGTAATAATTTCATTCCTTGAAAATAACATTTTGTCTCATTTTGGTTGCCCGAATAAGTTAATTACTGATAATGCAGCAGCTTTCAAATCAAAAAGAATGGTTGAGTTTTGTAACAAGTATCACATCATTTTGGGACACTCAACCGCTTATCATCCACAAGGCAATGGATTGGCGGAGTCTTCCAACAAATATTTGGTCAACATCATTTAAAAGTTGCTGGAAATAAACAAGAAAAGTTGGCATAAAAAGTTGGTTAATGCACTTTGGGCAGATAGAGTGAGTCAGAAGAAATCCATTGGTATGTCCCCTTTTGAGCTAGTATATGGAGTTGACATGGTATTTCCTACATCTCTCACAGTTCCAGTGGTCAAGCTTCTGCGGGAATCTGGCAGTGAAGATGATCATATGAAAAGAAGAATAAATCAAATGATCCATTTGCAGCAGACTAGAGAAGAATTTTTTCAAAACACGCTCAAGCTGCAAGAGAGAATTAAGAAAATATATGACAGAAAAGCCAAGGCGGACAAATTTCAATTGGAAGAAGTGGTGCTGAAATGGGATGCAAGAAATGAGGAAAAGGGTAAGCACGGTAAGTTCGAAAATCTCTGGAAAGGACCCTTTAAAATTGCTGCATATCGGGGTGAGAATGCTTTTCTTCTAAAAGAGATGAACGGGGAAGATTGTCCAGGAGGGCCAGTCAATGGTCGGCTGCTCAAGCGGTATCATTTCTGAAATGTTTTCTGCTATTTTACATTCTCACTATACATACCAGTTTATTTCAGTTTCACTGCAAGTGCGTGCTGTGATCTTTTCTTCAGTTTGGGGCCCGAGGTGAAGGCTATAACTCTAAAGATTGATTTTCAGCTTTGGTTTGAGTTTTTCAAGTCAGGATTTTCAGTCATTTTGGTTTCAAGAAAGAGTCAATTTGAGTCAATTTACAGTCAATAAAATGAGTCAAGAGTCTTGTGTTGATTTGTCAAAGTTATGGACTCCATAGCCCAATGGATGAAGGCACTGCCTACTCTCCCAGAAATCTGTAGTTCTTGGCACCTCCAAGGAGCTACCATCCCCATTGGAGCCAATGTTAGAGTCGGTATCTTCATTCCTCCGTCAGAGATCAAATTTCTCTTGTTGCATTTCATTTTAGGTGTCTCACTCAGTTTAGTTAGCTGCATTCCATTAGGAGCATGGATCATCTGACGGTAGGGTCTTGTCACTCATATCCCTCATTTCATGTAACTACTGGTCCGTGTCTGTTCATCAAAATCATTTATAGTAATTTTTGGTCTCCTGGTTAGCAAAGAGTCATTTTAGGGTTTTAGGTTCATTAGGTCTAGGGTTTTTTTAATTAGGTCTCAAGATGCATAATAATAGCCAACAGGCACATGAGGGAGGTTTTAAATAGGTTTTCATTGCAAAAAAAATTCACCGTCATAATTCTTGATAGTGATTTTTCTTCAAAACTCTGTTTTGAAGAAAAATTGTCTATTTTATCCGTTTGTAATAAATGCAATGTAATTTTCAAAGTTTCTTCAGTTGTAATGTACTCCATGCGTAGCCCTGGTCACCTTTTCCAAAACCCTATGCCATCTATCCCTGCAAAGACAGACAATAATTTCTTCATCAGTCAAAAGCACAAAGGAAACAAAACAAAGTTCATTTAAAAAGTGTCAAAGTCTGCAACATTAGAAAGTGGGTTTGCCCAAATGAAAAATCAAATTTTTTGATATATATAGGATATTTTCATATTCAAACCCCATTTACATTCCAAGAGACAATATTGAAGCCAAAATAAATCGTGGAGGAGCAAAGACAGCGTTTGAAGGTCAAACTGTGTGCAATTTTTTGTCGCGGCGCACTGAGCAACTATCGCGGACACTGAGAAACTGTTGCGGCGCACTGGCTGAGCGCGGCACATAGGGCCACTCTGCACTGTGTCAATTTGTTCCAGCGTGGCGAATACAAGGGTCGCGGCACACTGGGCCACTGTCGCGGCGCACAGGGCCGAACCAAAAAAATGCTTGCCATCTCTCTCAATCATCAAAACGAATCGGTCTCCTTTGCTCCAAGTAAGTTTATGTGACTTTGTAATTGCCATTAACCCATGTTTGGTGTTGTTTGAGTTTGAATATGAGAGTTTTAATGCCAAAACTATAGAGCCTATCATCTTGTTGAAGTGCCTCCTTAGGGTTTTAAAATTGGTGTTTTAAAATTAATTTTGTGCCAAATACTTCATTCCTCACTTGTTTATTCCTCCCTCTCACTGTTATACTATCATTACAGTCCCTCTCCTATTCCCTTATATCCTAAGTCACTCATTCCTAAGCCCCATTTCCCTATCCCAAGTCATTTCATTTCCTATCATTTACACTTTCCCATCTCACTTGTAAAAATTCCCAAGCCCCAACTTTCCCAAACAGTTAATTGGTTGTCCCTACACTTGAGTTATCACTTGATTGAGGTCCATTGTTCCTACTGTCCTATTTCTCCACAGTCCCTCTCTTACCACCATATATTTGGCAATTGAAAAAAGCACCAAATTCTCATTTTCATCTCATAGAATCCAACATACACCTTGCATGGACATCATGGAGACAAATACTGACACATCATATGACAGAGATAGTGATTCTACCACTGAGCTACATGCACCTAGAAGGCCTTGTAAAGGTGGCAGACATGTGAGAGAAGAGCCCACCTCATTGACTCAATTGTAGGCTTGCCCACTTGCCATGGCATGTTTTCGAGAATAGTCATGCTATCAGTATTGTGAAACGATTGCTAGGATCCATCATCATCAGGAGTTGGCTCGTTTGTTTGTATTGCATTTACATGATGGTCGAGTAACTCTTGCTGGTGTAAATTTCACTTTGACACCAGAAACCATCTCTCAAGCAACCAGGATACCAAATGTGGGTGAACAGTGGAACAAAATATAGCAGGTGGACAGAGTGCATTATGAACCATATATCATGCCTAGCTTTGTGAGACAGCTCAGCAGAGTATTCCCATTCCGGTTTCTAAAGGAATCCTATGCGCCCCTGATGAAACTTATTATCAGATATTTCATTTGTGAGGGCCGGTTCGCAAGCCTCTATTCCTATCATATTAGGTTATTGATGCATTTAACCAGAGTGAGGATGATGAACATCCCTTATTTCATGTTCCGAAACATCGAAAGAATGACCACTCTTGTGCAAAAGAAAACTCCTGAGCAACAGTACAACAGTATTTATCACTATGCACTCATCAAGATCGTGGTTGTACATCAGCTTGGATTGCAAGGTATTTCATGGGAGGATTTAATTTCCCATGATTTCTTCACAGCTCCTCAGGTTCCTCTAGAGGTTTTTCATGATGCAGGTGAACCTTCACATCATTATGGAGGTCAGGAGGCAGAGACTACTAGTGTGCCGACATATGTCACGTATCAGAGAGGCACTAGAAGATTATTTGCAGCAACTCGGCCAGTACTATCTCCACCTGGGGTGGAAGGGGTCTCGTTGCCATCATCATCAGCATAGGTATAGGTACAGGATAGAGGTAAGAGGCCTATGCAGGATGAGGGCCCTTCAGAAGGCCAGGATACTGATTTCATACTTATTGATGAGGATTTGAGCTCTCCAAGCTCAAAGTTGAGGGAGACCATTCAGGAGAAAAAGACAAAGATCAACACATTGACCATCAAGTTTCAAAGAGCTCAATGGGTCATAAACTACTTGGAGCAGCGGAACAAAAAGTTGGAGGATCAGCAAACAATCATCGAGTTGCAAAACATCTGTGAAAACCGACAAGTTGCCCAAAGAAGCCAAATAGAGATGACACCCATTGAGTGGGAGATTGAGGCTAATAGAGAGAATTGGCTTGAGAGGGTCAATATTCATCTTGAGAAGCTGCTAGAGAAGGAAAACAAAGAAAAAAACATGCTCAGGCACATGAAGAAGCATTATTGTGCGCGAAATCATGTTTGCAAAGCGAGGATCAAGATCCTGAAGGCAAAACTAAAGAGAGCATTAAAGCGTCGCAAAAGGCATGATAGACTCCAAATTTTGGTCAAAGCTTCTTTGGTCTAGCATAGCACTTGAAGATGGACCTTCAGCCCAAATTTCAAGAAATTTGGGAAAATTTTTGTCAATTTTGAATTTTTTGGCCTTAACACAGATGTTTTCGCCCGACGTGTAGCGCCACTTGGCGCGCGCTTATAATTGGCAGCTCCTTTGGAGGAAAAATTTGAATTTATAGATTTTTCATCAAAATATATGCATGCATACCCATTTCCTAAGAATTTTGACAATTTTTGGGTTCCCTAAAGGGTCATAAACACCTCAAAAATGGCCTTTCTGCCACGTTTTGCACACACAGGAAGCAATGTTGGGAGATTTGATTTTTGGAGGGGAAAATGGAAACCAAATTCAGAAATTCCACTTGGGTTGGAAAGTAGACAGGTAGATATTTCCAAAAATCTATACCACACTCATGTTGGACTTTGGTAAGGCCCTCAAACTCAGCCTCAAAGTGGCGCTATGCATATAGATTTCAGGCGCGGCGCATTGGGAAATTTGGCCTATTTTTCACTTAGCAGCTCAGTTTTTCGCCTAGTTTTGGCCAGTTTGACTTTTTCATGTAAATATTGATGTAAATTGATGTAATTTCATGACTGTGATGTAATTTTGGCACATTTTTACTCATATTAGTAGATTCATTCACCAAAAAGTGAAATGTAAGTGAATGAATCAGTTTCCTATCATATAGAGGCAAGTTGTTTGATTGCCTATTTTCTAGTTCTTAGTTTAGATATGGTTGAAACAGCTCCTATAATGGTGAGATCGACCCCTAGAGGCATGGAGATGAGTTAGGCTTGTCTATATCTTGTATTTCTTCAGTCATTTTCAGGGTTGGACACTTGGGATTGCTTGGCACTTCATTGTACATTTCATCTCTGCAATTTTGGCAAAGGAATAGACCTAGGTTTGCAGCACTCTTTGGGATCCATGTGGCTCTATGTTTTGATGGTGTATTTCTCTCTGTGATTGTAAGTTCACTGATGTTTTATGTGTATCATTTCCCTTCTCCTTTCTTCTTAAATTAAACAAATGAGTGGTAAAGGTGGAATTTATTAGATTGCTTTTCTCTGCCTTCAGTTTTGTTTAATTTTCCATGTTTTCATCTGTTTGAAGAGGATTATTGAAAGCCTCTTACCCTCTTCAGCTCCTCACCGTTCTGAACTATCCATTCATTCAATCCAAAGCATCAAAAAAATTTCCTTCCTTGCCCCATTTAGAACTCTGCAAAAACTAGGCCTCATCCCCGGAACCAAAACTACCTTTCCCTTTGATTCCAACAAAAACCCCCAAAATAAAAATCAAACTCCTTTACTTATATACCTAGCCTAAAATTAGCTTTTATTTCAAGTCATTTCAGGCCTTATTGATTATCTTTGCTGAGATTGACCCGGAGAGAGCCCTCTCCTGATCTGGTAGGGCTAGCTACCAGACTGAGCGTGGTTTGATGTTACCCTGAACTCTGCCTTCCTTCAGCTTGAGGTAGATTTAGGCAATAACACCTACACCGGTAAAATCCTAACAAAATATTTGGTGTTCATTAAGCCTCAGCTGCCTAGTACCCTCTTACAGTGCCTTCTATTATTCAAGCAGATCTCGCTATCTACTGCTCCTCTTATCAACCAAACCGCTCATTATGCCAGAAATTATTTATCGTCAGTTATCCCCATTTTCTCTTCATTATCTCCATAAAAAAAAATCATTTGGTTTCCATTTCGTGTTGACTGATGTAGGATGCCTTAGTGCCTACCTCCCAACAGATCTCTTCCTATCGACTTCAACATCTTATCTAGGAAGTTGATCCAGAAACCCATCAGTACCCGTATACTTGCAGACATCAGTGGCAGGTACTCTTGTGTTTTATTAGGAGTCTTCATCATTGGCTCCTGATCGAATGATTCTACGAGTGTTCGACTTCAACTCTTTTTATTCACACTCACTAGATTGTACTGTGCATCTTAGGGACCATCATCATTATCGGTGGCCACCTTCGCATCTGTTAACAGTTTTCATTATCGACTGGTAATCAGACGATTTATCACATGTTCAATGAAAACTCCTTCATTCACATGTTGATAAATATGCAGTTTAAGTGAAGAGGCAGTGAAGACCTTGGGGCAAAGGTTACATCATTAAAGCTATGTTCCCTTCCTCAAGTTGCGATATTGTTTATGGAGATAGCTTCTTCAGCCTGATCCTGTTATGAAAGACACTTCCACATTGTGCTTATCAGTGGACAGATTCTTCATATCTCTGTTCTAGAGAAATCATTTTGATTAACTACTAAGAATGGGAATGTCTGACTCAAGACAAATACTATATTTTCTAACATATGTTTTTGTTTCAGGTTTTCCTCAGTCTTTCAATCTCTTTATCTCTACTACACACATTATAAAGTATTTCGGCCATCGTCTTCGTCTCTGACCTCACACTTTAGGGGGCATCTGTTACAGGTCAAAAAACCTCCTCATCAGCTCAAAGGAGAAGATAAATATGGAAGGAACACAGAGACCTAAACTAAAGCTACTTCTTCCAAGATAACGCACCCCTATAACAGAAAAAGAGCGTTATAACGCACCTGATCAATGGAAAGGCTGCGTTAGTGGCTAGGGAAACACTCTGTTTAGACTAGAGGGCAACGTTACCCATGTTTTGAGTTTGAAACAGGAAAAACCCACAGAGAATGATTTGAAATCCCAGATTTTTCTCATAAGAAAGTCAGTACAAAAAGGAAACTGCAAAGAACTAGTCTCTTATTGGGCCTTGCCAAAAACAACTAAACTCTCAAGGAAGGCAAAAGCATGGGAAGTTGAGGAAACATCTTGGCTTATTTTATTTAGAATTTTTGGAAGGAGAAAGGCAATGATTTCTCTCTCCATCTCCTATAAAATGGAGCTGAAGGCTCTTGGTTTAAGGTCGAAGGATTGTCAAAGTTTTGAATACTTGTGAAGAAGAGCATTATTATTGTAGTGTGAAGGTCAAAGGTTAAAGAGGTTCATTGAGAACTTGTTGATCAAGACATCACCACATTGAGAGATAGAGAGATTGGAAGGCTGAGGAGGGCTTGGTACAACCGACGGTTGTAATCCTCCTTTTTTATAAATCAATAGAATTGTATCTGTTTTGTCCATTCTATGCATTGATATTGTCATTATTATTCAATTACTTATATAGCATGAGATGAATGGCTTAGATGTGCATAGTTTAAATGTTTATCATATATTAACTTAATTGATAGGAAGTGTATTTTGTAGTAGAGATTACATGGGTGCTTTGATTTATTACAGGGTCGAGATTTGGAGCTGGTGAAGGAGGATCCCTGCTTCGCTGCTTAGTGCTCTCCAAGGGACTTCAAGATCATTAAAGAGGTAATCTTCCATATTATTCCATCAATTTTTTTTAAGTTGATATGAACATGTATGTATCTTCTTTGTGAACTATACAACTAATCTTACTGTCTACCTCGGGCACCAAAAATCCCTGAGAGGGATATTCGAGAACCAACAACCCAAGCATTTTACCCTATAGCACAGATAGCTGGAGGCAATGCACCTCGAAATCCAGAATTTGTGGAAACAACAATGAAAAGAAGCTAGCCCAGACATATGGTGCATAAGATGTAGGGTGTCAGGCCACACCAAGGATCAGTGCCCTCTGCTGGTGGACTACATGCAGGCTGGGAGGCCCAACCCATTGCACCCTAAAGAGGCTGTAGGACCAAGCGGTCCCATGTTATGGTGTGTTGGCTGCTGCGTAGCTGGACAACATGATACTAACCACTGCCCTTGTCTTGGTGCCTATGTTCCAGATTTGAAGCAACAATGGTGCCAATTATGCTCATCTATGGGACATAACGAACACAACTGTCAGACATATGATTTGAGGATAGACCGAGGAAACTTGTACATGGTATATGCTGACCCTGTTAGCCACCTATAAATTCTGATATACCTAATGGTGGCTAAATTTGTTGTCAAGCCTTCAAGAGATAGTTTCCTTTGAAAATCTATCATCCTTGAAGTCTTATGGTTTTCCCATCCTGGAGGTTCATCTTCACTGCTGTTTCCATTAATGAACACTACTGTTTATGAAAGAAACTATTTACAAAAGGCCTCTGAAACTCCCCCTTTCACTCATTTTTATCCACTTTCATAAAGCTTTATTTTCATCCTTAACCCTCCATTTCCCTTTGAAGGCCTCCAAAATCCCTTTAAACCTCTAAAAACCTCTTTTATAGGTTTAAAAAACCCCTTTTCCTCTTTCTACCGAAAGCCAAAAAAGTCTTGAAAAACCTTCATTTTAGCCTAAAAACCCATTTTCAGTTATTAAGGCATTAAGCCCCTGAGGGCCTATTTCCTTTAGCCCCTTCCTCCATGTGTCCGAAAGCCCTACAATCGGGCGCTTAAATGCTTAAATCCCCTTCAAAAAACTTTCCTTATGTCAATTTTTACCATTTCCTGACGTTATGATTTAAGTAAATGTGAACCATTGATCTTCGCAGATTAATGGTCCTCGGGCGCTCATCCTTCCGCCCGTTCATCTGTTTTCCCTTCCTCACTCTCAAACTTTCTACTTCATCTTTTAAATCTCCACCGTTGATTTATGTAGATCTGACGGTTCACAGTAAACCTATCATTCACCCCATGACAAAGAATATCACATCTCCTCCTGGGCGCACAGCCCGTTCCGCCCCACACATTGCTGCCTATCGCGTGCAACTCGCGCCGTCCGATCTGACACCCCAGATCCGACGGTCACTATCCAATATCGCAAAATTTCTATGCCCAAATTTTAAAGCTCAAAAATTTTGCGAAATGGGCAGTTTTGGAGAATCCACGTGGCAATCGGTGTATGGAATCGCATTACAAAAGTGAATACTGCCTCTCCCCCATTTCATTTTGTGAAAAGCATTCCTGGTTTTCCGCCATACCGATGCCCTCCTCAACGTCATTTTTGCTTTTAATATCAGCCGTCAATCTCTAAGATCGAACGACTTCTGTTATATCATAACCCCATTCGTTTTCCCTTCATCTATTCTCCCAAACGACTTCATCGAAAGATCTCCACCGTAGATCATCCTGATCTAACGGTTCACAACTCTCGTCACACCCAAACCTCCATCAAACCTGGTTAGCTACTCTGCCAGGGTTTTCTTCCCATTTTCCGCTACATCCACATTTTTCCTCACTGCTCATCCACCCTCATGAGCCTCTGAAGCAGTCATCCCCCACTCCCGCAGGTTTTTTATAATGTGTTTTTCATTTTTTGCAGGTTTCAATGGGTAGTGAATTCACACTGTATCCACAAGTCACAGTCATGGTGACATATAGCGCAGAGGAAGACATTACTAAGAAGACTTAAAAGCAAGTTTTATTGAATATCGGGGTTATTGACCCTAACATAAAACCATCCAGTGCCCCTGTAACCTGTATATTCACAAACATAGACCAGCAGAAGCCTAAAGAGTATCAGAAGAAGACCAGCAGGATTAGCACATGATACTGAAGATTTAAGTATCTAATCCGCAGCTAAGGACAATGAAGGAGCTTAATAAATCTCATACCATAGAATAATCAATTCATATCAATGTTTCAAAGCATCAATGATATGATATCAGCAGAACATTCTTTTCCCTAAGAAGGACCAATTTACATGGCCTACTCCATTCCTCATCAAGCACCAGAACATTTATTACTCTGACAGAAGTCCCTAAAACTGTCAGTGCCTTAGTTATAAAGCATGGAAGACCTGAAAGATAAATATTCACCCTACTTGTCTCAAAATACAAAAAAGAGTACCTACAGCCAGGAAGTACTTCAAGGGCACACCCCAGAAAAAATTGTCAACCTGATAAGGACTTCTAAATTGACTAAAGAGTACTGAAATTTTATGTAAAGTTATGACACGGAATGGAGCATTTGAATGCCCTCTCTGATCTCTGATGATCATTAAAACCTTCTTTACCTACTTTTCCTCATTTTTCCTATAAAGACTCTTTGAAGTCTCATTTTAAATGGTTGGCATTTGGTGATTTCTAAAGTAATACATAGATTGTTGCTTTGAAGAATCATTGGCGTTCTGAAGGAGTGTGGAAGTCTCTGTTTTCTCTGTTGAATGAAGGAGGCTGGACCATTGGATCCCTGAGCCTGGTTTTGGTGAATTAATCTCTTATTGTTAATTTTATTCCCCGTTTATCACTTTGTTCCATTATGCTTTGACTTACAGTAGGATAAAAGGTTTAGGCAGAGAAATGTATCTTGGAAGCACCTCTGACCTGTTTATCCTTCACTGTTTATATTTTTTCTGCTACTGAACATGACAGGGTAGTCTAATAGCTCTATTGAATATTCAGTTTGTTTTATTTTAGAAATGGTAAATTCAGTTGTGTTAAAGACTGTTTAGGCGTTCCCTCTTTCTTTCCACTGAATTTTGTATCTGAAACCTCCCTAAAAGTATTAATGCTTGAACTTTGATAGAGAGGATTGTTTCAATCATACCCTCTGTTCATTTTTGTAATTATTGTGTTAGAGGTCCCTATAATTGTAGTCCTAGATGTCTAAGGCGTTCCCTCTTCTTTGAATGAAATTGTATGTCTTTGTTGATTAAGCTCTCAACAGTGAACTTATAGGAGGAAATAGGGCGTTCCCCGAATCCTATAATTCATTTAGATGGTTTTATTCTTCATTTCTCCTTTCTTTGAGTTTTTATGTTAATTAAGTCCAAAATAGTGATCTTACTGGAGGAAATAGGGTGTTCCCCGAATCCTTTAAGTCATTGTGAAAGGGTTTAGTTTTCTTTTCACTCTTAGTCCTTAATTTTCATCCCACTTCACCTATATTATTCAATAGACCAAGTTAGATTTTCCCTCTGGTTTCACTTCCTTCTCAATCAAAACTATTTTGACTTTCACATGACTCCATTTTCGAATGGATTGTAGATTCCCATGCTCTATCTATACTGCATGAAAAATACTTTTTCAACCAAACAAAAAAAACAACCCTGCACTTCATAACTAGCCTAACATCAACTTCTATACCATTCAAGACACATCCTTAGAAACATATTGAGAGATCCCTCTCTGAGACTAGGACGGCTAGATCCTAGAGCTCTAAATCTTGGTTTGCATGTTGCCTTGTCATTTGGCATGCCAATCTTCCAAATCACAGGACCCCAACATAATGGCGATCACGGTGGGACCTATTGAATCTATGATAGCCTAGAAAACTACTATAAACTCTTTAGTCCTACAAATCTCTAAGAAAATTAGTTAGTAAGCCATAGAGTAGACTCTTTTTGTTTGAGCACCTTAGCTAATGTTAAGATCAGACATAGGACACTCTCATAACCATAAAAATATACAAAACCCAAAAATATTTCAGATTGGCTTCATAATAAGTATGGTGGTGGAACCATAAAACATTTTACCTTCACAAAAAGCTAAAACTTCCACCTGGCGACTCCATTAGCCCCAGTAGGCCTATTACCCATCTAGGTCTCTATATCTCTTTAGGACTGTGTTAACCATCCTTGAAGAAGTTAAGAAGCCTAGCCCCATATTAGATAAGACATTCGGTGAGGCAACACTTTCAAACAGTTCCTGCAAACTTCAGCCTCTCTCATTTTTGAAAAACAGTCTAGCTTCACATAAGATCAACACTAGATCCCATCCAGACCCTAATCCTCCTACAATATTTGAAAATCCAGAGAGAATTCTGTGGTAGAATTCTAAATATGTAAAGTTAGCTGCTGATAGGAACGTCCGAGGAACAAAATCTCTCCCTGCAAACCTTGCTATCTTGGAGGATTTACACTTTGACTTACATCATACTAAGAACATTTTTAGAACTAGATCTCAAAGTGATTTAAACCAAACTGATCTTGAAACTACAGGTTTGCAACAAAGCTTTAGTAGAGAAGCTTCACCTTCTACTCCTCCTGATTCACATCTTCTTCGCCACTTTAGCCTCTTTCATAACCAACCTGCTCAAAACCAGTTTGCTGGCCCCAGTGTTTCTTCCACTCCAATCCATACCACCACTATCCAAAACACTCCATTTCATCCCACTTTCCCTCTTGTAAATCCACCCACTATAAATCCACCTTTCTTTCCAGCCATGGCAGCATGGTATGCCCCATTAGTGTTACCACAACCTATGGTTCCCTTGCCAAATGACTATCAGTCTAAAATTCCCCACTTCACTGGAAAAGAATCTACCACATCTCAAAAACATGTAGATGGGATGGAAGATGCATTTGATTATATGGAAATAGAAGATGAGACCATAAAGATGAGAATATTTGCTCCAATTTTAGGAGGAGAAGTAAAGAAGTGGTTTAAAGGCTTAACTCCTAATAGCATCAATGACCTTCCCTCTTTACATCAAACATTCATTACCAAATGGGAGATCAAAAGAAATCCTCTCTAAATATTAGCAGAGTAAAAGAGTCTTAAAATGAATCAGGAAGAGAGTGTTCACGATTACTCCACCAAGTTTAACAGTGTCTACAATTCTCTTCACCTCACATGAAACCTCCCCAATGCATGGCCTTAGTGAAATAACCTGAAGGTTTCGATGCTGATATGGCCTATCAGCTAAGGGAGAGAGATTATTTAACTCTAGAAGACATGCAAAAGGGAGATGTGAGTGTAGAAGCAAACTTAATTGAGAAAAGAGCTAGGTTAAGATCAGAGAAGAGGGTAACTTATAAATATGATCCTCCACCCTCAACCTCATCATCTGATACCAAAATTGACAACCTAGTGAAGGTAATGGAGAGAATTCTTGAAAAAATAAACTTGAATGATATAGTGCCACCAAGAGAACACCAAAAAAACCTCCAAAATAGAAATAGAAATCAGAATTTTAGAAGAGAAAACAATCAAGAAATGCAAAGAGATAATGACCAACAAATTAAACCTCCCTTCCAACAAAACTACGTAGATCAAGAGGAATAAAGGGAGATTGAAGGGTTGGGAGAAAAAAATGTAAACTTGATTAGATCAGAAAGTGGGGATGATGTTTTCCTCACTGCAGAAGAACAAGGTTTATTCTCCTCAGAACCAAAGGAAGATACATATGAGGAGTCTGAAGATTATAGATTGGGGTTTGAGAATGCAATCATGGAGGTACACAAACACTATGATCTAAGAAGCTGTTAGCCACCTATAAAATTTTGGAATAGCAAAAAAGTGGCTAAATATGTTTCTAAGTCTTCAAGAGAAACATTTCCCTTGAAAATATATCATTCTTGAAGCCTTCATGTGTCCTCCACCCTTTAGAGAAATCTTCACTGTTGTTTCCATTAAAGAACTCTGTTGTTTGTGAAAGAATCTGCTCTCAAAGAGGCCTCCATTTTCCCCATTTCACTCTCACAGATTCCCCATTTTCATCCTTATTCCCTTCACAAAAATTCCAAAAAACCCTTCATTAAACCTGTAAATCATCAAAACCCCCTTTTTAAACCTTATAGTTCCCTTTATCTGGTTTAAAAATCCCTTCTTTTGCCTACCGGAACCCCTCATTTGGCTTAAAAAGCACTAATTTTGGGCCTAAAAAAACCTTTTTACATTATAATACATTTAAGCCCCTGAGGGATTATGTCCTTTAAGCCCCTTCCTCCATATGTCCCAAAGCCCGCAATCGGGTGCTAAAGAGCTTGAAACCTCTTCCGGAGCCTTATTTTCCTCTACTTTCGTTTTCTCGAAGATAGGGTCCCAAAACAAATCTGGACCGTTGATCTCAGTAGATCAACGGTCATTGGGTGCCCATGCATTTCCTTCCCCCTCTTTTCCTTTCAAAATTCTTCGCTCACTCTTCTAATCTTAACCGTCCATTCTACAGATCCAACAGTCAAGAATAAACCCGATGGCCCGATGTCCATCCGCTCCATGAAAAACATCCTTACATCATTGTGGACCCTACCCACTCTCCTCATCTATGCAGCTCCCCCGATGCGTGCAATCCGCACCATCGGATATGTAGCCGATCATCCGACGGTGGCCGTTGCATTTCGCAAAATCTTTGCGCCAGAAGTTTAACACCAAATTTTTTTGCGAAAAGGGCGGTTTTAGGAGGGACAGGTGTCAATTAATGTATGGAATCACGATTTTTTTGTGAATGCCACCTACCCCCCAGAGCGCGCGTGAAAACCACTGTCATTTTTTCACCAAACTACCACCCTCAGCATCGTATTTTCTCTTTTAATCGTGGTCGTTGATCTTTGAGATCGAACGACCCACGTTATATCTCACCCCCATCCCTTTCTGCTCATCTAAATTTTAAAAAAGACTCCATCAAGCGATCGCAGCCGTTGATCATCTTGATCTAACGGTCCCAGTTTATCCTCGCACTCAAACCCCCAAAACACCTAGTTAGTTGCTCTGTCAGGGTTTTTTTCTCCATTTTCCTGCTATGCCCACGATTTCCCTCACTGCACCACCATCCCATGAGCCTCTGAAACAGTTCTCCTCGGTTTTATTAATATTTTTATCATGTTTTACAGGTGTCAAGGTCGTGAAATCATTCTTTCTCCACAGTCTCAACCACGGTGATATAGAGCGCAGAATGTCATTTCTAGAGCCAAAGGTAGCAGAGGAAGACACTAGAGAGGGTTAATAGCATGTTTTTCATTGAATATTGGGTTATAAACCCTGATTCAAACCCTCCAGCACCCCTATAACCTGTATATTCACACAAACAGGTCAGCATAAGCAGAAAAGAGTATCAGAAGACAAATTAAAGGATTAATGCCTAATGTTGAAGACTTAATGCTTATATCCAGTGTTTAGAAAGAATAAGGACACACATGAAAACCATAAAAATGATCAAGGAGGATTAATGAAGCCTAAAGCACATTAAAAAGTTATATCAGTGATTTAACATGAGCAGAATGTTCTTTTTTCTAAAAAGGAAAAATTCCCATAACATTCTCTATGCCTCATCGAGCCCATAACATAAATTATTCTGACAGAAAGTTCCTAGAGTTGTCAATGAACTGGTTATGAAGTATGGAATATGAAAAAGAAAAAATCTTCACCTTACTTGTCACAGAAGATAAACAGAGTACTGCAACCAGAAAAGTACTTCAAGGAACATACCCTTGGAGCTATTATCAATCTGTTGAATACCCCTAATTCATCTAAGGGTACTGAAAGTTAATGCAGAGATATTAAACATAATGGGCTTCATAGACACCTCTCCATTTGTTTAAATGAACCATTTAAGTTCTATCTACCGTTACTATCAATTTTTCACCTATAAGAACTCACAAGAAATACATTGTAAATGTTGGTTGGCCGTTGATTGTAATTTGTTTCACTGAGTTAGAGTTCTGTGAGTAATAGTTGTAAATAGGTTGGGAGATGATTTCTGGATGATATCAAGCTATTGGACAATAATGTATGTGACTCATTTTTCTCTACTAATATGACAAGCATTTTCATCGGATCCTGATCTAAATCAGTGGTGATGTGTCCCTTCTTTGTTATTGTTTCCCTCTGTTTTACATCATGTTTCATTTTATCTAATAAGAAACAGTAAATTTAGCTTAGGATATACTGCTGCAAGTACCCTAATGCTTACTGCATTTTCTTATTTTTATGTTTTCTGCTAATTGTGTATCTTAGAACAAATTCAAAATAATTTAACCAGTATAGAAGTCGGTTTGTCCATGCTTACTGATGTATGAATTTAGAGTTTGTTTCTTAGATGTTCTTGTTTGGTTCAGCTGAAAGAATAGGAGAATAGGAAGATTTAATGATTGTTCCTATCCCCTAAGTTCCTTTTCCAACAGTCAGCCTTTCTAAGATCCCTTTGAGTTTAATTCCAAAGCAGAGAAGGTTAAAAGTCTTTCTCTGATCTTAGACTTCACTCTATGTTTTACCTTAAATTTTTTCTATTGTCTGAAAGTAGTCAGGAGGACTGCTAGATTTTTGTCTTCAGAGTTAGCCTCATTAAGAGTTAGGATCATAGAGGCATAAGGAATGTCCTGTCCCTAGACTTACTCCGAAGTGGTCACCTTGGAAGGTTTTCCTTGTCATTCCCTTTCATTTCCTTATTTTTTCATCCCATACTATCATCTTAAGAGATCCTTTGTTTTAGATGAATAGCCCTTTGAAAGCCTTGGATATTTGAATTGCAAGTAAAACCTTTTATGACCCCATTTCCCAATGGACTTGTGTTCTCTTTGAATTGTATCCCCATTTCCAAAATCCTTCTCTTCTCATTCCCTTACCTTACACTGGACCCTTCTTTCATGTTTCCCAACCAAACAAACAAAAAAAACAAAACAAAAACCCTTGTACTCCATAACTAGCCTAACACCTTGAATTGACCTTTAAAGATACATTATTTCTTTACCTTATAGAGAGATCCCTCTCTCGATCTAGGAGGGCTAGATCTTGAGATTTCAAAGTGGTTTGATGTTGTCTTGTCATTTGGTATTTCCAAATATGCCAAATCACAGGAACCACAACATAATGGCGACTCTGCTAGGGAAGCTTTGAGTAAAACACTCCTTAAAACATGTCTAAGAAACTCAAAGAAGACCAATTAGCCTTGATCTGGTAATTTAATCACTCTGGTGGACAGTAAATATTCTTGAAACATTTTAAACCCTCCACCTGGCGACTCCACAGTTCCTAAATGACCAAAATACTTCACTGGTGATTAGTAGGCCTGCTGATTATCTCTGTTTTCACAAGACTCCACTCGAAGACTAGTTTCATCACAACATCATCCATACTAAAGGAAACTATGTAGGATTAAGCTTCTTGGTTTAAGGATAATCTGCCTCTTAAATATTATTTTACCTAACATACTGGCTTCAAGAACAATCCATACCAGAGCTTATCCTGATCCAAATCCCCCTGAAATAGTTGACAATCCCGAGAGCATTATTAGGAAGTATTTCACATCTAGGGATCCAACTATTGTCAAAACCATTCATAGAGCTAACTCAACACTTGAAAACCTTGCAGCTCTATCATATAATCGAGTTGACTTAGAATTACCAAGTAATTTACCAAGAACTAAGTCATTCAGTGGTATAGATCATACAGAATTTGGGCCTCCAAGTTCACCACTACATAGTGGTCAACATATTAGTGACAAAGAAACCCCTCCATCAAAACCTCCTGATATCCACTTCATTCATAACTTGGGTCTCTCTCACCCTAAATCTGCTCAACAGTTTGTTGCTGGTCCAAACATTTCTGCCATCTATATACCTGCTGCTCAAGCCAATCCTTTACCTCCACAAAACACTATCATGGAAGCATGGTATGCTCCCCTGGTGTTGCCACAGCCTCTGGTTCCTTTACCCAATGACTATCAGTCTAAAATTCCTCATTTCACTGGAAAAGAATCTACCACAGCTCAACAACATGTAGATAGGATGGAAGATGATTTTGATTATATGGAAATAGATGATGATTTTATCAAAAGGAGAATATTTGCTCAAAGTTTAGGAGGAGAAGTAAAAAATTGGTTTAAAGGCTTAACTCATAATAGCATCCATGACCTTCCCTCTTTACATCAAACTTTCATAAACAAATGGGAACTAAAAATCAACCCTCTCCAGATACTAGCAGAGTATAAGAATCTTAAAAGAAATCCGGGAGAGAGTGTTCATGATTACTCCACCAGGTTTAACAGTGTCTACAATGCCCTTCCACCTCACATGAAACCTCCCTAAGGCATGGCCTTAGTAAAATATCCTGAAGGCTTTGATGCTGATATGGCCTATCAGCTAAGGGAGAGGGATTATGAAACTCTAGAAGACATGCAGAAAGGAGCTGTGAGTGTAGAAGAAAGCTTAATTGAAAAAAGAGCTAGGATGAGGGCTGAAAAGAAGGTAACCTATAGGGAATACAACACAGCTTCCACATTTGGTTCCAAATTTGATAATCTAGCCAAAAACATGGAGAGGTTAGAAAGAATGATGGAGAAGATGGTTGTCCAAGCTAATAATCAGAATATAAATCAGTCTCAAAACCAGAACCAAAACTTTAGGAGAAACACTCCTCCCAACCGACAAAGAGACTCTGACCAACAAGTCATCCCTCCATTCCAAGAAAATTTCCTTGATGAGGATGAGGGAATAATATAAGATTCAGAGGGAACTACCATAAACATGGTGGAAGTGGATAACCAAGATCGCACGTTTTCCACAAAAGACAACCAGACCTCGTACACACACTGGGATGAGGAAGGGATAGAATATGAGGACTATAGGTTAGGATTCGAGAATGCCATCATGCAGGTTCGAGAACAATATGATATCAGAAGCAAAAATAACCTAGAAGTTCCCAAACCAAAAAACCCTGAGGTCACTATCAAGAAAAGGCCTGAAAATAATCTTAAAGAAACTGCTAAAAATACGAAAACAATAGCTGAAAGTTCTAGTAAAACCAAGGTTAAGAGTACCCAACCCACTGATAAACCAAGTCAAGAAACTAGAAACACTAGCATTACAACTAATGCTCCTGATAAAATAGTTTCAAATAATGTACATAGTGAGAATCAGGAAGCTAATTTTGCCAATAAAATAGTGGCCAAAAAAACAGACCTGAGCCTTTCAAAGAGTCAGTTTCCTTTCAATATGGAAAGTGAAATTGCCAAAATCAAAATTTTTATCCCTCTCACAGAGTTGGCCACCCAAGATGCATATAAATGTCAAATTTTGAAAGCTTTAAACTTAGGAGAAAACAGTGACTCTGTCAACTTAAATGATGATCAACCAGCTCTTTTTTTTGGACCAAAGATTGAAGGGAAATTTCAGGAAGGAGTGGTGCCTCCTTTCTATGTCAGCCTCAACATCCATGACAAAATCCTACATAATACTATGCATGACTGAGGGGCTTCACATAACATCATGCGAAAAGTGATCATGGAAAAATTAGGCCTAGAGATAACCAGACCGTATAAGGATTTATATTCTTTTGACTCTACCAGAGTAAAGTGTCTGGGCTTGATCAAAGATCTATGTGTGAATTTGACCCAAATCCCAACCAAGTGCATGATAATGGATGTTGTAGTGGCTGATGTACCTCCTAAGTATGGAATATTGTTGTCAATATCATGGGGTGCTAAGCTACAAGGTACAATGCAAATGGACATGACATATGCCACTATCCCTGTCGTTAGCCAACTTAGAAGACTATATAGGGAAGCACACATTAAATTCATGGTAAGTAGCCCAGAGAAACTAGAAAATTCCCCTCTTTACTCTATCCATATAGACCTAGACTCTTTTATCCTTTACAATGATGAGTTTACAGATGAGCAAGAGCTAGAGGATACAAATTTAAATAGCAGAGTAGAGGCCACAAATCTAAACATAATGGCAGCTTTGGATACAGAGGAAAACAAGGGAGAAACATTTGAACAGTTTGCAGAATCAGAAAATCAGAATCAAGATTGTAGAGAGCAGATTATTCATCAACCTTATAACCTCAAGAAACAAGATGACAGTAAGGAGGAAACTGATAACAAATCTGCAAACAATAATTTATGGAGCATCAGCTTTGATGGATCTTGCACTATAAGGAGTGCAGGAGCTGGGGTATGGTTGCACAATACTGAAAAAAATTATGCTGAGAGTCATGCCTTCAAGCTAAATTTCAAATGTACAAACAACATAGCAGAATATGAAGCTCTCCTCTTAGGATAATATCTATTGAAAAAACTAGGAGCTGAGAGGATAGTTGTTCATGGGGACTCAGAACTAGTCATCAAAAAAATAAATGGAGAGTACACTGCCAAGCATCCCAGATTAAGGGCATACAAAAATAATGCCATAGATATTTTGAAAACATTTGTAGAATATGATCTTGTGTTTGTCCCTAGAAGTCAAAACATACTTGCAAATGGTTTAGCCTGTGCTGCTAGTTCATATTAGAGACCACTAAATGAAAAACAACTCATAGTTCAAAAAAAATATAGACCAGCAGTGCTAGATAATGAAAAACATTGGCAGGTCTTTGAGGGTGATAAACAGATAGAGGATTTATTGATTTCTAGGAATGAGTTTGAATTTCCTAATTCAAACTCTGAGTATGATGAAAACTATCTGGATAAAGAGCCCCCTGATGAAGAAAAACCATTCCCTGCTGCAGAAATAAACATGTTGACCAAAGAATTTGAAAATCATACAGAATAATACAAGAATGCAGATAAAGAAGACGTAGAGGTATTGCAGTCCAAAGACAAAAACATACCTAGAGGACTAGCACCCTTAGAGGACCTTTTTGATTTTAATGATGTGGCAAAGAAGCCCACTATAGAACCCACTAAATCTGATGTGGAAGAATGCAATATAGACAGCAAGGGCAAGCCTAAAATGATCAAATTATCTAAAACCTTGCCAGCACATATCAAACAGAAATACATTGATTTATTAAAAGAGTTTGTTGATGTTTTTTTCTTGCAGCTATGAGGATTTGAAATCTTATGACACAGAGATCATCCAGCATAAGATTCCATTGAATGAAAACCAGAAACCTTTTAGGAAAAAACTACGCAGAATAAACCCTTTGCAGTTGCCCCTGGTAGAAAAAGAAATTAAGAAAATGTATGAGGCTGGAATCATAGTCCCTGTGAGGTTTTCAGATTGGGTATCTAACCTTGTGGCTGTAAGGAAAAAGACAGGAGAAATTAGGCCGTGCATTGATTTTAGAAACTTAAACAGAGCCTCACTAAAAGACAATTACCATTTACCCAAAATGAAACATATCCTACAAAAGGTAGTTGGTTCTAAGAGGATTTCTCTATTAGATGGCTTTTCAGGGTATAACCAGGTCTTAGTACTCCCAGAAGATCAGCTTAAAACAACCTTCACCAATCCTTGGGGAACTTTCATGTATGTGAAGATGCCTTTTGGATTAATGAATGTTGGTGCCACCTTTCAAAGATCCATGGACATTGCATTCTCAGAAGAAATAGGGTACTTCATTGTAATTTATCTTGATGACATTATAGTCTATTCCAAAACTGATAAAGAGCACCTTAAACATTTTAGAAAGGTATTTGAGAAGTGCATAAGGTTTGGGCTATATTTAAATCCCAAAAAGACAGTGTTTGGTCTCCAAGAAGGTAAACTTCTTGGTCATATTATATTTGAGAAAGGGATTAAAATAGATACAAAAAGGGTTGATGGTATACTACAAATTAGTCATCCTAGAAACATTAAGGAATTGTAGTATTTCATTGGGAAGATTAATTTCTTGAGGAGGTTTATTCCCAACCTAGCAGAACTCCTTAGAAACATGACAAACATGCTAAAGAAATAAGTAGGAGTTCGATGGACTCTAGAAGCCAAAAATTCTTTTGAACTGGTAAAACATGCACTCACTTGAGCATCAGTTCTCATCAGCCCAGTTTTTACTAAAGATTTCCTTATATTCTCATTGGCATCAGAACATACTGTGGTTTCTGTCCTATTGCAGAAAAATCCAGAGGGACAAGAGCAGCCAATTGCATTTTTCAGCAAGGCATTAAGAGATGCACCTATGAAATATAATATCATGGAAAAGCAAGCCTATTCTTTGGTAAAGGCCTTGAAATATTTCAGATTTTATATCCTACATTCTCATATTATTTCCTTTGTTCCTAATATAGTGGTAAAAGACATTTTGTCACAGGATCCAGATGGAAAAAGAGGCAAGTGGATTGCTATGATACTAGAGTATGATTTGGAGATCAAACCCACTAAACTCATCAAGGGTCAAGGCTTAGCACAATTAATGGATGAATCTAACTTACAAGCCCTTGAAATAAACATGGTAGATGCATTGGATGAACATGAAGGATTACCAGCTCCCACTATTGAAGAGCAGTTCCAAAACTAACCTTGGTATGCTGATGTCTTGTATTTGCTTACAAATCTCAATGCCCCTCCTAATTTATCTAAGACAAAGGCAAGGTTTTTGAAGTTAAAAGCTATAAATTATTGCATTTTGAATGAATGTTTATATTCAAAAAATGCCAATGGTTTATTGCTTAAATGTTTGCCTGAAGTGGATGCAGATAGGATCAAGCATGAGTTTCATGAATGAGAGTGTGGAAGCCATCTCTACTGGAAAAACACTGCCAATAAAATCCTTAGAGCTGGTTATTACTGGCCCACCCTCTTCCAAGATGTCTACAAAATGATAGTTTCCTGCCACAAGTGCCAAATATTTGAGGGCAAAATAAAAATCTTTCCTTTACATTTGCAACCAATCACCGTTGAAGCTCCTTTTCAATAGTGGGGCCTAGAATTCATATGGAAAATCCATCCTGCTTCATCTTCGCAACATAGATGGATACTCACAGCCACTGACTATTTCACCAAATGGATAGAGGCCATCCCTTCTAGGAATGCCACAGATTCAGTTATCATAAAATTCCTTGAAGATCATATCCTATCTAGATTTGGATTCCCTAGGAAAATTATCACTGATAATGCTGTTGCATTTGGTTCCAAAAATATGATTGATTTTTGTCACAAGTATCAGATTGCACTTGTTAATTCTACTGCTTATTACCCTCAAGGTAATGGGATAGAAGAATCATCAAATAAAATTTTGGTGACCATCATCAAGAAGCTGCTTGAAGATAATAAAAAATCATGGAATAACAAGTTGGTGCATGCTTTATGGGCAGACAGATTGGCAATAAAGAAATATATTGGAATGTCTCCCTATCAGCTTGTTTATGGAGCAGATGCAGTGTTTCCTACCATCTTAGGAGTTCCAGTGATAAAATTGGTCCAAGAAATACAATCATAAGAAGATAACATGGTGAGAAGGATCAATCAGACCATACACCTCTAGAAAACAAGGGAATAAGTCTACAACAGAGCTCAGAAAGTGCAAGAGAACATCAAAAAGTTGTTTGATAAAAGGGCAAAGGCCTGTGATTTCAAAATTGGAGACAAGGTACTCAAATGGGACTCTAGAAGAGAGGATAAGGGTAAGCATGGAAAATTTGACAATTTATGGCAAGGCCCTTACATCATTCAATCTGCCATTGGTCCCAATGCATTTTTTCTGCAAGAATTGGATGGTACAGATCTGTTTGGGGGTCCTGTCAATGGCAAGATGCTCAAGCATTATTTCTACTAAATTTCAGTTTAAAGCTTTCACTTCCATTGTAAATACCATTGCTCTGTTTTGGTTTTGAAAAGAAAGAAAAAATATACAAAAAAAAATAGAAAGGAAAGGTTTAGACAAGCTCAAATCTTGAACCTATGAAATTTCTAAAGAAATGGCTCAAAATTAGACCAAAACCTTGAGCCAGAGAAAGGGGAAAAGGGTTGGTTCTAATGTGCTCAAAACTTGAACCAGCAAAGAAGAGGAAAACAGCTCTAACAGGTTCAGAATCAGAGCTGAAATGATGAAAGAAATGTGACTCTAACAAGCTCAAAATCTGAGTCATGGAAGAAGGAAGGATGATTTAATTTTAATAATTTCAAGCCTTCATAGTTTTGTTTCAAATTTCTGCAAAGTTTGGTTCATGGGAAGCTTGCCTTTATGCCATGGACCCATAGAAAACCAGACATTCTAACCCTCGTTTGTCTACTTTTAAATTTCTCTTTTAGAATGTAGAGAATGAAAATTTGTCAGACATTTTAATCCTGGTAGATATTAGTTTAGGTAGAGAAGCTATGGGTCCAACTGTTTAATCTGGTCTCATGGAGAAATGAGGGTAGAATTAGATTAGTTTTTGCTTTCAATAAAAAAAAATATGATGAAGAAGGTCTGCAAGTCTAAATGCACCTTGAAGAAAAAAATGTTAGGACAGTAGGATGAGTAGGTAGTTGTTTGGGGAAGTATTACTGCTAATGTAATGTCCATCATGTTTGTAGCAGCTGCTCAAAGAAAATAAATATGGTCAAGTACCAGGCTCTGGCCTACTTCCAAAGATTATTTATGAGATTGTTGAAACATTCAAGAAGATGTCATCCCCATGTGGAGCCACTTTTAGCCACCTATAAAATTTGGGCATAGCAAACAGGTGGCTAAATATGTTTCTAAGTCTTCAAGAGAAACATTTCCCTTGAAAATATATCATTCTTGAAGCCTTCATGTGTCCTCCACCCTTTAGAGAAATCTTCACTGTTGTTTCCATTAAAGAACTCTACTGTTTGTGAAAGAAACTTCTCTCAAAGAGGCCTCCATTTTACCCATTTCACTCTCACAAAATTCCCCATTTTCATCCTTATTCCCTTCACAAAAACTCCTAAAAACCCTTCATTAAACCTCTAAATCATCAAAACCCCCTTTTTAAACCTTATAGTTCCCTTTATCTGGTTTAAAAATCCCTTCTTGTGCCTACCGAAACCCCTCATTTGGCTTAAAAAGCACTAGTTTTTGGCCTAAAACAACCTTTTTACATTATAATACATTTAAGCCCCTGAGGGCCTATGGCCTTTAAGCCCCTTCCTCCATATGTCCAAAATCCCACAATCGGGCACTAAAGAGCTTGAAACCTCTTCCGGAGCCTTATTTTCCTCTACTTTTGTTTTCCCGACGATAGGGTCCCGAAACAAATCTGGCCCGTTGATCTCTACAGATCAATGGTCATCGGGCGCCCATGCATTTCCTGCCCCCTCTTTTCCTTTCAAAATTCTCCGCTCCCTCTTCTAATCTTAACCGTCCATTCTATAGATCCAACGGTCGGTAATAAACCTGATGGCCCAATGTCCATCCACTCCACGAAAAACATCCTTACGTCATCATGGACCCTACCCACTCTCCTCGTCCGTGCAGCTCCCCCGACACGTGCAATCCGCACCGTCGGATCTACAGCCGATCATCCGATGGTGGCCGTTGCATTTCGCAAAATCTTTGCGCCAGAAGTTTAACACCAAAATTTTTTGCGAAAAGGGCGGTTTTAGGAGGGACAGGTGTCAATTAATGTATGGAATTGTGTTTTGTTTGTGAATACCACCTACCCCCCTAAAGCTTGCGCGAAAACCACTGCCAGTTTTCCACCAAACTACCACCCTCTGCAACATATTTTCTCTTTTAATCATGGTCGTTGATCTCTGAGATCAAACGGTCCACATTATATTTCACCCTCATCCCTTTCCGCTCATCTAAACTTTCAAAAATATTCCATCAATCGAATGCAGCCGTTGATCAACCTAATCTAATGGTCCCAGTTTATCCTCACACTCAAACCCTCAAAACACCTGGTTAGCTGCTCTGCCAGGGTTTTTTCTCCATTTTCCTGCTGCGCCCATGATTTCCCTCACTGCGCCACCATCTCCATGAGCCTCTGAAACAATCCTCCTCGGTTTTATTAAAATTCTTATCGTGTTTTGCAGGTGTCAGGGTCGTGAAATCATTCTTTATCCACAGTCTCAGCCATGGTGATATAGAGCGCAGAATGCCAATTCCAGAGCCAAAGGTAGCAGAGGAAGACACTAGAGAGCGTTAATAGCATGTTTTTCATTGAATATCGAGTTATAAACCCTGATTCAAACCCTCCAGCACCCCTATAACCTGTATATTCACACAAATATGTCAGCATAAGCAGTAAAGAGTATCAGAAGACAAATTAAAGGATTAATGCCTAATGTTGAATACTTAATGCTTATATCCAGTGTTTAGAAATAATAAGGACAAAGATAAAGACCATAAAAATGATCAAGGAGACTTAATGAAGCCTACAGCACATTAACAAGCTATATCAGGGATTTAACATCAGTAGAATGTTCTTTTTCCTAAAAAGGACAAATTCCCACAACATTCTCTATGCCTCATCGAGCCCATAACAGAAATTATTCTGACAGAAAGCTCCTATAATTGTCAGTGCATTGGTTATCAAGTATGGAGGACCTGAAAGACAAAATCTTCACCTTACTTGTCACAGAAGATAAACAGAGTATTGAAGCCAGAAAAGTACTTCAAGGAACATACCCTTGGAGCTATTATCAATCTGTCAAAGACCCCTAATTCATCTAAAGGTACTGAAAGTTAATGTAGAGATATTAAATAGAATGGGCTTCATAGACACCTCTCCATCTGTTTTAATGAACCATTTAAGTTATATCTACCACTACTATCACTTTTTCACCTATAAGAACTCACAAGAAATACATTGTAAATGTTGGTTGGTCGTTGATTGTAAGTTGTTTCACTGAGTTAGAGTTCTGTGAGTAATAGTTGTAAATAGGCTGGGAGATGATTTCTGGATGATATCAAGATATTGGAAAATAATGTATGTGACTGGTTTTTCTCTACTAATATGACAAGCATGTTCAGCGGATCCTGATCTAAATCAGTGGTGATGTGTCCCTTATTTGTTATTGTTTCCCTCTATTTTACATCATGTTTCATTTTCTATAATAAGAAAACAATAAATTTAGCTTAGGATATACTGCTGCAAGTACCCTAATGCTTACTGCTGTTTCGGGGAAAATCACCCTAGAGGTTTGTTGGGTCAAAACCTCCACAGAGCAGAGCATGCCATTCAGAAGGACTCACACACAACCATACTTGAATGCAAAAAACTAGATAACAACGATAGCAGGACTCACCTGTAGTCCTACGTTCAATGTAGATCCCGCGGGGTTCAAACCCCCAGCAACCTTCCTTCCTCCTTCAACCTGCAAAACAAGAAAGAACGTGCACGGAAACCTAGTTGTACAACATATATTTCTCCTAAACGTTAGTGTAATCAATGTGAAATATGATATAAACGATAATAACTGCTTAATAATCAATCTTTCCACATATAAAAATAGATACTAACATAGAAGTTCAAGAACAAGACGGTTCTTCATTATTATGAATAGCATGTACAGAAATAAAGAGTGGAGACATCACCTGAATCCTTCCACGATCTTCGAGCAGACCGTCGTCCGGATTCATTCCGCCCTTGCCTTGCTAGGAAACTTTCAAGACTTGTGCACTCGAGATGGCATATAAATGGATGAACATCTCCAGGAAACAAGGGTTTCCTGATATAAATCTGGGAAAGTGTAGGAGGCACGGGAAATCAGACTTGAACTGGGATTCCAACAGAGTATAATGTCTATAAAATTTCTCTCTCCCTTAGGCCATGCATATGAGGGGCTTTTATACTCCCTCAAAGTAGTTTCAGTCAGTTGGAAACAGTTGGCCACGTACTGGGGTGGTTGAACTACTGGAGTAACCATCAACCCAGTCTAAAAATAGGGAATTTATATATTTTTTAATGGTTTTAATGGCATACGCAGAAAAGTACATGTCGACTCGCGTATACACGCGGAAAAGTCTGGGCATACCCGCGTATGGGAATTTTAACACTGTTTTTTAGTGAATTTGTTCAAGTCTGTAGGAATGGGTGTCCAAAGCCATAAAGACAATCATGAATCACCTGAGGGTGAAAAATGATGTTATAACAACTGCATTTTCTTATTTTTATGTTTTCTACTAATTGTGTATCTTAGAAAAAATTCAACATAATTTAACCAGTATAGAAGTTGGTTTGTCCATGCTTACTGATGTATGAATTTAGAGTTTGTTTCTTAGATGTTCTTTTTTGGTTTAGCTGAAAGAATAGGAGAATAGGGAGATTTAGTGATTATTCCTGTCCCCTAAGTTCCTTTTCCAAGAGTCATCCTTTCTAAGATCCGTTTGATTTGAATGCCAAAGAAGAGAAGGTTAAAATTCTTTCTCTGATCTTAGACTTCACTCTATGTTTGACCTTAAATGTTTTCTATTGTCTGAAAGTAGTCAAGAGGACTGCTGGATTGTTGTCTTCAGAGTTAGCCTCATTAGGAGTTAGGATCATAGAGGTATAAGGCATGTCATGTCCCTAGACTTACTTCGAAGTGGTCACCTTGGAAGGTTTTCCTTGTCATTCCCTTTCATATCCTTATTGTTTCATCCCATACTATCATCTTAAGAGATCCTCTGTTTTAGATGACTAGCCCTTTGAAAGCCTTGGATATTTGAATTTCAAGTAAAACCTTTTATGACCCCATTGCCCAATGGACTTGTGTTCTCTTTGAATTGTCTCCCCATTGCCAAAATCCTTCTCTACTCATTCCTTTACCTTACACTGGACCCTTCTTTCATGTTTCCCAACTAAACAAACAAACAAAACAAAACAAAAACCCTTGTACTCCATAACTAGCCAACACCTTGAATTGACCTTTAAAGATACATTATTTCTTTACCTTATAGAGAGATCCCTCTCTGGATCTAGAAGGGCTAGATCCTGATATCCCAAAGTGGTTTGATGTTGTCTTGTCATTTGATATTTCCAAATCTGCCAAATCACAGGAACCACAAAAGAAGCAAAGAGAACATAGATAATCCAAATGACAAAAACACTAGCTCTGCTGTTAGGCGAAATTCAGAAAATCAGCCTAAAAACACAGCAAACAAAACCATCACAATAGCCAAAAGAGCCAATTCAAACAAAGACAAAAACAACCAACAAGGGATTGAAGAAATTTTCCCTAGTACCTCTGCTAGTGGCCCTATTAAAACAACTCAGATTGACAGTCCTAATAAAACTCAGCAAGTCAAAATTGCTGAAATAAATTTAATTGAAAAAACATATGTAAATATGAAAAAATCAATAGTTCCTTTCAGCCTTGAGGGAGAGATTCGAAAGATTAAAATTAACATACCTCTGGCTGAATTAGTGACCCAGGAAGTGTACAGAAACCGGGTCCTAAAAGCTCTGAATATACATGTTGATACTGCTACTTTGAACTTGACAGATGACAAGCTAGAGTTGTTGTTTGGTCCTATGATTGAAGGAAAATACCAAGAAGGGGTTGTACCCCCCTTCTATGTCAGTCTAAACTTCCATGACAAAATCTTACAAAATGCCATGCTAGATTCAGGAGCATCACACAACCTTATGCCGAAGATAATAATGGAAAGCTTAGGCTTAGAGATTACTAGACCATACAAAGACTTGTATTCCTTTGATTCCAGAAGGGTCAAATGCTTGGGATTAATTAAGGATTTGTGTGTTAACTTGTCTCAAATTCCTACCAAGAACCTTGTAATGGATGTAATAGTAGCTGACATTCCCCCAAAATATGGTATGCTCTTGTCTAGATCATGGGGAGCTAAGATTCAGGGCACCCTTCAAATGGATATGTTTTATGCCACCATACTAGTGTTTGGTCAAACCAGAAGGTTATATAGGGAAACCATCATGAAATACATGGCGAGCAGCAAAGACAAACCTCACAATGCTCATGTTTATTCTACTCATTCAGATCTAGATTATTTTATTTTATACAATGAAGATGAATTCACCCAAACAAAGAAAGAAAATGAGCAGGACATTAGTGCACCGAAACATTCAGAATTGTCTTCCTCTCAACTTCTAGATATCTCAACTCCCAGTAGCTTGGAGAAACACAAAAAAGATGAGAATGAAACAGAAACACTTTGGAGAATGAGCTTTGATGGCTCTTGCAAAAAAAATAGTGTAGGGGCTGGTGTATGGATACACAACACAAACAAAGGACATGCTTGCAAATTAGATTTTTCATGAACTAACAACATTGCAGAATATGAAGCCCTTCTCCTTGGCCTGCACATACTTAAATATTTAGAGGCCAAAAAAATATCAGTGCAGGGAGACTCTGAGTTAATCATCAGACAAATCAAAGGGGAATATTCAACCAAAAACCCCAAACTTAGAGAATATAGAAACACTGTGTTAGATCTCCTAAAAACTTTCAAAAAATATGAGCTTATGTTCATACCAAGAGCCCAAAATCGCCTGGAAAACGAACTTGCTTTTGCTGCTAGTAATTTCCAAATACCACAAATTGATGAACAACTCATTATAAAGGTAAAAAACAGACCAGCAGTGCCTGATAACGAAGATCATTGGAAGGTTTTTAACAATGATAAAAATATAGAGGATTTCCTGCAGTCAAAAAATGAGTTTTCCACATCATCACCAAGTTTCATCCATGAAAAAGAATGTTTTAATGGAGAACTAATTCCTAAAACAGATTCCTCCTCTCCTACTGATATAAATTAGTTTGATCATCTTTTCAAAGAAAAATTATTTGATGATCGAGACCAAAAGGACCTTGAAGTTCTAGAGTGTAAAGGTGATACCATACCCAAAGGCCTTGCTCCATTAGAACAACTCTTTGATTTCAACAATGAATGCAGGGGCTACCTTCTAGAGGGCCATGGACATAGCCTTCTCAGAAGACATCGGCTATTTTATAATCATCTACCTTGATAATATTACTATCTTCTCCAAAACTGATGAAGAACATTTGGAACATTTAAGGAAGGTTTTCGAGAAATGTAAAAGATTTGGCTTGTCTCTAAATCCCAAAAAGAAACTATTTGGCCTCCAAGAAGGAAAGCTTCTTGGTCACATAATCTCTGAAGAATGGATCAAAATAGATCCTAAAAGAATTAATGGCATATTGAATATCAGTCACCCTAGGAACCTCAAAAAATTGCAATCTTTCATTGGAAAGATAAATTTCTTGAGGAGGTCCATCCCCAACCTTGCTGAGCTATTGAGAAACATCACTAACATAATCAGGAAAGAAGTAGGTGTTAAATGGATAGTGCAAGCTAGAAAATCATTTGAATTGGTAAAGCAAGCCCTTACTCAAGCACCAGTCCTTATCAGTCCCGATTTCACCAAAGATTTCTATATTTTTTCCTTTGCATCTGAACATACAATAGCTACAGTATTCTTGCAAAAGAATAGCTTCGGGAAAGAACAACCTATATCCTTCTTCAGTAAAGCCTTAAGAGATGCCCCTGTTGGTGTCCTGTGTTTTGATAGTTTGTCAAATCAAAAGACAAGGCAACATCATAACCAATATTTAGAGTTCCAGGATCTAGTCCTCTTGCTCTCAGAGAGGGATCTCTCAAATTATTTGTTTTGCAAAAGGTTTATCTTGTGTGCTTAGAGTATTTGTTTTAGACTAGTTATTAAGTGCAGGTGTTTGATTGTTTGTTTGGTTGAATTGATACAACAGAACATGAAGGATCTAGGAAAGATAGATAGATAGGGGAAATGTCAGCTTCATTGGGCAATGGAGTCAAAATGAGGCCATGACAAACTTATCAATGGATGTGGGATATCAAAGGGAATATCTGACTTGGCCACAGGATCCTTTGGTTTTGGAATGAGATGGACATTAATTATTTGGAAAGAGAAGTTTAATTCTCAAACAAAGGGAATTTGAAAGCACAACTTGAACAATAAAGAGCTATTTGGTAGACAGGGCTAATCATAAATTCTACAAATCACACCTTTAAGCAAATAATGATTTCAAAACAAATTTTAAAATGAAATCTAAGATTCGGGGAACACCCTATTTCCTCAAATATTTTATTTCAAATGACTTAGAAAACATAAAAGATTCACTGATAATTACGATCATAGAAGAGGGAACACCTAAATACATCTATGATCACAACTATAAAGACCTTTAAGCCAAATTTTCAAGCAAGGACAAGGGGAAAGATCAGAACGGACCTCCTTGACTTACTGTAAACAAAATAAATTCAAAGGGAGACTTCAATAACAGTCTTTAAGTGGCAACAGACAAGCAGGGAGAACCATAAATCATGTTGAAACCAACTGTTCGAACTATTAAGGAAATAAACGAGCATGAGGACTAAAGAGAGAGATTAAAGACTCTAAAATACCTCAACAGAAGAAAACATGAAACAGTGAAGGATGAACAGGTCTAAGGTGCTTCCAGGAGTCATTTCTTAGCCTAAAATTTTCAACCTACTGTAGTAAGAAATTATGGAACAGAATGAAAACAGGAGAAAACATTAAACAATTCAGAATACTTCACCAACAACCAAGCTCATGGATCCAATGATAGAGCCTTCTCAGGAAAAAGCATGCAACAACATCATCTAGGCTTCCAAGACTTCAATTTTTTCTTCCACTTCAATAGACTATGTATTATTTCAGAGAGTTTCAGTATTACAACTGGTGATCAACCAACCAACAATTTCTCATCTTCTACAGAGGTATTTATAGAAGAATGAGGAGGTGAGATCTGATAAAATATCTCCCAAGATAATTAATATAGATTAATGACTTCTCGGCCTTTGAGGGGCTCGATGGAGAAGTTTACAGGTGTTCTCACTGTATTAATGGATTTACATTTAATATTAAGCTCAGTGGGAGCTTTCATTGACTTTTGAGGCTCTGTGTCATGTTGGAGTAACTATGCAGATATTTTTTCATTAAGTTCTTCGGCAGAATCAAATCTCTCGCTGTGTTCGAGGAAAATATCTGATTTTGGACGATAAATTCGGCTTATGTTTGAATGATTTTAAGGCACAAGTGGCACAGTGGTAGCTAGGAGGAATTATTTTGCCTCAGATGGAGGCTTTTCTGTCTGATAACACTTATGATGTTCCTTTAACTGTGTTTTAATCCTGGGGATTAGGCTTTTGATAATCATTCTTAGCCGTAATCCCCAAATCTGTCTTCAATATTCTGTTCTGATATGTTCTGTCTTCGACATTGATACTCTTATAATTTTGTTTTAATAACACAGTGTCTTGTTGATGTGCAGGCCGCGCAAGGCTCGTATGGCATTAATGCCTATGAAGTATTGACGAGACGTGGAGTAGAGCCTTTTTAGTCCTTTTCCCTTTGATAACCGAAAGGCCAGAGGATCATCACCCTCGGCTTTCTTTTCCTTCATATTATGGGAAAAACCTTTGAAACCTACAAAATAAACAAAACATTATGAAATATTTCATTTTTTGGGAAAGACTGCTTCAGAGGGCGTGGGGAGGAGCGTAGTCGTTGGATGGTAGCATTCGATGGTGGAGATCTGTGTATAATAGTTGAAAGGAGAGTGATGGGAAGTAATGCAGGAATGATCTGGGACCGTCTGATCTAGACAGGTGGACGGTCCAGATCCAATCGGAGGATCGCAATCGTGGGAAAAACTTAAATGGCGCCGATGTACAGGGAAACGCCGATGCGATTGAGCGCTAGCCGTCGATCTGAGGATCAGATCGACGGTGGGGAGTGAATCGGAGGGTTTCAAAAGGCGGAGGAAAGGTTAATGATCGGAGAAAATTAGGGTTGTTAGATGAGATCAAACAGACGGTCTGAATGCAATCGGAGACATTCACTCGGCGGGGAAAGAAATTGCACAGCGCTAAAAACCTGCGATGTGATTGAGAAATGACCATTGATCTGAGGATCAGATCAACGGTGGGTAATTAATCAGAGGGATGGCCGATTGGGGGGAACAAAAAAATGTACCGAATGAAAAAATGCGATGCGATGTAACGCGGGCCGTTGGATCGGCTTACAATTAACGATGGGGATTGGTTTTAAAGCGAACCGGCGGAAACCCTTTATGATATACAAAACCCAAAAAATTTAATAAAACAAAGGTTTTGGCATGGGAGGGGTATATATATAATATGGTTAGGCGCCCGTCTGCGGGGCCTTTGGATGTATGGAATGTAGTATGCCCGGGGCATTATATAACAAAGGGCCAATCGAAATCGGAGCCTCGAGCTTGGGCTTTTCAATCTAACCATTGAACTTTTCCGATGCGATAAGCGCCTTGGGACTTTAACTCTTGGTCCCAGGCACATGCTATATGGAATGAAAAGTGGTGGGGGCAGAGTTATAATAAAGGGACTCAATCGCATCGGAACTTTTGATGCGGTCTTTCAATCAACCCATTGTGGATTTCTCCGATGCGATTGCGCTTCGGGTCTTTTTAATCTAACCATTTTTTATTTAAAAATCGTTGTATGGGCACATTAGACCAAAACTTTGGATAAGTGGGTTTTATGACTTAACAAAGGAAAAAATCAATTGGACAGGGTTTATTCATTTAGTTTGAGTGCCCGATTGCAGGCCTCTAATTTTGTGAAGCGACAAAAGGACCCGGGCTTATCTATAACAGAGCTAATCGCATCGGAAGCTTTTGTGAAAGCCAAAGACTTGCGCTCATTGATTACTTCCGATGCGATAAGTGGCTGATGAGAATAGTGCCTGCTTCCAGGGCATGGGCATATGGAGGGGAAGTGGTTTCAAGACTTAGCCCAAGGGGGCTTAAGCCTTTATGCAAAAATATGTATTTTTCATGAAATTTTAAAGTTTTTCAATGGATTTGGGGGTTTTGGTATAGTTTAAAAATGAGTTTTAAACTATATAAGGAGGAATTTTATGAATGGAAGAAGGGGAATCATGAAAATAGAGGAATTTATGGGGGGTAAAAGGGGTAAAAAATGAAGGTTAGTTTCATGGTGGAAGGAAGGGAAAAAATGGCCTTTGCAGTAGTATTTTCTCATGAAATCAGCAAAATTTCTGAGTATAAAAAGGAACAACAGTGAAGATTTAGACAGAGGCATGAAGCCTTCAAGAGTCTTCAAGAGCCAACACTTTTTTGAAATAACTTGAAGGCATCAAGAACTTCAGACTTGCATTCTCTGGGAGGCTGATCAGTGCCTCATCCATTGGGCTGCCTTTCCTTTGTTGGGATGATCTTCTTTGAAAACATATTTAACAGCCATAAAAACAATGGATCTTTTATCAACAATATTTGTACCTACCCAATCCTACAGATCTAACATTTTTTCTTCATTTAGAGTTCACTTGGATTGGAAAAATATTTTACAACATTTTATTTTTTTTGAAAGCAGGAAACCTAATCTATTTCTACTCCTTATTTCTCCATGGACTCAGATTAAACATTTGAGCCCATATGATTCTCTACCTAATCTACCAATCTGTTAGGATTAAACAGTCTAACATATTTTTATTCTCTAATTTCTAAAACAGAAATTTAAAAATAGTGAAGTCAAGATTAAGCTGTTTGACTTGATGTTGATTCTATGGCATGAAAAACAAGCTACACAGACATTATTTTGCAAAAAATTAAATCAAAATGGAAGGCATAATTTTTGAAAGTTTAAAGCACTTTCTTCATCCTTTTTCAGCTTTTTTTTTTTTTTAATACTATTGTGTGAGCTGTTTTCTCGTTCAGATTTTGAGTTGATTAGAACTAGTTTTACTTCCGTTTTGACTCAGAATTTGAAATATATTGGAGTCATTCTTCTCTTGGATACTTAGGTTCAGATTTTGAGCATGTTTGAACCTTTCATCTCTAACCTAATCTAACTACTGATAAGCCAAGATCAAACAATTTGGCAAATCAAATTCACTATCCTATCAGCAAAAAATTTAAAGCTAATTTAGTCAAGATTAAGTTGTTTGACTAACTAGAAGTGTGTTCTTCAGGAGTGGCATTTGAGCTTGCACACTTTCAGATTTGTTTCTCTTTTTTGGTATGGGGCTATACCTTTCTTGTTTTCACAATCTTCCCTCTTTTCTCTTTTCGATTGTTTTTGTATTTTTATTTTTCCAAATTTGAATGCAATGTTTAGACTATGATATTTACAATGAAAAATAAAATTCTTTAAAACTCAAGACTCTTGGCAGAAGTAATGCTTGAGCATCCTGCCATTGACAGGACCTCCATATAGATATTCTCCACTCAATTCTTTCAGGAAAAATGCATTGTGACCCCTCTCAGCATGAATAATATAGGGCCCTTTCCACAAGCTCTAAAACTTGCCATGTTTTCCCTTCTCTTCTCTTCTTGAATCCCATTTAAGAACAACATTTTCAACCTGGAAATTTTTTGCCTTAGTCCTCTTATCAAATAATTTCTTTACATTTTCCTAGACTAACTGTGTTCTCTTATAAACTTCTTCTCTGGTTTGCTGTAAATGGATGGTTTGATTTATTCTCCTCTGCATATCATTCTCTTCAACCTGCACTTCTTGAAGGAGCTTCATGACTGGTACTCCTAATGAGGTGGTAAAGACTGCATCCATGCCATAAAATAGCTGATAGGGGGACATATTTATTGACTTCTTCGTAGTTAACCTATCAGCCCATAAGGCATGAACCAGCTTACTGTGCCATGATTTATGATTTTGTTCCAACAATTTTTTAATGATATTGATGAGGCTCTTGTTGGAAGATTCGGCTAATCCATTTCCTTGGGGATAGTAAGCAGTGGAATGGACCAAGGTTATGTGGTATTTGTAACAGAAATCAACCATCTTCTTAGATTTAAAAGCAGCAGCATTATCTGTTATGATTTTTCCGGGACAACCGAATCTGGATAGGATATTTGTTTCAAGGAACTTGATAATGACAGAGTCATTAGCATTTCTAGAAGGTATCGCATCTATCCACTTGGTAAAGAATTAAGTGGCTTTGAGGATCCACTTATTTTGAGTTGAGGAGGATGGGTGAATTTCCCCAATGAAGTCTCAACCCCATTGTTGAAAAGGTGCCTCAACTCTGATAGGATGTAAGGGTAAGGGAAGAAGTTTTCTTTTGACATCAAAGATTTGGCACTTATGGAAAGACAGGACCAACTTCTGAGTGTCTGGGAAAAGGGTAGGCCAATAGTAACCAGATCTAAGAATTTTTTTCGTTGTGGCCTTCCAGTAGAGGTGTCCTCCACATTCTCCGTCATGAAAATCCTGCATGATTTTCCCTACATCGTCTTCAAGTAAACATTTAAGAAAAATTCCAACAGCATTTTTCCAATATAATACCCCATCTAAGATGCAAAAAATCAAAGCATTTTGTTTCAAAAATCTAGCTTTAGTTTTAGACAAAGAAGGAGGGGCATTTAAATATAAAAGCACATAAATAATGTCAGCATACCAAGGAGAATTTATAAATGTTTCTTCAATAAAAGGAGCAGTAGATTCTTCTATTTCTTCCAACACATCTACCATATTCATGTCTAGTGCTTGGAAGTTAGACTCAGCCATAATTTTTGCTAATCCTTGCCCTTTAACTAGCTTGGTGGGCTTGATCTCTAAGTCATACTCAAGAATAGTTGCAATCCATTTTCCCCTTTTACCATCAGGGTCTTGACTTAGAATGTCCTTGAAAACAGTATGTGGAACAAAAGAAATTATGTGAGAGTGTAAAATATAGACCCTGAAGTCTTTTAAATATTTTACTAATGCTAAGGCTTGCTTCTCCATGATGTTATATTTGAGAGGAGCATCTCTTAAGGCCCTAATAAAGAAGGATATTGGTTTTTCTTGTCCCAAGTCATTATTTTGAAGTAAAACTGCAGCTATTGTATGCTCAGATGCAAAAGAAAAGATGTAAAAGTCTTTGTTAAAAATTGGACTAATCAGGACTGGTGTTTGAGTAAGAGCTTGTTTGACTAGTTCGAATGATTGTTTAGCTGGTAAAGTCCATTTTACACAGACATCTTTCTTAAGCATGTTTGTAATTTTTTTTAATAGCTCAGCAAGATTAGGGATAAACCTCCTCAAAAAATTGATCTTTCCGATGAATGATTGCAACTCTTTGAGGCTTCCTGGATGACTGATTTGTAATATGCCATCTATCCTTGTAGGGTCTATTTTGATTCCCTCTTCCGAAATTATATGGCCGAGAATTTTGCCTTCTTGGAGACCAAAGAGTGTCTTCTTAGGATTCAATGACAAGCCAAATTTCCTACACTTCTCAAAAACTTTTCTCAGGTGAATCAAATGTTCCTCATCATTTTTTGAGAAAACGGTTATGTCGTCAAGGTAAATGATTATGAAATAGCCAATATCTTCAGAAAAGGATATGTCGATGGCCCTTTGGAAGGTGGCCCTTGCATTCATTAATCCGAAAGGCATTTTGACATACATAAAGGTGCCCCAAGGTGTAGTAAAAGCAGTTTTGATTTTATATCTTGGGAGCACTAACACCTGGTTGTAACCCGAGAACCCATCTAAGAGGGATATCATTTTTGACCCAACTACCCTTTGAAGTATATGGTCCATCTTAGGTAAGGGGTCATTGTCTTTTAAAGAGGCTCTATTTAAATTTCTGAAGTTAATACAGAGCCTGATTTCCCCTGTTTTCTTCCTAACAGAAACTAAGTTTGATACCCACTCTGAATATCGAATTGGTTCAATGATCCCAGCAGCATACATCTTTTCAATCTTTGCCTTAACTAAAGGTAATAAAACAGGGTTTATTCTCCTTAGTTTTTGTTTAAAAGGCTTTTGATTTCCCTTCAGGGGAATCTTGTGCTGGATGATGCTGGTATCATATGATTTCAGGTCTTTGTATCCCCAAGAAAAAACATCTTTAAACTCTTTGAACAGCTCTATGTATTGCAATTTTATGTGATATGGGAGAGTGCTAGACATTTTTATCATCTTGGGTTCTACTAGAATTCCTATGTTATGCTCTTCTACATTCGTTTCCACAGGCTCCATTCTCGGTTCTTTGGCTACATCGTTAAAATCAAAAAGGTGTTCTAAAGGTGCGAGACCTCTTGGAATTTTATCATTTTTGCATTGTAAAAATTCCAAGTCTTCTTGGTCTGCGTTTTCAATTATCTCTGCTTCAAAATGATTCTCATAATGATTTATATCAGCAGAATATGTCATTTCAACTTCTGGGATTTGTTCAATATATAAACAGTTTTCTTTGTGGTTGGTTTCTGATATTGGTATGCTAAAATCATTTTCTGATTTTAAGAATTCATCTATGTGTTTTTCAGAATCAAACACTTGCCAGTGATCTTCGTTATCAGGCACAACAGGCTTGTGTTTTACCTTTACACTGAGTTGTTCATTTATCTTAGGTATTTGGAAATTACTGGCAGTGAAAGTGAGTTCATTGGCTAGATGATTTAGTGCTCTTGGAATGAAAATAAGTTCATATTTTTCAAAGGTTTTCAATAGATCCAGGGCAGCGTTCCGATATTCCCTCAGCCTTGGATTTCTAGCTGAGTATTTTCCTTTGATTTGTCTTATGATAAGTTTAGAATCTCCTAAGATTGATATCCTCTGGGCTTCTAATTGTTTAAGCAATTGTAAGCCTAGGATAAGTGCTTCATACTCAGCAATATTCTTAGTGCACGAGAAATCTAATTTATATGAAAAGCTTTGATTCGTATTTTGAATCCAAACACCTGCCCCTGCACTTGTTTTATTACAGGATCCATCAAATTTTATTGTCCAAAGTATCTCATCCTTATTTTCATTCTCTCGTTGCTGTTGATTTTAAATGTTTTGCATTTGATGCGAGGGAATATCTGATTGTTCTACTGAACTGATTGGGTCTACGTTTTCTTTACCTTGTTGAGTGATTTTTCCTTCGTTGAAAAAAATAAAGGAATCTAAACTTGATTGAATAGAATAGATTGGAGAGTTGTTTGGTTTGTCTATGTTGCTCACCATATACTTCATGTGAGATTCCCCATATAGTCTTTTGTTTTGGTTAAAAATGGGAATGGTGGCATAATACATGTCCATTTGAAGGCTTCCTTGAAGTTTGGCTCCCCATGATATTGATAAGAGCATGCCATATTTAGGGGGAATGTTAGCTACAACTATGTCCATCACTAGACTCTTAGCAGGAATTTGAGCTAAATTAACACATAAATATTTGATTAAACCCAAACATTTGACTCTGCTTGATTCAAAGGAATACAAATCTTTTTATGGTTTAGTAATTTATAAGCCTAAGCTTTCCATCACTACCTTTGGCATTAGATTGTGTGAAGCTCCAGAATCTAACATGGCATTATGTAAGATTTTCTCATGTATGTTCAAACTAACATAGAAGGGAGGGACAACCCCTTCTTGGTATTTTCCTTCAACTTCTGGACCAAATAACAACTCAGGTTTGTCATCTATCAAGTTTAAGGTGTGAGTATCACTTCCTAAGTTCAAAGCTTTCAAAACTTGGTTTTTTTACACCTCTTGGGTTACTAGTTCAAATAGGGGGATGGTAATTTTTATCTTAGCAATCTCTCCCTCAAGGCTGAAAGGAACAATTGACTTGTTCGTATTTACATCTATCTTTTCAATTGAATTATTTTTAGTGATTTTGATTTGTTGAACCTTTTTTGGACTGGTAATTGGGACGGTTTTATTAGGACCACTAGCTGAAGTGCTAGGGGTACTCTGCTCAACATTTGGCTGGACACTTTTGTCTTTGTTCAAGTATGGTTTCTTGGCCAAAATGTTGGTTTTCTCTGCTATCCTTTTGGGATGAGTTTCTGTGTTTTTCTTGATAGCAGTATTAGTGTTCTTATCCTTTGAATTATCTATGTTCCCTTTGCTCCTAAGATCGTATTGTTTATGCACCTCCATGATTTCATTTTCAAACCCCAATCTATAGTCATCAGAATCTTCATAGTTTTTTGTACTTTGATCAGAAAATAAAATTTGTTCTTCCTCAGTGAGGAAAACATCATCCCCACTGTCTGATCCAATCAAGTTTACATGATATTCTTCCAACCTTTTCAACTCCCTATCTTCCTCATATTGATCTACATAGTTCTGTTGGAAGGGGGGTCTAATCTGTTGGTCGCTTTATTTTTTCTTATCTTGATTGTTTTCTCTTCTATAATTCTGATTTCTATTTCTGTTTTGGTTATTTTTAGGTTCTCTTGGTGGCACTCTCTCATTCAAATTGAAATTTTCAAGCATCCTCTCCATCACCTTCACTAGGTTTTCAATTTTTGTGTCAGAAGCTGAGGTTGAGGGTAGTAGGTCATCATTATAAGTTACCCTCTTCTCTAATCTCAACCTATTTCTTTTCTCAATTATGTTTGCTTCTACACTCACAGCTCCTTTCTTCATGTCTTCTAAGGTTAAGTAATCTCTCCCCCTTAACTGATAAGTCATTTCAGCATCAAGGCCTTCGGGATACGTTACCAAGGCCATGCCTTGAGGAGGTTTCATGTGAGGTGGGAGAGCACTGTAAATGCTATTGAACCTAGTGGAGTAATCATGAACACTCTCCCCTTGATTTCTCTTGAGGCTGCTATATTCTGCTAGTATTTGGAGAGGATTCTTTTAGAGTTCCCATTTGTTGATAAATTTTTTATGCAAGGCAGGGAGATCATTTATGCTGTTAGGAGGTAAGTTTTTAAACCATTTCTTTACATCTCCTCCTAAAATTTGGGCGAATATTCTCATCTTCACAGTTTCTTCTTCTATCTCCATTTAATCGAATGCATCCTCCATCCTATCTACATGATGTTGAGTTGTTGCAGACTCTTTTCCACTGAAGTGAGGGATTTTGGATTGGTAATATTTTGGTAAGGGAAGTAGAGGTTGTGGTAACAATAATGGGGCATACCATGTTGCCATGGCTGGAAATAAGGGTGGATTTACAAGGGGTGGGTTTGTGAAAGGGAAAATGGGCTGGAATGAAGTGTTTTGGATAGTGGATGTTGGATGGACAGATGTGGATGTACCGGGGACAGATTGTTGAGCTGATCTTGGATGAGAGACACCTAAATTGGAAAGGAAATGTAAATCAGGTGGTGTGGTTTCTCTACTACCAAGATGTTTACTTTGTTCTGGGGATGAAAGTAAAGACTCAGTGTCTATCTAAATTATATCATCGAGCGACCTAGTTCTAAAAGGGTTTCTTAAGTCGACTTGTGATTGTTGTAGAGCTGCAAGATTCTCAGGAACTGAATTAGCTCTCAAGGGTGATCTGAAAAAAATTTAAAATTTAACCTTAGGGGACTCCCTAAGTATACTTTCAGGGTTATCAACTATTTCCAGTGGGTTTGGGTTAGGTAAGGCTCCAGTATGAATCTTTCTAGGAGCCACTATGCTATATTTTTCGAACCCAGCTAAAGGAAAATTTTAACCAAATATGACAATATTTAAGAGGCGAACTGATCTTTTAAAAAGAAGAAAAATTTAATCCTAAGGCCTTCTAACTGAGTTTTTATGATGTTGCAAAGATTATGGGTCTTCCTAGTGTAGTCTTAAGGTCTGTTTAGGATTGTGGAGTCACCACATGGAAATTTTTAACTCTTTTGGAGGTAAAAGGTCTTATGGTCCACCACCAAGTTTATTATGAAGCCAAACTGAGATTTTTTTGGGTTTTTCTGAGATTCTTGATCTTATAGGTTATGAGAGTGTCCTAAATTTGACTTAACACTTAGCTAGGGTGTCCAAACATACAGAGTTCACTCTTATGGCTTGGTAACTAATTCCTTCAAGGTTTGATAAGGTTCTAAGAGAATCCTAAAGGTTAATTAGTTTGTCACTGATTCAAAATAAGTCCTATCATGATTATTGTTATGCTTGGTAGTGCTTGAAGAAGGTTACTTATGTTATACTAGACAGTGAGTGTTTAATTTTGAAGACTTTACTCAGTGTTCCACCGTGATCACCATTATGTTGGTGGCGATGATGTGGCTAATAATCACTGGATATTCTTGAAAATAATGGATTTCTGGAGTCCTAAGGGGTACTTATATTATTACTAACTCAGAAGGGTCCCACCGTGATCGCCATTATGTTGGTGTCTCGTGTTTTGATAGTTTTGAAAATCAAAAGACAAGGTAACATCAGAACCAATCTTTAAAGTTCCAGGATCTAGTCCTCCTATTCTCAGAGAGGGATCTATAAAATTATTTGTTTTGCAAAAGGTTTATCTTGTGTGCTTAGAGTATTGGTTTTAGACTAGTTATTAAGTGCAGGTGTTTGATTGTTTGTTTGGTTGAATTGATATAGGAGAACATGAAATATCTAGGAAAGATAGATAGACAGGGGAAATTTTAGCTTCATTGGGCAATGGAGTCAAAATGAGGCCATGACAAACTTATCAATGGATGTGGGATATCAAAGGGAAAATCTAACTTGGCCGCAGGATCCTTTGGTTTTGGAATGAGATGGACATTAATGATTTGGAAAGAGAAGTTTAATTCTCAAACAAAGGGAATTTGAAAGCACAACTTGAACAATAAAGAGCTATTTGGTAGACAGGGCTAACCATAAATTCTACAAATCACACCTTTAAGTAAATAATGATTTCAAAACAACTTTTAAAATGAAATCTAAGATTTGGGGAACACCCTATTTCCCCAAAGATTTTATTTCAAATGACTTAGAAAACATAAAAGATTCACTGATAATTACGATCATAGAAGAGGGAACACCTAAATACATCTACGATCACAACTATAAAGACCTTTAAGCCAAATGTTCAAGCAAGGACAAGGGGAAAGATCAGAACGGACCTCCTTGACCTACTGTAAACAAAAGAAATTCAAAGGGAGACTTCAATAATAGTCTTTAAGTGGAAATAGACAAGTAGGGAGAACCATAAATCATGCTGAAACCAACTATTAGAACTATTAAGGAATAAACGAGCATGAGGACTAAAGAGAGAGATTAAAGAATCTAAAATACCTCAGCAGAAGAAAACATGAAACAGTGAAGGATGAACAGGTCTAAGGTGCTTCCATGAGTCATTTCTTAGCCTAAAAATTTCAACCTACTGTAGTAAGAAATTATGGAATAGAATGAAAAAAGGAGAAAACATTAAACAGTTCAGAATACTTCACCAACAGCCAAGCTCATGGATCCAATGATAGAGCCTTCTCAGGAACAAGCATGCAACAACATCATCTAGGCTTCCAAGACTTCAATTTGTTCTTCCACTTCAACAGACTATGTATTATTTCAGAGAGTTTCAGTATTACAACTGGTGATCAACCAACCAAAAATTTCTCATCTTCTATAGAGGTATTTATAGAAGAATGAGGAGGTGAGATCTGATAAAATATCTCCCAAGATAATTAATACAGATTAATGACTTCTCGGCCTTTGAAGGGCTCGATGGAGAATTTTACAGGTGTTCTCACTGTATTAATGGATTTACATTTAAGATTAAGCTCGGTGGGAGCTTTCATTGACTTTTGAGGCTCTGTGTCATGTTGGAGTAACTCTGCAAGTATTTTTGCATTAAGTTCTATAGCAGAATCAACTTTCTGGCTGTGTTCGAGGAAAATATCTGATTTTGGACCATAACTTCGGCCTCTGTTTGAATGCTTTTAAGGCACATGTGGCACAGTGGTAGCTGGGAGGAATCAGTTTTCCTCAGATGTGGCGGTGGAGGATTTTTTGTCTGATAACACTTATGATGTTCCTTTAACTGTGTTTTAATCCTGGGGATTAGGCTTTTGATAATCATTCTTAGCTGTAATCCCCAAATTTGTCTTCAATCTTCTGTTATGGTATGTTTTGTCTTTGACACTGATACTCTTTTAATTATGTTTTAATAACACAATGTCTTGTTGATGTGCAGGCCGTGCAAGGCTTGTATGGCATCAATGCCTATGAAGTATTGATGAGACGTGGAGTAGAGCCTTTTTAGTCCTTTTCCCTTTCATAACCGAAAGGCCATAGGATCGTCACCCTAGGCTTTATTTTTCTTCATATTATGGGAAAAAACTTCAAAACCTGAAAAATAAACAGAACATTATGAAATCCTGCATTTTTTGGGAAAGACTGCTTCAGAGGGCGTGGGGAGGAGCGTAGTCGTTGGATGGTAGCATCCGACGGTGGAGATCTGCGTATAATAGTTGAAAGGAGAGCGATGGGAAGTAATGCGGGAATGATCTGGGACCATCCAATATGGACACGTGGACGGTCCAGATCCAATCGGAGGATCGCAATCGGGGGCAAAACTTAAATGGCGCCGATGTACAGGGAAACGCCGATGCGATTGAGCATTGGCCGTCGATATGAGAACCAGATCGATGGTGGGGAGTGAATAGGAGGGTTTCAAAAGGCGGAGGAAGGTTAATGATCAGAGAAAATTATGGTTGTTAGATGAGATCAAACGGACGGTCCAAATGCAATTGGAGACATTTAGTCGGCGGAGAAATAAATTGCACAGCGCTGAAAACTTGCGATGCGATTGAGCGATGACCGTTGATCTGAGGATCAGATCAATGGTGGGTAATTAATCAGAGGGATGGCTGATCGAGGGGAACAAACAAATGTACCAAATGAAAAAATGTGATGCGATGTAACGTAGGCCGTTGGATCGGCTTACTATCAACGGCGGGGATTGGTTTTAAAGCGAACCGGCGGAAACCCTTTATGATATACAAAACCCAAAAATTTTAATAAAATAAAGGTTTTGGCATGGGAGGGGTATATATATAATATGGTTAGGTACCCGTCTGCAGGGCCTTTGGATGTATGGAATTTAGTATGCCTGGGGCGTTATATAACAAAGGGCGAATTGCAATCAGAGCCACGAGCTTGGGCTTTTCAATCTAACCATTGAAATTTTCCGATGCGATAAGCGCCTTGGGACTTTAACTCTCGGTCCTGAGCACAGGCTATATGGAATGAAAAGTGGTGGGGGTGGAGTTATAATAAAGGGACTCAATCACATCGGAACTTTTTATGTGGTCTTTCAATCAACCCATTGTGGATTTCTTCGATGCGATTGCGCTTCGGGTCTTTTTAATCTAACCATTTTTTATTTAAAAATCGTTGTATGGGCGCGTTAGACCAAAAATTTGGAAAAGTGGATTTTATGACTTAAGAAAGGAAAAAATCAATCGGAAAAGGTTTATTCATTTAGTTTGAGCACCCGATTGTGGGCCTCTGGTTTTGTGAAGCAGCAAAAGGACCGGGGCTTATCTATAACAGAGCTAATCGCATCGGAGGCTTTTGTGAAAGCCAAAGACTTGCACTCGTTGATTACTTCCGATGTGATAAGCACCTGATGAGCATAGCGCCTGGTTCCAGGGCGTGGGCATATGGAGGGGAAGTGGTTTCAAGACTTAGCCCAAGGGGGCTTAAGCCTTTATGCAAAAATATGTATTTTTCATGAAATTTTCAAGTTTTTCAATGGATTTGGGGGTTTCGGTATATTTAAAAATGAGTTTTAAACTATATAAAGAGGAATTTTATGAATGGAAGCAGGGGAATCATGAAAATAGAGGAATTTATGGGGGGTAAAAGGGGTAAAAAATGAAGGTTAGTTTCATGGTGGAAGGAAGGGAAAAAATGGCCTTTGCAACAATATTTTCTCATGAAATCAGCAGAATTTCTGAGTATAAAAAGGAACAGCAGTGAAGATTTAGATAGAGGCATGAAGCCTTCAAGAGTATTCAAGAGCCAACACTTTTTTGAAATAAAATTTGTTCCTTGAAGGCTCCAAAAAATTATTTAGCCACCTTGTGGTATAACAAATTTATAGGTGGCTAACAGCCCCACTCAAATATAATATCATGGAGAAGCAAGCCTTGGCACTGGTAAAAGCAGTAAAGGACTTTAGGGTGTACATCTTACATTCACATATCATTGCCTTTGTGCCACACACCATAGTTAAAGATATTCTAAGTCAGGACCCAAATGGTAAAAGAGGAAAATGTATTGCCACTATTCTAGAATATGACTTAGAAATCAGGCCTGCTAAACTCATCAAGGACAAGGATTAGAAAAACTCATGGCTGAGTCTAATTTCAAAGTTCTAAATATGAATATGGTTGATGCCTTGGAAGATATATAAGAGTTCCAAGCACCATTTACTAAAGAAACATTCATGAACTCTCCATGGTATGGTGACATCATTTATGTGCTACTTTATTTAAATGCTCCTCCTTCCTTGTCAAAAACAAAGGCCAGATTTGTCAAACAGAAGGCTTTAAATTATTGTATAATAGATGGAGTTTTATATTGGAAAAATTTTGTTGGGATACTACTAAAATGTTTACTTGAGCTTGATGCAGGAAAAATCATGCATGAAATGCATGAAGGAGAATGTGGAGGGCACTTAAATTGGAAGACCACAGCAAACAAGATCCTCAGATCTAGTTACTATTGGCCCACCCCTTTTCCAGACACCCACAAACTAGTAATTTCTTGCCACAAGTGCCAATTTTTTTATGGTAGAACAAATCTCTTGCCCTTACCCTTGCAGCCTATTAGTGTTGAAGCACCTTTTCAGTTGTGGGGTTTGGAAATCATAGGGGAAATCCACCCATCCTCCTCAGCCCAGCTCAAATGGATCCTCACAGCCACTGATTATTTTACCAAATGGATAGAGGCCATACCCACTAGGAATGATACTGACTCTGTCATCATTAAATTCCTTGAGACCAACATATTGTCCAGATTTGGCTATCCTAGGAAAATAATCACAGACAATGCTGCTACCTTTAAATCCAAGAGGATGGTTGATTTCTGCCATAAATATCAGATCACCTTGGGCCACTCCATAGCCTATTACCCCCAAGGAAATGGGCTTGATGAATCCTCCAACAAGAGCCTGATCAACATCATCAAGAAGGTATTGGAGTAGAATCAGAAAGCATGGAATAGTAAGCTTGTTCATGCCTTGTGGGCTGACAGATTAACCACCAAAAAGTCAATCAACATGTCCCCCTATCAGCTAGTCTATGGCATGGATGTTGTTATCCCAACATCCTTAGGAGTTCCATTCATCAAACTCCTTCAGGAATTCCAAGCTGAAGAAAATGATATGCAGAGAAGGATCAATCATACCATCCATTTGCAGCAAACCAAAGAGGAATTTTATCACAGAACTCAAAAATTCCAAGAAAACATCAAAAGGTTATTTGACAAAAGGACTAAAGAAAATGACTTCCAAGTTGGAAATGTGGTTCTAAAATGGGATTCAAGGAGGGAAGAGAAAGGAAAGCATGGTAAGTTTTAAAATCTATGGAAAGGGCCCTACATTATTCATTCCATAAGAGGGCATAATGCATTTTTCCTGTAGGAACTGAATGGTGAAGAAGTGTTAGGAGGCCCTGTCAATTGCAGGATGCTTAAACACTATTTCTGTCAAGAGTCTTAGTTTCAGATTTTTTATCTATTTTACATACCATTTTCATAAATAAAAAGAGAAATAAAAATACAAAAACAATAGAAAAACAAAAAGAGGGCAGAAATAAAACAAGAAAGGTATAACCCCATACTAAAAGGAAAGGAAAATATGAATGTGTGCAAGCTCAAATGCCACTACTTTAAGGAGAAATACTGTCCAATCATACAACCTAATCATGATTGGGCAGATTTAAATTTACTGATGATAGGATAGTGAAGAAGATATGCCAAACTATTTAATCTTGGATTATCAGTAGAACATATTAGGATAGAAGAAAGAGAGGTTCAAACATATTGAAAATATGAACCTAGAATCACGAGAAAATATGGCTTTAATTCTCTCAAAAATTGAGCCAAAGAGAAGAAGAGAACTGGTTCTAAAATGCTCAAAACTTGAACCAGCCAAGAAGGAGAAAACAACGCTAACAAGATCAAAACCAAAGCTGAAATAAAGAAGAAAGGTGACTCTAAAAAACTCAGAGTTTGAGTCACAATAAGAAGGAGGAATGTTTTTGAATTTCAGATCTTTAGCCTTCAAAATTTTGTTTTTGAATCTCTGCAAGTTCCAGTTCATGTGCAGTTTGTCTCTATGCCATGGACCCACAAAAAATCAGACAATCTAATCCTGGTTTGGCTGTTTTTTCAATTTATGTCTTAAAATATAGAAAATGAAATTAGTCAAACAGTTTAATCTTGACTGATAGATAGTTAGGTAGTGAATTTATGAGTTCAACTTCTTAATCTGAACTCATGGAGAAATAAGGGTAGCATTATATAGGTTTATTTTTCTACTTGCAAAATAAAATGTTGGAAAAAGAGTTTGCCAGTCCAAGTGCGCTCAAAGAAGAAAACAATGCTAGGACAAATAGTTTGGGGTAGGTAGAAGTGTTGTTCAAATGGATTTCTTGCTGTAGGACAGTGAAAAGTGTCAAATGAAGAATTTTTCCCAATGGAATGGCACTGGTCTGTTAAATCAAGAGATTACTGAGGTTCTGGACACCTAAAGAGCAAGCTGTCCTCCCCAAGTGGAGCAGTTGTTAGCCACCTATAAATTCTGATATACCTAATGGTGGCTAAATTTTTTGTCAAGCCTTCAAGAGATAGTTTCCTTTGAAAATCTATCATCCTTGAAGTCTTATGGTTTTCCCATCCTGGAGGTTCATCTTCACTCCTATTTCCATTAATGAACCCTGTTTTTTATGAAAGAAACTTTTTTCAAAAGGCCTCTGAAACTCCCACTTTCACTCATTTTTATCCACTTTCATAAAGCTTTCTTTTCATCCTTAACCCTCCATTTCCCTTTGAAGGCCTCCAAAATCCATTTAAACCTCTAAAAACCTCTTTTATAGGTTTAAAACACCCGTTTTCCCCTTTCTACAGAAAGCCAAAAAAGCCTTGAAAAACCTTCATTTTGGCCTAAAAACCCATTTTTCAATTATCAAGGCATTAAGTCCCCAAGGGCCTATTTCCTTTAGCCCCTCCCTCCATGCGTCCTAAGGCCCCGCAATTGGGCGCTTGAATACATAAATCCCCTTCAAAAACCTTGCCTTCTGTCTATTTTTACCATTTCCCAACGTTATGATTTAAGTAAATGTGAATTATTGATCTTCGTAGATCAACAGTCCTCGGGCGCTCATCCTTCCGCCCTTTCATCTGTTTTCCCTTCCGCACTCTCAAAATTTCCACTTCATCTCTTAAATATCTACCATTCATATATGTAGATCTGACGATTCACACTAAACCCGTTGTTCACCCCACAACAAAGAATATCATGTCTCCTCCTGGGCCCACAGCCCGTTCCGCCCATACACATTGCTGCCTATTGCGTGCAACCCGCGCCGTCTGATCTGACACCCCAGATCCGACAGTCGCTATCCAATATCGCAAAATTTCTGCGCCCAATGTTTAACGCTCCAAAATTTTGCGAAATGGGCGGTTTTGGAGAATCCATGTGGCGATCAGTGTATGGAATCGCATTACAAAAGTGAATACAGCCTCAACCCCATTTCATTTTGCGAAAACAATTACCGGTTTTCCGCCATACCGCTGCCCTCCTCAACGTCATTTTTTTCTTTTAATCTTAGCCATCAATCTCTGAGATCGAATGGCTTATGTTATATCACAACCCAATTTGTTTTCCCTTCATCTATTCTCCCAAACAACTTCATCGAAAGATCTCCACCGTAGATCGTCCTGATCTAATGGTCCACAGCTCTCGTCGTACCCAAACCTCCATCAAACCTAGATAGCTTCTCTGCCAGGTTTTTATTCCCATTTTCCGCTACATCCACATTTTTCCTCACTTCTCCTCCACCCTCACAAGCCTCTGAAGCAGTCATCCCCTACTCCTGCAGGTTCTTTATAATGTGTTTTTTTTTTCATGTTTCAATGGGTGGTGAATTCACACTATCTCCACAAGTCACAGTGATGGTGACATATAGCGCAGAGGAAGAAATTACTAAGAAGAGTTAAAAGCATGTTTTATTGAATATCGGGGTTATTGACCCTAACATAAAACCCTCTAGTGCCCCTGTAATCTATATATTCACAAATACAAGCCAGCAGAAGTCTAAATAGTATCATAAGAAGACTAGCAGGATTAGCACATGATACTGAAGATTTAAGTATCTAATCCAGAGCTAAGGACAATGAAGGAGCTTAATAAAGCTCATACCATAAAATAATCAATTCATATCAGTGTTTCAAAGCATCAATGATTTGATATCAGCAGAACATTCTTTTCCCTAAGAAGGACCAATTTACACGGCCTACTCCATTCCTCATCCAGCACCAGAACAATTATTACTCTGACAGAAGTCCCTAAAACTGTCAGTTCCTTAGTTATAAAGCATGGAAGACCTCAAAGACAAATCTTCACCTTACTTGTCTCAGAAGGAAAAACAGAGTACCTACAGCCAGGAAGTACTTCAAGAGCACACCCCATACGAAATTGTCAACCTGATAAGGACTTCTAAATCGAGTAAAGAGTACTAAAATTTAATGTAAAGTTATGACACGAAATGGAGCATTCGAATGCCCTCTCTAATCTTTGATGATCATTAAAAAATTCTTTACCTAATTTTCCTCATTTTTCCTATAAAGACTCTTTGAAGTCTCATTGTAAAAGGTTGGCATTTGGTGATTTCTAAAGTAATACATAGATTGCTGCTTTGAAGAAGCATTGGTGTTCTGAAGGAGTGTGGAAGTCTTTTTTTTCTCTGTTGAATGAAGGAGGCTGGACCATTGGATCCCTGAGCCTGGTTTTGGAGAATTAATCTCTTATTATTAATTTTATTCCCCGTTTATCACTTTGTTCCATTATGATTTGACTTACAGTAGGCTTAAAGGTTTAGGCAGAGAAATTTATCTTGGAAGCACCTCTGACCTATTTATCCTTCACTGTTTATATTTTTTCTTCTACTGAACATGACAGGGTAGTCTAATATCTCTCTTGAATATTCAGTTTGTTTTATTTCAGAAATGGTAAATTCAGTTGTGTTAAAGACTGTTTAGGCGTTCCCTCTTTCTTGCCACTGAATTTTGTATTTGAAATCTCCCTTTAAGTATTAATTCTTGCAGTTTGACAGAGAGGCTTGTTTCAATCATACCCTCTATTCATTATTGTAATTATTGTGTTAAAGGTCCCTATAATTGCAGTCCTAGATGTCTAAGGCATTCCCTCTTCTTTGAATGCAATTGTATGTATTTGTTGATTAAGCTCTCAATAGTGAACTTATAGGAGGAAATAGGGCGTTCCCCAAATACTATAATTCATTTAGATGGTTTTAGTCTGCATTTCTCCTTTCTTTGAGTGTTTATGTTAATTAAGTCCAAAATAGTGAGCTTACTAGAGGAAATAGGGTGTTCCCTGAATCCTTTAAGTCATTGTGAAAGGGTTTATTTTGCTTTTCACTCTTATTCCTTAATGTTCATCCCACTTCACCTATATTATTCAACAGATCCTTGACCAAGTTAGATTTTCCCTCTAGTTTCCCTTCCTTCTCAATCAGAATTATTTGGACTTTCACATGACTCCATTGCCCAATGGCTTGTAGATTCCCATGCTCTATCTATACTGCATGAAACATACTTGTCCAACCAAAAAAAATAAACAACCCTGCACTTCATAACTAGCCTAACATCAACTTCTATACCATTCAAGACACATCCTTACAAAAATATTAAGAGATCCCTCTCTAAGACTAGGAGGGCTAGGTCCTAGAGCTCTAAATCTTGGTTTTCATGTTGCCTTGTCATTTGGCATGCCAATCTTCCAAATCATAGGACCCCAATAGACCCTTCATCACCATTATACCCCTCGGGACAAGGAGGCTCCCCTACCAGAGGTCAGGGAGGGGAGAGCCAAAAGCGCAGACCGGATAAGAGGGAAATTGATCTGTTATAAGTGTGGAGAAGTAGGGCACTTTGCAAGGGACTGTCCGAAACCTGCACAATAATCTTGTAGATATTGTAGACAATTAGATCATGTGATCGAATATTTTCCAGTATCGATAGCAAAAATGTAGGAAAAAAAATAGACGCCAATGCATAATGTGCAAAAGGTTAAGGTAGAACCATGTGATGAGGGACCTAGTATTAATTTCATAATGCGTAGTGGCATGGATACTGGAGGAGCTGAGGAAAGAGCTGCAGCTAAAGCCCTTATCTGAAAATCTGTTATAAAAAATGAAAGCTTGGACCTACAGAAGGAAAAAGAAACCTTCATAGAAGCTCGCAAAGACTTTACCATGGATGAGGCATCTACTTCCAAGGCTCCAACAAACCTAAAATCAGACGACAAAGTTAAACCATTCCTACAAGCATGTATGAAGTTTCTACGCAACCAGAAGGCAGTAGAAAATCTTCAAGCACTGATAGACAGCTACGCATAAAAAAATGACCCTCCAACAGAATTTAAATATGTTCACAAACTTTACAAGCATAAGAAATGCACTGGTCGGGAAATGGAGCTAACTGCGCAGATTGGAAATTACGAAATGGATCAGGTCATCCTTGATCTGGGATCTGATGCGAATGTCCTACCCAAACAGACGTGGGAGAGGATGGGAGAACCTAATCTAGAATGGTCTACTATACAATTTTTCATGGCTAACCAACATAAGATCATACTGTTGGGGAGACTATCAAACATTATGGTAGATATCGTAGGGGTTAAGGTATATGTGGATTTTGAGGTAATTCAAATTGTAGAGGATGCGGACCCTTATCCTGCACTCCTAGGAATGGATTAGGCTATAGACATGGGAGGCATTATCAACTTGAAGAAAAGGAGCATGGTTTTTGAGAATGACGGTACAAGAGTAATAGTCCCTCTAGACCCAGGGGAAGGAGAATGGTATACGGAACCCATGCGCGAAGAATACGACATAGATCATATCTATAAAATAAATTCCTGGGATGAGGATTGGACTAATCCTATGGCTGATGGTGTGCTTTTCTGGGAGAAATATAGTGAATGCCTATCTGACTCTAATGGGGAGATCGAGAATTGGTAGAATCGATTACATGAAATATCTGCATTACGGTGTCTTAGGATCACAAAGAGCTTCAGGTGTGTCTCCTCAGAGGTAAGGGATCTACCTTAATTTGATGGTTCTAGTAGTATTAGGGATTTTATTAGAGCATTCGAAGAAAAAGTCTGAAGGGAACGAAGAATCTGGGCACTTAACCTAGCCATGTGTGCAACCCCTGTGTGATGGTGGGAAACTCATAAAGGGACGTTTCAGGATTGGGAGGAATGTCGTAAGATGATGATCCTATGGTTTGAACCCCTGGTTCACCTATGCATGGAGAGTTTTCTTGGCCAAGGGGAACCACACAAGCACTTGTCCACATGGATGGAGGTGTGGTGTGAAAGGACAAGGGGTGAATGGGTCCACCTTTTCATTCATGCCTTGGGACCAATCCCCACTGCATGGTATTTAGATGCAGAACTACATTAGCACACCCACCATAGGGAGACCATGAAGGACGATTTTGTGGGGAATTTTGGGTTAATAGGTAGAAGTGAGGCATTAGACAAAGCCCTGCATGACATAGATGCCCTAGTATTTGATGAATCACGCCCTCGTGACGAGTATGGGGCACCAACTTGGGATACACAGATGCAGGATATTGCTAACTGCCGCAATATATCAATGGAGGAATGTGATGAAGACCCGTGAAATATCACTATCTTGGAATCAGAGGGTGAAAGATTAGTTGCTGGACCCCCAATGCAGACCATCGATGTGACCAAGCCTCTTAAGTTAAGGGAAGTTAACATTGGAACAAAAGAACAACATAAGATAGGTAAGATTTGGGACTATTGGGATGACGATATTGTTGGAAAATTCGTAGAAATTTTCACAGAGTATAAGGACCTGTTTCCTACGAAATCCTCAGAACTCAAGGGTATTACAGGGGACATGGGGGTCATGCGCATCAATTTAAAACTAGATGCACGCCCTGTCAAGTAGCGACCTTATCGCTTGAACCCCAAGTATAAGTAGAAAGTCAGGGAAGAAATTGACAAAATGCTAGCCGTAGGTATCATCGAATCAGTAGAACAGTCAGATTGGGTAAGCCTTATGGTGGTCCAAGAGAAAAATACTAAAGTAGAAATAAGAATCTGTGTCGACCTATGCAAGATGAATGATGCCTGCGTACATGATCCCTTCCCTACACCATTCTCCGATGAAATCATTTATAGTGTGGGAGGGTAGGAAGCATACTCATTCATTGACGGGTTTTTGGGCTACCATCATATGAGGATCGCATTGAAAGATCACAACAAAACTACGTTTTCCACCGAATGGGGATCCTTCTAGTACAATGTCATGTTGTATGGGCTCAAAACATCCCCTGCCATGTTTTTGCAGGTAGTGGTCACATTATTCAAAGAGTTCATTCAAAATTTCTTGGAGGTATATTTTGATGATTGTGTTGGTGTTAGTTTTGTCATACTGCCATCAATGATAAAATTTACTCTTTTGCATTTTCATAGTAGGAGTCCCATACTATAAATTTTCATCATTCCATTAGGTCATGGATTCATTGATGGTAGTGGTCTTTCATCAGTTTTCCCTCATGTGAAAACTTGTTGATTCTCCTCTCTATGGTATTCAGTCATGATTCACTTTCACTCCGCGATTCATGTTATTAGGTCACAGGTTTGGTCTCATTAGGTTATAGGGTCTCATCATAGTCAAATTAATGAGCCAAATGTCAAGGACATGAGGATGCCTAATAATCTCAAAAGCATGGTATCTTGAAAAATCAAAGAAGTTGTTCTTTCAGCTGGATGTAATTGCCACCTCAAAACATGTTTTGAGGTGAAAACAGGGTACTTTGTTTTTATTATCATCTTTTATGTAATTTTATGTCTTCATATGTAATAATTTGAGTTTCAGAAGCTTCTATCTCTACAAATCCACCACCAGTCCTTTGCAGCTCATCATCAAGGACCAAAGAGAAGGGGATTTTCTCTGCCTGGTTTCCAGAGGTGTTATCCATAGGATTTTCAATGTAAATTACTTTTAATTATTTTCATCAGAAGGAGCCTGGAAATATCTTTCCAACGATATATCACACTCGCAAAACTGACTTCTGGATTGGAAAATAGGCCTAAATGAATAAAAGCCCCCCAAAGCACCATTTTTCATTATTATTAACCCTTCAAACTTTAATGTTTTGTTTCATTTCCGCATCCTACAACCCCGATGCGATTGCATTGCATTGCAAAATTCCATGGGCCACTGATCGCAACACTTCCAATTGAACACTTCCGATGCGATTGACCCACCCCTGATGCTCCGATCACACCATCGCATCGCATTATCGGCACTCCGCATATTTAAACCCTTCTGTTGTTTTCCCACCGATATATGCTTCCCCTGATTGCATTCAGACCGTTGATCTTCTCAATGATCTGGCAGCCCACATTCCATCACATCGCATTATTGACACTCTTCATATTTAAACCCTTCCGCTGTTTCCCTGCCGATATATGCTTCCCCTGATTGCATCCGGACCGTCGATCTTCTCAACGATCCGGCGGCCCACATTCCATCGCATATTGCATTCCCTCCACGCCGAACCTGCCATCACTTTTTCGCCAATGTGATATTCCTTCATCGCATTGCGTGATCGAAACATCCCCCCAACACTTAACTTTGCATCATCGCACCTCCGATGTGATCGCATTGCATCACATCACATCGCATAGTCTCCCAATTGACCATCTCCGATGTTTACCGCTGATGCAATTAACCCACCTCCGATGCCTTTAATCTGATCATTCCATCGCACCATCAGCCTTCCATCACATCACCCCATTACGACATGCTCCCTCCCCCCTTCTATTGTGATTTGCGATTATGGTTCTGGGTCCCACCTAAAAGCCCTTCTGCCTTTTCAAAAGAAAAGGGTTTTTCTCCGTGTAAAAGCAGAAATTTCATTTTATATTTGTTTCAAAATAATTTCTTCCACCTTCCTTTATAGCTCCCTTATCCTTGGTCTATACTCCATCGCCATCGCACATCGTGATTTCTCTGCTCAAGTTATACCCACCCCTTCCCTTGCGATTTACGATTGTGATTTCTCCCGGTCCCACCAAATTTTTCTGCCCCTTCCGCCTGTTCCACTTCTCCTCTGCACCATTTTACACTATCGCATCGCATCGCTCCATTATGCAATACACCCTCCCTCCTTCCAATGCAATTTGTGATTGTGATTTGGGCCCACCATCCTTCCTTTCGCTCTTTTCAATATAAAAATGGATTTTCGTTAAAGGGGTAAATATGATTTTAGTTGGTTGCAAAGGCATTTTTCTTCGGTAAAAGGTTTTTCTTCAAGATTAAAGGAAAATACATTCTGTTTTGGGCCAAAAGATATTATGAAACACAGAGATCATTATAGCATTTACCACAAAACGACATCAATGATAAAGGAAGGGAATCAATTCCATATTTGTCTTTCTTCTCCCCTGTTTGAGTAACTGTAACACAAATCCTCCAGATGGTCAAAATTTATTGTTTCTTTTTTTTTTGAGGCATTCTGTTGGTATCTTTCCTATATTTAGATTTTAGTTTCTAGGCAGGTGAAACAACTCCTCCTTCTGTGGATCCACCCCCCTTGAAACTGATCTATTTAATTTATTTTTTCATCATTTGTAAAGGGGGGGAGGGGGGAAAATGGTGGAATAAGTTGGAATCATTGAGGATGTTCTTCACTCCATTTTGTAACAGTTTGGCATGGAATTAATAAAGAAATGCAGCACTGATTTATGGGATCCCTGTGGTATGGATTTTAGCACTGTTCTTTCCTTTGTGATTTTTTGTTAATTGTTATGTCCACCATTCATTCATTCATATTTATGTTTGGATGTTTTCAATAAAGATAGGTAGAATCCATTTTATAATGCTCTGCCTTGGGAAAATCATTCAATACTTTATGTTTTCTGCTGTTTGAAGAGGATTCATCTCATATGCCCTTTTCAACTTCTCACCAGTCTTAAACATTCCATCATTATTAAAATTTTTTTTGTTAAAATCCCTGCCTACCTTTCCCCATAGAATACCTTGTATCTCTGATTTAATTCCCCAAATTCAAACTGTCTAGCCCCATCTGATCCATACAACCCAAAAAAAATGATAAAACATTTCGAGCTACTATACCTAGCCTAAAATCAATTTGCATTTATATTTCATTGAATATCTTTCATGGAGAGAGTCCTCTCTTGATCTTGTAGGGCTAGTTACAAGGCTGAGCGTGGTTTTAGGTTACCGTGATTTGCCTTCCTTCAGCCTGAGGTCCAAATTAGGTGCTAACATTTTTGGCGACCATACTGGGGAGAAAAAAATCATACCTTCCCTAGGAAATAACGACAAAGTTTAGATCTTATTGTTGATGGTGGACAACAATTAGATGCATATGAAGGCTGAATCATTCACCTGGCGAATCCATTCACTGAAATATCCAGAAAATCAACACTTCATGGTGACTCCACTGCAGGAAGATTAGTAGCTTTAAGATTTTTTTTTTAAGATGGCAAGTGTTACAAGAATATATGCTCCCATGAGCCGAGACCACATTCCAGGTTTCCCAAATAAAATGCCTAAGGTAGATTGGCAAAGGAATTTTCCTATGTTCATAAATGTGAAAGGTAATAATGCTGATCTTCATCTGGTGAGATTTCACATGCATGTGCGTAAATTAAAAATTGATTTCCCTGAAGATTGCTTGATGAATATTTTCATGGCTACTCTGGAAGACGAAGCTCGATCTTGGTATGAAAGTCTACTGCATGCTTGTATTTATTGTTTGAAGGATTTTCATACCATATTCTTGGAAAGGTATAAAGAATCTTGTCCATCCTTAATATTAGTTCAGAACTGTTGCAAACATGTTAATAGTTTCATTGAAAATATTGAGAATTTTTATGGAGATGATGAATTCATGGACGAAGAAATCATGGAAGCACTGTATGAAAATCCATTTCAGCAGCATACAGAAATATTAGAGGATACTTATCAAGATCAGTAGGTTGAAGATATTTGGACAGTTGAAAATGATGGAAGACAATGTCTTATTTCAGATCTGATTGGAATAAAAGATGATATGCAGGAAAAAGAGGTTCCAGCCTTAGATTGTGATGAAACCAAATTGGCTAATCCAGATCTAGATTCAAAATGTGATGAGGAAGAATATGTTGTTCCAGATCCCATAAAGAAGAGCTATATTGTTGAGGTCACCTCAAATGAATAAAACAGAGTTATAGACCTAAGTGTTCTCAACCCATCAGAAAAAAGTCTTCACGAGGAGGTAATCCATTCCCTTTATGAAAAACAAGATGAGATCTTTGTTCAAGTAAGTGAAAAAGTTTATTTGGATGAATCTTTGGCATATGATAGAAATGTCAGTTTTGCATTTCAAGAAGCATATGAAGTTTTTTCTATTATGACTGATGAATGTGATAAGAAAAATGACAATTTGGTCACCATGTCATATGAATATGATCAACAATATATTCAGACTATAGAAGACCAGAGCATTCAGAACTTCCATTCAGATTCTTCTTCCTATGTCTCATGCTTTGAATTTTTTTTCAAGAGGAAATCTGCTCTCCTACTTGTTCATAATTTTTTGAAGACCAAGAACACACTCTTACTGAGGTACATTATGAAGAGAAATCATAATCAAGAGAAAAAGAAACCTTGTTTCTTCTATATCAGCAGGAGGTAAATCTTCATGTTTTTTAGGATCCAATGGAAAATCTATTGCAGTCAACAGTGAAGGTAATTATTGCAATATTCAGTGATGAAGGAGATCATGGTCAACTATGTTTTTGGATACCCAGTTGCAAGTATCTATTTTTGTCCAGAGGATCCGATCAGGAGAATGAATCAAGGAGGAATTTTCTTGATTGGTTACACTGGCATTTTGATATCGCCTAATGGTACATTCTCTTTCAAGAAACACAAGTGGCATTCATCAGGATTTGAAACCCTCAAGTCTTGATCATGTACTGCCATCAAGCTTCAAATTTTAAGTTTTGTCTTAGTTAGCTTTGATTCACTTTTGAGTTATTTTGTCAAGTCAAGTTTCTTTCAGTATTCAGTTTGGTTTTCAACTACTGACTCCATCGCCCAATGGATAAGGCTACTAGTTCTACGGTGTTCTTGGCACCTCCAAGGAGCTACCATCCCCATTGGAGCCAATGTTAGTGTTAGTTTTGTCATACTGCCATCAGTGATCAAATTTACTCTTTTTCATTTTCATAGTATAAGTCCCATACTATAAATTTTCATCATTCTATTAGGTCATGGATTCATTGATGGTAGTGGTCTTTCATCATTTTTCCCTCATGTGAAAACTTGCCGATTCTCCTCTCTATGGTATTCAGTCATGATTCACTTTCACTCCGCGATTCATGTTATTAAGTCATAGGGTTGGTATCATTAGGTTCTAGGGTCTCATCATAGTTAAATTAATGATCCAAATGTCAAGGACATGAGGATGCCTAATAAGCTCAAAAGCATGGTATCTGGAAAAATCAAAGAAGTTGTTCTTTCAGCTGCATGTAATTGCCACCTCAAAATATGTTTTGAGGTGAAAACAAGGTACTTTGTTTTTATTATCATATTTTATGTAATTTTATGTCTTAATATGTAATAAGTTGAGTTTCAGAAGCTGCTATCTCTACAAAGCCACCACTAGTCCTTTGCAGCTCATCATCAAGGACCAAAGAGAAGGGGCTTTTCTTTGACTGGTTTCCAGAGGTGTTCTCCATAGGATTTTCAGTGTAAATAAAATTTTAAGTATATTCATCAGAAGGAGCCCAGAAAGAGCTTTCCAATGGTATATCACACTCCCAAAACTGACTTCTGGATTGGAAGATAGGCCCAAATGAATAAAAGCCCCAAAGCACCATTTTTCATTATTATTAACCCTTCAAACTTTAATGTTTTGTTTCAATGCCGCATCCTACAACCCTAATGCGATCACATCGCATCACAAAATTCCATGGGCCGTTGATCATGACACTTCCAATTGAACACTGCCGATGCGATTGACCCACCCCTGATGCTCTGATCACACCATCGCATCGCATTATCGACACTCCACATATTTAAACCCTTTCGCTATTTCCCTGTCGATATAAGCTTCCCCTGATTTCATCCGGACTGTCAATCTTCTCAAAAATCCAGCGGCCCACATTCCATCACATCGCATTATCAGCACTCTTCATATTTAAACCCTTCTGCTTTTTCCTCGCCGATATATGCTTCCTCCAATTGCATCCAGACCGTCGATCTTCTCAATCATCCGGCGGCCCACATTCCATCGCATATCGCATTCCCGCCGCGCCGAACCCGCCATCTCCTTTTCACCGATGTGATAGTCCTTCATCGCATCGTGCAATCGCAACATCCCCCGAGCACTTAAATTTGCATCATCGCACCTCTGATGCGATCGCATTACATCACATCTCATCGCATAGTGTCCCGATTGACCATCTCCGATGTTTACTGCCAATGAAATTAACCCACCTCCGATGCCTCCGATCCGATCATTCCATCGCACCATCGGCCTCCCATCGCATCGCAATTTTTAATTGCATCGCTCCATTATGACATGCTCCCTCCCCCTTTCCGTTGCGATTTTCGATTACGGTTCTAGGTCCCACCTAAAAGCCCTTCTGCCTTTTCAAAAGGAAATGGTTTTTCTCCGTGTAAAAGCGGAAATTTCATTTTATATTTTTTTCAAAATAATTTCTTCCGCCTTCCTCTATAGCTCCCTTATCCTTGGTCTATACTCCATTTCCATCGCACATCGCGATTTCTCTTCTCAAGTTATACCCACCCTTTCCCCTGCGATTTGCAATTGCGATTTCTCCCGGTCCCACCAAAGCTTTCCGCCCCTTCCGTCTGTTCCACTTGTCCTCTACACCATTTTACACTATCGCATCACATCGCTCCATTATGAAATACACCCTCCCTGCTTCCAATGCAATTTGCGATTGAGATTTGGGCCCACCATCCTTCCTTTCGCTCTTTTCAATATAAAAAGGGATTTTTGTTAAAGGGGTCAATATGATTCTAGTCAGTTGCAAAGGCATTTTTCTTCGGAAAAAGGTTTTTCTTCAAGATTAAAGGAAAAGACATTTTTTTTTGGACCATGAGCTATTATGAAACACAAAGATCATTATAGCGTTTACCACGAAACGATAGCAATGATAAAGGAGGGGAATCAATTCCAGTTTTGTCTTTCTTCTCCCCTGTTTGAGTAACTGTAACAGCAAATCCTCCAGATGGTCAAAATGTATTGTTTCTTCTTTTTTATGAGGCATTCTGTTGGTCTCTTTCCTATATTCAGATTTTATTTTCTAGGTAGGTGAAACAACTCCTCCTTCTATGGATCCACCCCCCTTGAAACTGATCTATTTAATGTAGTTTTTCATCATTTTTAAAGCGGGGGAGGGGGAAAAAAGGTGGAATAAGTTGGAATCATTGAGGATGCTCTGCGCTCCATTTTGTAACAGTTTGGCAGGGAATTAATAAATAAATGCAGCACTGATTTATGGGATCCCTGTGTTATGGATTTTAGCATTGTTCTTTCCTTTGTGATCATTTGTTAATTGTTATGTCTGCCATTCATTCATTCATATTTTTGTTTGTATTTTTTCAAGATAGATAGGTATCATCCATTTTATAATGCTCTGCCTTGGGAAAATCATTCAATACTTTATTTTTTTTACTGTTTGAAGAGGATCCATCTCCTATGCCCTTTTCAGCTTCTCACCAGTCTTAAACATTCCATCATTATTAAAAAAAAAGTTGTTAAAATCCCTGCCTACCTTGCCCCATAGAATACCCTGTATCTCTTATTTAATTCCCCAGATTCAAACTGCCCAGCCCCATCTGATCCATACAACCTAGAAAAATTGATAAAACATTTCGAGCTACTATGCCTAGCCTAAAATCAATTTACAGTTATATTTCATTGAATATCTTTCACGGAGAGAACCCTCTCCTGACCTTGTAGGGCTAGCTACAAGGCTGAGTGTGGTTTGAGGTTACCCTGATTTTCCTTCCTTCAGCCTGAGCTTAAAATTAGGTGCTAACAGATTGGAAAGTATTTGGATTGGTAAAGAAGCACGTATCAAACCTGCGCATGATGTTGGATGCCTATAGAAAGCACCAAATTTCCATAGATATTAAGAAGTGCATATTCTGCATACCTTTTGAGATCTTGTTAGCCCACATATTCTGTTGGTAGGGACTGATGGTTGACCCCACCAAGGTAGCATTTATCATCAACTTAGCAGTCCCTACAACTGAGAAACAACTGCGCTCCATCCTCGGGCACATGGGCTACTATAGGAAGTTTATTCAAGGGTACACACTTGTAATGTTCCCATTTTAACACATAGCTAAATGGAACATTAAAGTTTTTGTTTTATCACCTAGCAACTAAATAAATGGGTAAGGAGGCCCATGCTTATGGAAAACATTAATAAAATCCCTCATAATGTGAAAGGGATCATTAGAATAGCTTCATTTTACACCCCCAAGTGTGAAAAGGGTCAAATGCATGAAGACAAGGTCCTGTTTGACCACGTCAATAGCGCTGCCATTGGAGGAGTGGCTTACTTTAGAAGACAATGTAGTGTGAATGAGGAAGAGGATATTTGGTGGAGGAAACCCTAATGGATGGGGCCCATGGAGAGAAATATTTGATTGTATAAAAGGAGAGCAAGGCAACCATTGTTATTCATGTTATGGATTATTGATTTCATTGTCTATGCAGACAATTGAGCATTCTTTGCTGCTTAGCAAGAATTTCCGGGGAATTCCTATTTAGGATTCCTTCTCCTTCTTGAGAGGCCTCTTGAAGGATTTTTCTTCATTCTCCATATCTCTTGGCTCAAGTCCAAAGCTTCTCCTTTGGGATACTGCGTTATTTCTGCTTAAGTATAACACAGTGTTGCTGGGGTGTTGCAGTGGAGGACACCATACACCATTTCCTTGGCTCTTATGTCAGAGGAGGGAGCTTCTGTTCCTCTAGGAGGTTAGTGAGGGAGATCCAGGAACATATTTTATATCATTGGCATCAGGCCAATCATTTCTCTTCACCAACAACGCAGTCACTTCTCTAGACTGCGTTATTTCTGAGTGTGTTTGCAGTGGAGACTTGCTCCACATATCTGGAGGGTGAGATCTTAGGTGAAAGGATCAGCCTTTCATTCTAGAGATCCTTTGGATGTGATTCAACCACTTATTGCAGCATCATCAGCTATCTACATCCACTTCTATTTCTGAGTTGCAGCTGCTGCCCAACAACTTCGGCATTTCTGCAGATTTGCCATTTTGTATGTATTTCAGCCAATCCTTGTAAGGATTGTGTATTTTATGTTTTCAGGGGTTGATATCTTGCTCCCCCTTATTTATTTGATCCATTATTGTCACATCTATATATTATTTACATTTTGCAGTAGTTCCTCCTCAAGGATTGCACAGTCATAGCCAGAGCCTCTTTTATATAGCAGCATTTCTCTATATTTCATGTACATGTTTCATTGAGGAGGCATTGTTTGACTTGAGAGATCATTTCCTCAAGATATTGTATACATTTGTTGCTGCTATTATCTAATTTAATGGTTATGTAGATCTTCCATCATTCTTGGTTTTAATCCATTCACTGTTATTTTCTAGCTCATGTTTATGTATTGCTGAATCCCTGAAGGAGAAATATTTCAAGCTCTATAGATAGAGTCTGCAGATGGCCAGGTAGCCTCTGGATCCCATCCTTTTTAAAAGGTGACATATCCATTAAATTCCCCTACAGTCAATCTCTGGAATAGAATCTTGATATTCCTGAAAAAGGGATATTACAGCACTGATCACGGCACCCATGGAGAAGTTACTAAAGAAGGAAATTTCAGTTTTTGGGACGCAGAATGTCAAAATATTTTTGAGCTACTCAAGGAAAATATGGTCTCTGCACCTATCCTCATATTTCCTGACTGGGTGAAGTTTTTTCATGTCCATGTGGATGCTTCAGGGATCGCCCTTGGAGTTGTCCTTGCGCAGCCCGGGGAGGGGGACATTGACCACTCGGTTGTGTTTGCTAGTATAAAACTCTCTAGCGTGGAGTGCAACTAGTCCACTACTGAACGTGAGGGGCTAGAAATGGTGTATGCCCTACAGAAATACTGGAATTACCTACTGGGAGGGCACTCAAATATGTTCATGGATCACTCAGGTTTTAAGTACCTAGTCAATAAGAATGTGTTCAGGGGGAATATTTTCCGATGGTTACTGCTATTCCAAGAATATGACTTTGAGATAATTGTGAAGCCAGGGAAAATAAATACTGGACTAGACCACTTGTCCCAAATTGAGAGTGGTGAAGAGCCAACCAACCTAGAGGAAGGATTGCCCAATGCGTAGCTATTTTCTATGAAGGTATTTGATGAGCAATTTTCCGATATTATTCAATTCTTAACTACGGGGATGGAACCTGTAGAATATTCGGTACAATATAAAAAAGAGTCGGTAACACGTGCAACAGAATTTACCATCATAGCAGGCCATTTTTATAAGCTAGGATCTGATGAGGTACTGCGAAGATATGTTCTGGAGCATGAAATACAAGCCATCTTAGTAGAATCCCACAAAGGCATAGCAGGATGTCACTATGCAGGAAAATCGACAGCGCAAAAGATCTTAAGAGTTGGGATGTGGTGGCCCACACTACATAGTGACTCTTACAACTATTGCAAAGCCTGTGACACATGCCAAAGGATAGGAAGACCCTCACATAGGGATGAAATTCCATTACAACAGTAGGTGGCCCTGCAGGTGTTCGATAAATGGGCAATAGACTTCATTGGGCCCATCAACCCGCTAGGTAAGAAGACAGGTGCCCGCTACATCATCACTGCGACTGATTATGTAACAAAATGGGCTGAAGTGCAAGATGTGAATGATTGTACTATAGATACCGCTTCACACTTCATTTTTAAGCATATTCTAAGTAGGTTTGGCTATTTGAAGATATTTATGAGTAATAGATGTACGCATTTCATTAATGAAACAATACAAGCTTTGACTGATGAATTTTGAATCCACCATGAAAACATTACCCCATATCACTCGCAGGTAAATTGAATGGTAGAAGCTTTTAATAAAATTATGGAACAAGTGCTTACCAAGGTCTATAATGTCGAGAAAAATGATTGGGACGTGTGCTTCCCATCAGTCCTTTGGGCCTATCAGACCATGTGCAAGAGATTGACTAGGAAAAGACCGTTTCAGATGGTTTATGGAAAGGAGGCCATTGTGCCCATAGAGTATATCATTCCTAGCTTGTGCATCGTAGCCTTTATGAACATGGCAGAGCCCGATATCATGGAGGAACACTTAGCATAGCTAGTCGCCTTGGAAGAAGACCGATTCATTGCTAACTTTCATCAGCAAGTTCAGAAGGCCCAGGAAAAATCCTGCCATGATAGGCATATCTGACAGAAGTCATTTAAAGAAGATGAGCTAGTATTATTATATGACAGCCAGTTTGCATGCCACCCAAGGAAATTATACCAACATTGGTTGGGACCTTACATCGTAACAAAAATTACGAATGGTGGTGCAGTGAAATTGGCTATGCTGCACGGGGAACCCTTGCCTAGATATGTTAATGGCAGCCATCTCAAACCATATCGAACCAAATCAGCACAGACCAAGTGACTATATGGCTGGAGTAGCTGTATTTTGATGGATATGCGTAGGCAAGAGGAAAAATGTAGGCAGACCCGTTATACGTGTAGGGGTCGACTGCAGGTGAGGAAGCCCGAGGAGGTGCACTAGGAGCATAGGGGTCGACCATAGGTCAGGAAGCCCAAGGAGGTGTGCTAGGAGCATAGGGGTAATACGTAGCTGGGCAGGAATAATAAAAAGCTACGAAAATTAGTTGTTGGAACAGTACTGCTGGGTAAAAAGACAACTTTACTGTTGGAAGGAGCGTGCAGTAGGCAATTAATGCGGCGATTTCCAAATTATTTTACCGTTTCTTTGATGGTAAGCTTTAGCTAAGTGTCATCTAGTCATTGCTCACTATTTAAAGCTATAAATGGAGGAGGGAAACTCAAAATTGGGTTCCGCATATCCTGAAAATCTTGTGCCTTGCAAAGTTTCGTAACCATTGTGTTTTTTTCATGTTTGGGCGTGCTACCCCCTCTGATATTAGTAACCTTGAGTTTTTCTTCTGAGCGAGAATGACTACAACCAATCCCATTGAACCATTGTAGACCATGGCCTCTACTGAGAGAGCATCCAATGAAGTATTGGAGGTCACCCTTGAAGTCGAAGAAGTCAAGTCCACACCAACCAAGGGGAAGCAGGTGGAGAAAAATAAGAGTAAAGAGAAAGGCCAATAGCAAGGGCAGGGGAGGGCTACAAAATGGGCTTGGGGGAAGTTGCGCACCTCCCCCCAGAATGTGCAATCTCCTTGAACGGTGCCTAAGGCATGCTCACCTAACCCGACGAAGCGACCTCTGTCTGCTCGGGAAGAAGCGCGACTTGCTGCCCCAATCACTTGGATACCACCCTATGTTCGGCCCTTAAGGCCCTCGGTGTGCATGCCCAAGAACCTCGAGGGTCTATGTGCCTATCTACAAATGTCACTAATTTTGGGTGAAGTTCCCATAGTTGGAGAAGCATTCGGTAAGCTCCCCTCAATGAAGTTCGACGATCATGACCTTGCCAACCTGGAGGCCTTCCCAGAATTGGCACCTGAGTTGTATCTCAAAAGAGTACTGGAGGATGATGTGCTAAGGGTTGTACCAATTCCGTGGTCATGTGGGTTAGAAGGAACTAGATTACTGAACTTGCTATGGATACCTCACTTTGGCTAATACAATGTAATCGACCAAGTCGTGCGACAGCTGCTAGCCCTAATCCATGATGGTAGCTTGTGGATCCAGGACCACAATCCCATCGATGCCACCCTAATTCATAGCATTATTGGCCTCCCCATGGAGGGGCCAAATCCCATGGAGTGCGTTGGCAAGAATTACGAGCAACATATTTCCGAGAAGGTGCAAGAATACTACCATGTCGAGCGAAACACCAGAGGGTTCATAATCAACACCATTGACGACCTTGGAGTGTGCATGGGTACCCTGCTGCTGGCTTGTAAAATGAAGTACAAGTGCTGGGCCATGACTATCCCCAACTATGTGATTCATCTTTTTGGCTGCTCAAAAAGGAGGTTTGCTTTAACTGGTTGTAGTTCCTCTACAATGAGTTTCTGGAAAACGTGCACGAGGCCCAGGATCATAGGAAGGAAATATGCTACTCTTGGTTGTTGCTCCTAATTGCATTGGTCGCATGGGAAGCCCCTGAAGGATCGGTCCTCCTTGAGCTTGAATTGGATATGTGTGAAGGGGACTGATACACAAACTTATGGGATTCAAAGGATGAGAAGCGTATTAAGGAAAACAAAGTATTTTGGGTACTATTTCAGAGCACGCTCGTAGCAAAAATTCACTCCTTGCCACGCTTGTCGCCAACGGTCTACGAAAAATATAAGAGCATCACAAAATTCTAGGTGATGATGCACAATGTGCAGATTCAGGGCTGTAAGGATCTATCTTGGATGTCGCTACCTTACATGGTCGCCAATGAGGAAATCGACTGGCTCATCGCCACTTGGCCACCGCACTAGAAATTTGGATTCAAATCGATCGCAGCTGACATTGTTGGTACAAGCGTAGTCCCGAAGACCCCCACCCCACCTGATACCACAAAGAATTTGGAAGGTCGTGGCTCGGAAGGCTCCACTAGGATAAAGGGTCCCCCAGATACCGCGCAGGGTGTGGAGTAGGAATCTCAGCAAGACATGGAAACTGAGGGTCTCGATGTGCAAGGTGTTGGTTCCCCACGTGGCACGAAATGGGAAACCGAACCTCTTAAGGGCCAGCGAACGAAACGACGGGCTACAAGGCCTAGTAGGGATACTGAGGAATATTTGGAGCAAATCGCAGATGCGGTCACCCTCGCTTCAGAAGATAGATGGCTTGCCTTGGAAGAGCAGCAGAAGGCCGTAGTTACCGCATTACAGTCTAAGCTCCAAGCTCTTCATCTCAAGGCTGATACCCTCCAAACGAGCATGGTTCAAGTGAGGCTGACTTAAGCGAATACCACTGAGTTGATCTCCACAACCAAGAGCTGTCTCTGCCCTTACCAGGTGCAACAATCACTCTAAGTATACCTGCCTTATGTGCGCAATTCCAGGCCTACGCAGAAGTACATCTATACTTGGCCCAGCTTCCGCATGAGCCGTTGTAGGTTCTCCATACATCTCTCTTTGAGTAAATCTAGTATAGATACCATCGGGTGCAGTAGCAGCTAAGTATAGCTGAGCAGAAAATTTTCGAAAATACTACCGAGGTGTCCCAAGCACAGGCCATGTGCATCCTTGTCGTCATGCAACAGACCAAGTTGGAGTGTCTGATCAGCAGAATATGCATAGATGTAACTAAAGACATCCCGACCTCTACCACCCCCCAGGCTAATATTGAGGGACTTTTCATAGCCCTGAAATATTCTTGGACTGAGATGAAGAACGTTAAAACCGAGATGGAGCAGTATTTTGCTGCGCTGCAAGCTAAGTTGCAGCCGGAAACTCCTCTTGAGGTACGCGCCCAGAGAGCTGCGTTGGTCACTGAAGCTACGAACACCATTACAGCTTAGATTTCTCAGGGCGCCGAATTGCTTCAGACATCTATGCAATTATGGTCTAAGGTGTAGCGTGACCCTCTCCTATGTGTATTTACCATAGAAATGTGCCCAAAGGAGGAAGAATTCGAGCAAATGGAGGCTACAATGCCTACTCTAATCTCAGCTCAATGCCTGGCAGCCAACCATGCGCTCAGAGATGACCTGGAAGGGATTCGACATAATAATAAGGTTCTAAGTGACCACCTAAAGTGATGGGCCGACGAAGCCCTCAAGATATCTCAGGACTTGGATGTTGTGGTCAAACAGCTCAATCAGACCCTGGAGAGTGTCACTATTGCCACTGAAGGCCCAAAGTCGTAGAAGTTGGTGGAAATTATGCAGAACGCTGCCATGCAGAGTGAAGGAGTGTTTCCACCTCTGGTCGATGCCATTAAGTAGCTACAGGCCAAGATGCAAACCCCACGGCTGCTGTGACTCGGGACGAGTCACAAGATTTTGTTGGGGGCCTGTTGGGACATGGTCCCCTAGCTGCGTTTTGATATGTCCTAATGCTGCGTTTTTTATATATTTTTGTAGTAATTAGTCTTGTGCAAGGGCTTTGGGGGGGGTCAAAGCCCCCAATGTATTGTAATGGGTCAAAGGGTAGACCTAGAGTCTGCGAACCACTATTTGCAGACCACGGGATAACACATGCTTTTATGATATAAATAGATAGATAGTTTGAGTCTAGAAGGAAGTAACATTGATGCTACGTATGAACTGTTGAGATCTATTTTGGGTATTTTTGGGTAAGGAATCCCACTGGCTGTGTGCACAAGCTATGACTTGGGTTTGTAACTGGGATTTTGGACATTAATGAACACATAATCTGTTGAAGTATGTAATATTCATAAATTAGTGTGCAGCTAATAGGAAAATTGATTTTTCTTTTAGCACCTAGTTAGATGAAAAAGTGGGGAATAAGACCCATACTTATATTGAATAAGCGTAAAATACCTCTTGATATGAAAAGGGATCATTATAATAACTAGATGTAGCACTCTCATGTGTGAACAAGGACTAATGGATGTGGACAAAGTCAAGTTTGACGAAGTCAATAGCACTAATGTGGGAGGAGTGGATCATTAATAAAGGCAGCTCAATATGAATGTAGATTAGTTTAGACAGCTATATAAGAGCTGGATTGAAGACCCTTAGGTGTGAAAAGGGTTGAAGCAGGTTGAAGAGGTCAACCTTGACCAAATTAAACAACGTTGTTATGGAGGAGTGGCATTGATGAAGGTACAGCGCAGTTTTTGAAGGAGATTGATTGTATGATGGTGGAAACCCTAATGAGTGGGACTGAAGGTGATAAGGCTCACATTTTTCATAAGGAAGAGGATGGCAGCCATATGGGGTTATCTTATGAATTATATTTTGATATGTCTATTTAGACTTTTGCTCTCTTCAGTTGTTTAGCTAAGATTGATGGTGCTGTTTAGCACAAGGATTTCCTGTTTAGGAAATTCCATCTCTTTCCTTGAGAGGCCTCTTGGGTGAGCCCTGATCTATCATTCCACACATCTAGAATTCTGACCAAGCTTCAGTCTTCAGCTACAGCATAGTTTATGCAGAATATTGTGTTGTGTTGCAGGGTGTTGCAGTGGAGGGTTGAGAAACCCACTTTCTGAGCTAGTTTTTCATAGGAGGGAGGTTTCCTTCTTCTAGGAGATAAGTTTGGAGAGTCCTTGAGCACATTTCATATCTTTGGCATCAGGAAAATATGTTTCCATCACCTACAATATAGTTTAAGTATGGAATTTCATTATTTTGGAGGGCAGCTTCAGTGAGGGGCTTGTGGCTCTGTTTGAGTTTTTTCTTGTGATTGAAGGGTTCAACCTTTCATTGGAGTGGATCTGCATCATATCTATCTTATTTGAGCCTCATATTTTCATGTGCTTCAGTTTGCAGTTATTCTGCAGTTCTTGGGCTATAGATCACCATTGTATTTGGGTGTATTCCTAGAAACCCTTCCCGGGTTCTCTTGGATTTGTATAAAGGAGACTAGATCTCAGTTTTTGAGAATTATTGATTAATATAATATCAGATCTAAATGTATCTACAATTTCTGAGTATAAAACCTCATTAGACTACACTGTCTCTTTATGTATTAATTTTATGTTGTAGTAGTTTTGGGGTTTCAGTGTTTTTGAGCTATTCTATGTGTGGGAGACTTGTTTAACTCCTCTATCTTGATTTGTTTATGATCTCCTCTTGGATTTGGGTGTTATGATGTCATATCTAGTGGATCCATGGTTTGATTTTGACTTGTATAGCACATGTTTCTAAATATGGATTTTTTATGCATGTATTACTGCATTATCCCTTTCGGGATATTACGGTGGTATCAGAGCATCATCTTGGCTCAGCCTGTGAGTTTTCAGCCAATATGATATAAGAAGAAGAAGAGAAGGAGAAGAGATATAAAATGGTGGAAGTAATGAGCTTGGTCTCATCACTTTTCAGATCTAAGAAGAAGCTCTCCAAGGAGTTTAATTAGATGAAAGAGAAGAAATGCAATGAAACTTTTAGAGGGTTTCAAGAAGAGGAAGGACCATGTACTTCCTATTCTCAAAAGAAAGAACCAATGTTGCAGCAAGCTCTAAAGAATTACACCTTTCCCTTTCCTTTTGAGGAAGAAGACAAGAAGCATGGAGATGGAGGGCACTTGGAACATGAGATCCTAAGTGGATACCTTGAAGAATACAAGTCTAACCTAGAGCTTTCAAGGAGACTCTAATTTTTCCTCAGTTTGTTCAGCTTGAAGAAGAAATGAGGCCTTGCAACAAGAAGAGAATGAGGGGAAATAGATTTCTATTGTCTACTTTTGATGGATCATCCACATGTATTGTTGAGCTCCAAGACTATTCTTTCTTCCACCACATTCCACTCCATTTATTTTTTCCATTACTAATCACAGGCTCAAATGATCAATGAAATTAGTTAAAATTTCTTTAAGAATGAATATCATGACTAACTTGCTATGTTTTTATGATTTTGTCATTGTAGTACTGTTTGAACTAGATCTAGCTACAGAATGCAGACATTCTGTAGCTAGTGGCCGATTATGCAGTTGTCTTTATGTCTACGCAGGTTCCAGGTGTCATCTTGGAGAAAAACACATATGGGTGTATTCCACATCATGCCCTCATAATTTTTTTCTCTCCACGACGCTTGAATGGAATTCTGTAGGCGGTTATGCACGTGGGAACTCAAATTAGGAGGTAGACTCCTAACAGGATAAGGACAGTCTAGATGTCCTTAATCATATTACGAGACCACCTTCAGAGTTCTATTTCGATTCTAATTAGGAAAGACAATTATTCCTATGTTATCTCAGATATGGTTATGTAATTTTGTTATAAATATGCTCGGGAAACCGAGGGACAAGGTTAGATTTTGATGGTTGATTGCTAGATTTTAGAAGTCCGAAAACACTTTGTTTTGAAGTAATTTCTCTTTAATGAAAGAAACATCATTTCCTTGAAAGCGTTGAAGTCAATCTTGAAGTAGATTTCGTGCTACTCTGGTGGTAGAGGGCCCCTGCCTCCTGAGCAGCCTTGTTTATACGGTTTAGATAAGTATTTTAGTCTCGTTTTCATTTCTATCTTAGGCAAGTTTTTGAAGTTTATATTCATATTTGTTTAAATTAATTATCACAGTTATACTTACTGTTAGTATGAATCCTTTGTCGAAGTGTACGAAAAAGGACCACTTTAGCTACGCATAACTAATAGCCCTAACAACAAAAGTGGCTGCCAATATCTTCAGATCTGCGGTTAGTTGAACATAAAAGAGCTGCAAAAACCAGATCTATGCATGGAAAGACATTAAGCAAAAAAAATAAGGGTTTGCTCCATATACCAATAGACAAGACAAGAACAATTTTTGAAAGAATTTTTATATTAATGGGGCACCTGGGAGGAAAACAAGAAGGTGTATCCATTTCCCCTTAGTGGGATGGGTTCTTGGAAGTCCTCAGCACTTCAGATCTAAGATTTCTCTCTCTTGTTGGTGTAGAAGACCCACACAAAGAATGGAACTCAAAGGGAGCTCACACAGCAAATGGCAGAAAATGGTGACCAAGTGTATAGATCCAGAGTGAACTAATAGGCAACAAAAGGTGAAGAATGGTAGGAAAAACCCTCCTATTTATAACAAAATATTGGGTCATTCTAGATCTTGGTGCATGGGTTAACCAGATCTAGATCCACCTTTTATGGAATATTTTATTATATTTGTTGGAGGGAAAAGGTGTTTGACTTGGGTCAAATCCCTTAATTTGTCAAAAATAAATAAATAAATGATTTATTTATCTTTTTAAGGAAGCGGTTAGAAGATAATCAAATAAATAATGATTTATTTAATTATTTAAGGAAGTGGTTGAAAGATAATTACATAAATAGTGATTTATTTAATTATTTGTGGGTGATTTGGTCATATTTAACAAGGAATATTATCTAAATAAGGTTTAAATAATTATTCCTAGAAAATAATAAGATAAATAAAGGTTTATCTAATTAATTTCTTTGATTTTGGGTCAAACATGACTGGGAATAGTAATTAAATTATGGTTTAATTAATTATTCCATGAGGAAAATCAAACAAATATAGGTTTGTTTAATATTTCCTTTTGGGGTTTCCTGTTTTAACATAGTGAAAGCAATTTTACTTAGGGTAAAATTTGTCTTACGTGGTGTACTTGGGTCCATCTAATGATAATAGGTTAGATGACCAAAAAATGGTGTAACAGATTGCCCCCCAGCGTGCGAGTGTCAGGAGCAAATCGTATGACCAAAGTACGTTGTAAGAACACAATCACTAGACAACAAAAGGGATGTTAGAGAGAGAAATGTGAGGTAGATAGTGTGCTGAAGGACTAGACCCTGAGGAGACGAGACTCGCAGGTGCGACAAGTCTCTTTTTATGAGAGGGTACCTGTGCTGAAGGCGACGGGGGAGGCATACCTATGCCCGCCGAGACAAAGTACAAAAGAATAGTGTGTCCAGTAAACAAGGGACCGAACCATAAAGTACAGCTGGCATAATCATGAGCCAGATAAAAAATACAATGAGGAATCCCACATACATGCTGTGCCTGGGATAACAGCCGGGACTTCTGCAATAATATCTGAGTACATGAGATACGAATACAACCCAAACGCCCCCTGTAAATGGGGAAGGGCTCACAAAATCTGACTGATACATGCAAGTCAAAGAGGCGCTACAAGTGGCTATGGCCAACATCATCAAATATCTAGAGCTGCATCGAAGGCTACAAAGAAGAGGTCATCCGGGCATGTGGGGGGCTACCTGCAGGGCCACCCCCTCATGAGGGTTGAAACATCTCACACACACCCGGGAATCATCAAGAGATGCTGCTGGATCACTGGACCATCAAGTATACGAATCTCGATCATGCTGAAGGAGCTGGAGAAACAATCAAGCCAAAGGGAAAGGAGATATCCCTTTGCCTGATCCTAGGCACCGAACAAGAGTGGAAGCTGGAACCAAGGTACACCGCCCTCTATACCTCGCTTCTGGAATAAATGAGCTGATGTCGACAGAAGGAGGTTCGCCATAGTTGAGGCAATGAGAGACTCTCAACCAAGGCACGAGAGAAAAGAGTAGAGCGACGGACAGACTGACACTAATGATAATAGTGAAATGGAAAGGACTGAGTAGCTAATGGACGACTTCCCTTGCTAGAGCATAAAGGGCATGAATGACATGGCAGCGACTGACACAACATCATCAGGGATGGGGGACAGTGGAACTGAAGGTCATAATGTGCAACACAAGAGAGAGACCAAGCAATGAAGGATGGAGGGCTATAGTGGGGTACAAAGGGACTCGATATAGACTCCATGGAGGGAATGATGACTCAACTTGGATGCTCTAAACAAGGGCGACTCGATGGTGCTGCCACACAGTAAAGGCCCCAATGGGGGACCGTGGAAACATGAGTACATGATGGGAACTCATGACGAAGATCGGCATGAACAAGGACAAGTAAGGAGGCAAGATGGTGCCCCAAGTACAAGTGTCGTAAGTGAGGAAATTCGATTTTAAGGAGAGGTGAAGTGACCCTTCTTGGACAAAATGTGTCCTGGTGAAGTATCAGATCACAAAAAAATAACAGATACCCATTTGAGGGCTTGGTGAGAGCTTTCCAATGGTGCAGACGGTTCGTCAAATGGGGCTATGGTGTGGTCGCAGTAGTCGAAATAAGAAACAGTGGTTCTCTTTTAATAAGGAAGTTTTCCCTCCAAAATCACTCATTTGCTATTGTTGATGCGGTGAATGTAGAGAGGAGAGAAGGCCCTAAATCTTGCGGCGAACGTAGCGGACAAACCGACCATTGGAATCGCGATCCGTCAGTTGCAGGTAAGAGGTCTAACCTTTTTCTTGCATTTTGATGGATTAAATTTTCAGTTTAGGGCCCAGAATCCCAGAAACAGCCCCTCCTTCACCTCTACGGCCGAGTCGCACTTTTTGGGCCAAAAAGTGCGACCTGGGAAGCAGGTTTCAGGTAGAAGAGTGCGACCTGTCCCAGAAATGGGCAGAAAACTGCGACCTGGGAGATGAGGGGGTTTTGGTGCTGTTTTGTGGCTGGAAGTTGGGTTTTGGTGTTTGGTTATGGTTTTCCCAATCTGTAAGCTAAAAAAAATGATGTGTTTGTGCAGGTATGGTAGATTTACGGGTGAACTAGAGAGAAAGAGACCTGGGGACACTACGGGCAGAGATCCAGGCAGATCAGGGCGTCCGTCGCGTACTGGCCAGGTTTGGGGTTCTCAAGTTTTTGGAGAACCCTTTGATGAGAGCAGGAGAACCGTTATTGGCCCGGATTATCAGTTACTAGGATCCAGATCAGGAGGTCTTTGTAGTGCAGGGGCACAGGATCAAACTGTCGGTCCAGGACGTGTATTTCCTGACTGGTCTCCCGCCACTGGGGATGGTGGGAAACACACAGCCAGTGTTGCCGCGGGGGCAGCATATCATGGAGTTTGTGGAGCGTCATTGTCGACCGGGTCTCCAAGTCAAGGGGACTCGAATACCGATCGGGAATCTAGAGAGGCTAGAAACCCATGCAGTGGCCGCAGTTGTGCTGCGTATCCTGGGCAACCAGGTGCTCCATCACATCACTGGGGGGAAGATGATGATAGTGGAGAGTGTGCTGGGTGGGACCTACTATGGGTGGGCCCAAATGATGTTGGTGTTGCTAAAGCGACAGTTGTCGCTATGCAGGCGGCAGGTGAACCATGATTGCTCATATGGGACTTTACTGTGCGCCTTCTTCTTTGAGAAGATCCCGACCTTGAGGCCTCATGTACAAATTCCAGATGGGGGCCCGAGGGAGCCCAGGATGCGCCGTTGGGAACGGCTACTGTGCAGAGGAGGAGGAGGGGCGGTCGGGCGAGTGTTTCGACCTGAGTTTTTTGCCCATTGGGATCAGATGCCATTGTACATAGACGAATATCCCTATAGTGGGATGAGCTACTGTGGAGACCCGGACCTGCCACTTCCACCTGGTCGAGTGTGGGGGCCCGATGGTAAGTGACAGATTGCTATTCTTGTATGGGCATGTTACAGTGTTTTGAATAGTAGCTAGGGTACTGATTCATGTACTGTTGGTATGTAGATATATCACCGGTAAGGCCGACCGGATATATGGGACGACCGGCAGCAGCTGGAGCTGCAAGTCCGAGTGGGTCGAGAGCAGCGCAAAATGAGGATGCAGCCACCCTTCTGGAGGACATCCGCCATAGATACGAAAGGTTGCTGACTGGAGTATCAGAGCGCAGGTGGTAGGACTTAGACGACCAGTACATAGAACCATGTATTGGTCTGCCCTCGGAATGGCGAGGGGTCATGCGGCGCATGGCGATGGCTAGTCAGGGGATTCGTGATCTACAAGCTGCAGGGGCAGAGCCATTGGCTCGGGATCCACCAGATAGTGATTAGGTGTGGGGCATGTGGTGCCCCCTAGTGTGTATGTAGGGGCAAGTGGTGCCCCCAGTTTTGTAACATGCTATGGGCATGTCATATGTATCAGAGTAGATGGACTCGAAACACATGTTTTTGCGACACATATTATGGATATGCATCATTTTTTAAATGATTATGAATTTTATTGTCTTGTATGAAATGCGTGTGATAAATGCCAATCTAGAACATGGTTTGCAATACTATCTATATAGTGATTCTGTTCTCAAGGTACATGGTTGAAAGTTATGGTTTCAAAGGCACGTATCAAGAGTTTCACTTGTAAATAGCGTCTGAACAGCACAGGGTTATACACACGATAAACACCATTTAATTGCATTACAAAAAGTAGGCAATCCAAACGAACGTGCAGATGGAGGATGCGATGAAAGAGGGCATCGACTAAGAGACCATGCACTGCATCATATTCGGCCTGATTGTTGGTGGCAGAACCAATGCAAACCCCGTTAGAGAGAACAAGGGTATGCAAGGGGGTGAAGATGGCCCAACCTGCCGAGGCTAGATTCCGGGAGTAACGACTTGCACCATCGGCGTAACCGATAAAGGATGTGGATGGGGGGTCCTGCGGAATGGTGTTACAAGACAACAAATGAGGGGAGGAAAGGCAATGACGGCAACGTGAGTGCATAGAAGACATCGGGCAGCAACTACGGGAGGGAGTGCAAGGAGCAGGATGACTGTGACTCATATACAAACTGGAGTGTGGTATACGAGGGCTATCGGAAGTATGGAGAGGACTCGGGCTGCGGAGGTCAACAGAGACACGGGTGGAGTGATCTCGCGTATGGGTAGAAAAGGGGTGGTTAGGTGACACAACAGGGGAGGATGCAGAGGGGCTAGGCTCCAAGTGTCTCGTAGAGGAGGATAGGTAAAGAATGGTTACAGTAGACTCTATCATCTGAACATCAGGGGGGAATGTCGATGGGAGCGGGGGGATCCTCAGGCTGACCTGAAACATACTGCGCGAGGATGGGAGAGGCGGATTGATTTTGTTCAACCTCATACTCTCGGACCACCTCTAAAGAGGCGCGGTAATGCGTCAAGTGAGGAAAATGGTGGGAGTAATGGCCATGAACGCCGCACAAAGCACATGGCTTGTTGGTGCGGAGAGTCTTGGGGTTCTTGGTTACGGACGAAGAAGGAATGGAGGCTTCAGGGACGGTAGACTCGGGGAATGCGACTTTAACCATGGGCTAAATACGGGGCAACTCGGGACAAGCATGGGTGGCATGATCGGTGACATCACATAAGGCACAGGGCTTTGTGGGCGGAGGAGGGGTCGGGTCAGTCGTGGTGGTCTTATCTTTAGGTGCCCCCTTGCGGGCTTTTCCTTTCTTCCCGGGAGCCGTCACGATAGGAGAAGGGTCCTGTGGAGGTGCTGGGGGCACAGTGGCAACGGAGAAAGCGAGGGGGACCGGTTGAACCGGTGTCAAAGCCATGTAGGGTTTGGGGTGACCAGGAGGGGTGGCAGCTGGGGGATCGAGGTACCAGACTGGTATGCCCAAGGTCAGGTTAGGGAGAGAGAGGGTGGCCATGACGGGGATATAATATACTCCGGGAGGGGGAGCCAGGAAAGAGATCTGCCCAGCAGGGTAATGACCAGGAGGGACGGCTTTGAGATGGTTAAGGCCAGGAGGAACCGATCCAGGAGGATAAAGGTGTTCAGGGATACCAGCTGTAGGGGGAGGGCCAGAAGGAGGAGGTCCAGCTGGCTGAGATGAATGGCTAGGAGCGGGTTGCAGAGGGCAAGGGGGAGGTTGCTGACTAGCCGAGGCAGGCTGCTTACGGGCAGCCTGAGACGATTGCATCATGAAAACATTTGATGAGCTGGGATCAGTGATGGGAGGAGGAGGAAGGTTAGGGAAAGTTCCAAGCAGGGAGGAATCTTTGTAAACGCCGAGGCAGACACTGGTCAAGGAATCGACGGTTTGCTTGTTGGCTATAGAAGAGATGGTCGTCTCAGATGAGGTCTGAGATTTTGGCTCATGATATGTCAACTGGTCAATGGTGACTATCTTTCCATTATGGGGGAAAGACATCTTGCGGAAAACCGCAGATGGGACAGCAGACATAGCATACATGTAGCTTCGCCCCAATAGAATGTTTTAGTCTAGCGGGGCGTCTATGACTTCGACGTCAATGCAAACAGTCTTACCGGCGAGGGTGATAGGACAATTACGAAACAGGCCAATGGGCTGGGAGGCATGGCCGTCCCACGCTCGAAGGGTGATCGTGGAAGGGGCCAGCTCAGGAGATCCGAGTTGCTTCCAAACCGAAGCGGAAATCACACAGGTGGATGCCCCCTCATCAATTATACACCGGGAAACGTTGGCGTTCCGGATTTTGATTGGGATTTGGAAGGCGACGGAAGGAGGGAGAGGAGGATGGTCCGATTGAGTGGCGTCGAAAACAATCATTTGGTCATCAGTAGGATCTATAGTGCCCATGGCAGATATTAGAGCCCTCTTTTGGGAAGGGCATGACTGGAGGAGTTCCAGTGTGGAAATGGCAGCAGGGGATTGCGCCAAATCATCTACTATATTATACGAATGAGTAGCTCGACCGGAAGCAGCGTTTCGACGTAATGGTCCCTTAGGAATATTGGTATGAACCTCAACTTTGGGTTGAGGGATATGTAAGGGGCCATTCGGTGTCGAAAGAGGCTCTGTAGAACCTGAAGAAGGAGGCTCGGAGGCAGACTGAGCAGGAGGCTTGGGGTACTGGCGAGACTGAGTTTGAAGGTGAAGGTTGATGGTCAGGGAAGGATCGGAGTGCATCATAAGGATCTGGTAATAAGAGGAACCAGAAAGAGAAGGGGGAGTGGCGACCTGGCTATCAGGCGGTTGGGTAGCCACGAATCCTTGCTGAGGGAAAGGATCAGTAAACACAGCTGGTTGGGTGGTGGCCACATTAGGAGGAGCATGAGGGGAGGCGTGTTGTCCGCGCAATGTGGCTTGAGACTCCCACATCTGCCGCATCTGGGGTAAGAGGGGAAAATCATGGGTATAATGACCATAAACACTGCAACACGAACAAGGCTTGTTCGTGCGAAGTGACCTGTCTGGCTTGGGCTGAATGCCCTGTTGCTGGTTGGCAGTGTTAGGGTCCACACCAGAATTGGGTCCACGGGTACCAGGGGCAGGTTGGTTTGGATTGCCTCTCCGCCTTCTTTGAGAAGAAGGGGGATTAGTCGCGCCCTGCTGTGCAAATACTTGCCCTGGAGGGGGCTGTAAGTGCTATTGCGGGTTTGGAGGAGAAGGCAAAGGGAGATGGAAGGCGCATATCTTTGGAGGAAGTGGCGCACCAGTGCGAGATAAGGATAATGGTTAGGTTGGGCAACATTGAGGTAAGTAGGAGGTTGGGCAAAAGGATGAGGCATGTCGTATCCTGGATACATGCTACCTGGAGGGGGAAAAGTGCTAGAGGTGCTGGCCCCTCCCGGAGGGAGACCATAGCCCATAGGAGGTTGAGCATACGGATGAGAAAGGGCTCCAACGATACCGTCGGTGGAATGAGATGCCCCCGAGGCGTTAGTGCCACCGGGCCTGGGGAGGTCAGGAAGGACGGTATAAACATAACCAGACTAAGCGTAGATCAGGTCATATTTCAAAGCTATTTGGAGGGCGGCTTCTTCAGTTTGAGAAAAATGGGAGGCGACATCTTTGCCGATGGGAGCGGGAAGGGTGCGCAGGAACCAGTCCATGTAAACCCGATCTTCGAAGGGAGGGGCTCGACATAAGCTCCATCTTCGTCGCCATTCCTGAACATGGGCGGAAAGGCGTGTTGAAGAGGCTTGCTTAAAGGAAGTCAAGAGCTGCGTGCCAGTGATGTCGTATCGAGAGGAAATTTGGAAATAAGACAAAAAAGGATTGGGCAAGAGTCGCAAAGGTGGTATGGGAAGAGGTGGCTTGTTGACATACCATTTAGAAGCTTCACTTAGGTAGCGTGCGTTGGAACAAATGAAGACGGATGGAGTCATCGGTAATGGAATTGGAGGAACACCACATGGAAAGGCTGGGACATGATTGGTTGGATCTTCTCCAGCAAGGCCTTCGAACTTAGGAATGTCGGAGGGGAGCTTGGTTGGCATAACAGGCCAACCAACATCGTGGTGTATAGGATCGTTGATCAACTGATTGAAATCGGGGAGGCTGAGGCCTGCAATGTACGACAGCAAGGGTGTGGCCGAGGTAGTTCCTGTGGCGGTTCCACTAGTGACAGGTCCGGCATTAGGGCCTGGAGCACCACCAGCGTTAAGCCCTGGACCAGACATGGTGAAGGTGACAGGGGGAGAACCAGGAGGAGAAAGGGAACCCGATGGATCGGGAGAGGAGTCAGAGTGTGGACTCGAAGGAGGACTGGCTCGACGACAGTGGGGCGGAGCAGGTCGATCAACCAGAAACTGAGGGTGAAGGCCAAGAAGTCTCCGGGAAAGGCACCTAGGGGGCGCAATGATGACAGGAAGAAGGAAACCCGCAGGGGCAGAAAGGGACAGAATCAAGAGAGGTCAAGGGCAGACAAGGTGCAGTGACAATTGATTTTAGAGTCTTTGCCAGGCGGTGTCAACCAGGCGCTTCTTCACTTAGGGTCAGTGTGTGGTGTGCGTTAATTTTAATTTTTTAAAACCCTTTTCATTTTGAGAGAAAGAAAAAGTGTGCTGCGTAACTGAAAAGAAATCTGCAAAGAACAGTATATAATGCTGAAATAACAGAACATTTAACAACTAACCATGCATCAATCTATCCCAAAAAGGTGGGTCTCTCAAAACTACTCTAAAAGAGGGCAAAAATCTAGTCAAAACACACATAAAAAGAGGCCAATAGATCAAGGGTCAAAAGGGACAGGGATCTAAAGGATAAAGCTGCTGAAAAGAGGTGCAGATCATAGCCAAGAGACAAAGGCAAGGTGGCTGGAAAAAGGAAGGTAATCAGCAAAAAGCAGAGGGGGCAAGGAGGAGGCCCTAAAAGTAGATCCAAACAAATCTTCGGGAGGTGATTTGAGAGGTAGAAGAGCTGATTACAATGGATCTGAAAGGGAGGTAACAAATCTGGAAAAAAGGAAATTTGGAAACGCATAGAAAAAGCAGAGCCGAGTGAAACAGCTGAAACTCTTCCACAAAAAGTGGAGGGTACTAAAGCCCTAGGGGCTGGGTTCCCACTTAGATGAGTAAAAACAGATCAGATCTTGGTCAAAGTGGGGGTACAGGAGCAGTGGAAGACCTTTGACGGGAAGCTGCGTAAAACCCGGAAAAATTGCGAAAAATCATTTGAAAAAGCTGGCGAGGTGTGAGTTCGACATTTCGAGGTGCAAGTCGTAGAAAAGGGAGATAGAAAAAGTGCGACCTGGAGAGTCCGGGTCGCAGGTTTTGGGCCAAAAGGTGCGACCCCGGACACAGATTTGTCTCGGCGGCGATTTGAGAAAAGTTGCCCTCTCGATTGCGGGCGGTGTCGCTTACACAACGAAATAGGACGGGCGAGAAACACACGGAAGTTAGAAATTTTTATGTTTTAGGATTTTATGTGGAAAAACAACATAAAAATAGGAAAAATAAACGGCGAAAAGAAACCTAAGTCCGAAGTAGTTTGGATATGCGAGGAATATGAAAAACGACGCGGTCGTAATTTAAAACCAGTGTGGAGTCGCCATTTGTTAGTATGAATCCTTTGTCGAAGTGTCGAAAAGGGACCACTTTGCTTCCCAGCATAACTAATAGCCCTAACAACAAAAGTGGCTGCCAATATCTTCGGATCTGCGGTTAGTTGAACAAGAAAAGAGCTGCAAAAAACTAGATCTATGCATGGAAGACATTAAGCAGTAAAAACAAGGGTTTGCTCCATATACCAATAGACAAGACAAGAACAATTTTTGAAAGAATTTTTGTATTAATTGGGCACCTGGGAGGAAAACAAGAAGGCGTATCAATTCTCCTCAGTGGGATGGGTTCTTGGAAGTCCTCAGCACTTTAGATCTAAGATTTCTCTCTCTTGTTGGTGTAGAAAACCCAATGCAAAGAATAGAGCTCAATGGGAGCTCTCATTGTGAGAATGGCGGGAAAGTCGGGACCAAGTGTATAGATCCCGAGTGATCTAATAGGCAACAAAAGGTGAAGAATGAGTAGGAAAAGCCACTCCTATTTATAACAAAATATTGGGTCATTCTAGATCTTGGTGCATGGGTTAACCGAGATCTAGATCCACCTTTTATGGAATATTTTATTATATTTGTTGGAGGGAAAAAGTATTTGACTTGGGTCAAATCCCTTTATTTGTGAATAATAAATAAATAAATGATTTATTTATCATTTTAAGGAGGTGGTTAAAAGATAATTAAATAAATAATGATTTATTTAATTATTTAAGGAAGTAGTTGAAAAGATAATTAAATAAATAGTGATTTATTTAATTATTTGTGGGTGATTTAGTGTCGTATTTAACAAGGAATATTATCCAAATAAGGTTTAAATAATTATTCCTAGAAAATAATAAGATAAATAAAGTTTTATCTAATTAATTTCTTTGATTTTGGGTCAAACATGACTAGGAATAATAATTAAATTATGGTTTAATTAATTATTCCATGAGGAAAATCAAACAAATATAGGTTTGTTTAATATTTCCTTTTGGGGTTTCCTGTTTTAACATAGTGAAAGCAATTTTACTTAGGGTAAAATTGGTCTTACATGGTGTACTTGGGTCCATCTAATGATAATAGGTTAGATGACCAAAAAATGGTGTAACACTTACTCTAATAAACTCTTCCAAAATATCATTACGATGAATAAGGCATAGCTATGGTATTGTAGGTTTTAGTTGCATTTCCTTTTGTTAATTATCACAGTTAGACTTACTCTAATAAACTCTTCCAAAATATCATCATGATGAATAAGGCATAACTGTGGTATTGTAGGTTTTAGTTTCTTGTTTACGCTAAGTGTCACAACAGATCTTACTCTTACAAACTCTTCCAAAATATCATTAACAAAAAATAAGAAACAACTGTGGTGTCTTAGATTTTAGTTGTATTTGCTTTCAGTCTTATGTTTATGTTCAATTGCATTGAATAATATAGTCATACTTGTTTTACAAACTCTTCCAAAATATCATTCATATTGAACGAGATGGACTTTAGAATTCCATAGATTAAGTGAGAGTTAATTTAGTTACAACACTCCGAAGGTAGAATGAATTTAGTTCAGCTCTGTCATTTCATTTCAAGTTTGATAATGGCTTTTTAATTTAACATTGTTCACTGTACTTCAAGTAGACTAGTAGCACTCTAGTTTAGTCTTAGCTCACTGTATTAGCACTCTAGTTTAGTTGTTATCCATTGCATTTTTAAATTGTATTAGTTGTTAAATTTAAATACCATGATCTTCATTATTTACAAAACTTCTTTTGTTCCAACCTCATATTAATACATAATCATTTGGACAGAAGTTAGTATCAGTCTAAGACCCAGAATATTTTGCAACCTTTTTACCATTTCACAAATAAGCCTTTTCTCAAAGACTATTTTAAAAAGAAAGCTATAACTTTTGAGTGAGGCCTAGTGGTGCTGGATTGAGTTGTAGAACAGAATTAGAAGCTAGTTTAGAGTAGAAATCTTATTATGCTACAAATGTTCTTTTCCAAATATGTTCCAATAAACCTTTAACCATGGATGAGATGTTGTAACATTGTAAGTTGATTGTTTGATTGTTTAGTTAGGAGAACTTCATTTACACTTAACTTGTCCATTTCTCAAGCTCTTCCAACACATATTTAATGAATTAATTGGATAAGTTTAAGCTCATGTTGTGATTTATTTCCTTGAAGTCATTATCAAGCTTTTCATTTGTTGTTTTCTAGCCATAGTTTAAGCTTTGCTCTGTTTTAGTATTTGCATTTGTTGTTTGCTAGCCATATTTTAGGCTTTGTTCTGTTTTAGTATTTGCATTTGTTATTTTCCATCCATAGTTTAGGCCAATAGCTTCTTTTCACCAAAATTTAGTTCTTTCCCTTTTCTAACATAAAACAATAAAACCAAAAACATCAGAAAAGACTAAACACAACATAGTGAGAAACAAATACCTAGGCACATATAGTGCAACACACTTCAGCAGTTTACCAACCCTGGTTGACAATTAATGAACTCAATTTAGGAACACTAGGTTGAGTACAAACATGTACAGCAAAGGCTTTGGTGATGAAGCTAGATGCATTCTTCGTACTACATCCAGTGGTAGAAAGAGATTTTGTTGAGATTTCAGTGCTGCACCTTGAGGGTAAAGCAAGCACTTGGTGGTTCAGCCATTTTAGTCATGCAAGAGTGACTACTTTTGCAGATTTCACTCAAAGGGTGATCAAAATATTTGACAAGAAGAAATCAGAAGGTGAGGAGCCTTCACCACCACTTGAGGAGATTTTTACCAGTGCTCACACAACTATGGAGGAGCAGCCATCATCCTCAGTAGTTGGGGGACCCAACACATTGGAAGGAGGAACCCTTGTAGACATAAAATATGTTCCCAAAATTCACCAAGGTATGCATGAATTTCCACTTTTTGTTATTTCAACAAATCTTATGGAGGTTTGTGGAAATATACCTTTGCATGACCAAGGGTCAACACATACTGCTGATTTGGAGTAGTAGAATTGCACTGCGTTTTGCAACCTTGAGTTGTTCAAGGAAGGGATAATCAATCATCCTCATGTGTCATTATTGAGCTGCACACAACACTTGGGGTTGGGGTGTGGACTTGTGGAGGATAGGATGAGCTTTTTCCTAAACAATCCAATTCAAAACTCTAAGTTCAACATTGAGCTTGAGCATGAGATAGTAAATACACCATTGAGGAGAATAACAACATTGTCATTAAGAAGCTGTGAGGAGTTGGGGGCCCAACTATCATTAGAGCATCCTGATGACCATTACACTTGTATGACATTGGATGAGCAGATAATCAAGGAGAGACACTTTGTCTTTCATCATTGTGATGGATCTATTAGGATGAGGATTTTACAGGCATATGAGGAGGCTTTAACTTTGGCATACTTGGATATTTATGGATTCAAGGTGATCATTGGTGTGGGGTCTTCTCTAGGAGATCTCTAAGAGACTTAATTTTAAAATTGCATGAAATGAAAAGGTATAAATCTAATTTGGGATGATGGTAGTCTTCATTGGAGGAGTACCAAGGTGGAGCATGGTGGGATACATCCACATGTGGATGGATGGGTGTGGATGGTGAGAAATAGGTTGGTGAGCCACTTGCATATTTATGACACCGGGCAGCAGGAGGCATGGCTACGTTGGCTACTCTTGAAAGAGTTTTGCCATCATGAGACATATCTTTCTCCAAAGGGTATGTTGGTGGAGGAAACTTGGCAGGACACTTACATCATAGGGCAGAAAGGAGTTTGGGTGCATTATGTTGGTATGACATTTTTCATGTCAATCATCATATATTCACCTCATGATTTGTATGATGGAGGTGTGAGGGAGCAGCAAGAGTTATTGTTTCTTTGGCTAATCTTGGGAGGGTATGGGAAATTTTTTTCCCATACATGGCATGATATTTCTGGAGAAAGGGATGGCACAATCAAAGAGAAAAGAGGCTACCCTTCAACATTGGAGGATGAGGAGGTACTTCCACATAGGAAGGAGATTGCCTCACATAGTAGTATGATGGTGGATGACTTTGGCATGTGGCATGTCAAAGGATTAATTCATGGAGTGACAAGAGCCTTATCACTAAGGCAAACAACGCTGTCACTTGGGAGTATGTTTCTATTGATGGAGTGTTCCAAGGGGAGTATGCATCCTTTCATTTTGCAGAATTTTAGGAGAAGATTATCATAGGAGGACTCATCCATGGAATTCACTTTCAGCCTAATCACTATGCATGGTAATAAATGTATTTATGTATTTATTGATTATTTCATTGAGTATTTGCATTATCTTGCCATCTATGTACAGTGCATTGCTCCAAAAGAGAGCAAGATTATTCTTGGGGTTCATGGTCATTCTAGGACCAACATTTATGATGGAGATAACCCTTCTCTACATGAATTTGGACAAGTGTGTTGTCATTATTATTGTACTCAGCTGATATATAATGCTATTTACTACCTCATAGTAGATGATAAAACATGCACAACTGTTATCTTGTTGGAGGACCACTTGCCACATGATGTTCTAAAACAACAGTTGGAAAGACTGCATTGTATATACTTGAGAGACCATTGGTATCATCCAAACTTGCACATAACCTTCAGCATTTTTCTGATTTGGATTCCATATGGTGATGATGTTCCATTCATTTTGTATGGGATGGTTTGGGCCAGCATGATTCATGACATTAGAGAGAGGATCTTTGGAAATCTAGTCTTCTTCTTGGCACTTGAGGGAAACATTATTGCAACCCAAGATCAATAGCTACTCTACACTTATCATAAGTGGAGAGAGGGACAACGTGGGGTAGGCTATTTGATCTACCATGATCAGTTATTCAGCCCACCTACATTGTAGGAGCCAAAGGTGGAGGATAAGTTTCACGAGTTACCATTTTGGAGGGTGTCTCATTTTGTATGGATGATAGCTTGGGGTACGGAGATTCACATGGGGATAATATATCCCAATATATATCATATATCATGCCTCAAGAAGGCCTCTAGATATCACATTGTTTCCTCCATGGGTATTTTACTTCTTCATGATGATAGCTATTGGGGATGCTCACCAAAAGCTAGCTTGCATACTTGGGAGGGGAAACTTGGAGATTGATTGACGAGACAACATCTTATTCCTTGGAGGAATTTATCATATGAGGATGCTACAGGAGGAGGAGAGGAGGCTCTTCAGTTCTGTCCTTGCAGTTGCTTGAGGACAAGCAACATTTGGGAGGGGGCGACTGTAATATATCTAAATTAGCATGCAACTAATAGGAATATTAATTTTGATTTTAGCACCTAGTTAGATGAATAAGTGGGGAAGAAGACCCATAATTATCTTGAATAAGCATAAAATCCCTCTTGATATGAAAAGTGATCATTATAATAACTGGATCTAGCACTCTCATGTGTGAACAAGGACTAATGGATGTGGACAAAGTCAAGTTTGACGAAGTCAACAACACTAATATGGGAGGAGTGGATCATCAATAAAGGTAGCTCAATATGAATGTGGATTAGTTTATACAGCTATCTAAGAGCTGGATTGAATACTCTTAGGTGTGAAAAGGGCTGGAGTAGGTTGAAGAGGTCAACCTTGACCAAATCAAACAACGCTATTATGGAGGAGTGGCATTAATGAAGGTACAACGCAGTTTTGGAGGGATATTGATTATGTGATGGTGGAAACCCTAATGAGCTGGACCCAAGGTGAGAAGGCTCACATTGTTTATAAGGAAGAGTATGGCAGCCATATGGGGTTATCTTATGAATTATATTTTGATATGTCTGTTTAGGCTTTTACTCTCTTCAGTTGTTTAGCAAAGATTGCTGGTGTTGTTTAGCACAGGGATTTCCTATTTAGGAAATTTCATCTCTTTCCTTGAGAGGCCTCTTGGGAGAGCCCTGATATATCATTCCACACATATGGTTGTAATGTTCCTACTTAGCCTTAGCTAAGAGGAGACATTTAATTTTGATTTAATTTATTTTTTATGAATAAATGAATAAAGGAGGACATGTAAAACTCCTAAAAAGTATGAATAAATCAATGGCCATGTGAACAAAGACAAATTAGGGCTATGTAAATAATAAATTATAGGTGTGAAAGAGGTTTGAGCTAAAGGTTGGGTCAACCTTGACCAAATCAACAACGCTGTCTAGGTTCATTGCATCTCTAAAACGGACTGCGCAGTTCTAGAAGGGAGCCTCTAATGTGAAAAGGGCTAACTCATCAAAGTGGTTTAGGGTTTGAAAGAGATTTCTCATCTTATAAAAGGGGAAGGAGGGTAGGAAAAGAATGTTTTTGATAGATTATATTTCTGAAGTAATTGTCTACTTAGACAAATAACATTCTCTACTGTTTAGTGGAGGATTGTGATTGGAATTCTTGTTTAGGGGTTTCAGCTCTTCCCTTGAGGATCATTGGAGGAGTTCTTTGCTGAAGTGAGCCACTATCTAGTTGGAGACCAAACTTCATTTTCATGAGCAGCACTGTCCCATTGAGGGTTTTGCAGCTACTGTCATTTGCAGCAAGTGGTGTTCTAGATCTGCTTAGATCTAGATTTTTTTTAGAGGATTTTTCTGTTGGATTGTGTTTTTCATCCTCCAAAGAGAGAGTCTATCCATATTTGTATCTAATCTGCAATTTAATTTAGTTTATTCAGTCTCCTTCACCCTCAGCATATTTTATGCTCAATACTGCATTATTTTGTGAGAGGGTTTTCTTGTTTCAGTTTGCTATCATATTGGAGGAAGATATCTTGGTGTTAGGCTTGCCTTCCCTTGGTGATCTATGGATTGGGTTGTTGATCCATGTATCCATAGATCTGATCTTTTCAGTAATAAATTTATCTTCAGAAATTTCTGGGTTTTCTGCAGCACTGCAATTTGTAATTCAGATCTACAGCTTATTAAACAATATTTTGATGTAATTCCAAATGGATCTTGTTCTTAAAGTCATATAGTTTCCAGATATGTATTAGATATGATGTTTTATTCATACATATTTCATATACCTGAAATGTAATGTATATCAGCTGAACCATCTAAACAATAACGCTGTCTATGTATTTCTGCAGTTTATTTCTGGTTGCAACTCTAATTTCTGAAGGGATTTTTCCCTAGTTATTTTTGTAATCTGCTGTAGAGGCAATTGTTGAAGCATAAAAAGGTATATTTTAAACACCTAATTAGCCTACATTAATTATCAATCCGGAAGTGAATTTTTATTTCAAGAGTGTACTCCGTCTGAGGCTGCAATTAACTAAGAGCAATGCTATGAAGATGTAGTACAGAATTCTAAATACAAGAGTAAACAGATGCTTGTAAAGAAATATAATTACAGTAACATAAATGGAAATGCTCTAAAATCTTAACTACATCAATCTGCAAACCATCGATCAGGGATATAGTAGAAGTAACTCCTTCCCTTAGAAATCGATGCAACTGAAATCACACTGAGGCAAGATAACCAATCTGGGAACTTGGAAGCAGTAACCAGTGTCCTCTACAGTTGGTGGTCTTGTTCTTAAGGAAATCAAAATGAAATCAAAATCAAACTACTTGCTGATGAAAATAACTGAAAGGAACTTCAAAGGCTATAAAGGAACAACAACTCGTAATTCCTATGCATACACAGTAACTGTAACCAATCTGTTGGGGTTCCCATGTTTTGGAAAGTTTGGCAATACCAAAAGATGAGACAACATAAAAACCAATTTTAGACCCTAGGATCTAGCCCTCCCGGGTCCAGAGAGGGATCTCTCTATATAGGCAAAGGTTTTATGTCCTTGAAGCTCTGTTTTGAGATATTAGGCTAGTTATAGGCGCGGGTTTTTTTAATTGATTGTTTGTTTGGTTGTTGGGAATCAGAAAGGAAGGGTTCAATGTGAGGCACGGATGTGAAAAGAGGATTTTAGGCAAATGAGGGATGATGTCAAAGGACACTCGAGACCATTGGGCGATGGAGTCAGGAAAGGGTTTACTTGCTATTCAATATGAAGGCTTTCAGTTGGGCTAGTCATCTAAAGCATTGGATCTTAAAGATGATAGTGAGGTGTGAAAAGGAAAGATGGAAGGTGAAAGCAAGGAAACCTCCAAGGTGACCTTTAGGAATGAGATCTAGGGATAGGACATGCCATTGGACAACCTGTGATCTCAAAACCAAAAGGTTAACTCTTCGGACAAGGAAACATTAAGATTTAGAACACAAAGTTGAAAACCTGAGATCAGAGAGAGACTTTGAACTCTCAATTTCTTCGGCCTCCAACTCAAGGGATCTTAGGAAGGTTCAATTAATTGAAAAGGACCCTAGTGAGACAGAGACAGAGTTATAAACTCCCAGTATCCCAATTCATTCAATTAAAACCTAACAAGAACATCTAAGAACATATTCATTAATTCATACATCAGCTAGCAGTATATATTTGACCACTACACCGGTTAAATTAGCTTGAAATAAATCCTCAGATAACACATACAACAAAAAACATTGAGGGCAGGGAGAGTAGAAACATAGGGTACCTAAAAAGGGTAAATCCTATGCCATATTTCTAATGCGTACCCAGAATAAATGAAATAAATGAACTATAAGGTAAAACCAAGATAAAGATAAGGAAACATCACCGCTGCTTTAAATCAAGATCCAAAGAAATGTTCTTGTCATATTAAAGAGCAACACCAGTCATGTACAACATTTCCAACAACTTGGTATTCAGTCTGAAAACATCTTCCTCAACCTATCTTACAACTTTACACAGAGAACATGTGTCAAGAGAAACAGCTTGCAGTTTACAGATATCCAATCAACAACCTTTAAAATGAGTTTCTTCATGAATTTTATAGCTGAAAGAGAGGTAGAGGAGGTAGATGAAATACTAAATGAACATTAAAAATAGAGTAGAATAAGTGGGTCGAAACCCATTCTATTTTAATGTCTGAGCATTAATCTTCAGTAGTCTTTGGATGAAAGAGTGGTCTTTGACAGGTTGCAATTTACTCCAGGTATGTCTTTGATGTACTTTGTTGTAGAACCACTGCAGTACTCTGGTGAATAAAAAAAAAGGTATATAAGTGACTGTGAAGACTGCCATACTGTGCAACAAATTCTCTTGTAGCATTAGGACTATTACCAGGGAGGAAAACTTCTCATGGACACTATGTAGACTGAAACAATACGAGTACCATGTCCTTTCTTGGTAGGAGACTTCTGCTGATTTGTAACCATTGATGATATTGTTTCTGCACACCAGGCCTTATGTGTGATTTATGAGGTCTTCAATCTGGTACCTTGCCTTTAAAACTCTGAATTAAGGCTTAATATTTTCAATAATGTGCATTAGAGCTCCCTAATTTTGTACTTCTAATGAAAATCATGCTCTAAGCACCTTCTTAGGTTATTCTCTATGAGATCGAGCTCTGGACCTCGTTTCACAGTGCTCTGTGTCACTGTAACAGTGAATGTGAACCATGGCAGCGTTCACCACCTGTATCCTACAAAACACGCAACTTTGTTAAGAAATCCATGCATGGGAGGATGGATGTGGTGGACAGTCATGAAGATGGAAGCACATCGGTGGTGAAGACGACGATTTCAGATGAAGCAATGGTGGAAAATGCAGAAATATGGTGTAAACTGTGACTGATGGGGTTTCGGTGGAGAAATGTACGTGGACTGTTCGACCATGGTCCGGTGGCGAAGATCGACAGTGGAGGTTTAAATAACGGGATGGCTTATGAAAGTTGGGAGAAATGCATAGAATTTAATGTAAAACATTAAACCTTTAATGTAAATCATGAAAGTTTGGACTTAGGCAGAATGCGAAGAAATGAATGAAAATGCAATGGAACTGGTCGTGCGTGGGACCCGACATGGGTGGAGGGCGATTAGTTTTGGGCCGTTAGATCTTAGTGTTGGTGTCCCGTGTTTTGATAGTTTGGAAAATCAAAAGACAAGGCAACATCAGAACCAATATTTAGAGTCCCAGGATCTAGTCCTCCTATTCTCAGAGAGGGATCTCTCAAATGTTTGTTTGCTAAGGTTTATCTTGTGTGCTTTGAATATTGGTTTTAGACTATTTATTAAGTGCAGGTGTTTGTTTATTTGTTTGGTTGGATTGATACCACAGAACATAAAAGATCTAGGAAAGATATATAGAACAAAGAAACATCTGGTTCATTGGGCAATGGAGTCAAGAAGAGGTCATAACATACTCATCAATGGATATGGGATATCAGAGGGCAAATCTAACTTGGTCGTAGGATCCTTTGGTTTTGGAATGAGATGGACATCAATGATTTGGAAAGAGAAGTTTAATTCTCAACGAAGGGAACTTGAAAACATAACTTGAAGAAAAAAGAAATATTTGATAGACAGGGCTAACCATAAATTCTACAAACATTCTTTAAGCAAATAATGACTTCAAGACAACTTTCAAAATGAAATCTAAGATTCGGAAATGAAATATTTGAGGAAATAGGGTGTTCCCCGAATCTTAGATTTCATTTTGAAAGTTGTCTTGAAGTCATTATTTGCTTAAAGAATGTTTGTAGAATTTATGGTTAGCCCTGTCTATCAAATATTTCTTTATTGTTTAAGTTATGTTTTCAAGTTCCCTTCGTTGAGAATTAAACTTCTCTTTCCAAATAATTGATGTCCATCTCATTCCAAAACCAAAGGATCCTACGGCCAAGTTATATTTTCCCTCTGATAACCCATATCCATTGATGAGTATGTTATGACCTCTTCTTGACTCCATTGCCCAATGAACCAGATGTTTCTCCGTTCTATATATCTTTCCTAGATCTTTTATGTTCTACGGTATCAATCCAACCAAACAAATAAACAAACACCTGCACTTAATAACTAGTCTAAAACCAATATTCAAAGCACACAAGATAAACCTTTGCAAACAAACATTTGAGAGATCTCTCTCTGAGAACAAGAGGACTAGATCCTGGGACTCTAAAGATTGGTTCTGATGTTGCCATGTCTTTTGATTTTCCAAACTAGCAAAACACGGGACACCAACACTTAGGAGGAGATCAACGACGTCGGTCGAAAGATGGAGTTAATAGAGGCTTAGATGAAGAAATGCGGTGGAGGACGCGATGCAATGTGGGCCGTTGATCTCGGACCAAACAAACAGTCACGATGGAATCAGAAGATCGCAATCGGGGGAGATGGAGGGTGGCTCCATTTGGAATTTGCGATTGCAATTGGAGCGATTGAGCACCAACCGTCCGATCTGGGGCAAGATCAACGGCGAGGATTAAATCGACGGGGGGGGAAGACGGGTGTAATGAGCGGGGAGCGATGAAACCTGGACCGTCGGATCTCAAGAGGTCAACGACTGCGATCTAATCGCATCAGAGAAAAGCATGGGCCAAAAATATGATGGTTTGAGTTGTGATTAGCATTGGGCCGTCAGATTTAACGTGAATCAACGGTGGAGATCACAATCTAGAATCGAAATCGGGGAGTGTAGACGGTGGCACCGCTTAAGATTTGCGATTGTGATTGGAGCGGCTGTGCGATGGAGCGGCTGCCATCCGATCTAGAGGCAGATCGATGGCTCTGATGAAATCAGAGGAGTGGATGAAATTAGGCGATGGGCGCACTACGATTAGCACTGGGCCGTCAGATTCGAATGAATAGACGGCTCAGATCGCGGCGGGGTTGATCATAACAAATACACTATCGCATCGAATATTTTCTGTTTACAAAGGTAATATGCTCCGCTCCAACTCTCCGATTGTGATAAGCGCTTTATGGCTAGCACTTGGTTTTAGTGCCTGGGTCACGTGGGGAAGTGGTTAAAGGGGGCTGGTCGAAAGGGGCTAAGCCATAATATATGGAAAAGGGTGATTTTTAGCCAAAACGGAAGGGTTTTTAAGGCTAAAGGGGAATTCGATAAAGGTAAAAAAGGAGTTTAAACTAAAATGAAGGGACTTCACTTGGTTTTAAAGGGGAAAATGGGTGGTTTAAGAGATTTTGGGGGGGATTTCTGGGGTTGAAGGGGGAAATTCGAAAATGGGCAAAGGGTTAAAATAGGGAATTTTGTAGAGGTACAAGGGTCAAACGAGGGCCTTTCTGAGCACATTTATCTTCAGTCAATGACGCTTTCTAGATGGAAACAATAGTGAAGGTATTTTTGAAAGGAAATGGACACACAGAGGCTTCAAGGATGAGAGTTTTTCATAGAAAATGTATCTATTGAAGGCTCAAAACAATCTAGCCACCTATTTTTTAGACAAAAATTTCATAGGTGGCTAACACAATCTATTTGCTAATCTGAAGCTATGAATCAGAAATGAACAGTAAATAGAAATGGAACAACAACATGAATTGAACATCAATAATAAACTTAACACAATCAAGCAACTAATCTCAATACTTCAACCCTGTCGACAGTAAATACCATGAAACAGTCAATCATAAAGAATCATAGACCAATAGAACAGTAACTATAATTGAATATAGAACATAAAAGCTTTATAAAGATAGCAAGGTAAATAAAAAATGAATACACTTCTTACAAATGATAAAATAGCAGTGCAGTTCATTAATGCTCACAACAAATCAACAGCAATCAATCAACTCTGCAATCGTAATAAACTGAAATGCAACTTCACACAACAGTAAGCAAAGATTAGAAATACAAACAGCAGGGTAATTCCACCAGAGTCGAGCCCTTAGCACCAGTGAAACACTGCTGGGCTACTTCAGAACTTGAGAGATGAAATGAAATGCGTCTTTGATATTAATTGAACATAAAGTATTACAGAGACTGCTCTCTTAAAGCCGAGAGTCAATAAAACACAATATTACAGAAGAAATGTTTTTAATACAAGAATCTCCGACCCCTTTAATTACTAAATGCGTTGCCTTACATTTTATACCCTGACGGACAAGACGAGCAATAAGATGAGGCTTGAGAAACGATCCCTCAGGATCAAAGGATCCTGAGGGATTCGCTTCCCTTCATTTAGTTATCATATGGTTTACTTTGACCGAAGCTGAGCTGTCTCCTGCTTTTTCTTAGCGATGCGTTCGGATTTCCTTGTCTTTGGTAGGATTTGGTCTAACGCTGGTGGAACAGCAGTTGCATTCATCTCAGCCTCGCCTTTGGTATAGATTTTCACTTCGTCTAATTCTTGTTTTATCAGCAAAAATAAATCTTTAGTCATATTTTTACAATAAACATAAACCTTTCCAATTCTACCATAATTCTTATAATAAATTACCTTTCTAAGGTAAAAAGGATTATGTCTATAGTAAAATAATGAGAAAATACACAGTGATTTCATACCTTTTCCACTGCCCAACATGCCCCCCTGCTTAATCTTTTTCATGTCCTCATGAAAACTATAGTTCACATGGAGAGCAGTTAAATAATAAGCTGGATAAGGTTTTTCATCAAAAGTCCTAAAACCATGCAGTGCAGCTAATGCTTTGAAAACATGCTCTGTTTGTCCTTTGGGTATTTCATAAATGGCTTTGTAGTTTGTAGCAGGATACCATGCAATGGGGCTTAGAAACCTACACCCTAGCCAGAATGGTACTTCTTTTAAAATGAGATTACTATAGGAAACCGAGCGGTCTGCAGCTAGCCCAAAGTTTTTATAATTAAATGGTTCTCTATTTTTCACATTCTGATTGGAAATTCTCCATCGAACCTTAACTGCTATGTAAGCCTCATTTCTAATAGATAGGAAATAATCTGTTCCATTCAAGAAAATCGATTTATGGATAGGCCCCAATGCTTGGATAACACCTTCCTTTGTCATCAAACTCTTCTTCCTAGTCCAAAATTGAAATGGGTCCTAAGGTTCACTCCTAACCCACAAATATAATTCATTTTCCTGCCTTTGAAAACAATTATAGGCTTTAAGCCATTTTAACTGATTAAAAACAAATTAAATAAACGCCTGGTGTTGGAAATCTCCCACAAAAGGGCTAGGGTTTGACTCACAATCATTTTCAAGTATTAGATTATGCAAATAAAACTCACACAAAAGGCGTTGTACCTTTACCCCATAGAGTTTGCAGCATGATACAAAGTCATCTATATTTTTTATCTCTATATATTTTCCTGCCCTAACTGCCTTAATATTTAGTTGTAAATATCTTTCTAATAAAAATAAAGCATAGTTTTTGGCAGGCATCTACAGGCTAAGACATCAGTGTACAATGAGCAGAGAGTGTCCATTCGATTGTGGGCTAAATTGATTCATTACCTTTTCAGCCTTCTCCTCTACTCTTCGACATTTCTCGTGGGCTTGAGCTTCTGATTTATGAATAGTCTTCATCTATTGCTGCAACTACTGATATCTCTTCCTAGGGACAGTGTCTTCTTCCAACCTTTGCCTTTCCATTCGAGCCTGTGCCAACTCCTCTTGGAGTCTGGCTAATGTAGGGTCACTAAAAGTATTCTGACTACTAGCTTGCATTTTTTCACTTGAAACGGGTCCCTCTGGAATAGCTTGTGCTGGAACAGCTGTTTGCTGTTCCATATCTCCATAATTAGGCTCAGCCATAACTTCTGCAACTTGGGGGTTCCTCTTAGCAGCCAATTTTCTCTTTTTCGAAGTTTGATTAATGGCTATGCTTCTTCTCTTGGGGGCTCACTTAGGCATTTGTTTCATTCTAAGAACCCTAATGGTTTGCCTAAGTTTTTACACGAGTCTGTGAATCTTTATTCGTTCCCTCCGAAGCTTTTCAATCTCAGTTACTTTCTTCATTTTTCTTAATGGAACGGCTATTCCTTTTTCTCAGACTGTTTTCTCAATAGGGTTTTGGTCCACATTAGTCGTGCCTTCAGTTAGGTTCTCTTCTTGGTTTTCTTCTTGGGTTTCTTCTTCAATATTCATATGCCCTTGGCTAGATTCTTCAGGAATTACACCCTCAATTGACTCTGCAATCCCCTGAGAACTTTCAGGTTGGGATATTACTTTGATATTCTCCTTTTCTTGTTCATGCCTTTCAGGGGAAGCAACCCTAGCTGACTCTATCACTTCGTTAGGGTTTTTTGTTTCATTCATAATTTCTTCAGCTATTTCTTTGTTGAAAGTAGAGTGCTCTGGAAACTGATTAATATCAATGTTAAGGTCCAAAGGGCTATGAGGCTACACATATTCACTCATACTGGCTATAATTTGGGCCAATTGGTCTTCCCTTAAAGGGCTTCGTGGTGAACTTACAATAGTATTTTCGGGAGGCTCTATTCCTTCTCTCTCATTGCTATGATTGTCTTCGTCCTCCTCACATGTATGATAGCTTCCTTCTTCCTCATATGAATATTGAATTTCTCCCTCAATTTCCTCTTCTTCGTTGTTTCCTTCTTCTGCACTGGTTTGTTTCTCACCACTGGTGTGGTGGCTCATTTCTTCTTCATCCAAATAGAAAATTTATCCCTTAATTTCCTCTTCTTCATTAGTACGAGGACTTCCTCCTTCCAATTGTGGAGGCTGTTCATCCTCTGAGCTGGGAAATTCCTAGGGCTAGCTACTGCTACCCGGAAGTCCTTCTATCATTCTCCTACTTCATTTTGAACGGAGGGACTGTCTGATAATTGATGGCTCGGCTATTGATCCAACCATTCTCTTCCGTTTCGGGGCAGGTAAGGCTAACCCTCCATCAATGGAGAATATCAACTCTTCCCAGCTAGTCTGTTGTTGGGAAAGACTACCACTTACTATTAATATGATTAGGCAATGGTGGCTGACCACCATGTCTGCGTGGTGAGATTTTCTTATACTACGGTAAATATCATGCAGTAAGGAATTTAAAAATGTAGGAAAATTTACAGTGAATTTTTGTTTTAATACAACCAGTAACTTAAGGTGCTAAGGTCTTACCACGTCTTTCCTTCTGTCACATGTTATATAGGCCTGCACTATCTTGGCCAATTCTGTCCATGGTTCTCCCAATGATGCTGGATGAAATCCTTTGCCTTTGAAAACGAATGTCTATCTGTCATCCTGAAAAATCTTCATGGCTTCTTGAAGCCTGACCTTCTTCTGAGTCCATATAGTTTCTTGTGCTAGTATGCCAGACACCTCTACAATTATTTCATCGGATACAACTATCTGTCTTCCTCTATCCATGGAGTATCCTTCATGCAATTTCTGTAAATACTCGGTGGCCACTGCTTCATGGGGTTGTTGCATCCTCGTGAAATATGTAATCCATCCCAATCTTTCCAAAATCTCTCGCGCAACATCAGAAACAACTAGCACTTGTGGTTCACTCCGAATTGGTCATCCTCCCATCGTCTCTGCACACTATTAGTTCTTTCCAAACACACAGTGATTGTAATGGAACAACACAACATGGTGAATTGGAATAATGTCGTTAAATTTTTTTTATTCCCTAGAATGCAGGTATTTGGTTTGCATACAGGTAAAGAAATATCAGGATTTGATCTGCATGCAAACATCCGCGCCCCCCCTGAAGGATGATAGGTCATCCTCGACTGTTAATTTAGAGAGGCAAGTGTGGCACAATAGTTGTACAGCAGGAAAAAACAGGCATAATTATGATACATTTAATCAAATTATAGAAATTACTAAAATAAATGTGTGTGATAAATCGTAAATAGATATAAAATTGTTTGTAATGATTCAAATATAAGGAGAAGGGATAGCTTAAGTTAAACATAAGTACATATGTGTTTATTACCCACTCAAACTAATGTGATCGATTTATGATGATTTTCATGTATAATAGGTTCGAAATCAAAGGTTAAGGATTCATACTTTCATTTGATATTTAAATAGAGATATAGGAAAAAGGGTTTAATGTTACTATTGACGTGTATAAATGTGACTCCAATACCATCAGCAGAGCTCTGTTGCCCACAGGTGTCGATAACCTTGACAGAGTTTCTTTCTCACCCTTGGAACCATTGTCCTTTACTTATGCTGAGGAAGTGCTTGTTGAATGTCATAACGGAGGCCATTGTGCTGGCTTGGTGATGAGATAAATCACAATGCCATTCATCGGGAAGAAGTGAAAAGTGGGCAGGTCGGCTCGTGATGAGACCTCCTGTTCCAAGGACTTCTTAATTTTTCAATTGTCCATTCGACCATATCCCTGGTGTGGTGGCCATGATGGGAATGCCACTTCACTTGCTTCCTTATGATCATGGTAGGCTGGCTCTTGATGAGACCCCCTATCCTCCATCTGCCAAATCATAAAATTATTAGTGAAATATATAAATATTTTTCTTTTCATATAGCACTTTCCTACTTATATATAAGGATGGCTCAGCACACCTTAAGAGTAAGGATGGTGGAAGAATTCTGAACATCTCAATAGAAAAGAATATGCCCTTATTCCTACTCTATAAATAAAAATCAAAGAAATTTATAACATATGGGAAGAACCAACATGATAAGGATAATCGATCAGATTAATTCATTGGTAATAATATAGCAAAATCATGTTATTGATTATGTCCCTTTTTCCCTTTTTTTTTTATCATTACTAAACAACTTTCTTCAAAATGACGATTTCTTTTGATTTGTTGATTACAGTAAGCTTTAATTTGTATGATTGTATATGAATATTATGTTTTCCTCTAGAAGATTCATCAGAAATCCTCAAAATGCTAATCTATAAAAAAAAACAATCCACTCAAAAGGTGTTGTTCCTTTAAAAAGAACAGCAGAAACAATCTGCATAACTGTTGTTCCTTCCGAAAGGAACAACAAAAATCTGCGAAACTGTTATTCCTTTCGAAAGGAACAACAGAAGTGTTGTTCCTTTAGAAAGGAATAGAAAAAACTCAAAACAAACGAAATAAACAAAGTTTTGAAAAAAAAAACAGAATTCCATGAAACAAACAAAAACTCAAAATAAATGAAATAAATAGACATTTAAAAAAAACGAACTCCATAAAACAAACAATCCAAATAAATGAACAATATTTATGTACAAAATTTTAAAAAATAAATGATTTAATAAACTGGTGCTGAGGAGGAGTTATCCCCTTCAGCCAGAATTTTCATGGTAGAATCTTCTCGTAATTGTTGGTAAAAGGATTCTTAGGTAAGCGGTTTACGATAAAATCGTACTCGATGACCGTTTACTTTGAAGGAATGCCCAGATCCATCAATGGTGGTTAATTTAATAGTGCCATTTTCATGCACTTTTTGTATTTCATAGGGTCTGAGCCATCGTGTCTAGAGTTTCCCTAGAAAATCCTGAAACCTAGAATCATATAGGAGTGCCCAATCTCCTTTGTGGAAGATCTTTTCTTTGATAAGGGCGTCATGCCATTTTTCTCTTTGTTTTTGGATTAACGATGTGTGCTAAATAAAAGAGAGCCTATTTTCATCTAATTCATTAATTTGTTGCAGTCTTTTGGCTTGGGCTTCATTTAAATCTAGACCCACCTTTTGAGTTGTTCTTAATGTCTGAATTTCAAATTCTATTGGAAAGATGGGTTCTTTTCCAAATACCAATTGATATGGTAAATATCTTGTAGTGGGTCTCCACGTTGTTCAGTATGACCACAATTCTTCTGGCAATCTGTAGGCCCCATATCGTCTGTGTGAGGCAACGGTTTTTGTTAATATATATTCAATCACTTTGTTCGTGCTCTGTACTTGGCCGTTGGCCTATGGGTGGTATGGGGTTGTAATCTTGTACTGAATGTGATAGTTTTGTAGTGTTTCAGCTAGTTTATTACCTACAAACTGCGGTCCTCCATCTGTGATTATATCCCTTGAGAGGCCATATCGCAAAAATATTTGGAAAAGAAATTGTATTATAGAGTCCTCTATAGCTTTTGAAAGTGCCTCTTCTTCAAGCCATTTAGTGACATACTCAATTGAAACTAGGATGTATGTTTTTTGGTTTGATGGAGGGCTAATAGGGCCAAAAAAATCAAGCACCCAAAATTCAAACAGTTCAATTACTATTTGAGGGTTCAAACGCATTTCATCAGACTGCCCGGGGTGACTTGCCCTTTCGCAGCTATCACAGGCCTGCAAATTTTTTTTGGAATCTTTAAAGATGGTAGGCCAATAATAGCCTGTTCGTAAAACCTTATGGGCAGTTCTATGATCTGCAAAATTCCCACCACACTGCCCATCATGGCATGCTTTCAAAATATCAAATACCTCATCCTCCCGGATGCATCTTCTTATTTGCATATCTACCCCTGTCTGAAATAGGTAGCCCCAATCCAAGAAAATCGGGTACTACGCTCTATTATCTGTTTTCGTTCATTAAGGGATAGATGTTTAGGTAATTTACCTATTGCAAAATAATTTTCTATATCAGCATACCATGGGGTTCTAACAGTAACAACGAACAAATGTTCATCTGGGAAGTGATCTTCAACTGCTTCTGTATCTATTGGCTTTGGCATTGTTGACAGAAAATCAGCTACAGGGTTCTCTTTCCCAGGTCGATCTTTGATTGTAATGTCGAATTCCTGCAATAAAATCAACCATATTGTCACTCTTCCATTTGTAATAGGTTTATTTTCTAATAATTTAATGGCAGAGTGATCAGTATATAGTACTACAGGATACCTTGTTATATAATGTCTAAACTTATTTATAGCATGTACTACAGGTAAAAATTCCTTCTCAGTCACAATATAATTTAATTCAGTAGGGGATAGATTTTTGCTAATATAATATATTGCATATGGTTTCTTGTCTTCCTCCTGCCCAAGCATTGCTCCAATTTTTGTGTCTGAGGCATCAGATGAAATTTGGAATGGAAAATTCCAATTTGGGCCCCTCAACACTGGGGCTGTTGAAACAAGATTTTTCAGATCGTTGAAGGCATTGTCACATTTATCTGTCCAAATAAAATCAACATTTCCAGTTAGTGCATATAAAGGTGCAGCTATTCGAGAATAATGTTCTATAAATCTCCTATAATAACCAGAAAATCCAGGAAAGCTACATACCTCTATTTGTGTGGTGGGTGTGGGTATTAAAAAAATTATCTGAATTTTAGCTGGGTCCACCCGAATTCCAGCTGCTGAAATATAATTCCCTAAGATAACTCCTTCGGTCATCATCATATGACACTTTTCATGGCTTAAACAAAGCCTAGTGTCAATACATCTTTGCAACACCTTTTCTAAATTTTCTACTGCTAGCTCAAAATCATCTCCATAAGGTGTGAAGTCATCCATATATACTTCGAGCCCTTCATTTATTAATTCTGCAAAGATGCTGAGAATGGCCCTTTGGAATGTAACAGGGGCATTGCATAGGCCAAAAGGTAAGACTCGGTAGGAAAATGTTCCCCATGGACAGGTAAAATTAGTTTTGTCTTGGTCTTCAGGGGCAATCTGGATTTGATTGTACCCACTGAAGCCATCGAGGAAGGAAAATAATTTCTTTCCTCCCAATGTGTCTAATACCTGGTCAATGAAAGGAAGGGGAAAGTGGTATTTCTGGGTTGCCTTGTTAAGTTCACGGTAATCTACACATATTCTCCACTTTCCGTTCTTCTTTGGTACCACTACTAATGGAGAGACCCACTTGCTATCAGATATTGGCTAGATAAAATTAACATCCAATAGTTTTTGTAATTCATCTTTCACAATATCTTTAAGGTGAGGGTTTAGTTTTCTTTGGGGTTGGAGAATGGGTCTCGCATATTTTTCAATATAGATGTGGTGTGTACACAATTCGGGGTCAATTACCTTCATGTCTGGGTAATCCCATGCAAAGGCTGCTTTTTATTTCAGCAATGGTTGGACCAACTTCTCTTCTTGTTCAGCAGTCATATTTTTGTTAATGTTTAGATTTTTTCCCATTTCAATTTCTACAATCTTACTGTTGTACAAAAAAGTAGTAGGTATTACTTGATTAGGAATGTATTTCAAAGGATCTTCTTCTTCCTTATTATCAAATGCTGCCTTGATCATGTGACATTGTAGATGGGATCTGATTTGTGGTTTATTAATAAAACTATTGATGATATCATCCTATGTTTGATATTTAAAATCAAGAGGATTTTCTATAGTTAGAGGTGATCTCATATTTTCCATAAGATATGATACAGGTTGTTTTCTTGTTTTGATTATTGATAAGCTTGGCTGGGCTGGAGGATATAAAGCTAAATTCTTGACATAGTTTCCCTTGTTATTGTCATGTTTCCTTGTCGGCATCCAATATAAGCATCGACAGTTTCCAAACAAGGTCTACCTAAGATTAACGGGTTTCCATCTAGCCGGTTCTTTGGATTGATAACCAGAAAGTCAGTAGGGTATTCCCAGGAAACTACAGATACCATTACATCTTGTAGTATACCCTCTGGTTTGACTACCGATCGGTCATCCAATTCCAATAAGGTTGTTGTTGGTTCTAACGATGTAATGCCAAGTTTTTGAGAGGTGGTGGTTGTTAGGATATTGATTGCTGCTCCCAAATCAACTAAGGCATTTGGAAAAAATTTCCCATGGATTTGCACTATCACTATGGGATTTCCTGGGTCTTCATATTTTATGGTTGTTTCCATTCATGATAATAAGTTAGATAAAGTACCGACTATTTGGACAGTTGGATTGGTGGTTGTTCTCCTCTTTGGCTTCCTTATGCATAATTCCTTAATGGTTTTTGCATATATAGGAATGTCTTGGATGGCTTGGAGGAGAGGGATTTTTATACACAAATTTTTCAATTCTCCCAGAAGATCAAAATTAGGATGTTCTAATGGGCGTGGTATGATTATTAATTCTGGGAATGGTGGAGAGGAAGTTGTTACTTGTTGTTGACTTTGTTGTTGAACCTCCTTCTCTTTTTGTAACATTTGTTCTACAGGTAACGGATCTTCAATATGAACATTATTATTTCTCTCTATTTCTACTATGCGCCCAGACCTTAATTGAAGGTCATTACACTCCCTTAGTTCAGTTTCTAATTCTGGAGGTTCCATTATTTGGACAGACTTAACTGGCCTATTGTTTGCGTTTGGGTTGGGCTGGGCTGGGAGTTGTGGTCGTAAGTTGGTCTGGGGGTTTGTATAGGGAGTTGGCAGTGTAGGTTGAGAGAGAGGGATTGTTCTAGCTGGCTGATTTGTAGGTCTTTTCCAGTTTGACTGCCAGGCCTGACTCTGCGAAGTAGAGGGGGACCATTGTGTTGGATAGTTATTATTTTTCCAAAACGGTGGGTAGAAAGGAAAACTAGGCCAATTAGTTTGATTTGTTTGATTTGGCCAAGATGTTGTAGGGAATGGCTATTGTGACCAATTGGGGAAAGGTGGTTGAATTTTCCACATTCCATTATATTGTTGAGCATTGTATTGAGGAGGATGCAAAGAAGAAAATGGATCAGTTGGAATACCTGATTGTCATGGCTTCCATTGTCGGCGCTGATTAAGCAGACATACCACTTATGATTCTTCTTCCACCTCCTTATAAACTACTTTTAGGCCAAGAAGTGAGGGACATCCTTTTGTAGGGCGATATTTTGTGCAAATGGCACAAACTTTGATTGCATCCAGTGGGCACTCTTTGTGGTTGTGTTTCTTCCTGCATTTAGGACAGAATATCACCAAATTTTGCTCTGCTTCTGCTTACTTTTGTTTGGCTTGCATAATATCAAAATGCGTTCTTAGAGTCCCAAGTATATCTGTCTTAAAATAGTCGAGCAGGTTTCCAATCTCTGCACGAGTCACACCTTCATTAGAGGCTTTGTTGTCTCTTGTAATCATATCACGTTCTGCTGATTTTAGCCTTGTGTTACCCCTCGAACTCCTGATACACAAATCAATGATGTTAGCATAACTTTCCTGATATATATCACCTTTTCCCATAATATTCAATATTTCAACCCATTGATCTTTCATTCCCCTAATTAATTTAGTTTTCAACACATTATTAGGTTAGGGTAAGGATGCATAAGGAGATCTCTGAAGATTGTATTGAAACCGTTCCACATATTCTTCCAAGGTTTCATTTGGTTTTGCTATCATTTGGAATATTTAATATTTTAGTTCCCGAGACCTGCAATAATCTTGATACTTATTTAAAAATGCATCTTTCATCTGATCCCAATCAGTTATGACACCCCCACCTAACCCCATAAACCATCATAAGGCTGCTCCTTTTAATGTCGAAGGAAATAGTTTTAATTTTTGGGGATCGGTGGTATAATCATGTCCCCTACATAGCACATCTAAGTCAAACAAAAATGCATCTGGATCTTCTGATGTTAAGCCATGAAATGTGGGAATATGTTGAAGGGAAATGGCCTTCATAGATGCATTGACTGCATTATCTACTATAGGATATTGCAACGTAGAGTTTTTCTGGGGTGTCTCTTGGTTCTGATTTTGGTTCTGGGCCATTTGGTCGAAGATGTGCCAATATCCTTCTGGGATCTCAAGGGAATTCCTAGGCTAAATAGAAGGAGCAAGAATGGCCTTGACAACACTTCCCTGGTCTGGAAAAATAAGTATTCCTTGTTGACCTATTGTTCGAGGATATTCGGGACCTTGGTTTTGAATAATTTTAACAACACTTCCCTTATCTGGACTGCTTACTATTTGGGCTATTTCAGTAGGAGATTTTGATTCTCCTGTTTCTCCTGTTTCCCCTTCTCCTTCATGGAGATTACCAGAGTTCCCTTCTTGAGGGGAAATTATGCAGGGATTTTCAATTTCTTGGGAATCTTGCTCAATTCCCTCTGTTTGACTATGTATCTCAGCAAAGGCTTCAAATGGTGACTCTGTGGCCTGAAGGGAACTAGTAGGTTGTCTAGAGATAACTCTCCTAGGTCCTACTGATGGCTGAGATTTATTTATTTTAAGGATTTCATCGATAAACGTTATCCGCCCAAGGGTCACCGGTCCCTTAGGTTTTTCAATTTTAGGAGGAATTTTGTTTTTCTTAGTTGGTCTATTCATTCAAGAAAACAAGCCTTCATTCCTACCTAAAGAAAGAAGCTTACCTAATTTTGCTGTGAATCGAGCTGTGAGAAAGTGTGTTTCTTTCCCGGTGCGTAGGTTTTTACCTTCCGTCTTTAATACCCAATTCTTCGCAAGTAGAATAAAATCAGTTGTGCATCGCTCTTTTGAAATGGCATACACTCTCCCCAGAAACAACGCGAAAATGTTGGAGCATAAAAAGGTATCTTTCAAACACCTAATTAGCCTACATTAATTATCAATCCGGGAGTGACTTTTTATTTCAAGAGTGTACTCTTTCTGAGGCTGCAATTAACTAAGAGTAATGCTATGAAGATGTAGTAAAGAATTCTAAATACAAGAGTAAATGGATGCTTGTAAAGAAATCTAATTACAGTAACATAAATGGAAATTCTCTGAAATATTAACTACATCAATCTGCAAACCATCGATCAGGGATACAATAGCAGTAACTCCTTCCCTTAGAAATTGATGCAACTGAAATCACACTAATGCAAGATAACCAATATGGGAACTTGGAAGTAGTAACCAGTGTCCTCTATAGTTGGTGGTCTTGTTCTTAAAGCAATAAAAATGAAATCAAACTCAAACTACTTGCTGATGAAAATAACTGAAAGGAACTTCAAAGGCTAGAAAGGAATAGTAACTCGTAATTCCTATGCATACACAGCAACTGTAACCAATCTATCTGCTAATCTGAAGCTATGAATCAGAAATGAACAGTAAACAGAAATGGAACAACAACATGAATTGAACAACAATGATAAACTTAACGCAATCAAGAAACTAATCTCAATAATTCAACCCTGTCGACAGTCAATACCATGAAACAATCAATCATAAAGAATCATAGACCAATAGAACAGTAACTAGAATTGAATATAGAATAGCAAAGCTTTATAAAGATAGCAAGGTAAATAAACAACGAATACACTTCTTGCAAATGATAAAATACCAGTGCAGTTCGTTAATGCTCACAACGAATCAACAACAATCAATCAACTCTGCAATCGTAATAAACTGAAACACAAATTCACACAACAGTAAGAAAAGATTATAAATACAAACAACAGGGTAATTACACCAGAGCCGGGCCCTTAGCACCAGTGAAATACTGCTGGGATACTTCAAAACTTGAGAGATGAAATGAAACGTGTCTTTGATATTAATCGAACATAAATTATTACACAGACTGCTCTCTTAAAGCCGAGAGTCAATAAAACACAATATTACAGAAGAAATGTTTTTAATACAAGAATCTCCGACCCCTTTAATTACTAAAGGCATTGCCTTATATATCAGACCCTGACGGAAAAGACGAGGAATAAGATGAGGCTTGAACAACGATCCCTCAGGATCGAAGGATCCTGAGGGATTTGATTCCCTTCATTTAGTTATCATATGGTTTACTTTGACCGAAGCCGAGCTGTCTCCTACCTTTTGTCAGCGATGTGTTCGGATTTCCTTGTCTTTGGCAGGATTTTGTCTAACGTTGGTGGAACAACAGCTACATTCGTCTCAACCTCGCCTTTGGTATTGCTGTTCACTTCGTCTAATTCCTGTTTTATCAGAAAAAATCAATCTTTAGTCATATTTTTACAATAAACATAAACCTTTCCAATTCTACCATAATTCTTATAATAAATTACCTTTCTAAGGTAAAAAGGATTATGTCTATAGTAAAAGAATGAGAAAATGCACAGTGATTTCATACCTTTTCCACTGCCCAATAGAAATAAGCTCAAAATATGATTTACTGTTACAACTCTGAAATATCAGATCCTTTGCTATCCTCCTTTGAGTTTCAGTCAAAACTGCGCAAATCTGATGGGAGATTTTTCATGTTGCAACAACCCTTCCCTTTGGCTGATTTCTAGCTAGTCTTGACTATGGGAGATTTGTTTAATGTCATTAAACTGATTTTTTTCTAATTAAATTTGATATATATGTCACATACAGCATAAATGAGGGGATCCCAACCCTGATCTACATTATTATCGCTCATATTTACATGTACATCGTTTTCCTTGAAGACCTTTTTGAGATTCTTGAAAAGGGGTTATTCCATGTTCTATAGACAAAGTCTACAGTTGGCCAGGTGGCCTCTGGATCTCACCATTTATTTAAAGGGTGACATATCCAGTAAATTCCTTTGTATTCCATCTCTGAAATAGAATCTTGAGAATCCCAAAAAAGGATCATTACAGTGGTATCAGAGCTCCACTCTTGGCACAACCTGTGCTAGCATTGGAGCATGAGTCATGTTGCATTTCGAAGATGAAGATCCTCATTTTGAGAGGGAGAGGATATACCAGAATAGAAGTCATAGAAATTATGACTATACTATTTTTGACCTTGACAAGGGTCAAGACAAGGGGAAAGCCCCTGAATGGTTGAATGATAAAGATAAGGAGGCAGAGGAGTTTGCAAAAACTCTCTTGGAAGCTATGCAAGAACTGTCCAAGGAGATAAAGGAGATGAGGATAGATAGAATGAGGGAGTCCCTTGGGAGATTCCATCAAGGAGAAAGTTCTGATATGTCTCATTTTTGGACTGGCCAACCTGTGAGCTTTCCACAAGTTCCACAGACCTCACAACGTTCTACAATGCCTACCTTCTTGGCTGTAGAGAATGAAGGGCTACAAGATCCAACCTCTTTGGAAGGGTACTTTGTAGAATATGACTCACAAAGTCAAAGGTTCAAGGATAACTTGAGATTTCAATACTTTTTCCATCTCAAGGACCGGAGGAGGCCATGGCAGCAGTACAAAGATGGAGTTCATGGGAGACACCACACTATGGGCGGGTTCTTCTTGCCTAAGTTCGATGGATCACCTTCTTATTCTGCCAAAGCATGGGTGGAGAAGTTGGACATCTATTTCCAGTTGAATAAAGTGCCTGAAGCAGAAGCCATCAATATTGTTGCGCTACATTTTGAGGGAGAAGCCCACAACTGGTGGTTTCGTGGAATTTATACGTTGGGGCATAGAAATGTGTCCACTTATGCTGAGTTCACTAGGAGACTAGTGGAGAGATTCGATCGGAAATATATAGAGGCCCCTTTCATAAGCTTGGAAAAGCTTAAACAGATAGGAGCTGTGGAGGCCTATATCTCTAAATTCCTGAGGTTGTCTGTAATGGTCCCTGATCTATCAGTAGCAAGGAGAGTCTACATGTTCATTGATGGTCTGGAAGAACCTTTTCATGGGTTGGTTAAGTCTACCAAGCCCATCACTCTACATGATGCCATTGAGAGAAAAAGAGATCTCCAAGATGCCTTGTCAAGGGCAAAGGCAACCTTCCCAAGCAAAGCCACTCACTCTTCTAAGGGGAAGGAGGGGAAATTTGCTCCACCCAATGAGAGCTCACCGAAGAAACCTCTTGACATTGATCTCTAGAGGGAGTTGAGGAAGAATAAATTATGTTTCACTTGTCAAGAGCCATGGGTACCGAGACATAGATGTGCTGCTGGAAGAGCACACTATATTGAAGTCTTCCCTTATTGTGAGGAGGAAGAGGGAAATGATGGACCTAAGAGAGGTCACAGTGCCGGTGATGATGAGGAGGAGGATTCATCATCATCCAGAGAAGGACAAGGAGCCTTTGCTCCAACTAGTGGGACTCTTGCTTCTTTGATAGGAGTGCCCAATTATTTGACCCTTAGAGTGCAAGGTTCAGTTATGAACCAAAGAGTTCCTATTCTGATTGACAGTGGGGCAACCCACAACTTTATTGATGCTCACCTTGTGCAGAAGAGAGGGATCCCTACTGATACTTTGATGGGTTCTCTGTTTTGGTTCCGAGAGATAGAACTATGCAGTGCATGCAATATGTTCCATCACTTTCTGTGACTATGGGAACCTACACCTTGGAGGACCATTTATTTGTAGTGTACATACCAGACACCAACATCATCTTGGGTGTCCAGTGGTTGATTACTTTGGGAAAAGTCACCATTGATTGGAAGGCCTTGCAGATGGAATGGGTGGATTTGAAGAGTGGGAAACAAAAAATCATTCAAGGCATGTACACCTACCCGTCACTTGATGTTTCCACTCACACAACAAAGATGGAATTGTGCAGTGGGGGCAGGGACCTCACAGTTCCTTCTCTCATGTTTATGAGAACGCTGCAAGGAACATTCCTACATCATGGCAAGCCACTTGGGGTGTCATTAGATTCTGTGGGGGAAGCCTCACCAAGTTTTGAAAAAATGGAAGAGAGAGTCATAGCGCTGTGGGAGGAAGCAAGGGGGAGGATCAGCCCTCTGACAGACAATTTTGGTATGCATAATGCCAAAGAAACAAGCAGCAACAAGTAAAGCACCACCATAGATGCATCAACAACACTGTCTTTGTTGAGAAGTGTAGATCCATATTGGAGGTCTCAACTCCTTGTGGAGTACTCCAAATATCTGTACACCGGGATGATATTAGATTGCATGAAGCAAGGAGGAGGCTATTTGGTCCATGAAGGGGTCATCTATCATCTTGGTAAATTATTCTTGTCTCAAGCCTCCAATCTTAAGCAAGTGATACTACAAAGAGCACACAAAGAGTTCCTTTCCAACTATATGTAGTCAGCAAAAATCTACTCCCTAATCTTGAAGAGTTTTGATTAGGAGGGTATGGAGAAAGAACTACATCATCACTATGATTGGGAGGAACTATATCAGCACTTACAATAGTGCAATATTTATGAGGAGATGGGCAGCCAAGGGATCCTATGCAGGAGACATTTCAGCCATCTCTTTCTTCTCTTAAAAGAGGAGAAAAGCCCATGTCTAACTCTATGTGTGTGGGAGACTTGAATGGTAAAGAATCTGATCCTATGGAGTATGTTTATTTTTCTGATTTGACACATTCTCTTACCATATGTAAGTATTCCATGGCTCCTACAAGGAGTGATATTACATGTAGATCTCATGGCATTGATGAGGCCAATAAAAATTCCAAAGCTGGCCACTCCCTTGAGGTGCAAAGGGAGATTATCTATCATGATGGGTGCTTCCCAAAGGAACCTAATGAGGGCTTCACTTTCAGCCATGTAAAAGTGACCCATGCAGCAAAGCTGTGGTGGGGGTACCACCTATCACACTCAGATCTACTCAAAACAAGGAGTGCACTGCGCTAGTACCTTATGTGGGATTGTGACCCACCTCCTCAAGTGCAAATTTCAGTTTGCCTATATGTTATTTTTCTTCCATACATAGATGACATATTGGTATTGTTTATGGGTTTGTATGGAAAAAAAGTAGCCAGTGTATATGTACCACATGGGATGGAAATTTATCTTTACTTCATGATCCATTTTTTAGATGTGACATTGCTTCACCCATGTTTATTTCTGTTGATTTTTACACTCCTGAAGGGGTAGACTATGCCCCTATCATGCTAGCATTGGAGGAGAAGTTTCTGATGTATTGGCTTGGTGAGCACTTAACCCATGATGAAAGCTTGATTCTTGATGCTGCCATCAATAGAGGAGAAGAACTAAAACTCTTAACCTATCTATTGCTTGAGGACAAGCAACATTTTGGAGGGGAGGACTGTAATGTTCCTACTTAGCCTTAGCTAAGAGGAAACATTCAATTTTTATTTAGTTTATGTTTTATGAATAAATGAATAAAGGAGGACATGTAAAACTCCTAAAAATTCTGAATAAATAAATGCCCATGTGAACAAACACAAATCAGGGCTATGTAAATAATCACTTGCAGGTGTGAAAAAGGTTTGAGCTAAAGGCTGGGTCAACCTTGACCAAATCAACAGCGCTGTCTAGGTTCATTGCATCTCCAAAAGGGACTACGCATTTCTAGAAGGGAGCCTCTAATGTGAAAAGGGCTAACTCATCAAATTGGTTTAGGGTTTGCAAGAGATTTCTCATCTTATAAAATGGGAAGGAGGGCAGCAAAAGAAGGTTGTTGATAGATTATATTTCTAAAGTATTTGTCTGCTTAGACAAATACCATTCTCTGCTTTTTAGTGGAGGATTGTGATTGGAATTCCTCTTTAGGGGTTTCATCTCTTCCCTTGAGGATCATTGGAGGAGTTCTTTGCTAAAGTGAGACACTATCTGGTTGGAGACCAAGCTTCATTTTCATGAGCAACACTGTCCCATTGAGGGTTTTGCAACTGCTGTGATTTGCAGTAAGTGGTGTTCTAGATCTGCTTAGATCTAGCTTGTTTTGAGAGGATTTTTCTATTGGAGTGTGTTTTTAAGACACAAAAGAGAGATTCTATCCCTATTTTGTATCTAATCTGCAATTTCATTTAGTTTATTTAGTCTCCTTCACCCTCAGCGTAGTTTCTGCTCAATACTGCATTATTTTGTGAGAGGGTTTTCTTGTTTCAATTCGCTATCATATTGGAGGAAGATATATCGGTGTTAGGCTTGCCTTCCCTTGGTGAACCATGGATTGGGTTGCTAATCCATGTCTCCATAGATCTGATATTTTCAGTAATAAAGTTATCATCAGAAATTTCTGGGTTTTCTGCAGCACTGCAATTTGTAATTCAGATCTACAACTTATTATGCAATATTTTGATGTAATCAAATGGATATTTTTCTTAAAGTCATATAGTTTCTGGATCTGTATTAGATCTGATTTTTTATCCATACATATGTCAGAGATCATAAATTTAATGTATATTAGTTGAACCATCTGAAAAATAACTCTGTCTATGTATTTTTGCAGTTTATTTCTAGTTGCAGCTCTAATTTCTAAAGGGATTTTGCCCTACTTCTTTTTGTAATATGTTGTAGAGGCAATAAGCTCAAATATAAATCTGATTTACTGTTATAACTCTAAAATTTCAGATCCTTATCTGTCCTCCTCTGATTTTCAGTCAAAACTGCGCAAATATGATGGGAGAGTTTTCATGTTGTAACAACCCTTCTCTTTGGCTCATTTCTAGCTAGTCTTGACTGTGGGAGATCTATTTAATGTGCTTAAACTGATTTTTTTCTGATGAATTCCATATATAAGTCACATCCATCATAAATGAGGGGATCCAAGCCCTGACCTGCATTATTATTTCTTAGCGTTTTCGTTGAAGACCTTGTTGAGATTCCTGAAAAGGGGTTATTCCAAGTTCTATAGACAGAGTCTACAGTTGGCCAGGTAGCCTCTGGATCTCGCCCTTTCTTTGAAGGGTGACATATCCAGTAAATTCCTTTGTAGTCCATCTCTGAAATAGAATCTTTATAATCCTGAAAAAGGATCATTACAATGGAATTTTGACGAAGCTTCAATCTTCAGCTACAGTGCAGTTTATGCAGAATATTGTGTTGTGTTGCAGTGGAGGGTTGAGAAACCCACTTTTTGATCTAGTTGTTCATAGGAGGGAGGTTTAGTTCTTTTGGGAGATTATTTTGGAGGGTTCCAGAGCACATTTCATATCTTTGGCATCAAGCCAATATATTTCCATCACCTATAGCATAATTTCAGTCTGGAATTGTGTTATTATGGAGGGCATGAGCTTCAATGAGGGATCTTCTGGCTCTATTTGAGTGTTTTCCTGTGATTGAAGGGTTCATACTTTCATTGGAGGAGACCTTGGAGTGGATCTGCATCAAATCTATCTTATTTCAGCCTCCTATTTTCATGTTCTTTATTTTGCAGTGGTTCTGCAGTGCTTGGGCTATAGATCACCATTGTATTTGGGTGTATTCCTAGAAACCCTTCCTGGGTTCTCTTGGATTTGTATAACAGTGACTAGATCTCAATTTTGTGCATTATTGATTAATATAATATTATATCTACTCGTCTCTACAATTTCTAAGTATAAACCCTCATTATATTGCGCTGTCTCTTTATGCAGTAATTTTATGTTGCAGTAGTTTTGGGGTTTCAGTGTTTTTGAGCTATTCTACATGTGGGAGACTTGTTTAACTCCTCTATCATGATTTTTTTCTGATACCCTCTTGGATCTGGGTGTTATGATTTCAGATACAGTGGATCCATGGTTTGATTTTGTTTTTTATAGTACAGATTTCAGAAAATGCGTTTTTTATGCATGCATTATGGCATTCTCCCTTTTGGGATATTACAAAGTATCTTTATGTTATTTGAACTTGTTGTATTGATGCTGAAGTACCTATGCGTTATTTGAATAAGCTGTGATTGTGTCTGTGATATATGAATAAGCCTCGATTGTGTTATTATGTTATGATAATTTCTAATGCACACGTGGATGCGAAGGTGTTGGTGATATATGCTTAATAATAGTAGCTTTGTTTATGTTTACATGTTGTTATATGGTTAAGGGCTCAGTAATAACCTTGTTTCTATGCGAACCCGATAGAAATCAACAAGATATGCCTTAATTACCCACTCTCTCCTAGGGTGCAGAAACCCGGTTCCAACACCCACCCATACTACTTCGAGTGATACTTTGGCCTGCGAAAGTATGTCATTGTTGAAAGGGCCAGTAGTATAGGGTTTTTTTTTCAAACCTTAAAACTGAACCTGGGTCAGGACTCCTCAAGCCAAAAACATATCTTGTCACTCCCACCTTAGCAAACTTGGAACTCCATAGCATGATCTAGAACTCCCTAGAACATATTAGCTCTTGGCACTTGGTGGGACTTGAAAATTGTTGGGATGCATTTGGATGCCATGGAATGTCTTGGCATGGTTTATGATAAAATTTATTTGAGATAAATTATTCACAATTAAGAGAGCAGTAATAGAGGATGATTTGGCACTTAAGACATGCTAGCACTTGTCCCTTGGCATGTATTGGCGCTAGTGTTGGTATGCCTAGCATGCCCCTCTCGAAAAGGTTGGGTCCTAAATTATTAACCCTCATATGTGTTCATTTATTTTCATTTTAACTTGGTGTTCCCTTTTGTCTCCTAACACACCTTGACCCGCATTCTCATACCCTAACACCTAGCACATCTTCTCATGCCTTAGTACATGGCATGTCTTGGCATGCCTGACATGCATTGTCATGCCTTGGCACTATCTTTTACATGTTAGCACACCCTGACACTTATTTACATGCCCTAGCATTCCCTAATATGCCTTGTCACTCCCCCCTTCGCACACCTAACACTCACTGACACTGCCCGACACACCCTATTATTCATTCATTTTCATTCTTTTTGACACGATGATTTATGTTTGATGGGTTGCATGCCTAGAAAGAGTTCCTTTAAGATAATAAAAAAATTATCGCACCATTACTAACATAAGTAATTGCGATAATCTACTTGAATGACATTAGGAAACTACAATAGAGATTTTAAGAATGACATTTTTATATTTTTTTAATGGTGTGGGAATGGTAAGAAGTGAATGGTCAATATTGTGATTTTCTTTCTCATTAAAGTGATTATCCTTATGAGAGACTCGTCGTGAGAAAAGGAAACCCTCGTCATGCTTACCCTCGAACTCCTAATATTCTCAAAATAAAGGCCAACTTGCACAATGAGGGAAGGCATGTTGTTCTATGATGTGCTAAGTGAATGGGTGAGAGTGTTAATGTACAATGAGAGGGACTAAACCATTTACTTTATGTCCTTTATGGATGACATGTTGTAAGTGTGTGTCATGGAACCACATGGCCACTAGAAATATTGTGTAATATATAGCCCAACATAATAAATTCCTTGATAGAAATCCATGGAGAGGGATCAAAATAAATTATATTAGCTAGTCCACCAAAAAATATTTACTAGAGAGTGACACCATGGTGATCAATTCCACACATGGATGCTTTTTAGCTAGGCATTATTTTTTCTAAAAATTTTCTTGGAGTGTCACTAAATTGGTCGAATTATTAAATTCATGACATTGTAAATTATGTAGGAACTTTGTTGCTTTTTCTATAGAGGCTAAGTTTTTCAAGGAGAATATATGGTGTGTAGGGTATTAGGGGAAAATAAGCATCAATTTATAGCTATTTTATATACTAAATATTATGGATTATATGAGTAGTTGATATGGATTTTATGACATGGAACCCACCTTGAGATGGAGGTTGTTATGTGTTAGAGAAATTAAGATGATGACAGTTAAAAAATTTCTCTTATCATGAAATTATCTTGTGATGTTTTGTTATTATTATTTTTTATTTCAATTTATATTTTCTTTTCATCAAGAGTAATGCCAATGAACAAATAGAATAATACACAAGATGTAGGCACATTCTAGGGGAAAATCCCACTCTTTGGGGAAAAACCAGTCAAAGTTCTTCCTTCAGTAGATTTAAGATGAGACGACCAAGACCTTTAGACTATATACTTCCTCCATCAATTCATCGCTTCACTATTCTAGCATTGATATCTCCATGACACCAAGATCTCATTTTCTTGCACCTAAACTCCATCCTCATTATCTTTACCGAATTTGAGATCTCAACATAGCACCGAGCATAATTACTGAGATCACCGAGTATCATAACTAAGATCACCGATCATCTTCATATAATTGAGTATCATTAATGTTGGATTGCTTTAATCACTATTAAATGACTAAGACGATACACATAAATTATCAATCCAGGGAAGTATTTTATTTCAATGACAGTTTCACTATCTGTGCCGATACATCATACCAGAAGCAGGAATAAAACAAGAAAGAATTGTTGCTGAACCAATTTCTGAAAATTAACACTCATGCGGGAATAAAACAAATATCTACAAGAATGTAATCACACCTAAGATAAACCAGTATCCAACGCACCACACGACAACTACACCAGCTGGTATTCTAATTGAATCTGTGTAATAGCATAATAAATACCTGAAACTGAAGAAAATCTACTTATAGATGACACAAAAACAATAGCATTCCACAAATACGCAGAAGAAAATATGAGATATACTACAGCTAATTTATCACTACAGTCCCTGCTAAAGAGGAGGGCCCTTTCTCCCTAATAGGAAGCAGGAGAAGATGAAAACTAAATAAGAATTAAATTCGTCAACACATATAACAACAACAATACGATATTTTGTATTATGGTGATCAAAATTATAGAGTCAAAATGGTGATATTGTTCTGTGCTAAACCCCTTTACCTTAAAGGTCTAAGTGCTTATATAATAGTTACATACCCAGGAAAATGAGGAATGAATTAGTCATGAGAATTTTATGATTCTCATGCTGATCAAAATAAAGTAAATATAGTTACAACTGATTCCATCAACAAGAGTCTTGACTCAGAAAATATTGATTTTAGTCAAAACTGCCCAAAGTTGTTATTCTAAATGACAATATATGATGACTCCTACACCTGTCATTGGAATATGATAACTGTAGCATAACATATTTTGAAGACAGATCAACATCCGGAAGTTGAAAGTACGCAATCAACAACGCGACTGTAAAAACAGTCTGTAGCAACAGATCTGTAACAACATGCTCCCAACTGGTTCTATGCACTTGCATGTTCTAGGTCCCTTGTGCTTAAAGTGATATCTGAAAGAGTAGGAAAAATACCAAATAAATTCCTCCAATATTCATCCCAGATAGCCACAAAAAGGAAACATTGCATCATAATAATTAATGAGAATGGAAAGATAATGAAACACAGTAAATTTGCACTGTTTTACGATAAGGAAAAGGTAGTCCCAAGGTTGGAGGTAAAAAATGTAGAAATGAGGGAAGCAAACGTAGGGAATGAGTACAAAAATGACACCCAACATCTCCCCTCAACTTAATTTCTTGCATGTCCTCATGCAAAAATCTTAGCTTCCTCGATAATATCTCCTATGTAGATAAGTGAAGTCATAGGCACCGACTGTGTCTTCATATGGAAACCCATACCCCTGAGTAGCCACCAACTATCTTGGCCAGAACTCTTCTTCATAATAAATAAGCACATAGTGTTCCTCGTATTCCTCTACTGGAAACCATATCAAAAGAAATTTTAATTTCAATCTAATCCACGAAGCGCCAAGGGAATTTATTACCTGGGCATATGCTGGTACATGTGTAACAACAACTATGAAATTTTGAAATGCGAAAGGATATCCTTCTAGCAACTCAACACTTCTAGCTTCAGTCTGCTTGAGGCATCCTATCAGTGCTCGACTCTTCATCTATGCAAATTGATTGGGGTAGAAATCCAAAATTCTTCTCCTATAGGTAGCAATTGGTTCCTTTATCTTAGGAGTACTTAAACTCTTTCTAAATTCCCATCTTAGTTCAGCGGCCCTTCCTGGTTCAGCTCGAATCCATAACGTTGTCTTCTCTTCATTAGTCTCCATTGATTTTGTGGATAGATTCCACTCGATCTGATTTCTCATAAATGAAATGAAATCACGTAACTAGAAGTTTCCCATATACGAGAATACAGTTGCTACCATCTTCATGCTGGTGTGATCACAAATAATGTTGTGCAAAAATAGCTCGCACAACAAGCTATGTTCGTCAAAATTAGAAGTGTGAAAAACATCTAAAAATGTGTGGGTAGAATTACCCACATAGTTCTTGTCTTCCATAATAGATTTTAATTGAAAAAAATAGTAACGTTCCAACAGAAATTTAGGGTAGGACGGGGAATTTTTCCTACACCCAACAAGTTGAGTGCAATATCATGAATCTTTTGTTTATCATTAGTCAAATCCTGAACCTGTTGTTGTAACAACGTCAGATGTTCCTTATATTTATTTTCAGCTTCTCTTAAATTCTTCCTTTTTCCATTTATCCTGTAGGGCACTCATTTACTTCTGATATTCTTTCAGTGAGATCATTCCCTCCTGCAGGGAAAGTGCCTCCTGTTTCCATTTCTGCAACTCAGATATCAATAAAATATTCTCGAAAATCCATCCCACAGTGGGACCTAGTGTTCCAATACATGCAATATCAATGGTGGGTGTGACAACCTCTCTAGGGTGGGACTGCTCCACCTTAGCTGTTGGTTCTTGTGTAACAACAATGTTATAGTTGGGTTCTTATGTAACAGTTTTCTTAATTTTTCATTGATCAGCCTCTATATCCACTACAGGTTCCTTTGTAATAGTAGTGGCCTCTACAAGTTCTTGTGTGTCGGCTTCCAAGTTTATTAATGTGGGAGGCTCTGCTTTAACTGTTGGTTCTTGTGTAACAACAGTACCTTCAGTAGGTTCTTGTGGAGTAGCCTCCCTAGGTTTTGATTTAGTCTCCCTTGAGTAGGTGCTTACCTGACAAACTCTATACCCTATTACTGCTAACTCTTGGGAACATGTTGCACATACAAATCTTGGATTTTTCTCCCCTCAGCTTTCTTGATAGCTTCAGCTAGCGTATCTAGCCCTGAAGCTTCTAATTTCATAGCTTCGGCTAATCTCTGCTTTAAATTTTCATTTTCATTCTTTAAATTTTCATTTTCTGAAATGAGAGTATGAGTTTCGTTCTTACTTGGCTAGGACAATTATTTTTATTCTTCTACTTCTTCTTCCAACTCTTTTTCCTACTCCTTCTTTTCATCTATAGGCAACAATTCCATTGGCTTACTAAATTTCACCCTTTGTTGCGACCGTTTGTCTCCAATCGGCTTATCAATGGGCCTTTTCTCAATTTTGGCCTCGGTGGGCTGGGTTTGGACTCCAGCCTCTTCATGACTTTCTCCTAAAGTCTCAGCTTTTTTCCCTCAGCTCATCTTGGGTCTTTTCCATTTGAACTCTTCCCAGCTCTTTCCTTGTTGGTTTAAGGCATTCAACACAATCGACTTGATAATACCATGGTTGGTAACACAAGCTTCAGGGTCTGATGCTGTTTTGGCTGTTGTAGCCATATTCTTGATATTTCCTAGCAGGAAATATGGAAGATTGATCTTTTTCTGGTGCCAAATATGTTTCAATAAAGGAAATTGATAATTGAAGACAATTGTAGACCTTCCCTCACAAGTAATGTACTTTATCAAATTCAGGGAAACATCTACCCAAGGTTGGGGAAGTGATATTCTATCAACCCCTCTTCCTTTCTTCTCCAGCTTTTCTTCTCCTACAAGGAAATCCTCCTTTAGAGAAGGATCATTAACCTTCCTATTAAACCATATTCTGCCTTCGGCCAGCAATGTGGTTACTCGGGACACAAATTATTTTGTAACTTTGATCTACAGACCCCTGACTTGGGTTTGGTGGTCGTTCAAATTCCTATCCAATTCCATCGCAATTGTTTCATCCAAGCCCTTCAACCTTTGAAAGTACTCGAGCCACCTAACATCCCTAAATATCTAATATGCTTCTGGACAACTCTATAAAGCTTCAATGGAATCCGACTCATGTCTCACTGCTGATCCTCCCATCTTGATATTAACCTTAATTAATCCTTAAGGTCGACCAACTAGGATATCAACGCACTACTTGCTATCTTCCAACAGCCTACTCTTCTATCTTGGATTGATAATTTCAAATAAGGGTGCAAAAAATTATGGCTGAGGGAGATTATGGAATTTCATCATGAGAGGTGAAAATATTTTAAATCACTAATTCATACTCGCACATACCTTATTATTAATGTCCAATTATGTAGAGTGATGTGCTTCAAGTACAAATACCCTTTTCGGCAAGATCTAGTCATGATTGGTTGTCATAGTATTCAATTCGATGCATGCAGGATTAATGACGGATTTAAGGCTAACAGATTTCTTGTAATCATGACATGATTTATCCCCCACCCCATTTTAATGATGACGACAGTCCATGACCATCAAAATTATTGTTATTAATCTTGCCATAATCATTGAATTATTAGAGGATGGTGATGTTACATTTTCGGTAATGTATCTGAGAAGACTTGAAGGAGTAAATTGATATAATGGCGTGATTTCTCCAATGGTCGTGGCAATCTCCTTTAAATTGTAATAACTACTGCATGTTAGGATGACGACCAAGATTCAAAACATTGTTCATGGTTGTCTCATGTTACATATGTAATAGCCAAGATAACCACTGCGCTATCCTTCATAAAACATTATGGTTAGGAAAAATAAATACTGAAAAAAAATGGGTAACATCATATTTATAGAATATGTAGGAAAGAAAGGATGATGTTCTGGTAAAAATGGGTGTAGAAGCTGCCACAAAAGTAGTTTTCAACTACTACCAATCGTCTGACTGCTCCCCAAAATAGGCTTTCACAGTCATATTATATTATTATTATTATTATTATTTTATTACTATTATTTTTTTAAACAGGTGTAAAAACTGCCACAAGAGTGGTTTTCAGCTGTTACACTTATTGAAAATTAAAAGTTTAGGCTGCACAACAGAACATCTCCCTGTTGCTGTAACATGAAGATCAGAGTCCGTGAAAATGTTAATAATTGAATCGTTCGAAGCAGGTTGATGATATAACCTTAGAAGGGTGCCCATTAACCAGTAACGGTGTCTTAGCACTATCAATGGTAACCAATTTTATAGTCCCATTGTCAAAGATTGTGTCTACTTTGTAAGCACCTAGCCATCTGGTGCAGAGCTTGCCTTTGAAATCCTTGAATCTTGAATCGTACAAGAGAGCCCAATCTCCTTTCTGAAATTTCTTCTATTAATGAACTTGTCATGCCATCTAGCTCTTTGCTACTGAGTGATCTATGTCTGCTAAATGACAGCCAACCATTTCTCTTCCAAATCACTCAGATGATTCAACCTTTGTCTTTCTACTATACTTAAAGCCAGATTCACCTGTAATGTCGTTCTCAATGTTTCTATTTCGAACTATATGGGGAATAAGGTATTCTTACCATAAACCAATTTGTATTGTGAGAAGCCCGTAGTTTTCCTCCATGTTGTTCTGTAAGGCCATAGCACCTCTGGAATTTTTTTAATCCAATTCCTCCGGTGGATGGCTACTTTCTTTGTCAAAATTCCCTCAATAACTTTTTTCGTTCTCTCCACTTGACCATTCACTTGTGGATGATAAGGTGAAGTGACCCTGTGATGAATTCCATATGTCTCAACTAGTTCTGAATCAAATGAGATGTAAATCCCCCCCCCCCCCCCACCCATCCATCATTATCTCCATGGGTATCCCGAAATGAACAAAAATATGTTCAAATAGGAAGTATGAAACAACCTGCTCTGTAGCTCTAGTTAATGCCTTCGCTTCGACCCATTTTTTGACGGAGTTTGTACAGACCAATATATATGATCTCTACTGTGATGAAGGATTAATTGGCCATAAAAAATCCAGGGCCCACTTCTCAAATGACTCTATCACTACTTGAGGTTTTAATGACATCTCATGTGATTGCAGAGGCTCGCCCATCATTTCGTAGCTATTACATCCCTTCACAAACTTCTTAGCATCCTAGAATATAGTTGGCCAGTAGTACCCTGTTGAGATTAATTTGTACCTCATCCTCTTGTCTATGAAGTGCCCTCCACAAGCTCCTCATGGCAAGCCTTCAAGATATCAAAAATCTTGTCTTCTCTAACACAACGCCAAATCTGAAAGTCTCGTCCAGTGTGATAGATATTTCCCTCTATCCAGGATTAAGTGGCACTCCGCTGTATGATCTTACTTTTTTCTCTAGAAGATAAATAGTGTGGGAATTTACTTGCAGCAATATAGTTGGCTATATCTGCATACCACGGTGAGTGAGTAGATATGGAAAAAATATACTCATCTGGAAAATAATCCTTAGTAGGAGTGCAATTATCACCTATGGTCAACCTAGAAATAAAGGTTTATCTAGAATAGTGATATCAAATTCCTGTAACAACAATAACCATTGTGTAACTCTACCATTAGTAATAGGCTTATTCATTAGAAATCGAATGGTAGAGTGGTCATTGTGTACAAATTCTTGATACTATGTGATGTAATGCCGAAACTTATTGATAGCATGCACTACTGCTAGGAATTCCTTCTTGATCACTGTGTAATTGAGCTCTATTGGAGTTAAATTCGTGTTGATCTAATAGATGGAGTAAGGCTTCTTTTCCTCCAGCTTACCCAAAACAACACCTATAGCTTGTTAGTGTCAGCATTTACATCCTATCATTAGTGCTCAACAATCCTCTTTTCATATAATTTTATGAGTCCCACTGAGAAATTTTTATTCATTCCACTAGGTCATGCAAAAATTTACTCACTGATGGTAGCCCTAAGTAAAAAAAATTCACTTTTTCTAATTTCCATTACTTTCTGGCTCATTTTCATACTTTTCTGAATGAACATCAGTCATGAGATTATACCACTTGTTCATTCATGTCACTTGAATTTAATTCAGTCAAGGCTCTCATTAGGTCTTTAGGGTTTTTCAAGGTTTCATTAGGTTTCTAGGGTTTTTCATGGTCCAATAAACACACCATTTCCATTACATAAAGCCAACAAAGTAAGAGAGTGAGAAAAATAAAATCTCTTTACTATGTAAATATGTTTTTCAAAGATGTAATTCTTATTCCAAAGTTGTGATTTTCATCCTAAAATGTAATTTTTATTCCAAATGATGTAACTTTTATTTTTATTTTGTAATTTTATGTCATTTAATATGTAATAATTACAAGGTTCCCAAACTACCAACTTATAGTTCCACATGAAAAAAAAGCCTCAATAGTCAAAATGTAAAGATTTCTCAATCATCAAATGATCAATGTGTAAATAATGAAGTCAAAAAGAGAAAAGATATAGTTTCAAAGTGTAAAGTGAAAGAGAAGGAAAGAGAAAGTGGGTCCCAAGGCCCAAAACTATCAAATTCATATTTTCAAGGAGTAGTAATATTCAAAGGTATTCAACAATTTCAGGTTCCAAACTATCATTTCCAAGTAAGTGGTTTTTTTTTACCATATTTGTTTCTCAGTTGTGCTTGGAAAGCTCATTTCCCTCTCCTAGGGTTGAGGGCATTTTTCTTGGTTTCATTACTTCCATGGTTAAATCATCAACAAGACTTGTATCCTGATGCTATTACACCTTCCCCTATCCTTAATATACCTTCCTAAACACTTCCCATCACTCTTATCCCTCAAAATCATCATTTTTCCACAAGCCCTATCATATTTCTACAATTTTACACTTTTCTAGACTAGGCCTGTGTGTTTTCCCTTTTGGAACCCTTCCCCTCACTCAATCCTTGAAATTCCACTTTTCCATACTTCTTAACATCCCTCCCTACCTCAAAATAGTTTCCTAAGAATTTATAAGCCTCCTATTCCATTTATTTCCCTTCATTATTATAAATTTCCCAAATCCCTTGTTTTTCCTACACTAAACCCTAATTTCCTCTCCCATTGAGCTAGGGTTTGTTATGGAATAAGAGAAATATGAGGAGAGGAGGAATAAGGGTGGTCATATCATAAAGTATGAGGTAGTTCCAACTCATAAACATAATGTCTCCATCATTTTTCAAGAATTCATTCCAAGGGACAAATCATTTGCTACACATAGGGCCAATTTTGCTTCAAAGTATGTTTATGACCAAATGGAGATGAATTTCACAAAAATGAAAGAGGTTTTGGTTAATAATAGAATAAGGAATAAAAAAATCATTCAATTTTTACACAGGTGCTATGGTTTGGGAGGAATGCTAAAAATATTGTTGCTATAGAAGAGTTGCTGCACTTGTGGAGTAGTCTTGGGAAAATCAACGTTTCTCCCCGATGGATTGTGAAAATGACTTGCTTGATAAGTCAAATTAAAATTATACTTGAAGATACTTAAAATGTGCTATCATGAGCACAATTTGGATTTTGTAAAGCCGTCCAAAAATTACCTACAAGGAGGCGGTGTGCTCCTGCCTTTCTGGCGCTGTGCTCTTGACCAGTCTTGGGAGATTCAACTTTTTGAGGGCTAGAACTCATCAATTTTTGGAAACAAGTAGATTTTTGGAAACTAGACTGGAATCAATTTCCAATGAGATATCATGAGCTCAATTTGGACTTAGGGAAGGTCTCCAAATGGGGCCTGCAATTTGGCGTTGCGCTACTGGGCTTGGCGGTGCACTCCTAGCTTTCCGGCACTGCACCCCTGACACCGGCATTGCACTCTTGACCAGTCTTGGGCGATTAAACTTTTGGAGTGATAAACCTCATATTTTTTGGAGACAAAGTACATTTTTGGAAACTGGGAAAGACAATATTTTCAATGTGCTATCTTGAGCTCAATTTTGACATCGAAAACCCCCTCAAAAGTTAGCTTGAAGTTGGCACTGTGCTCGTGACCAGGGACTGATAATTCTGTATTTTATCTGAAATTTTTTACTTTCACCTTTGAAAATCATGTTTTAACCAATTTATTTGATGGATTTAAATGCAATAATTATGTTTACAGCTACCTAGGGGTAAATACATTAGGTAAAACTATTTGAGAGGATTGATGAATTAGTTTCATTAGAGTTAGGGATGAGTCAGTTTCACCACCCTACACTCTAGGTATCAGTTCAGAATTTTGTGGATCAGCTCCACAACTCAGGGATTCTACCCCTGAGGTTTGGAGAAGTTGTTTCTTTCCTATATCTTTCACCTCTTGACCCATTAGAGGAGGTTGGATTTTGATGCATTGATCAAAGAATCTAGTGTAATATATTTGGCATGAAATTAATAAAAAGGTTGCAGCTATTTCTTTGGGATACCTGTGGTATGGAAATTTATCATTGTTCTTCTTATGTATCATTATGCTTGAATGTTTTGTTTCATGATCTATTTCATTTCTATGATATGCTGTTTTTTAAGTTGAAAAACAAAATAAATCTCTCATGCTCTGTTTTGGGAAAACCTTCATAGTTTGTCCATCTTCTTTAGTTTAGAAATAATTCATGCATAGCCTTTTTCTTTCTATCTCCTCACCTATCTGATCTATCCCACTCAAGAAAATCTAAAGTGTTAGGTTTTCTACCTACCTTTCCCCATTGAATCTATGCAACCTTAATATTATTTTCCCTGACCTAATCCTCATCCAGCAACCCAAAATCAAACAAAAAAACCCATGTACTTATACCTAGCCTAAAACCTTAATTCATCCAACCCTCTTGGTTGTGATTTTATGGAGAGAGACCTCTCTAACTTGGTCGGGCTAGCTACCAAGATAAAATATTGGTTTGTGGTGACCTCTTTTGGGATTTCTTCTTCAGCCTTAGGGATATGGTAGAGTGATAACATACTGGTGCCGTTGCTCGGGAACGAAAATTTTATTTTCCCTCATTGTATGAAAATAAATCATTGGAATTTTATCCTTTGGATGATAGGGTTAAGTTTCAGAAAGGCTAATTCGATAATTTCAATTCCAAGATTGGAGAGCTGGCTTCGAGAATATATACCAGAGAAAATCCCGATCCTAATCCAGATCATCCAGTAGATGATACAGAGAATATTTTCCAGAGGAATTGATATCAAACTACAAACATTCAATCACGACCAGTTCCATTGGTAAGATCTACTTCATTACCTTCTAAACTACTATCTCTTGAAGATATAGCAGCACTATGCCACCCTATGGGTACATTGTTCTTTTTGAATCAGATAATACGCCACACTACCATATGGTTGCATTTCTCTTGTTGAATCAGAGAATACACCACACTACGCCACACTATGCCACCCACCCTATGGGTACCTTTTTCTTGTTGTACTACCCTACGTACCCAACTCTGATACCACTAATCCATATTTTATGCAGGAACACAACATAATACAGATATAGCCATAAACATAGAGATGTAGCGAAAATGATGCTTCATTTTATTAATAAAAGAATGACTAAAATAGGCTTACAAAAATAATGGAAACAAGCTAGGGCACTGGTAGCGTATCTCCGAGAAGAGATGTGGCATACACAGGCCTCTGAAATGTGTTACATTGAGGCTCGAAGGCCTATTACAGACATAATCGAAATAGGTGAGGTAGGGTACTGGCAACGTATCCCTGAGAAGATATGTGATGACTCCTAGCCCCTTGAATTGTGTTACAATGAGGCTCGGAGGCCTATTTATTTTTGAGAAACAATGTAAAACTTAAAACTTCCAAAAACATAACCCTAGGAGATGAAGCACTAAAATTGTGGGCCCTGTTTGAGTAAGTTGGTGTTTCAACTTCCCGGGGACATAACTTTGGCATCTGATCTCCGTTTGACGCGCTCAATAGCTCGTTAGAAATATCTATCCAAGGAATACAACTTTTGACTGAGAAAAATTGGACTATGACCCATGTTTCTCCTTGTTTTCCCCAAAAACGTCGTTTAGGGCCTCAAAATGGCCTCAGGAGTGCAGGACCCGAAAACCTGCTAAAAATAGTAATCTGTTGGAAGTGAAAGTCTGAAATAATTGACGGTGCGGGTCCAAATGGAATAGGTGGGTGGCCACCGATATCCACTTGGATCAATAAACAAGCTGGAGAAATGATCTACTCCATTATGACCAACAAAGCTATGAGTGTCCAAAAACTACAAAATTCTCTAGAAAATATCATAGCATAGTTAAAGCTAGAGAAGGCTTCTTCAAAAGAAAAATATAATAGAATAAAATCACTTGAAAAATTGGTCATGGAGGTTGTATATGATCCAAATAACATCAAAGAATATGAAGAGCTTATCAAGAAGAAGAATGTAGGCATTTTTGCATTAAAAAAGCATCTGAAATTACCTCCCACGGAGCATCCACAAACTAAATAATTTTTGGAAAATGAAGGTCAGAAATATGAAATGATGAATCTCATCATCTAGTTGACAGCTCAACTGAAAGAGATGGAGAATGAAATGGAAAAATTAGTGCAAGAAAAAAAGGCCAGCATGGAAGCAGTTACTGTTACTGCCATTCCCATAGCTTCAACCTTAGCTTCAATGGCTGCAACAGTCCCAACTACTACAGCAAGTCCAGTGACAACAAAATTTTTAGCAACACTAGCTACTACAACAACTCATCCTAATGATGAAGCAAGTAGATTGATTAAGGAAATGCAAGAAATGTTAATCCAAAATACTGAGATTAATAGACTTAAAGGACAAGTAAAAAGTATTGAAGATGAAAATAAGTTGGTTCAAATCATGTATAGATATGAAACATGGAAATCCAACATGTTGAATGCTAGAGTCCAAAAGTTAGAAAAATAATTAACGCTGAAAGAACCACTAGCCCAAGAAAAGCAACAACTGTGGGCCGATATCATTAACTTTGTTAATGATATTTGGCCTTCTATCCAAGTTATATTTGAACAGAAATACTTGATAAAGGAGGCTAATGAAGTTACTCAGAAATTCAAAGAAGAACTTGGAAAGAAACCAGAGGAGGCCACTGAGATAATTAAGTTTCTCAATTATAAGAAAAAACATGAGTTAGAAGAAATTGGGATAAGTGACAGAACATAAACAATCTTAGAGATAAAAAAGGTAATTTCCAAGAGAAACTTGATAACACAACTTGAAGATAAGTGTCAAACCATGGAACTTGCAGTAAACAAGTTCATAATCAAATTTGATGTTTTGAGGCATAAAGGTCTTCCTAATCCTTTGGTGATTAGTCACAGATTAACGAGGCGTGAATATTATGACAAAAAGATTAGAGAAGTGGCTAAAGAACATTCCAGCAATTCCTCTATGAAAAGGATTCCTACAGGAAAAGTACTATATCAGACTTTTGAAAATCTCTTTTACCTCCAGCATGAGGTAAATCATATTTTTGTAAACAAGGCTACATTTACCAAGTACACTAAAGATGATGATATTTATAGGAGTTTGGTAAAAATCAAACTTCCAGATGAAGAGGCTTGGGAAAAATTATATGATTTACTGTGACAGGTAAAAGTAAAAGCAGGTAAAAGAGAGACAAGGTTAAAGGTAAAAGAGTAGTCAGGTTAAATAGTAAACAAAATAGGCAGATAAATAAGTAAAGTAAAAGAATAATTCATAGTGATAGTCAAAGGCATCAAGCATGAAATAAATAGCCAGAGAGATAAAGAAGCAAAAAGAAAATCCAATAAACAGGTACAACTTGCAGTTAGTTACATAGGTGTCTCTATCTTCTTGGATGAAGATATTTTATTTCCCTTGAATAAATCCTAAATCATTTTTAGGATATTTTGTATTAATTTTTGTTTAAATACTTCATCCATTAAAAGTATTGAGGGTGGAGTCCTGAACATTTCTATAGTTGTAATCGATCTAAATACTTGAGAGTTTATTGTACCATTTTAAAGTCAACATACAGGACAAGTAATAAAGGCATTTCATTACAAGATTCATGTGTTGAGCTACTTCAGTGAAGTATATTTCAAATGTTCATGTCTTTCCTTAAGTATTCCATAAACTTGCATGTTTTCCAAATTTAAATGTTATAACAGGAATATTATTGAAGAATTTGTTTAACTGCACTCTGTTCTAAAATTTTATTCATTTTAATGTTTTCTTCTGATATCTAGATCTGAGAATACTTAATTTCTCTCTCATCCCGATTGACCTCTTTCACATTTCTTCATTATCCGGTTTAAGGAATCCTTAACTGCTCCTTGACCCCGATTGAAAACCACTTCACCATCCAGCCTAAAACATCTGATTTTTCTCAGCTACCTTGCCCTGTGAACACTTCCTTTAGAACTTAATTTTGTCTTATTTTCCTAATACATTGACTCCATAACCAAATGGAAAATAGACAGGCACCTGTCCATATAAATCAGTAATTTCACCAACAAATTAAAACCAAACCAAATCAATCTTACATAACTAGCCTAAAAATCAATTAAAACAACAAAGTTAAATCATTAAGACAGAACCCTCTCTGAGCATTAGGAAGGCTAGATCCTAATATTAAAAGTGGTTGATAGTTACCTCTAATATTTCTTTAAACACACATAACAACCCTTGGAAATTTTGGAGTGATAACATGATGAAAACCCAAAATAACCCAAAAGGATTTCCAGATTTGACAACCTTGGAAAATCACCCACTTAGGGCTTGCAATATATGACTTTTGGGTATGCATATATATGGAATGATATGGAGATATGATGGATACGATAATGCACAATCAACTCAATTCATGAAGGGTTCATCCCTTCTTCAGATCTCCAAGGTAGAAGCTTGAGATCTAGATCCTCTTTCCTCCTCTTAGTGTTGCAGCTGTTGAATACACGACTTCTGGAATGGACTGTGCTGCCAAGAGGGATGAAGTTGTATCCTACTACTGAGTGATTGAATATAGATCCTAGCTGATGGAAAAAATCTCTCCAAAGTGAGGGGATGATCCCTCACAGGATTTCCGGCTGAAATACTGGAAACTCCCTTCCTCCACTAGATCTATAGGACTGGATTGTGCAACTCCTAAAAGAAATGTTGTTGCATGGAGGTGTAAACTGATTTCTTGATGATGTATGTCACAATTATGCTCCTATAAGACTGAATTGAAAGCACAAGTTGAAAGGATTAATCCTCCACCAGTTTCCTAGATGAAATTCTAGAAACTACCTTCTCCTCTCAAACCCTCAAGCAAGAATGTGTAATTCCTGAATCTGAATGTGTTGTAGAGAGGGGATGAATGTGGCATCAATTCCTAATGATGAATGGATTCTAAAAGAAACTTTCCTAGAGTAGGCACTCAAAGTCCCCAGTGGGTAAGGGTGGGGTTCCTGCTCGGGAACACCCGTGTGCTAAACAACACTACAAACTTAGCTAAACAGTTGAAGCATGCAAATAAATGTCAAATGAAAAATCAAGATCTAAAATCCAAATTTGAAATATGAGTTCTATGGCTGCCTTCACCTTCCTTTTATGCTTTGTGAGCCTCCCCTAGGCTTGCCCCACCTCATAACTACACTGCACATGTGGCCACTAGCCTCCAAGAAGATTGCACTGTCTCTCCATGATCTCCATCATCTTTTCATTTAATCTCCACTCTCTCCATCACGTGTGCATTTAATGCACCACTTCCTTCACCACTTCATCATTATTGCTCTATGATCTTACTTTTATTCCTCCATGATCTTACTTTGACTCCTCCACTATCTCCATGATATTCTCATTAATGATCCATGATCTCCACTCTTCCTTCATTAATAAGCTACTCCACTACTCCATAATGCAGAGCTACTATATAAATAACCCACATACATACAACAAAAGTGGATTTTATTCATCTATGGGGTTTATGGGTCCCTACACCCTCTTATTTACTTAATTAATTAGAAAAATTAAGAACTCTAATATTCCAATTAAATGATGGAAAATTGGGAATATTACAATTTCCCTCATCACACCCCCCCCTCCGAAAATCTTTCCCGGTTGATTGTTTGTTCATCTGCCCAATACCATCGCACCACGTATCTACCCGACCCCACTACCACTCCATCCACCTTAGTCTACCTCCTCCACTTACCATCCACCAACTCACCCACACGGACCCCACTCCCTCTCATGCCTTTTCCATTTGATTTTTCCCCCATGTCCAACTCACTCCCAATCAAATACCACCACCTATCACTCCCCTGCCACATCAGCAAACAATTACCTGTTAGGAAAAATACCGAGAGGGGGCAATGAATTATTGTTTAAAACTCACATAGAATTTTAATTTTATTTACTAAGTTTTATATGCAAATCTACTTAAGCCAAGTAACGTATGTATGCAACATTCAGTTAGGAAACTAGCATATGCCCAAAGAACTTATAATTAAGATAAATCTTTGGTAGCTTTAATTAGACCAGTGAATTAATGATTCATCAAAAATTTAGCAAGTAGTAAATATGTGCAGTAACAATAGAATAAACCATCACACATAAGAAACACACATGAACACCAGGATTTAAGGTGCAAACCCAATGTGGGAGAAAACCATCATTGTTGTCGTCTTTGTCTTCAATATCTATTATATATAAAATTTCTTATAATCTTGTAGTGGCGCATAATCATACCAGTACGAAGGTATAGAGATCCTTATCCTTCATTGTATTCCTGAGTGCATCATTATATCATATATATCAATCGACTATATCCCATTCCATACAAATATACTTTATATTAAAGTATTCATTCAATTCCCTTACACATTCAGACTTAGCACTTTGATTTTCACCTGCTTATATAGTTTGAGCCTTAGCAAATACATATTCATTTCAGGTCTAGAGATCCTCATCCTTCATCGTATTCATGAGTGCATCATTATATCAGATCTATCAATCGACTATAGCCCATTCCATACAAATATACTTCATATTAAAGTACTCATTCAATTCCCTTACACATTCAGACTTAGTACTTTGATTTTCACCTCCTTATATAGTTTGAGCCTTAGAAAATACCATGAGCCAAAACCACACATGTGTTTATGGTATTCTTTGGACGAGATCAAATAATCATTACAATGCTCAATATTGTGGGTTGATACCATAATAAATACCCCTGGTATTATAAAAATTGTGTGCTAGCACATACACGATGTTTCTTCTTCGTACCCACGTGTATATGTGACTTTTCCTTTACTAACTCACATAAATATCTTCAATTATTTAATTTTAACCATTTTCTATTTTTGATTTGCAAACCTTTGTCCCAAATTTCTGTCATTCTTTTCCATAACTTTTTCACCTCTGAACTCATCCAGTTACCATATAATTTGTCTTTTACAAGTGGGTTTCCATCAAGGACAACACATTTATCATAATTCCAACAATCTCCCTCTTTGGACTTGATGGAAACCATGTTGGTTTTCTATCACCACATCTTGTAGATACCTATTAGACACATCAACATAATCAATATTCAAAACACCAAGATACTCCCCCCCTTTGACATCAAGGGAAAAGGGCAGACCAATGTTGAAACAACATTTCTCTTTGCTTCTAGATACAAGAGCTCTGTAGATCTGCGTTGTACTATATTGACCATGCTCCCCCTGAGCACATGTTGAATCTTCAAATAGATTTTCAATGAATTACATGACTCTATAACACAACTGAGTATGACATTTCCTATCACCAAGGACTCATATTACATAAATCACCCAACCAAGTGGGGTTACATTTGTGACAGAACCACCCAACCAAGTGGGATGACCTCAAACTCCATACATGACGAAATATGACAATTATTACATCATAGGTCTCCAAATGACCTTTATATCAAATTACAGATATGAATTTTATAACCAATACCAAATATCCTCAATAGAGAGATATCATCGAACAAAATTCAACAACCATGATACACATATTGCCAACAATATATACTGTAAGGATAATGCTCCTCCTGAACCTGTGTTACTTGAAAATTTTCAAAAACTTATTCATCAAAGCATATTCATCAATCATATAAATATTAAAGAGGAAAATATAACTCAAAAACCATGTCAGCAGACTGTACCCATCAACACCTGATTAATGGAACCAAATCATGACTGTCAATAGCATGAAAAAGTCTATTCTGTAGGCTGACAAACTGATTTCATGTTAGAGGGATCCATACACGACTGTCTATAAATATACTTGTGTATATAAGTGACTATGCTTCAAGAAACCTGCCTACCGAAATCAACCTTCTGAAATTTCATTTGAATAAAGAGAAAATAAGTTTAACAGCACAATGAGACAGAGACAATTCCCAGTTTTTGTCTGAGGTATTCAAATTCTTCTCTGGGAAGAAATTTAGAAAATTTATCAACAAATTGTTCTTTGGAGGGAACATACTCCACTTTAACCCTTTTCTGAATCACTTGTTCTCGTAGAAAGTGATACTTAATAAGAGTATTCTTGGTTTTGGAGTGCATAACAGGTTTTTTGAAATACTAATAGCGCTTCTATTATCACATATGATGGAGATGGGTGGAGAACATTGAATTTTAATATCTTGTAATATATGCATCATCCAAATAATTTGTGTGCAACAAGATGCATCAACCACATATTCTACTTCCGCTATAGATAAGGCAATGGAACTTTGTTTCTTTTTGAACCAAGATACTAATCATGGCCCCATATAAAATGCACCTCATTTAGTGATTTTCCTATCATAAACATTTCCAACCCAGTCTATATTTGTGTAAGCATGAAGAGTAAGATCAACATTTTTAGGATACCATAGAACAAATTCTTGAGTTCCCTCGAGATATTTTAATATTCTCTTTACAACCTAAATATATGAATTCTTTGGATTGGCTTGGAAATGTCCAACAATCTGAATTGCATGCATGATATCTCGTCTAGTACATGTTAGATAAAGAAGACTCCCAATCATAAACCTGTACTCTGGTTGGTTTACCATGGGAGAATCATCATGAAAAATGAGGTTACATCCTATCATCATCGGAGTACACACAGGTTTGCAGTCTTCCATCACATACTTCTTCAGAATATTCTTGAGATATTTTGTTTGTGAGAGAAAGATGCCGTCTTTTTCTTGTTGCACTTGTAAACTAAGAAAATATGATAGTTCCCCAAATAAAGACATTTCAAATTCTTGCTGCATAATAGAAGAGATTTTTTGACTCATATATTCTTAATTACTCCCAAAAATGATGTCATCAACATAAACAACAATAATTATTAGTTTATCATCCTCAATTTTTGTGTACAGGTTACTGCCTGCGGATCGTGTTGTTGAAGATATTTGTCAAGACGATAATACCATTCCCGTGGAGATTGTTTTAGCCCATATAGGTCCTTTTTGAGTTTGCAAACAAGTTTTTCATCATTCCCCAAAATGAATCCTTCCGTATGTTCTATATAAAATTCTTCTTCCAGGTCTCCATTAAGGAAAGCATATTTTACATCCATTTGATAAACTTTGAAATTTTGAAAACTTGAAAATGCAAGAAACATTCTCATTGCTTCAAGTATGGATACTGGTGAAAATGTTTCTTCAAATTATATACCTTCTTGTTGAGCATAAGCTTTACAAACAAGTCTAGATTTGTTTCTAATTACATCTCCATTTTCATTCAACTTATTTTTTAATATCCATTTTGTCCCAATAACATTTTTATCATGAGGCCTTGGAACCAATTTCCAAGTATTATTATTTTCAATTTGATCAAGTTCTTCATCCATGGCCTTAACCCAATATTCATCTATACTAGCTTGATTTACATTTTTTTGTTCAAAAGGTGGATAATAATGCTATATAACTAAGAGATCCAACAAGGGTTCTCTTGTTTGTACCCCAGATCCCTTTTCCCCTAGAATTTGAGTTTTTGGATGATTATTTTGAACATACCTAGATGGAGATTTTTCTTTATCTTATGTGTCTTCTTCAGATGCTTCATTAGTTTCTTCTTCTATATAATTGTGATTTGATGTGGGAAATCATTAATCATCATCATATATTTTTGTTGTTGTTACCTTTTTGGGATTTGTGCATGCTTCATCAATCACAACATCAATACATTCAACAATTTTTCGAAGTATATTATTGTAACATTTGTATCCTTTATTTGTAGAAGAGTAACCAAGAAGTATTCCTTCCCCTTCTCTAGCTTCAAACTTACCAAGTTTTTCATCATGATTTTTAATGAAACATTTGCTTCCAAAAACTTGAAAATGCTTCAAAGTGGGAGGCTTACCATACCAAAGTCCATAAGGATTTTTATCACTATTCACATGAACATGGGCCTTATTGAGAATATTTACTACGGTTTGTGCAACTTCACCCCAAAAGGTGTCAGGAGTTCCAAACTCATCAAGCATAGCACGAGCCATTTGTTGAACTGCTCTATTCATTCTTTTGGACACGCCATTGTGTTGAGGAGTTCTAGCTATAGAAAATTTTCTTTTTATTCCATGTTATTCATAGAAATCAAAAAATTCATCTGATATGTATTTTCCTCCTCGGTCAGATATGATACATTTTATTTTTAGATCTAATTAATTTTCAACTAATGTTTTGAAAATCTTAAATTTATCAAATGCTTCATCTTTGTGTTTCAATAAACTGATCCAACACATTCTAGAAAAATAATCAATGAATAAGATATAGTATTGGTATCCACAAGGTGAATTTTTCTTTACAGGACCACACAAATCAGTATGTATAATTTCAAGAGTCTCACTTGTTGATCCTTCTTTGGCATTGAATTGAACTATGGTTTGCTTACCAAATTGACATGACTTACATATGGTACTTTCTGGTAGGGTGATGTTGGGTAGATCATGAACAACTTTGAGCCTGATTGATTTTATTATTTGAGAAAAGCATAGTTGTCCCAACCTCTTGTTCCATAACCAATTTTCCTCAAATTTTCCTAGGTAACCTTGTTCTTCGCCACCTTTCAATATATACATATTTCTTGGTGTTCTTGTTCCTTTAATTATGGTCTTTCATATGTCAAGTTCATGAACCACACATTCTTTTGATCGAAATACCACCTCATTTCCTTGGTCACACATTTGGCTAACACTCAATAGGTTATGCTTCAATACATCAACATACATAACATTACCATCTTTAACCTTTTCTTTTAGAAAAATCGATCCTTTACCCTTAATGACAGTAGGGGATTCATTTCCAAAAGTGACATTATTTTCCTTTTCTAAAGCATTGTATGAAATGATTTTATCTTTATCACCTGTCATGTGTTTTGAAAATCTGTTATCAACATACCATTGATTTTCTTCTCCTTGTACAAATAAAGCTATGCCGTAACTTTCGAATTGTAAGTCCTTATTTTTCCATACCTTAGAGTTTATTGATATTTCTTCTTTTGGATGTAATTTTCTCCTGCACTCAGATTACTCATGTCAAAATTTATTGCAAAAAGAGAATTCAATTTCATCTTTAAGAGGAGAGAAATTGTTATAAGTATTCTTCTTGATTCATGTCTCATTCCTTTGTTTTCTTTCTTTTCTAGTCATGATGGTTTTGTATGAAACACATTGAGTAGCTTTGTGACCAAAATTATAACATGAGAAACATTGTCCATTAAAGATGAAATTTATGTGATCATAGAACCTTCTATTGTTTTTTACCTTTTGGCTGATGATTTTTTTATTTTTCATATTTGAATTAGAGTGAACATGATTTACTTGTGAAGTGTCTTTGTTCTTCTGCTAAAGGTTGAAACTTTGCTTATTGGATTTTGCTGCATTTAAATAACTTCTGGTTGTGGCTGAGGATTTTTTTGTCTATGAAGATTCACTAATGTATCTAAGACCTGTCTTAATAAGAGGGGAGCATTTAACCTAGATAATTTCATCTAAGGTTTCATATCCTTTAGCAAATCTAAGATTTATAGTTTTTATTTTCTCAAGTTCCTTTCTTAGACTTACTATTTCACATTCTAACTTCTCATTATGTTTCTCCTTTTCCATGATTTGATTCTTTAGATTATCTATGGCTATTTTTTTTCTTCCAAGCATATTTTGAGTTGAGTAATTCTTCAAGTAAATCATTTTCTTCTAAAGAATCCATAAAATTATCTTTAGACTGTTGGAAATGTTGTCATTGATGGAAAAGGAAGTAGCAAAGAAGGAGCATCTGAATAGCAACAAGGCAAACAGAGAAGCAAGGAGCAGCATTAAACAAGAAGCAGAGAGGAAGCAAGGCAGATAAGGAAATAAGGCAGCAGACAACGCATAGACAGTGAATAGAAGTAGAATGCATAATTGAAGTAGAATTGTCCAGAGACAGAGTAGGAGAAAAAGGTCGTCGAATAGAAAAGAATAAGTGAATGGTAATCTGTGATAAGGAATAAGTGAATGATAATCTGTGATAAGTAAGAAATCCATTGAAGGAATTAATGGTTGTAGAGATATGATGAATGTAGTGAAGATTATAATTGCGATGGACCATAGTACAGTGATCAGCTTGCGGAATCAAGAATTTGAATGTGCAATTAGAAGTGGAACTATGACAGGATAGAACTCCGAACATGCAATGGAACTGTAATAAAAGGAAAAACCTTAAAGCGCAACTTCATTATAATAATACATTGAAAAGGCGACGGAACCCTACGTGAAAGAGCGGAACCATAACCGAGTGAGCAGTGAAGGCGGTTTACGGTTTTCATCGCACAACCTATGCGGAGTGAGCGGTATTTGAGGAGTTGGGAGCGATTCCATAAATCACTCGACACGTGGCAAGGAGGACCCACAGAAAATCGCTTGTCACTGTGCGCCATCGCGCGTTATATTTCGACCCAGGACGCCCAACGATATTGTTGTGAGCCATTGATCTGGAGGGAAGCCATCGGACGGTGGTCGTATGAAGAAGGTGCACGAAGAATAACCAAAGTACGGCGAGCCATCGCACGTTAATGTTCGGCATCGGAGGTCGAGCGATATGCATATATGCCGTTGATCTGGAAGCTTGCTATCGAACAGTGATCAGACGCTGGACTTGCACGAAGTTTACCTATGGTACCATGCGCGTATTTGATTGGCTATTGACTATATTTGTGGGCCCGGGGTCAAAGGTTTACCATATTGTTTGAAAGCGTTAAAATGCTAAGGGTTAACCTTAATCCTAAAGTTAAGTTCAAAAGTATTAAATTAATTACCAAGATCTATAGAACAGTGTGAGTTATGGAAACCCCGTCCAGGAATACCATTAGCAAGTGAATGGTTTTGACCCAAGGTTTTAATAAAGACGAAAACTATATAAGGTGATGAGAATCATGAAGAACTGTGTGCATGCGAAAGGTTTGATAATAAATGAATCTCTTTTAGAGATATCCGTATGAATAAAATCTGATATATTTGAATCTATGGTGCACCTGTGAATATGATGATTGATCAAGATCACTAGATCAGATGATGATTAATTCATGGTTTAATCGACTGACGAAATCATGAATAATGTATGCATGAGTAAGGGTTGTGAATGAATACTTCACTCTGAAGTATATTTGTATGGAATAGGTAACATATTGCTGAGAGATCTGAATTAAGGATGCACCTCTGAAGAAAATAAATAATTCTGGTGGCCTGCAAGGTATGTTGTGTGGAAGTGGATGAAACGTGGTTTGCAGTAGATCTAAGGGTCAAAGCCTTCAGTGAGGGGGTTGTAGCTCCCTTCCAGTGGTAGTTGGTAAACGAGAGCAGGGGGTTGTAGCTCCCTTCCAGTGGTAGATGGTAAACGAGAGTAGGGGGTTGTAGCTCCCTTCCAGGAGAGGCTGGTAAACGAGAGAAGGGTGTAGCTTTCTGCAGGTGGGTGCCTACGTGCTGGTATGAGTCTGCACCAGCATAAAATTGTAAGAAATTTTCTTTATAATAAATATTGAAAACTGAGATAACAGCAGTGGTGGTTTTCTCCCGAATTGGGTTTCCACCTTAAATCCTGGTGTTCATATGTGTTGCTTATGTTTGATGGTTTGTTCTGTTATTTTTGTTCATGCTTACTACTTATCTGATGAATAAATGATGCAATGATCTAAGTAAAGACATAATAAGATCTCTGGACGTACAAGTTGGATGCAGTAATATAACATATGTTTTTAAGAGAAAGGAAAACTAAAAATTGTTAGTCAGCTCTAAATACTGATTCACCCCCCTCTCAGTATTTTTTGCAACATAGACTCATTAGTGTCTTTGTCAAATGCCATGAGTAATTTAACATCTTGATCAGATTCTCCTTCTTCACTATTTTACAAGCCATCACTGTCTTCATGAGTATAATAACTTTTCCTATTGTCAAATCATCTCCTATTACCTTTTTCAATATCCTTCCCCTTATCATGGTTATCTTTATGAGGATATCTAGCAACATAATGACCCACTCTTCCACAAGCAAAAAATTTGAAGGAAGCTTACCTCTAAACCTTCCGATGCCAAGTTGAAGTTTATTTACAACATTTACCTCATCTTCTTTTGATACATACTGCGAAAATTTTTTTTTCTTCCTTTTCCTTTCCTTTTGTAGTTTCTTTGAATTCAGCTTTTCTGACTTCTGACGGACCTCCTTTTCTCATGTCAAAATCAGTCAAGATCCCCTGAAGTTGAAAAAAAGTAAGAGTCTACAGATCCTTTTTTTCTTCAATGGCTGACACTTTTGAATCGAATTTAAGAGTTAGAGATCTTAATATTTTCTCTACTAAAGTTGTGTCTTTTATGTCTTCACCCAGATTTCTCATACAATTTACAATCTCATATAGAAAAAGAAAGAAACTAGCAATGCTTTAATCATTATGCATTCTGATATTTTCATATTAAATTCTGATAGTTTGAAGTTTATCACTTTTTACCTTGGCATCACCTTCATAGCTTAGGATGATTTTGTCCCATATTTCATTTTTTGTATGTAACTGCATAACTTTGACAAATTATGATTCGGTCAAGCTTCCCAATAATGCATTGTCAAATTTTGCATTGGTTTCATATGTCTTCTTTGTTTTTGGATCTGTGGGAACTACACCTAGATATTGGTAACCTCCTTCAACAATTTACCAAACATCTGCTCCAAGAGACTGAGGATAGAATCTTGTTCTTGTCTTCCATAATATTAATTATTTCCATTGAAGAGTGGTGGTGTGATAGATGTTGTTACATCTTGATTGCTCATCTTGGTAGAGATTCCTTCAATTGATCAAGCTTCTTCTAAAGGACCTCCTCTAATACCAATTGTTGGGAAAAATACTGAGAGGGGGAGGGGGGGTTACACAGTATTTTGTCATCGTCCCTGCAGTCCCCATCCCGCACATTGGAGGACCATTTCAGTGACTTTTGTGTATTTTCATACCTTTCTAAAAGTGTCATTGCATCCCTTGGCATGTCAGGAAAATTTCCTCTGTTGATCACTCCTCAAGAAGACTCTCAAAAACATGTGTTTCTAGGTCAGCGATGGTGTAGGAAATTATGGCCCCACACCGACATGAAAATTAACAATGGACCCTGCACCTATTGGCCATTTTTCTCAGTGTCTTTCCTGTGCCGAGTTTTTTTTGGAATGTTTTTAAAATAGAAGTGAAGTTTCCATTCCTAACTACTTCATGAGCGATCATCATGGTTTGTTCGACTGAATAACGTCAAAATCCTCCCTTTGGTTTCTTTTTTCCTAAATTTTTGAAACTCCCCAAAGGGATAGGACCTCTCTTCCACCTTATGAGGGATCCCAAACCACCTCCTCCTCTCCTATAAATACATCCTTCTCACATGGTTTTAGCTAGCTAAACAGTCCTTACTATAGCTGGTGTGAAGAACAAGGAAGAGAGGAATCCATTGTCGAGAGAGAGTTTAGGCCCATTTCCTCACTAAGTCTAATCCCCGATGAATACTTGAGATGTGTTTGACTGAACCTGTCGAAGGAGGTTGCAACGTCAAGGCATTAATTTTGTAAACTTCTTTTCTCTATCATTAATACATGACTAGTTTTTTGGTTCCAATTTTGTGTTCGATCGTATGAAAAATCTTTGATTCTCCTTGACCAATCAAGTAGTTGTGAATGAAAATATGTTTTCGTATTCTGTCACCGTTCACTTGATCCTTGTGCAGGTACACGAATATTACCATTGAAGGACCACAACGTGTGAAGACAAATATCAACGGATCGTTGTTGCAAACTACAACAAAATTGTTGGACCAAGGTAGGCCATCTATCCCAACTCATTTTCATTTATAGGCTAGGAGTCTAAAAGTCCAACTTGTTACCTTGTTGCTAGACCCACTCTAGGGCTAAAGGGATTTCCTCTTTCCATAGAGGGGTTTTACTTGCACAAAAAGTTGGCGACCATACTAAGGATCAGTGTGTTTGTCGTCTCTCGTTGTTCGTCTAGGTTTTTGCTTGTTTGTTCAAATTTGGTTGTTTCATTTATTTTATGCTTTGTTCTACCTATTTGACTATTTTCAGCCCTCAGAGTGTCAAGTCTGACCTCTGCTCAGTGGAAATTTTTTTTTTCCATGGTTTTTTGTCTCGACGTTGCTTTTTCTTGAACAGTCACACCGATTGACACTTGTTTCCTTTTTCACAGGCGTGCCATCCTATGTTTGGCACGGATTACGTCTTGACAGAGGCGTCGAATACTGTAGGTTAAAATTTTAGCCTCTTTCCTTATTTTTTTCAGTTTCTCTTACCTCTAGCTTGGATTTTCATCTTTCAATTGGTCCACTGGAATTTCTTTGACTCTCATGTCTCATTCTTCTCATATTTTTACCCCTTATCTGATCAGTGGAGTTTTTCATCCTCGATTTTCTAAGTGCCTCGTGCCGCTTGTTTGGCTCCTTGCTCACTGAACCTTTTGAGTTGGGTTTGAGTCAGTTTTGTATTTATATTTTCAGCTGGTTGACTGATTGTCTTAGTTTTTATTTCAGTTCTACGTGTCATTGGGTTTTTGAATGATCATCTTCGTGGTCGTTTAGCTCTACATATGTCACCCTGAGCATAGATTACATTACTCATTGAACTAGTTTGAAAGCCATATTTCGCTTGAGGGAATGTGTCTCTGTTTTGAGTTTGTTTGATGTTCGTATTGGATTGATCTCTTTGTTTTATATCGTTTCATTCGAATTTCTCAAAAATAGTCTCTATTTTGTCATTTAGTGTAGTAGTGCATTTTTCTTCTCATTCATCTAAAAGGAAAAACTTTGCATTCTTTCTCTTAGTTTGAAAATGAAAAACATTCTTTTGCATTAGTACCTTTTAGTGAAAAAGGAAATATCTTTTCATTTTCTGCTTTGGTTGTCTTAGATGCATTAGGAATTTTTCTTATTTTATTTGATTGATTGCTTCTTTTTTATGATCTAATATCCCTCTCTTAGCTAGTATTCATCGAATTGGAATGATTTTATTTTGCATATAGATGTGCATTAAGGATTCGAGATCACAGTTGGTAAGGCCTTGAAATTTCAAAATTAAGTCAAGATCAACTTTAAAATTGATTCAATCAACCTAAGGAGGCATTGAAACCTAACACACACATTTATAGGTCTAGGCTAGTGACGTGTTTCGGCGCCGTTAAACCTAGTAGTTGTCATTCGCCATCTAGCATTAGATAGCACTAGCACGGACGTGTGCTCCCCGTACCATTGAGTATATAAAGGGAGACCCTCATAGGTTTCAATTCTTTATGCATAGGAAGCCGAGTCTGTCGGCACGTACATTAATTCCATGGTCATTTCTATTTCATTTGATCACCAAGTTGTATATTGCAGTTCATGAGAACTTGGTAAACCCTCTTGCTTAGATTTCTTGAGTATTCATTTTGGTATTTTCATGACTCTCTAAAATTGAAAATATCATCGGGAACTTGCCCTTTCATGCTCGTTCAACCTGAAAGTGACTAGAGTCACATTTTTCCTATTTCTTGACTCTTAAAATATGAAAAGGCAGAGTTTTGTTTCAGTGTCATAAAATTAATTGCCTACGATTACATGCCCATTAAAGATATTTTCTTTCCTTGTTTTTAAGTAATTCCTTAGTGTTTGTTCTTGAAGCCTCGAATTGGTCATCTCGGTTCTCTCTTCTTTTTGAGACAAAGTCACGGTGGCGAAACCACTGGTTTCATCGTCCCCTTCATCAACTCCTAGTGGATATCCTTCTCCTGAAGTTTCTTTAGGGGCACCTCAGCCTACTCGGCCTCTTGATTACTGGCGTGCTCTTATTCTGAGTATATTAACCTTGCTACCCTATATCCTCTTGAGGAGCCATTTGATATCAATTAGAAACCTTCAGGCACTTGGGCTTGTTTCAGAAACGAGGAAGAGTTTCCTTGTAATATCCCAAAATGGGAATGCAGCAATGTATGAACACAATAGTAGTGTAAATAAGCTCATAAGTTTTGAAAGGAACAGCTAGCCATCAAATGAATGTTCAACAGCAATATTATGAACCATTAACTCATTCCAAGGTGAGGAAATGCAACATTATAGAAAATAAAAACATTATTTACAGATAATTACGCTATAACTGTGAGAAATAGGACTTGGATTCCTTAGTTCATAAAATATATATCTCACATACAGAATTCGAGAAAAAAAATTCTCTCTAGCCATGCTAAACAAATCTCCCTAAGTCATTACAACTCAAAACTGCCCAAACCCCGTGACTTATGACATGCAGAATTTCCTGAGCATGTGAAAACGTTATTTTAATGAGGGTTTATGCAAAAAATTACAATAAATAATATATCTAGAGTTTACAATCATCCAATGGCTGAGAAAAGAGGAGATCTCTTCCTTTTTATACAATATAAGAATGACCCGGTAAGGGCTCCATGAAAGTCCAAGTATAAAATACCAGATCTGCAGATCTAGATCTAAAATAACGCAGTTATACTACAACTGTGTATATATGTGGAAAAATAATACAAGGAGTAGAATATGATGCTTATACAGTCCGTTCGGGAGAAGGGTTGGCCCTTTCCCCAAGGAACATGCTCAAGATCAAGGGTCTTGACCCTCAAACTGCAATACTTAGAAAAATGACGCAATTACTGCAAGGGAATGCACTATAGGATATGGAGAATGCTTTGGCCATGTTCTAAGATGTAAATTATACTCAGAAATCTCCCTCACTGATCTTCTAAAGAAGGGAATGCTTCCTCCTCTGAAAAACAAGCTCCGGAAGTGGTGTTGTGGACATTCCCCTACAACACCCTGCAACACAACATTATGCTCTATAGAAATAACGTTGTAGCTGAAGGAGGATGCTTGGCCTCAAGCTTGAATGTGGAAAAATGAAGTAAAATGCTCCTCCAAGAGGCCTCTGAAGGTAGGAGAAGGAATTCCTAAATAGAAATGCCTTGTGCTAAACAGCACTGCAACTCTGCTAAACTGCAAGAGAATGCCAAACAGTCATGCAGACCATCAAATCAATAATCATCAATATAACCTTAAATGTTCGCCCTCCTCTTCCTTATAACTATGTGAGCCTCCTCACCATGGGTCCAACCCATTAGGGTTTCCACCCTCATATGATCAATCTCCCTCCAAAACTGCGTTGTATCTCTATCAAGGCCACTCCTCCATAATCACGTTGTTTCATTTGGTCAAAGTTGACCTGTTCAACCTACTTCACATAGCGGACTCCTAATTATGGTAGATGTGAAAACATGTTTGACGCTGACTCCTGGTCCTAAGACTACTATCTGAGCCTTTGTGTCACTTTTCTGACTGTAAAACGTTTATTCTTCGTCGGCCATGAAAAAACCTGCAAGCACATGATAAAATTGTTATGAAAACCTGCGGGCTTAGTTTATATTGCTTGTAAAGGTTCCGGGGTGGAGGAGCAGTGAGGCGGAACGTGATTATAGCGAAAAATCTGGAAAAAACCTTGGTAGAGCATATAAGCAGGTGTAGTGAGGGTTTGGGTGCGATGAAGAATGTGGACCGTTAGATTAGGACGATCTACGGTGGAGATCTCACGATGAGAATTTCGAGAGAGACAGATGGGAGGCAAATGAATTGAGATGGAGATATAATATGGACTGTGTGATCTCTGAGATCAACGACTAGGATTAAAACTGAAAAAGACGTTGCGGAGGGCAATGGTATGGCGGAAAACCGGGAATGGTTTTCGCAAAATAAAAAGGTGGGGGGGGGGGGGGGAAGTTTTGAGCGAATGGAATACGATTCCATACACTGGGCGACACGTGGATTCTTAAAACCGCTATCTCGCAAAATTTTGAAATGCTAATCCTCGGGCATAAAAATTTTGTGATATGGAGTGTTAACCGTGGGATCACGGGGTGTTGATCGGACGGTGCGGGTCACACGTGATAGGCACAAAGATGAAGAGGTGAAAAACATGGTGGGCCAGGTGATGACGTGTGACATTTGTCGCGTAGCAGGATTCAACTGGCCGGGTGAAATGGTGCAGTTGAACAGGAGCCGTCAGATCTGTAGGAATGGATGATGGAGATTTAAATAGATTCATCACGTTGGCGGAAGTGAGTGTCCAGGGAAAAATGTCATGGTGCGATGCGATGGGATGCTGGCTATTGGATTGTAAGAGAGATCAATGGTCAAGATTAATCGGCGGGCGCGATGGTGAAGGGCTTATGAGTGGAGCGCGATTGAATCCCGGCCGTCGATTCTTGTGGATTCGACGGTCGAGATTAGATCAGAGGATCGTAAGAGAAGGGGAAAATAACAAAGAGAATCAACTTTTTGCGATTGCAATGGTGGGGGCCAATCATTAGGCAAAGACATGGTTATGTGGAAAGTGGAAAGACCGTAGGCGAGAGAAAAGGAGCTTATCGCATCAAAAGTTTAAAAAAGCAAAGGAATGGCTAGGGAAAGAAACTCCAATTGCGATGAGCGATGGGGCTTAGTGCCTGGTCCTGGGCATCGGGTCATATGCATGGAAAGGGGCTAAGGGATAAGCCGAAAAGGGGCTTACAACCTAAATGGAAAATGAATATTTTCAAGGATTTTAAAGGGTTTTTTTAGGAAAATAGAGGTTTCGATAGGGGTTAAGAAGTGGTTTTAAACCTCATAAAGGGATTTCACAATGCTTGAAGGGGGTTTGAGGCCTTTAGAGGCTGAATGGAGGGTTGAAAGATGAAAGAAGGATTTATGAAAAGGGGGGAAGAAGTGGAAATAGGTAGTTTCAGAGGCCTTTTGGAACAAATTTCTTCGGTGAATCAGCATGGTTTTAAGATGGAAACAATAGTTAAGATTAATTCAAAGGATAGAGGAACCATCATAAGACTTCAAATATGATTGATTTTCAAAGGACATATATCTCTTGAAGGCTTGAAAAACAAATTTAGCCACCACTAGGTATATCAGAATTTATAGGTGGCTAACAGTGGCTCCACTTGGGGAGGATAGTTTGCCCTTTAGGTGTCCAGAACCTCAATAATATTTGTATTTAGCAGGCCAGTGCCTTATCCATTGGGTATAATTCTTCATTTGACAACTTTTCACTATCCTGCAGCAAGAAATCCATTTGAACAATACTTCTACCTACCCCAAACTATTTGTCCTAGCATTGTTTTCTTCTTTGAGTGCACTTGGACTGGCAAAATATTTTTCCAACATTTTATTTTGCGAATAGAAAAATAAACCTATCTAATGCTACCCTTATTTCTCCATGAGTTTAGATTAAGCATTTGAACTCATAATTTTCTCTACCTAACTATTATCTGTCAGGATTAGACTGTCTGATAGATTTTTATTCTCTATATTCTAAAACAAAAATTGAAAACACAGCTAAACCAAGATTAGACTGTCTGATTTGTTGTGGGTCCATGGCATAAAGACAAGTTTCACATGAACTGAAACTTTGCAGAAAATCGAAACAAAATTGTGAAGGCTTGAAATTCTAAAAATTAAGAGCATCCTTCCTTCTTTTTGTGACTCAGATTTTGAGCTTTTTAGAGTCACCCTTTTTTCTTTATTTCATATTTGGTTTTGATCTTGTTAGAGTTGTTTTATTTTTTCTTTTTTTTCAAATTTTTAGCATGTTAGAACCATTTATCTCTTCTATCCTAATCTGTTCTACTGATAATCCAAGATTAAACATTTTGGCAGATCTTCTTCACTATCCTATCAGCAGTAAATTGAAATTTTCCCAATCATGATTAGGTTGTATGATTAGACAGTAGTGCTCCTTAAAGTAGTGGAATTTGAGCTTTCACACTTTCATATTTTCCTTTCCTATTGGTATGGGGCTATACCTTTCTTGTTTTATTTCTACCCTCTTTTTTATTTTTTATTGTTTTTTTATTTTTATTTCCACTTTTCTTTATGTGAATGGTATGCATAATGGATAAAAACTATGAAACTAATACTCTTGACAGAAATAGTGTTTAAGCATCCTTCCATTGATAGGACCTCCCAACACTTCTTCACCATTTAGTTCTTGCAAAAAAAATTGATTATGACCTCTTATGGAATGAATAATGTAGGGCCCTTTCCATAGATTTTCAAACTTACCATGTTTCCCTTTCTCTTCCCTCCTTGAATCCCATTTGAGAACCACATTTCCAACTTGGAAGTCATTTTATTTAGTCCTTTTATCAAATAACCTTTTGATGTTTTCTTGGACCTTTTGAGTTCTCTGATAAACTTCCTCTCTGGTCTTCTGCAAATGGATGGTCTGATTGATCCTCCTCTGCATATCATTTTCCTCAGCTTGGACTTCCTAAAGGAGTTTCATGACTGGAACTCCTAAAGATGTTGGGAAAACAACATCCATGCCATAGAACAGCTGATAGGGGGACATGTTGATTGAATTTTTGGTGTTTAACCTATCAGCCCATAAGGCATGAACAAGCTTACTATGCCATGCTTTCTGGTTCTGCTCCAACAACTTCTTGATGATGTTGATTAGGCTCTTGTTGGAAGATTCAACAAGTCCATTTCCTTGGGGGTAATAGGCAGTGGAATGGCCCAAGGTGATCTAATATTTATGGCAGAATTCAACCATCCTCTTGGATTTAAAGGTAACAACATTGTCTGTGATTATTTTTCTAGGACAACCAAATCTGGACAATATGTTGGTCTCAAGGAATTTAATAATGACAGAGTCAGTAGAATTCCTAGTGGGTATGGCCTCTATCCATTTGGTAAAATAATCAGTGGCTGTGAGGATCTATTTGTGCTGGGCTGAGGAGGATGGATGGATTTCCCCTATGAAGTCCAAACCCCACTGTTGAAAGAGTGTTTCAACACCAATAGGTTTCAAGGGTAAGGGCAAGATATTTCTTCTACCATAAAAAATTTGGCACTTGTGGCAAGACATTACTAGTTTTTGGGTGTCTGGAAAAAGGGTGGGCCAATAGTAACCAGATCTAAGGATCTTGTTTGCTGTGGTCTTCCAATTTAAGTGCCCTCCACATTCTCCTTCATGCATTTCACGCATGATTTTTTCTGTATCAACCTCAAGTAAGCATTTTAGTAGTATCCCAATAGCATTTTTCCAATATAAAACTCCATCTATCATACAATAATTTAAAGCCTTCTGTTTTACAAATCTAGCTTTTGTTTTTGACAAAGAAGGAGGAGCATTTAAATAAAGCAACACATAAATGATGTCAGCATACCATGAAGAGTTCATGAATGTTTCTTCAGTAAATGGTGTTGGGAACTCTTCTATTTCTTCCAAGGCATCAACCATATTCATGTATAGAGCTTTGAAATTAGACTCGGCCATGAGTTTTGCTAATCCTTGTCCCTTGATGAGTTTAGTAGGCCTGATTTCTAAGTCGTATTCAAGAATAGTGGCAATCCATTTTCCCCTTTTACCATTGGGGTCCTGACTTAGAATATCTTTGACTACGGTGTGTGGCACAAAGGCAATGATATGTGAGTGTAAAATGTACACCCTAAAGTCTTTTAATGCTCTTACCATTGCTAAGGCTTGCTTCGCCATGATGTCGTATTTGAGTGGGGCATCTCTTAAGGCTTTATTGAAGAAGTATATAGGTTGTTCTTTCCCCAAGTTATTATTTTGCAAAAATACTGGAGTTATTGTATGTTCAGAGGCAAAGGAAAAGATATAGAAAATTTTGGTGAAATCGGGACTGATAAGGACTGACGCTTGAGTAAGGGCTTGCTTTACCAGTTCAAATGATTGTTTATCTTGAATTGTCCATTTAACACCTACTTCTTTCCTGATCATGTTAGTGATGTTTCTTAATAGCTCAGCAAGGTTGGGGATGAACCTCCTCAAAAAATTTATCTTTCCAATGAAATACTGTAATTCTTTGAGGTTTCTAGGGTGGTTGATATTCAATATGCCATAAATTATTTTAGGATCTATTTTGATCCCTTCTTCAGAGATTATATGAATGAGAATATTTCTTTCCTGGAGGCTGAAAAGTGTCTTTTTGGGATTTAAAGACAAGCCAAACCTTCTGCATTTCTCAAAAACCTTCCTTAAATGTTCCAAATGTTCTTCATCAATTTTGGAGAAGAAAATAATGTCATCAAGGTAAATGATTATAAAATAGCCTATGTCTTCTAAGAAAGATATGTCCATGGCCCTCTGGAAGGTGGCCCCTGCATTCATCAAACCAAATGGAATTTTGACATACATGAATGTCCCACAAGGTGTAGTAAAAGCAGTTTTATGTTGATCACTTGGGAGTATGAAAACCTGATTGTAACCTGAGAACCCATCCAACAACGATATTCTTTTTGACCCAACTACCCTTTGAAGAATGTGGTCCATTTTTGGCAAGGGGTAGTTATCTTTAAGAGAGGCTCTATTTAGGTTCCTGAAATCAATACACAGCCTAATCTCCCCTGTCTTCTGCCTGACAGATACTAGATTGGAGACCTAGTCTGAGTATATGAGAGGGACGATGATCCCTGCATCATACATCTTCCTAATTTATTTTTCTATCGCAGGAAATAAAATAGGGTTTAATCTCCTTAATTTCTATCTGAAAGGTTTCTGATTTTCCTTAAGAGGAATCTTGTGCTGAATGATGCTAGTGTCATATGATTTCAAATCTTTATAGTCCCATGAAAAAACATCTATAAACTCTTTGAAGAGAGCTATGTATTGCTTTTTGATGTGGGAAGGAAGGGTGCTAGATAAATTAATCATTTTAGGCTCAGTTGGGCTGCCTATGTTGTGCTCTTCCACATTATTTCCCATGGGTTCTGCTTCTGGTTCCTTAGCCACATCGTTGAAATCAAAGAGTTGTTCTAATGGGGCTAGGCCTTTGGGTATGGTATCACCTTTACACTCTAGAACTTCAAGGTCCTTTTGGTCTAGATCATCAGATAATATTGCTTTGAAAAGATGATCAAACTGATTTATATTAGTGGGAGAGTAGGACTCTGTTTCAAGAATTATTTCTCTATTTAAACATTCCTTTTCATGGTTGAAACTTGGTGATGCTGTGGAAAAATCATTTTTTTACTGCAGGAAATCCTCTATATGTTTATCATTGTTAAACACCTGCCAATGATCTTCGTTATCAGGCACTGCTGGTCTGTGTTTTACCTTTATAATGAACTGTTCATCGATTTGTGGTATTTGGAAATTAATAGCAGCAAAATCAAGCTCGTTTTCCAGGTGATTTTGGGCTCTAGGTATGAACATGAGTTCATATTTTTTGAAAGTTTTCAGGAGATCTAACAGAGTGTTTATATATTCTCTGAGTCTGGGGTTTTTGGTTGAATATTCCCCTTTGATTTGTCTGATGATTAACTCAGAATATCCATGTACTGATATCTTTATGGCCTCTAAATCTTTAAGTATGTGTAGGCCAAGGATAAGGGCTTCATATTCTGCAATGTTGTTAGTGCATGAAAAATGTAATTTGCAGGCATGTCCTTTGTTTTTGTTGTGTACCCATACGCCAGACCCTGCACTATTTTTTCTGCAAGAGCCATCAAAGCTCATTCTCCAAAGTGTTTCCATTTCATTCTCATCTTTTTTGTGTTGCTCCAAGCTACTGGGAGTTGAGATATCTAGAGGTTGAGAGGAAGACAATTTTGAATGCTCTGGTGCACTAATTTCCTGCTCATTTTCTTTCTTTGTTTGGGTGACTTCATCTTCATTGTATAAAATAAAGGAATCTAGATCTGAATGGGTGGAATAAACAAGAGTGTTGTGAGGTTTGTCCTTCCTACTCACCATGTATTTCATGAGGGTTTCCCTATATAATCTTCTGGTTTGACCAAAAACTGGTATGGTGGCATAAGACATATCCATTTGAAGGGTGCCTTGAATTTTAGATCCCCATGATCTAGACAAAATAACACCACATTTTTGGGGAATGTCAGCTACTACTACATCCATTACAAGGTTCTTGGCAGGAATTTGAGACAATTTAACACGCAAATATTTAATTAACCCCAAGAATTTTACCCTTCTGGAATCAAAGGAATACAAGTCTTTATATGGTATAGTAATCTCTAAGCCTAAGATTTCCATTATTACCTTGGGCATAAGGTTGTGTGATGCTCCTGAATCCAGCATGGCATTGTGCAAGATCTTGTCATGTATGTATAGACTGAGATAGAAGGGAGGCACAACCCCTTCTTGGTATTTTCCTTCAATTTTAGGACCAAACAACAGCTCTGGCTTGTCATCTATCAAGTTCAAAGTATCAGTTTCAAAATTTATATTTAGAGCTTTTAGCACCTGCTTTTTGTACAATTCCTGGGTCACTAATTCAGCCAGAGGTATGTTAATTTTGATCTTTGCAATCTCTCCCTCAAGGCTGAAAGGAACCATTGATTTTGTCATATTTACATCTGTTTTTTCAATTAAATTTCTTTCAGCAATTTTGAATTGCTGAGTTTTATTAGGACTATCAATATGAGTTGTTTTAATAGGGCCAATAGCAGAGGTACTAGGGAAACTTTCTTCAATCCCTTGTTGGTTGTTTTTGTCTTTTTTTGAATAAGATCTTCTAGCTATTTTGATGGTTTTGTTTTCTGTCTTTTTAGGCTGATTTTCTGTATTTCTCCTAACAGCCGAGCTAGTTTTTTTGTCATTTATATTATCTATGTTCCCTTTGCTTCTTAGATCATAGTGTTTGTGTACCTCCATGATTGCAATCTCAAACCCCAATCTATAATATTCATACTCCTCATATGTATCTTCCTTTGGTTCTGAGGAGAAGAAACCTTGTTCTTCTGTAGTGAGGAAAACATCGTTCCCATTGTCTGATCCAATCAAGTTTACATGGTTTTCTCCCAACCCTTCAATCTCCATTTATTCCCCTTGATCTACGTAGTTTTGTTGGAAGGGCGGTCTAATTTTTTGGTCATTATCTCTTTGCCTATCTTGATTGTTTTCTCTTCTAAAATTATGATTTCTATTTCTATTTCTATTTTGGAGGTTGTTTTGGTGTTCTCTTGGTGGAACTCTATCATTCAAGTTTATTTTTTCAAGCAGTCTCTCCATTACCTTCACTAGGTTGTCAATTTTGGTATCAGAGGATGAGGTTGAGGGTGCAGTATCATCTTTATAAGTTACCCTCTTCTCTGATCTTAACCTAGCTCTTTTCTCAATTAAGTTTGCTTCTACACTCACAGCTCCCTTCTACATGTCTTCTAGCGTTAAATAATCTCTCTCCCTTAGCTGATAGGCCATATTAGCATCGAAACCTTTAGGATATTTCACTAAGGCCATGCCTTGGGGAGGTTTCATGTGAGGTAGAAGAGCATTATAGACACTGTTAAACCTGGTGAAGTAATCATGAACACTCTCTCCCTGATTTCTTTTAATACTCTTATACTCTGCTAATATTTGGAGATGGTTGCTTTTGATCTCCCATTTGTTTATGAATTTTTGGTGTAAAGAGGTAAGGTCATTGATGCTATTAGGAGCTAAGCCTTTAAACCACTTCTTTACTTCTCCTCCTAAAATTTGAGAAAAGATTCTCATCTCTATGGTCTCATCTTCTATTTCCATATAATCAAAAGAATGTTCCATCCTATATACATGTTGTTGAGCCGTGGTAGATTATTTTCCAGTGAAATGGGGAATTTTAGACTGATATTCATTGGGTAAAGGAACCAGAGGATGTGGTAACACTAATGGGGCATACCATTCTGCCATGGCTGGAAAGAAAGGTGGATTTACAGTGGGTGGATTGACAAGAGGGAAAATGGGCTGAAATGGAGTGTTTTGGATAGTGGTGGTATGGATTAGAGTGGCAAAAACACTTGGGCCAGAAAACGGGTTTTGAGCAGATTGGTTATGAAAAAGGCTAAAGTGGTGAAGAAGCTATGAATCAGGAGGATTAGAAGGTGAAGCTTCTCCACTAAAGCTCTATTGCAAACCTGCAATTTCAAGACCAGTTTGGTTTAAATCACTTTGAGATCTAGTTCTAAATATGGTCTTAGTATGATTCAAGTCAAAGTGTAAATCCTCCAAGACAGCGGGGTTTTCAGGGAGAGATTTTGTTCTTGGGATGTTCCTATCAAGAGCTAATTGTCCAGCTCTAGACGTTTGCCACATAATTCTCTCTGGATTGTCAGCTATTGTAGGAGGATTAGGGTCTAGATTGGATCTAGTGTTGATCCTATGTGAAGCCAGACTGTTTTTCAAAAATGAGAGGCTAAAGTTTGTAGGAACTGTTTGAAAGTTTTGCTTCACCGAATGTCTTATCTAATATGGGAGTAGGCTTCTCAACTTTCTTCAAGGCTGGTTAACATAGTCCTAAAGAGATCTGGAGACCTAGATGGGTAATAGGCCTACTGGGGCTAATGGATTCTCCATGTGGAAGTTTTAGCTTTTTGTGAAGGTAAAATGTTTTATGGTTCCACCACCATACTTATTGTGAAGCCAATCTGAAACATTTTTTGGTTTTGTACATTTTTATGGTTAGGAGAGTGTCCTATGACTGATCTTAACACTTATCTAAGGTGCTCAAACAAACAGAGTCTACTCTTATGGCTTACTAACTGATTTTCTTAGAGATCTGTAGGACTAAAGAGTTTATAATAGTTTGCTAGGCTATCATAGCTTCAATATGTCCCACCATGATCGCCATTATGTTGGTGATGAGGTGGGATAACAAATTCCTAGGGTATTCTTTGTCAAATTAAGGGCCTAAAGAGTTTTAAGAGGTATTCAAGCAACTATATACTCAATAGGTTCCACCGTGATCGCCATTATGTTGGAGTCCTGTGATTTGGAAAATTGGCATGCCAAGTGACAAGGCAACATGCAAACCAAGCTTTAGAGCTCTAGGATCTAGCCCTCCTAGTCTCAGAGAGGGATCTCTCAATATGTTTATAAAGATATGTCTTCAAATATTTAGAAGTTGATTTTAGGCTAGTTATGAGGTGCAGTGTTGTTTGTTTTTTTTGGTTGGACAAAAATGTTTCATGCAGTGTAGATAGAGCATGGGAATCTACAAGCCATTGGGCAATGGAGTCATGTGAAATTAAAAATAGTTCTGATGAGAAGGAAGGGAAACCAAGGGGAAAATCTAACTTGGTCAAGGATCTATTGAATAATATAGGTGAAATGGGATGAACATTAAGGACTAGGAGTGAAAAGAAAAGTAAACCCTTCACAATGACTTAAAGGATTCGGGGAACGCCCTATTTCCTCCAATAAGCTCACTATCATGGACTAATTCAATATAAACACTCAAAGAAAAGGAGAAATTTCTATAGGGTAAAATTCTTGGTTTGTTGGTTTTCTAATATCCCTCTCAGGGCTTTCCGGTGCCTGAGGAAAACAGTAAGATTAGTTGTATAGTTCACAAAGAAGGCATATACATGTTCATATCAACTTAAATAACTTGATGGAATAAGATGGAAGATTAACTCTTTAATGATCTTGAAGTCTTTTGGAGAGCACTAGGCAGTGAAGCAGAGTTCTCCTTCACCAGCTCCAAATCTTGACCCTGCAATCAATCAAAGAACCCGTGTAATCTCTATCAAAACATACATTTCTTATCAATTAAGTTAACATATGATCAACATTAAACTATGCACATCTAATCCATTCATCACATCTTATATAAGTAATTTGAATGATAATGACAATATCAACGCATAGAATGGACAAAACAGATACAGTTATATTAATTTGTAAAAAGGAGGATTACAATCGTCAATTGTACCAATCCCTCCTCAACCTTCGAATCTCTCTATCTCTCAATGTGGTGATGTCTTGATCAACAAGTTCTCAATGAACCTCTTTGACTTTTGACCTTCACACTACAACAATAATCTCTACTTCACAAGTATTCAAAACTCTGACAATCCTTCGACCATGAACCAAGAGCCTTCAGCTCCATTTTATAGGAGATGGAGAGAGAAATCATTTCCCTTCTCCTTCCACTAGTTCTAAATAGAAAAAACCAAGTTTTTTCCTCAACTTCCATGATTTTTCCTTCTTTGAGAGTTCAGTTGTTTTTGGCAAGGCCCAATAAGAGACTAGTGCTTTGCAGTTTCCTTTTTGTACTGACTCTCTTGTGAGAAAAAGCTGGAAATTCAAATCATTCTCCGCGGGTTTTTCCCGTTTCAAACTCAAAACATGGGTAACGCTGCCCTCTAGGGTAAACAGAGTGTTTCCCTAGCCACTAACACAGCCTATTCATTGATCAGGTGCACTATAACGCTCTTGTGCTATTATAGTGGTGTGTTACCTTAGCAGAAGTAGGTTTAGGTTAGGTCTTTGTATTCCTTCCATATTTATCTTCTCCTCTGAGCTGATGAGGAGGTATTTTGACCTGTAACAAATTCCCCCTAAAGTGTGAGGTCAGAGACGAAGACGATAGCTGAAATAATTTATAATGTGTGTAGTAGAGATAAAGAGATTGAAAGACTGAGGAAAACTTGAAACAACAACATATGTCAGAAAATATAGTATCTGCTTTGATTCAGGCATTCCCATGCTCAGTAGCTTAATTAACATGATTTCTCTAGAACAGCGATATGAAGAATCTTTCCACCGATGAGCACAATGTGGAAGTGTTTGTCATAACAGGATCAGGCTGAAGAAGTTGTCTCCATAAACAATATCGCAACTTGGGGAAGGGAATGTAGCTTTAATGATGTAACCTTTGTCCCAAGGTCTTGACCACCGCTTCACTTAAACTGCATATTTCTCAATATGTGAATTAAGGAGTTGTCGTTGAACATGTGATAAATTGTTTGATTACCAGTCGATAATGAAAACTATTAATAGACGTGAAGGTGGCCACCGATAATGATGATGGTCCCTAAGATGCATAGAAAAATCTAGCGAGTGTGAATAAAAAGAGTTGAAGTCGAACACTCATAGAATCATTTGATCAGGAGCCAATGATGAAGACTCCTAATCAAACACAAGACTACCTGCCACTGATGTGTACATGTATCTGGGTACTGATGGGTTTCTAGATCAACTTCCTAGATAAGATGTTGAAGTCAATAGGAAGAGATTTGTTGAAAGGTAGGCACTGAGGCATCCTACATCAGTCAACATGAAACAGAAACCAAATGATTTTTTTTGTGATGGAGATAATGAAGAGCAAATGGGGAGGTCGGACAACAAATAATTTATGGCATAATGAGCGGTTTGGTTGATAAGAGGAGTAGTAGATAGCGAGATCTACTTGAACAATAGAAGGCACTATAACAGGGTACTAGGCAGTTGAGGCTTAATGAACACCAAAGAGTGTGTTAGGATTTTACTGGTGTAGGGACATTGGGAGATGAAGGCTAATACTCATAGATGGTATGGTTTGGCTAACTATGAAAGAGTTTTCTGGGAAGTGCCATGTTCAATATTCTTGCTGCCAAATCGACCTTTCTAAAATGTAACAGAGGTAGTATCCATTTTGTCCAAATTTTTCCCCATCTGATTAAGTTTAACGAATCCAGACGAGTAAACTCGGTGAATTTTTCATATTTTAGAGAGTCTAAAAATATATCATAAAAGACAACTCCGTGCCCTGTCTGATTAGGTTTAACGAGTCCAGACGAGTAAAATCGATGAATTTTTCATGTTTAGAGAGTCTGAAAAATGTCGTAAAAGACAACTCCATTGGGGTACCTTTGTCATGTCTTGATAATCGGGCACGACAAAGGGAGAATAGTAAGCCCAAAACAATGCATTGTCCGTGAGTTAGTCCATCGAAGCCGGAAAGTGAGAAATATATGTTCGATAGACGTCTACCTCATTTTGTTATGATTACAAGAAGACGAAGTAAAATTAGTACTCTTTGTGAAATTTTAACGAGTCCAACAAAGAAAAACTCGGTGCTCTCCATGAAATTTTAACGAGTCACACGGAGAAAACTTGGTCATTTTTTATGTTTAAAGAGCTTTGAAAAAGAGGAAAATAATGGCTCCTTATTCTCTTTCGTCGTAGTTCAATGATCCCGACAAAGGTAACTCTGGGTTTTTTCAGTTTTATGAGCTAGAAAAATGTCCCTAAAAAGAAATCTCAGTGCTTCTTCATGTCAGTTTTAACGAGTCTGAAGAAGAGAACTCTAGGTTTTTCGGATTAACAAGCAAGAAAAATACCATAAAAAGAATTCTCGAAATCGACTTCGTATAAGTTTAACGAGTCCGAAGAAGGGAACTCGAGGTTTTTCAGATTAACGAGCAAGAAAAATACCGTAAAAATAATGCTCGGTAAAAGGGTCAAAACATGTGTATGTCTACATATAAATCTTGATCACTCATCAAAACATCAGTAACAAATCTCAATATTTGCGACACATATGTAGCAAGAATTCACGACTTTTTTCCGACTAGCTTAAAAGAGTCATGCCCCAGAAATGGCTATAAGAAGGTCAGAAGACTTTCATTTTCACTGTTTTGAATGCTGTGAAGGAGCTCTGGGGTGAAAAAGGGTGAAAAATTCAGCTGACGATTGTGGTCAATCCAAGCAACGTTTTTCCTTCCCGCGAGATCCAGGTAAGAGCTAGAAACTCCTGCTATCATTTAATTGTATTTTTGTGAAGTTTTGCTGGTTCAAAATGGGAAATTTGGCAGGCCCTAAAAAATATTAGCGGCTAACGCGGGCCAACAATGCTAGAGCTGCATTAAGTGCACTTCCCATGAAGGAAGGCTGCATTAGCGTGCTATGTTTTGTACTATAGCCAGCGTTAGGCGCAATGCATTTTTTAGGAACTCATTTATAAACATTTTGAAGTGTTCCAGACAATTTCTAATCGGTTGAAAATGTTGCATTTGCAGGTATTTAGCTGTTAATCATGATTATTTAGCGAGAGAGAGAACATGAACGGGAAGAAAGAGATATGATTACTAATGCTGCAAGCTTGATGGCTCTCCGCAGATGCGGTTTGCTAAAATATGCACATTTAGAACTGATGAGGGGTCAAGAGAACCTCCTGAGGTGGCTGATTCAGCAATGGGATGAGCGGCACCATGTCTTTCGGATTGGGGGAAATGATCTCTCAATTGAGAAGGAAGATGTGTACTTTTTGACCGGCCTATCATGTCGTGGACTAAGGCCCAACTTGACGGGGTCCAGAGCGAATCCACGATCCACTGCTGATCTCATTCTTGCTCATTGCATACGTGACACAAAGGCTGTGAGAAACTGGGTGCTTATTGCACGGGTGGCTTTGAGACCACTGAGGTCTATATTATGGATGATTGTTTTCTTGGTAGGTGCCAAGAGTCAACATGTGGCCACCAAGGCCCAGATGCTACTAGCCTTGGATTGTATGCAGCCTCAAGTGTTTGACTGGTGTGATGGAGTTGTCCATCGGGTCTGAGCAGAGCTCACAGCATGCAAGACCCGTACCTAGAGAGAGTTTGGTTATGGCACATTGATCGTCTATTTCCTACTGGAGCGGGTACCATTTATGAGGCCCGAGATCATTACAGTGCCATTGGGCCCATGCAAGACGAGACAGGCTCAATGGGAAACTTTTCTTCTGCGGACTGGAGAGAGTCCTGTCCATCACTGTTTTGATGATGGGTTTTTTTATTAGCTGAACTCCCAGATTATTATGATTGAGGATTATCCCTATGTAGGGATGAACTTCACAGGCGATTCGAAGTTAGTGTTGCCCCCTGGCACCCAGTGGGGACTCGATGGTAAGAAGGAAATGATCAGTGTACTCTAGGAAGTACTTTTTTTTGTATTTTGAATGTTTATGCAATTTTTTTTTTGTTGAAATAGGGTGAAAATTATGTTTGACATGAAGCTTGGTTTCTTGACACAGATGTGGCACCTGTCCACCCAGTTTGGGCCCCTCTCTATGCACGACGAGGACTGCAGCTACTTAGAGCTAGCACACCAGCTGAGGATGCGGAAGCCGCCGGGGATGATGATGCCAAGATTTTACATGAACTCTCCTCGAACCTGGAGGGTTTGATTATGGGTATACCACCCTTTCCTATTCGGGAGGTTCCAGTTTGTTTGTAGCGGCATACCATAGGTGTGCCAGAGAGATACCTGGTGCCTCTCAGAAGAATAGCCAGAGAAGTTGTATGTTATCATGATCATCAGGCCTAGATGGCGGAGCGGATGTATAAGTGTCAGAGCGTGGCTTAGTATAACCAAATTTTTGTAAAACACCCAAGTTTTGGAATATTTTTTGATGTAACTATTGTACTGGACACGACATATATATATATATATACATAATTTTTTGTGATTTTGTGTTTTTTAATTTTTTATGTATTTTCAATGGGATAAAAATATACATACTCATGTGTAAATATTTTATAACAAATGTGACAAATGCCAATATAACACATAGTTTTCCAATGAATCGGCTAATGCATTAACTTCTGTAGGAACATGCTTAAATGTGATTGTTTGAAATTGACATTATAAAAGTCTCACCCTTAAAAAATAATGTAACAAGAGTGGATGAAGAACATGGTAATGATTTTTTAACTGCATAATGACGAGCTGGGAATCCAACCTGACCACTAAACTGGAGATGTCACGAGATGCGCCTCCATGAGGAGTTGGATCACTGACATGTACACGACAACGTTATTGGTAGCACTACCTAGGAAAATTCCCCCAGAACCAAGAAGTTTCGACTCAGGAGTGTGGAGAACCCAAGCAGCTGAAGCAATGTGTCTAGTGTTACGACTAGCACTGTTCGCATATTCGACGTATGATAAGGAGGATGGCGGCATCTGTGTGAAAAGAAAAATATTTTAGATGAGAAAAACACCTCAAAAACCAAAAAATATCCAGAGACATCAAAACAATAGGCAAAAATTATATACATAAAATTACAAAGCATACGCCTAGTGCGAAACTAGGCAAAATACTTCTTTAGATAGAGCCCTGTTGTGGGGCTCCGCGAGCGGAATTCCATTACAGTCCTAAAGTTTGTAATCCAATTTTGAGAGGACTTTAGTGATGATGTAAGGACCAAGCTATAATGGTTGGAGTGTTCCTGCCCCCAAGAGGTCATGTTTCTGATCATAGAGTAGAACGAGATCACCCTCTTGGAAAGAACGAAGCTTGACAGATTTGTCATATTGAGCTTTGACTCGGTGCTGGTGAGATTCGAGTGCTAGTGTAGCATCTCGACGAGTTTCGTCCAAATGATCAAGTGAGAGTAAGCGCTCTTCTATGGCGGTGGTGCCAGGCAGGAGTTCCACAACGAGTTTGAGTGATGGAATTTCACACTCGATTGGAAGTACTACCTCCAGGCCGAATGCAAGTTGAAATGGCGTGAAGCCTGTGGTATTTTTTACTGAAGTTCAGTATGCCCATAACGTGGAATACAACTTCTGATGCCATGTGGTTTTATGGTTTCTGACCAATCGACGAATCATGGTTTTGAGGATGCCATTTACGGCTTCGACTTGACCATTAGCTTGAGGATGATAAGACGAAGATTGATCTTGACGAAAACCTAGCATGGATGTTAATTCGGTCATCATATGATTCTGAAAGTGGGATCCATGATATGTGACAATAGATAGGGGTATGCTGAACCGAAATATTACCTGATTTAACAGGAAGAAAGTGGCGGTTTCACCATGGGCCTTAAAAGTGGGAATGGCTTCAGCCCATTTCGTAAAATATTCAACCACAACCACAATGTAGTTGTGTCCATTTTCCGAAGTGGAATTGCAGGTGATGAAGTCAATTCCCCATTTAGTGAAAGGACCAATGGAGATAACCGGATGAAGGGGGGTAGGATAAGCATGCATTTTCTTTGTGAAAATTTGACATGGATGGCACTTCTGGACTGCTGCAATGCAGTCTTTAAAAAAAGTGGGCCAATAGTAACCTGCGCGCAGGATTTTTTGGGCAGTAGCTATGCCCGAAAGATGACCACCGCATACCCCTGCGTGGTAGTCATTCAAAACGCATTCTGCTTCATTGAAAGTGAGACAATGCCGGAGAATAGTATCGATACCATGACGATATAATGTATCACTTAGCACGAGGTAGTGCTTTGCCTGGTGGCGAATACGACGGTTGTCAGATGTGAGAGTTGGGTAGAAGCAATGGGTTTGTAGGTAGACCAAAATGTCTCCATACCATGGGTCTGAAGAATCAACCAAGTATACAGATTCATCAAGAAATGGATCATAAGCTACTTCTCCTGGGTCGATTCTGGGAAGGTCCGATAATAATTCAGCAAAGATGAGGGATTTCTTTGCTTTGGCAGCAGTTGTTAGCCACCTGTAAAATTTGATTATACCAAAGGTGGCTAAAATTGTTTTTGAGCCTTCAAGGAACAATTTTTCCTTATCAAAAAACTGTTGGCTCTTGAAGAATCTTGAAGGCCACATGCCTCTGTCCAGATCCCATACTGTTGTTTTCATCCTAAAAGCCTCTGAAATTCTACAAAAATCCAAATTTTATACTGCTGCATACCCCTTTTTCCCTTTCCTTCTCCTAAAAAATAACCTCTTTTTCTATCCCTTCATTCCCCATGAAAATCCCTCATTTCCGCATTTCTGTTATTTCCCCTCATCAAAATTCATTTTATAAGGTTAAAAACCCACTTTTTTAACCTTACCGCAACCTTCATTTCTTTTGAAAAACCATTAAAAAGCCATAGAAAACGCATATTTTCTATGTTATGGGCTTAAGCCCCCTTGAGCTAAGCCTCTAACCCTTTTTCGTCCATGCGCCCGAGCGCCAGAACCAACCGCTAAATCTCACGGGCGCTTATCCTTTCCAACAATATTTCTCCACCCAAAACATTGAAAACCTTTGAAAATTCGTATTTTTGGGTTTTAAATCCATTTCCAAAGTCTTCTGCCAATATGAATTATGGAGCGATCTCGACCGTCGATCTGCCCCGCAGATCGGACGGTGCGGAACGCGCCTCCCTGTGGACCCCCCCAACCGTGCGCTGTTTTCCTAAACCGCGTGGTATATTTCGCATCGCCTTCGGGCCAAAAGCTGTTTTCTTTCATTGGCCAGCGATTCCATACGCTGTGTGACGCATGTCCCTTGTACAATTTTAAAACCGCCGCGCAACCATCGTCCATCACACGTTATAGTCCAAACCAGGATGCCCAGCGAAATCGATCTCCGCCGTTCGATCTGGGCCCGCTCATCCAACGGTTCTTGATCGCCGAAAGTGACCGCAGTTTAACCAAAGTGCCCACGTGATAAACAGGCCCTCGTACAGCAACAAATAAATCCCCGCCGTCAATCTAATCTATAGATCGACGGCCCATATTGCGTCGCCCGATTCCGTTGCCCAGTCAACAATTCCCCGCCGTTGACTTTCCATTGCCCGCCCCCGACCGTCGATCATGCGCGATCAATGGCTCTAATCTAATCCTCCTTTCCCCATGATTTTTTGACCATTCTGAGATTAAATCCCGACCGTTGGATGATGCCATCCAACGACCCTGCTTCTTCCGCACATCCTCCGATGCAGATTGACCTATAAACGCAGGATTTTGTAACATTTGTTTTTTTTTGCAGGGTTTAATGTTTTTACGCTTAGATGAAGAATTTTCGTAGGCCAAGGATGACAATCCTCCGGCCTTCGAATACATCAGAGAAATAATCAGCAGGGTTAAAATACATGTTTCTTCGATGTTTTCTCAGGCATTGATGCCTTACAAAATCTGCACAGCCCCAACGACAGCAAGAAAAACCGTGAAACAAGCAGAGTTGAAGATTATCAGTGTTGAAGACCAGGATGAACCAGAACAGAGAATTAATGGATAGATCAGCGGGGATTATGGCTAAGACAGTTATCAAAATCCTAATCCCAAATCTAAAACACAGTTTAAGGAAAAACCTAAAGTGTTTTGTCAAGAAAACCCTCCACCGCCACAAATGGAGGCGAATTGATTTCTCCCAGCGACTAAAGCACCACCTGTGCTTCAAAGTATTCAATCAGGAACAAAATTTATTGAGCAGGGTTAGATATTTTGCCTCGACGCAGCCGATGAGTTACTTCTACCAGGAATTTAATGAAAGAATCTCTACAGAGTAACCCTAGCATCACAAAGAGCCTCAAAGGTCAAAAAAAGCTCCCACCGAGCTTAATTCATAAGTGTAAACCAATTAATACAGTGAAACACCTATAAAGTTTCTTCATTGAGCCCCCAAGGGCCAAGGAAACATTAAATCTGTATTAATTGTATTTGAGATCTTTTATCAGATCTCACCTCCTCATCTTTCTATAAATACTCCAGTAGAAGATGAGTGAGGGGTTGGTTTTTGATGTAATTGCTGAAGCATTGTAATGTAACTGAGATGAATAATTCTGATTGTAAATAGTGATTCACTGGCTCTTGGAGCTCTTCTTGTAACAGATAATTTAGGTTGTGAAAGAAATATGAATTAAAACACTGGACTTGAAGATTGTAACCGGTTTGGAGCATCAATACAAGCTGATTTATGGGATCCTGGTCTATGTTGACGGTGATGTTATTCTCATTGTAACTTGTGATTTTGTTTCTGTTTTCATATTGTTTCATATTCTCCTGTAAAGAATAGTTTAAACAGTGTTAGGACCTACTGCATACCAGTAACCTTCTCTGGCTGAAAAATATTTATTTAAATTTTTTCTTTCAACTGTGTTATTTGGAAATGATTTAATCCAGTTTAAGCATAGGAATGCTGGCGTTCCCTCATCTTATTGTCTTAGCTGAATATTATTTTTGAATGTTACTTTCAGTATATGTTGTGTGAAGATGAAATGAGGAAGATATGGTGAGCCCTGGTCCCAGTCTTGTTTGCATAGCTGTTTGATTGTTTCCCTTAGAATGTGTTAAAAGTTGGATAGTTTCAAAGTACTTACCAGATCTTAGGCCATTATGTGTTATCTTTGTGATTGTCTTGGAAGTAGCCATGTAAAGAAGAGCTAGGAGAGGATTTGTGGTGAGCCCGGCCCGCTAGTTTCTACTCCAAAGGTTTCCTTCAAGTTTCTCTTTGTTTTAAGATGTTTTCTATTGAAAGTATATTAAAGGCTGGCTAGTTTCAAAGTACTTACCAGATCCTGGGCTTCTCTTTGTTCTACATTTTTTTTATTTCCCCTTCTTATTGTATCATTCCATTCCATAAATCAAACCTTAAAGAGATCCTTAGGCATAGATGACTTGCCCCATAGACCACTCTTGAACCTGATTGTTCCAATTAAATCCTCTTATGACTCCATAGCCCAATGGACTAAAAACCTGCCATCATCTTTTTTCTTGATCAAAACTTACTCTTTTTCTTGCAACTTCTAACTTTTGAACCTCTTTACCTTTGGGAATTTTCTCCTCTAGTAGCAATCATGTTCAACCATCCAAAAACAAGCAAAATCCTTGGCCTTCATAACTAGCCTAATATCATTATCCCAAACTTCAAAGACATATCCATATTTGTACTTATTGGAGAGATCCCTCTCCGGATTTAGGAGGGCTATATCCTAGAATCCCAAAGTTGGTTGAAACGATGTTGTTTCTGTAATTGGACTCTATCAATATTGCTAATAAATTACAGATTCCTAACACGACTCCACTGGGGAACTAAAACCCAGAATCTTCATAAGACCTTGTGAGTGAAAAGCAGCCTTTTTTAAGCACTACCAAGTTATGGTAATCATCGTAAAACTTTTTTGAATCAGTGAAAATCTAGGTCAACCCTAGGATTCTCATAAGAATTTATCTAACCTTGAAAAATCAGCTAGCTTAGCCATAAGATTAGATTGCCTTTGTCTCACAACGGTAGCTAAGTTTTGAAGAAAATTTAGGACATTCTTAGAAAACCAGACAAATAAAAACTAACTCAGAAAATACCAAAAATACTTCAGATTGGTGGTGAAACACTTAGTCCTACATTTCACTTACCTTTTGTTGTGTTTTACCTTATACTCTTAGACAGAGTCTGGAAAGGGCCAGGTAGCCTCCGGATCTCATCCTCTTTTAGAGGTGAAATATCTGGTGAATGCCCTCCCAGTCAATCTCTGGTTAGAGTTTGTTGTGTTTCTAGATATCCTTGAAAAAGGATATTTCTCAAGCACTGTGGTGGACGGTGTACCTCTTAGAAAACATTCTAAACTTTCCACCTGGCGACTCCACAATCCTGAACAGAACTTAAGAATCCACTGGGAATAACCTTATCATTATAATAGCATTCAAATCCAGTTAGAGGACTGTTGGATTAAAATTGTGAAAACAGATTAGTTAAACCTCTTAAAGATTGTCATACTTGGTTGAACATTTCTTGTTATTTGGGTCTAAAAACATAGCATAGTGGCTCCTAGAAAGATTCATACTAGAGCCCATCCTGACCCTGATCCACCGGAGATAGTTGATAACCCAGAAAGAATCCTTAGGAAGTCTCCTAAGATAGAATCTTCAACTGTTTTCAGATCACCCCTAAGAGCTAATTCAGTCCCTAAAAATATTTCAGCTCTACAACAATCACAAGCTGACCTATTAAATCCATTTAGAACTAGGTCCCTTGATGATTTAGATCAGTTAGATTCTGAGTCTTCACATTCATCTCCTGAAACAAGTGAACATCTTGGGAGTAGAGAAGCGACACCTCCTGATTTACATTTTCTTTATAATCTGGGTGTCTCTCATCCAAGATCATCTCAGCAATCTACTGCAGTCCCATCCACTTCCTTTCATCCTTCATCCACCACTCAAACCACTTCACTTCAGCCCACACCTCCTCTTGTCAATCCACCCCTTGTAAACCCACCCCCACCATATATCATGGCAGCATGGTATGCTCCCTTAGTCCTTCATGTACCATTAGTCAATATTCCATAGGACTATCAGTCCAAAATCCCAATATATGATGCTATCAATGCTACAACAGCATCACAACATGTGGACAAGATGAATGACTACTTTGACAGAAATGAAATTGATGATGATTCTGTCAAACTCAGATTATTTGCTCAAAGTTTAGGGGGAGAAGTAAGAAAATGGTTTAAAGCTCTAGCCCCCCATAGTATCAACAATCTCCAAGGCTTCCATCAAACATTTTTAAACAAATGGGAAGTGAGGAAGAATCCTCTCCAAGTCCTTGCTGACTACAACAATATTCATAGAAACCCCTGGGAAAGTGTACAAACCTATTGTACTAGATTTAGCAGTGTGTATAATGCACTTTCCCCAGAATTAAAACCTCCATAAGGCTCAGCCTTAAACAAGTTTCCTGAAGGGTTTGACGCTGACATGACCTATTCACTCAGAGAGAGAGATTTTGCAACTCTTGAAGACATGCAAAGAGGTGCTCTTTCTGTGGAAGTAAACCTAATGGAGAAGAGAGCAAGGATGAAAGCTGAAAAGAGAGTATCTTTTAGAGAGGAATCCACACCTACTACCTCAAACTCAAAGATGGAAAGAATGATGGAAGAAATGATGAATAAAATGAGCATTCTTGAGAGAGCACAAGCAAGTCAAAACCAAACTGCTCCTCAAAACAGAAACCAAAACCAGAATCAAAATGCTAGAAGGAACCAACCTCCTAACAGACCTAGGGAAGATGATTAGCAGATCACTCCTCCCTTTCATCAAAACTATGTAAGTGAGGTTGAGGAAACGGATCAAATAACAAAGGTAGATGATATAAACCTATTTGGGGTAGATGATGATGACTTCGAGGTTCATTATGATAGAAAAAAGGGTCTTTACACACCTTATGATGACAAAAGAGATGATAATGAAAATTGTTGTCAATACATGGAAAATGCCATCACAGAACCTTCGAAAGAATATGAACTCAGAAGTAAATCTAGTCAACAAACCCCCAACAAAAATACCTCTGACCAATCTTCACAAAACAACACTACAACCAAGCCTAAAATATTTAAACAAAAAGAAAAAACAGTGACTGTCGATTCTGGTAAAGGTAAAGAGAAAGGCACTCAAAATAATGAAAAACAGAGTGCAGACATTAGTAGTACTATCACTTCATCTACTACTCATGTCAAAACAATTTTATCAAATATAAATAAAACAAAACAACAACCTGACATTGCTGATAAAGTGACAGCTAGTAAGGCTGAGACAAGTGCTCCAAAGAACCAAATTCCTTTCAGCCTAGAGCAAGAACTTTCAAAGATCAAAATCTCTATTCCCTTCATTTAGTTAGCTGCCCAACATGTATATAGAACCCAAATTTTGAAGGCTTTAAATTTAGAAGACAATAATGACACAGCCAATCTTAACGATGACCAACCAGATCTTATTTTTGGTCCAAAAATTGAAGGAAATTTTCAAGAGGGACCTATTCCTCCTTTTTATGTGAGTTTAAACGTTCATGAAAAGATTCTACACAATGCTATGCATGACTCAGGGGCTTCTCATAATTTGATGCCAAAAGCTGTAATGGAGAGCCTGGGTCTAGAAATCACCAGACCTTACAAAGACCTATACTCCTTTGACTCAAGCAGAGTAAAGTGTTTAGGATTGATAAACGACCTTTGTGTTAACTTAGCCCAGATTCCAGCTAAATGCTTAGTTATGGATATTGTTGTGGTTGATGTTCCCCCAAAGTATGGAATGCTATTATCAAGATCTTGGGGGGCTAAGTTACAAGGGACCATGGAAATGGACATGGCCTATGCGACTATCCATGTTTTCAATCAAACTAGAAGACTTTACATGGAGTCCCATATGCAATACACAGTCACAAGTCAAGACAAACCACAAAACTCTCCTCTATACTCCGTGAGTACAGGGCTTGAATCTTTTATCATGTTCAATGATGAAATCCTTAATGAACAAATCACTTTAACAGAATCAGTGACCAAAAGGGAGGAAGAGGAACATAATGCTGAAGTGTCTGAGCAGTTTGCTGTATTTGAAAACATTAGCAAACCAAACACAGGTCTTGAACTACAAGTATTCAATCCATTAAACTTAAATCTTGATAGTCAAGAGAAAAATTCTCAACCCGATGAGAAAATTGAGGATTTAAAACAAAAACGACTTAGTGCTGATATTCAAGAAGCATCTGGAAGCATGGTAGTTGAGGAGGACATTCACCAAACAGATGAAACTGATCAAATTCCTCTCTGGAGTATGTATTTTGATGGTTCATGCACTAGAAATAATGCTGGTGCAGGTGTCTGGATCACTAACACTGAAAGAAAACATACAAAATACATTTCATGCAAATTAAACTTTCAGTGTTCTAACAACATAGCGGAGTACGAATCCCTACTCTTAGGCTTACATTTGTTAAAAAAGTTAGGAGCCCAGAGAATCAATGTGTATGGGGATTCTGAGTTAATCATTAGGCAAGTCAATGGGGAATACAACGCACATCATCCCAGACTTAGGGCCTATCATAACGACGTCATGGATCTTTTGAAAACATTTGAGGAGTCCAACCTGAGTTTTGTCTCGAGAAAAATAAATCTTATAGCCCACAATTTAGCCTTTGTAGCTAGGACATGTATAATGCCACCTGAGACCGAATATTTCTCAACTCAGATAAAATTTAGACCAGCTGTCCCTGATAATAAAAAATATTGGCAGGTGTTTGATGGAGATAAACAAATAGAAGACTTCATGCAATTCAGAAATGAATTTGAACTGCATAGCTCAGATTCAGACTATGATATAGACTGTAGTGAAGAAAATTTTCTTGGTGAAGAAGAACCTTTTCCTGAGCTTGTCAATATTAACCTTCAGACTAGAAAACTTAGAAACAAAGCAGAAGTGAGTGCAAAATCAGAAACAAAGGAATTAGAAACTCTGCATTCTAAAGATGAAAGTTTGCCAAGTGGTCTAGCACCTTTAGAAGAGTTGTTTGATTTTAATGATGTGGCCAAAAACCTAAACTGGAACCTGTAGAGACTGAAGTGGAAGAGTGCAACATAGGCAGTGAGGAAAAACCAAAAATGATCAAACTTTCCAAAACTTTGCCAGCTCACATTAAACTCAAATACATAGAGTTGTTCAAAGAATTTTCTGATGTTTTTGCATGGAGTTACGAAGATCTCAAGTCCTATGACACTGAAATAATACAGCACAAAATCCCTCCTAAAGAAATCCAAAAACCATTCAAACAGAAACTGTGCAGAATAAACCCTGTACAGCTGCCTTTGGTTAAGAAGGAAATCATGAAGATGTATGACGCTGGTATTATTGTCCCTATTAGATATTCTGAATGGGTATCTAATCTGGTGTCTGTTAGGAAGAAGACTGGAGAAATCGGGCTTTGTATAGATTTTAGAGATTTAAACAAAGGTTCATTGAAAGACAACTACCCTTTACCAAAAATGGATCATATTCTACAAAGGGTGGTAGGGTCCAAAAGAATTTCTTTGCTTGATGGCTATTCAGGGTATAATCAGATCTTAGTTCACCCTGATGATCAATTAAAGACAACTTTTACCACACCATGGGGCACTTTCATGTATGTGAAAATTCCTTTTGGTCTAATGAATGCTAGAGCGACCTTTCAGAGAGCCATGGACATAGAATTCTCAGAAGAACTGGGTTTCTTCATCATTATCTATCTTGATGATGTAACTGTGTTTTCAAAAACAGATGAAGAGCACTTAGAACATTTGAGGAAATTTTTCGAGAAATGCAAAAAGTTTGGAATATCCTTAAACCCTAATAAAACACTTTTTGGTCTCCAAGAAGGTAAACTTCTTGGGCACATTATTTCTGAGGAGGGTATAAAGATAGATCCAAAGAGGATTGAGGCCATATTGCAAATCTCTCATCCTCGAAACATCAATGAGTTGCAATCTTTCATTGGAAAGATTAACTTTTTGAGAAGGTTCATCCCTAACTTAGCTGAGCTCCTTAGGAATATCACAAACATGTTGAAGAAGGAGCAAGGAGTAAAATGGACCTTGGAAGCAAAGACATCCTTTGAGCTGGTGAAACAAGCATTAACCAAAACACCGGTTCTGATAAGTCCTATTTTTTCAAAGGATTTTTATATCTTCTCATTCGCATTAGAACATACCATAGCTGTTGTCCTTTTACAGAAAAATCCACAAGGACAAGAGCAGCCTATTGCATTCTTTAGTAAGGCATTGAGGGATGCCCCTTTGAAGTATAACATCATGGAGAAACAAGATTTTGCCTTGGTTAAAGCTTTGAAATACTTCAGAGTATACATTCTTCACTCACACATCATTTCCTTTGTCCCAAATTAAGTTGTTAAAGACATTCTAACACAGGACCCAGATGGTAAGAGAGGTAAGTGGATTACTATCATCCTTGAATATGATTTAGAGATAAAACCCACTAAGCTCATCAAAGGCCAAGGTCTAGATATATTAATGGCTGAATAAAATTGTGAAGTTCTTGATATTCATATGATTAATGCTTTAGATGACCAAGAAGAACTCTCAACTCCCATTGTTGAAGACCATTTTATGAATTCTCCTTGGTATGCTGATATTGATTATGTTTTTCTCAATTTAAATACACCTCCTGGTTTTACAAAAACAAAGGCAAGGTTCTTGAAGCTGAAAGTAGTAAACTATTGCATGGTAGATAGATGTCTTTATTGGAAAAATGAAAGCGGTATATTTCTTAAATGTTTGCCTGAGTTTGATGCAGAGAAGGTTAAGCAGGAATTCCACGAAGGAGAGTGTGGGGGTCATTTGTACTAGAAGTCAACAACCAACAAAATTTTGAGGGCTAGTTTCTATTGGCCTACTCTTTTTCCTGATATACACAAGATGATCATTGCCTGTCATAAGTACCAACTATTTGAGGGAAAAAGAAAACTGCTACCTCTTCCTCTGCAACCAATCACTATTGAAGCTCCTTTTCAACAGTGGGGACTTGACTTCATAGGAGAAATCCATCCACCATCTTTTGCCCAGCATAGGTGGATTCTTATTGCCACAAACTATTTCACCAAGTGGATAGAAGCCATTCCTTGTAGGCAAGCCAATGATTCAGTTATCATAAAATTTATGGAGACTAACATTCTCTCCAAATTTGGCTGTCCTACCAAGATCATCACAGATAATGCAACAGCATTTGGATCAAAGAAGATGGTCGAGTTCTATCATAAATATCAAATAACATTGGGGCATTCCACAGCCTACTACCCTCAAGGTAATGGACTTTCAGAATCTTCAAACAAAATCTTAGTGAACATAATCAAGAAACTGTTGGAGGACAACAAAAAGTCTTGGCACACAAAGCTGGTCCATGCACTTTGGGCTGACAGATTAACTTTGAAGAAATCTATTGGCATGTCACCCTTCCAGCTTGTATATGGTACTGATGCAATTTTTCCAAGCAGCCTTGGTGTACCAGTCATGAAGTTGATTCAAGAGTTGCAGACTGAAGAAAATGACATGACCAGAAGAATAAATCAGACCATTCATCTTCAGCAAACCCAGGAGGAAGTGTATAACAAAGCATTACAGAAACAGGACAGCATCAAAAAGATTTTTGATAGAAGAACAAAGGCCAGCAATTTCAAGATTGGAGACAAAGTTTTAAAGTGGGACTCAAGAAGGGAAGAGAAGGGCAAGCATGGAAAATTTGACAACCTATGGCTTGGCCCTTACTCTGTTCATTCAGTTGCTGGTAATAATGCATTTTTCTTACAGGAACTGGATGGAACAGAATTTTTGGGGGGTCCTGTCAATGGCAGGATGCTTAAGCATTACTTCTCTTGATCCATTTTTTGTTTTAAAGCCTTTTTATCTTTTTCCATTGTGAATAGTCCATCCACCATTGCTTTCAAAGTTATGAAAATTAAAAAATACAAAAAAAAGAAAAGAAAGAAAAGAGGGCAGAAATAAAAACAAGAAAGGCAAAGCCCCATGCCAAAAAGAGAAACAAATCTGAAAGTGTGCAAGCTTAAATGCCACTCCTACAAAACACACTTCTAGTTAGTCAAATAGTTTAATCTTGACTAATTAGCTTTAAATTTTTCTGCTGATAGGATAGTGAATTCGATTTGCCAAATTGTTCAATCTTGGCTTATCAGTAGTTAGATTAGGATAGAAATTGAAGGTTCAAACAAACTCAAAATCTGAACCAGAAGAAAAAGACAACTCAAAAGCAGAGCCAAAACAGAGCTGTGTAGAAAAGAGAAAGGCTACGATGAGAAAATTTCAGATCTTAAGCCTCCCATTTTGTTTTGATTTTCAGAAAATAATAATCTATGTGCAGCTTTTCTTTATGCCATAGATCACAACAAGTCAAACAGCTTAATCTTGACTTGACTATTTTTAAATTTCTGTTGTAGAATTTAGAGAATGAAAGTTTGTTGGATAGTTTAATCCCAACAGACAGTAGATTAGGTAGAGAAAAATCTGAGCTCAACTTTTTAATCTGAGTTCAGGGAGAAATAAGGAGTAGAGTTAGATTAGTTTTTATGCTTTCAAAAGAATAAAATGTGTGAAAAGAGTTTTCCAATCCAAGTGCACTCTGATGAAGAAAAAATGTTAGATCAGTAGGATTGGGTAGGTAGAAAGTTTTATTGATGAAGTCCATTATTCTTTCATAACTGATACTATTTTTCAGAGCAAAGCAAGATCATCCAACAAAATAAGAGCAACCCAAAGGATGAGGCACAAGTCAGCCTCCCAGAGAAATCAAGTCTGAATTCTTGATGCCTTCAAGAAGGCATCATCCCCAAGTGGAGCCACTGTTAGCCACCTGTAAAATTTGATTATATCAAAGGTGGCTAAATTTGTTTTTGAGCCTTCAAGGAAAAATTTTTCCCTATCAATTTTTTTTTTTCTCTTGAAGACTCTTGAAGGCCTCATGCCTCTGTCCAGATCCCATACTGTTGTTTTCATCCTAAAAGCCTCTGAAATCCTACAAAAATCCAAAGTTTATACTGCTGCAGACCCCTTTTTCCCTTTCCTTCTCCTAAAAACTAACCTCTTTTTCTATCCCTTCATTCCCCATGAAAATCCCTCATTTCCGCATTTCTGCTATTTCCCCTCATCAAAATTCATTTTATAAGGTTAAAAACCCACTTTTTTAACCTTACTGCAACCTTCATTTCTTTTGAAAAACCATTAAAAAGCCATAGAAAACGCATATTTTCTATGTTCTGGGCTTAAGCCCCCTCGGGCTAAGCCTCTAACCCATTTTATTCCATGTGCCCGAGCGCCAAAACCAACCGCTAAATCTCGTGGGCGCTTATCCTTTCCAACAATATTTCTCCGCCCAAAACATTGAAAACCTTTGAAAATTCGTATTTTTGGGTTTTTAATCCATTTCCAAAGTCTTCCGCCCATATGAATTATGGAGCAATCTTGACCATCGATCTGCCCCACAGATCGGACGGTGCGGAACGCGCCTCCCTATGGATCCCCCCCAACCGTGCGCTTTTTTCCTAAACCGCGTGGTATATTTCGCACCGCCTTCGGGCCAAAAGCTATTTTCTTCCATTGGCCAGCGATTCCATACGCTGTGTGATGCGTGTCCCTTGTACGATTTGAAAACCTCCGCGCAACCATCGTCCATCGCGCGTTATAGTCCGGACCAGGATGCCCAGCGAAATCGATCTCCGTCGTTCGATCTGGGCCCGCTCATCCAACTGTTGTTGATCGCCGAAAGTGACCGAAATTTAACCAAAGTGCCCGCGCGATGAACAGGCCCTCGTACAGTAGCAAATAAATCCCCTCCGTCGATCTGATCTGCAGATCAATGGCCCATATTTCGTCGCCCGATTCCGTTGCCCAGTCAACAATTCCCCGTCGCTGACTTTCCATTGCCCGCCCCGAACCGTCGATCATGCGCAATCAACAGCTCTGATCTAATCCTCCTTCCCCCATGCCTTTTCGACCATTCTGAGATTAAATCCTGACTATTGGATGATTCCATCCAACGGCCCTGGTTCTTCCGCACATCCTCCGATGTAGATTGACCTATAAACGCAGGATTTTGTAACATTTGTTTGTTTTTGCAGGGTTTAAAGTTTTTCCGCTCAGATGAAGAATTTTCGTAGGCCGAGGATGACGATCCTCCGGCCTTCGAATAAATCATAGAAATAATCAGCAAGGTTAAAATACATGTTTCGTCGATGTTTTCTCAGGCATTGGTGCCTTACAAACTCTGCACAGCCCCAACGACAACAAGAAAAACCGTGAAACAAGCAGAGTTGAAGATTATCAGTGTCGAAGACCAGGATGAACTAGAACAGAGAATTAATGGATAGATCAGTGGGGATTATGGCTAAGACAGTTATCAAAATCCTAATCCCCAATCTAAAACACAGTTTAATGAAAAACCTAAAGTGTTTTGTCAAGACAACCCTCCACCGCCACAAATGGAGGCGAATTGATTTCTCCCAGCGACTAAAGCGCCACCTGTGCTTCAAAGTATTCAATCAGGAACAAAATTTATTGAGCAGGGTCAGATATTTTTCCTCGACACAGCCGATGAGTTACTTCTGCCAGGAATTTAATGAAATAATCTCTACATAGGAACCCTAGCATCACACAGAGCCTCAAAGGTCAAAAAAATCTCCCACCAAGCTTAATTCATAAGTGTAAACCAATTAATACAGTGAAACACCTGTACAGTTTCTTCATTGAGCCCCCAAGGGCCAAGGAAGCATTAACTCTGTATTAATTGTATTTGAGATCTTTTATCAGATCTCACCTCCTCATATTTCTATAAATACTCCAGTAGAAGATGAGTGAGGGGTTGGTTGTTGATGTAATTGCTGAAGCATTGTAATGTAACTGAGCTGAAGACTTCTGATTGTAAATAGTGATTCACTGGCTCTTAGAGCTCTGCTTGTAACAGATAAGTTAGGTTGTGAAAGAAAGATGAATTAAAACACTGGACTTGAAGATTGTAACCGGTTTGGAGCATCAATACAAGATGATTTATGGGATCATGGTCTATGTTGACGGTGATGTTATTCTCATTGTAAGTTGTGATTTTGTTTCTGTTTTCATCTTGTTTCATATTCTCTTGTAAAGAATAGTTTAAACAGTGTTAGGACCTACTGCATACCAGTAACCTTCTCTGGCTGAAAAATATTTATTTAAATTTTTTCTTTCAACTGTGTTATTTGGAAATAATTTAATCCAGTTTAAGCATAGGAATGCTGGCTTTCCCTCATCTTAGATTCTTAGCTAAATATTATTTTTGAATGTTACTTTCAGTATATGTTGTGTGAAGATGAACTGAGGAAGATATGATGAGCCCTGGTCCCAGTCTTGTTTGCATAGCTGTTTGATTGTTTCCCTTAGAATGTGTTAAAAGCTGGATAGTTTCAAAGTACTTACCAGATCTTATGCCATTCTGTGTTATCTTTATGATTGTCTTGGAAGTAGCCAAGTAAAGAAGAGCTAGGAGAGGATTTGTGGTGAGCCTGGCCCGATAGTTTCTACTCCAAAGGTTGCCTTCAAGTTTCTATTTGTTTTAAGATGTTTTCTATTGAAAGTATATCAAAGGCTGGCTAGTTTCAAAGTACTTACCAGATCCTAGTTTTCTTTCATTTTTTTCTTAAGTGCCTGGTCAAAGGCTGGCTAGTTTCAAAGTACTTACTAGATCCTGGGATTCTCTTTGTTTACATCTGTTTATTTCCCCTTCTTATTGTATCATTCCATTCCATAAATCAAACCTTAAAGAGATCCTTAGGCATAGATGACTTGCCCCATAGACCACTCTTGAACCTGATTGTTCCAATTAAATCCTCTTATGAATCCATAGCCCAATGGACTAAAAACCTGCCATCATCTTTTTTCTTGATCAAAACTTACTCTTTTTCTTGCAACTTCTCACTTTTGAACCTCTTTACCTTTGGGACTTTTCGCCTCTAGCAGCAATCATGTTCAACCATCCAAAAACAAGCAAAACCCTTGGCCATCATAACTAGCCTAATATCATTATCCCAAACTTCAAAGACATATCCATATTTGTACTTATTGGAGAGATCCCTCTCCGGATTCAAGAGGTCTAGATCCTAGAATCCCAAAGTTGGTTGAAACGATGTTGTTTTTGTAATTGGACTCTGCCAATATTGCTAATAAATTACAGATTCCTAACAATAGTGAAGACCAAATAAAATTGTTGGAGGATTGTGATCCATTTGGAATATTTTCCTCCAATAATTTGTCAAGACGGGATGTGTCGCATGGGGTTCTCCAAAGAAATAACTGTAGTCTCTCGCAGCAATATATAGTGTCAAAGTCGGGTGACGGCAAAAACTACCACCAGAGAAACTTTCTCCACATGTGAATAACATAGTTCAGGTCTGATTAGACCTTTTGAAAAATAGTACATCACATGTTCACTGTCTTCACTGTGAACTTGAACCAGAACCATTCCAAGTGAGGATGGTGAGGCTGCTAGGTAGAGGAGAAAGTCGCGTGAGTAGTCGGGGGCACTAAGGAATGGGGATGAAACAAGTGCATGTTTTAAAGCATCGAATGACCGTTGAACTTGGTCATCCCACAAGTATAGTGTTCCTTTCTTCAATAATCACATAAATCCTTTCGCCATCTTGGCATAGTTAACAATGAATCGACGTAAAAAATTTTCCTTCCCTTGCAAACATTGGAGTTGAAGGATGGATTGTGGTGCCGGAAATTCAACAATCGCCGTAACCTTATCGGGATCAACCCTAATCCTGTGCTTGGAGACAATGAAACCTAGCAGATGCCTGGACTCGACCATAAATATGCACTTATGAGGATTCAGACGTATATTGTAGAATCTACACCTAGCAAAAATTTCTTTCGGATGAGCAAGGTGATCAGGTCGTTTCTTGGAATGGGCCGGAAGGTCATCCAATTAAGCCTATACAATATGTCGAATTTCATGGAAATCTAGTCCATAGCCCATTGAAAAGTTTCTCCAGCATTCTTTAGACCGAATGGGAGTTTACGATACGCAAATGTGCCCCAAGGACAGATGAAGGCAGTTTTATACTGATCTTATTTTTTAATTGCAATCTGGTTATAGCCTGAGAATCCATCCATGAAGGAAAAATATTCACATCCGGCACAATCGTTGAGAATATGATCTATGAACGGTGTAGGATAATTTTCTTTGGGACAAGCGGCGTTTAGATCATGATAGTCAACACAAACTCGAATGGTGCCTAGTTTTTTATCGACAAGAACCAGATTGCAAACCCATTCCGTCAAAGGAATGAGATATATGAAACCATCATTTAAAATTTTTTCTACCTCAATTTTGATGGCAGCCACTTTGCGTGGGTGGACAGGTCTGAGTCGCTGCCGAACGAGTTTAGCATTGTCATAAATCTTGATTTCGTGCTCGACTATAGATGGATATATGACGGGAATTTTGTCATAAGACCAAGTGAACACATCGTGGAATTCCTTGAAAAGGGATGTGAAGCGTGCAATTTCCTCAGGATTGCAACCTGCTCCAATCTGAATATTTTCCACGATACCTGTTTTGACCGAGATATCAATGAGCATTGTCTTAGAAGGATTACCCATGTTCCCTTCTGAATCGATAGTTTGAACAGTCGTGTAAGAGGAGGGAACCATCTCAGGTGGGTCAAAGGATGATATTTCAGTATTTATCACGTCCGAGTCGATCATCGAAGCGCAATGGTGAAACTCTCCCCAAGGTTGTTCTTCTAGAGACATGATCTCTCAAATAGCTTCGTCTGTAGGCAAGAATTCATTGAGGAGATCCTTAGAGAGAACTGTGATGGGTGGGAGGTTTGTACCTTTGGTTGAAACCATAGCAGTGGAGGGTTTAGATGTAATTTGGATGGCTTGGTAGGCCAACTCGGATGGTGAGAGCGGCATCTGGTCTCCATAGGAATCAATGTCTGAAGGTGCCGGGAGGATCCATGGGTCGATAGAGCCATTCAAAGTGGTGGATATCATTGCAACCGTATTTGGTATCTTTGGTGGCAAGAGAGGAAACAAATCTAGTAGGGAAGATGCCTACAGAAGACTGGTACCAATACTGACGTAAGAGTCAGGAAAGCCTCCTATTAGGGGTACAGTGCTACTTGGTAACGTGGAATAATCAGGGGTGCAGAAAGATAACTGATCCACTGTGACTATTTTCCCATCCAATGGAAATAGGACGAGCCGGAAGACTGAAGAAACAATGGCGGTCATGGCATAATACCAACTGCGACCTAGCAATAGATTTTAGTCGAGATGGCGATCTACGACTTCAACGTCCACGATTACCGTTTTCCCACTCAAAGTGATGGGAAAGCTAGCAAGGTATCCTTTTGGGAGGAATGTGTGGCCATCGAAAGCTTTGAGGGAATTTTATGACGGTGTTAGGATAGGAGAACCTAAATTGAGCTAGCAATCTTGTGACATAACGCAGGTCGAAGCACCTTCATCTATGACAGTGCGATGGATTGGTCTCCCTTTCGACACAACCTGCACTTGGAATGCGAGTTGGTGCGAGAGGTGAGTCTGAGATTCTTCCATATCAAAGATAGCTAGCATGGAATCCTAGGGGTCTATTCCACCAATGGCCGAAAGCAAGGCTTTCCTTTATGCTAGACAAGTTTGCAATACTTCGAGAGTAGACATAGCTGACAGTGCCTGTGCCAAATCTTCTACAATATTGTATTTTTGGGTTGCACGTGCAGAGGTGTTATGAGTCGTGCGTCGAAGTGTCCCTTTGGGGGGACGAATCAGGGGGTCAACAGTAGGCCGTTCGATATGAAAATCGTTAGGCGGCGGTGGATTTGAACTAGTACCAGGTTCTTGAGAATCTATGGTAGGATTTCCATAAAGCTTGGCTCGTGTTTGAAGTTCAACACTCTCAATGCCATAAATGGCAGATGATCCTTCACTAGAAGGATGTGAACCACCATTGCCCCGTTGCTGGGGTTGTGGCAGGTTTTCAACCATGTGTTGGTGTTGCTGCTATTGATTAGGGAAAGGATTATGAAGAATGGCAGGTGTTCGCCCAGAATCCTTGTTTGCGATAAAATCGGTGCATTCCTACAGTCAAGGACATTTGTATCTCAAGTGGTCCTCCACACAGATTTTTCAAGGAAATTTCATGGGTTTATCCTTCCCTTTTTCATTTTTGGCATCTTTTTTTTTATTAGGATTATTCTGATTTTCCGGCTGCTCTTCCGAAGAAGATGTCTTTTTCTTGTTCTTGTTATTCCTGCCACTACGTTTTTGTGAAGTTTGCACAGAATTTACCTCAGCGGTAGGAAGAGTAGTCATTTGGTTAGGGGCGGTGGCAGCCGATGATGGCTGGGAGGTTTTCCCCCGAGACTATTTTGTGGCTACACTAGAGATTGTGCCAATGAGACCATCGGCGTGAGCTCTGGTTTTCTGAGTAGCTAGAGGATTTGGGTTACCAGGGGCATTGACGAGTAAACCATATAGCGTGCCAGATTATGAATAGATTAAATCCAAATTTTGGGCATGACGAATGCATTGATCTTCTGTAACTGCACCAGAAAGGATAATTTCTTTAGAGATGTGGGATAAGAGAGACTTACAAAACCAATTAGATAAGAGATGATCAGGGATTAGAATTTTGACTAGCCTCCTCCTACATCTCCATTCATGAATGTGATCGAAGATGTGGGTGGCGGTGTCTTGGTGCAGCGAGGTTAATAGTTTCGTTCCAGTTTCAAATCTGATTGGTAATTGGAAGTTCTTTAGAAACTCCATCGATAAAGTGCCAAAAGTTTTTATGGCAGCGTGTGGCAATTCAATATACCACTTGGAGGCATTTCCTATAAGGGTGTGGGGAATCAGTTGAAGCCGGACACTATCATCCACCATGGAATTAGATATATACCATAAATTAAAGGTAGTGATGTGTGCGGCTGGGTCTTCCCCTTATTTCCCATCGAACTTTGGGATGTCAGATGGAATCTTGTGCGGTACTAGAGGCCAAATCAGGTTGTGATTAATGGGGTCATTAGTCAGTTTATAGATGTCGGGAATGTCTAGAGCTGCCAAAAAATTACAATTGCGGGTTTTCCCCCGAATCTAACGAAGGAAGTATTGGCTGACTATTTGGACCATAGGGTCTGCCCATTAATGTGTTAATAGGAGGATAAGTAGGAATTTGATAAAAATTTCCTATCGGTGGAGGGGTAGGGATATATGGTTGTTGTCCATAAGGCATATTGTATTACGGGGCGAACAGTTGGTTGCCCCTAGTATAAAAGTGCCCTCCCATTCTAGATGGAGGTTGGGGTGGGTTAGTCCATATGGATGCAATAGAGTTTCTTGGAGGCATATTACTACTTGCATAGTTCAGCAATGACATAGACCCTACACCGATATTTAAACCACTTAAGGGAATAGTATTAACAATAGGTTGTCTAGTTTGTCCTAAGGATTGCAGGGGAAGTGAAATGTTCCCTATTATCTGCGTGCTAGTGACACTGCCCCCTGGTATGGTGGCCAAGGGGTTTGAACTCAGCAAAGGGTTCCATCGAAAGGGTTGCTAAAAGGAACTGAAGTAGTCACACTCATGGGAGGACCAACCGTAGGTCCCAACGTGGTCACGATAGGAGTAGATCCTGAAGGACTCGGCGAGTTACTTACAGTTTGGATGATCATAGGGTTGGGATTAGGTATATGTTGATTACTGGGGTTACCAAGTAATGGCATAGAACTGACAACTGGCGGGGAGGATGGTGGCGAACTTGGGATGGTTGCCATTGGTATCGACCCTATGGATGCTGGTTGTGAAATGGATGTTTGTGCGACCAAAGATATGTCTTGGCGTGGTGGAATCTGGACTATCACAGGCCCCAACGGATCAGTGAGTGGAGGATTTTAATGAGGTACGACACCTTCTATGAAAGGGTCCTCCATAAATTCCGTATGATATGAGGGTATGTGAAAATTAGGGTTTGCCAATGGAGACTGCTCTTCCACAGAAAGCACGAGTTCACCAAGGTTCAGTTCTTCCTCAAGAGTCAGAGGAGGTAGACCTTATTTTCGTCGAGACAGATGGCGTGGGTCGGATGACACCACAGTGACCTGTTTATTTTTAACAAATTTTAATAAATTTTGATGTATTATAAAGTCTCAATGACAGTAACCACACACCTAAAAAAGAAAAAAGGACTCGCTAAAATCAATCAGCAAGCAGCCAGAATAGGGTGCCCTATCTGAGTACTACCATTTTTTGGTGATGAAATCCAATATCACAATAGTATACAGAGAGGGTTGGTCGAAAGTACAGTTATGGTCACTCTAGGGCTTTGCCCGAACCTCAGACGATAGGTGTAAGAACTCTCGTGAAGACGAGTACCCTCCTAAATACCGAAGACAGAGTGGGTCCGTCTATTTCAGGTACCAGGACAACCCGTCCCAGTCACCTTGTGTAAGTCCCTAAAACTTATGGCCACTAAAGATACCTCAAATCACAAACATCATCATGGGGGTCCATGGTTAAGGACAACATGCTATATGGGCAGAATACCTAGATCCCCGATCTAGTTTCGACATCCCTGAAAGGAACCCCAGTATATAGCATACCCACCGGATGCAGTTGAAGGCGGGCTACCTTCTTGTGCACCCAAGTGTTGTCTCGCACTGAGCTCCAGTAAAGGAACAGTCTCGATAATATGAGTGTAGTAGGATTTCACTCGTTAATGACTCTAGTATCAAGTTTTGAGATCTTGGGTGATTTTCTAACTTTTCCTAACCCAAGATCCTAGCTTGAACTATTGTTGGTGTGAGCTCAAAGGATTAATGTTATTGATTTTATTATCGCTTGATTTTTAGTGTACTTGATTATTAGTCTTGTGGAGGGGGACTGGACGTATGAAATGTAATGAGACTCTGACTCAAGAAACCATGCAAAAATAAGCTCTAAATATTCAATTCAGTGAAGAGTATTTCTACAAGGGGAGGTTTATTTTCAACATCCATGCACTAACATTCAAATAACAAAGTTAAACCTTAAATATTCAGACATCTATCTACCTCATCTTAACAGTATTTTAACTGAAATTTTCAGAATTAACTCAGCTAGATGCAAAAAAAACTAAAAAAAAAATTCTTCTCTAAAAATTAAATGTTTTTGACACTAACTTTTCAAACAAGAGAAAACAAACAAAAATGCCAGCTAATTAAACAAGCACAGGGATTCAGTCAAGGAGGGATACTGATGGCCAAAAAACTCTGCAACCAAAACACAATCATAGGGGTGAACATCAAATTTTGGTTGAGTAACGCACTGTCTCTGAGTAAAGACAACATTAATCCAGAGACTAACGCATTGTATTTAAGCAGAGCCTACATTATAATGCACTGGAACACCAACATAGGTAGCGTTAGCTAGGGTACGGTTCTTTAGATGGTCAAACAGAAACAGGATTGAACTCTGTGAGCTTTTGAAATGTCTACTGGGAATAAATACTGGTCCAAAGGGTCTGTGAACAGAGGAAAGAAGAAAGGGGGAAAGAGATAGTCCGGAAACTATGGGTAAATCCCCAGCGGAGTCAGAAATTCTTCTATAGGGTAAAATGCTTGGTTTGTTGGTTTTCTAATATCCCTCTCAGGGCTTTCCAGTGCCCGAGGTAGATAGTAATATTAGATGTATAGTTCACAAAGAAGGCATATACATGTTCATATCAACTTGAATAACTTGATGGAATAAGATGGAAGATTACCTCTTTAATGATCTTGAAGTCTTTTGGAGAGTGCTACGCAGCGAAGCAGGAGTTCTCCTTCACCAGATCCAAATCTCGACCCTGCAATCAATCAAAGCACCCATGTAATCTCTATCGCAACATACATTTCCTATCAATTAATTTAACATATGATAAAAATTAAACTACTCACATATAAGCCATTCATCTCATGCTATATAAGTAATTTGAATGATAGTGACAATATCAATGCATAGAATGGACAAAATAGATACAGTTCTATTAATTTGTAAAAGGGAGGATTACAACCGTCGGTTGTACCAAGCCCTCCTCAGCCTTCCAATCTCTCTATCTCTCAATGTGGTGATGTCTTGATCAACAAGTTCTCAATGAACCTCTTTGACTTTTGACCTTCACACTACAACAATAATCTCTTCTTCACAAGTATTCAACACTTTGACAATCCTTCGAGCATGAACCAAGAGCCTTCAGCACCATTTTATAGGAGATGGAGAGAACAATCATTTCCCTTCTCCTTCCACCAGTTCTAAATAGAAAAAACCAAGATGTTTCCTCAACTTCCATGCTTTTTCCTTATTTGAGAGTTCAATTGTTTTTGGCAAGGCCCAATAAGAGACTAGTGCTTTGTAGTTTCCTTTCTGTACTAACTCTCTTGTGAGAAAAAGCTGGAAATTCAAATCATTCTCCATGGTTTTTTCCCATTTCAAACTCAAAACTTGGGTAACGCTGCCCTCTAGTGTAAACACAACATTTCCCTAGCCACTAACGGAGCCTATTCATTTATCAGGTGTGTTATAATGCTCTTGTGCTATTATAGTGGTGTGTTACCTTAGCAGAAGTAGGTTTAGTTTAGGTCTTTGTATTCCTTCCATATTTATCTTCTCCTCTAAGCTGATGAGGAGGTATTTTGACCTGTAACAGAAATGTAGACTAAAACCATCTTAATGAATTATAGGATTTGGGGAATTCCCTATTTCCTCCTATAAGTTCATTGTTGAGAGCTTAATCAACAAAGACATACAATTGCATTAAAAGAAGAGGGAACGCCTTAGACATCTAGGACTAGAATTATAGGGACCTTTAACACAATAATGACAGTAATAAACAGAGGGTATGATTGCAACAGACCTCTCTGTCAAACTGCAAGCATTAATAATTAAAGGGAGATTTCAAATACAATATTCAGAGGTAAAGAAAGAGGGAACTCCTAAACAATCCTTAGCACAACTGAATTAACCATTTATGAAATAAAACAAAATGAATATTCAAGAGAGATGTTAGACTACCCTGTCATGCTTAGTAGCAGAAAACATATAAACAGTGAAGGATAAACAGGTCAAAGGTGCTTCTAAGATACATTTCTCTGCCTAAACTCTTTATCCTACTGTAATTCAAAGCATAATGGAACAAAGTGATAAATGGGAATAACATTAACAATAAGAGATTACCAAGCTTAGGGATCCAATGGTCCAACCTCCTTCATTCAATAGAGAAAACAGATACTTCCACACTCCTTCAGAACACCAATGCTTCTTCAAAGCAGCAATCTATGTATTACTTTTGAAATCACCAAATGCCAACCTTTTACAATGAGACTTCAAAGAGTATTTATAGGAAAATGAGGAAAAGTAGGTGAAGAATGTTTTAATGATCATCAGAGATAGGAGAGGGAATTCGAATGCTCCATTATGTGTCATAAACATAACATTAAATTATAGACAAATTTAGTAACTTTGTTGCTTGTTGAGACTATTTGATATGACAGAAAACACCCACAGGGTGTCCTTGGAAGGAAAAACCATCTGGAGTGGTACTGTTATCTTCATAGGTGTAATTTAAGTAAAATAATGGGCCTTGAGGACTCCCAGACTTCTAAATAATTGCTTCTGATAGTTTGTATTATTTTCCTTAGTGTAATAACACCTTGGCAGGCTTTTGAGCATGGACATGGGCTATGTATGTGTCAGTCAACTTCTGCACCAATAACTACTCTGTTCCTTTGTAATTCAACATGTTTTATCTCTGTTTATGCTTTCACTTTTCTGATTGATCGAACTGCTTCTGTACTGATTCCCTCAAATGTTTTACTAATATTCTATGCCTTTAATTTTTCCACTGAATATGTGATCCTCATATTTCTGAGTGTTCTATGTACAGGTGGAGGGTTCGCTGAGCTGGAGGGTCACTGAGGGTTCATGGATCTGATCCATCAATTGATACAACCTCGTCCTTTGTTCTGGTTCCTTTTGATGCTGACTCCTGGTCCTAAGACTGTTATCTGAGCCTCTATGTCACCTTTGTGACTGTAAAATGTTTATTCTTCGTCGGCCATGAAAAAACCTACAAACACATGATAAACATGTTATGAAAACCTGCGGGCTTGGTTTAGATTTCTTGGAGAGGTTCTGGGTTGGAGGAGCAGTGAGGCGGAACGTGATTGCAGCGGAAAATTGGGAAAAAAACCTGGCAGAGCAGCTAACCAGGTGCAGTGAGGGTTTGGGTGCGATGAAGAACGTGGAACATTAGATCAGGATGATCTACGGTGGAGATCTGACGATGAGCGTTTCGGGAGAGAGGTGGGAGGAAAATGAATTAAGATGGTGATATAATATGGACTGTGCGATCTGAGAGATCGATGGCTGGGATTAAAACTAAAAACGACGTTGAGAAGGGAAATGGTATGGCAGAAAAATGGGAATGGCTTTTGAAAAATAAAATGGGGGGAGGCGGTTTTGAGTGTATGGAATGCGATTCCATACACCGGGCGACACGTGGATTCTTAAAACTTCCTATTTCGCAAAATTTTGAAACGTTAATCCTCAGGCATAAACATTTTACGATATGGAGTGTCAGTCGTTGGATCACGGGGTGTTGATCGGATGGTGTGGGTCACACGAGATAGGCACAAATATGCAGAGGCAGAAAACATGGTGGGCCAGGTGATGACGTGGTACATTTGTCGCTTAGCGGGATTCAACTGGAAGGGTGAAATGGTGCGGTTGAACGGGAGCCGTCAGATCTGTAGGAATGGACGGTGGAGATTGAAATAGACTCATCGCATCGGTGGAAGCGAGTGTCCAGGGAAAAAGGTCATGGTGTGATGCGATGGGATGTTGGTCGTTAGATCGGAAGAGAGATCAACAGTCAGGATTAATCAGCGGGTGCGATGGTGAAGGGCTTATGAGCGGAGCGCGATTGAATCTCGACTGTCGATTCTTGTGGATTCGACGGTCAAGATTAGATCAGAGGATTGGAGGAGAAGGGGAAAAGAAAAAAGGGAATCAAAATTTTGCGATTGTGATGGCAGGGGCCAATCATTAGGCAAAGACATGGTTCTGTGGAAAGTGGAAAGACCGTAAGCGAGAGAAAAGGCGCTTATCGCATCGGAAGTTTAGAAAAGAAAAGGAATGGCTAGAGAAAGAAACTCTGATTGCGATGAGCAATGGGGCTTAGTGCCTGGTCCTGGGCACCGGGTCATATGCGGGGAAAAGGGCTAATTTCTAAGCCGAAAAGGGGCTTACGGCCTAAATAGAAAATGAAGATTTTCAAGGATTTTAAAGGGTTTTTTGAGGAAAATGGAGGTTCTGATAGGGGTAAAGAAGGGGTTTTAAACCTCATAAATGGATTTCACAAGGATTGAAGGGGGTTTGAGGCCTTTATAGGCTGTATGGAGGGTTTAAAGATGAAAGAAGGCTTTATGAAAAGGAGGTAAAAAGTGGAAATAGGCAGTTTCAGAGGCCTTTTGGAACAACTTTCTTCGGTGAATCAGCATGGTTTTAAGATGGAAAAAATAGTGAAGATTAATTCAAAGGATAGAGGAATCATCATAAGACTTCAAAGATGATGGATTTTCAAAGGAAATATATCTCTTGAAGGCTTGAAAAACAAATTTAGCCACCACTAGGTATATCAGAATTTATAGGTGGCTAACACTTCCAAAGAAGGGAATGCTTCCTCCTCTGAAAAACAAGCTCCGGAAGTGGTGTTGTGGATATTCCACTACAATACCCTTCAAAAAAATGTTATGCTCTGAAAAAATAAAGTTTTAGCTAAAGGAGGATGCTTGGCCTCAAGCCTGAATATGGAAAACTGAAGTACAATGCTCCTCCAAGAGGCCTCTCAAGGTAGGAGAAGAAATTCCTAAACAAGAATGCCTTGTGCTAAACAACACTTCAACTCTGCTAAACAACAAGAGAATGCCAAATAGTCATGCAAAATATCAAATTAACAATCATCAAGCTAACCTTAAATGGCTGCCCTCCTCTTCCTTATAACTATGTGAGCCTCCTCACCTTGGGTCCCACCTATTAGGGTTTCCACCCTCATATGATCAATCTCCCTCCAAAACTGCATTGTATCTCTATCAAGGCCACTCCTCCATAATCATGTTGTTTGATTTGGTCAAAGTTGACCTCTCCAACCTGCTTCACCCCTTTTCACACCCAAGTGTCTTCAAGCTAGCTCTCATATGTTTGTTTAAACTAATCCTTGTTCATATTGAGCTATTTGGATTGATGATCCACTCTTCTTCATGAATTTTGTTGACTTGGTCAAACTTGACTTTGTCCACATCCAATTGTCCTTGTTCACACATGATGGTGTCAAATCTAGCTACTAGAATGATCCCCTTTCACACCAAGAGGGTTTTTATGCTAATTCAAGTTAAGTATGGGTCCCTTCCCCCATTTATTCATCTACTAGGTGCAAAAATCAAAAATCAATATTCCTATTAGCTGCATGCTAATATAGGAATATTACATTCCTCCTCTTACTTTGAAACCATCCTTACTTTCCACTGATTTACTTGCCACTGCTCTTCACCTTTTTAACAATACCATGGAATCATCTAACATGGATTCTTCGAGTCCTGTCAGTAGTGAAGAAATTTATTTCTACAGGAGAACATCAGCTCCCTCCAGAGAATTTTCCTTCTGTCTCAAGTCAACCTTCCTCATAGTTGATATCTCTCTTGTTCGGTTATCGTACGTTGGGTTAGATAATTTCTGGTGTTGCATCGTTGTATCAAAACCTGATACTATCATGTACATCGAATCCCTCGGGAAGCTTGTTTGTCACCGTATCGGGGGCATCACCATCGACTCCAATGACGTCAGTGATTGTCATGTCTATCCCAGTCCAGACCACTGCCTATGTGGCCCAATTTGCACTAGTTGTTAGTACAACTCAGTCATTGTCATCTTCCTCTGTTGTTTTTAGGTCAATTTTTATCAATCCCACGATACCCGTTAGGCCCGCCGTGAGTAGATCACAGCCTCACGTTTAGGGAATCCAACCTACTGGTAGTGCGCCCATCGCTTCTAATTCTGATTCCTGAAGGTTTGACGTACGATTAGTACATGTTGGCCATTCAGTAGCATAATTCCACCCCTCAAGGTTCTCAGCAGCCGCAAGCTCCTGTTAATCCTCCACATCATTATGATGAGTACGAAAATCCCATCTATTTTCCTCTAATTTACCCTAATCAACTCACGTACATACTGGGAAAAACCTATGGTCCACAAGGAAAACCCTTACAGGGACAACCTTCGGTCTCATAGGAACAACCTTATGGTCCACACGGATAACCTTATGGTCCACAAGGGAAACCCTTTCGGGGATAACCTTTGGTCTAACAAGGACAACCCTACGATCCTGCTGGTCAACCTTATGTTCAATAGGGAGTATCTTATATTCCTCAGGGGCAATTCTATCCATCACAGGGACAACCTTTTTTTCAAAAACGTCAGCCTTACGTTTGTTAGCCCCTTATAAATTCCTTGACAAGCAAGCAAGGGGCTAATTAGTTTATAAGCCTGCAATGAATGCATTTCCCTTGTAAACACATCATCCTTACAGCCTTTTCAAGTTCCATGCCCTGTGACTGTTTCCCTCTGCTGTTCTGAGTAAATAAGCCTTGCTGATAAAGAATTATACTCCAAAAGGCTTGATTTCTGCCCTTTAGACCCTTGCAAAATGCTTCATTTTCACCCCTTTTCCTTTTGTCAAATCCCCTTCTAAAACATCCCTGCTCCCTTTGTTTATGCCTAAATCCCCCTCATTCCCCTATCGTTTCCCTTGGCTGGCCTTAAATTGCTTTAAAAACAAGCCAAAACCATGTTTTCTGCATAGTCTGAGCCTAACCCCTTTTCGGCCTAGCCCCCGCACCTTTCCCCCACAGAACCCTATGCTATGACCGAGCGCTGGCCTAAATGGCGCTAATCTCTAATGAATATTGAGAGTGCTCCTGGACGTCGATATTTTAGATCTAACGGCGATCGTTAATTCTGCAGCGCTCGTGTGTTCCCTGTCCAAACCCCCGATCGTGCCATCGCCATTCATTTACCCGCCAGATCGATGGTTCAGAGTGTATCCGCCCCTGTGGTCCCCGCCGCGCACTATCCATAAAAAAACCTGGTTTTCATCGCACCGCTAATGGGGGTCGGGCGGTATTCTCCCATTTCCCAGCGATTCCACTCAGCTTACGACGCATGGCTCCTGTACGATTCCAAAACCGCTCGCCCATCGCACATTATCTTTCGGTACAGGGCGCGCAGTGATATGCATATGAGTCATTAGATCTGCCCTTGCCCATCCAACGGTCATCGCTCAAAGAAGCTGCGGGGGGTTTAATCCATGGTCGCCGTACTCCTGGACCACCATTCGTCGTCGTCCGCCGCATGTTCAACCGTCGATCTCCTATGAGATCTGACGGTCCAGATTCGTTTCCCCGCTATTGACTCTTCTGTCGTCGCCCGGTACCGCCACGTCACCTCCACATGTCTCACTGTACATTCGCCCCTCCTGTTTATATATTCATTCAAAGGGTCAATTTTAAGGTTTTCTACGTTAATTTTCCTCTACGCTCCGCCAACCTTCCACCAGAGCACTTCTCCACCACTCCTCTGCGTTTTTTTTCGCCATTCATCTACAGTCTCACTGTCGTCCTCACAGTCATCCACATCATCCGACCCCCCCATTGTTTTCTTAACCTGTTTCATATTTTGTAGGGTTATCAGAGGTGGAAAACCACCATGGTTCATATATACTACTTCAATGGCGTGCTGCACAGACAGAATTAAATCTTGAAGCTGGTACTACAGAGAAACGCCCGAAAAGGCAGCGGCGGCATAAATATTATCCCAGGACAGTTCAATCTCCACAAGAAACCTATCCGGTGCCATTAAAGCCCAGATTTTGCAGATCAAGGCATTTATGGAGCAGTGGAGAAAAACTAGCTAATGATCAAGGATTTCAACATTCAGTATTAAAGGTTTTGAGCCTTAATATAGCGGTTTAGAGGCAAAGCACCAGATCAATGATCCCACGGATCATGCAGAAGTTATAGCACGCATAAATTCACGTATATCAGGGTTTCACATCAGAAGATGGTCCCAAAGGACAAAGCGCCCATATCAGTTCCATTATTTACCGTGTTCCTGAAGATTTCCACCTTAACCAGAGTCCAGAGCTACCAAGGCATTTATCTCACAAGCATGGCAGTCCATTCAGTCATTTTTTTTATACACCAGAGTACTACACAGTACTGTAGTCAGACTACATCAGAGTCATATCAGAGTAATCTGAAGTTTTAAGAAGATCATTCACCCAAAGAACACTAGAGATTAATCCACAGGATTTAAACAGAATGGGCTTCGGCCCTCTTTCTTTTCAAAGTATTAATGCTGCATTTAGTTCTTCACCTACCTCCTTTTCTCCTCAGGAGCTACAAATTCAGGAAGAAAATCATTGTAAAGGTTGTTGATCAGTTATCAATGGAATGCGAGGAGTTTCTTTTGAGACACAATCTCTGTGTAAAGTTGTAAGATAGGCTGAGGAATATGGTTTCAAACTAAGTATTCAGCTATTGGCAATGTTGTACTTGATTGGTATTGCTATTTAATATGACGAGCACATTTCTTTGGATCCTGATCTGAAACAGCAGTGATGTTTTCCTATCTTTGTGCTTACATTCATTTCATTTCGTTTCTACTGGCTTGCATCAGAATATTGGCATAGGATTTACCCTTGTTAGGTACCCTATGTTCTGCTCTCCTTGCCATTAATGTTTCTCTTCTGAATGTGTTATCTAAGAATTGATTTCAGTTAATTTAGCCAGTGTAGTGGATGATATTGCCTACTCTATGATGTATGAATTAAATGTATCTGTTCTTAGATGTTTCTTGTTAAGGATTTAGTTGGAAGATTTGGGAACACTAGGGATTAGAGTTAGCCCTGTCCACTAGGATCCTTGTGCAACCAGCTGGTTTTTAACTTTGTGCTCTGAATCTGTGTTATATCCTCCTCTCCTACCTTTCATATCACATAATCATCTTTAAGATCCTATGTTTTAGATGACTAGCCCAACTGAAAGCTTGCACATTGATTAGCAAACAAATCCTTTCCTGAATCCATTGCCCAATGGTTTTGAATATTTCCTGGAATACTTCACCTCTACCTTTTTCCTCTTTGCTCATCCTTGTCTTACAGCGAACCCTTCTTTCCTGATAACCAGCAACCAAAACAAACAAAACAAATCAAACAAACAAACCTTGTGCCTATAACTAGTCTAACATCTTAACATTTGAGCTTCAAAGACATATACACCTTTGATATAACATAGAGAGATCCCTCTCTGGACCCAGGAGGGCTAGATCCTGAGGTCTGAAAGCGGTTTGATGTTGTCTCATCTTTTCGTATTAACAACCTTGCCAAAACATGGGAACCCCAACAACGTTCATAAAGGCCCAACTTTTGTACAACAAGGTCAACCCTCTGTAGCTCAGTTGGTACAACTTGGTATTCAAGGGCAACCTAGTTCATTCCAACCATTGGTCCAACCTATTACATAAGATAAACTTGGTGGATCTCAGCATCTAGGCCAACCTGCACCACAGGGACAACCTATCCAACCCCAACAGCTAGGCCAACCTGTACAGCAGGTACATCCTGTTCAACCGCAGCATTCGGGTCAACCTGCACCCTAGGGGAAACCCACGCAGCCTCAGGGAACTACTTACATTCCTCAAGGTCAATCTTAGGTAGTGTATACTGCACCCCAAGGCACTGCTTACATTCCTCAAGGTCAATCTCAGGTGGTATAAAATGTGCATCAAGGCACTTCTTACATTCCACAACAAAATCCATATGTTTCTTAGGCAGGACCTTAGTGGTATGCTCAGAATCAATATCTTGGTCCTCAACTGGTGTATGGGAAGAATTATGATGCTTATAACCCCTATGGTAAAAATCCTTCGAGATAGAATGGATGGGAGAAAAATTTCTTCTAGCCTGGTTGGAATCCCAATACTGGTGTTTATCAAAGGCCTGCAATGCCTTTCAATATGAAATTACCTTTTCTCGCTATGTTGCAACTACCCGATGTGTCAAAATTGAAAAATGATTTGATACTTCATAATCCATATTGGCCTCCAGTTCCAACTAAAATCTCTGGAGATTGTCCCAAATTTGATGGCAAGTCTAGAGAAGACCCCCAAGTGCATGTTATGACTTATCATCTTTGGTGCTCCTCTAAATATTAGGTTGACGATTCAATTCGGCTACATCTTTTCCAACGGATTCTCACTAGTGTCGCTGCAAAGTGGTACATTGAAATCTCATGCGACATATTTCAAGATTTCAAATCTCTAGCTATTGAATTTCTTACCCACTTCCAATTACCAGTTTGTTATGAAACTGGGACGCACTTCGTCACATCCTTGAAACATGATCGGGCTACTCATACCTCCGACCATATTCATGAATGGAGGTGGCGTCATCGTTTGATCAATTTTTCCATTCTTGATCAACTTCTTACTGATGATATCATTACCTCTTTTATCGATCCAATTGCTAAGGACATCGTTATGGGGGCATGTGTAACCAAAGAACAAGCCATTGTGCGTGCCTAGTACCTTGATCTTGTGTACTCTCAGTCTGGCACATTATATGAACTCTTGCCTAATGCTCCACGACATGGAGCTACCAAAGAACCAACAACACCCTCTGTTGATGGTATCATTAATTCTGTGTCCCAGACTTCTCGAAAGTCTTCTCCAAATCTTGCAAAGAAAAAATCTACTCCCTCCACTAATACTGCTTCTCAACCACCTTTGAATTCTGGTAAAACCATGGAAGTGAATGCCATTTAGTCCAATACGACGGATAAAACTTCCAAGGGTAAGAAGAAGGGTAAGGGAAAAGCCAAAGTCGATACCCTGAAACAGTATTCTTCGAAACAGAATGCTGACAATGGTTCCAAATGCAAACCAAAGTACGCTTGTATGATTTTTGAAGATGAGCACTATACCAAGGACTGCCCATGATGGGCTGAAGTAAGTTGACTGCTCAAAGGCACCCAAGGCACTCCGACTGTTTTTAAAGAACCTATTGGGGTTCCCATGTTTTGGCCAGGTTGACAGAGACCAAAAGATGAGACAACATAGAACCACTTTCAGACCTAAGGATCTAGCCCTCCCAGGTCCAGAGAGGGATCTCTCTATTATTGTCAGAGGTATTTTGTCTTTAAGCTTGAATGTTATGATTTTAGGCTAGTTGTTAGTATGAATCCTTTGTCGAAGTGTACAAAAAAGGACCACTTTAGCTACGCATAACTAATAGCCCTAACAACAAAAGTGGCTGCCAATATCTTCAGATCTGCAGTTAGTTGAACAAGAAAAGAGCTGCAAAAAACTAGATCTATGCATGGAAAGACATTAAGCAGTAAAAACAAGGGTTTGCTCCATATACCAATAGACAAGACAAGAACAATTTTTGAAAGAATTTTTGTATTAATTGGGCACCTGGGAGGAAAAAAAGAAGGCGTACCCAATTCTCCTCAGTGGGATGGGTTCTTGGAAGTCCTCAGTACTTCAGATCTAAGATTTCTCTCTCTTGTTGGTGTAGAAAACCCAATGCAAAGAATAGAGCTCAATGGGAGCTCACACAACAAATGATGGAAAAATGTGACCAAGTGTATAGATCCAGAGTGATCTAATAGGCAACAAAAGGTGAAGAATGGTAGGAAAAACCCTCCTATTTATAACAAAATATTGGGTCATTCTAGATGTTGGTGCATGATTAAAATAATGTTAACCAAATCTAGATCCACCTTTTATGGAATATTTTATTATATTTGTTGGAGGGAAAAAGTATTTGACTTGGGTCAAATTCCTTTATTTGTCAAAAATAAATAAATAAATGATTTATTTATCTTTTTAAGGAAGCGGTTAGAAGATAATCAAATAAATAATGATTTATTCAATTATTTGTGGGTGATTTGGTCATATTTAACAAGGAATATTATCTAAATAAGATTAAATAATTATTCCTAGAAAATAATAAGATAAATAAAGGTTTATCTAATTAATTTCTTTATTTTTGGGTTAAACATGACTAGGAATAATAATTAAATTATGGTTTAATTAATTATTCCATGAGGAAAATCAAACAAATATAGGTTTGTTTAATATTTCCTTTTGGGGTTTCCTGTTTAGACCATAAACAACCTAATAAATGTGGTTTATTAAGTTATTTAGCATAGTGAAGGAAATTTTACTTAGGGTAAAATTGGTCTTACATGGTGTACTTGGGTCCATCTAATGATAATAGGTTAGATGACCAAAAAATGGTGTAACAGATTGCCCCCCAACGTGCGAGTTTCAGGAGAAAATCGTATGACCGAAGTACGTTGTAAGAACTCAATCACCAGACAACAAAAGGGAAGTCAGAGAGAGAAATGCAAGGTAGATAGTGTGCTGAAGAACTAGACCCTGAGGAGACGAGACTCGCAGGTGCAACAAGTCTCTTTTTATGAGCGGGTACATGTGCTGAAGGCGGCGGGGGAGGCATAGCTATGCCCGCCGAGACAAAGTACAAAAGAATAGTGTGTCCAGTAAACGAGGGACCGAACCATAAAGTACAGCTGGTATAATCATGAGCCAGATAAAAATAAAATGAGGAATCCCACATACATGTTGTGCCTGAGAGAACAGCCAGGACTTATACAATAATGTCTGAGTACATGAGATACAAATACAACCCAAATGCCCCCTGTAAATGGGGAAGGGCTCACAAAATCTGACTGATACATGCAAATCAAAGAGGCGCTGCAAGTGGCTAAGGCCAACATCATCAAATATCTGGAGCTGCATCGAAGGCTGCAAGGAGGAGGTCATCCGGGCATGTGGGGGGCTACCTATAGGGCCACCCCCTCATGAGGGTTGAGACATCTCACACACACCCGGGAATCATCAAGAGCTGCTATTGTATCACTGAACCATCAAGTATACGGATCTCGGTCATGCTGAAAGGAGCTGGAGTGGAGAAACAATCAAGTCAAAGGGAAATGAGAGATCCCTTTGCCTTATCCGAGGTACCGAACAAGAGTGGAAGCTGGAACCAAGGTACACCGCCCTCTAGACCTGGCTTCTGGAATGAATGAGCTGATGTTGATAGAAGGAGGTCCGCCATAGGTGAGGCAATGGGGGATCCTCAACTAAGGCACGAGAGAAAATAGTAGAGCGACGGACAGACTGACACTAATGACGATAGTGAAATGCAAAGGACTGAGTAGCGAATGGACGAATTCCCTTGTTATAGAATAAAGGGCATGAATGACATGGCAGCGACTGACACAATATCATAAGGGATAGGGGACAGTGGGACTGAAGGTCATAATGTGCGACACAAGAGAGAGACCAAGCAATGAAAGATGGAGGGGTATAGCGGGGTACAAAGGCACTCGGGATAGACTCCATGAATGCGATGATGACTCAACTTGGATGCTCTAAACAAGGGTGACTCGATGGTGCTGCCACACAGTAGAGGCCCAATGGGGGACCATGAAAACATGAGTACAAGACGGTAACTCATGACGAAAATCGACACGAACAAAGACAAGTAAGGAGGGAAAATGGTGCCCCAAGTACAAGTGTCGTAAGTGAGGAAATTCGATTTTAGGGAGAGGTGAAGTGACCCTTCTCGGACAAAATGTGTCCTGGTGAAGTATCAAATCACAAAAAACTAACAGATACCCATTTGAGGGCTCGGTACGAGCTTTCAAACGGTGCAGATGGTTTGTCAAACGGGGCTACGTTATGGTTGCAGCAGTCGAAAGAAGAAACAAGGGTTCTCTTTTAATAAGGCAGTTTTCCCTCCAAATTCACTCATTTGCTATTTTTTCTATGGTGAATGTAGAGAGGAGAGAAGGCCCTAAATCTTGTGGCGAGCGTAGCGAACAAACCGACCGTTGGAATCGAGATCCGTCAGTTGCAGGTAAGAGGCCTAACCTTACTCTTTCATTTTGATGGATTGAAAGTTCTGTTTAGGGCCCAGAATCTCAAAAACAGACCCTCCTTCATCTCTACGGCCGGGTCGCACTTTTTGGGCCAAAAAGTGCGACCTGGGAAGCAGGTTTCAGGGAAAAAAGTGCGACCTGTCCCAGAATTGGGCAGAAAACTGCGACCTGGGAGATGAAGGGGTTTTAGTGCTGTTTTATGGATGAGAGTTGGGTTTTTTTTGTTTGGTTATGGTATTCCCGATCTGTATGTTGACAAAGATGATGTTGTTGTGCAGTTATGGCAGATTTACAGGTTAACTGGAGAGAGAGAGACCTAGGTACATTACGGGCAGAGATCCAGGCGGATCAGGGTGTCCGTCGTGTGTTGGCCAGGTTTGGGGTTCTAAATTTTTTGGAGAACCCTTTGATGAGAGCAGGAGAGCCTTTGTTGGCCCGGATTATCAGTTACTGGGATCCAGAGCATGAGGTCTTTATATTGCAGGGGCATAGGATCGAACTGACAGTCCAGGATGTGTATTTCCTGACGGGTCTACGGCCACTGGGGATGGTGGGAAACACGCAGCCAGTATTACCGCGGGGGCGGAATATCATGGAGTTTGTGGAGCGACATTGTCGATCGGGTCTCCAAGTCAAGGGGACTCGAATACCAATCGGGGATCTAGAGAGACTAGAAACTCGTGCAGTGGCCGCAGCTGTGCTGCGTATCCTGGGCAACCAGGCGCTCCATCACATTACTGGGGGGCAGATGATGATTGTGGAGAGTGTGTTGAGTGGGACCTACTATGGGTGGGCCCAAATGATGCTGGTGTCGCTAAAATGATAGTTTTCGCTCTGCAAGCGGCAAGTGAACCACGATTGCTCGTATGGGACTCTATTGTGCGCCTTCTTCTTTGAGAAGATCCCGACCTTGCGGCCTCCTATACAACTTCCAGATGGGGGCCTGAGAGAGCCCAGGATGCACCGGTGGGGGTGGCTACTGTGCAGAGGAGGAGGAGGGGTGGTCAGGCGAGTGTTTCGACCTGAGTTTTTTGCCCATTGGGATCAGATGCCGTTATACATAGACGACTATCCCTATAGTGGGATGAGTTATTGTGGGGATCCGGACCTACCACTTCCGCCTGGTCGAGTATGGGGGTCTGATGGTAAGTGATAAGTAACTATTCTTGTATGGACATGTTAAAGTTATTGAATAGTATATATGGTACTGATTCATGTACTTTTGGTATGCAGATATAGCTCCGGTAAAACCAGCCGGATATATGGGGTGCCCAGCAGTCTCTGGAGCTGCAGGGTCAAGTGGGTCGAGAGCAGCGCGCAATGAGGATGCGGCCGCCCTCCTGGAGGACATCCGTCGTAGATGCGAGACGTTGCTGACCGGAGTTTCAGAGCGCGGGTGGCAAGACTTAGACGACCAGTACATGGAGGCATGCATTGGTCTTCCCTCGGAATGGTGAGGTGTCATGCGGCGCATGGCGATGGCCGGTCAGGGCATACGTGATCTATGGCCTACAGGGGCAGAGCCATTGGCTCGGGATCCGCCAGATAGTGAGTAGGTGTGGGGCATGTGGTGCCCCCTAGTGTGTATGTAGGGGCAAGTGGTGCCCCCGGTTTTGAGTTTTGTTTGTAACATGCTATGGGCATGTCATATGTATCAGAGTAGATGGACTCTAAACACACGTTTTTCGACACATATTATGGATATGCATCGTTTTTAATGATTATGAATGTTATCGTCTTGTATGAAATGCGTGTGATAAATGCTAATCTAGAACATGGTTTGCAATACTATCTACATAGTGATTGTGTTCTCGAGGTACATGATTGAAAGTTATGGTTTTGAATTCACGTATCAAGAGTTTCACTCGTAAATATCGTCTAAACAGCACAGGGTTATGCACACGATAAACACCATTTAGTTGCATGACAAGAAGTAGGGAATCCAGACGAACATGCAGATGGAGGATGCGATGAAAGAGGGCATCGGCCAAGAGACCCACGCACCGCACTGCAGCCCGGCCCGATTGTTGGTGGCGTAACCAATGCAAACCCCGTTGGAGAGAACAAGGCATGCAAGGGGTGGGGCATGCAAGGGGTGAAGATGGCCCCAACTCGCCGAGGCTAGATTCTCGGGAGTAAGATTGCACCACTTCCAAGCAGAACCGCCATAAAGAGTGTGGGCGGGGTCCGCTTGAATAAAAGGCAGACAACAAATGATGAGGAGAAACAATGATGGCAGCGTGAGTGTACAAAAGACATCGAGCGGCAACTGCGGGAGGGAGTGCAAGGAGCAGGATGACTATGACTCATATACGAACTAGAGGGTGGTATATGAGGGTTATCGGAAGTATGGCAAGAACTCGGGCTGCGGAGGTCAACAGAGATACGGGTGGAGTGATCTCGTGTATGGGTAGAAAAGAGGGGATCAGGCGAAACAACAGGGGAGGATGCAGGGGGACTGGGCTCCAAGTGTCTTGCAGAGGAGGATAGGTAAATAATGGTCGTAGTAGACTCTGCCATCTAAACATCAGGGGGGGGAATGTCGATGGGAGCGGAGGAATCCTCAGGCTGGCCCGAAGCATACTGCGCGAGTATAGGAGAGGCGGATTGATTTTGTTCAACCTCATACTCTCGGACTACCTCTAAAGAGGCGCGGTAATGCGTCAGGTGAGGACAATGGTGGGAGTAATGGCTGTGAACACCGCACAAAGCATAGGGTTTGTTGGTGCGGAGAGTCTTGGGGTTTTTGGTTATGGACGAAGAAGGAATGGAGGCTTCCGGGACCGTAGATTCGGGGAACGCGACTTTAACCATGGGCTGAATACGGGGCAACTCGGGACAAGCATGGGTGGCATGACCGACGACATCACACAAGGCACAAGGATTTGCGGGCGGAGGAGGGGCCAGGTCAGTCGTGGTGGTCTTGTCTTTGGGTGCCCCCTTACGAGCTTTGCCTTTCTTCCCGGGAGCCGGCACGACAGGAGAAGGGTCCTGTGGAGGTGCTGGGGGCACAGTGGCAACGGAGGAAGCGAGGGGGACCGGTTGAACTGGTGTCAAATCCATGTAGGGTTTGGGGTGACCAGGAGGGGTAGTGGCGGGAGGATCAAGGTACCAGACCGGTATGCCCAAGGTCAGGTTAGGGAGAGAGAGGGTGGCCATGACGGGGACAGAATATACTCCGGGAGGGGGAGCTAGGAAAGGTATCTGCCCAGCAGGGTAATGACCAGGAGGGATGGCTCCGAGATGGTTAAGGCCTCGGGGAATTGATCCAGGAGGATAAATGGGTTCATGGATACCAGCTGTAGGGGGAGGGCCAGAAGGAGGAGGTCCAGCTGGCTGAGATTAATGGCTAGGAGCGGGTTGCGGAGGGTGAGGGGGAGGTTGCTGACTAGCCGAAGCAGGCCGCTTAAGGGCAACCTGAGACAATTGCATCATGCAAACATTCAATAAGCTGGGATCAGTGATAGGAGGAGGGGGAGATTAGGAAAATTTCCAAGCAGGGAGGAATCTTTGTAAACGCCGGGGGAGACACTGGTCAAGGAATTGACGGTTTGCTTGTTGGCTACAGAAGAGATGGTCGTCTTAGGTGAGGTCTGAGATTTTGGCTCATGATATGTCAACTAGTCAATGGTGACTATCTTTCCATTATGGGGGAAAGACATCTTGCGGAAAACCACGGATGGGATAACAGACATAGCATAGGTGTAGCTTCGCCCCAATAGAATGTTGTAGTCTAGCGGGGCGTCTATGACTTCGACGTCAACGCAAACAGTCTTACCGGCGAGGGTGATAGGAAAATTACGAAACAGGCCAATGGGCTGGGAGGCATGGCCGTCCCACTCTTGAAGGGTGATCATGGAAGGGGCCAACTCAGGGGATCCGAGTTGCTTCCAAATCGATGCGGACATCACGCAGGTGGATGCCCCCTAATCAATTATACACCGGGAAACGTTGGCGTTCCGGATTTTGACTGGGATTTGGAAGGTGACGGAAGGAGGAAGAGGAGGATGGTCTGATTGAGTGGTGTCGAAAACAATCATTTGGTCATCAGCAGGATCTACAGCGCCCACGGCAGATAGTAGAGCCTTATTTTGGGAAGGGCACGACTGGAGGAGTTCCAGTGTGGAAATGGCAGTAGGAGATTGCGCCAAATCATCTACTATGCTATACGAATGAGCAACTCGACCAGAAGCAGCGTTTCGACGCAAGGGTCCCTTAGGAATCTTGGTATGAACCTCAACTTTGGGTTGAGGGATATGTAAGGGGCCACTGGATGTCGAAAGAGGCTCTGTAGAACCTGAAGAAGGAGGCTCGGGGGAAGACTGAGTAGGAGGCTTGGGGTACTGGCGAGACCGAGTTTGAAGGTGAAGGTCGACGGTTGGGGATGGATCCGAGGTCATCATGAGGATCTGGTAATCGGAGGAACCAGAAATGGAGGATGGAGTGGAGACCCGCCCGTCAGGTGGTTGGGTAGCCACGAATCCTTGCTGAGGGAAAGGATCAGTAAACACAGCTGGTTGAGTAGTGGCCACATTAGGGGGAGCATGAGGGGAGGCATGTTGTCTGCACAATGTGGCTTGAGACTCCCACATCTGCCGCATCTGTGGCAATAGGGGACAATCGTGGGTGTAATGACCGTAAACACTGCAACACGAACAAGGCTTGTTGGTACGAAGAGGCCTATCCGGCTTGGGCTGAGTTCCCTGTTGCTGGTTAGCAGTGTTAGAGTCAAAACCTTAAGGATTGGGTCCATGAGTACTAGGGGCAGATTGATTTGGATTGCCTCTCCGCCTCCTTTGAGAAGAAGGGGGATTAGTCGCACCCTGCTGTGCAAATACTTGCCTTGAAGGGGGCTGTAGGTGCTGCTGCTGGGGTTGAGGAGGCAAGGGAGGTGGAAGCGCATATGCTGGAGGAGCTGGCACACCAGGCTGCGGATAAGGGTAATGGTTAGGTTGGGAAACATTGAGGTAAGAAGGAGGTTGGGCAAAAGGAGGAGGCATGCCGTATCTTGGGTACATGCTACCGGGAGGGGGAAGAGTGCTAGAGGTTTTGGCCCTTCCGTGAGGGAGACCGTAGCCCATAGGAGGTTGAGCATACGGATGGGAAAGGGCTCCAACGATACCGTCGGCGGAATGAGATGCCCCCGGGGCGTTAGCGCCACCGGGCCTGGGGAGGTCAGGAAGGACGGTATAAACATAACCAGACTGGGCGTAGATCAAGTCATATTTCAAGGCTATTTGGAGGGCGGCTTCTTTGGTTTGAGGGAAATGGGAGGCGACATCTTTGCCGATGGGAGCTAGGAGAGAGCGAAGGAACCAGTCCATATAGATCCGATCTTCGAAGGGGGGAGCTCGACATAAGCTGCGTCTACGTCGCCATTCCTGAACATGGGTGGAAAGGCGGGTCGAAGATGTTTGCTTAAAGGAAGTCAAGAGCTCCGTACCGGTATCGTATTGGAGAGGGAGCTGGAAGTAAGATAAAAAGGCTTGGGCAATGGTCGCAAAGGTGGTATGGGAAGAGGTGGCTTGGTCGACATACCATTTAGAAGCTTCGCCGGTAAGCGTGCGTTGGAACAAACGAAGACGGATGGAGTCATCGGTAATGGAATTGGAGGAACACTACATGTGGAAAGATCAGACATGATTGGTTGGATCTTCTCCAACAAGGCCTTCGAACTTAGGGATGTCGGAGGGGAGCTTGGTTGGCATAGCAGGCCAACCAACATCGTGGCGGATAGGGTCATTGATCAACTGATTGAAATCAGGGAGGCTGAGGCCTGCAATGTACGGCAGAAAGGGTATGGCCGAGGTAGTTCCTGTGGCGGTTCCGCTAGTAGTGGTTCCGGCATTAGGGCCTGGAGCACCGCTAACGTTAGGCCCTGGACCAGACATAGTGAAGGTGACAGGGGGAGAACCAGGAGGAGAAGGAGAACCCAATGAATCAGAAGAGGAGTCGGAGTGCGGACTCGGAGGAGCACTGGCTCGACGACGGCGGGACGGAGCAGGTCGATCGACCGGAAACTGAGGGTGAAGGCCAAGAAGTCTCCGGGAAAGGCGCCTTGGGGGCGCAATGATGACGGGAAGAAGGAAACCAACAAGGGAAAAAAGGGACAGAATCAAGTGAGGTCAAGGGCAGAAAATGTGCAGTGACAATTGATTTTAGAGTCTTTGCCAGGCGGTGTTAACCAGGCACTTCTTCACTTAGGGTCAGTGTGTGGTGTGCGTTAATTTTAATTTTTAAAACCCTTTTCGTTTTGAGAGTAAGAAAAAAGAAAGAAAGTGTGCTGCGTAACTAAAAATAAATCTGCAGAGAACAGTATATAATGCTGAAATAACAGAAAATTAACAGCTACTATTGCATCTATCTAACCCAAGAAGGCGGGTCCCTCAAAACTAGTCTAAAAAAGGGGAAAAGATCTAGTCAAAACACACTGAAAAGAGGCCAATAGATCTAAGGTCGGGAGGGACAGGGATCTAAAGGATAAAGCTGCTGAAAAGAAGTGCAGATCACAGCCAAGAGATAGAGGCAAGGTGGTTGGAAAAAGGGAGGAAATTAGCAAAAAGCGGAAAGGACAGGGAGGAGGTCCTAAAGAGGGGTCCAAACAAAATGACAAGAGGTGATTTGAAAGGAAGAAAGGCTGATTTAAAGGGGTCTGAGGAGGAGGTTTCAGATCTGAAAAAGGGAAGGCTGAAACTCTGAAAAACAGACGGTTGAAACAACTAAAACTCTTCCACAAAAAGTGGAGGGTACTGAAGCCCTAGGGAGCTAGGTTCCCACTTAGATGAGTAAAAATAGATTAGAACTAGGTCAAAGCGGGCTGAGACAGAGGCTGGAAAACCCTGACAGAAGCTTCATCAAAACCCAGAAAAATTGCAGAAAAACCACTGAAAAATTGGCAGGTCGCAGGTTCTGACCTGTTTTCAGTGCAGGTCACAGAAAAGAGGCTGAAAAGTGCGACCAGGAGGTCCAGGTCGCAGTTTTTGGGCTGAAAAGTGCGACCTCCCATTCCGGTTGTCTCGGCGGCAGATTTTCGGAAAAGTTGTCGTCTCAGTTGCGGCTGATGTCGCTTACTTGGGAAATAGGGCCAGAAACACACAAAAGTTAAAAATTTTAATGTTTTAGGGTTTTATGTGAGAAAAATAACATAAAAATAGGAAAAATAAACAGCTGAAAAGAAACCCTAGGGTATGAAGTAGCTGGATATGCAGGAATATGAAAAACGACAGCGGTCGTAATTTAAAACCCGTGTGGAGTCGCCATTTGTTAGTATGAATCCTTTGTCGAAGTGTACGAAAAATGACCACTTTAGCTACTCATAACTAATAGCCCTAACAACAAAAGTGGCTGCCAATATCTTCAGATCTGCGGTTAGTTGAACAAGAAAAGAGCTGCAAAAACTAGATCTATGCATGGAAAGACATTAAGCAGTAAAAACAAGGGTTTGCTCCATATACCAATAGACAAGACAAGAAAAAAATTTGAAAGAATTTCTGTATTAATTGGGCACCTGGGAGGAAAACAAGAAGGCGTACCCAATTCTCCTTAGTGGGATGGGTTCTTGGAAGTCCTCAGCACTTCAGATCTAAGATGTCTCTCTCTTGTTGGTGTAGAAAACCCAATGCAAAGAATAGAGCTCAATGGGAGCTCACACAGCAAATGATGGAAAAATGTGACCAAGTGTATAGATCCAAAGTGATCTAATGTGCAACAAAAGGTGAAGAATGGTAGGAAAAACCCTCCTATTTATAACAAAATATTGGGTCATTCTAGATCTTGGTGCATGATTAAAATAATGTTAACAAAATCTAGATCCACCTTTTATGGAATATTTTATTATATTTGTTGGAGGGAAAAAGTATTTGACTTGGGTCAAATCCCTTTATTTGTTAATAATAAATAAATAAATGATTTATTTATCTTTTAAGGAAGTGGTTGAAGGATAATTAAATAAATAATGATTTATTTAATTATTTGTGGGTGATTTGGTCATATTTAACAAGGAATATTATCTAAATAAGATTTAAATAATTATTCCTAGAAAATAATAAGATAAATAAAGGTTTATCTAATTAATTTCTTTGTTTTTGGGTTAAATATGACTGGGAATAATAATTAAATTATGGTTTAATTAATTATTCCATGAGGAAAATCAAACAAATATAGGTTTGTTTAATATTTCCTTTTGGGGTTTCCTGTTTAGACCATAAACAACCTAATAAATGTGGTTTATTAAGTTATTTAACATAGTGAAGGCAATTTTACTTAGGGTAAAATTGGTCTTACATGGTGTACTTGGGTCCATCTAATGATAATAGGTTAGATGACCAAAAAATGGTGTAACACTAGTTATAGGCACGGGGTTGTTTGTTTGATTTTTTATGTTTGGTTGTTGGGAATCAGGAAAGGAAGGTCCAATATAAGACAAGGATGAGCAAAGGGGAAACTAGGCAAAGATAGATAACTCAGGGAACATCAAAGCCATTGGGCAATGGAGTCAAGAAAGGATTTACTTGTGTTCACTGTGCAAGCTTTTAGTTGGGCTAGTCATCTAGAGCATTTGGATCTTAAAGATGGTTGATGGAATGGAACATTAAGGACTGAAAATGAGTGAAGGGGAACCAACCAATTCTGTCTATAGATCAGGTCAGAGGTAATTTAACTCCAGACCTTCTTGGACAAAACCGAAGGCAAGAGAAGGGATCTTAGAAAGGCTTAATGAGATGGAAAGATCCTAGTGAGGCGGAGACAGGGTTCTAGACCTCTCAGTGTTCTCAAATCATCTAACTAAATCCTAACAAGAACATCTGAACATAAATTTCATTAATTCATACATCAGAGAGCAGGAAATGACATCCACTACACTGGTTAAATAAATTGAAATCAATATTCAGACACACACATAAGCATAAAACATAAAGGCTGGGAGAGCAGCAGCATAAGGTACCTATCAAGGGTAAGTCTTATGCCAAACTTCTGATGCGAGCCTGAAGAAACATAATGAAATGAAAGCAAGTCAATCACAAATACAGAGAAAGGAAAACATCACCAGCTTCTTTAGATCAGGATCCAAAGAAACATGCTTGTCATATCAAAAACAACACCAATCAGGTACATCATTGCCCACATCTTGAACATTTAGCCTGAATACATCAAATATCAGCCTGTCTTATAATATTACATAGAGAACTTGTCTCGAGAAGAAAATGCTTGCAATATACTGATATCTCATCAACCACCATTACAATAATTTCCCTCTATGCTTTATAGCAGATGGTGAACAAAAGTTCGACTGAGGTGGTAGGTGAACACTAAATGGAATATTAAACACAAAAATGAATGCAGGGCTGAAACCCATTCTGTTGGATTGCTGTGTATTTAATCTCTGTCACTTCCCTTGTGGAAGGTGATCTTCTTCAGGTATGATCTTGATGGATTTTGGTTGCCATACCCTTGGTGTTTTGAACAAAAACGAAATAAACTACTGAGAAGTTTGCCATATAAATGCTCTGGTGGTTTTGAACTGCTGTTAGGGTAGAAATTTGTTCAGGGACATTATGCATGATAAAATTTGTAGGGGCGCCCTGTACTTGATGAAGAAAAACATTCTGCTGATGAATGAACCCTGATGTTACCTTTTACTATGCACAAGACCTTCTGATTGATCCTCGGGGTCTTCAAACTGATGCTTTGCCTCTTTAAACTACAAATTTACGGCTCAAGATCTTCATTAGTGTGCCTTAATCTCTTTTCTTCGCACTGCAACACCTTACCGCTCCATTTTTGCTTCTGACAGGTTAGCTCAGGTTTTAATGGCGCCAGGAAATTTTAGAGTTTGGATTCTGCCTTTCTTTAATGCAAGTCCTGTCTTCACCTTCCCGGGTCGTTTTTTATATAAATTCTGCCGCTGAAGAAGATCTTCTTTGATCTCTCTGTCACTGTAACAGAGATCTTGCGTCACGACGACCATTGACTCTTGATAACCCTGCAAGAATGAAAATGATTAAGAAAACAATGCATGGGGTGGATGATGTGGATGTCTGTGTGGGTGATGGAGGAACTACGGAGGAATGGCGAGAAAGGCTATGAAATGTAAGAGAGCAGAGGTGGCGGAGGGTCAGCGAAACACAGGGAAAACATATGTGAAAACCTTTAAAAAAATTAACTTGGACGAATTTATACAAATGGGATGGCGGGGGTACGGTGTGACACGTGGAGGGAGTGACGTGGCGGAACAGGGACAGGGGAACAGTCAACGGCGGAAGATCGAATCTGGGCCGTTGATCACGGTGGAGATCAACGGCGGAGCACAACAGATAGCAAGCCAAAGGTATGGGGGCTATGAGTTAAGCAGTGCGCAGCTTCGAGGGACGATAGCCGTCGGATGGGGGCTGACAGATTGGACGGGTATTAGACATATCGCTCCGCGGCTTGGTCCGAAGGATAATGCGCGATGGGATGACAGTTTTTCCATCGTACAGGGGACACGCGGTGCACGATGAGTGGAATCGCTGGGCATTGGAGAAAAACCGCCTACCGCGCATAAGCGGTGCGGTGGAAATCGGCGGGTTTGACATAGTGCGCTGCGGGTTCCACTAGGCAGAATAGGCTACGGACTGTTGGATCATTGTGTATTTGTACGGCGATGGCCCTGCAAAGGTTTGAGCAGGGGGAAAACGTGAGCACCAAATATTTGATGTCTGCCGTTCGATCTACATGGATCGACGGTGGAGAAAGCACCCGATGAACTGTGTGGGACAAGCGATTTTGGGGTTTGCGCTTGGTCATAGCACTTGTCTACATGGAAGAGAAGGGTGCGGGCTCATCAGAAAATGGGCTATGCCTGATATAAGGTCCGAAATGGGATTTTAAGACATTTTCCAATGAAATTATGAATTAGGCCCATTTTTAAGGTGTTTTAAGGCTAGCCCAGGGCAATGGTAGGGAAATGAAGGATGAAAAGGCCAAACAAGTGGTAGAAATAGGATTTCAAGGGGACTTGAGGGAATTTCAGGGATGAACAAGGGAAATTGGGGAAAAAAGGTATTTTGACAGGAGGAGGGAAAAGGGGAGAAAGGGATAATTGCAGGGGTGCAGAGGGGAAAAGGCAAGCCTTTTAGGAATGGATAAGCAAATAGGATCTGCATTGGGCATAGCACTCAGAGACTTCAAGGAGTACGATTTTTCAGGGGAAAGGAATTCCTTGAAGGCTCCTCAATCATCTAGCCCCCAGCTTGCTTGTCAAGAATTTCATAGGGGGGCTAACAGTGGCTCCACATGGGGATGGCTTCTTCTTGAAGGAGGCAAGAAACCAGCAATGATCTTTGGAGTAGGCCAGTTGCCTGCTACTTGGCACATTCCTTTTCTTTGATTTTCAGCTGCCACCATATGTTAGAGACACAAATCAGCAAAAATATTTCTCCCATCAAAACTACCTACCCACACTACAATCCTAGCATTTTTTCTTCTTTAGGGTGCATTTGAGCTAGCAGACCCTTTACATTTTATTTTTAAAACAGAAAACAAACCTATTCTACTTCTATCCTTATTGCTCCATGAGACCAGGTTAAACAGTTTGCCTCATATGCTTCTCTACCTAATCTAATATCTGCTGGGATTAAACTGTCCAACAGATTTCTTATCCTACATTCTAAGACAGGAAATTGAAAAACAGCCAAGCCAGGATTAAACTGTCTGACTTGCTAGGGTGAAGACTTGTAGAAAAATGCAAAAAAAACTATGAAGGAATGAAATCTATAATTTGAAATATCCTTCTCTGTTTGTGACTCAAGTTTTGAGAATATTAGAGTCACCTCTTTTCTTTGATTTTAGCTCTGGTTTTGGGCATATTAGAGCTGATTCTTCTTTTCACTGCTGGTCCAGATTTTGAGTATATTAGGACCAGCTATTCTGCTCCTTTTGGCTCGGGTTTTGATCATGTTTGAGCCATTCTTTTGCATTTAAGAGGTTCATGTTTTGAGCGTGTCTGAACCTCTACCTTCTCTATTTTTTGGAGACATTTTCTCTATTTTCTTGAAAGTAAAACTGCAATGGTATGTACGATGGAAATGGAACTGGAAATGGAAAATTAGCAGAAATAGTGTTTGATCATCCTGCCATTGACAGGACCACAAAACAGCTCTATACCATCAAGTTCTTGTAATAAAAATGCATTAGGACCCACAGTGGCCTGGATGACAAATGGACCTTACCATAAGCTGTCAAACTTGCCATGTTTACCTCTGTCCTCTCTTCTTGAGTCCCACTTCAGAACCTTGTCACCAACTTTGAAATCTGAAACTTTGGCCTTTTTGTCAAATAGCCTCTTTATGTTGTCCTGAACTTTCACTGCTCTGTTGTAAACCTGATCCCTTGTTTGCTGTAGATGGATTGTTTCATTTATTCTCCTTATCATGCTGTCTTCCTCTGATTGGATCTCCTGGACCAGTTTGATCACTAGAACTCCAAGGCTTGTAGGGAATACTGCCTCAGTTCCATAAACCAGCTGGAATGGTGACATGCCTATAGATTTCTTTGTGGTGAGCCTGTCAGCCCACAAAGCATGTATCAAATTTTTATGCCATGACTTTTTGTTCTCTTCCAGCAGCTTCTTAATGATTGTGACCAGGCTTTTTTTTTATGATTCAGCCAAACCATTACCCTGGGGGTAACAGGCAGTTGAATGACCAAGCGTGATACAGTACCTGTGATATAACTCAACCATTTTCCTAGATCCGAAGGCAGCAGCATTGTCAGTGATTATTTTCCTTGAATAGCCAAACCAAGATAGGATGAAGTCTTATAGGAACCTAATGATGACAGAATCAGTATCCATTTAGTGAAATAATCAGTGGTTGTTAGGATCCACTTGTGTTGTCCAGAAGAGGCTGGGTGAATCTCCCCTATAAATTCTAGACCCCACTGCAGAAAGGGACCTTCAACAGTGATGGGTTGTAGGGGAAGGGGGAGGAGTTTTATTTTTCCTTCAAAGATTTGACATTTGTGGCAAGTGGTTATCATTTTATGGACATCATTAAATAGTGTAGGCAAATAATAACCAGCCCTGAGTATCTTATTTGCTGTGGTTTTCCAACTCAGGTGGCCTCCACATTCTCCAGCATGAAATTCATGTTTAACACTTTCAGCTTCAGGTTCAGACAAACATTTCAGCAATAGGCCATTTGGATTTTTCCAGTATAGATTCTCATTCAAAATGCAGTAATTTCTAGATTTGAGTTTCATGAATCTAGCCTTGGTTTTGGACAGTTCTGGAGGGGCGTTGAGGTTGGTGAGCGCGTAAAGGATATCAGTATACCAAGGGGAGTTTTGAAACTTCTCCTCAACAGTTGGATGGGGCAATCCTTTCTGCTCATCTAAGGCATTTTTCATATTAATGTCAAGGGCCTGCAAGTTTGATTCGGCCATTAACTGGGCCAGGCCTTGACCTTTGATCAGCTTGGTGGGTTTTATTTCAAGGTTGTATTCTAAGATTATAGCAATCCATTTTCCCCTTTTCCCATCGGGGTTCTGGGACAAGATATCTTTGACCACTATATTTGGTACATAAGCAATGGTGTGAGAATGCATAATGTACACCCTAAAGTCTTTTAAGGCCTTAATCAGGGCATAGGCCTTCTTTTCCATGATGTTGTACTTAAAGGGTGCATCTCTTAAGGCTTTACTGAAGAAAGCTATAGGCTGTTCATTACCTTCTGATTTTTTCTGCAGCAAGACTGCAGCCACGGTGTGTTGGGAGGAAAATGAAAAGATCAGAAAATATTTCGAAAAATCAGGGCTAATCAGCACAGGAGCCTGAGTGAGTGCAAGTTTTACAGATTCGAAAGATTGTTTGGCTCCTACAGTCCATTTAATTCCTGTACTTTTCTTTAGCATGTAAGTCATAGTCCTAAGGTGCCCCGCAAGGTTGGGAATGAATCTCCTAAGGAAATTGATCTTCCCAATGAAGGACTGTAACTCCTTGATGTTTCTTGGGTGTGTGATTTGGAGTATTCCCTCAACTCTCTGTGGGTCTATCCTAATCCCCTTCTCAGAAATAATGTGACCAAGAAGTTTACCTTCTTGCAGCCCAAACATAGTTTTCTTAGGATTTAAAGATAGACCATACCTTCTACATTTTTCAAAAACTTTCCTCATATGTTTGAGATGTTCTTCTTCAGTTTTGGAAAAGACAGTCAAGTCATCTAGATAGATGACTATGAAATGCCCTATCTCCTCTGAGAAAGCTATGTCCATCGCTCTCTGGAAGGTGGTGCCGGCATTCATCAATCCAAAGGGCATTTTCACATACATGAAGGTGCCCCATGGAGTGGTAAATGCTATTTTGAGTTGATCTTCTGGGAGTACCAGTATTTGGTTATATCCTGAAAAACCATCAAGCAGGGAGATTCTCTTAGAGTCCACTACCTTCTGTAAGATGTGTTCCATTCTAGGCAAGGGGTAGTTGTCTTTCAGCGAGGCTCTGTTGAGGTTTCTAAAGTCTATGCACAGTCTTATTTCCCCTGTTTTCTTCCTTACAGCCACTAGATTTGACACCCAATCAGAAAACCTCACAGGGACTATTATGCTTGCATCATACATCTTTTTAATCTCTTTCTCAACTGCAGGAAATTGTTTTGGATTGATCCTACGGAGTTTCTGTCTGAAAGCCTTCTGATTTTCCTTCAAAGGTATCTTGTGTTGTATGATATTGGTGTCATAGGCCTTTAAGTCTTCATAAATCCATGCAAACACATCAATGAATTTTTTAAACAACTCGATGTATCTCTTCTTCATGTTTGCAGGTATAGACTTAGCTAGTTTAATCATTCTAGGTTTGTCTTCAGTGCCTATGTTGCATTCTTCAACATCGGAGTCTGCATGTTCTATAGTGGGCCTTTTTTCTACATCGTCAAAGTAAAATAGGTCCTCTAAGGGTGCTAGGCCTTTGGGTATGTTCTTGTCTTTGGCCTGCAGCACTTCGATTTCTGCACTATTTACGTTTTCGCAGTTTAAGTTTGGATTTCCAGTTTTTCCAAAAAAAAAAAATATTTCTATATTACAAGGTGTTTCTTGTTTATCTGGGGGATCTTCACTTGGGCAGCTGTCATCAGATTTTGAGTCTGAATCAGAGAATTCAAACTCATTTCTGCCCACCAGAAAATCTTCAATCTGTTTGTCTCCTTCAAAGACCTGCCAATATTTTTTGTTGTCTGGCACTGCAGGTCTGAACTTGGTCTGAATGATGATTTGTTGGTCTAGGGGAGCCTTGGGGTATGAACTAGCCAGGAAAGCCAATCCATTTGCAATGACATTTTGGTTTCTAGGAACAAACACTAATTCATATTCCATGAAAGTTTTCAATATATCCATGGCATCATTCCTATATGCCCTTAATCGCGGATGTTTTGCTACATACTCACCATTCACTTGTTTTATCACTAACTCAGAATCTCCATGCACAGTTATCCTACGGGCCCCTAATTTTTTCAGCAGACTTAAGCCCAGGATAAGAGCCTCATACTCTGCAATATTATTTGTGCATTTTAAATGCATATTGACAGCGTGGCCCTCTGCATGATCATTTTCTGTGTTACGTAGCCACACCCCTGCTCCCGCAGTTTGCCTAGTACAGGACCCGTCGAAATTCATTTCCCACAGGGGTTCACCAGTATGTTGCATTGTGGGGTCTGTACTAGGTTGCAAGTCATCTTGTTCTTCACGTGGTGTATCGGTCTGTGGGGTGTGACTAATGGGCTGTCTGCATTGTGTTTCTGGTTCGTCCTGAGTTAGGCTTCCCCCGCATATTCTGCAGGTTTCACGGCTATTTTCTTCTTCGATTTCCTCTAAAGCGGCCATTATGCTTAGGTCTGTGCTTTCAGCCTCTATGCTTATACCCACGTTTTCAGATTCTGACTCCTCCAAGGATTCATCATTACAAAGGATGAAGGAGTCGATATCCGTATGTACAGAGTATAAAGGAGATTTTTCAGGCTTCTCGGGGCTACTGACTAGGAATTTCATCTGAGCTTCTCTATACAGTCTTCTTAGTTGGCCAAAGATAGGGACAGTGGCATATGAGCCGTCCATCTGCATTGTTCCTTGCAGCTTGGCTCCCCATGATCTTGATAACATCATGCCATACTTGGGTGGCACATCTTCCACCACCACATCCATGACGATACACTTAGCAGGAATCTGGGTCAAGCTCACACATAAGTCTTTGATTAGTCCAAGGCATTCCACTCTGCTAGATTCAAATGAGTATAAGTCTTTGTAGGGTCTGGTGATCTCTAGGCCTAACCTTTCCATCACTACCTTAGGCATTAGATTGTGTGATGCTCCAGATTCATGCATGGCATTATGAAGGATCTTGTCATGAATGTTGAGACTAACATAAAAAGGTGGAACCACCCCTTCCTGAAACTTTCCCTTAATTTTTGGACCAAACAAGAGAGCAGGTTGATCATCATTCAAATTCACAGTGTCATTATTTTCCCCCAAATTTAATGCTCTCAAAATTTGGTCTTTATATATATTCTAAGTGGCTAGCTCAGATAATGGTACAGAGATTTTGATTTTTGCAATCTCACTTTCCAGATTGAAAGTGGACTGGACCTTTATAGCGCTCAATTCCGTTTTATTTGCCACTGCCTTAGTGGCTGAATCAGTTTTTGATTTCTCACTATGTACAAGGTCAGGAATCGTTTTATCAGGGGCACTAACTGCAGTGCTAGTGCTGCTGGTTGGTTGGCTTTTTTTTTCAGTGTCTTGGTTGTCTTTTTCCTTGAGTTTACCAGAACTTTCAGATGTTGATTTGCTATTTTCAGCAGCCACTTTAGAAGATCTGTCAGGCCTTTTCTTGATGGTCACCTCAGGAGCTTTGGGTTTGGAAGTGTCTTGGCTCTTTTTGCTCCTAAGTTCATACTGTTCTCTAACCTGCATCATGGAATTTTCGAATCCTAATCTGTAATCCTCAGTTTCTAACCATTCCTCATCCTAGTATGATGGTGAGGGTTGATCTTCTCCTGAGTCACAGTTAAGGATTGAGTTTTATGTTTCAAACATGTTTATTTTATTCCCTTCAGACTCTTCTACGATCCCCTCATCTTCATCTAAAAAACTTTCTTGGAATGGGGGAATTACTTGTTGATATGAATTTCTCTATCTATTAGGAGTATTGTTGTTCCTTCTAAAGTTATGATTCTGATTTTGGTTCTAGTTTATGTTCTGATTGCTAACTGTGACAACCATTTTCTTCATCATCTGTTGTAGCTCTTCCAATTTTTTATACAACTTGTCATAGTTTGGATCGGAGGTGGAGGCTACATTGTCATCCCTATAGGTTACCCTCCTCTCAGACCTCAGTCTTGCTCTTTTCTCAATCAAATTTTCTTCTATGTTTACAGCCCCTTTATGCATATCTTCCAATGTGGTGTATTCTTTATCCCTAAGCTCATAGGCCATGTCAGCATCAAACCCATCAGGGTATTTTTCTAGGGCCATACCTTGTGGAGGTTTCATATGTGGAGGGAGAGCATTGTAAATGCTGTTAAATCTTGTTGTGTAATCATGGACACTCTCTCCTACATTCCTTTTGAGGCTCATGTATTCAGCTAGGAGTTGGCGAGGGTTTGCCCTAGTTTCCCATTTGTTTATGAAGGTCTGATATAATGCAGGGAGATCTTGGATACTGCCAGGAGGTAAGCCTTTAAACCATTTCTTTACATCACCCCCTAGGATTTGGGCAAAGATTCTCATTTTGATTGATTCATCGTCAATCTCCATGTAATCAAAGGAATCCTCCATTTTATCTACATGTTGCTGAGCTTTTATGGACTCTTTTGCAGTAAAGTGTGGGATTTTTTACTGATAATCATTGGGTAAGGGCAACATGGGCTGAGGTAAAAACAAAGGTGCATACCAAGCTACCATGATGATATTTTGATGAGGTAAAGGGTTAAATTGAGCAGCTGGTATATGGATAACAGGGATGTTAAGACCAACAGAAGTCTGTTTAGCAGATCTAGGGTGGGAAAGCCCCAAGTTTTGAATGAAGTGGATATCAGGTGGTGTAGATGGAGGGGTTCCTTCGTCCCTAGTGTGTTGACCACTATGAGATGGTGAACCGTGAAGCTCGAGGTCTGGCCATTCTAGATGACTGAATGACCTAGTTCTAGGTAATCTGTTAGGTGGGTCTAGGTCAGGGAGAAAATGTGATAGAGTTGTTAAGTCTTCTGGTGCAGAATTAGCTCTATGAATGTGACTGGAAATAGTTGGTCTTTTAGGTGTAGGAGCTCCCTTGAGGATACTCTCCGGATTGTCAACTATTTCGGGTGGATCAGGGTTGGGGTAAGCTCTCCTGTGAATGGTTCTGAAAGCTAGAATGTTTTTTCCTAGCCCAGAAGCTTGACCCTACTTGTCACTTCTGTTGTGGTTAATGTTGTTTCAAAGGCTGGTCTCCCAGTGGAGTCTAATGTGAAACCAAGTTAATCAGCAGGCCTACTGATCACCAGTGGAGTCTTTTCGTTTAGGAACAATGGAGTCGCCAGGTGGAAGGTTTAGGGTATGTCAAAAAGGGTTACACTGTCAACCACAATGCTCAAGCACTATCACCTCCCAAGAATAACCTCAACAACAAAAAACTCCAACCAGAGATTGACTGGAAGGGCATTTACCAGATATGTCACCTCCCAAGGAGGATGAGATCCAGAGGCTACCCGGACCTTTCCACGCTCTGTCTAAGAGTGTGATGGATACTCAACAATGGAGGTCGATTCAAGAAAGGAGTGACTTACTGTCAACCTGACCAGAGTTCTAAGTTTTCGAGTCTCTGAGAATGTTTAAGGTGAAATGCACTTAGAATTCCCCAGCGGAGTCGCCATTATGTTGGGGTTCCCATGTTTTGGCCAGGTTGACAGAGACCAAAAGATGAGACAACATAGAACCACTTTCAGACCTAAGGATCTAGCCCTCCCAGGTCCAGAGAGGGATCTCTCTATTATTGTCAGAGGTATTATGTCTTTAAGCTCGAATGTTATGATTTTAGGCTAGTTATAGGCAAAGGGTTGTTTGTTTGATTGTTTATGTTTGGTTGTTGGGAATCAGGAAAGGAAGGTCCAATATAAGACAAGGATGAGCAAAGGGGAAACTGGGCAAAGATAGATAACTCAGGGAACATCAAAGCCATTGGGCAATGGAGTCAAGAAAGGATTTACTTGTGTTCAATGTGCAAGCTTTCAGTTGGGCTAGTAATATAGAGCGTTTGGATCTTAAAGATGGTTTATGGAATGGAACATTAAGGACTAAAAATGAGTGAAGGGGAACCAACCAATTCTGTCTATAGATCAGGTCAGAGGTCATTTAACTCCGGACCTGCTTGGACAAAACCGGAGGCAAGACAAGGGATCTTAGAAAGGCTTAATGAGATGGAAAGATCCTAGTGAGGCAGAGACAGGGTTCTAGACCTCCCAATGTTCTCAACTCATTTAACTAAATCCTAACAAGAACATCTGAACATAAATTTCATTAATTCATACATCAGAGAGCAGGCAATGACATCCACTACACTGGTTAAATCAATTGAAATCAATATTCAGACGCACACATAAGCAGAAAACATAAAGGTTGGGAGAGCAGCAGCATAAGGTACCTATCAAGGGTAAGTCTTCTGCCAAAATTCTGATGCGAGCCTACAGAAACATAATGAAATGAAAGCAAGTCAATCACAAATACAGAGAAAGGAAAACATCACCATCTACTTTAGATCAGGATCCAAAGAAACATGCTTGTCATATCAAAAAAAAAACCAATCAGGTACATCATTGCCCACAACTTGAACATTCAGCCTGAATACATCAAATCTCAGCCTGTCTTACAATATTACACAGAGAACTTGTCTTAAGAGGAAAATTCTTGCAATCTACTGATATCTCATCAAGCACCATTACAATAATTTCCCTCTGTGCTTTATAGCAGATGGTGAACAGAAGGTCGACTGAGGTGGTAGGTGAACACTAAATGGAATATTAAACACAAAAATGAATGCAGGGCTGAAACCCATTCTGTTGGATTGCTGTGTATTTAATCTCTGTCACTTCCCTTGTGGAAGGTGATCTTCTCTAGGTATGATCTTGATGGATTTCAGCTGTCGTACCCTTGGTGTTTTGAACAAAAACAAAATAAACTACTGAGAAGTATTCCATATAAATGCTCTGGTGGTTTTGAACTGCTGTTAGGGTGGAAATTTATTCAGGGACATTATGCATTATAAAATTTGTATGGGCGCCCTGTACTTGATGAAGAAAAACATTCTGTTGATGAATGAACCCTGATGTTACCTTTTACTATGCACAGGACCTTCTGATCGATCCTCGGGGTCTTCAAACTGATGCTTTGCCTCTTTAAATTACAGATTTATGGCTCAAGATATTCATTAGCGTGCCTTAATCTCTTTTCTTCGCACTGCAACACCTTACCACTCCATTTTTGCTTCTAACGGGTTAGCTCAGGTTTTAATTGCGCCGGGAAATTTTAGAGTTTGGATTCTGCCTTTCTTTAATGCAAGTCCTGTCTTCACCTTCCCGGGTCGTTTTTTATATAAATTCTGCCACTGAAGAAGATCTTCTTTGATCTCTCTGTCACTGTAACAGAGATCTTGCGTCACAACGACCATTGACTCTTGATAACCCTGCAAGAACGAAAATGATTAAGAAAACAATGCATGGGGTGGATGATGTGGATGTCTGTGCGGGTGTTGGAGGAACTACGGAGGAATGGCGAGAAAGGATGTGAAATGGTAGAGAGCAGAGGTGGCAGAGGGCCAGCGAAAAATAGGGAAAACATACGTGAAAACCTTAAAAAAAATGAACTTGGACGAATTTATACAAATGGGATGGTGGGGGTACGGTGTGACACGTGGAGGGAGTGACATGGCGGAACGGGGACAGGGGAATAGTCAATAGCGGAGGAACAAATCTGGGCCATTTATCGCGGTGGAGATCAATGGCGGAGCGCAACAGACAGCAGGCCAAAGGTACGGGGGCTATGAGTTAAGCAGTGCGCAGCTTCAAGGGATGATAGCCGTCGGATGGGGGCTGACAGATCGGACGGGTATTACACATATCGCTCCGCGTCTTGGTCCAAAGGATAATGCACGATGGGATGATGGTTTTACCGTCGTACAGGGGACACGCGGCGCGCGATGAGTGGAATCGTTGGGCATTGGAGAAAAACCGCCTGCCGCGCATAAGCGGTGCGATGGAAACCGACGGGTTTGACATAGTGTGCTGCGGGGTCCACTGGGCAGAATAGGCTACGGACCGTTGGATCGCTGTGTATTTGGACGGCGATGGCCTAGCAAAGGTTTGAGCAGGGGGAAAACGCGAGCGCCAAAGATTTGATGTCCACCATTCGATCTACATGGATCGACGGTGGAGAAAACGCCCGATGAACTATGTGGGACAAGCGATTTTGGGGTTTGCGCTTGGTCATAGCGCTTGGCTACATGGAAGAGAAGGGGCGCGGGCTCATCAGAAAATGGGCTATGCCTGATATAAGGTCCGAAATGGGTTTTTTAAGACATTTTCCAATGAAATTATGTATTAGGCCCATTTTTAAGGTGTTTTAAGGCTAGCCCAGGGAAACGGTAGGGGAATGAAGGATGAAAAGGCCAAAAAAGTGGCAGCAATAGGATTTCAAGGGGACTTGAGGGGATTTCAAGGATGAACAAGGGAAATTGGGGAACAAAGGTATTTTGACAGGAGGAGGGAAAAGGGGAGAAAGGGATAATTGCAGGGGTGCAGAGGGGAAAAAGTAAGCCTTTTAGGAATGGATCAGCAAATAGGATCTGCATTGGGCATAACACTCAGAGACTTCAAGGAGGACGATTTTTCAGGGGAAAGGCATTCCTTGAAGGCTCCACAATCATCTAGCCCCCAGCTTGCTTGTCAAGAATTTCATAGGGGGGCTAACAGAACCTTTCCCATCATATAAAACTCAGTTAGTGGAGCAACCTCAATCCTCCACCCAATTTGGCTCACAGGTTGTCATGATTAAAGTTCTTGCATTCATCTCTATTGCTACCCGATCAAAAGATTATACTGAACCACATCAGGTAGCTTGGAAGGAAATCATTGATGGTCCTCTCCCCTGTCTGCTTCTGGCCCTCTTCATATCGAAAGGCCTAGTACTAAGCCCATTCTACGAACACCTTCTAAATATTTACTTTGAAAGTCTTCCTACAACCCAAACGCTTGTGCCACTCAACATTACAATATTGTTGAGGATTTGGCTTAGGCACCATTTTCTATTTCTGCATTGGAAGTAAATCAGAGTTGTCTGTCGCAATAGAAGGCTTTGTTATCTTCCATCGGAGGGATTGATCCCATCGATTCTACCCTTATCACTTTCGATTTGGAAAATTTTGTCTCGGGTCTCCCTCACCAGCTTGCACTGATCATTCTGTTGGGGTTCCCATGTTTTGGCCAGATTGGTAAGACCAAAAGATGAGACAACATCAGAACCACTTTCGGACCTCAGGATCTAGCCCTCTTGGGTCGAGAGAGGGATCTCTCTATACAATCAAAGGTTTTATGTCTTTGAAGCTCAAAATTTAAGATGTTAGGCTAGTTATAAGGCTCGGGGTTTGTTTGTTTGATTGTATTTTTGGTTGCTGGGAATCAGGAAAGAAAGGTTCAATATGAGACATGGATGAGCAAAGAGGATTTTAGGAAAAGGAGAGATACTCCAGGGAACATTCAAGACCATTGGGCAATGGGGTCAGGAGAGGGTTTACTTGCTAATCAATATGTTGGCTTTCAGTTGGGCTAGTCATCTAAAGCATTGGATCTTAAAGATGATTGTGTGATGTGAAATGGTAAGAGAGAAAAGTGAAAGCAAGGAAACCTCCAAGGTGACCTTCAGAGATTAGATCTAGGGACAGGACATTCCATTGGACACCTGTGATCTGAAAACCAAAGGCTAACTCTTCAGACAAGAAACATTAAAGGTTTAGAACACAAAGTTAAAGACCTGAGATCAGAGAGAGACTTTGAACTCTCAATGCTTCGGCCTCTAGCTTGAGGGATATTAGAAAGTTTCAATTAATTGAAAAGGATCCTAGTGATTTACAGACAGAGTTCTAGACCTCCCAGTGTTCCCAATTCATTTAACTAAATCCTAACAAGAACATCTAAGAACAAATTCATTAATTCATACATCAGCTAGCAGACAATGACATCAACTACACTGGTTAAATTAACTGAAATCAACCCTTAGATAACACATTTAGTAGAAAAAATTGAAGGCAAGGAGAGAAGAAACATAGGGTACCTAACAAGGGTAAATCCTATGCCAAATTTTTTATGCAAGCCAGTAGAAATGAAAGAAATGAACTGCAAGTTAAAAACAGACACAGAGATAGAAAAACATCACCGCTGCTTTAGATCATGATCCAAAGAAATGTGCTTGTCATATTAAAGAGAAATACCAGTCAAGTACAACATACCAATAGCTGGATATTCAGTCTGAAAATATCTTCCTCGGCCTATCTTACAACTTTACACAGAGACTATGTCTCAAAAGAAACAGCTTGCAACTCTCTGATAACTGATCAAAAACCTTTACAACGAGTTTCTTCATGAGTTTTATAGCTGAAAGAGGAGCAGAGGAGGTAGGTGGAAACCTAAATGAAGCAGTAAAACTCAGAAAAGAAAGAGGGTCGAGGCCCCATTCTATTTTAAATCCTGGGCATTTATCTCTGGTACTTTTTGGATGGAAGAGTGATCTTCGTCAAACTTCCATTTACTCCAGGTATGTCTCTGATGTACTCTGGATGAAGTACCCTGTATTACATTGGTGAATGAAAAAAAAGGTAAATAAATGATAGTGAAGTCCGCCATACTGCATAACAAATTCTCTGGTAGCTTAGGACTGCTCTCAGGGTGGAAATTTCATCAGAAACACAGTAAATAATGGAAACAATATGGGTGCTTTGTCCTTTCATGTGCATGATTCTGGTCATGCTGGACACCTAACATATCATGTTTTTTGTGCATTGGACCTTATGATCGATCCATGATGTCTTTGATCTGGTACTCTGCCTTCAAATCATTGGATTAGGCTCAAAATCTTCAATGACAGGCCTTAAACACTCTTTTTTCCCACTGATACTCTTTGCCGCTTCCACTTTTTCCTCTGACTGCGAAATATGTGCTTTAATGGCTCTGGGGAAGATTTTTCAGAGTTTAAACTTTGTTCTTTTAATGTGATCTCTGTCATATGTCTTCTCGGACCCTTCTTCATGAGTTTGGCTCTTAAAAATGGTCCTTTCCTATTTCTCTGTAACTGTACAGAGAATTTGAATCATGGTAGTTTTCCACTGCTCGTAGCCTGCAAAAACACGCAACTCTGTTATGAAATCCATGCATAGGGAGGATGGCTACGGAGGGCGGGGGGAATGATAGCGTAATGGTGGTAAGAGCGGTGGTTTTAGATGGAACAATGTTGAATCAATGTAGCGATATGGTGTTAACTGCGACTAATAGGTCTTTGGTGGAGAAATGGTCGTGGGCCGTTCGATCATGGTCTAGTGGAAGAGATCGACGGTGGAGATTAAATAGCGGGATGGTTTATGAATTTGGGAAGAATTCATAGAAATTAATGCGAAACATTAAACTTTAATGCAAATTACTAGAGTTTGGACATAGGCAGAAATGCAAAGAAATGAACGAAAATGCAATGAAAACAATCGTGTGTGGTGGGACCCGGCATGGGTGGAGGGCGATTCATTTAGGATGATCCAATCGGAGGGGAGGAATGGGAGGGTTAACTGTCCGATTGAACGATGGTGCGATTGGTTTATGTCCAGTGGATCTTGGACTAACGGACAGTCGAGATTGGATTGGGAAAATCGCAATCGCAAAGGGCGGAAGGTGACAGCAATTGAAAAATGCGCTTGCGATTGGAGCGGGAGTGCGATTAGCGCCGAGCTGTCCGATATAAGTGATAGATCAATGGTGGAGATTGAATCAACGGGGAATATAAAGAAGAGACAGGAGGGGAGCGGAACAAATCTGGACCGTTGGATCTTGGAATGGATGGACGGCTGTGATTTGATCGGGGAATCACAATAGGGGGGAAACAAGGAGTGGCACGGTGAAAGTTCCGATTGCGATCGGAAGCGGGAGTGCGATTAGCACCGGGCCATCCGATCTAAGTGATAGATCAATGGTGGAGATCACGGCGGAGGCCTTATAGACCAAAACTCAATTGCAACGGAGTTTTTCGTTTTAAAAAAAGTTGCACTCGCCCGAAAGTTACGATTGCGATTAGCATTTTGAGTCTCTGTGCCTGGTTCTGGCACTGGGTTACGTGGGGAAGTGGTTTTAAAGGGCTGGAGGAAAAGGGGCTAGGCCCTATATAAGTTAAAAAGTGGGTTTTTTCCCATTTTTAGTGCATTTTGAGGCCGAGAAAAAGGGTAACGATAGAGGGAGAAAAGGGGAAATAGACCAAACAAGGGGTGAATGTAGGATTTAAAGGGGATTTCGGGAGGATTTAGAGGGTACAAGGGGAACTTTGACAAAGGGAAAAATGGTTAAAATGGGATATTCTACAGGGATACAAGGGAAAATAAAGGCCTTTTGGAGCACAATTTTCATCATCGGTAAGGCTTATTTATTCAAGAACAGCAGAGGGAAACAATCAAAGGGCAGGGAACATGAAGAGGCTTCAAGGATGATATGTTTTCAAGAGAAATGCATTCCTTGAAGGCTCATAAAACAAATTAGCCCCTTGCTTTCTTGTCAAGGAATTTATAGGGGCTAACAGCATTCAAGTTGGGATTAATGGAAATAATATTCACTGAGTAGTCGTGGATGAGGGTGCATCTACCTATGTCATGTCTTCTGCTTGCTGGAAAGCCATCGGTTCTCCAACCCTCAATTCATCTCCAAATTCTTTAGAGGCTTTTGATGGAAGATAATCTCACCCTCTTGGTGTTCTTGTTACTTTACCCATTATGTTAGAAGGGAAAACGGTTAACGTCTAGGTTGAAGTCATTGACGCCAAGCTCAATTACAATCTTCTCCTTGATCGTTAATGCATGGGATCCACGCCACCGATGCCTTTTCCACTCTTCTGTTCTTTTTGATTTCTGTGATCGAAGGAAAGATCATCACTACTTCCATCACTTGACCTTTTCACTTCCTAATATTCCTGGGAACAATGTCCCATATGTATATCATATTCCTGTATTAACTTATGAGAGCATAGAATAGGTCTTTCCAAAGATCCTACCCCATGGTGCTGGGATTGAGCAAACTGCTTCCACGACATAAACTGGCCTAGTGGCCTCCATGATACTAGCAACAAACAGACAAACAAAAACTATTTTCTCTAGATAATATTCGATTCAGAATTAGCTAAACAGAGGTTTTGAAGACCCACCTATAGTCCAGCGCTATTTGTAATGATCTTCTTTCTAGTTGCTTGGAAGAGTCGTCTTCAAAGATCGGCAATCACAAACATGGAAAAAATCAATAGCACCTCCATAGTATAAACTAATTCACGAATCATATATCTATCAAGATAATCAAGGAATTCAAGAAACAAGCTAATTAATTAATTAACTCATTGATAAAACATGATAAAAAAGCTACTTAATTAAAGAACTCATTGAGAAAACACGATCCATTCGTATTATCTTTGATGAAGAAAGAGCCTTACAACCGTGTTTGCCTTGATGTCGTACATGTCTTTCTGGGGTCCGGAACAGGTGTTTCCTCTACTCTGACAAGCTTTGCACTCTCTCAGCTAAAATTCACATGGGTGTGTAATAAATCCCACATAATGATCAGTTAAGAGACTCTAAGTTTCTACAACATTTCTCCTCAAAAATTCTCAAAGTCTAACTTCCCTTTGAGGATGCACTATGGCTTCAATTTATAGGAAAGAGAAGAGGTTGCAGCTCCACATAAGAGGGGATAGAATCCTCTTTTGAAGGGATTGTGCTCCATAAACCAAGGGGTAGGCTCCCATAATGGAGGAATGAATGTACATGATAGGAGCGAACCTTCGACCAGATAATTACTTCCAGAAGCTTCCAGATTTGACTGTTGGGCTTCTAAATGTTACTTTATGCCTTCATTTTACCTTTTACAGGGGTCTGCACCTTTAATGAAGAAAACCTGTGTTTAGCTCCGCATGATTTAGAAAAAATATGTGTGGCACCGCAGGCAATGTTAAGAGAATGTGCATTACAAGTGTTTTTAAGACTTTTATGAGCTTTTATCTCAATTTCAAGGCTTGATTTTAGGAACTTTGATGCTGTACACTTCTAAGGGAGTAATATATGAGTAATGATGAACCCATATAGACACTAAAACATGATGGTGACAAATTTCAGTGTAACATATTGCCCCCTAAAGCGCGAAGTCTAAGATAATTCGAAGAGTGAAGTGCTTTATCATTTCAAGGATTAGCCGATGGACAATTCCAAAATTGAATCAGAAAAATTCAACGTAAAACATATATATATATATATATATATATATATATATATATATATATATATATATATATATATATATATATATATCATCACTAAGGTAGGCATTCTCATACTCAGATCAAAAAATAACTAAACTTATTTTGATACAGAAATGATTTTAATATTACATCAATAGTGTAGACACAGCATGGACACAACCATCTGTAATGAATAGTCTACTATATAATGAATAATAAAAATCCTTGGAGCCTTGATGGTGGAAACTATATCCAGGGTCTTGATTTCTACTTCCTGAACTAGTACGATTCTATCCATGCGATTAAATGTGTCGAAGTCGAACATGGTAGAACACACTTGATTACCAGTCAATGATGTGAACTGTTAACAAGTGTAAGAGAAACCACCAATAATTAAAAATGGCTCTCAAATTAATCAGTAAAATCCATGAAATGTGAATAAGTGATCTGAAGTTGAACATTTCACAGAATCGTTCGATCGAAGGTCAATGATGCAACCTGTCATCGAAGGCGAGAAACCTGCCATTAAGGCATGCAAATTCCAAGGTACTGACGGATTCTAGATCAACATCCTAGATGATGAGCTGTCGTCGATAGAAAGTGTTTCGTCATAAGCAAGCTCATGACATGAAACCATAGATCAAGTTTTGAAGAAATTTTTTGCAAGGACTGACTCAGGGATGGTCAACACGAATGGAGACAAATGTTTGCAGATTAATGGTTTGTTTGACTGTCCTCTTGAACACATAACAACACTGCAGATGATTTGGTAACAATTTCCCTAAGATAATACCTATAAATAGGCTGAAGACCTTCAATGTGGTTTTATTAAATGATAGGAAAAGGATTTTCCCAACCTAGGTAGAAATGTGACGAAAAAATGTCATGTTCAAGAGTGGTATACTACTTTTAAAATGTCATGTTCGTTGGACTCATCAGAATTGGTCTTCATTATGGGTGTTGTTCTAGACCTGAAACGTAGACGTAAAAATGCTCACTTTGGAGATTCCGAACTCATCAACACAAAACTCACACCACAGAAATCTGATACCTCTTTATTTTTGACAAGCTTGAGGAGGATAACATTTGCTTGTTTATAAGCTCATCCTTCTTATGAGTCCAACTTAGTTTAAAATCAAACCCTAAGAAGGAGTGTTCCGTTCCTATTTGTAATCGACAGGTCATTTACTGTTAAATTTTAACGAGTCCAGTATAGGAGAAACTCGATGTTTTTCATTTTTAAGGAGTTAGAAGAAAAAACTTAAGAAAAATCCATGGGTGTACTTTTTCGTAATTTTAGTGTCTCAAGCTCGAAAAAGGATAAAATAATGTGGGAGAGAACTCTATTGACCATGATTAGTCAACGTATACATTTTTTGTAAATAGTCCATTTCAGTCTGGAAAAGGGGTAAACTTATACTGAAGGGACGACTGTTCATTTCCTTTAACGAGTTCAAATAGTCAAGTACTCGACAATATTTTCATTTTTAGAGAGTCTGAAAAGGGATAAAAAGAGGAATCCATGGTTTCGTTTTTTCGTAAATTTTTAAGAGCCCGAAAAAGTGATAAAAGTTTACTCTTCGTAAAAAATGACCATTTCACCCGAAAAAATCCGGTATTCTGCACAAAAACTCAAAAAATTAAATGTACCTGCTTTTAATAAAATAAAATTATTTTGAAAAACCATCTCTTTAAAGTGAAAAATAAACAAAATTAAATTCATTTATTCGAAAAAACTTATAGAAAGGAGTTTTCCAAAATCATTTTTACCATTTGAGTTTAGAGTGAAAGTTTGAAAGCTTTTGGAAAAAAACGCTCCAGAGAAGATTCTGGACAAATGACCGTTCAAATCGAAAAACGTCTGCTCTAGGTAATCCACATTCTCTTTTCCTTACTTTTCATCCATTCATTTCCTTAATTTAGGGTTTAAAATTCATTTTTGGGGAAGAAATAGGTTCAAAATTTCACTCACGGGGGTCCGCAGGTAAGACACACAGTACCTGCGGACCCCGACATTTTCTTACAAAGAAAAATGTCGTGGTCGCGCACTTTTAGTATAGAGCCCATGCGTAGCTACGCACTGTCTCTGAACAAAAAATGCCGACGCGCCGTGAAGAATATAAAAACACATTTTCTCTCCAAATTACCTAAAAAATTCTTTTTAAAATGATTCTAAACTTTCATTTTGTTCATTGTAGGATATTTACAATGCTTATATGGCGGGAACGTGAACACGAGGAGGTGGATGAAGCTGCAATGATTCATCCACCTACATTACAAGTTTTGAGAGCATGCAGTTTACTTAAATTATGGGCTATTCAGGGCATGAGAGCCCAAGTAGACTTACTCACTTGGTTGGTAAACAAGTGGGATGTATAGGACCAGTGCTTTGTGATTGGAGGAAACTGGATCGAAATCGAGCTGGAGGACATATAATTTCTGACTAGTTTGTCTAAAAGAGGCAAACCAATATCTCTATTTGGGGCTAGGCCAGGTGGTCAATCTGTCTCTAGCCTGCAACTATAGTTTTGCAATGATGAGGCCGATACTAAAGACAAACGGATGATATGAAAACCATCATCCATCCTGAGTTGAAATTAGTTGCATTTACCATAACCAGGTTATGTGGAAATGCAGCTTTACACGTTGCTACTGGATCTCAAATGCAGATTGCAATGGACTGTTTCCGAGGCACCATCTTCAATTGATGCGAGGCAATGTTGGCGAATATCAAAGGCCAACTAACTAGGGAAACGAAATGGAAGTTGAATAAATTTAGATATGGATCAATTGTGGTTACTTTTTCTTTAGAGAGGATTCCTCTAATGGCCCTGCAACATATTCGAGTTGATCATGGTAGAGTCCGAGAGCCTTGGATGGTCCGATGGGTTGCATTGATGGCCCATCACAGTGAGGGTACATAGATTGTTCGATTTCCCCCGGCCTACTTCCGTTGGTTAGAGAACCAACTCTTCATGATAGAAGACTTCCCTTATGCTGGGATGGATTACCGCGGTGATCAGGATATGTCACCTCGTCTGGGAGCTCAGTGGGATAACTCAGGTAAGAACCAGTTTTGACATGTTCTAAATTCTAATTTTTATTTTGTTTTTTAAATCATCCACAACTGATAAAAAAGATCTCAAATGCAGATGTGGGTCCATGTCAACCAGTCACTCTCCACCCCTTCGATAGGAGGAAAAGGGATGCAGCTGCAGCACCACCACCACCACAAGATCAGACATCAGAGATCCTTACTGATTTGGAACACCATCTAGAGTGACTGACTATGGACATTCCAGAGACTACCATAGACAACATTCCACTTCGCTTGCAGAGATATGTCATTGGGGTTCCTGGACCATTCAGGAGATTCCTGAACAGGGTGGCACAGGCTGTAGTATATTATCATGATCATTACCATGGATAGTGGATGATCGACTGTATAGACTCATATAATTTTTTGTATCACTTTTTTCCCGATCATAAGGCATTTTGAACCTATGATCGAGGACGATGTATTATTTTTTTGAAACACTACTCTATGCTATGATATACTACTATTTCCAATTTCCTGTCCAGCATGTTATCGAATGTTATTTTGATTTACAGATTTCATTATCACAAATTTCTATTTATAACACTAGAAGCTATTGCATCTGCTAATGTCTTTAAATTTCTTGGAATGTGTTGATACTCAATATAATCAAATTCTCGTTCCAAGAGACGAATTTTCAAAAATAATATTAACAACACCGGGTTTTTAATTGCACACACTTGATTTAATTGTAATACAATGAGTTCAGAATCTAACCTAACGATCAAACTTCGAATTCCAAATGAAATGGACTCAGACAATAACTCAATAGCTGCACTATATTTTGCAATATTATTCATCATTTGACCTAGGCTTACCCCATGCATAGATACTAACTCATCAGTGGGTGAATAAATAACCGAGGCTACGGAATAAATGTTCCATGTACTAGGACAAGCACCATTAGCAAAACCAATGTATTTTTGAAAAGACGTCGACATCTGCAATATCAAGAGTAATCCAGATAAGCAGGAATAGTAGTAAAAGGCACACATTTGTAATCTACAAAACACCAACTAGAAAATAACTAATATACAGGAAATATCTCCACACAAGAATCAAGCATAATATCTCTTTAGATAAAGCCCATTTTTGGGTTTGCCTAAAGAGACCTCGTCAAAATCAATCAATTCATAGGCCTCTCTTGCAAGATGTCACTTGAAAATATAAGGACCATGCCACATGGGTTCAAATTTCCAAGCCCCAAGCTTATCGTTAGCTTGATCATATACCAAAACTAGGTTTCCTTCTGAAAAAATATGAGGCATAACACTTCTATCATACTGAACTTTCATTTGTTTCGCATGAGTCTTGGTAGCTAATGTAGCGGTGTGCCAATTCTCATCTAATTGAGCTAAGTACAAAAAGAATTTTTCCTCCTCAGAGGTAGCTGGTAGTAACTCTATGGCTAGTTGGAGTGACGGTATCTCGCATTCAATCGGTAATAACGCTTCTAAACCGTAAACTAGTTGAAAAGGGGTAAAACCTGTTGATGTTTTTATTGAGGTCCAATATGCCCAAAGTGCTGAAGAAAGCATGGTATGCCAATTCGATTTATGAATTCCAATGATTCGTTTAATCATGGTGAATAAAAATTTATTGATAGCTTCAACTAGACCATTGGCCTACGGGTAATATGGTGTAGAAATTTCATGACGCAGGCCAAGTTGATCAGTCAGTTCGGTCATCATGATGTTTCGAAAATGGCTCCCATGATCAGTAATTATCGCTTGGGGTACACCTAAATGAGAAATCACATGATTGAACATGAAAGTAGCTGCCGTTTTTCCATCTGCCGCAAATGTAGGCATCGCCTCGGCCCACTTGGTAAAATAGTCTACTGCGAGAATAATATACCCATGCCCCCTGGCCGAGTGAGGGTTACATGTAATGAAGTCAATGCCCCATTTTATAAAAGGACTGAAAAAAATTATACGGTGAAGAGGAGCAGGTGGTGCACACATCTTTCGATTGAATATTTGACAATTATGGCATTGGCAAATTGCATAAATACAATCTTTAAATAAGGACGGCCAAAAATAACCAGCACGAAATATATTTTGGGATGTGGAATACACAGACATATGACTGCCACATGCTCCAAAGTGACAGTAATTTAAAACCTTTTCGGCTTCTTCATGGGTGAGACAACGTTGAAAAACAAAGTCCGCACCACGACGGTATAGTGTGTCGCCAACAATATGATATTGTTGAGACTGGAAACGGATTTTACGTCATTGTAACCATCAAATTTCGGGCCAAAAATATTGGGTCTGAAGATAAACGATGATATCTCCATACCAAGGATCAATGGTACTAATAAGAAACAAGGATTCGTCCGCGATTGGTTGTTCCACCACAGGTTCTGTATCAGTACATGGGAAGTCACACATAAGTTCAGCAAATATCAATGATTTCTTTGATTTGGATTTTTCAAATTCCAAGTCAAACTCCTATAGGATAACAATCCATTTGGAGTATTTTCCCCCTAGCAATTGTTTGGTCAAAATATACATCATAGGGTTACAATCAGAAATCATTGTTGTTTTGCGTAAAAGTATGTAATTACGAAAATGTTGGACAACTTGAACAACTGCCAAGGCCAATTTCTCCACATGTGAATATTTGATTTTAGTCGGATGAAAATTGTGACTAAGATAGTAAATCACATGTTCACCATGGAATTTATCTTCCTGAACTAGAACCATTCCTATCATGGAATCGGAAGCGGCGAGGTATAAAAATTAATGTTGGTTGTAATTGGGAGGATGCAGTAACAGTGCATGGGTCAACGCATATTTAAGAGCATTAAAATATCGATTAGTGATCTCGTCCCAAAAGAAAGGAGTATTCGGTTTCAACAACCTGGTAAAACCTTTCATTAACTCGGCGTAGTTGGGAATGAATCGACGTAAAAAGTTTGCTTTCCCTTGCAAACTTTGGAGTTGGCGAAGAGTAGAAGGAGGAGGTAACTTGATGATAGCCTCAACCTTCAATGGATCGACACGAATGCCTGCCTTTGAGACAATAAATACCAGAAATCGTCCAGATTGTACACAAAAACACATTTGTGAGGATCCAGACGAATCTTATAATGCCTACATTGTATAAAAATGGCTCGTAAATGAGTGATATGATCTGCTCTACGCGAGGAATGAGAAGGAAAATCATCGAGGTAGGGTTGCAAAATGTGTTTAATGTCGTGAAATTCATAAGACATTTCCCTTTGAAAAGTGGTGCCAGCATTCTTAAGTCCAAAAGGTAATTTGCGATAAGAAAAAGTCCCCCTTAGACAAATGAAAGTTGTTTTAGGTTGATCCGGAGGGAGTATGTTGATTTGATTGTAGCTAGAAAATCCATCCATGAACGAAAACATTTCACTTCCAGCACAATCGTCAATAATTTGATCAATATAAGGGGTTGGATAATTGTCTTTTGGACAAGCTCGATTTATATCCCTATAATAGATACATACTCATATTTTTCCTTGTTCTTTATTGACAAGAATGATATTAGATACCCAATCCATTAACGGAATCAGATAAATAAAACCTACACGAAGTAATTTTTGAACTTCTTCTTTAACAGTGGCAGATTTTAGCGGATGTATCTGACGTAATCTTTGTCTGATGAGTTTAGCATTCGGGTATGTCTTAATTTTATGAACAAAAATCGACGGATCGATTCCTGTCATTTCTTCATATGACCAGGCAAAAATGTCGTGGAATTACCGAAATAGGGCTTTATATGCTTGGATTTCATCATTCGTACAAGAAGCACCTATATGAATGTTTTCAACAATTCTGGGTTTTACTGAAATGTTAATGGGAACCATTGTAGAAATTTATTCTAAATTAAATTCAAAATTGGAAGATGAGAGAGGATTCTAAGGTTCTTTGACGTAATCAGTATTAAAAATGAAGGAAAATTCATTCTCAAAATGATTGAGATCAGGTAAAAATGAAGACCTATGATGTAGATCTTCCCATGGTAATTCATCGATAGACAAGAATTCATGAATACGTTCATCAGTATTGAATATTTGCTGACCAAGATCTGGAATTGATGTCAAAGCTGAGCTCGATATTGAAAGTCACTCCTCATTGATCACATTCATTAGATCAGATTCAGTTGAAGGAGTATTAGAAAATGACTGCACTGCCTAATATGCTAACTCAAAAGGACTCAAAGGCATTGTGCCGTCGAAAGAATCTAGTTCTTATTCTAAAGGTATTATCCAAGGATCATCAAAGGAAATAGTACTTGATGTAATCATATTGATATTAGCAATAGGAGGCTATATGTTGGGAGTAGGCAAGGAAAAATTTCCCAGTAAAGCAGAATTTTTAATTAACCCTACCCCAACATCCTTATAAGGGATAGTGGATTTTTTGATATGTTGGATGCTATTAGTAGAGGCTGGGTCGGATGAATAATATGAGAGCTGATCTATTTTAACGATATTTCCTTTATGTGGAAACATGATGAGACGAAATACCGATTATACAAAAATAGTCATGGCATAAGACCAACTGCAACCCAGGAGAATGTTGTAATCCGGAGGGGCATCAACCACTTCCACATCTAGATTTACTGTTTTTCCTTTGACCTCTATAGGTAGATTCTTTAAAATACCAAACAGATGGAAACCTCTTCCATCAAAAGCTTTGAGGATAGTTGGCGATTGGTTAATTTTCGAAGAACCAAGTGATTTCCAACATTTTAATGACATAATACACATAGAAGCCCCTTCATCAACAACAATACGAAAGCAACGTTTGTTTTTTACTATTAGCGGAATTTGAAAAGCCATTTGATGGGGTAGGCGGGGTGTAAAATTATCTAAATCGAATATCATTAGGTTCTAATCCTGGAGGTCTACGGCTCCTATGGCTGACAATAGTAATTTTCTTTGGGCTGGACATGATTGGAGCACTTCCAAAGCCGACATTGCTGAAGGGGAAATTTCCAAGTATTCAACAATATTGTAATTCTGAGCAGCTCTCGCATGTGGATTGAAAGATAATTTACGAAGTACACCTTTAGTAGGCGGTTTGAATATTAAGTTGGGATTTTTTTTCTCGATCTGGAGTGGATCAGAAACTGGGATAGATGTAGTGGATGCTGAATTAGAACTTTCTGCTTCTTTTCCTCCAACAGGATTTTTACTACCGTAATCTTGTGATCGCGTCACAACCATTAAGATATATTCTAGCCTATTTGAGGAAGATCCAATCATGTTACTATCTTGAGCAAGAAAGGGATCCTTCAAGATAGCAGGTATGGGAAAACCCTTAACGAATTTTGATACCTCGGCTCTATGAAAGAACTCTTTTGTAAAATGATCCTCATCATAGATATTACAAGGATAATGAGGTTTTCATTTATCATCAGTTGGTTCAGTTTTATCATTTTTATATTTTGAAGATTTTTTGTTTTTATTCTTACCTTTCTTCTTACCACCAATTTTAGGTTTGGCTGTAGACGATTCTACAACATGAATATTGGCGGAAGTTTCAACGGAAGAATATCCTTTTGGTGAATCGGGTAAAGTGATAATAGGAGAAGTTATCTTGGAAGATTTCTTCTTACTCTTATTAGTACTAACAGAACCAATTACACCATCAGCGGCATGAGAGCCAGAAGGAGTTGTAGTTAATTGACCAGGTCTTGGTAAATCGGGGATTTTGTCATACAGAGTACCTGACTGTGTATATACAAGGTCAAGGTACTGAGCCTTAGAAATGAATTTCTCTTCTGTAACAATGCCTCCTTTGGCCACATCTTCAGTAATCTTGGGAAATAATGATTTGATAAACGATTCAGCCAAAATTTGACCTGGAATAAATACTTTCACTAAATACCTCCTAAGTCTCCATTCATGAATGTGATCAGATATGTATGTAGACATAGATTGTTTTAATGAGGTCAACAATTTTGTACCATTGTCCTATCTAATAGGTAACTGAAAATGGGTTAAGAAAGCAGTAGCTAGTGCATTAAAATTATTAAATGAGCGTCGTGGTAACTCAATTTACCATTTGGCAGCTAGACCAATCAGAGTTCTCTGAAAAAGACGCAATTGAATCGAATCATTGATTAGTGAATTGGATGCACACCAGAGGTGATAAGTCATGACGTGATTAGATGGATCTTCTCCTGACTTACCTTCAAACTTTGGAACTTTACTAGGAAAATTATTAGGCATTGGCGGCTAATATGGAAGATAAAATATGGGATCATTCATAAGGCATGATAGTTGAGGTAAATATAAATTTTCTATAAACGGTAACTGATGGCTAGGGTCTTGATAACCTTGTGTGATCAAACCAGTTCCAGGAGGAGGATATCCATGATATCCTGGAATTGGATGTGCATTGGGAATCATGAAATCTCCTGGATAACCAGGATTAACTGGACCATACTGGGGTTGTTGAGGTACTTGATAATTATACCCAGGATACGGCTGATACTGATATGTTGGGTTTTCTATAGCCTATCCAAATTGATATTGTCCCTGGTATGGTTGATAAGTAAATTGTGGTTGACTAGTGAGAACCGTACTTGTACCAGATTGTCTTGTAGGCATCTGGGTCATAGTTTGAATTGTAGGTCTTGACTGTGGCACAGATACTTGAGGAATTTGCACTGATACAGGGATAGTAGAAACAGTTGCTACAGATACTCCAGAAATAGGTGTGGTAGGTTGAACAGAAGTTGCAGCAACAGTAGAAGTTTGAGGCAGATTTCTAGGCATACTAGGCCCAGGCTGCTGAATACAACCAGGTGCAGAGACTTGAATGGTAGGCTGGACAGGTTTCTGGGTTGGACCAGAACCTATGGGCTGTCCAGGTTGATTAGGTAACTTCACATTGGGTTGCAAAGTATGTTGAATTTGAGATGGATCCCACACCATATTCATTCAGGGTATTGACCCATAGAAGGTTGTACATATGAAGGACCATAACCAGGTGGAACGTAAGTTTGATAATTAACTAGAAAATTTCCATCTCCTTGTAATAATGGTTGACTGGAAGGAGGTTGAAAACCTTGATCTAGGTTTTGACCTTGAGGTTGATAACCTTGAGGCATGTACTAAATCTGGGGTTGATATTTACCCTGAGGAATAAACTGACTCTGGGGTTGATATTGACCCTGAGGAATAAAATGACTCTGGGGTTGATATTGACCTTGGGGTATGTACTATCCCTGAGGTTGATATTGACCTTGAGGTATGTACTTTCCTTGAGGTTGTTCCCCAGGAAAGAAATATTGTCCTACAGTTTGACCTCCAGGTGGTAAAAAATTACCCTGAGGTTGCCCTCTAGGCAGTAATTGACTACCTTGAAGTTTCCTCCCAGGCGGTAACTGACTTCTTTGAGGTTACCCCCCAGGTGGTAACTGACTTCCTTGAGGTTGAGGATTCAGAATATTTCCAAACAACAAAAAAATATGTTTTGTGTTCAACGTTTCAGTATTTTTTCCATTTGTACCATATGATAACACTTGTTCAATTGGTTGAGGATTTTCTCTTGAGAAGGTACCAGAGAGCGACTGGTATCCCCAAGGAACAGACGAACCACCATATAAATATGTTTCTGGAGATTGAGAAAACATAGATGACTCACCCGACATAGCTAATGAAGGTTGATAACCTCTCGGTGTAGGGTAAAAATGAATTTGGGGTGGTGAATAAGTAAGACCTGCATTTTGTAAAAAATATGTCAATGATAAATACCAAGCGTTAGTTCTAAAATGACTGTAGAATATTGATTCACGCTCCCTAAGATTCAAATTTTCTTTGGTTTCGGGAAGAACTACGTCTTCATCTGGACCAACAAGTTCGTCAATACATATGAGATCAGAAGGAAGGTTTTTAGTAATGCAATGTCTTACCCTAGGTGAATCAGGATCACTAGAAGTTAGAGTAATAAATCTTGAAGATGGTTCCAACCTAGGAGGTTCAGTTTCGGGCTCATAAATTTTAGCTTCTTCAGCTAATTCACTGGTTGGAGAAATAATACTAGTAACTTCAGAAATTGAAATTGGCTCTTGAATATATTCTGTTGTTTGTGATTGATAATAGGGATGAGTAATTATGGATGATTCTCCCGGTTCTGTTGATCTAATTCTGCTGACATTATGTGCCACCAGAGCTTGCAACCCTTCAAGTTGGCTTGGTGTATACTCAGGGGGTTTCCCCTGGAGTCTACGCAATTTTCTTGGTAATTCAGCCACGATTAAAAATTATTAATCACACGCAATCAAAGAAAATTTCAATGAAAAATCATAAAGTTGCTAAGGAAACAAACAAATGAATCACACACCTAAAAATATAGGAGATCAAACCACACACAATTAGTAAATTCCCACACTAAAAACACTAGTTGGTGATGAAATCCAACATCATAATATTTTAATGTAGAAATGACGGTTGGAACAGTTACCCTGACAACCTGCTTAATGAAACATATCGGTGCAAGTTTCTCCACTTAAACCATCTCGAGTGAAGATAACCCTTCGGAGAGTCCAAGTGAGTCTAATCGATGTCTGCTCCAGGTGCAGTGGGATATTTCCTCCACCGTCACCTTAGGAAAAAATCGTAAAGTTTATGGCCACTAAGGTTGCCAATAGGAACTAATATACCTGGGGGAACAGTCTACGACCCGACATATGCGCAAGGGCAGAGTAAAAAAGATCAATCCCCTTGAAGGCTCCTTCACATAATCCAAGGTATACCGACAAGTGACCCCAGGCTCCTTGACAATGGTCTATCCGAGGTTTACCATTGTTAATACACACACATCTTCTATCATTCCCAATGAGATATAATTGATTATCCCACTGGTTCGCATATGACCTCGTGCTTGACTCCTTTAAGAGGAGTTTCCCAGAGCATACAAGTGACTATTGGATTTTTCGTACTACAATATCGACTACTTCTTTGTTTTAATTGTCTTGGAGAGTTAATTACTCCCTACCCCAAGACACTAGCCTAAGCTATGTTGGTGGTGTTAGCCACCCATAAAATTCTGTCATATCAGATGGTGGCTAAATGATGTTGGATAGCCTTCAAGAAACAATTTCATTACTAAAATTGCTGATACTTGAATACTTTTGATAATATCCTATCCTTGGGTAATATTCACTACTGTTTCCCTTCAGAACTCAGAATCCTGTTGATTTCTAAAAGCCAAAATACTACTGCAAACCCCATTTTTCCCTTTTTCTCTTTCCCATACTAACCTCATTTTATTTTTTTCCATTCCCCATGAAAATCCCATAATTTCATGTTTTCTTCCCTTCCCATTTCATAAAATCCACTTCATAAGGTCTAAGACCCCTTCTTAGCCTTATCAGAACCCTCTATTTTCTTCAAAACCATTAAAAAATCATGAAAAATGCATATTTTTATGTATTGGACTTAAGCCCCTCGGGCTTAAGTTTTTTTTGGCCCTTTCTGTCCATACGCCTGGGTGCCAGGACCAGGCGGCAAGACACTCAGGCACTTATCCATTTTCAAATTATATTTCCCCGCCAGAACATATAAAACCTTTGATTTTAATAAAACCCGTTTTTTTATTATTTTGTATTTAAAACCCGCCCGTGTAAATTATGGAGCAATCTCCACCGTTAATTTTCTCCACAGATCAGATGGTGTAGAGCGCGCTTTCCTGTGGACCCCCCCCCGATCCGTGTGTTGTTTCCCAAAACCGTGTGGTTTCCATCGCACCACTTTTCAGCGGAAGGCGGTTTTTCTCCAATGACCAGCGATTCCATACGAAAGTTGACGCATGTCCCTTGTACGATTTGAAAACCGCCGTGCAAACGTTGTCCATCATGCGTTAAACTCTGGACCAGGATGCCCAGCGAAATGAATCTCCACCATCCGATCTGGGCCCACTCATCCAATGGCCATCGCTCTTCGAAAGTGTCTGATGTATAACCAAAGTGCCCGCACGATAAACAAGCCATACTACAGCGGCAAATCAATCTCCGTCGTCGATTTGATCTGCAGATCGACGACCCATATTTCATCACCCGATTCCGTTGCCCAGTCAACGTTTCCCCTCCGCTGAATTTCCATCGCCCGATCCCAACCGTCGATCTCTGCGCGATCGACAGCTCAGATTCATCCTTCTCCTCTGACCTCCCCTTTCAATCTCGATTGTCGATCTCTGCAGATCGACGGCTCGGATTTAATCCTTCTTCTGCCCATTCCACGGTCACTCCCGATAAATCTGGACCGTTGGATGATGCCATCCAACGGCCATGCTCCCTCCATATGCCTCTGCAGCAGTTAACCAATAAATGCATGTATTTTATAATGTTTTGTTTGTATTTTACAGGGTTTCGAAGGTTTTCACTATGAACGAAGAAAATTTGAAAGAAGAGGGTGACGACTCTCTTTCTTTCGATTTACCAAAGGAAATCGACCACCGGGTTTAAAATTTCATATTTATCAATGTTCCATGAACCATTGATGCATTACAGACCCTGTACATCCCTGTGCAACAGCAAGAAAACATGGATTAAGCGCAAAGAAAAGAGTATCAGCGCTGAAGACCAGGAAATTATCAGAGCATAGGATTAATGGATTGTTTACGAGGATTATGGCCCAAAATGATCATTATAAACCTAATCCCTGGGTTAAAACAGAGTTCAAAACAAATCTAAAATGTTTTCACTGATAGGAAACCCTCCACCACCACAAATTGAGGCAAATTGATCCCTCTAGCTACCACGGCGCCACCTGTGCCTCAAAATATTCAATCAGGAGTTGTATTTATTGATTAGGATAAGATATTTTGCCTCGACACAGCCGAAAAATTTATTTCTGCCAGGAAATTCAATGCAAAGAATATCTGCAGAGTTACTTCGACGTCGCACAGTGCCTCAAAGGTCAACAAAACTCCTACCAAGCTTGAAATCATTATGTAAATCATTTAATACAGAGGATATGTATGTAAGTCTCCTCATTGAAGGCCAATGAGCCATTTAATTCTGTATTAATTGTAATTGAGATCTTTTATCAGATCTCACCTCCTCATCCTTCTATACATACTACAGTAGAAGATGAGTGGTTGTTGGTTGTGGTTTGATTACAAGTTGTAACACTGAAACTCTCTGAATAAATATACAAGTCTGTTGAAGTTGAAAAATAAATTGAAGTCTTGGATGTCTTGATGATGTTGTTGCATGCTTATTCCTGAGAAGGCTCTATCATTGGATCCATGAGCTTGGCTGTTGGTGAAGTATTCTGAACTGTTTAATGTTTTCTCCTATTTTCATTATGTTCCATAATTTCTTACTACAGTAGGTTGAAATTTTTAGGCTAAGAAATGAATCCTGGAAGCACCTTAGACCTGTTCATCCTTCACTGTTTTATGTTTTATTCTGCTGAAGTATTTTAGAGTCTTTAATCTCTCTCTTTAGTATTCATTCTTGTTTATTTACTTAATAGCTCAAATAGTTGGTTTCCACATGATTTATGGTTCTCCCTGCTTGTTTGCTATCACTTGAAAGCTATTACTGAAGTCTCCCTTTGAAGTACCATTGTTTTAAGTTAATCAAAGAGGTCGGTTTTGATCTTGCCCTTTGCTATTGCTTGAACAGTTGTTTTGAAGGTCTTTATAGTTGTAAGCATAGATGTTATTTAGGTGTTCCCTCTTCTATGACTGCAATTATCAGTGAATCTTATATGTTTTCTAAGTCCTTTAAAACAAAATATTTGAGGAAATAGGGAGTTCCCCGAATCTTAGGTTTCATTTTAAAAGTTGTCTTGATGTCATTATTTGCTTAAATAATGTTTGTAGAATTTATGGTTAGCCCTGTCTATCAAATATCTCTTATTGTTAAGTTATGTTTTCAATTTCCCTTTGCTGAGAATTAAACTTCTCTTTCCAAATCATTAATGTCCATCTCATTCCAAAAACAAAAGGATCCTGTGGCCAAGTTAGATTTGCCCTTTGATATCCCATATCCCTTGAAGAGTTTTTCATGACCTTATTTTGACTCCATTGCCCAATGAACCAGATATTTTCTCTTTCTGTCTATCTTTCCTAGACCTTTCATGTTATGTTGTATCAACTCAATCCAACCAAACAAACATCTGCACTTAATAACTAGTCTAAAATCCATACTAAAAGCACACAAGATAAACCTTTGCAAACAAATATTTGAGAGATCCCTCTCTGAGAACAGGAGGACTAGATCCTGGAACTCTAAAGATTGGTACTGATGTTGCCTTGTCTTTTGATTTTCCAAACTGTCAAAACACGGGAGACCAACATAATGGCGATCACGGTGGGACCCTTCTGAGTAAGAAACAATCTAGGTACTCTTTAGGGCTCAAAAATCCCTTATTTCCAAGAATATCCAGTGATTATTAACCACCTCATCGCCACCAACATAATGGCGATCATGGTGGGACCTACTGAGAATTAGAGGTTTCAAAACCTTCCTTTAAACTTTTTAGGTCCAGTATAACATAAGTAACTTTCTTCAAGCACTACCTAACAAATGGTAATCATGATAGGAATCAATTGAATTAGTGACAATCTAAGTAACCCTTAGGATTCTCCTAAGCCTTACCAAACCTTGAAGGAACCAGTTACCAAGCCATAAGAGAAACTCTGTTTGTTTGAACACCTTAGCTAAGTGCAAAATCAGACTTAGAACACTCTCTTAACCTATAAAACCAAAATAACTCAGAAAAACCCAAAAACATTTCAAATTTTGGCTTCATAATAAACATGGTGGTGGGCCATAAAACCTTTTACCTCCTCAGGAGCTAAAAAATTCCACTTTGTAGTAAAACACTCATTCTTATATATCACTTACCTTTTGTTGTGTTTTACCTTATACTCTTAGAGAGAGTATGGAAAGGGCCAGGTAGCCTCCGGATCTCATCCTCTTTTTGAGGTGAAATATCTGTTGAATGCCCTCCCAGTCAATCTCTGGTTAGAGTTTTTTGTGTTTCAAAATATCCTTGCAAAAGGATATTTCACAAACACTGTGGTGGACAGTGTACCTCTTAGAAAACATTCTAAACTTTACACCTGGCGACTCCACAATCCTGAACAGACCTTAAGACTCCACTGGGAAGAACCCTTATCATTGTAATATCATTCAATTCCAGTTAGAGGACTGTAGGATTAAAATTTATGTAAAAAGATCAGTCAACCTCTCAAATATTGTCATACTTGGTTGAAATTTTATTATTATTTGGGTTTAAAAACACAGCATAGTGGCCCCTAGAAAGATCCACACTAGAACCCATCCTGACCCTAATCCACCTGAGATAGTTGATGACCCAGAAAGAATCCTTAGGAAGTCTCCTAAGATAGAACCTTCAACTATTTTCAGATCACCTCCAAGAGCTAATTCAGTCCCTGAAAATCTTTTAGCTCTACAACAATCACAAGATGACTTAGTTAATCCCTTTAGGACTAGGTCATTTGGTGATTTAGGTCAACTAGATTATGAGTCTTCACTTTCATCTCCTAAGACAAGTCAACATCCTGGAAGCAGAGAAACAACATCTCCTGATTTACACTTCCTTCATAACCTAGGTGTCTCTCACCCAAGATCAGCTCAGCAATCCACTGTTGTTCCATCCACTCCTGTTCATCCTTCATCCACTGTTCAAACCACTCCACTTCAGCCCACACCTCCTCTTGTCAATCCACCCCTTGTAAACGCACCCCCACCACATATCATGGCAGCATGGTATGCTCCCTTAGTCCTTCCTATACAATTAGTCAATATTCCACAGGACTATCAGTCCAAAATTCCATTATATGATGCTAACAATGCTACAATTTCATCACAACATGTGGATAAGATGGATGAATACTTTGACAGAAATGAGATCGATGATGATTCTGTCAAGCTTCGATTATTTTCTCAGAGCTTAGGGGGAGAAGTAAGAAAATGGTTTAAAGGTTTAGCCCCCCGTAGTGTTAATGATCTCCAAGCCTTCCATCAAACGTTCCTAAACAAATGGGAAGTAAAGAAAAATCCTCTCCAAGTCCTTGCTGATTACAATAATCTCCGTAGGAACCCTGGGGAAAGTGTACAAGACTATTGTACTAGATTTAACAGTGTATATAATGCACTTTCCCCAGAACTAAAACCTCCACAAGGCTCAGCCTTAAACAAGTTTCCTGAAGGATTTGACACTGACATGACTTATTCACTAAGAGAAAGAGATTTTTCAACTCTCGAATATATGAAAAGGGGTGCTCTTTCTGTAGAATTCAACTTAATAGAAAAGAGAGCAAGAATGAAAACTGAGAAGAGAGTATATTTTAGAGAGGAATCCCCCCCCTTCTACTTCAAGCTCAAAAATGGAGAGAATGTTGGAAGAAATGATGAAAGAGATGAGCATAATTAAGAAATCCCAAGCAAATCAAAACTAGAATGAACTTCAAAAAAATCAAAACAGGAATATAAATCATAGTTATAGAAGAGATAACAATCAAGATAAGCAAAAAGAAAGTGACCAACAAATCAGACCTCCCTTTCAACAGAACTATGTAGATCAATATGAGGAAGACAAGGAGTTGGAAAGGTTGGAAGAATCACATGTAAAATTGATTGGATCAGACAGTGGGGATGATGTTTTCCTCACTGAGGAAGAACAAGGTTTCTTCTCTAATGATCAAATTACAAACACCTATGAAGATTCTGATGACTATAGATTGGGTTTTGAAAATGAAATCATGGAGGTACACAAACAGTATGATCTTAGGAGCAAGGGAATTATAGAGAATTCAAAAGATAAGAATACTAGCACTGCTGTCAAGAAAAAAGCAGAAAACCAACTCAAAAGGATAGCAGAAAAAACCAACATTTCGGCCAAAAAACCAGATTTAAACAAAGGGAATCCAGCCAAATGTTGAACATAGTACCCCTGGCACTTCAGCTAGTGGCCCTAATAAAACTATTCCTATCACTAGTCCAAACAAGGTTCAGCAAATCAAAGCTGCTGAAAAGAATTCAATTGAAAAAACAGATGTAAATATTAATAAATCAATTATTCCTTTCATCCTTGAGGGAGAGATTGCCAAGATAAAAATTACCATCCCCCTAGCTAAACTAGTAACCCAAGATGTGTACAAAAACCAAGTTTTGAAAGATTTGAACTTAGGAAGCGACACTGACACCTTAAACTTGGCAGATGACAAACCTGAGCTGTTGTTTGGCCCAGAGGTTGAAGGAAAATATCAAGAAGGACCAGTCCCTCCATTCTATATTAGTTTGAACATACACGATAAAATTCTGCACAATGCCATGTTAGATTCTGGAGCTTCACACAATCTAATGCCCAAGGTGGTAATGGAAAGCTTAGGCCTACAAATTACTAAACCGTACAAATATTTGTATTCTTTTGACTCAAGCAGAGTCAAATGTTTGGGTTTAATCAAATATTTATGTGTTAACCTAGCTCAGATCCCTGCCAAGAATCTAGTGATGGATATAGTTGTAGCTGACATTCCCCCTAAGTATGGCATGCTTTTATCAAGATCACGGGGAGCCAAACTTCAGGGAAGCCTTCAAATGGACATGTCTTATGCCACCATCCCTGTTTTTAACCAAAACAGAAGACTAGACAGAGAATCCCACATGAAGTACATGGTGAGTAACATGGACAAACCAAACAACACTCCAATATATTCTATTCAATAAAGTTTAGATTCCTTTATCTTGTGTAACGAAGATGAAATTACTCAACAAGATAAAGAAAACATGGACCCAATCAGTTCACCAGAACAATCCAATCTTACCTCGAATCAACTTTGGAACATTGACAATCGACAGCAACAAGAAACTGAAAATGAGTCAAATATACTTTGGACAATAAATTTCGATGGATCCTGTAATAAAACCAGTGCAGGGGCAGGTGTCTGGATTCAAAACACAAATCATATTTTTTCATACAAGTTAGACTTCCCATGCACTAACAATATTGCTGAGTATGAAGCACTTCTCCTAGGCTTACAACTGCTTAAAAAATTAGAAGCCCAAAAGATATCTATTTTAGGAGATTCTGAACTTATCATCAAACAAATCAAAGGAGAATACTCAGCCAAGAATCCAAGGCTTAGGGAATATCGAAATTTTGCCCTTGACCTGTTAAAAACCTTCGAAAAATATGAACTCATTTTCATCCCTAGAGCACTGAATCATCTAGCAAATGAACTTGCCTTCATTGCTAGCAATTTCCAAGTACCTGAGATAAATGAACAACTCAGTATAAAGGTGAAACATAGACCTACTGTGCTTGATAACGAACATCACTGGCAAGTGTTTGAATCTGACAGACACATAGATGATTTCTTAAAATCAGAAAGTGATTTCAGCATACCAATACCAGAAACTGGCCATAAAGAAAACTGTTTGTACATTGAACAAATCCCAGAGGCTGAAATGACATATCCTGCTAATATAAATCATTTTGAAAATCCGTTTGAAGCAGAGATAATGAAAAATGAAGACCAATAAGACTTGGAAGTATTACAATGCAAAAATGATAGAATCCCAAGAGGTCTCACACCCTTAGAACACCTGTTTGATCTCAACGATGTAGCCAAAGAACCAAGAATGGAGCCTGTGGAAACAAATGTAGAAGAGCATAACATAGGTAGTCTAGCAGAACCCAAGATGATCAAGCTATCCAGCACCCTCCCAGCTCACATAAAATTGCAATACATAGAGCTTTTCAAAGAATTCAGGGATGTGTTTTCTTGGGAATACAAATACTTAAAATCATATGATACCAGCATCATCCAGCAAAAGATCCCCTTGAAGGAAAATCAAAAGCCTTTTAAGAAAAAAATAAGGAGAATAAATCCCCTTTTACTACCTTTAGTTAAGGCAGAAATTGAGAAAATGTATAATGTTGGGATCATAGTACCCATTAGATTTTCAGAATGGGTATCAAACTTAGTTTCTGTTAGAAAGAAAACAGGGGAAATCAGGCTCTGTATTAACTTTAGAAATTTAAAAAGATCCTCTTTAAAAGACAACTACCCCTTACCCAAGATGGAACATATACTTCAAAGGGTAGTTGGGTCAAGAAGAATATCCCTATTAGATGGGTTCTCGGGTTACAATCAGGTGTTAGTGTTCCCAAGTGATCAAATCAATACTACTTTTACCACACCTTGGGGCACCTTTATGTATGTCAAAATGCCTTTCGGATTAATGAATGCAGGGGCCACCTTCCAAAGGGCCATGGACATAGCCTTCTCTGAAGATATTGGCTATTTTATAATTATTTACCTTGATGACATAACTGTTTTCTCGAAAACTGATGAAGAACATTTGATTCACCTAAGAAAGGTTTTTGAGAAGTGTAGGAAATTTGGCTTATCATTGAATCCCAAGAAGACCCTCTTTGGTCTCCAAGAAGGGAAACTTCTTGGTCATATAATTTTAGAAGAGGGAATCAAAATAGACCCTACAAGGATAGATGGCATATTGCAAATTAGCCATCCTAGAAGCCTCAAAGAATTTCAATCTTTCATTGGAAAGATTAATTTTTTGAGAAGGTTTATTCCCAACCTTGCTGAGCTATTAAAAAACATTACAAACATGCTTAAGAAAAACGTGGGTGTAAAATGGACTTTACCAGCGAAACAATCATTCAAACTGGTCAAACAAGCTCTTACCCAAACGCCAGTCCTGATTAGTGTTGATTTTACCAAAGACTTTTACATTTTTTCTTTTGCATCTGAACATACAATAGCTGCAGTTTTTCTTCAAAAGAATGATTTAGGGCAAGAACAACCAATATCCTTCTTTAGTAGGCCTTAAGAGATGCTCCTCTCAATTATAACATCATGGAGAAGCAAGCCTTAGCATTAGTGAAAGCTTTAAAGGACTTTAGAGTCTACATTTTACACTCTCACATAATTTCTCTTGTTCCACATACTGTTGTCAAGGATATTCTAAGTCAAGACCCTTATGGTAAAAGGGGAAAATGGATTGCAACTATTCTTGAATATGACTTAGAAATTATGCCCACCAAACTAGTTAAGGGGCAAGGATTAGCAAAAATTATGGCTGAGTCTAAATTCCAAGCACTAGACATAAATATGGTGGATGTGTTGGAAGAAATGGAAGAATCTGATGCTCCTTTTATTGAAGAAACATTTCAAAATTCTCCTTGGTATGCTGACATTATTTATGTGCTTTTATATCTAAATGCCCCTCCTTCTTTTTCTAAAACTAAAGCTAGATTCTTGAAACAAAATTATTTGAGTTTCTGTATCTTAGATGGAGTATTATATTGGAAAAATGCTGTTGGAATTTTTCTTAAATGTTTACTTGAAGATTATGTAGGAAAAATCATGCATGAGTTGCACGATGGTGAATGTGGAGGACACCTCTACTGGAAGGCCATAGAAAAGAAAATTCTTAGATCAGGTTACTATTGGCCTACCCTTTTACCAGACACTCAGAAGTTGGTCATGTCTTGCCATAAGTGTCAAATCTTCGATGGCAAGAGAAAACTCCTTCCCTTACCTTTACATCCTATCAGAGTTGAGGCACCTTTTCAACAATGGGGGCTGGACTTCATTGGGGAAATTCATCCATCCTCCTTAGCTCAACATAAGTGGATCCTCACAGCCACTAACTTCTTCACCAAATGGATAGAAGCTATACCTACCAGGAATGCTAATGACTCTGTCATTATCAAGTTTCTTGAAACCCATATCCTATCCAGATTTGGTTGTCCCAGAAAAATCATAACAGACAATGCTGCTGCTTTCAAATCTAAGAATATGGTTCATTTCTGTCACAAATATCATATAACCTTGGGCCATTCCACTGCTTACTATCCCCAAGGAAATGGATTAGCTGAATCCTCCAACAAGAGTCTCATCAATATCATTAAAAAGTTGTTGGAGCAGAATCAAAAATCATGGCACAGTAAGCTGGTTCATGCCTTATGGGCTGATAGATTAACTACAAAGAAATCAATAAATATGTCCTCCTATTAGTTGGTTTATGGCATGGATGCAATATTTCCTACCTCATTGGGGGTTCCAGTCATGAAGCTCCTTCAAGAAGTGCAGGTCGAAGAAAATGATATGCAGAGGAGGATCAACCAAACAATCCATTTACAACAGACTAGAGAATAAGTTTATGAACGAACACAGTTAGTCCAGGAAAATATGAAGAAATTTTTTGATAAGAGGACTAAGGAAAACGATTTCCAGGTTGGAAGTGTTGTTCTTAAATGGGATTCAAGAAGAGAAGAGAAGGGGAAACATGGCAAGTTTTAGAATTTGTGGAAAGGGCCCTATATTATTCATGCTGAGAGGGGTCATAATACATTTTTCTTGAAAGAATCGAATGGAGAAGACCTATATGGAGGTCCTGTCAATGGAAGGATGCTCAAGCATTACTTCTGCCAAGAGTCTTAAGTTTCAAAGCATTTTTGTTTTACCATTGTAAATATCATAGTCTAACCATTGCATTCAAAGTTATGAAATATCAAAAATACAAAAACAAAGAAAATAAAGAAAAGAGGGCAGATTGTAAAACAAGAAAGGCAAAGCCCCATGTCAAAAAAGAGAAATAAATCTGAAAGTGTGCAAGCTCAAATGCCACTCCTCAAAAACAAACTTCTAGTTAGTCAAACAGTTTAATCTTGACTAATTAGTTTTAAATTTTCTGCTGATAGGATAGTGAATTTGATTTGCCAAACTATTCAATCTTGGCTTATCAGTAGATAGATTAGGATAGAAATTGAAGGTTCAAACAAACTCAAAATCTGAACCAAAGTTTCCCAAAGGAAATGACTCAAATATATGTTAAATTCTGAGTCAAAGAAATGTCAAGATCTGGTTCTAATCAGCTTAAAACCTGAACCAGAAGAAAAGAAAAGACATCTCAAAAACAAAATAAAAAACAGAGCTGTGAAGAAAAGAGAAGGCCATGACGAGAAACTTTCAGATCTTAAGCCTTCCATTTTATTGTTATTTTCTGCAAATAATAATCTATGTACAGCTTGTTTTTATGCCATAGATCACAGCAAGTCAAAACAGATTAACCTTGACTTGACTGTTTTTTAAATTTATGTTATAGAATTTAGAGAATGAAAGTCTGTTGGACAGTTTAATCCCAATAGACAGTAGATTAGGTAGAGAATAATATGGATCCAACTGTTTAATCTGGATCCATGAAGAGATACGAAGTAGAACTAGATTAGATTTTTTGTTTTCAAAAATAATAAAATGTTGTAAGAGATTTTTCCAATCCAAGTGCACTCTGATGAAGAAAAAATGTTAGATCAGTAGGATTGGGTAGGTAGAAAATTTGTTGATGAAAGTTCCATTGTTTTTCAATGATTGACAACTTGTTTCCAGAGAAAAATAAGATCATTCAAGAAGAATAAAACAACCCAATGGATGAAGCAACTGATCAGCCTCCCAGAGAATACAAGTCTGTTGTTCTTGATGCCTTCAAAAAAGGCACCATCCCCAAGTGGAGCCACTGTTAGCCACCCATAAAATTCTGTCATATCAGATGGTGGCTAAATGATGTTCGATAGCCTTCAAGAAACAATTTCATTACTAAAATTGCTGATACTTGAAGACTTTTGATAATATCCTATCCTTGGGTAATATTCACTACTGTTTCCCTTCAAAACTCAGAATCCTGCTGATTTCTAAAAGCCAAAATACTGCTGCAAACCCCATTTTTCCCTTTTTCTCTTTCCCATACTAACCTCATTTTCTATTTTCCCATTCCCCATGAAAATCCCATAATTTCATGTTTTCTTCCCTTCCCATTTCATAAAATCCATTTCATAAGGTCTAAGACCCCTTCTTGGCCTTATCGGAACCTCCATTTCCTTTGAAAAACATTAAAAAACCATAGAAAATCCATATTTTCTATGATCTGGACTTAAGCCCCCTCGGGCTAAGTCCCTAACCCTTTTTCGCCCATGCGCCCGAGCGCTAGAACCAACTGCTAAACCCATCGGGCGCTTATCCTTTCGAATTAATTTTTCTCCTCCAAACCACGAAAAACCTTTGTTATTTGTGTTTTTTGGGTTTTAATTTATTCCCAAAGGTTCCGCCTGTATAAATGATGGAGCAATCTCCACCATCGATCTGCTCTGCAGATCAGACGGTGTGGAACGCACCATCCCTGTGGACCCCCCCCCATCCACGCGCTGTTTTCCAAACCCACGTGGTTTCTTTCGCACTGCTCTTCAGCGGAGGGCGGTTTTTCCCCGGTAGCCAGCGATTCCATACGAAAGTTGACGCGTGTCCCTTGTACGATTTTAAAACCGCCGCGCAACCGTCGTCCATCGCGCGTTATAGTCCGGACCAGGATGCCCAGCGAAATCGATCTCCGCCGTCTGATCTAGGCCCACTCATCCCACGGCTATCGCTCTTCGAAAGTGTCCGATGGATAACCAAAGTGCCCACGTGATAACTCAGGCTTCTGTGCAGTGGAAATCGCATCTCCACCGTCGATCTGATCTGCGGATCGATGGTCCAAAATCCATCACCCAGATTCCCTCCGTTTGACTTTCAACATCCCCTGATTCCATCTTGACCGTCCAAATTGATCCAAATCAATGGCGCAGTTTCACTGCGGGGGTATACCCCCAAGATTTTTCCTCCGTGCACCCGGACCCCCCGTAATCATCCCCGACCATCGATCTCAGCGTGAATCGACGGCTTTGATCTAATCCTCCTTCCCCCATGCTTTTTCGACCATTCTGAGATTAAATCCCGACCGCTGGATGATGCCATCCAACGGCCCTGCTTCCTCCGCACATCCTCCGATGCAGATTGACCTATAAAAGTAGGATTTTATAACGTTTGTTTGTATTTTGCAGGGTTTTGAAGGTTTTCACTATAAACGAAGAAAATTCGAAAGAAGAGGGTGACGACTCTCTTGCTTTTGATTTACCAACGGAAATCGACCATCGGGTTTAAAATTTCATATTTATCAATGTTTCATGAACCATTGATGCATTACAGACCTTGTACAGCCCTGCGCAACAGTAAGAAAACATGGATTAAGCACAGAAAAAGAGTATCAGCGCTGAAGACCAGGAAATTATCAGAGCAGAGGATTAATGGACTGTTTACGAGGATTATGGCCGAAAATGATCATTATAAACCTAATCCCCGGGTTAAAACAGAGTTCAAAACAAATCTAAAGGGTTTCACCGACAGGAAACCCTCCACCGTCACAAATTGAGGCAAATTGATCCTTCTAGCTACCACGACGCCACCTGTGCCTCAAAGTATTCAATCAGGAGCTGAATTTATTGATCAGGATCAGATATTTTGCCTCGACACAGCTGAAGAAGTTATTTCTGCCAGGAAATTCAATTCAAAGAATATCTGCAGAGTTACTTCGTCACCACACAATGCCTCAAAGGTCAACAAAACTCCTACCGAGCTTGAAATCATTATGTAAATCATTTAATACAGAGGATATGTATGTGGATCTCCTCATTGAACCCCTCAAAGGCCAATGAGCCATTTATTTCTGTATTAATTGTAATTGAGATATTTTTTCAGATCTCACCTCCTCATCTTTCTATATATACTACAGTAGAAGATGGGTGAGCGTTGGTTGTTGTTTGATTACAAGTTGTAACACTGAAACTCTCTGAAATAAATATACAAGTCTGTTGAAGTTGAAAAAAAAATTGTGTCTTGGATGTCTTGATGATTTTGTCGCATGCTTGTTCCTGAGAAGGCTCTATCATTGGATCCATGAGCTTGGCTGTTGGTGAAGTATTCTGAACTGTTCTATGTTTTTTTTCCCCCTATTTTCATTATGTTCCATAATTTCTTACTACAGTAGGTTGAAAGTTTTAGGCTAAGAAATGACTCCCGGAAGCACCTTAGACCTGTTCATCCTTCACTGTTTTATGTTTTCTTCTGCTGAAGTATTTTAGAGTCTTTAATCTCTCTCTTTAGTCTTCATGCTTGTTTATTTCCTTAATAGCTCAAATAGTTGGTTTCAGCATGATTTATGGTTCTCCCTGCTTGTCTGCTATCACTTGAAAGCTATTATTGAAGTCTCCCTTTGAAGTACCATTGTTTTAAGTTAATCAAAGAGGTCGGTTTTGATCTTGCCCTTTGCTATTGCTTGAACAGTTGTTTTGAAGGTCTTTATAGTTGTAAGCATAGATGTTATTTAGGTGTTCCCTCTTCTATGACTGCAATTATTAGTGAATCTTATATGTTTTCTAAGTCCTTTAAAATAAAATCTTTGAGGAAATAGGGAGTTCCTCGAATCTTAGGTTTCATTTTAAAAGTTGTCTTGAAGTCATTATTTGCTTAAATAATGTTTGTAGAATTTATGGTTAGCCCTATCTATCAAATATCTCTTATTCTTAAGTTATGTTTTCAATTTCCCTTTTTTGAGAATTAAACTTCTCTTTCCAAATCATTAATGTCCATCTCATTCCAAAAACAAAAGGATCCTGTGGCCAAGTTAGATTTTCCCTTTGATATCCCATATCCCTTGAAGAGTTTGTCATGACCTTATTTTGACTCCATTTCCCAATGAACCAGATATTTCCTCTTTCTGTCTATCTTTCCTAAACATTTCATGTTATGTTGTATCAACTCAATCCAACCAAACAAACATCTGCACTTAATAACTAGTCTAAAATCCATACTGAAAGCACACAAGATAAACCTTTGCAAACAAATATTTGAGAGATCCCTCTCTAAGAACAGGAGGACTAGATCCTGGAACTCTAAATATTGGTTCTGATGTTGCCTTTTCTTTTGATTTTCCAAACTTTCAAAACACGGGAGACCAACAGGTGGAAAAGAGCCCTAGAAATATAAAAATTGCTAGATTAATTTTAATTTAAGCGTTGCTTTTAGTAGGTTGTTTCTTAAGAAAAGAGGTGTGAAAGTGAAATTGATGATATGTAGTGACTTGAATCAAAACACACTAAAAATGCATCTATTATGAGAAACAATTCCTTTCCTTTCAATGAATTCTATCAAAAAGAAAGAGCTGAGAAATGCAATCTTTTAAAACAATTCTTTCCTTCAGAAAAGAATAAATTAAAAGAAATCTAATTTCATGAGAACTAAAAATTATCAACTACTCAAAAATAAATCCCTTTATTATTCAAGATCGAAACTATAAAAAAAAATTCTCCAAAAGAACACTACAATTTCTAGAAATAACACTCAAAACTAAAAAACACTAATTTTGAGATCTAAAAATTCTAAAGACTAGATCTGAAAAAACTTTAAATATTTTGAGGATGTTTTGCTTAGATTGTTATATAACTAAGAAATTCTTTGCTTAGATTAGCAAGAACTCAAAAAACATCCAATTATGGTTTTTTAAGTGAAATTCCAAACTTATCAAATTTTTTTTTTTAAAGATTTGCAAATGAGAAAATGGAATCTAAATCTCATAAAACAATTTCTACTATGAAGTAAAACTTAGCAAGAAAGCAAGGAAATACAAATGATCTAAAGGTATACCAAGGCTTCTAATCTTTGAGTGGGATAAAGATAAACAAAAAATCACTATAACATGCAGATCTTTTAGAAAATCATTCAAAACTTAAAAATGCTGAAATAAACTCTCATCCAAAGATTTCTGACAGAAAATACAAGTCTGGGTATACACTGAGTATCTAAGAAACTGATCCAGAAAAGAGAATTTTAAGGTTTTCTAAAAAATTTCATAGGGTCTGCAGGTTTCAGTGTAAATAGGTGTGGTCCCGCACTGTTTATACAAGAAAAGAGCGGAGATGCCCGCACTGTTGCTAAACGAAAAGTGTTGATACTAGAAAACTAAAAGAAAAATAAAAAACTCTAAAAACTTTATCAGGGATTATACAGGGATAAACTACCCAAGCCAGTGCAAACCAATCAAAATTATAAAAAATAAATTCACAAGTCAAAAATAAAAGAAATCGAAGTTCAAGATCCATTCCCCAGTGGAGTCGCCATTTTTTTGGACGGATAAATCATTCTTGTGGACAAGACAAATATCCCTAGTGTCCTATGGACAGCTAGCAACAAACAGAGAAACAAAAACTATTTTCTCTAGATAATATTCGATTCATAATTAGCTACAATAGAGGTTTTGAAGACCTACCTATAGTCCAGCGTTGTTCGTAATGATCTTCTTTCCAGTTGCTTGAAAGAGTCGTCTTCAAAGATCTGCAATCACAAACATGGAAAAAATCAATAGAACCTACATAGTATAAACTAATTCATGAATCATATCTCTATCAAGATGATCAAGGAATTCAAGAAACAAGAAAATTAATTAAATAAATTATTGATAAAACATGATAAACAAGCTACTTAATTAAAGAACTCATTGAGAAAACATGATCCATTCGTATTAACTTTGATGAAGAAAGAGTCTTACAACCGTGTCCGCCTTGATGTCGTACTGGTCTTTTTGGGGTCTAAAACAAGCATTTCCTCTACTCTAACAAGCTTTGCACTCTCTCAGATAAAATTAGAATGGGTGTGTAATCATTCCCACATAATGATCAGTTAAGAGACTCTGAGTTTCTACAACATTTCTCCTCAAAAATTCTCAAAGTCTAACTCCCCTTGAGGCTGTACTATGGCTTCAATTTATAGGAAAAGAGAAGAGGTTGCAGCTCCACATAAGAGTGGATAGAATACTCTTTTGAAGGGATTGATCTACATAAACCAAGGGGTAGGCTCCCATAATGGAGGAATGAATGTATATGATAGTAGCAAACCTTTGACTAGATAATTGCTTCCAGAAGCTTCCAGATTTGACTGCTGTGCTTCTAAATGTTACTTTCCACCTTCATTTTACCTTTAACAGGGTCAGCACCTTTAATGAAAAAAAATTACATTTAGCTCTGCATTATTTAGAACAAATAGGTGCGGCACCGCAGGCAATGTTAAGAGAAAGTGCGGTACAAGTGTTTTTAAGACTTTTATGAGCTTTTATCTCAATTTCAAGGCTTGATTTTAGGAACTTTGATGTTGTATACTTCTAAGGGAGTAACATATGAGTAATGATGAACCCATATAGACACTAAAATTTCATGGTGACAAATTTCAATGTAACACATGGTTCTTTTTTCTCTTCCTCCACCCGACATTGCTCAGGTTAACATGATCTCTAGGTCTTCTGATTCGTGGATCATCCCTTTTCCCGAGAAAATTGATTCTTTTGGTGACTCGATGCCATTAATCCCAATAGAAATTGATTATTGTGAACCTATTTCGGCTTTAGATACTCCTCCCATTGATCATACTCCTTTGAGTGTGTCTCTTGACACATATTCTCAATCCCCTTGGCTCGGCGTTGTTAGGGTCCCGTAATTTTGCAGATTGGTAGATCAAATTCACAGGGTAACATCAGACCAGTATTTGGAGTCCTAAGACCTAGCCTTCCTGGACTCAAAGAGGGCTCTCTCTATTATTTGAAAAGGATGTGAAATTTTTTTCTTTTAGGGTTTTTATTTTTAGGCTAGTTGTTAAGTGTAGGGTTTGTTGTTTGTTTTGGTTGGGTAAGATGAACAGGTAGAATAGGTGGAGCGAAAGTGTTAGGTCCCTATATTACTAGTATAGTCCCTTATTGTTGTTAGTGTAACCCCCTTATTGTTATTATTGTACCCTTGTAACCCCCATTTTGTTATTATTGTACCCTTAAATTATTATTGTTAGGTCGGCTAGGATTACATTGTGGGCCACTAGGATTACATTATGGCCCCATGGACTCCTATATATAAACAGGAGGTTTTGTAAATTGTATCATCCAATAATTGTTCATTTATGTAATGTATTGGAGGTTTCCCCTTCAAAGTGGCTTATTTCTAAGGCGTTGATATCTCTTTTCTTCTATTTTTGGAGCTGGTTACACAACATTTGGTATCAGAGCTTTGGATTCTAGGGTTTCGCTGCTCCAAATAGGTCATCGTGGAATTTTCGCTATAATGTTTTTTCTAAGAAGTTTCAGAAGCTGAAATTTTTAGGGTTCGAAGAAAAAATCTTGAGGAAGATTGTATAAAAATTTTAGATTTTGGTTTGCAATATTTTCGGAGATATGATCTGTGGAAGTTAAATCTTTTTTCAGGCTCCTAAACAGGTCATCGTGGAATTTGCGCTATAACGTTTTTTCTACGAAGGTTCAGAATCTAAAATTCGTATGGTGCGAAGCTAAAATCTTGAGGAAATGTTTCAAAACATTTCAGAGCTTGGTTCACAATAGTTTTGGAGATATGAGCTGCGAAAGGTAGTGCTTTTTCAGGCTCCTGAATTTCATCTCAAAGAGGTGATCGTGGGAAAAGTTCAATAACTCTCTCTCTAGGCATCGGATTTGAGTGCCATAAAAATTGGTCACAATTACACGGACTTTAGTTTCTTGGCTATCAATTTTAGTGAAAAAGGACGAAACAATGACACGTGGCAAGTCGTAGAAGTTCGCTCTACTGAACCAGTCCATAATTAGGTCATTGTGGGAGATTGGACACAACTTTGTCTTGGAGAATCCAAATCAGGTCAAACCTATGGAATTTGAAAGATAATTCAGAGGGATACGTCAGTACCGAAATTCAGATATTGAAGTGTTGCAATAACAGAAATAACCCAATTTCAATATCGAGCTCCTCAAAAGCAAGAAAAAGGTGTGTATTTTTTTTCCGAATTGCATAAGTCTTGTTTGAAGAATCAATTTGAATTGATTCCAAGAGAATATTCTAGAATAGATATCAGTATTGGGTTCTAAAATATGCCCCGTAAAAATGATTCAAAACCCATTAAGCCTTCAGAAGGCTCTACTATGACTCATGAAGATGAAGAATTGCAACATGATCTATCAAAATTACAAGAGCAAGTGCAACAAATTTCACTCTCTCAAAGAGCAACAAAAAATGAAATGGAAGTTTTGAAGAAAGGTATGGGGAAGCAAAGACATCGGTTTAAAGATAGGCGGGAAGCTAAGATGATGGTGATGGAATTCAGACATGCTAGCATGGAAGCTAAGATGGATGGCATGGAAGCTAGCATGGAAGCTAAGATGGATGACATGAAAGACAACATGGAAAACATGAAGAATGATCTAAAAAGTAGACATCAAGCAATGGGAGACAAATTGATACAAGAAATGTTTCCTATCGTAAAGATAGTAGAAGAACTCAAGATGAGAAACTTGAGAAAAAAGCTAATGTTAATTAAAGCTAATGTTAATCGTGATTTCATAAAATCTAATGCTGGCGGGAAGAACCACCATATTCCAAAAATGGATATGATGAATTTTGATGGAAAGGATCCTGTAACATGGATACTACAGTTGGAGCAATATTTTGATCTCCATAATGTTCAAAACACACAAAAGGTACACATTGCAACTTTACATTTAGACAAAAATACATTTGTATGGTATCGATGGCTTTGCTCCCGTAAAAAAATTGTCACTTGGTCAATTTTTACGGAGGAAATGATAGCACATTATGAGGATACAAAGAGCAACACCTTCTTTAGCCAATTGATAAATCTCAAACAAAAGGGTTTCGTGGGGCAGCACATTGAGGACTTCCAAAAATTGAATATTAGGGTAACTGATATTCCAGAGGAACACATGATTGATCTCTTCATAAGCACTTTAAATAATAACATACAACATGAAGTTCGCGTTCTAGAACCCGATTCATTGGAGAAGGCATTCAGGTTGGCAAGAAAATTTGAATGTAAAATTATGGCGACAAGGAAGCCTACCATTCAATTCTATAAAGAAGGAAGTGTTGTTACACCTAGATTTCCACAACCTACAAGGTTGAAACCACAACAATTGGAAGAAAAAAGAGAAAAAGGGCTTTGCTACAGTTGTGATAGAAAATACACTAAAGGTCATAAGTGTGCTGAGAAGAAATTATTTTACATAGATTGTGAAGAGGAAGAAGAAAATGAATAAGAAGGGGATATACACCTGGAACCAGCCCTAGAAGAGGAAGAAATGAATCCGACCATATCATTTAATGCGCTGGCAGGAATTACCACTCCTCAAACTCTCAAGATACAAGAACAAATCAAGAAGAAAAAGGTAATAGTGTTGATTGATTCAGGTAGCACCCATAATTTTATTCATTGTAAGGTAGCCAAGGAATTAAATTGTTTCCTATACCCAGCACCAGAATGTCAAGTGATGGTTGCAAATGGAGGAACTATAGATTGCTCTGGAAAATGCCATAATATCAAGCTAACCATGGGGGAATATGCATTGACTAGTCCAATGCTTTCCATTCCTATGGGAGGTGCTGATGTTGTACTAGGAGTACAATGGTTACAATCTTTGGGGACGGTAGCTTTTAATTTTCAAGAACTTTTCTTGAAATTTTTTTCAGAAGGAAAGGAAGTCGAATTACGGGGTATTGAAGGGAAGCCAGGAAGGATAATAAGCTCTAATGTCATGAGAAAGCTTCTAAAGAAAGAACAACGAGGCGTAATTGCACAATTATGCTCACTAGAAGTTCCGACATCAAAATCATCTATTTCTGCAGATCTCCAACAAGTCTTGGACAATCATTCCAAGGTGTTTGAAACTCCCAAAGGACTCCCACCCATTCGTGATCATGATCATGCTATTCATTTGATTCCAGGAAGTGTTCCTCCAAACATCAGGCCTTATAGATATCCTTACTTCCAAAAGAGCGAAATTGAACGTATGATTGCAGGAATGTTAGAGGCGGGTATAATTCAACCTAGTCAAAGTTCTTTCTCTCCTCCTGTAGTATTGGTACACAAGAAGGATGGATCATGGCGAATGTGTCCGGATTATAGGGAGCTCAATAAGCTCACCATTAAAGATAAATTTCCCATTCCTGTGATTGATGAATTATTGGATGAATTACATGGAGCAATTTATTTTACCAAGTTGGATCTTCGTTCAGGATATCATCAAATTAGAATGAAGACTGAATATATTCCAAAAACAACATTTCGAACTCATGAGGGTCATTATGAATTTTTGGTCATGCCTTTTGGCCTTACCAATGCACCTTCTACATTTCAAGGGTTGATGAATTCCATTTTCAAACCCTTCCTTAGAAAATTTTTGCTAGTATTTTTTTGATGATATACTAATCTACAGCAGGTCTTGGAAGGATCATGTTCAACATGTTGACAGGGTGCTCAAACTATTGCAGGAGAAACAATTATATGAGAAAACATCCAAATGTTTCTTTGGAGTACAAGAGGTGGAATATCTGGGTCATATTGTATCTCACGAGGGTGTTAAGGTAGACCCTAACAAAATTAAAGCCATTAAGGAATGGAAAGTCCCCATAACCATAAAGCAGTTGCGAGGATTTCTCGGGTTAACAGGGTATTATCGCAAGTTTGTTAAGAATTATGGGAGAATAGCAGCACCTCTAACAACATTATTGAAGAAAGATGCATTTTCATGGACTCCTGAAGCTACTAAGGCCTTTGATCATCTTAAAGAGGCAATGTGCCTAGCACTGGTCTTAGCTACGCCAGACTTCACAAAAACATTTATTGTGGAATGTGATGCCTCAGGAAATGGAATTGGTGCGGTTTTAATGCAGGAAGGAAGACCCATTGCTTTTGAAAGTCGTCCAATCAAAGGAAAGTATTTACAGAAACTTATTTATGAGAAGGAAATGTTAGCAATACTGCATGCACTAAAGAAATGGTGAACTTACCTAATGGGAAGACACTTCAAGGTAAAAACTGATCATGATAGTCTTAAACACTTTTTGGAACAAAGACTATCTTCAGAAGAGCAACAAAAATGGGTCACAAAGATGTTGGGTTATGAATTTGAAATAACCTACAAAAAAGGAAAGCTTAATGTTGTTGCAGATGCACTCTCAAGAAATAATGAAGAGGTGGAAGCATTGCTTTGTGCCATTTCTATTATCCAACCAGATTGGATAACTGAAGCAAGAGATGAATGGAAGAAGGACAAAGATGTATGGATACTCATTCAAAAGTTGCAGCAAGATCCTAGTACATCTGACACATTTAGTTGGAAAAATGATTCCTTATGGTACAAAGATCGCTTATATCTTTGTAAGAATTCCCAACTAAAACAAAAGATTCTTCTGGAATTGCACACTTCTCCTTTAGGAGGACACTCGGGATTTTTAAAAACTTACCACAGGGTGAAGAAAGAATTTTTTTGGGATGGCCTTAAATCTGATATTCAAAAGTTTGTGATGGAATGTTTGGTTTTCCAGCAGAATAAAGTTGAGACAATTAAGACCCCGGGACTTCTACAACCTTTATCCATTCCAAGTCAACGTTGGGAGGAGATTTCAATGGATTTTATCACAAGTTTACCTAAGTCCAAAGGAAAGAGTGTCATCATGGTGGTAGTTGATAGACTTACCAAGTATGCACACTTTTGTGCATTATCTCATCCATTTAAAGCAAGTACAGTTGCTACTACATTTATGGATAGAATTCAAAAGCTACATGGAAGCCCAAGGGTCATTGTGAGCGACAGAGATTTCATTTTTACTGGAACTTTTTGGACGGAGTTATTTTCTTGTTTGGGTACTCAATTAGCTCATAGCTCATCTTATCATCCTCAATCTGATGGTAAAATTGAGATAGTAAATAAATGTTTGGAAGGATATACTTGTTGTTTTGTATCTGATAAACAAACACAATTGGTCAAGTGGTTACCTCTCGCTGAATGGTGGTATAACACTTCCTTCCATACTGCAGCAAAAAATGACCCCATTTATGGCACTTTATGGATATCATCCACCATCCATCACATTATCTTTAAGGGAAAATTAGAAGGTTCAAGCAGTGGAAGATCACATCGAGCATCAGCAAGAAGTTCTCCAACTTTTAAAGGATAACCTGAATTTGGCACAAAATCGAATGAAACAATAGGCAGATCAACATCGCAGCGAGAGAAGTTTTGATGTAGGAGATTGGGTATTTTTACGACTACAACCATACAAACAAATGTTCCTCAAGCAAGCTAAGAAGGATAATAAATTATCGCTAAAGTACTATGGTCCTTACAAGGTGTTGCAAAAGATTGGTACTATGGCATACAAATTGGAGCTTCCTGCTTCTTCGCGAGTACATCCAGTTTTCCATGTTTCATGCTTAAAGAAGTTTATAGGTGAAAATCTTCCAGTTCAAACAGTATTGCCAGAACTTGATGGGGAAGGGAAAATCATATTGGAACCTGAAGCAGTCATGGAAAAAAGAACTCGATAACTACGGAATCGATCAATTTCAGAGTATCTCATCAAGTGGAAGAACTTACCCACTGAAGATTCTACATGGGAGGATGAGAATTTTATAAAGAAGCACCCAGAGCTACTCAAGCGTTGAGGACAACACTTTTTTGAAGGAGAGGGGCATGTTAGGTCCCTATATTACTAGTATAGTCCCTTATTGTTGTTAGTGTAACCCCCTTATTGTTATTATTGTACCCTTGCAACCCCCATTTTGTTATTATTGTGCCCTTAAATTATTATTGTTAGGTCGGCTAGGATTACATTATGGCCCCATGGACTCCTATATATAGAAAGGAGGTTTTGTAAATTGTATCATCCAAGAATTGTTCATTTATGTAATGTATTGGAGGTTGCCCCCCGAAGTGGCTTATTTATAAGGCGTTGATATCTCTTTTCTTCTATTTTTGGAGCTGGTTACACAATAGAAAGGTCTTCAAATCATTGGGCTATGGAGTCAATGAAAGTCATGGTTATCTCAATAATTAATCAGAGTGCATTACAGGGCCAATCTAGCAAGGTTAATGGATCCTTAAGGTTATGTGTGAAGTGGGATGGACATCAAGTTGGTGAATAAGGTAGGGCAAAGGGAAATCAAGAATCCTTTGTCAAATACCTATAAAAAGGAGGTATTAAACACTAATAAGTGAAATATATAACTCGTAAGGTAGGGCAAACAATAAATCTCAATGAAAATACTTAAACCAATAACCATTCAAGACAAACAATTTCAATGAAATAGAAGGAGAGAAACTAATTTAACTTCTAGTGATTTCACCTTCAAGCTTTATAAAAAAATTAAGATCACAAATAGCTTTAATTCATGAAGAGGGAAATCCTAAACATAATAAATCAAGCTATAAAGAACTTTGAGGAAAATTTATAGGCATGGACAAAGGGCAAGTTCGAAACAAGACCTCTTTGACTTAACCTAGCAAGCAATACTTCGAAGAGAGGTTTCAAGAAAAAATTTAGATGGCATAAAATAAGCAAGGCTTACCATGAAACATGTTTGTAAACTAGCATACTAATACATTAATGAAACAAACAATTTTAGGTGGGCCTAAGGAGCAGTTAATAATTCCTTAAGCTGACCCAACAGAGGAAAACATCAAGGCAATAGAAGGCAGGAGGAATAAGGTTCTTCAAAGAGCATTTCTCAACCTATACTTTTCTTTTAAACCGCAAAAAATAAGGATGAAACATAATGATAACAAGAAAACATGAAAAAATAATAATACATCACCATTAACCAAGTTCAGGGATCCTGCAAACAAGCTTCTCCATCATCAATCCAAGCAAGCCATTCATAAACTCCACAACACCGATTTCTTCTCCAAGCTCATAAAAACCATGTATTGCTCTCAAAGCTCATCAAATGAAAACATTTACAATGAAGCCCTTATGCTCTATTTAACTCAGCAAAGGAGGGAAAAAACCCTAGATAGGGTTGGAAAAAGTCAAAATCACCCATAAATGTTATTTATGCCTAAGAAACCATGCAAGGCCCAAGGCACAAAATATCTCATCAAATAAATGCTAAATAACTTATTGCACCTAATTCTAGAGTGATTTTCCTAAAAAAACAATAAAATATGATTTTTCAATAAATGAGTGAGTTTTGTTGATTTTTGGTCCAAAACACACTAAACAGTCCATTTGCGCAGCGCCACTTTTAGCAGAAAATATGCTCTTTTGCAACCATGTTTTGGACCCCTTCCCGATGTCGGATTTGGCTCTGTAATGGCTCGTTGGAAAGCCTGATGAGTATAATTTTCAAAAATTCTTGTAGTTTCATAATACATCTCCTACAACCTAGTCAAAATTTTAAAATCCAAAGACTACCATTAGCGATGCGCCAGGTCTGAAATAGCGGCAGAATGGAGAAAAAAATGTTTTTTGACCTTTAGAGGGATCAAACCTGCTCCAAATAATATGAAACTTGGTGAGAAAATTGTACTAGTGATGATAAACCCAAAAATTCTAAGTTTTCCTCCTGAGGATGCTCCATGGATTAGCATAGCGCCAGTCGCACTACGCTAATGGGCCTTAAAAATCACAAAAAACAAAAAGTGTTCCAAATTTTTTCAAAATTAGTGGAGGCCTCCCTCAAGGGGTCTTGGAGACCTGTTGAGAAGTTGAAGCTAGAACTCTAAGGTTATCATGCTCTTTTGTCTCCTTTAGAATTTTGACTTCAAGGAGGGCTTCCTTCAGTTTGGCACAAACAAGCTTGTGTTTCATGGGATAGTACTTGGTTATATTTTTCTGGAGGGGTAGACCCTTTTTTATCTCCTTGAAGTGCTTATGCTCATTCTTATAATACTGAATGATGTATTGTGCCATGCCAAAATCTCTCTCCCACTCCTTGATTTTTGCATCCTTGATTTGGAGTAGCAGTCTAGTGGCCATCTCCTTATCTTCATTATCACTATCTAGGTCAATGAATTGAGGCTTTTGAGTAGATAAATTGCTCTTCTTACTTTTCTTAACCTTTTACATCTTTTCTTTGCCCTTGTCAAGCCTTGGAGTTGATGTAGATGGCAAGGTCCCTTGCCTTTTGGAGGTAGCAAACATTTTCCTTGTCCCTCTTTTGGTATGTGCATGCAAGAGGTGTGATGGTGGTTTTGGTAGTGTCTTCATCATGGCTATGACCCTTGGTGTTGTCATCAACTTCTTCATATTTACTATGATCCTCTTTAGTGATCACATGCTCTGTTTGATTATTTCCTTATTGACCTTCAAGACCATCATCATCATTACCTTCTTTATTGCCTTATGCACTATAGCTTTGGTCTTCATTTGGACTATCAGCCCCTGCACTTGCTTCATCTTGGTTTTGTTCATCACTAGAGTCTTTTTCTTCATCATCTCCTAAATTGTTATCATTTTTATTATCACTAGAAGGTTGATTGGTTTCATGACTGTCATGACTATCTCCTTTGATGTCTTGTTTCTCACTGCCTGTTCCATCAGTGTCATCTTCTTTGTCACTGTCTTGTTCTTCAAATTCTGTTTCTACCTCATCATTTCCCTCTTCCATATAATCACTGTTATCCTCATGAATTTTCTCACCGTATTCATGGTTATGCACATTTTCCCCTTGACTGTCATGTTAACTATCCGAATGACTGTCCACCTCCTCATCTTGATCACCACCATGTTCACTGCCTTCTTCTTCACCGTCATTTCCTCTTTCTCTTCCTTTGATTTTTGTCTCTGCCTCACTGGTTTCATCTTATTTATTGTCAGCACTCTATTCATCATTTGCTGGCTCATCCTCATGTTCATCATTGGTTTCCATGTACTCTACCTCAACATGATCCTCTTTTTTACACCAATTTTTTGGTCATCTAACTCATTATCATTAGATGAACCCAAGTACACCATGTAGGACCAATTTTACCCTAAGTAAAATTGCTTTCACCATGTAAAATAACATTTGTCTATATTTCCTGGTCATATTTAACCCAAAACAAGGAAATTAATTAAATAAATAATTATTTATTTAATTATTTCCTAGGAATAAGTTATTCAAATCATTATTTAAATAATTAAATAAATCATTATTTATCTAATTATATTCCCATCATCTCCCTAAAATAATAAATAAATCATTTATTTATTTATTGTTTATAAATAAAGGAATTGACCCAAGTCAAAAGACCTTTTCCCTCCAACAAATATAATAAAATATTCCTAAAGGGTGATTCTAGAATTTTATTAATAATATTTTATTCATACACCGAGTTCTAGAACACCCCAATATTTTTCTATAAATAGAAGGGTTTTCCCCATTCATTTGTCACCTTCATTGCATTATATCACACTGGATCTACTCTTGGTCACCATTTTTTCATTTTTTCTTTGTGAGCTCCCATTGAGTTCTATGTTTGTCAAGGTTTTCTACCACAATAAGAGAGAGGAATTTTATATCTAAAACGCTGAGGACTTTCAAGAACCCATCCCATTGAGGAGAACCGGAAAACACCTTTCTTGTTTTCCTCTCAGGTGCCCCATTCTTTAATATAATATAAAACATTCTTTTAAACACATTGTTCTTGTCTTGTCTATTGGATGCATGGAGCCATATTATATTTTATCTGCTTAATGTATTTTGTGCTTAGATCTGGATTTGTGCAGCAGACTTAAAGATATTTTGCAGCCATAATCAATGTTAGGGCTATTTGTTATGCGTAGCTAAAGTGATCTTTTACGACGAAAGATTCATACTAACACTCTTGGTTTCCGACATTATCATCAAACTCATATTCATTGTGGGATGATTTATCATCACCTTCATCTTGATCTTCATGTGATTCTTCATTGCCACTTCCTGCTTCCACTGATGCATCAAGAGAAGGAGAGGAAGGGAGGTTTGCCTATGGTGAGGGTACTTGTGCAGATGAGGAGGGAAGATTTGGTTGATGAGGAGGCTGTGGGCTTGTGAATACTTCATGTGCTATGACTACCGCCCAAGGTATACCCTGCTGCACCAACTGATGTAATACCACCATCTTGATCAAGGAATGGTGAAATAAGCTTTGCATTTGCTGGGATGGGGTCCTCCTTCGGACAACTGAAGACATTTTCTCAATGCTCCTATAGAGATAGTAGGGAAAGTTGAGCATCTTAACCCCTGTGAAATGCATGAGGAGTCTGACATGTAGGAATAGAACCTGGAGTATCTACCCTCATAGGTGAAGTTCTTCATGATAACCATCATTAAGGATGCAAATTTTTGTTTGAGGTGTGAGAAAGGAAAAAATGTCTTGCTTCCTCCTTTATACCTTGTTTTGATAAAGGGATCTAAAAAGTCTTTGTCCAATTTTCCCTTCTTAAACCATTTTCACCCACATCAGGGATACCTGTGGCCTCAGAGATGGCACCTGCTGAGATCTCAAAATCTACTCCTGCAAGGCTTTAGTGCTTGTTGTGTAAGTTGAGAATGAGGAGCCTTGTAAGCTTAGGGTGGCTCTTCACTTCTTTGACCTTCTCACAAAATTTAAAACATCTTGCATTCTGAAAACATGACAGGATCCTAGGAGAGGAGGTGACAACCACTGTGCTTTAAGGTTCCAATCGATTGATTTTCCCTCCCTTATGTTTTGGTCTTAAAGGACTTTGAACACTTTCACTGCTACTTCTATTTTCAGCTCCTGACATAATGATAGGATATGTTGCTTGACAATCTAGGGCTTGGTGAAGCAAGGTGAAAATGGTGATGAAGTCAACTTTGGTGAATGAGTGATGTGGAGGTTAGGGTTTTTAGGATTAAGTTTCCTTGGAGCTTAAGGAGGCTTTTCTCAAAAGTGTATTTGCAGCCACCCTAACTTAATTATCCTCACATGATATCAAACTGATTTTAAGGAGATTTAAAAAACAAAGGTTTGTTTTGTATGAAGGTCCTAGGGTTTACCCACCCAAGGTTTGAACTTCAAAGCCTTAAAGAGACTAATAATAAATTTGAAAACTGCCTGGGGACAAGGAGAGAATGCCACTTACCATCTCTTAGATATTTTTAAACCTTCAGAGATCAAATGGAAGAGGTAATTCATGACCAAGGGTAGAGAAATTTTGGTTTGGAGGCTTTCTATGTTAGCGCAGTGCCCAGCCCGAGCTGTCGGGTCGGCCTGTTAGTGAAGCGTCGGTAGGCCTGCCTGAGGGTTGGCGTAGCGCCGGGCATGTGCAGTGTTGTAGGTCTCTGGGCAAGTCAGGCCCGCTTTTGCGCAACACCCAGGATTAGCATAACACCGGGCCAAATTTGCACAGTGTCGTGTTGTTCTGAATGAGCGGAGGATGGATTAGCGCAGCGCCAGGAAAATTTTCCCAGAAACAGTCAAAAACTCAATTTTTCTTTGTAATCCCTTTTCTCTCTTCACCAAGTGACAAATGAGTTTGAAATGAAGACTTAAGCCACTTTATATCCTTTGAGAAAATAAATCATAGACATAAAACCCACTTTTACTATGTTTTCAACATTTTTGTCATTTGAATGATACCCTTTATATCTTTTGCAGCGGTTTTTGAAGGTTTTCTCAAGGCATATTTTCTTCTTTTGTGGTGACGGTTGGCTGAGGGGATGTAGATGACCTTTTAATCCTTTTTTATCTTTGAAATTATGGGCACTATTCAAACTCTATTTAGCATGCATTTGACAAACTGAAAACACTGTTCTTATCCCTTTTGCCATTTTTGATTGTAGGTGACCTGAAACATGTTTTTTTACCTCCTTATTGATTTTTTAGGCAATAATATATTTATTTTGACAAAGAGTTGAAGAAAATAATATCATACCATGTGTTCCCTTGGCCACTTCTAATTTTCTACAGGTGCCTACAATACATTTTCCTTTGGTCTTATTAATCCCTTTTGGAGTTTGACACCTCATTTTCTCAACAATGAACTTATGCTCAACATGATTTTCTCCTTTGGCACTTTACCTCATGCTTTCCTTCTTTTTACTATTTTTAAGACATTTGACTACACTGGGAAGCCTAGGCTCCATCACACTAATATTCTTTACTGTTTCTCCCTTTGGTGTAGGTGAAGCAGTGTTGCTTTGACAAACCTTAGAGAACACCTTGGACATCCTTTGAATGCCTTCTGTTGTTATGAAGGAGGACTTATCATCTTCATTTGACCTGTTTTTTCTATCTTTCCAAACTCTAAGGTTATATGGTTGTTAGAGAAGAATAAGCAGTGTTGTCTTCTAAGTTCTATATAGCCCTTTCAAATTCATTCATTTCTGTTCAATTCACCTCCCCTTTTTACCTTTTTCATTTATAATTCTGAAAATCTTCAATGTGTCCTTGGTTGTGTTGTTGTTCCTTCTGTCTCTGTGGTCTTTGTGAGGGTTTTTTTTTGCCACAACACTGTTTTTTCAACCAATCCCAAAACCCTGAATCTCATTGTACATAGGCCTATTGCCTTTCCTTGTTGTGGATGTCTTCTTGTGATGAATCACCCTATTACCTTACCTCTTTTTGTGCTGATGTCCATCTTCAATCATTCTTTGCAGAAATGTGAGCAAGGGCAGCTGTTCCTTGCAGAATTTGTGATTTGGCCAAGGAGGCCTTACTTGAAGGGTTTTTTATCAGTTTTGGAAAAAGTTACTTGACCTTCTTCGTCTTTGAATGCATCCTCTTTACACAGGAAAAAAATATATTTTTAGAACACGAAATCAAACCTATGACCTATGAAACCCTAGGTGACCTAGTGGAAGGCTCTTTGGACTTGGCCTTTGACTGAAAATTTTTGCTTTGAGGTCATCAATTGTAAAACAAAGTTTTTAATAGACTGATGTATTGAATATCCAAAATCCAATGTACTTGATTTATCTAAAGAGCCTATAGAGATAGTTTTGAGACCATAATTTCTCGGTGTATCGAGGAAACAGAAAAGTAAGCAGGTTGGTTAGTGATTCTAAGTGTCAGGTGGAGGTAAGTAAGCAAGAAAAAAATAGAGTATTGAGGTCAAAGGTGACAAAACATAGACAAAATGAGTGGCATGAGCCCATGATGGTTCTTCTGGGATTGGTGAGCTGAGCATGACCTGAAGGGATGATAATATAGTGAAAATTTATCCTAAGGATAATGAAGGCAGTGAGATTTCTAGAACTCACAATATTCATGAATTTTGTTTCTAGAAATATAGGGTAAGAATTTAGTCATCTATAAAGGAAAAAATTATTGATGACTAACAGTGGCTCCACTTGGGGAGGGTAGCTCCTTTTCAGGAGGTGTCCAGAACTTTAGATCTCTGGCTTAATGGAGACTAGTGCCTCATCTATTGGGCAGATTTTACCTCTTTTCACTTGTTGATGCTTGCTTGAAGTTGTGATCTTAATAATATAAAAATACATGATTATCACCAAAATAATCTCTACCTACCCATCCTATCTTCCTAACATTTTTTCTTCCTTGGGTGCACGTGAACTGGAAAACCCTTGTCATTATTTTTATCTTGAAAGCAAAACAAACTATTTACTTCTATCTTATTTCTTCCAAGAGTTCAGATTATGCTAGTGAACTCTTTTATTCTCTATCTAGACTAGTCAACTGTCAAGATTACGCTATTTGACACAAATCATTCACTAAGATATAAACATGAAATTGAAAGCATGGTTTAAATCAGGATTAGGCAATCTGGCTTACCATGGGTTTGTGGCATAAGAACAAGCTGCACACAAACATTATTTTTTTACAAATAAAACTTCAAGAAATATAAGGGTCGTGATCAATCATGTGATAAGCATATTTATTTTCCTCTTTGGTTCAGATCTGAGCATGTGGAACCAGTATATTTCATTCCTAATCTATTTTATTTTGACAAGTTAAGTTTGAATGATTTGACCAGCTACTTTTCACTAACTTATTGAAAATAAATTTGAAAACATGTTTCAGCCATGATTAGGCTAGATGACTGAAACAAGACCTTGTTTTTGAACCAGTAGTGGCATTTAAGCTTGCACACTTTTAGTAGTTCTATTTTTTGTGTATGGGGCTATACCTCTTTTCAAATCTTCCCTCTTTTTCATTTTTTATGTTTTTTTTATTTTTTGTGATTTTCTTAGGCAATGCTTTTTGTACAATGAATGAAAAATTTTAAACTAAGGGTTTTTATATCAATGGTACATGAGAATCTAGCCTCAAAAGGATCTCCTAACATCCTTTGTCCATTCAGCTCTTGTAAACAAAAATAATAATTACCTCCATTTGAAAACATGGTACAAGGATTTTTCCAAAAAAAATCAAACAATCCATGTTCTCCTTGGTATCTCTTCTTTGAGTCTTGCTTCCCAAATTTTGTTTCTGTCAAAGGTCCTCCTTAGGTATAAAAGGTGTTATTTATCAACTTCGAAATAGATGAGAATGTCATGACTATATATCATGGAGCAAAAGTTGAAAACAAGAGCCATGGCTCTTTGGAAGGTGTCTTCAACACGCCATAGCCCAAGAAGCATTTGGTCAAACATGTAGTTATTCCAAGGAACTTTGAAAATGTTTTCATGTTTATTGATATGAAGTGGTATCATCTGATGGTAACTTAAAACACTACCATGCAATTTCATCTTGTTAGAAACTCCTACCCTTGTCATAGGATGATTTGTCTTGGGAAAAGGGTTTTTGTATTTCAGGGAGGTTTTGCCTAGGTACCTAAAGTCTATACATAGCATGCATGCTTTGGCTTTCTTTGTTAGTGATACAATTGGTCCAGGGGTTTCATAGCTTTTCTTGAAAAGAGGCCCCCTTTGAACAATGGCTATGTCACAAGGCTTTAAGCTTTCAGTCCTATATACAAAAACATCCTGAAACTTCTTTCATGGCCTTACGTATTTCAGCTTTGTGTGAAATGACAAGGTTTTGGACAACTTAATAATTTTAGGCCTTCTTCGGTTTCCTACATTATAATCCTATATATCAGTTCCAGTAGATACTTCTTTAGGGTCGATAGAAACATTTGTGAGAGTCAAAAATTCTTTTGAAGGGATAAATTTTTTTGATGATGAGGCATCTATGTAAGGAAAAAATACGAGACTCTTTTGATCCAGATTCCCAAGGATTTTTGTTTTTTGAGTGTATTTCAATAATTTTGGATTAGCGAAAGGGAAGAGTTGTGTTTTTTAGGTTTTTACTTCATTTGAACAACCTGATTCATATTCCAATCTGATTTTTGGTTTTGAAATTTCATTTTCAGTTTGTAGAAAGTCAAGTTTAGTTTGATCATTATATGGTTGTTCAGGGCTGCTAGAGTTTTGACTATTGAGCTCTCCATGAAGAGATTGGTTTGACTGTTGTAGTATGTCTAGATGTGTTTAAAATTCATATACCTTCTCATCAATTTCTCCTTCAGTATGTAAAATAAAAGAATCAAGATCTGAATGTATGAAATAAAGAGGTGAATTGTCTAGCCTTTCTTGACTACTAACCATATATTTCATGTGTGACTCTCGGTATAATCTCCTTGTTTGGTTAAAAACAGGGATGGTAGCATAGGAAATGTCTAGTTGAAGGTTCCCCTGAAGCTTGGCTCCCCAAGATCTGGATAAAAGCATGCCATACTTGGGGGCAATATCTACCACTACTATGTCCATGACTAGATTCTTAGTAGGCACTTGTGCCAGGTTGACACAAAGATCCTTGATCAGGCCCAAACACTTGACCCTACTTGAATCGAAGGAGTACAAGTCTTTGTAAGGTTTAGTTATTTCTAGCCATAATCTCTCCATCACAACTTTAGGCATGAGATTGTGAGAGGCACCGGAATCCAGCATGGCATTATGTAAGATTTTGTCATGTATGTTTAGGCTGATATAGAAAGGGGGAATGGCACCTTCTTAATATTTTCCTTCTATTTTGGGTCCAAACAACAATTCAGGTGTGTCATCAGCCAAGTGTAAAGTGTTGGCATCATTTCCTATGTTCAGGACCTTCAAAACTTGGGACCTATACACTTGTTGAGTAACCAATTCAGTGAGTGGCATAGTTATCTTGATTTTAGCAGTCTCTCCTTCAAAGTTGAAAGGTACTTGTGTTTTAGATAGATTTACATCATTTTTATCAACCATGAATCTTTCTCCATTTTTAATTTGCTGATTCTGATTTGGAGCTTTATACAAAACAGTTTTCTCAGGGCCACTAGTGGAGGTAGTAGGGTAGCTTGGGTCATTATTTTGTGGGTTGATTTTTTCTTTGTTTGGGTCAGATTTATTAGCGATAGTGTTGACATTCTCTGTTGTTTTCTTAGGGGTGTTTTCAGGTACTTTCCTAACAGCAATGAATATTTGGATTTTCTTGGGATAATATAGGTTTTTTTTTTCTCCTAAGGTCATATTTCCTATGGACTTCCATTATGGAATTTTCAAATCCCAAGCGGTAGTCTTCAGAATCCTCATAGTTTGTGTCAATTTGATCCGAGGAAAAGAAACTTTGTTCTTCTTCAGTGAGAAAAACATCATCTTCATTATCAGAACCTATTAGGTTTATATGGCTTTCTTCAGGTTCTATAATTCCTCCTTCTTCTTCATCTACACAGTTTTGTTGAAAGGGAGATCTGATTTGTTGATCACTTTCCCTTTATTTAATTTGAGGAATGTCTCTTCTGAAGTTTTGAGATCTATTTTTTTTTGGGAGGTTTTGCTTGATTTTCCCTAGGAGGTGTCCTTTCATTTAATTTTATCCTTTCTATCATTCTCTCCATGGTTCTCATTATTTTTTCCATTTTGGTATCGGATGACGAGGTTGAGGGCATGATTTCATCTTTGTAGGTCACTCTCTTTTCTGATCTCATCGTTGCTCTCTTTTCAATCAAGTTGACCTCTACACTGATAGCTGCCCTTTGCATTTATTCTAAGGTTGCGGGGTCTCTCTCTCTCAATTGTAATGCCATGTCCAGATCAAAACCTTCAGGAAATTTCACTAGTGCTAGGCCTTGTGGGGGTTTCATGTGAGGTGGGAGGGCATTGTAGACACTGTTAAACTTGGTGCAATAACCTTGTACACTTTCCCCTACATTCCTCTTAAGATTTTTATATTCAGAAGGGATTTGGAGGGGATTTTTCTTGATTTCCCATTTTTTTTATGAAAGTTTGGTAGAGGGAAGGGAGACCATGTATTGTGTTAGGAGTTAATTCTTTGAACCATTTTTTTCCCTCTCCTCCTAAGCTTTGTTAAAAGATCCTCATTTTAATGGTTTCTTATTCTATTTCCATGCAATAAAAGGCATCATTTATCCTATCTACATGATGTTGGGTAGTGATGGACTCAGCTCCTGTGGAATGAGGATCTTGGATTGGTAGTCATTTGGCAAAGGCACTAGAGGTTGAGGTAAACCCAAGGGGGCATACCAAGCTGCCATGATGGGAGCTAATGGAGGGTTTAATGAGGAGGGTTAGTGATATTAGATGTATGATGAAGCGGAGTGGTTTTCACAGTGGTGGTATGGATGGGTGTGGTGGAAGTATGTAATATTCCCAATCTGGACTGATCAGCAAAACAGGCCTGAAAAACGCATTTTTCAGGGATTTCTGCTTTAGAAACCATGAATATCCCTTGGATCCATTAGATAAGAGTATCTAAGACCGAAATCCAAGAGGAGGCTCAAAATAAATCACTCTAGGTGGGTTAAACAGGTCTCCCACACCTAGTTTTCTTCATAAAGTTTCCCAATGAAGTGTTGCAGCAGTATAAAACACAAAAATGGAGTATCAGTGAGCTAATAACTCTAAAATGTGTTTAGAAACACCTAAGAATAAATTTCATGTACAACAGAAAGGAGAATATTAATTCTCCCGACAAAGGATGGGGAAAAGAAGGTGATTTTTTCCCTAAAATGAGTGTATATAGAAATATGCATACAAATAAGGAAAATTGTGGTAGTTTATTTTATCTTAGGTCGTTTAGGACTCCCATGTAAAATTTTGTGTCAAAATAATGATCCTAGATATATTAAACAATTCCTCCATTCCCTACTAGGCTTAAAAACCCTGATTTCCCATGACTTAATGTATGCAGAAGTTTCTGAAGCTAAATTAGCGTAAATTTCTGAAGGGATTAGATGAAATAGGTTCATAAAATCATGAAATTGGATCTGGGGCAAGAATTTTTCATTTACAAGATAAAACAGAGATTTTACATGGATAAACCCTCAAGATTGAGGTGTTGCAACACTGGAAATTGCCAAGAAAGATAGACAGCATAATTTTCTGAAGACTAAAGAATTATTTCATTATAACTCATATCTATGGAATATACTTACATAAAAACATAAATCCATTACATATCTATATGCCAAAGAGGCTCTTCTTTACACTCCCCTTGGGGATCTTCGCAAAAGATGGATATCAATGAATAGATCTGAGATCTAAGCCACAGATCTGCAGTAATATTCAGAAATTTCTGAGGCATATGATTCATAGAATATCATATCTGAAATGAACATGGATTGGTTTTCCAATCCATGGATCACCACAGTGAAGGGAAGGGTCCCTTTCACTAGAGATCTTTCCTCCAAACTGAAACACAAACCCCACTGCAACTCTACCTGTAGGAAGGACGTAATATCTTCAAGGAACTACACTGATGGTGATGTATAATCCTTTGTCCTGATTCCAAGATAAAAAATTGAAGCTCCAACAATGGATGCACTCTTCCAGGAGGTTAAAAGACACACTCACTGAGAAGAGGCTCCAATATAAGCTAGATCTAAATAGATCTAGTATTCCACTTGATGCAGCTTACAAAAGTAAGAAAACCCTCACTCGATCTACATTGCAGTTGGAAGTATAAGCTTGGTCTCCAACCTGATAGTGGACAAGCAATACAAGCTCTCCCAAGAGCTCCTCAATGGGAAGAGATGGAACCCCTAAACAGGAAATCCCAATGCAATCTAGGCTAAGCAGCCAAGAAAGATGTTTGTATAAATAGACAGTAATTCGGAAATAATATCATGAAAAACCTCAATATGTTTCCCTCTTATTCATTTTATAATATCAAGAGATTGTAAAACCCTAAACCACCTTTAATGATTTAGCCCCATTGACGTGTGTAGCCTCCAACTTGACTGTGTTGTCCTTCTAGGAGATTCATTGCATCTGGAAAGTGTGGTTGATTTGGCCATGGTTGACTTGGTCAATAGATTCAGCCTCTTTCACACTCAAGTGTGTTTTTACAAGTGGCCCAGATTTATTCTTGTTCACATTGGGCATTGATTTATTCTTTTATTAGGAGTTTTAGGAACCTCCTTTACATATTTATTCTTTAAAAAAAGAAAGAAAGAAAAATGAATATTCTTATTAGCTTAGGACTAATTAGGAATATTACAGTCCTCCCCTCCAAAATTTTTCTTATCCTCAAGCAACTCACAAGGACTTTGTAGAATCTCCAATGGAATTGTCTCCTCCCAAGAATACAAGTTTTCCTTTGGTGGATGAACCAAATAGTTATCATCATGAAGTAGTGGGAGATACATGAAAAGAGTCATATGTTTTCCATTGGCCTTATCAAGGCATGAGAGATGGTAAATATTTGTTACTTCAACCCCCATGATAAACTTCAATCTCCATGCTATCAACCAAACAAAGTGAGCCATCCTTGATAGCTCAAAGAAATAGTCTCCAATACCCACCATATGCAATGTGTAGGGGCTCCATGGCTGGAAATGAGAGATAATAATTCTCAATTCACGTTGTCTCTCCCTCCATTTATGATAAATATGGAGCTTATGATCCTGGGCTGCATTAATATAGTCCTCATGAAGCCAAAAGAGACTTGGAACTTCATGATTCCCTTCATGGATTCTAGTGAGCCTCCTTGCCCAATCTTCCATGCATATAGTGAATAGAGGATTTTCACCATATGTGCTCCAAAAGAAACATGGAATAAGTGTCATATGACATATTGGATAGTGACAATAGTCCCTCCCTTGAGACCAGCATTTTCCTTCATCTTTCTGCCTCAAATCATAGTACAATAAGTGGCCATCCCACCACCTTCTTGCTGCAAAAAGCTTCTTCAAAGCTTGGAAATAGTAGAGGATAATAGGTGTTGGCTGAATATTATTCAAGCAACACATGTCTTGCTGCAAATTATCCCAAGTGAGAGACTTATTCCAATGACATAAGCCCAACATATGGCTCCTTTCATAAGGAAACAAAGGATATGATGTAGCAGCCATAAAATGTGCTATCCTCCTCTTGAAGCATGAATGAATATGGGAGATTTCATTCACAAAGGACACACTCAACCAATGTGTCATCCCTCCTCTCATGTTCCCAATAAATATCAGAGCATCACCATCATCATGATATAAATAAGCTCTCTTATGCCACCTCATGAGAGAGTTACATTTTCCCCCAAACCCCAATACATACATGATCATGAAATACATTCCAAACAGAAATACATGTACATACATGAGACTCATCCCAATCACAAGAAAATATATGGACATGAAATTTGACATGGGATGTCCAAACTCTCTTATTGTCAACAAAAGTAACCATGCCTTCTTCTTCTTATGCATCCTCTCATTGAGATACAAGGCATGAGACAAGAAAATATCAAACCTTGGGTAGTACCCATACTCACCCAATAGAAACCAGCGTAGGACATCTCCTACTTGCATAAAATTCAGATGTGGTAAGTGGTTTTGCCACCACTTACTTGCTGCCCATAACATATCTCCATGGCTGAAAGTGGAAGATATATTTGATGCCTTAGGAAAGCACCCATCATGCTGCACAATCTCCCTTAGTCCATCAAGGGAGTGGCCATGTTCATAAATAGTTTTGGCCCAAAGTTGGCCATGAAGTTTATAAGATATGACACTCCTCCTTGGAGTCATGGCATGGATATATAATGTAAAATAATGCATATAATCAGAAAATATAACATGATTTGCATAAGTATGATCTTCACCAATATTCCTTCTCCAACAAGTGGAGAGCTACATAGATCTATCTCCTTCCTCATGAGGAGAAAGAGAGGGCTGAACTAACTCTTCCATAGAGTTATATTTCTGCTCCATCTTCATGTGAGACATGCATCTTTGATAATGCTGATATAAGTCTTCTTCAAATCCTTCCCACATGAATCCATTTGATATAATATGGTGTGTTCTAATGAAAACAGTGGGGGTAGAAAGCAAGATATCATAGGCAGCACCTAGTAGTTGGTCTTTGAGTCTTGACTCTCTAGTCAAATAGATCTGATCATGAAAGAAAATGACTCCATCAACCACCTTATACCTCCTATATTTTCTTTTTCCATCAAGAACCTTACATGTGAAGAGGTTCTTGGAATATTCTACCAAGAGTTAGGATTCCCAATAGGAATCAAGGCTTTTCAATAAAGACAATGTTGTAGAGTTATGAAATGAAGTAGCCATCACCTCATATTCTTTCTTTTTATGGAGAGATATCATTTTCTGCCCCAAATCTATGGAGTGGTATTTTTACACCATGCTAATGTCATCATAGGTCTTTGAATTCTTCTTTATCAGCGCAAATAGATGAGTGAGAAATAGTAAAATAAATTTTAGGAAATTGTTCAGCTCTCCTTGAAATCTATCAATAGATCTTAGTGTTGTGGTAGCTCCCTTCAAGGCTCCCTCCTGAGCCAATTTTTTTATTCATGCAAAAATTTGAGAGAACACTTTATTCTCCTTCTCATCAGGGGGTCTCCATGGTGAAATTCCTCCATGTAAAGAGTCATCAAGATCTGAAGTAGACTGCATAACTGGTTGGATTGATGTGTCCCTTTCCTTGCTACATAGTTCAGTCTCCTTCTCATGAGTAGAAACACCTTGAAATAAACAAGGGTGCATGCTCCTCATCATTGGATGTTGATCCATCCTTCCTCCTCTTGCTTGGAGTAAGGTATCACTACTCAATAAGGCTGTCACATAATGTTCCTTGGAAATCACTTGCAAAGATACACAAGCTCTTTCCCTTGAAACAATAACTTGATCTCCATCCCCATGTGGTAATGGGTCTTCTTTTGAAGTGACAGCATTGCTACTAACTTCTGGCTCTTCCTTCTCATCAATATTTGATAACACCTCACTATCAACAAGAGACCTTGGATCTTGGTCTTCTTTTGAAGGAGGAATCTCCATTACTTCTTTTTGAGAAGAAATATCTTCATGCAATGGGGATCTTGCCCTTGGCAAGGTATCACACAATTTTTCATCCCATAAAAAAGAAACCTGAAGTGGAGTTTTCATATTAGGTCTTTCCAACTCATGCAAGGGTTTTGCATGCTCATGCTTTGCTAGCTCTTTCACAGATGTTTTAGCTTGCCTCTCATCAAATATCTTCACCATTCTCCTAGTGAACTTAGCATAAGTGGAAATATTTTCATTATTCAAATAAAAAGTTTCAAATAACCACCAAGCATAAGCTTTAATTTTAAGATGCAACGCTGCTACCTTAAGGGCTTCTTCTTCTTAAACTTGATGTAGATCCAGATATGAGTCTAGCTGATATATCCATTCTTCAGCTCTGCATGTGGAGGATCCATCAAAGTTAGGAAGAAATAATCTACCTCTTCTTCTTATATTGTTGGCTCTTCTATCCTCCTTGAGCTAGCAGAACTCTTGGAAGCTCAAGTCCTCCTTGATTTCCCAAGATTTAGATTCATACTCCTGAAGATAATCACTCAAAGTCTCCTCCTTTGGTGCATCTTCCTCCTTCATCTTCCTTGCAGTATATCTGGGCATAGAATAACGCTGTAGATCATGGTGTGTGGCTACATGATCACACTCCTCATATGGAGATCTAGAGTTTGATTTTGATTCAAACTCTTTTGGAGACTCTGCATATATCTCCCTTCTCATTTGCTTGAAATCTTCATGAATGCTCCACACAGATTTAGGAAGAATACTTGTAAGCTAATCCTTATTTCTCCCTTCACATAATGAATATTTTTGGCTTATGTCCATATCTCCTTCTTCTGATAGCTAGATCTCATAGGCTGAGCCAGAGATCATGCTTTGATACCACTGTAATATTCCCAATATGGACTGCTCAGCAAAACAGGCCTGAAAAACGAATTTTTCATGGATGTGTGCTTCAAAAACCAATACCAGCCCTTGGATCCCTTATATCAGAGTATCAAAGACCGAAATCCAAGAGGAGGCTCAAAAGAAATAACTCTAGATGGGTTAAATAGGTCTCCCACACCTAGTTGTCTTCAGAAAGTTGCCCAACGAAGGGCTGCAACAGTATAAAAAATAACACCGAAGTATCAGTGAGCTAATAAATTTGAAATTTATTTATAAACACCTCAACATAAATTTCATGTACAACAGCAAGAAGAATATTAATTCTCCCGACAAAGGATGGGGAAAAGAAGGTGATTTTTGCCCTAAAATGAGTGTATATAGAAATCTGCGAAAAAATAAGGAAAATGGAAATAGGTTATTTTAGATTAGGTCGTGTAGGACTCCCATGTCAAATTTTCGTCAAAAAAAATGATCCTAGCTATATTAAACAGTTCCTCCATTCCCGACTAGGCTTAAAACTCCTGATTTCCCATGACTTAATGTATGTAGAAGTTTTTGAAGCTAAAGCAGCGTAAATATCTGAAGGTATTAGATGAAATAGGTTCAAAAAATCATGAAATTAGATCTGGGTCAAGACTTATGCATTTACAAGATAAAAACAGAGTTTTTTCATGGGAAAACCCTCAACATTGAGGTGCTGCAACATTGGAAATTGCCAAGAAAGATAGACAGCGTAATTTTCAGAAGACTGAAGCAGTATTTCATTATAACTTAGATCTAGGGAAGATCCTTACATAAAAACATATATCTATTACAGATCTACATGCCAAAGAGTCTCTTCTTTACACTCCCCTTGGGGATCTCAGTAAAAGATGGATATCGATGAATAGATCTGAGATCTAAGCCAGAGATCTACAGTAATCTTCAGAAATTTCTGAAGCATATGATTCATATCAGATCATATCTAAAATTAACATGGATTGGTTGGCCAATCCATGGATCACCATAGTGAAGGGAAGGGTCCCTTTCACCAGAGATCTTTCCTCCAAACTAAAACACAAACCCCATTGCAACTTTGCCTATAGGAAATCCGCAGTCTCTTCAAGGAACTGTGCTAATGGTGATGTAGAATCCTTTGGCCTAATGCCAAGATCAAAAACTGGAGCTCCAACAATGGATGCACTCTTCCAGGAGGTTAAAAAACACACTCACTGAGAAGAGGCTCCAATACAAGCTAGATCTGAACAGATCTAGTATTCCACTTGTTGCAGCTTACAAAAGAAAGAAAACCCTCACTGGATATAAATTCCAGTTGGAAGTAGAAGCTTGGTCTCCAACCTGATAGTGAACAAGCAATACAGGCTCTCCCAAGAGCTCCTCAATGGGAAGAGATGGAACCCCTAAACAGGAAATCCAAATGCAGTCTAGGCTAAGAAGCCAAGAAATCTGTTTATCTAAACATACAGAAATTCATAAATCATATCATGAACAACCTCAATATGTTTCCCTCCTCTTCCTTTTATAAGATCAAGAGATTGTAAAACCCTAAACCACCTTCAATTATTTAGCCCCATTCACATGTGTAGCCTCCAACTTGACTGCGCTGTCCTTCTAGGATATTCATTGCATATGGATAGTGTGGTTGATTTGGTCATGGTTGACTTGGTTAATAGATTCAGTCTCTTTCACACTCAAGTGTGTTTTTACTAGTGGCCCAGATTTAGCCTTGTTCACATTGGGCATTTATTTATTCTTTTATTAGGATTTTTATGAACCTCCTTTACATATTTATTCTTTAAACAAAGAAAGAAAGAAAAAAATGAATATTCCTATTAGCTTAGGACTAATTAGAAATATTACAAAGTACTTGGACCAAAAAATTGATTTCGAATAGATTTGGTATGGAAGGAGTTGAAATGATGGAGAAGCTAAAAGTTAGGTGGTGTGGAAGGAGAAGCTTCTCTACTAGAACTCTGTTGCAAATCTATGGGCTGAAGGTCAGTATGGTCAATATCAGTTTGTGACCTGGTCTTGAAGAGGTTCTTTGTATGGTGAAAGCGAAACTGGGGATCTTGCAAAGCTGTATGATGTTCAGGTACACAGCTTTCTCTGTGAATGGTCCTAACAGTGGTTAAGTCTCCAGATCTAGAATTTTTCCACAAAATCTTCTTTGGGTCATCAACTATGTTGGGAGGGTTTGGATCCAGATGAGATCTGGTATTGACCCTATGTGAAGCCAGATTTCAAACTTAAAATTTAGAGAGGCCAAACGTTTTAGGACTGTTTTCCGAAGGCTGACCTCTCTTAGTGCTTGGTAAACTCTCACAGTATATAACTGGGTTCATAAACTTCTCAGGGTTGGCTTGACATAAATCCAAGGATTCAAATGAGTACTAGTGAAGTAATAGGCCTACTGGAGGCTAGTGGAGTCACCAGGTGGATAGTTTTTTTGTTTTGTTTTAAGAATGTATGTTTATGGTCCACCACCACTAACTGACAAAAAACAAATCTAGGGATGTTTAGGGGTTTTCTAAGTTTCCTTTATATATCCTTAGGGTTTGTGAGAGTGTCCTATAACTGAGTCATCATTTTTCTAGGATGGTGAAAAACTAGATTCTACTCTATGGCTGACAGCTTGAGTTCTTTATGATTTTATAAGGGTTGTTGAAGTCCTAAGGGATACTTAGATTTTCACTGAATCATAGGTCCCATCATGATCACCATTTTTTTAGTGATAGTGATGAGGTGGTTACAAATCACAGGATTTTCCAAGTCTAAATAAGGGTCTAATGAGTCCTAAGAAGTATTCAGGGAACTATGTACTTAGAAGGTCCCATCGTGATTTCCATTATGTTAGGGTCCCGTGATTTGGGAGATTGGTAGACCAAATTCACAGGGTAACATCAGAATAGTATTTGGAGTCCTAGGACCTAGCCTTCCTGGACTCAGAGAGGGCTCCCTGTATTGTTTGCAAAATATGTGAACTTGTTTGATTTTAGGGTTTTGATTTTTTAGGCTAGTTTTTAAGTGTAGGGTTTGTTGTTTGTTTTGGTTGGGTAAGATGAACAGGTAGAATAGGTGGAGTGAAAGGTATTAAAATCATTGGGCTATGGAGTCAATGAAAGTCATGGGTATCTCAATAATGAAAAAAAGTGCATTACAGGGCCAATCTAGCAAGGTTAATGGATCCTTAAGGTTATGTGTGAAGTGGGATGGACATCAAGTTGGTGAATAAGGCAGGGAAAAGGGAAATAAATAATCCTTTGTCAAATACCTATAACAAGGAGGTATTAAACACTGATAAGAAAAATATATAACTCATGAGGTAGGGCAAATCATTAAGCTCAATGAAAATACTTAAACCAATAACCATTCAAGACAAATAATTTCAATGAAATATAGAAGGCGAGAAACTCATTTAACTTCTAGTGATTTCACCTTCAAGCTTTAGAAAACAATTAATATCAAAAATAAATTTAATTCATGAAGAGGGAAATACTAAACATCATAAATCAATCTATAAATAACTTTGAGGAAAATTGATAGGCATGGACAAAGGGCAAGATTGAAACAAGACCTCTTTGACTTAACCTAGCAAGAAGTACTTCAAAGAGAGGTTTCAAGATAGAGTTTGGATAACATCAAATAAGAAGGGCTTATCATGAAAAATATTTTTAAACTAGCATACTAATCCATTAATGAAACAAACAAGTTTAGATGGGCCTAAGGAGCAGTTAAGAATTCCTTAAGTTGACCCAACAGAGGAAAACATCAAGGCAATAGAAGGCAAGAGGAATAAGGTTCTTCAAAGAGAATTTCTCAACCTATAATTTTTTGTTCTACTCCAAAAAAGAAGGATGAAACATAATGATAACAAGAAAACATGAAAAAATTAAGAATACATCACCATTAACCAAGCTCGGTGATCCTGCAAACAATCTTCTCCATCATCAATCCAAGCAAACCATTCATAAACTCCACAACACCAATTTCTTCTCCAAGCTCATAAAAACCATGTATTTCTCCCAAAGCTCATCAAATTCCAACATTTAAAATGAATCCCTCATGCTCTATTTAACTCAGAAAAGGAGGGAAAAAATCCTATATAGGGTTGGAAAAAGTAAAAATCACCCATAAATGTCATTTATGCCTAAGAGACCATGCAAGGCCCAAAGCACAAAATATCTCATGAAATAAATGCTAAAATAACTTCTTACACCTAATTCTAGAGTGATTTGCCTCAAAAAACACTAAAATATTATTTTTCAATAAATGAGTGTGTTTTGTTGACTTTTGGTCCAAAACACACTAAACAGTCCATTTGCGCAACGCCACTTTTAGCAGAAAATGGGCTCTTTTACAACCCATTTTTGGACCCCTTCCGGATGTCGGATTTGGCTCTGAGATGGCTCGATGGAAAGCCTGATGAGTCTGATTTCCAAAAATTCTTGTAGTTTCCTGATACAGATCCTATAGCCTAGTCAAAATTTCAAAATTCCAAGGTTTCCATTAGCGCAGTGCCAAGTCTAAAATAGTGGCAGAATGGTGAAAAAGGGGTTTTTTGACCTTTACAGGGGTCAAACCTACTCCAAATCATCTGAAACTTGGTGAGAAAAGTTTACGAGTGATGAAAAACCCAAAAATTTTGAGGTTTCCTCCTGAGGATTCTCCATGGATTAGCGTAGCGCCAGTGGCATTGCGCTAATGGGCCTTAAAAATCACAAAAAACAAAAAGTGTTCCAAATTTTCTCAAAATTGGTGGAGGTCTCCCTCAAGGGGTCTTGGAGACCTGTTGAGAATATGAAGCCAGAAATACAAGGTTATCATGCTCTTTTGTCTCCTTTAGGGTTTGGACTTCAAGGAGGGCTTCCTTCAGTTTGCCACAAACAAGCTTGTGTTTCATGGTATAGTACTTGGTCATATTTTTCTGGAAGGCCGGACCCCTTTTAATATACTTGAAGTGCTTGTGCTCATTCTTATAATATTGAATGTTGTATTGTGCCATGCCAAAATCTCTCTCCCACTCCTTGATTTGTGCATCCTTTCTTTGGAGTAGCAGTCGGGTGGCCATCTGCTTATCTTAATTATCACTGTCTAGGTCAATGAATTGAGGATTTTGAGTAGATATCTTTCTCTTCTTAACTTTCTTAACCTTTTCAATATTTTCTTTTCCCTTGTCAAGCCTTGTAGTTGATGTATATGGCAAGGTCCCTTGCCTTTTGGAGGCAGTAAACACTTTGTAATATCCCAAAATGGGATTTGCTAGCAAGGCATGACTGGAAAATGCATTTTCAAGGAATGGCTGCTACAAGATTTGAAAATAGGACCTGGATCCATTATATCAATGCATATAATACTTAAATCCAAGAGATGGTTCAAAATAAATCCTTCTAGTTGGGTTAAACAGGTCTCCCACACCTAGTTGTGTTGAGAAAATGCCCAATAATGGGACTGCAGCACATACAAGAACATACAATGGAGTAGCAGTGTTATTTTAATGATCCAGAACACATGAAGATATGAATAGCTAAAAAATTTATACTATAGCAGTAAGTGAGTGCAAATTCTTGAGGAAACATTCACTCAAGCAAGAAATGTAAGCCTCAGCAACACATGTACAAGGAAATGAGGAACTCTACTATATATGCATAAACCCGGCTATGACTGTGTAGTCTATGATGGATAACTGCTACAAAGTGAATAAAAATAGAAGGATATAACAATTTTTGGCTCAATAAATAAGGGGAGCAATATCTCAACCCCTAAAAATAACAATACAACAATCCTAAGAAGGATTAGCTGAAATACATGTACAAATGGAAAATCTACAGAAATGCCGAAGTTGCTAGGTAGCAGCTGCAACTCAAAAAATAGAAATGGATGGAGATAGCTGAAGATGCTGCAACTAATGGCTGAATCACATCCAATGGATCTTCCAGGTTAAAGGCTGATCCAATACCTGAATATCTCACCCTCCAAAATAGTGGTGCAAACCCCCACTATAGATACACACTGAAATAACGCAGTCTGGAGAAGGGACTGTGTTATTGATGATGGGATATGCTTGGAATGATGCCAAGATATGAAAATCAGCTCTGAAACCTTAGTCATTAACCTTCCCGAGGAATAGAAGCTCCCTCCTCTGAAAGACGAGCCAAGGAATTGTGTTGTGGAACCCTCCACTGCAACATCCAACAACAATACATTATACTTCAGCAGAAATAACGCAGTGAATGAAGGAAGTGGCTTTGGCCTTGAGCAAATATGTGGAGAAATGAAGTGAAATCCTTCAAGAGGCCTCTCAAGAAGGAGAGGAAATCCTAAACAGGAATCCCTTGTGCTAAAAATCACTGCAACTCAGCTGAACAGCTGGAGAATGCAAATAGTCTTCAGACCAAAATCATATATTCAAAGATGTCTCACTATGGTTGCCTCTTCCTCCTTTTATGCAAGTGAATGCCTCTTTGCCCTGGACCCCAGACATTAGGGTTCTTCCACAAATAATCTTTCTCCCTCTCAAACTATGTTGTCTTCCCAAGCAAGCCACACCCTCTTAGGCAGCGTTGTTGACTTGGTCAAACTTGACCTTGTCCTCATGCATTTGCCCCTTTTCCGACTAGAAGGTGAAAAATTAAGCTACTCCATATATACCTTTCACACTATGAGGGATTTTATTCCTACTCGTGGGAATTTTAACCATTTTATTCACCTCCTAGATGATATAAGCAAAAATTAATATTCCAATTTGCTGCTTGCAAATTTTGGAATATTACAGTCCTCCCCTCTCAAAGATTGCTTGTCCTCAAGAAAGTGGAAGGATGTACTGAGTTATTTCTCCTCCTCCCCCTGTAGCATCCATGTATGATGATCTCCTCCAAGTGAATTGATGCTCTCTCATCAATCAAGCCTCCACATTGCTCCTCCTCAGCATGCAAGTCATCTATCAAGCCATCATCCTGTAAAGGTGAAATACTCAAAAGGATAGCAAAGTGATGTCTAGAGGTCCCTTTGAGGAATGGGATCTGAAATATAATGGGAACTATATTTCCCATATGGAACCTCCATCCCCAAGCTATTAGCCATGCAAAATGAGTTACTTCCCAACTAGGCAACTCCTGTAAACAGTCCTCCACCTTTGTCTCTGGCAAAGTAGGTGGGATGAAAATCTGCACATGGTAGACAAAATAGTCTACCCCATGTTGTCCTCCTCTCCACTTAAGATAAGTGTAGAGTGTCTATTGATTCTGGGCTGCAATAAGGTTGCACTCAAGTGGCAAGATGAGGATTAGATCTCCAAGGACCTCTCCTCCAACACTGCAAATCATGCTGGCCCAAACATCCCCATATATGATGAGTTGGAAGTCATCATCATATGGAATCATATCCATCATATGGCTCACCTCATAAGGAAAAAAATGTGTTTCTCTAGTGGCCATACCATATCCTATGCTCCCCTTATAACATGTAGTGCTAAAAGTGTGGGAGGATTCTCCCTCAAAGGACACATTCACCCAATGTATCTTTCTCCCAAGCATACTCCTCATAAAGATAGAACCATAGGGAGAAAAAATGAGAATCATGCTTGCTTCAATATGTAATAAATGAGAAGGACAATGGTCCCTCAAGTGCAAAAAATTTAGTTTTACCCTCAATTGAAATAAAGACTGATAAAATGAGTGGCTTCTCAACCACTTTCCTGCTGCTCCAATCTCCTCATAAGTATGGATGAAGTGAATAATGTATGATGTAGAATAAGCATGTCCTCCATAATATGTCTCTTCCCCAAGTCCTCCTAGGGAATGGCCATCAATCATGCTTATTGCCTCAACTAAACCATGAGGTCTAGAAAAAGAATGCTCCTCCTTGGAGCATCATCCTGCACATGTATGGTTAAGGGATGCATATATACATTATACAAATAGTCATGTAAACAATAATGAATACCCTTACCATATATCCCGCTCATACAAAGGGAGTGGCTCATAAATGAGTCCCCTCTCATCCTCAAAGAGAAACGAGGTGGTTGTGCTAACTCCTCCATCTCCATATGATCCATGCATCTACTCATATGATGATATATCTCCTCCTCAAAACCCTCCCAAAAATACCCCTCCATGATGGTGTGGTATGCTCTCATAGAACAAGTGGGGCTGAAAAGGAAATCCTCATGAGCTTGTAGAAACTTCTCCTTGAGCTTGGAAGCTCCAGATAAGAAGATCCTACCTTGATAGAAGATGACCCCATCTCTGACTGAATAATCCTCCAAATGCAACTGGCCATCCAATATCCTACAAGCATGAAGATCCTTGGAAAACTCCACCAACAACTGGGAGTTCCAATATGGATCTATCCTCCATAGTGAAAGCACTGATGATCTCTCATGAATAACATCTGTCACATGGCTTCCCTCTCCTTTTACATCTCCCATGTCAAAGATGCAAGTTGGAAAGCTACTATCCTTCACCTGCTGATTTTTCCACAACGCAGAATCTGAAATGTGAGTGGGTAAAAGTGATCTTGAGAGAATTCTTCTCTCCTCCTTGAGTCTACCCAAGACTCTCAGCATTTTACCCAGCTCTCCCAAGGTCTCCACCCTTCTGAAATCAATGAGTGGTGCCCCAAAAGGTGAAGCATCCATTATCCTCTGCTGATCCAGTGGTCTCTTCAGTGAAATGTATCCATGCAATGAGACATTATCATCAAGAGATTACTGCATATATGAATGGAAAAACTTTCCCATTCTCTCACTACACAATCCAGTCTCCCTCCTAGGTGTAACAACCTCCAAAAATGAATAGGGATGTGTACTCCTTATCTCATGATGTTGGGTCTTCTCCCTACCTCCTCCTTATGTCTCCATGGTTCCACACCTCCTCAACATTGGCACATGAGTTGTGCCTTGATCTCCACACATGAGATCCTGGGGACTTCCTTGCAAGGATGCAAGAATCCCTCTACTTGGAGAAATAGCTCCTCCTTCCTCTGCATGAGGTACTAGATAATCTCTAAATGATACATCGTTGTTACCTTCAATATCTGCAACATGAATGGGAAACCTCCCAGTGATTGGATCCCTTTTTGAAAAATAAATCTCCATGCTCCCTTGCTCAAAGGTGTGAGATGAAAGACTTTCTTCCAAAAAGGTATGGTGCAAGTTTTCAGCCTCCTCCATGGTTTTCTGAAGTGGAATTGCGTTTTCATGCAAGGGTTTTGTTTGAGTTCCCTTGTTTATCTCCACCATGTGTGTCTCATGAATCCTTCTATCAAATCCTTGCACTAATGTCTTAGTGAAACTTGCATAGGATGTAGTGTTTACATTCTTTAAAGAAAAGGATTCAAAGATCCACCAAGCATACGCCTTACCTCTCATATGCAGCGCTGCAACTCTGATGGATTCATCTTCAAGAATTTGGTGGTGCTGCAAGAATGTATATAACTCCTCCACCCAAGCTTTGGCTAAACATACAAGTGAACCTTCAAAGGTAGATAGATGAAATCTATCCTGCTGCTCTCTTCCCTTCACCTTGAACTTGCAAAAATCTGAAAAACTGAGATGATCATAGAATTTATGAGTTTGAGACTCATACTCCTTCAGGAAATCACTGAGATTTTTCCTCCTATCAACCTCTTCTCCTCTTTCCATCTCTCTTCTATAAATCATGGGCATGTGACTGCGCTATGTACCATAGGGTGTGGTTGCATGCTCACACTCCTCAGATGATAATATAGGGTTTGCTTTAGATTCAAACCCTTTTGGATATTATTCATACATATCCCTCCTTATCTTCTTGAAATCTTCATGAATATCATGTACAAATTTAGGAAGAAGCTTCGTAAGCCTATCCCCTTTTTCTCCTCCAAAATATGTAGTCTTTTTCCTTCTCATTTCTTTGTCTCCTTCACGATGAGAATAGGAAGTGCAGGGGCCATCCTATTCTATTTTCTTATCCTCTTTGGGGAGTTTCTTCATGGATCTTAAACATGATGAGATAAAACCCATCCTCTTCAATCTTCTGATCTTATTGGGCTGAGACTCATAGGCTGAGCAAAGAAAGTTGCTCTGATACCACTATAATATCCCAAAATGGGATATGCTAGCAAGGCATGACTGGAAAACGAATTTTCCAGGAATGGATGCTATAGGATTTGAAACTAGGACTTGTATCCCTTAGATCAATGCATCTATGACTTAAATCCAAGAGATGGCTAAAAATAAATCCTTCTAGGTGGGTTAAACAGGTCTCCCACACCTAGTTGTCTTGAGAAAATGCCCAATAATGGGACTGCAACACATACAAGAACATATAATGGAGTAGCAGCGTTATTTTAATGAGCCAACACACATGAATATATGAATATCCAAAAAAATTATAATATAGCAGTAAGTAAGTACAAATTCTTGAGGAAACATTCACTAAAGCAAGCAATGTAAGCCTCAACAACACATGTACAAGGAAATGAAGAACTCTGCTATATATGCATAAACCCAGGCTATCAATACACAGTCTATGATGGATAACTATTGCAAAGTGAATAAAAATAGAAGGATATAAAATTTTTTGGCTCAATAAATAAGGGGGAGCAAGATCTCAACCCATGAAAATAACAATACAACAATCCTAAGAAGGATTGGATGAAATACATGTACAAATGGAAAATCTGCAGAAATGTCGGAGTTGCTGGGTAGCAGCTGCAACTTAGAAAATAGAAATGGATGGAGATAGCTAAAGATGCTGCAACTAATGGCTGAATCTCATCTAATGGATCTTCCAGGTGAAAGGCTGATCCAATCCCTGAAGATCTCACCCTCCAAAATAGTGGTGCAAACCCCTACTGCATATACACATTGAAATAAGGTAGTCTGGAGAAGGGACTGCACTGTTGATGATGGGAGATGCTTGGCATGATGCCAAGATACGAAAATAAGCTCTGAAACCTTCCTCGCTAACCTTCCTGAGGAATAGAAGGGACTGCGTTGTTGATGATGGGAGATGCTTGGCCTAATGCCAAGATATGCAAATAAGCTCTAAAACCTTCCTCGCTAACCTTCCCGAGGAATAGAAGCTCCCTCCTCTGAAATATGAGCCAAGGAATTGTGTTGTGGAACCCTCCACTGCAACACCCAGCAACACTACATTATACTTCAGCAGAAATAACGCAGTGACTGAAGGAAGCAGCTTTGGCCTTGAGCCAATATGTGGAGAAATGAAGTGAAATCCTTCAAGAGGCCTCTCAAGAAGGAGAGGAAATCCTAAACATGAATCCCTCGTGATAAAAAACACTGCAACTCAGCTCAACAGTTAGAGAATGAAAATAGTCTTTAGACCAAAATCATATATTCAAACATGTCTCACTATGGCTGCCTCTTCCTCCTTTTATGCAAGTGAATGCCTCTTTGCCCTGGACCCCACACATTAGGGTTTCTTCCACAAAGAATCTTTCTCCCTCTCAAACCGCGTTTTCTTCCCAAGCAAGCCACACCCTTTTAGGCAGCGCTACTGACTTGGTCAAACTTGACCTTGTCCTCATGAATTTTCCCCTTTTCACACTGGAAGGTGCCAAATTAATCTACTCCATAGATCCCTTTCACAGTATGAAATATTTTATTCCTACTCATAGGCCTTTTACCCATTTTATTCACCTCCTAGATGATATACGAAAAAATTAATATTCCAATTTGCTGCTTGCAAATTTTAGAATATTACACACTTGCCTTGGCCCTCTTTGGTATGTGCATGCAAGAGGTATGGTGGTGGTTTTGTTAGTGTCTTCATCATGGCTGTGACCCTTGGTGTTGTCATCAGCTTCTTCATATTTACTATGATCCCCTTTAGTGATCACATGCTTTGTTTGATTACTTCCTTCTTGACCTTCAACACCATCATCATCATCATTACCTTCTTTACTACCTTCTGCACTATAGCTTTGGTCTTCATTTGGACTATCAACCCCTACACTTGCTTCATCTTGGTATTGTTCGTCACTAGAGTCTTTTTCTTCATCATCTCCTACACCATTATCATTTTTATTATCGCTAGGAGGCTGATTGATGTCATGACTGTCATGATTGTTGTCATGACATTCATGAATATCTCCTTTGTTGTCTTCTTTCTCACTACCCATTCCATTAGTGTCATCTTCCTTGTCACTGTCTTGTTCTTCAAATTCTGTTTCTACCTCTTCATTTTCCTCTTCCATATAATCATTGTTATCCTCATGAATTTGCTCACTGTTTTCATGGTTATGCACATTTTCCCCTTGACTGTCATGTTCAATGTTCCTTTGACTGTCCAACTCCTCATCTTGATCACTACCATGTTCACTGCCTTCTTCTTCACCATCATTTCCCTCTTTCTCTTCCTCATTGATTTCTATCTCTACCTCACTGGTTTCATCTTCTTTATTTTCACCACTCTATTCATCATTTTTTGGCTCATCCTCATGTTCATCATTGGTTTACATGTACTCTGCCTCAACATGATCCTCTTGTTTTCCGACATTATCATCAAACTCATCTTCATTGTGGACTGATTTATCATCACCTTCATCCTGATCTTCATGTGGTTCTTCATTGCCACTTCCTGCTTCACCTGATGCATCAAGAGAAGGAGAGGACCGAAGGTTTTTCTGTGGTGAGGGTACTTGTGCAGATGAGGAGGGAATATTTGGTTGATGAGGAGGCTGTGGGCTTGTGAAGACTTCATGTGCTATGAATACATCCCAAGGTATACCCTGCTGCTCCAACTGATGTATTACCGCCTGTTAACTCCCTGTAATTTGCAATATTGACAAAGTCAAACTGCAGAGAGAACACTATTTTAACCACTTTTGGATTCTAGGATCTAGCCCTCCTGAATCTAGAGAGGGATATCTCCAATAAAGTGCAAAGAATGATTTATCTTTAAGGTTTCGGGTAATGATATTAGGCTAGTTATGAAGAACGAGGGTTTTTTTTTTGTTTTGGATGGTTGAGCATGATTATTAGTTGAGTGGAAGGTCCTAAATGGAAATAGCTTCAAAGGTGTGAAGTTGAAAGCAATCAGAACAAGATTTGGCTAAAAGATAGATATAACGCTGGTTTTTAGTCCATTAGGCTATGGAGTCATAAGAGGGTTTAATTGAGAAACAACTTCAAGAGTGATCCAAGGGGAAAATCATCTATATCACAAGATCATTGAGATTAAAAAGATGGAATGGAAACAATAAAGTGTTGGAGGGGTGGAAACAGATAATAATTTCAACTAGGATTTATAGTCTGTCCAAACAAGAAAAGCCTCTTAAGTAAAATTTTAAAACCAACCAAGAATAGGGCTCACCATAAATTTCTTGGGCAAGTTCATATTAAAGAAACTCAATAGACAACAATCTAGTAATCCGCATAATTACCTTCAGAAAGTATGAAAACACATAAGAGAAACAAAATGCAACTTAAGATCAGATAAGATACTTTTAAATCTAGTCTGGTTTCAGCATACACTTAGGGAAACTTTCAGAATATACCTTTGGAGAAAGAAGCTAGAAAATAGGGCACACCATCACTTTTCTAGTCTAACTTTAATAAGAAAAAAATGAAAATAACATTTAAGAATAATGTTTAAAGAAAACAGTAGGACGAGGGAACGCCAGCATTCCTAACTGTTTAAACTGTATTGAATCATTCTTAAATAAACAAATTGGAGGATAACATCGAGATAAAGCTTATCAGTCAGAGAAGGGCACTGTAAACAGTAGGTCCTAACTCTATGCTTGTTGTTATTTATCATAGAATTAATGGACAAGATGGCATACACAAAAGGAAAACAATTACACAGAAAGGAGCACTTCACCAGTGATGTAGACCAGGATCCCAAGAAACAGCTTTTTATTGATGTCAAACCAGTTACAATCTTCAGATCCAATGTTTCAGTTTAGCAATCATCTTCACTTCTCATCCTAACTTATAGATCACAAACAGAGCTTCAAGAGCCTTTGAACACTATTTACAAGTAAAATTTTCAAGCACAAGTATATTTCAAAGTTCTGCAACCAACATTGTCTCATCTCCTAAAGAAGTATGTATGGAAGAAATGAGGAGGTGGGATCTGATAAAAGATCTTCAAGGTTCAATTAATACAGATTTAATACTTCTCAGCCTTTGAGGGGCTCGATGGAGAAGTTTACAGATATGTACTCTGTATTAATTGTTTTTACATTAAGAATTAATCTCGGTGGGAGCTTTTGTTGACTTTGAGGCTCTGTGTCATGTTGTAATAACTCTGCTGATATTTTTGCATTAAGTTCCTATGGCTGAATTAACTATTCAGCTGCTTTGAGGCACATATCTTCTTTTCTGATCATAACTCGGCCTCTGTTGAATGCTTTGAGGCTACAGGTGGCAATCTGGTAGCTGAGACGAATCAATTAGCCTCTGATGTGGCGGTGGAGGCATCCTCTTTCTGATAGATATTATTGATTTTTCTTTAAACTGTGTTTAATTCAGTGGATTAGGCTTTTGATTTTCTATCTTAGCCGTAATCCACCAGAACTGTGATTCTTCCTTTAATTCTTCATTTCTGGCTTGATTTAGTCTTCAACACTAATACTCTTAGTTTATTTCAATTCTCTGTGTCTTGTTGATGTGCAGGTGTTTACAGGGCCTTTAGACTAGCATCAATGCTCATGAGGCACTGACGAAACATGATGGCCGAACCCTGCAAGATAGATACTCTTTAATAAACGAAAGCATGGAGGATCGTCATCCTCGGCTTTAATTTTCTTTTAAAACATTTGAAAACCTTTTAAATCCTGCAAAAAACCAAGAAATAATTAATAAATCCTGCGTATTTGGTAAAAAATTCTTTGTAGGCTTTGGTTTGGAGTGTGACCGTTGGATGAATGCATCCAATAGCAGAGATTTGATGCAGAGGTGAAAAGGAGGCAATTTGGAAGAAACGGTGGTGAAAATTAAGTCAGAGCTGTTGATATTGTAGAGATCAACGGTCGGGAGCAATAGTAATATTATAAAGCGAAAGGGTCACTTTACAATAGGATAAGCAGAAAATGTGAGGAAAATAGGTTAAAAATCCGTTGTGGTGGAAAAAGCATTGGAATATAAATTGGGGTTTCCAGATGATCGTGAGCCATCGGATCTCATTGGAGCCCGAGATCAACGATGGAGATTGATCTGAGAAATCCCTTGGAGAAGGCGGAGGGTGATAATGTAAAGATTTGATTGGATTTTAGTCGTTGATCTGCAGAGATCAATGGCTGGGAGCAAACGTGATAAATCATAATGTAAATGGGGAAAGCGGTTTCGGGAGGAAAAAATGGCAGTATCGCGCGGGAAAAGGGGAGGAAGGTGGTTTCACCTTTTCGAACACGATATGCGTTATCAACTGACATGTGGCACTTTGAAACTGCCCATTTCGCGTAGCCCTCTGAGAATTAACATTCGGGCTAAAATCTGTGTGAAAATGCGTGTTGGCCATTAGATCTGGGGTCTCAGATCTGACAGTGAAGAGTGAGCACAATATTCGATAGATGCGCGGGCAGAAGGAGGTGGAGCGGTTTCAATCTGAGCCGTTGGATCAAGGATTAGACGGCTGAGATTATATCTGAGGAAGGCAGGACCCATAGGAGGTGGGCCTGTCGAGATTATTATGAAATGTTAGATGTACAGGATCAACGGTGGAGATTATATCTGGGAATAAATGGAAAAATAAATGAGGTGGAGAAAGGGTTAATTATTGGCTGTTGATCTGCAGATATCAACGACTGAGATCTTCTTAAAAAAAATTATGAAGCGGGGATGCATGTTTTTGAACCAAGGTCGGGAGGGAAGATCTGGACCGTCGGATGTTGACCCATGGAAAACCCAGATGCAATCGGGGCTTTGCAATGGGCGGGGGGAAAAACTGAATGGTGCCGATGTGATTGGCTTCAAACCGTCGATCTGCAGATCAGATCGACGGTGGAGGATGAATCAGAGGAGTGGCCAATCGGAGGGGGAGCAATAAAATATTACAATGTGCCAATGGAAACCTCCGATGCGATACAAATCTAGTCGTTGATTGGTATGGTGATCAACGGCAGAGAAAGGCTCTGACCAATGAACGGGCGGGACCCTTCATAACACATGAAAATCAAAAATTAATGAAATACACAGGTTTTATGGTGTCAGGGCGGGTTATATAATGAGGCTTAGCGCCCAGTTGCGGGGCCTGTGGATATATGGAAAAAAAAGGGACTGGGGTTTATATATATATAAGGGCCAATCGGCATTGGAAGCAAGGTGCGGGATTTTCAATCTACCCATTAGAAATTATCTGATGCGATATTGCGAGGATCGTTTGATCAGGTTTTAAGATCAACGATGTTTATTAATAAAAAATATTGCACCGGTGCATTTAGCTAAAAACTTAGGAAAAAGGGTTTTTATGTATTTACAAAGGGAAAAAGTGATTGGAAATGGTTTGTATAATGTGTTAAGCGCTCGATTGCGGGCCCAAGGGTTATATGAAGCGGAAAAAAAGGTTGAGGCTTATAAACAGAGGCCAATCGAATCAGAAGCTTTGATATGAAAAAAATACTTGCGCGCACCAAATGTTTCCGATCCGATAAGCACCAAATGGGTTTAGCACTTGGTTCTAGTGCCAGGGCATATGTGGGGAAGTGGTTTAGGTCTTAGCCCAAAGGGGCTTAAGCTTTAATATAAAAAAGTGTATTTTTATGATTTTTTCAAGGTTTTCTGATGGATTTGGGGGTTTCGGAAAAGTTTAAAAATGAGTTTCAAATTTTGTAAAAGGGGTTTTATGAAAGGAAAGGGGAAATAATGAAAGAGAGAGAAATTTTATGAGAAAAAAGGGAATAAATGAAGGTTAGTAATGAAGGGAAAAAAAGAGTGAAATGAGGGAAAAATGAGGATTTTTGCAGTAATCTTTTCTTTATGAAATCAGCAGAATTCTAAGTTTAAAAGGGGAATAGCAGTGAAGATTAAACAAAGGGCATGATGTCTTCAAGAGTCTTCAAGAGATAACAATTTTTTGCAATAAAACTTGTTTCTTGAGGGCTCCAAAAATGATTTAGCCACCATTTGATATGACAAATTTTATTGGTGGCTAACAGTGGCTCCACTTGGGGATGGTGCCTTCTTGAAGGCATCAAGAACTTCAAACTTGCATTCTCTGGGAGGCTGATCAGTGCCTTATCCATTGAGCTGCAACTTCTTTACTTGGATGATCTCTTCTGTTTCTGAAAAATGTTAGCAGCCATAAAAAACAATGGATCTTCATCAACACAAGCTTTCTACCTACCCAATCCTACTGATCTAACATTTTTTCTTCCTTTGAGTGCACTTGGATTGGAAAAATATCTTGAAACATTTTGCTATTTTGAAAGAAAAAAATCTAATCTAATTCTACTCCTTATTTCTCCATGAACTCAGATTAAACAATTGAGTTCATATGCTTCTCTACCTAATCTACTAATCTGTTAGGATTAAACAGTCTAACAGATTTTTATTCTCTAACTTCTAAAACAAAAATTTAAAAGCATACAAGTCAGGATTGAACAGTCTAACTTGTTGCTGATCTATGGCATAAAAAACAAGCTACACATAGATATTATTTTACAGAAAATAAAATCAAAATGGAAGGCTTAAGATCTGAGAGTTCAAAGCACTTCCTTCATCTTTTTTCAGCTCTTTTTTACTTCTGTTTGAGTTGTTCTTTCCTTGTTTTTTGGTTCGGATTTTGAGCTGATTAGAACCATTTTTACCTCTATTTTGACTCAGAAATTTAAATAGATAGGAGTCACTCTTATTTTGGACACTTAGGTTCAGATTTTGATTACGTTTGAACCTTTATTTTCTGGCTTAATCTATCTACTGATAAGCCAAGATTAAGTTGTTTGGAAAATCAAATTCACTAACCTATCAGCAGTAAATTTAAAACTAATTAGTCATGATTAGGCTGTATGACTAACAAGAATTGTGTTTTTCAGGAGTGGCATTTAAGCTTGCACACTTTCAGATTTTTTTCTCTTTTTTGTTGGTATGGGGTTGTATCTTTATTGTTTTTACAATCTGCCCTCTTTTCTTTCTTTCACTGTTTTTGTATTTTTGATTTTTATAACTTTGAATGCAATGATGGGTGAAATATTTATAATGATAAAAAACAAAATAAAAATAAAAAGGCTTTCAGAACATGATAGGATCAAGAGAAGTAATGTTTAAGCATCCTTCCATTAACAGGACCCCCAAACAGTTCAGCTCCACTCAACTCCTGCAAAAAAAAGGCATTATTAATAGCAGTAGAATGAATGAGATAAGGGCCAAGCCATAAGTTGTCAAATTTCCCATGCTTTCCCTTGTCTTCTCTCCTTGATTCCCACTTTAAAACTTTGTTCCCAATATTGAAATTGCTGGCCTTTGTTCTTCTGTCAAAAATATTTTTGATGTTGTCCTACTTTTGGAATGCTTTGTTATAAACCTACTCTCTGGTTTGCTAAAGATGAATAGTCTAATTTATCCTTCTGATCATGTCATTGTCTTCAGACTGAACCTCTTGAATCAACTTCATAACTGGTACACTAAGGTTGGTAGGAAAAATTGCACCAGTACCATACACAAGCTAGTAGGGTGACATACCAATAGATTTTTTCAATGTCAATCTGTCAGCCCATAGTGCATGCACAAGCTTTGTGTGCCAAGACTTCTTCTTGTCCTCCAATAGCTTCTTGATTATGTTCACCAAAATCTTGTTTGAGGATTCTGCTAGTCCATTACCTTGAGGGTAATAGGCCGTGGAATGACCCAATGTAATCTGATATTTGTGACAAAACTCAACCATCTTCTTTGATCCAAATGTTGTTGCATTATCAATGATGATCTTTCTAGGATAGCCAAATCTAGAGAGGATATTATTCTCCATGAATTTTATGATGACTGAGTCATTGGCTTGCCTAGAAGGGATGGCTTCTATCCATTTAGTGAAATAGTCTATGGCAGTGAGAATCCATCTATGCTGGGCACAGGATGGTGGATGGATTTCTCCTATGAAGCCAAGTCCCCACTGTTGAAAAAGAGCTTCAACAGTGATTGGATGCAGAGGTAAGGGTAGCAACTTCTCGTTGCCTTCAAAATGTTGGCATTTATGACAAGAAATGATCATCTTATGTACATCAATAAAGAGAGTAGGCCAATAGTAACTAGCCCTTAGAATTTTGTTGGCTGTTGTCTTCCAGTATAGATGGCCTCCACATTCTCCCTCATGGAACTCGTGCTTAACCTTCTCTGCATCATACTCAGGAAAACATTTAAGCAATATCCCACTTGCATTTTTCCAATAAAGACATTTATCTATAATGCAATAGTTTACAACTTTTAACTTTAAAAACCTTGCCTTTGTTTTTGTCAAACCAGGAGGTGTATTCAAATTAAGAAAAACATAAAGAATATCAGCATACCAAGAGGAATTCATAAAATGGTCTTCAACAATGGGAGTTGAGAGTTCCTCTTGTTCATCCAAAGCATTTATCATATTTATATCAAGAACTTCAAAATTTGATCCGGCCATTAATCGAGCTAGACCTTGACCTTTGATGAGTTTAGTGGGCTTTATCTCTAAATCATATTCAAGAATAACAGCTATCCACTTACCTCTCTTACCATCTGGGTCCTGTGTTAGAATATATTTCACAATTGAATTTGGGACAAAGGCAATGATGTGGAAGTGCAAGATGTATAATCTGAAGTATTTTAAAGCCTTAACCAAAGAAAAAGCTTGCTTTTCCATAATTTTGTATTTCAAAGCGGCATCCCTCAAAGCCTTGCTAAAGAATCCAATAGGCTGCTCTTGTCCCTATGGATTTTTCTATAAAAGGACAACAACTATTGTATGTTCTGATGCAAATGAAAAAATATGAAAATCTTTTGAAAAATCAGGACTTATTAGGACTGGTGTTTTGGTTAACGCTTGTTTCACCATCTCAAAGGACTTATTTTCTTCCAAGGTCCATTTTACCCCTTGCTCCTTCTTCAGCATGTTTGTAATATTTCTAAGGAGCTCAGCCAAGTTGGGTATGAACCTTCTCAAGAAATTAATCTTTCCAATGAAAGATTGTAACTCCTTTATTTTTTGAGGATGAGAGATTTGCAATATGGCCTCAATCCTCTTTGGATCTATCCTAATACCCTCTTCTGAAATAATGTGCCCAAGAACTTTACCTTCCTGGAGACCGAATAGTGCTCTCTTTGGGTTTAAAGATATCCCAAACTTTCTGCATCTCTCGAAGATTGTTCTTAAATTTTCTAAATGCTCTTCATCTGTCTTTGAAAAAACAGTGACATCATCCATGTATATAATGATGAAGTAGCCCAGTTCTTCCGAGAATGTTATGTCCATGGCTCTTTGGAATGTTGCACCAGCATTCATTAGACCAAAGGGAACTTTCACATACATTAAAGTGCCCCAAGGTGTAGTAAAATCTATCTTTAATTGATCATCAGGATGAACTAAAATCTAATTATACCTCGAGTAGCCATCAAGCAAAGAAATTATTTTTGAACCAACCACCCTTTGTAAAATATGGTCCATCTTAGGTAAAGGGTAGTTGTCCTTCAATGAAGCTTTGTTTAAGTCTCTAAAGTCTATACAAAGCCTAATCTATCATGTTTTCTTCCTGACTGACACCAGATTAGACACCCACTTAGAATATCTAATAGGGACAATAATATCAGCTTCATATATTTTCTTGATTTCCTTCTCTACCAAAGGTAACTAAACAAGGTTTATTCTGCACAGCTTCTGTTTGAATGGCTTTTAATTTTCCTTGAGAGGGATTTTGTGCTAGATTATTTTAGTGTCATAGGATTTCAAATCTTCGTAACTCCACGCAAAAACATCAAAATATTATTTAAACATCTCTATGTATTTGAGTTTAATGTGAGCTGGTAAAGTCTTAGATAGTTTAATCATCATATATATTAGTTCACTACCTATATTTCACTCTTCCACTTCAGTCTCTACATGCTCCAGTTTAGGTTTCTTGGCCACATCGTTGAAATAGAACAACTCTTCTAAAGGGGCGAGCCGCTTTGGAAAAATCTGATATTTTTACTGCAGGGTTTCTAAATCCTCTATTTCTACCTCTACAATCATCTCTGTTGTGTTATCAAGCTTGCTAGACAAAATATTTACATTAGCAAGCTCAGGATAATTTTCTTCTTCATCAAGAAAATTTTCTTCACTAGGGCAATCTGTTTCATAATCTGAATCTGAACTCTGTAGTTCAAATTCATTTCTAAATTGCATGAAGTATTCTATTTGTTTGTCTCCGTCGAATACTTGCCAATATTTCTCATTATCAGGAACAACCGGTCTAAATTTAATCTGAGTTGTGCATTCTTTAGTTTCATATGGCGTTAAGCATGTTCTAGCAGCAAAAGCTAAGTTGTGGGCCATGTTATTCTTTCTTCTTGGGACAAAAATCAATTGGAACTCCTCAAAAGTTTTCAAAAAATCCACGACATCATTTCGATAGGCCCTAAGTCTAGGGTGATTAGCGTTTTATTCCCCGTTGACCTGCCTAATGATTAATTCTGAATCCCCATGCACTTTAATTCTTTTGGCTCATAACTTTTTCAACAGATGTAAGCCTAAAAGTAGGGATTCATATTCTTCTATGTTATTCGAACACTGGAAGTTTAATATATAGGAAATTCTCTCTGTGTGGTTGTTCTCAGTGTTGCATATCCAAACACCTGCACCAGCATTGCTTCTAGTGCATGACCCGTCAAAGTTCATACTCCACAGAGGACTAGTTTCAGGTTCATCTGGTTACTGTCCTCTTCAACCGTAGTGCTTTCAGATGGTTCTTTAATATCAGCACTTAGTTGAATTTTTTTTAACTTTTCAGGTTTGTCACTACGTTTAGGGTTACTTACTTGATTGTCAAGGTTTAAAAGCAAAGGACGCATTATATGTAGCTCAAGACCTATGTTTGGTTTGCTAGAGTTTTCAAATGTAGCAAACATCTTAGACACTTCTGTGGTGTTTACCTCCTCCTCTCTATCGGCCAATAATTCAGTTAAAGTGACTTGTTCACTGAATGTTTCATCATTAAACAGAATAAAAGAATCAAGGCTTCTGTTTACAGAATAAAGGGGAGATTTTTGAGGTCTGTCTTAGCTAGTAACCATGTACTGCATATGGGACTCCTGGTAAAGTCTTCTTTTCTGATTGAAAACAGGGATGGTCACATAGGTCATGTCCATCTACATAGTTCCTTGTAACTTAGCCCCCCAAGATCTTGATAACAACATTCCATAATTTGGGGGCATATCAGCCACAACAATATCCATAACCAAACATTTGGTTAGAATCTGTGCTAAGTTAACGTGGAGGTCTTTGATTAATCCTAAACATTTCACTCTGCTTGAGTCAAAAGAGTAGAGGTATTTATAAGGTTGGGTGATTTCAAGGCCTAGGCTCTTCATAATATCTTTGGGCATTAAATTGTGAGAGGCCCCGGAATCATGCATAGCATTGTGCAAAATCTTGTCATGAACATTTAAACTCACATAAAAGGGAGGAACATGTCCCTCTTGATACCTACCTTCAATCTTGGTACCAAAAATTAGCTCTGGTTGGTCATCGTTAAGATTGACAGTGTTATTATTCTATTCAATGTTAAAAGCCTTCAAAATTTGAGACCTATATACATTCTGGGTAGCTAACTCAGTCAGAGAAACATATATTTTGATTTTGGAAATTTCCTGCTCCAAACTAAAATGGATTTGATTCTTTGAAGTGCTTGTCTCAGCCTTATTAACTGCCATTCTATCAGCAACATCAGCTTGCTGATTTGTTCTATTTACATTTGTCAAAATTGTTTTAACAGGAGTATTAGCTAAGGTGCTAACACTACTAAGGTGTACACTCTGTTTTGCATTGTTCTGAGTGCCTTTCTCTTTACTTTTATTAGAATTTCCATCCACTGCTTTGTCTTTCTCTTTAAAAAATTTAGGTTTGTTTACAGTGTTGTTTTGTGAAGATTTATCAGAGGTTTTAGTTTTGGGAGTTTCTTGATTGGTTTTACTTCTAAGGTCATATTATTTTTGAGACTCTATGATAACATTTTCCATGTCTTGATAATAAATTTCATCATCATCTCTTTTGTCATCATAGGGTGTGTACAGACCTTGTTTTCTATCACAATGAACTTCAAATTCATCATTATCTACTCCCAGCATGTTGATATCATATTCATCTGTTTTCTCATATGTTTCTTCAACCTCGCTCACATAGTTTTGATGAAAAGGAGGAGTGATATGTTGATCATCCTCCCTTGGTCTGTTTTGAGGCTGATTTCTTCTAAAATTCTGATTTTGGTTCTGATTTCTATTTTGAGGAGCTGTTTGGTTTTGATTTGCTTGAGCTCTCTCAAGAATGCTCATTTTCTTCATCATCTCCTCCATCATTCTCTCCATATTTGAACTAGAAGTGGAAGGTGTATATTCCTCTCTAAAGTACACTCTCTTCTCATTTTTCATTCTTGCTCTTTTCTCCATCAAGTTAACTTCCACAGCAAGAGCTCCTTTTTGCATATCTTCAAGAGTTAAAGGATCTCTCTCTCTCAGCTGATAGGCCATCTCAGGATCAAATCCTTCAGGAAACTTGTTTAAATTTGAGCCTTGTGGAGGTTTTAAATATTGGGGAAGGGAATTATACACACTGTTAAATCTTGTGCAGTAAGCTTGTACACTTTCCCCAGTGTTTCTGTGGAGGTTCTTGTAATCAGAAAGTATTTGGAGAGGATTCTTCTTTACTTCCCATTTGTTTAATAATTTCTGATGGAAGGCTTGGAGATCATTTATACTGTTAGGGCTTAAGCCTTTGAACCATTTTCTTACTTCTCCCCCTAAACTCTAAGAAAATAATATAAGCTTGACAGATTCATCATCAATTTCATTTCTGTCAAAGTAGTCATTCATATTATCCACATGTTGTGATGTAGTTGTAGCATTAATAGCATCATACAATGGTATTTTGGACTGATAGTCCTATGGAAGATTGACTAAGGGCAAAGGAAGGACTAAGGGAGCATACCATGCTGCCATGATATGTGGTGGAGGTGGATTTACAAGAGGTGGATTAACAAAAGGGAAAGTGGGCTGAAGTGGAGTGGTTTGGATAGTGGATGTAGGATGAACAGATGTGGATGGACCAGGAATAGATTGCTGAGCTGATCTTGGATGAGAGACACCTAAATTGAAAAGGAAATTTAAACCAGGTGGTGTTGTTTCTCTACTACTAGGATTTTCACTTGTTTTAGGAGATGAAAGTGAAGACTCCGAATCTCGCTGATCTAAATCATCAAGTGACCTAGTTCTAAATGGATTTCTTAAGTCAAATTGTGATTTTTGTAGAGCTGCAAGGTTTTCAGGAACTGAATTAGCTCTCAAGGGTGATCTGACAATAGTTGAAGATTTAATCTTAGTAGACTTCCTAAGGATACTTTCAGGGTTATCAACTATCTCAGGTGGGTTAGGGTCAGGATAGGCTCTAGTATGAATCTTTCTAGGAGCCACTATGCTGTTTTTTTAAGACCCAAGTAAACAAGAAAAGTTTAACCAGATATGACAGTCTTTAAGAGGTTAAGTGATATTTTAAATAAGAAAAATTTAATCCTAAAGCCCTCTAACTGAGTTTGAATGATATTACAATGATTATGGGTCTTCCCAGTGGAGTCTTAAGGTCTTATTAGGATTGTGGAGTTTCCAAGTGGAAGGCTTTAGCTCTTTTGGAGGTAAAATTTTTTATGGTCCACCACCATGTTTATTGAATACCAATCTTAAATATTTTTGGGTTTTCTGAGTTATTTTTCTGTCCTTATGGGTTCTAAGAGTGTCCTAAATTTGTTTCAAAACTTAGCTACGGTTATGAGACAAAGACAGTCTACTCTTATGGCTAAGCTAGCTGATCCTTCAAGGTTTGATAAGGGCTTATGAGAATCCTAAGGTTTCCTTAGTTTTTCACTAATTCAAACAAGTTTTACCATGATTACCACTGCTTGGTAGTGCTTGAAGAGGGTTTCTTGTACTCACTGAAAAATGTTATTGAATTGAGGAATAATTTGAGGTCTTAGAAGTATCAAGGATGAAAGACACTCACAATTCCCTAGTATGGTCGCCAGAAATGTTAGTTGATGGTGGCTCAACTTGTTAATATACCAATTTTTCTTGAGACAAGTGCTTACCGAGGTCTTTCTGGAGTCTTAAACGTGTATAGGTGAAAATTAACTCAAAGTCCCCAGCAAAGTCACCAGAAATGTTAGCTCCCTATAATTTGAAAGATTGGAAAAGTCAAACTGGAGAGAGAACACTATTTCAACCACTTTGGGATTCCAAGATCTAGCACTCCTGAATCCAGAGAGCGATCTATCCAATAAAGTGCAAATAATTATTTATCTTTAAGTTTTTGGGTAATGATATTAGGCTAGTTATGAAGAACGAGGGTTTTTTTTTTTGTTTTGGATGGTTGAGCATGATTATTAGTTGAGTGGAAAGTCCTAAATGGAAAGAGTTTCAAAGGTGTGAAGTTGCAAGCAATCAAAACAAGCTTTGGCTAAAAGATAGATATAATGCTGGTTTTTAGTCCATTGGGCTATGGAGTCATAAGAGGGTTTAATTGAGCAACAACTTCAAGAGTGATCCAAGGGGAAAGTCATCTATATCACAAGATAATTGAGATTAAAAAGATGGAATGGAAATAATAAAGTGTTGGAGGGGTGGAAACAGATAATAATTTCAACTAGGATTTATAATCTGTCCAAACAAGAAAATCCTCTTAAGTAACTATTTAAAACCAACCAAGAACAGGGCTCACGATAAATTTCTTGGGCAAGTTTGTATTAAAGCAAATCAATAGACAACAATCCAGTAATCCACATAATTACCTTCAGAAATTATGAAAACACATAAGAGAAAAAAAATGCAACTTAAGATCAGATAAGATACTTTTAAATCTAGTCTACTTTCAGCAGACACTTAGGGAAACTTTCAGAATCTACCTTTGGAGAAAGAAGCTAGAAAACAGGGCACACCATCACTTTTCTAGTCTAACTTTAATAAGTAAAAAATGAAAATAAAATTTAATAATAATGTTTAAAGAAAACAGTAGGACGAGGGAACGCCAGCATTCCTAACTGTTTAAACTGTATTGAATCATTCTTAAATAAACAAATTAGAGGAAAAAATTGAGATAAAGCTTATCAGTCAGAGAAGGGTACTGTAAACAGTAGGTCCTAACTCTATGCTTGCTATTCTTTATCATAGAATTAATGGACAAGATGGCATACACAAAAGGAAAACAATTACACAGAAAGGAGCACTTCACCAGTGATATAGACCAAGATCCCAAGAAAGAGCTTGTTATTGATGTAAAACCAGTTACAGTCTTCGAGTCCAATGTTTCAGTTCAGAAATCATCTTCACTTCTCAGCCTAACTTATAGATCAAAAACAGAGCTTCAAGGGCCTTTGAACAATATTTACAACTAAAATTTTCGAGCACAAGTATATTTCAAAGTTCTGCAACCAACATTGTCCCATCTCCTAAAGAAGTATTTATAAAATAAATGAGGAGGTGGGATCTGATAAAATATCTTCAAGGTTCAATTAATACAGATTTAATACTTCTTGGCCTTTGAGGGAATCGATGGAGAAGTTTATAGATATTTACTCTGTATTAATTGTTTTTACATTAAGAATTAAGCTCGGTGGGAGCTTTTGTTGACTTTGAGGCTCGGTGTCATGTTGTAATAACTCTGCTAATATTTTTTGCATTAAGTTCCTATGTATGAATTAACTATTAGGCTACGTTGAGGAAAATATCTTCTTTTATGATCATAACTCGACCTCTGTTGAATGCTTTGAGGCTACAAGTGGCAATCTGGTAGCTGAGAGGAATCAATTAGCCTCTGCTGTGGCAGTGGAGGCATCCTCTATCTAATAGATATTATTGATCTGTATTTAAACTGTGTTTAATTTAGTGGATTAGGATTTTGATTTTCTATCTTAGCCATAGTCCACCAAAACTGTGATTCTTCCTTTAATTCTTCATTTCTGTCTTGTTTTAGTCTTCAACACTGATACTCTTCATTTATTTCAATTCTTTGTGTCTTGTTGATGTGCAGGTGTTTACAGGGCCTTTATACTGGCATCAATGCTCATGAGGCACTGACGAAACATGATGGTCGAACCCTGCAAGACGGATACTCTTTAATGAACGAAAGCCTGGAGGATCGTCATCCTCGGCTTTAATTTTATTTTGAAACATTTGAAAACCTTTTAAATCCTGCACAAAACCAAGAAATAATTAATAAATCCTGCATATTTGGTAAAAAATGCTTTGTAGGCTTTGGTTTGGAGCGTGACCGTTGGATGAATGCATCCAACGACAGAGATTTGATGCAAAGGTGAAAAGGAGGCGATTTGGAAGAAACAATGGTGAAAATTAAGTCAGAGTTGTTGATGTTGTAGAGATCAACGGTTGGGAGCAATAGTAATATTATAAAGCGAAAGGGTCACTTTACAATAGGATAAGTGGAAAATACAAGGAAAATAGGTTAAAAATCCGTTACGGAGGAAAAATAATTAGAATAGAAATTGGGGTTTCCAGATGATCGTGAGCCGTCGGATCTCATTGGAGCCCGAGATCAACGATGGAGATTGATCTGAGAAATCCCTTGGAGAAGGCAGAGGGTGATAATGTAAATATTTTATTGGATCTGAGCTGCTAATCTGCAGAGATAAACGACTGGGAGCAAATGCGATAAATCATAATGTAAATGGGGAAAGCGGTTTTGGGAGGGAAAACTGGCAGTATTGCGTGGGAAAATGGGAGGAAGGTGGTTTCACCTTTTCAAACACAATATGCATTATTAGCTGACACGTGGCACTTTGAAACCACCCATTTCATGTAGCCCTCTGAGAATTAACGTTCAGCCTAAAATCTGCGTGAAAATACGTGCTGGACATTAGATCTGGGGTCTCAGATCTGATGGTGAACAGTGAGCGCAATATTGCATAGATGTGCGAGAGGAAGGAGGTGGAGCGGTTTCAATCTGGGCAGTTGGATCAAGGATTGGAGGGCTGAGATTAAATCTGAGGAAGGTAGGACCCACAGGAGGTAGGCCTATCGACATTATTATGAACCGTTAGATGTACATGATCAACAGTGGAGATTGTATTTGGGAATAAATGGAAAAATAAACAAGGCGGAGAAAGGGTTAATTATGGGTCGTTGAACTGCAGAGATCAACGGTTGAGATCTGCTTTAAAAACATTATGAAGCGGGGCTGCATGTTTTTTAACCAAGGTCAAGAGGGAAGATCTGGACCGTCGGATGTTGACCCGTGGACGGCCCAGATGAAATTGGTGCTTTGCAATCAGCGAGGGGCAAAACTCAATGGCACCAATGCGATTGGCTTTGGACCGTCGATCTGTAGATCAGATCAATGGTGGAGGATGAATCAGAGGAGTGGCCAATCGGAGGGGGAGCAATAAAATATTACAATGCGCCAATGGAAACCTCCGATGCGATACAACGCTGGCCGTTGATTGGTCTGGTGATCAACGACGGAGAAAGGCTCCGACCAATGAATGGGCGGGACCCTTCATAACACATGAAAATAAAAAATTAATGAAATACAAAGGTTTTAGGGTGTCGGGGCGGGTTATATAATGAGGCTTAGCGCCCGGTTGCGGGGCCTGTGGATATATGGAAAAAACAAAGGGATCGGGGTTTATATATATATAAGGGCCAATTGGCATTGGAAGCAAGGTGCGAGTTTTTCAATCTACGCATTATAAATTCTCGGATGCGATATCACAAGGATATTTGATTGGGTTTTAAGATCAATGGTGTTTTTTAATAAAAAATATTGCACGAGCACATTTAGTTAAAAACTTAGGAAAAAGGGGTTTTATGTATTAACAAAGGGAAAAAGTGATCAAGAATGGTTTGTATAATGTGTTAAGTGCCCTATTGCAAGCCCAAGGGTTATATGAAGTGGAAAAAAAGGCTGAGGCTTATACACAGAGGCTAATCAGATCAAAAGCTTTGATATGAAAAAAATGCTTGCGCGCACCAAATGTTTCCAATCCGATAAGCGCCAAATGGGTTTAGCACTTGGTTCTAGTGCCAGGGTATATGTGGGGAAGTGGTTTAGGTCTTAGCCCAAAGGGGCTTAAACTTTAATAAAAAAAAAGTGTATTTTTATGATTTTTTCAAGGTTTTCTGATGGATTTGGGGGTTTCAGCAAAGTTTAAAAATGAGTTTTAAATTTTGTAAAAGGGGTTTTATGAAAGGAAAGGGGAAATAATGAAAGAGAGAGGAATTTTATGAGAAAAAAGGGAACAAATGAAGGTTAGTGATGAAGGGAAAAAAGGAGTGAAATGAGGGAAAAATGGGGATTTTTGCAGTAGTCTTTTCTTTATGAAATCAGCAGAATTCTGAGTTTAAAAGGGGAACATCAGTGAAGATTAAACAAAGTGCATGATGTCTTCAAGAGTCTTCAAGAGATAACAATTTTTTGCAATAAAACTTGTTTCTTGAGGGCTCCAAAAATGATTTAGTCACCATTTGATATGAAAAATTTTATTGGTGGCTAACACCACCATCTTGATCAAGGAATGGTGAAATAAGCTTTGCATTTGTTGGGATGGAGTCCTCCTCCGGAAAACTGAAGACATTTTCTCAATGCTCCTATAGACATAGTAGGTAAATTTTCTCATCTTAACCCCTGTGAAATGCATGAGGAGTCTGACATGGTAGGAATAGAGCCTGGAGTATCTCACCTCATAGGTGAAGTACTTCATGATAACCATCATTAAGGATGCAAATCAGTGTTTGAGGTCTGAGAAAGGGAAAATTGTCTTGCTTCCTCTTCTATACCTTGTTTTGATAAAGGGCTATAAAAATTCTTTGTCCAATTTTCCCTTCTTAAACCATTTTCACCCACAGTAAGGATACGTGTGGCCTCAGATATGGCACCTACTGAGATCTCAAAATCTACTCCTGCAAGGCTTGAGTGCTTGTTGTTTAAGTTGAGAATGAGAAGCCTTGTAAGCTTAGGGTGGCTCTTCACTTGTTTAACCTTCTCGCAAAATTGAAAACATCTTGCATTCTAAAAACATGAAAGGATCCTAGGAGAGGAGGTGATGGCCACTGTGCTTTGAGGTTCCAATCTATTAACTTTCCCTCCCTTATGTTTTTGTCTTAAAGGCCTTTGAACACTTTTACTACTTTTGTTGTTTTCAACTCCTGACATAATGATAGGAGATGTTGGTTGACAATATAGGGCTTGGTGAAGCAATGTGAAAATGGTGACGAAGTCAAATTTGGTGAGTAAGTGATGTGGAGGTTAGGGTTTTTAGGATTAATTTGCCTTGGAGCTTAAGGAGGCTTTTCTCAAAAGTGTATTTGCAGCCACCCTAACTTACTTATCCTCACATGATATCAAGCTGATTTTAAGGAGATTAAAAAAAAAGGCTTGTTTTTTATGAAGGTCCTAGGGTTTGAACTTCAAAGCCTTAAAAGGACTAATAATATATTTGAAAACTTCTTGGGGACAAGGAGAGAATGCCACTTACTAGCTCTTGGCTCTTTGTAAACCTTCAGAGATCAAATGGAAGAGGGAATTCATGACCAAGGGAAGAGAAATTGTGGTTTGGAGGCTTTCTGTGTTAGCGTAGTGCCCTACCCAATTTTTCTGGTTGGCCCGTTAGCGCAGCGTTGGCATGCCTGCCCGAGGGTTAGCGTAGCACCGGGCGCGTGCAGTGTTGTCAGTCTTTGGGCGAGTCAGGCCCGTGTTTGCATAGCACCTAGGATTAACGCAGTGCCAGGCCAAATTTGTGCAGTGCCATGTTGTTCTGAATGGGCAGAGGATGGATTAGCGCAGTGCCAACCTGTATTTGTGTAGCACCACCAATTTGCCGATAAACAGTCAAAAACTCAGCTTTTCTTCTTAAGCCCTTTTCTCTCTTCACCAAGTCAAAAAAGAGTTTGAAACGAAGACTGAAGCCACTTTATATCCTTTGAGAAAATAAATCATAGACATAAAACCCACTTTTACTATGCTTTCAATATTTTTGTCATTTGACTGATACCCTTTATATCTTTTGCAGGGGTTTTTGAAGGATTTCTCAAGGAACCTTTTCTTATTTTGTGGTGATCGCTAGATGAGGAGATGTAGATGTCCTTTTCATCCTTTTTAATCTTTGAAATTATGGGCACTGTTCAAACTATTTTTGGCATGCATTTGATAAACTGAAAACTCTATTATGATCCCTTTTGGAATTTTTTATTGTAGGTGACCTGAAACATGTCTTTTTACCTCCTTAGTGATTTTTTAGGTAGCAATACATTTATTTTGACAAATATTTTAAGCAGATAATACCATTCCATGTGTTCCCTTTGCCACTTCTAATTTTCTGCAGGTGCCTACATGTGATATCCCCAAATGGGAAAACTCAGCAATAAATGCAGTGAAAATGAAGTTTTCAGAAAAATGTATGAAAAAAAATGATCATTAACTCATAAAATTCTGTTAGAAACACATAGCTATCAATTACATGTACAAGAGCAAGAAATTTGATCCATTATATCAGCCAAAAGTGGGGAAAAGAAAAAATTTATGCCTTAAAAACATTATTTTCAGAAAATTGCATTTTAATAGGGGAAAATAACACTGGGATACCTTAGCTTATGAAATTTGGGACTCACACCTAGAAAATATTCAGAAACAAATCTCTTTTTCTTATTTAAACAGATCTCCCAGTCCCGATATGGCTTGAAAACACTGAAATCCCATGACTTGACTAAACAGAAAGTTTCTGAATCATGCACATCGTCATTTTAAGAGGGTTTCTGATAAAATATGCTGAAAATATCATATCAGGGGTTTTATTGCTCAAAAAATGAAGAAAAATGGAGATCTAACTCCTTTTACACATCAGAAAGATAACCCGGAAAGGGTTTCATGAGAACACAAGTATAAGATGCATATATCTGCAGATATGGATCTAAAATAACACATTTTGCTGAATAAATGTGAAAAAATGGGTGAACAATACAAATATGAAGGAGGATCCTTCTTACAAGGCTATCTGGGAGAAGGGTTGGCCTTTTTCCTGAGAAAGCAAGACAAGATTGAGGGGATTGACCCTCACACTGCAACACTACAAGAAATGACGCAGTTCCTGCAAGGGATGGTGTTGTAGCTGATGGAAGTCCTTTGGCCAAGTCCCAAGATATGAAAATTTTCTCCTGAGCCTTCCTTACTAATCTCCCAAAGGAATGGAGACTCCCTCCTGTGAAAAATGAGTGCAGGAAGTGGTGTTGTGAACGCTCACTCCAACACCCTACAATACAATGTTATACTACTGCATGTGATGAAAAATCAGTACACTCTCCTTCAAGAGGCCTATCAAGAAAGGAGAAGGATTCCTAAACAAGAAATCCTTGTGCTAAGTAGCACAGCAACTTTGCTAAACAACAAGAGAATGCAGAAAAGTCTAAGAATACAAATGAAATATCATTCCAAAGATGTCTTTCTATGGCTTCCTTTCCCTCCTTTTATCCATGTGTGAGACTTCTTGCCTTGGGTCCCACTCAATTATGGTTTCCTCCACCAAGGAATCTTCCTCCCACTTGTTAGAGTCGGCCTTTGCAGCCCTCCGTCAGTGATCATTTCGTCTTTTGCATATTCATTATTAGGTGTCTCGCTTGTTCCACTTCGTTGCATTTCACTAGGAGCATGCCATGGAACTGACGAAGGGGTCTGTCGTCTTATGTTTCCTCATATTTACACCTGCAGTGCTATTTTAAAAATTTTCTCAAAAAATCACTCAAAGTCATTGTCATTACATATATGGTCATTAAAAATGTCAATAAGTGTCCTAGGTCTTAGTGTCTAGGGTTTTTGAGTCATTTGTATATTAGTCATAAAGCCTGCAAGGTGAGGAAAGTTCTGCATTTGTGATTTTTATTTTATTATCATCAGCATTTAAAAAAAAAATATTTCTAGTCCAAAACTCTGTTTTGGAACTAGAAATTGTTCATTATCATTTTGTAATAAGTTGTAATTATTCCGCCAAGAAAAAATTGTCAAAAGCAGACCCCTGGTCTTTTCCTTAGCCGAGATAGCCATATCCCTGCAAGAAGACAACAAAATCATTAGTATCGACCTCAAAAAAGCCAAAAGAAGTTTGTATTTGAAAAGCCAAAAGTGAAATTACAAAAACATTTGTAATATGGGTTTGCAATTAGATTTGAAACAAAATCTGATTGTGAAGATATTTGTAACATGTATAAAAGCCAAACAAGTTTCATTTGAACCAAACCACAACACCCAAATCGCGTTTTGAAGTTTGGAGGGCCGATTTCAAGTTTTGAATTGCATGGACAGAGTTTTGGGGCTCGAGCGACCCACCTGGGGCCCGAGCGACCCACCTGGGGCCCGAGCGACCCACCTGGGCAGAGCGACCCACGCAGACCATTTCAGCAGTGTGAAATTGCAAGGGGCGCGACCCACCTGGGCCGAGCGACCCACGCAGAGGGTGAGCGACCCACGCAGACACAGGGTTTCTAAATTCATTCTGAGCGCCCAGTCTTGCTTGGAATCGATTCAACTGGCCTTCAAACAGGTTTCTATCAATTGCTTGATGTTTTTGAATGCTTTGGTGGCATCATTGGTGGTTTCAAATGTTCAAACGGAGGATTTAAAACCCCACAGTCATAGCATTATTGTTTTCAGGGTTTTAAAATGAAAATGAATGGTTGAATGAGTTTGTTTGCTATCTTATGGCAGTGATACATCCAGCTTTGCATATAATATCAAAACCATATTGCTCTCATGCCTATTATGCCATTTCGACCATTGCTATTATTATACCATGTTTAAACCCTTTGTTCCATGGTGACTGTGGTTGTAATGAGTCTCACTGCCCAATGTAAAAACATTCTCATGACTTTGTTTCAAACTACCCATTGAGACCTTTGTGGTTATTACTCATAGACAAACACATTCTATTGATGCCATGCTCTCCTTTGATAAGATTTGTTCAAAATTTTGAAAGTTGCCCGCTCCCTTTGATCCAAGTTTCACTTGCATTTAAACACAGAGATTGTACCTTTTCCAATCCATCTAAAACAGAGATTTTATCCATGGTTTGTTTCCTTATGGTGCTTTGACGGTGGGAATATTGGTTGGGTGTTGAAACATACATCCTAGCTTTGTTTGCACTGCTTTCATATCAGTATACACATTGCCAAAAGCTTGGTCAGAGCCATGTCGGAGACAGAGTCAGAATATGAGCCAGGGTCAGGCAGTGATTCGGTGACTGAAGGTAATGTGCCACGGGGGTCCCGCAGAGATCATAGAAGTGGTGATCATCGCAGAGAGGAGCCTACTTCTTTGGCTCGGTTGCAGGCATGTCCATTAGCTATGGATTTTTTCCGATATTTGTCATGTTTCAGATTTTGTGAGATGGTTGCACAAACCCGGCCTCATCGTGAATTGGCTCGTTTGTTTGTTCTTCATTTACGGGATGGTCGGGTAAGCCTTGCTGGGGTTGATTTCATTGTGTCACCCTTGACTATTGCTCAAGCCACTGGTATACCTAACATGGGCGAGGAATGGAACAAGGGTCAGCAGTTAGAGAAATTTCACTATGAGCCATACATTAAAACTGGATATAGGGCTTACTTGAGCAGAGTTTTTCCATTCAGATTCTTGAGAGATGAGTATGCACCGCTCATGAGGCTCATCATTCAGTATTTTAGTTGTGAGGGCAGGTATGCTCGTCTTTTCTCATACCATATTCGTTTGCTGATGCACTTCACAAGGGTACGCATGATGAATATTCCGTATTTCATACACCGCAACATAGAGAGGATGGTGACATTTGTGCAGAAGAAGACGAGCCCAGAGGCAAGTACAGAAGACAAGAGTATATATCATTTGATTAAAATTCGTGTCACATAAAGTTAACACAGCAGGCATCACTTGGGAGGATTTCATTTCTAGAGACTTTTTCAGAGTGCCAACAGCTCCTCCCCCCGTGACAGCTTCATGATGCAGGAGAGCCCTCACACCAGCTGTACATGCTTGAGGTTGAGCATTTTATCACTCCTTTGGTTCAGACATATCAGCGAGGCCACAGGGCCTTATTTGCAGCAACACGGCGGGTACTATCTCCACGTGAGGTGGAAGGGGTCTTGCCGACTTCATCGACACGGCGAGTATTATCTCCACGTGATGTGGAAAGGGTCTCGATTTCTTCTTCAGTGCAGGTACAGGTACAAGACAGGGGCAAGAGGCCCATGCATGATGAGGGCCCATCAGGAGGCCGGCACACCGATATGACAGTCATTGATGTTGATACGGGCTCTCCTAGCTCGAAGCTGAGGGAAGTCATCCAGGAGCAAAGAGCCGAGAATGATCAGCTGAAAGACCAATTGCAGAAGGCTCAGTGGGTGATTAACTATTTGGAGCAGCGCAACAAACAGCTCGAGGATGAGCTCACATTTTATGAGGTGCGCCAAATCCGTGAGGACAGACAGTGGAATCGAAAGAGACCCGGTGACATGACACTAGCTGACAGAGATACTGTACTCACGCGGGTGAATATACATCTGGAGAAGTTGTTGGCGAAGGCCAATCGAGACAAAGACATGCTTCGCCACATGAAAGGCCATTACTGGGCTCGCATGCATGTTTGCAAAGCGAGGATGAGGATCATGAAGAGGAGGTTGCGCAAGGCACTTCGACGGCGGAAAAGGCCTAATCCACTTCGGATTTTGGCCGAGGCTTCATTGACTGGGCAGACACATGATGGAGGACCTCCGCTCCGAATTTGGGCAAATTCGGAGAAAATTTTGTCATTTTCAAATTTTTGGTCTAAAAAACAGGTTTTGCAGTTACGTGGGTCGCGCGCTCATGCGCTCACTTTTTTTTTGGGACACTTGCTGGAGGATATTTTTACATTTTTGGATTTTTCATGGTTAAATATGCATCCTCTGAAGTCAACTTAGCATTTCAAAAAAATCTGGATGGTCAAACAGCTCAAAAACACCATGAAAATCACCTTGCTGCCACCTTTTGCACCAGCAGGGAGTACCTCTGGGAGAATGAGGTTTTGGAGGGTCAAATTAACTTCCTAGGGCCATCCTTCCACTTAAGCTGGAAGGCCTGTCCAGGTCAATGAGCACGAGCCTGTACTTGGGATGCCTGAACTACCCTCAAATTCAGCCTCGAACACAGCGACCCAGCCATACTGTGGAGCGACCTAATTCGAATAATACACTCAATCTTCTAAGATTTCGGGGTCTTCTCATTATAACTGTAGTTTTTCATGGGTAGAATTTTTGGGTTGTTATGATGTAAATTCATGTTTGGCATGTAACTTTGGCTTGTTTTTATCTCTTCTAGAAGATTCACTCTAAAATGAGTAAAAAATCATGTAATGGATCAGTTTCCACTCTTTTAGAGGCAAGTTGTTAGCTGCCTAGATTGTAGTTCCATGATTAGAATTGGTTGAAACTGATCCCTGAAGAGGGAATTCGACCCCTAGAGGTGGGGAAAGGTGTTAGAGTGATCTATATATTGCAATTTCTCAATCATTTTCAGAGGTTGGAGAGGTTGGACTCTTGGGATACTTTTGATACCATTGTACATATTTTTCATATTTTGGCTAAGGAAAGATCAGGGGTTTTGCGGCACTTGTTGGGATCCTTGTGGTGTTCTGTTCTTGATGGTGTTTCTTCTTTGTTTATTGTAAGTTTCTTCATGTTTAATGTATGCCATCCTTTCATTATGCTTCTGAACTAAGTTGAATGAGTGATTAAGGTTGAATCCGTTTCACAAGGTTTTGGCTCTCATGAATTCAAGTAGTCTCACATGTTTGTTTTTGAGATCCAGTTTTCTTGCCCTCTCTGTAGCTCCCTCTGTCACCAACACATCCATAAATCCAATTTAAAGCATCAAGATCATCACCTACCTCGCCCCAGCTTGAACTCTGCAAAGGTCTGACCTTATCCCCGGACCCAAAACTTGTTTTCCCATTTCTCCAGCGAAAACCTAAAAAACCAAAAATCAAACATACCTATCTCTTTACTAGCCTAAAATCAGTTCTTATTGTAAGTCATCTCGCATCCTATTGCTCATTTTCTCGAGATTGACGGAGAGAGCCCTCTCCTGTCCTCGTAGGGCTAGCTACGAGGCTGAGCATGGTTTGATGTAGCCTTGAGTTTTACTTCATTTCAGCCTGAGGTAGATTTGAGTGCTAACACCACTATCTCTGCGTTGTCTCACAAGATGCTCTCCACCTCCTATCCCAACACTATTGACTTGGACAAACTAGACCTTGTCCACATGAAAAATTTCTTGTTCACGCATGAAGGTGTGAAATCCAACCTTTATGTTGATCCCTTTTCACATTATGAGGGATTTTATTTATATTTTTATTATTCATCGGCCTCCTTACCCATTTATTCATCTCCTAAGTGAAATCAGAAAAATTTAATATTCCAATTTGTTGCATGCAATTTTGGAATATTACACTACAACGCATTTTCCTTTGGTCTTCTTAGTCCCTTTTGGAGTTTGACACCTCATTTTCTCAACAATGAACTTATGCTCAACATGATTTTCTCCTTTGGCACTTTACCTCATGCTTGCCTTCCTTTGATCATTTTTAAGACATTTGACTGCACTGGGAAGCCTAGGCTCCATCACACTAATATTCTTTACCATTTCTCCCTTTGGTGTAGGTGAAGGAGTGTTGCTTTGAAAAACCCTAGAGAACACCTTGGACATCCTTTGAATTCCTTCTGTTGTTATGAAGGAGGACTTATCATCTTCATTTGACCTTTTTTGTCTATCTTTCCAAAATCTTAGGTTTTAGGGTTGTTAGAGAAGAATAAGCAGTGTTGTCTACTAAGTTCTCTATAGCCCTTTCAAGTTCATTCATTTTTGTTCAGTTCACCTCACCTTTTTCCCTTTTTCATTTATAATTTCTAAAAATATTCAATGTGTCCTTGGTTGTGTTGTTGTGCCTTCTGTCTTTGTGGTCTTTGTGATGGTTCCTTGCTTGGAAACACTATTTTGTCAACCAATCCCAAAACCCTGAATTTCATTGTACATATTCCTGCTGCCTTTCCTTGCTGTGGATGTATTCTTATGATGATTCACCCTATTACCTTACCTCTTTTTATGTTGATGGCCATCTTCAATCATTCTTTGCAGAAATGTGAGCAATGGCATTTTTCCCTTGCAGAATTTGTGCTTTGGCCAAGGAGGCCTTCCTTGAAGGGTTTTTGATCAATTTTGGACAAAGTTACTTGACCTTCTTCTTCTTTGAATGCAACCTCTTTACACAGAAAAAACAAAGATTTTTAGAACACCAAATCAAACCTATGACCTATGAAACCCTAGGTGACCTAGTGGAAGGCTCTTTTGGACTCGGCCTTTGACTGAAAAACTTGGCTTTGAGGTCATGAAGTGTAAAATAGAGTTTTTGATAGACTGATGTATTGAAGATCCAAAATCCAATGTACTTGATTTATCTAAAGATCCTACAGAGAAACTTTTTAGACCATCAATGTTCAGTGTATCTAGGAAATAGAAAGGTAAGCAGGTTGGTTAGTGATTCTAAGTGTCAAGTGGAGGTAAGTAAGCAAGCCAAAAATAGAGTACTGAGGTCAAAGGTGAAAAAACATAGACAAAATGAGTGACATGAGCCCATGATGGGTATTCTGGGATTGGTGAGTTGAGCATGACCTGAAGGGATGATAAGATAGTGAAAATTTATCCTAAGGATAATGAAGGCAGTGAGATTTCTAAAACTCACAATATTCATGAATTTTGTTTCTAGAAATCTAGGATAAGCATTTAGTGATCTATAAAGGAAAAAATTACTGATGACTAACAGGCATTTCAAATTCGCCCGATCCTTTAAATGAGATATTTCCCACTGATGAAGCCATCATGGAAACTATGTCTCTTGAGGATCCTCATTGAGATGATAGTCATCATCGTTCCTCTTTCATGCCTGGCCTTGGGGCCGTGTCTACTTGTCTTAAGAAGTGTAGGAATTTACAGGGTAAGTTCCTTAGATCAAGAACCAAAGGTCACCACTCACAAAAAAATCACAAATCAGTACACCAGTATAATCACGTGGTTAAAACCCTCGAAGAGGGAAACAGTCCATGACCTGAGCCAAGACGACCACTTCAGGCAATTTATTAATATAAAAGAAAAGTTACATATGTTTCTCTCATAAATGGTTACTAGAAAAATGACCCTCCATGCTCTTTAAATAAATATCCTGGACCAATCGGGTGTTAAGCCATGGATCAAGTGTCGTTAATACCGAGGAGAGAGATAATCATTGGATAACTACAAATTGTGACCGTCAGATTATAAGTTACAAATGTACATGGTAAAGAAACACACTTTACCTAACTCTACACTAGACTAAGTTATTCTTAACTATTTCCTATGTGTCGTAATATCCTAACATCCCCCCTTAAGAACAACTTGGGATAGGATTGAAGGATTTACAAAAGTGACACAAAAGGAACCTATTTCCTATTTATCGAAATATCCTAACATCCCCCCTTAAGAACAAATTGGGATAGGATTGAAGGATTTACAAAAGTGACAAAATAGGAGAAGGATGGAGGCATTGGGGCCTATCCCCCCTTAATGACAACTTTATTGAACTACAAGCATGGATCGAAGTTTGGTAAACTTCGCTTTTGTGAGAGTCTTTGTAAAGATATCAGCTACATGATCATTGGTTGGACAATATTGCACTTCAAGAACACGATCATGAATGAGCTTTCTGATGAAGTGTATGTGGATTTCAATGTGTTTCATACGCTGATGTTGAACTCGATATTTACATAGCTGAATGGAACTCTGATTATCACACCAAATTGTAGTTGGATGCTGCTGATGAAGGCCAAATTCAGACAAGACTTGACGAAGCCACATGGCTTCCTTGTTGGCTCCAAATGCACCACGATACTCTCCTTCTGCTGAAGAAGGAGAGATGGCACTTTTTTTCTTACAAGACCAAGTAGTAGGTCCTGAACCAAGAGTGAATACATATCTTTCAGTAGAATTTCAATCATCAGGGTCACTAGCCCAATCAGAATGAGTGAAACCAGTCAACAATGGAGATGCTCCTACACTGTAATGAATCTGTAATGTTCCCATTTTAGAACATGGCTAAATGGAACATTAAAATTTTTATTTCATCACATTGCAGCTAAATAAATGCGTAAATGGACCCATTATTATTTAAGACATGAATAAAATCCCTCAGGATGTGAAAGGGATCATCTTAGTAGCTTCATTTTGCACCCTCAAGTGTGAAAAGGGGCAAATGCATGAAGACAAGGTCATGTTTGACCAAGTCAACAACGCTGCCATAGGAGGAGTGGCTTACTTAGGAAGCCAGCGCAATGTGAATCAGGAAGAGGATATTTGGTGGAGGAAACCCTAATGGATGGGGTCCATGGAGAGAGGGATTTCACTTGTTTAAAAGGGGGGAAAGGCAACCATTGTTTCTCATGCTATGGATTATTGATTGCATTATCTATTTAGACAATTGTGAATTCTCTGTTGTTTAGCAAGAATTTTCGGGAGGAATTCCTGTTTAGGATTCTTCCACCTTCTTGAGAGGTCTCTTAAGGGATTTCTCAGATTTTCCTCACATCCAGGCTTGAGGCTAAGAATCCTCCATCAAGACAGCGTTATTTCTGCAGTAGAGTAATGTTGTGTTGCTGGGTGTTGCAGTGAGGGTTCACTACATCACTTCCATCAGCTATTTTCAGAGGATGAGCCTCTCTTCCCTTTGAGATATTAGATTGGAGATAACCCGAAGCTTATTGCAGACTTTGGCATCAAGGCCAAGCATTTCTCTTCACCAACAATGCAGTCCCTTCTCTAGACTGCGTTATTTCTGAGTGTGTTTGCAGTGGAGACTTGCTCCACATGTTTAGAGGGTGAGATCTTAAGTGAGAGGACCAAAATTTCACTCTAGAGATCCTTTGGATGAGATTCAACCATCTATTATAGCATCATCAGCTATCTACATCCATTTCCAGTTTTGAGTTGCAGCCACTGCCCAGCAACTCCGACATTTCTGCAGATTTTCCATTTGTGTATATTTCAGCCAATCCCTTTGAGGATTATGTATTGTATGTTTTTAGGGGTTGAGATCCTGCTCCCCCTTATTTATTTGATCTATTATTGTCAGATCCATGTATTATTGACATTGTTCAGCAGTTCCTCCTTAAGTATTGCGCAGTCATAGCTAGGGCCTCTTTTATATAGTAATATTTCTCTATATTCTATGTACATGTTTCATTAAGGAGGCATTGTTTGAATTGAGAGATAATTTCCTCAAGATCTTGTATACATTTGTTGTTTCTATTATCTAATGTAATGGTTATGAAGATCTTCCGGCATTATGGGTTTTAATGCATTCACTGCTATTTTCCAGCTCATGTTTATGTATTGTTGAACCCCTGAAGGAGAAATAATTCAAGCCCTATAGACAGAGTCTGAATATGGCCAGGTAGCCTCTGGATCTCATCCTTTTTCAAAGGTGACATATCCAGTAAATGCCCCTGCAATCAATATCTGGAATAGAAACTTGATATTCCTGAAAAAAAAATATTACAGTGGTATCAAAGTAGCTTTCTTAGCTCAGCCTATGGCTTTCAAGCCCAAGAAAGAAGAAGAAGAAGATGTGGCAGGATGCTGGCATCATTGAGAATCAAAGAGTATGGGTAAATAGTGATGATACAACATTCATATCATACACTAACTCTCGATCACATATCTTGTATGATGAGAGCATGAGGAAGCAACAAAAAAAATTGTTGTTGGGGTCATTCTTTATAGAGCAAGGGCATATTTTCTCTCATTTCTTGTATGATGTTGTAGGAGCAGGAGGTATCACTATCATGGTGCAAAGGGGATGATCCTTGGCCTTTTATGATCAATAATTACTCCCACCTTGGGAGAGATTCCATATTTGCAGCAACATTGGTGGAAGGTTGCCCAGTTATTTTGAGGAGACTGAGGGGAACAACACTGTGCCATCTAGGGATTATCTAGTGCCTCATGCAAAGGAAGGAGGAGCTCTTGCTCCAGGTAGAGGGACCCTTTCATCTTTGCAAGTAAGTCCCCAATATCTCAGGTATGGAGATCAAGGCACAACTCATGTTTTACATGTGCCATTGTTGAGGAGGTGTGGAACCATGGAGACACCAGAAAGAGATAGGGAGGATGACCATCATGATGTGATGAGGAGCACACATACCTGCCTATGTTATGAGGTTGATGCACCTAAGAGGGTGATTGGATTGCGCAGTGGAAGCATGGACATACTTGTTCATTCATATATGCAGTCACCTTTTGATGATGATGTCTCATTGCATGGAGACATTTTGCTAGGAAAACCACTAGATCAGCAGATGATGAGAGATGCTTCACCTGTTGAGGCACCATTCATTGATTTCAGGAGGGTGGAGACCTTGGGAGACAAATTTACAGTGCTGAGAGTCTTAGGTAGACTCAGGGAGGAGAGACACACTCTCTCAACATCATTTGTACCCACTCTCATTTCATATTCTGCGTTGTGGCAGAAGCAGCAGGGGAAGGATAGCAGCCTTCCAACTTGAATCTTTGGCATAAGATATTTCAAAGAAGGAGATGACCATGTGACAGATATCCTTCATGAGGAGTCATCAGTTCTGTCACTATGGAGGATAGATCCATGTGGGAGCTCCAGGTTGATGGTGGAGTATTCCCAGAATCATCTTGCGTGCATGATATTGACAGATCAGCATATGAGGAGATGCATAGATCATGTGCATATGGAGGAGATATATAACTCTTTGGAGTAGTTACCACAACCACCTATTTTCTTTTTGAGGATGAGAGGAGACTCATTTTTGAGCCACTCCATTTGCATGAACAAAACTTATGGTAAGGGTTGTTGGAAATACTGAGAGGGGGGGTGAATCAGTATTTCTTACAATGGAGCATTAGTTAATCTTCAATTATTATTAGTGTTTGTACAATGATAGCAAAAAACAAGAGGAACACAAATGAACACAGTTTTAATTAAGTTGGAAACCCACTCCGGGACAAAAACCACCTAATGCTTTTCTAATAATTCTTTTCAACTCCAATTGAAAATAAAGCTCCAACTTCCTAGAATCTAGAAAAGCATTATTCTCTAGCTCCCACTGGATGGACACTCCAACGCCTGAGATTCTTTAGTAGTCACTAAATGGATGCCCCAACACCCAATGAGCTACAACTCACCCTAGCACCCTATAGAAGAATAAAAGAAGAATGGACTCCCGTACCAGGGAAAATGGTCCACTTTACAATGATATAGAACGATGTAGAAGAAGAATATATACTAGAACATAACCCCAACTTTGACAAAACCACCTAATGATGATCCTAGACCTCCCAACACTGCTTCTTCAACCCTTGGCAGATAGACACTAGTACAATTTGTACAATAATGTATTTACAATGACTAAGTACAATGATACCTTTACAATGATTGTATGTAGTGCTGCCCACTTGAAGACTTCATATGATGAACTTCTTGTTGCTGCTATGGATCCTGGTTTCTACTCTTTTCATGCTACCCTCTGCTGCACCTTGCTTTTCTTTTCTACCGTAGAAAGTATGGTCCTTTGCAACCCTTGACAACACATGATCTAGATTTTTCTTGCCTTCTAGGAGCTCGATATTGAATCTGTTGTATCTCTGTCATTTCAGATCCTAAATATCTATTTTTCAGTCCTGTAGTATTCCTCTAAGTCATATTTCCAATTCCATAGGTCTGACCCGATTTGGATTCTTGAAGAGAGAGTTATACCCAATCTCTCACAATGCCCTAATTATGGATTATTTCAGCAGATCTCACTTGTATGGCATGGCACGTGTCACTGTTTCTTCATTTGTTTCCAAAATTGATAGAGCTAAAAGTACAGAATGTTCACTATCCATCACTTTTTACGGCATTCCAATTTGATACTTAGAGAGATAGTTATGATGAATTTACCAAGGTCACTTCTTTGAGATGAATTTCAGGAGCCTGCCAAAACCCTTACTTCCACAGATCATATCTCCACAAATGTTGCGCAACTTCATCTGAAATTTTTACTGCAGCTTCCTCAGGATTTCGGCTTCGCCTCATAAAAATTTCAGCATCTGAGCCTTTGTATAAAAAACATTTAGAGCGAAAATTCCACGATGACCTGTTTCATATGGCCAAATCCCTTGCCTAAGGAGGAAATGAAGATCAAAATATATATGAATGCTTAAGTTGAGAGGGGCTTCAACAAGTGAACGTGGGAGGGATTTTAGGAGCTTAAAAAAAAAAAATTATGACTTTTCAATGACCCATGCCCCAACCCCATGGGGTTTTAGCCCACTAACTGGGGTACAAACTTCAAACATGAATATCTCTCAAACCGTGAAGAATTACATGGCATGCCATATATCAACGGAAACATCTCGACAAGTAGAAACCATAAAAAAAATTATTGACCCAGAATATATTAGTTTGGTAGGTCAAACTTCCCATTCAATATTGGTTTAGACCCTGGTGCTTCTTGGGTTGACATAAATGACAACCGTTGATCAACAATATCCCCCTTTGGCATTGATGGCAACATAAGTACTCCCCCTACGATCATGACACTTCTTCCTACAATATTTTCTCCCCCTTTGACATCAATGGAAAAGGGTAACTCCCCCTGAAACACAACCATCCTACAAACCTGTACACACTTCCACTCGCGCTGACACACAACTGTCCTACAGACCTGTACACACTTCCACTCCCCCTTTATATTCTGAAAAAGGAAAATCTAATGAGAACTTGGGAGAATCCCAAGCTTCTGGTGAAGATATTCCAATGTTGTCGAATATTTAATATGTGATTCTTTTGGTGCTGCTTGGAATCTTGCTACTTGTCCAACTGCTTGCATAACATCTGGTCAGGAGGCTGTTACATATAGAAGACTACTAATCATAGATCTGTATGACCTTTGATCCACATCCTTAGATGAGTGGTCTATGCTCAATTTGCAACCAAGTAAAGACATCTCGAAATCACTTTGCACCTTTGTAGCAAAATTATTACTTAGTCGATCATCATTGCTACCAATTATTGTATCATCCTCTTTAGCTATTAGACATGCTTTAGTTGCTTCATCCAGAACATATATGTCGTTTGGAGCTCGACTTGCTGTAGCCACAATTTCACCATACACGCCTTTCCTGATTTCATATTTCGTGGAGTTGAATAGTATTGTGTGTCCTTGATCACACATTTGTCCAACACTGAGCAGATTGTGATTCATGTTTTCAACCAATAGAACATTATTGGCTAGAGAATCTTTGCTTCCGAGAGTGACAGTACCTGATCCTATAACATTTGAAGATCCATCATTTCCAAAGGACACGGTTCCATCCTTTTTATCTTTCAGAGATACAAATTTATTTCTATCTCCAGTCATATGAGTTGAGCAACCGCTATCAACATACCACACATCTTTGTTCTTTTGAGCCTTGAGAGCGAGAGCAAAATTATCATTCTTCTTCTTCGTCCATGTTTGTTCATTCTGTGGCTTCAAAGATTCTTTTGGAGGATTTTCAAGTCTGCAGTCTTTGGCTATGTGTCCAAAGTTTCGACATTTGTAACATTCAATATTATTTCTTAAATGTTCAAATCTATTGATGTTTCGTTGAGCCCTGGGAGGTTCATATTTGACAGATCTCTTGGAATTGTATTCGTTCCTAGGGTACGTGCAACATTCTACAGCTTTATGACCAAATTTTCCACATGAATAACAGTAGCCATAAAAAATATGTTGGTACCTGGATGGAAATTTTCGTCGAGGAATTGTCTTCCAAGGCTGTTCTTGCGAATCTTGTCCAATGAAGTCTACATGCATGTCAGATCTCATAGGTTCATTTTATTTTGTTGTAGAAGGTCTTGCTTCTTCTTCTTTGTAACCGATGCCATTTTTGTCATTGTAAGATCGTTGATTGTTGATGAGTTCTTCCAATCCCCTTGAGATGTTGGCATAGTTTTGGATAGTTTTTACTTTCTTCACTTCCTCACGCAGCGAGACTAATTCGGCTTCTAATTCTTCCCTTTCTTGGTTGCTTTCTTCCAACTTATTTTGAAGTGATTCTTCAATGCATTTGTGTTCTTCAACTTCTATTTTGATACCTTGAACTTGTTCTTTAAGAGTTTTGGAACGAATATTCTCCGCCTTGAGATCTTTTATAAGCTTGATTGCTTCCTCATAAAATTTGTCTATGGTCCATCCTTCTTCTTCATTTTTTGATACCTCTTGCTTATTATGCTTGGCCATAAACAATACTCTCTCATTGGCTTCTTCTTCACTATCATTTTCTTCATCGGATGATGAGCTATCTTCTTTAGAAAGAAATTTCCGTTTGGATCCTTGCTTGTTGAATTTCTTAAAGCCTTTCTTTCTTTTTGAGTTGCCATTACTTTTGGTTGGACATTTTGCTGCAAAATGCCCAACCTCATTACAGCTGAAACATATCAATGGAACTTTACCTTTGAATTTTCCCTTACCAATTTGTAGTTTTCTCGTGAAGTAAGCATATTCTTCATCTGAAAGACCTTCTTCATCATCTCCCTTTTCTTCACACTTGCAGGTGCATGTCTTTTCAATTGAAGGTTGTTTATCCTTATTGGTTTTCTTAGATGCAACGAACGTAGTTTATAGATGTGAAGTACCCTCTTCTTCATCAAGTCTCATTTCATATGCTATGAGAACTCCATGCAATTCCTCTTTGCTGAGTTTGTCCAGATTTGCACTATATTCTAAGACCGATACCTTTGGGTTGAATCTCCCTGGTAACGTTCTAAGAATCTTTCGTATAATAGTCTTCTCATCAACTAGCTCTCCCAATCCTTCTAGAGTATTGGTTATTTCATCAACGTATTGAAAGTATGCAGCAATGTTGCAATCTTCTTTCATTCTGAGTTGCTCAAATTTTGCTCTATAGATTTGAAGCTTTGCTTCTTTGACATTTGAGTCACCTGCATATATATTCTCAAGCTTGTCCCATGCATTTTTGGCAGTTTCACAACCCAACACCTTATGATAAGCAGATTCAATAAGTCCACTGATAATAATATTCTTTGCTTTTGCATCATTTACCAAATTCTTCTTACCTTGTTCATTCGCGGTTGATGTAAATCCATTTTGAACAGTGTCCCATACTTCGTAACCTTGTGCCAAGAGATAGACCTCCATTCTTCCTTTCCAGAGTGCATAATTATTTTCATTGAATAGAGGTACACCATTCTTGGTATGCTCCATGACCTCCTTCAAGCTGTTAAACTACTATTGAAGGAACCAAGCTCTGAAACCAATTGTTGGAAATACTGAGAGGGGGGGTGAATCAGTATTTCTTTCAATTAGAGCATTAGTTAATCTTCAATTATTATCAGTGTTTGTACAATGATAGCAGCAAACAAAAGGAACACAAATGCACACAGTTTTTAAGGTGGAAACCCACTCCGGGACAAAAACCACCTAATGCTTTTCTAATAATTCTTTAATATTCAAATCCAATTGAAAATAAAGCTCCAACTTCCTAGAATCTAGAAAAGCATTCTTCTCCAGCTCCCACTGGATGGATGCTCCAACGCCTGAGATTCTTCAGTAGTCAACTGAACGGATGCCCCAACACCCAATGAGCTACAACTCACCCTAGCACCACCCTACCACCCTATAGAAGAATAAAAGAAGAATGGACTCACGTACCAGGGAAAATGGTCCACTTTACAATGATATAGAATGATGCAAAAGAAGAAGATATACTAGACCATAACCCCAACTTTGACACAACCACCTAATGATGATCCTAGACCTCCCAACATTGCCTCTTCAACCCTTGGCAGATAGACACTAGTACAATTTGTACAATAATGTATTTACAATGACTAAGTACAATGATACCTTTACAATGATTGTATGCAGTGCTGCCCACTTGAAGACTTCATATGATGAAATTCTTGCTGCTGTTATGCACCTTGGTTGCTGATCTTGTCATGCTACCCTCTGCTGCACCTTGCTTTTATTTTCTGTCGTAGAAAGTCTGGTCCTTTGCAACCCTTGACAACACATGATCTATATTTTTCTTGCCTTATGGGAGATCGATATTGAATCTATTGTATCTATGTCATTTCAGATCCTCAATATCTAATTTTCAGTCCTGTAGTAGTCCTCTGATTCATATTTCCAATGCCATTGTTCTGACCCAATTTGGATTCTTGAAGAGAGAGTTATACCCAATCTCTCACAATGCCCTAATTATGGACTGTTTCAGCAGAGCGAAATTGTACGGAATGACACGTGTCACTGTTTCTTCATTTGTTTCTCCAATTGATAGAGAGAAAATTACAGAATGTGCACTATTTTTAAATTTTTACGGCATTCCAATCCGATACTTAGAGAGAGAGTTATGACGAATTTACCAAGGTCACTTCTTTGAGATGAATTTCAGGAGCCTGCAAAAACCCTTAATTCCATAGATCATATCTCCAAAAATATTGCGCAAATTGTTTGAAATTTTTGCTGCCGCTTCCTCAGGATTTCGTCTTCGCCTCATAAAAATTTCAGCTTCTGAGCCTACGTAGAAAAAAATTTAGAGCAACAATTCCATGATGACCTGTTTCAGATGGCCAAATCCCTTGCCTAAGGAGGAAATGAAGATCACAATATATATGAATGCTTAAGTTGAGAGGGGATTCAACAAGTGAACGTGGGAGGGATTTTAGGAGCTTAAAAAATATTAATTATGACTTTTCAATGACCCATGCCCCAACCCCATGGGGTTTTAGCCCACTAACTGGGGTACAAAATTCAAACATGAATATCTCTCAAACCGTGAAGAATTACATGGCGTGCCATATATCAATGAAAACATCTCGACAAGTAGAAACCATCAAAAGAATTATTGACCCAGGCTATATTAATTTGGTAGGTCAAAATTTCCATTCAATATTGGGTTAGCCCTTGGTGCTGCTTGGGTTGACATCAATGACAACCGTTGATCAACAAGGGTATAGTCTATTTGCATGATGATTTGTATATTCATCCCTTTACCATATTTGTACAGGATGTTGCTCCAAGGAGGAGCATTCTTTTTTCTAGACCCCATGGTCTACTTGAGGCCATGATCACTATTGGTGACCACTCCCTAGGAGGACTTGGGGAGGAAATGTATTTTGGAGGACATGCTCACCTTGCACCATACATCATGCACTTTCTCCATACATTTGAGAAGAGTAGGTTAGCAAGCAGGTGGTTGAGAGACCACACTTTTTATCATACTCTTTTGCAGTTGAGGGTCAAACTGCATTGGTTACATTTGAGGGACCATTGTCCTTCTCCCTTGCCACACATGATAGCAAGCATGGTTCTCATTATGATTCATTTTGTTTATGTTGTCTTTTTATTTGTTGAGAGCATGATTGGGGGAATGGCACATTGGCTGGATGTGTCCCTTGGGGGAGAGATCTCCCACATTATTTGCATTGCATGTTCTAAAGGGAACATGAGAGGACATGTGACCACTACAGCAGAACACTTGTTTCCATTTGAGGTGGGCCATATGCTTTATTGGATGCAATATGATGATTACTTCCAACTCATCACATATGAGATGGATTGGGACAACATGTTTCATAATGCTGGAGAAGAGATCCTTGGAGGTCTAGTCTTCATTTTTCAATTTGAGGGCAACATTATTGTAGCCCAATATCGGCATATACTCTGCACTTATCCTAAGTGGAGAGGAGGATAGCGTGGAGTAGGATATTTTTTCTACCAAGATCATATTTTCAGCCCACCTATATTGCCGGAGCCAAAGGTGGAAGATGATTGTCAGGAGTTGCCATGTTGGGGGGTAACTCACTTTTTATGGATGATTTCTTGGGGGATGGAGGATCTACATGAGGAAGGTATTACTCAACATATTTCGGACTCCATGCCTTGGGTGGAGATTCTTCAGTTATATCCTTGCAGTTGCTTGAGGACAAGAAACATTTGGGAGGGGAGGACTGTAATTTTCCCATTTTAGCACATGGCTAAATGGAACATTAAAATTTTTCTTTCATCACATTGCAGCTAAATAAATGGGTAAAGGGACCCAATATTATTTAATACATGAATAAAATCCCTCATGATGTGAAAGGGATCATCTTAGTAGCTTCATTTTTCACCCTCAAGTGTGAAAAGGGGCAAATGCATGAAGACAAGGTCATGTTTGACCAAGTTAATAGCGCTGCCATAGGAGGAGTGGCTTACTTAGGAAGCCAGCGCAGTGTGAATGAGGAAGAGGAAATTTTGTGGAGGAAACCCTAATGGATGGGGCCCATGGAGAGAGATATTTCACTTTTTTAAAAGGAGGGCAAGGAAACCATTGTTTCGCATGCTATGGATTATTGATTTCATTGTCTATTCAGACAATTGTGCATTCTCTGTTGTTTAGCAAGAATTTTCGGGAGGAATTCCTGTTTAGGATTCTTCCACCTTCTTGAGAGGTCTCTTGAGGGATTGCTTATATTTTCCCCACATCCAGGCTTGAGGCCAAGCATCCTCCATTAAGAGAGCATTATTTCTACAGCAGAGTAATGTTGTGTTGTTGGGTGTTGCAGTGAGGGTTCACTATATCACTTCCATCATCTATTTTCAGAGGAGGAGCCTCTCTTCCCTTTGAGATATCAGATTGGATATATTCCAAAGCTTATTGCAGACTTTGGCATCAAGGCCAAGAATTTCTCTTCACCAACAACGTAGTCCCTTCTCTAGACTGCATTATTTCTGAGTGTGTTTGCAGTGGATACTTGCTCCACATGTTTAGAGGGTGAGATATTAGGTGAGAGGACCAGCCTTTCACTCTATAGATCCTTTGGATGAGATTCAACCATATATTGCAGCATCATTAGCTATCTACATCCATTTCCAGTTTTGAGTTGCAGTTGCTGCCCAACAACTCCGACGTTTCTGTAGATTTTCCATTTGTGTATATTTCAGCCAATCCCTTTGAGAATTGTGTATTGTATGTTTTCAGGGGTTGAGATATTTCTCCCCGTTATTTATTTGAGCTATTATTGTCAGATCCATGTATTATTGACATTTTGCAGTAGTTCCTCCTTAAGGATTGCACAGTTATAGCCAGGGCCTCTTTTATATAGCAGTATTTCTCTATATTTCATGTACATGTTTCATTGAGGAGGCATTGTTTGACTTGAGAGATAATTTCCTCAAGATCTTGTATACATTTGTTCCTGTTATTATCTAATGTAATGGTTATGCAGATCTTCTTGTATTCTAGGTTTTAATGCATTCACTGTTATTTTCCAGCTCATGTTTATGTATTGCTAAACCCCTGAAGGAGAAGTAATTCAAGCTCTATAGACAGATTCTGCAGATGTCCAGGTAGCCTCTAGATCTCATCCTTTTTCAAAGGTGACATATCCAGTAAATGCCCCTGCAATCAATCTCTGGAATAGAAACTTGATATTCCTGAAAAATGGATATTACAGAATCCCAAACTGAACTGTACCTCGAATATATCGAAGTGTTATTTTAGTTTCTTTCCAGTGACTTTCATGAGGTTGGTGCATAAACCGAGCGACAAGACCAACGGCAAAGGAAAGGTCAGGACGGGTATGGGTTAGATACAAAATTTTACCAACAAGTTGACAGTATAAGGTAGCATCAAATTTAGGGGTAGTACAAGTGATTGAAAGCTTGAATCTAGACTAAAATGGAGAGGGGGTTGGCTTATAATCTTCCATGTGAAAGTGGTGTAGAAGATCACAGACATACTTGGACTGAGAGAGGGTAATGCCTTCCTTGGATTGTAAGACTTGAAGACCAATGAAATAATGCAAGTGTCCTAAGTCTGTCATTTCAAACTGATTTTTGAGGCTAGACTTCACATGGTTTATATGTTTTGGATCACTACCAGTAAGGATAAGATCATCAACATAAAGAACAAGGATGGTGAAGGACCTACCCACTTTCTTGGTGTAGACAGTGTTGTCAAAATGACACCTAGAAAAGCCATTATTTAAAAGAAATCTATCCATTTTGGCATACCAAGCTCGAGGAGCCCATTTGAGACCATAGAGAGACTTCCTAAAGCGACAAGCAAGGCTAGAGTCATTTTGGATAAAGCGATGGGGTTTTTCCTTGTAGATTTTTTCATACAAATCTCCATGTAAGAAGGAAAATTTAACATCCATCTGATGGACTTCCCATTTAAAAGAGGCGGCAAGGGAAAGAACAAGGAAGATATGATTCATTTTGGAAACAAGGGATAAGGTTTCAGTATATTCAATGCCTTCAACTTGTGAAAATCCTTTAGCGACAAGATGGGATTTATGTCTATCCACTTTTCCATTTGGTCCAAACATTGTTTTGTAAACCCATCTGCATCTGACAAGTTTTCTTCCTTTTGGAAGAGGAACAATATCCCAAGTATCATTCGCCAATAAGGAATGATATTTGTAATTCATAGCTTCATCCCAATCTGGATGACCGGAGGCGTCTTCAAAGCTTTCTGGATCAGGATTTTCTAGAACTTAAGCCAATAAGGAAGAGGCTCTTTTGAACTAAGAACGAGTACTTCGTTGATCTGCAGGGTCACCTGTAAGAGAACCTGCTACATCCTGAGTAGGGAAGACCCATCTTGGAAGTTGTGGAGTAAGAGGAATAATTTCAAGAGGTGGAGGATTGTCATCCTCGATGTCATCATCTGAGCTAGAAGGAATGCTATTAAAAATATGAGAGAGAGAGAGAGGTGGCACATATGTCGAATCAGGCTCGCAGGCCAAAGGTGGCACACCTGCTGAACTAGGATCATAAGATGATATATTTTCATCAAATTTTACATCTCTTCTAATGATTATATTTTTGGATTTTGGTTGAAGAAGTCTCTATCCTTTGACATATTCAGAATATCCAACAAAAATGCATTTTCCACTCTTAGGTTCTAAGGATTTATGTTTTGCATCTGGAATATGGGCCCAAGCATCACTTCCAAAAACACGAAAGTGACTTACATCTGGTTTGATTGAGCTCCAATCTTATTCTAGAGTTATAATCTTTAAAACTTTAGTAGGAGTGCAATTTACTATGTAATTTTCACAATTAATTTCTTCTGCCCAAAAATTGAGACTAAGTCCTTTAGATGGAAGCATACAATTAGCCATTTATTTTAAGGTGCGATTCTTCCTTTTAGCTACACCATTTTGTTGTTGATTATATGGAACAGTATGTTGCAATTGAATTCCATGCTCAGTGCAGAAGTTGATAGATTTTTTGTTAACATATTATCCTCCATTTTCTGATCTTAACTTAAGAATTTGATGTCCAGATTGTTTTTCAACAAAGGCCTTAAAGGCCAAGAACATGTTAAAAAATTCACTCTTGAGTTTTAAGAAGTATACCCAAGTGTGTCTAGAAAAATCATCAATGAAAGTTAAGAAGTACTTGCAACCAGAGAAAGAAACAAAAGGAAGTGCACCACATAAATCACTGTGCACAAGCTGCAAAGGGGCTGAAGCGTGCCAAGAGACACATTTGTCAAAAATATCCCGATGATGTTTTCTGAGTACACATCCGAAGAAAACACCATCTCGGCAAGATACCATAGGAAAACCCATGACCATATTTTCCTTACATAGACATTTAACAGAGCGATAGTTTAAGTGAAAAAATAGCTCATGCCAAAGTTTGCACACTTCATCATTATGAGCAACAAAAACGGACGGAAGACATGACGACCCAAAGTTGTGAAAATTATACAACCTTGTGGAATCATCAGCAATGCCAGTAGCTAAAATATGTTTAGGATATTTGAGGACCTTGCTTACAACATCATGAGGTGAGAATTCTACTTTTTTGCCTTCACCTGAATGAGTTATCTGATAAACAGAGAGAAGGTTGCATGAAAAGGTAGAAACACATAGTACATCATTAAACTGACCATTATCGAGATGAATGGTTCCAGATCCTACAGCACTAAGAGATCTATCTTCACCAACATAAATATGTTTGGTGTTACAATCATTTAAAGAAGAAAATATGGCTTTATTTTTGGCCATGTGATAAGAAGCTCCAGAATCAATGAGCCGCTCATGAGAATGAGAAGAGGAAGATACATTTAATGCATAACTAGATCTTGATGCTTGACAACCACAAGAAGAAAGTGTCATTATTGAAGATGAAAGTGAAGAGTGCTCCAAATTGACGTTGTTCTTATTCATTGCTTCTTCTCAGGCTTCCATCTTCTTAAAAAATTTGGACTCTATATGGCCATCACGATTACAAAAGTTGCAATTTCTATCAGTCTTCTTCCCTTTGTTTTTATTTGCCTTATAATTTTGGTGAGTTTATTTTTCAATTTGCGATTGAAATTTCTTAAGACCCTTGTTTGGTTTCAGACCATATTTTTTAGGATATCGCTTCTTGGGATTCTTTTGATATGATTGTTGTTGGGCTGCTAAGGCTTTCTTAGAAATTTTTCCAGGAGTGATAAGACCAAGGTGTAAGATTATTTCTCATTCTCTTATCAAATAATCACAAAAGGAATCAAAAGAGGGATTCTTATAGGTGGTTCCTGAAGAAATTATGGCTTCCCTAGTGGAATTGAAGGCGGAAACAACTATAGAGTATGTAGGGCCAAGTTTAGCAAGAATGCAATAGATGAGGCTACCATATTCCTTTTTGACCTTACAACCTTCTAAAAGAAGTCTAAGGGTCTTTAATTTGGACAAAAAGTCTTCAATAGAGGAGAAATTATTAGGGTCCAAAGTAAGCAACTCATTTTCAACCTGGTGGGCCCTGATTTGATTTTGAATGCCAAAGACAGTATTTATCTTGTCCAAGGCTTCATGAGGGGTGTCAATGTCAAGGATATGAAATCAAATATCTTGAGCAATGGACATTACTATCAACCCTCATGCTTGATCTTGTTTATTTTCCCATTTAGTGACTTTATCATCATTATAAGGTTTATTTTCTAGCCCTGTGGCTATTCTATAAAGACCTTTACTTCTAAGGATATCTACCATGTGAGGTAGCCATTGGAAATAATTGGTGCTGTTAAGAATAATAAGACATGCACTTTCCATTTTTTTTTTAAAACTGAAGCTACTAAAATCTGAAACTAACTACTCCAATGGAACAATCTCGAAAAGTCAGGCTAATTAAAAAAAAACGTCTTGAAAAACGGTTTCCGGATGAAGAATTTATGTCTTTTTGAAAAACCGAGTTGAAGATGCTGAATAGTTACAGGGACGGTTTGAAATTTGATGATGAAGTTCGAATTTTAAAAAAAATCCCTCCCCTTTTAACAAAAACTTTTTACAAAATAATATTGAGAAAGATACTTGAACCCAATACCTCTATTCTCATAAACTAACTTCTCACCAAGTAAGATAGTAAAAGGATTCTGTAATTGTTTGAAAGGAGGAAAGGGGTGGTTTGTTTGTTTGTTTGTTTTGTTTTTGTTTTAATCTTCAGTGTGCATGCCTTTTCCTGCACAAAAAAAACAAAAATATGAGCAAAACAAGTGAAATGAAAGCCCTACAATAGATTCTTATATTTTTCGTTTTCCTTACCGACAACTATCTATTTTTCACTATTTCTTATTTCCCGAAATCGCACAAAGATGCGGGGAAAGAGCGTATGTAACAAAAAAAATAAAATCCCTTCCTCCTATTTCTGATTTTCCTAGATCGCACATAGTGCAGAGAAAAGAGCATACACAGAGAAGAGGAAAATATCCAAAAAATCAATAAAACCTACAACCAAAATAAATAGAGGGAACAGAAATAAGAAATAAGCAGAACTTTTAACAAATAAAACTGCAAAACAGATACTTTATACCTGCAGATCTAAACTGATAGAACTTGGGAAACCAAAAACCTTTTCACATGAAACGAAAGGCATTAATCACTATAATAGACGCTGCAGAAACAATAGAGCGTTTCTCCAAGCTCGAAAATGTTCAGAAATAGTAGATCTAGAAAACGGTAGTAGCATGCAGTCAAACCGGCTTCAGATTTTGATCAACAACGGATGTGGCCTTCAAAATAGCTCTGATACCATGTAGGAATTTACAGGGTAAGTTCCTTAGATCAAGAACCAAAGGTCACCACTCACAACAGATCACAAATCAGTACACCAGTATAATCACGTGGTTAAAACCCTCGAAGAGGGAAACATTCCACGACCTGAGCCTACGCGGCCACTTCAGGAAATTTATTAATATAAAAGAAAAGTTACATATCTTTCTCTCATAAACGGTTACCAGAAAAATGACCCTCCATGCTCTTTAAATAGAGATCATGGACCAATCAGGTGTTAAGCCATGGATCAATTGTCATTAATACCGAGGAGAGAGATAACCATCGGATCACTACAAATCGTAACTGTCGGATTATAAGTTACAAATGTACATGGTAAAGCAAAACACTTTACCTAACTCTACAATAGACTAAGTTATTCTTAACTATTTCCTATGTGTCAGAATATCTTAACAAGAAGTTCGCTTCCCAATCTCCCTCCCATCCACTTCAAACGCCCATCTTGACACATAAAGTATTTGCGGAAGGTAACTTGGGAAACATTACGCACACGATGCCTATCGACATCTTCATCAAACTGGGGGTTGTTGAGAACATCAACATTGGGGTGACCTATTCTGCTGATGAGATCGAGGTCTATAATAGTATCTTCCAGGAGTTTTGCGACGTTTTCACTTGGTCTTACAAAGAAATGTGCGGCATTGATCTGAGTATAGTTGTGCATGAGATTCCTACTTATCCTGATGCGAAGCTTGTTTGCCAGTGTCTCTATCCCATGCATCCTAGAAAGGCAGCCTCCATTAAGGGATAAGTTGAAAAACTTCTTAAAGTTGGCTTCACTTACCTGATTCCCTTGACAGAATGGGTTTGTAATATCATTCTTATGGATAAAACTAAGTGTACTATTCGTGTCTGTGTAGAATACCGGGATATCAACCGCGCTTTCCCTAAGGGTAATTATCCCACTCCTTTTATTGACCAAATCATCAACGAATGTGCTGGGAGTGAGATCTTTTCCCTTATGGATGGTTTTTCTGGGTATAACTAGATCAATGTTCTTCTGGCCGATCAACAAAAGACCGCCTTTATCTATCCTTGGGGTAAGTTCGCCTATAAGAATCTCCCTTTTGGTCTTAGGAATGTTGGGGCTACGTTTAAAAGAGAAATTTCGTATGCTTTCCATGATATCAAGCACATTTTTCAACCTTATCTAGATGACCTTCCGACTCATTCTGATAAGCGTAAAGATCACCCGGATCATCTTTGTCAAATATTTCTTCACTCTAGACGCTATAACATTCAGCTCAATCCGCATAAGTGTGTCTTCTGCATTAATTCCGGTATACTCTTAGGGTTTATCGTCTCTAAATATGGAATTTCTCTTGATCCCCTCAAAGTCAAAGTTGTTATCAATCTCCCCTCCCCTTCCTCTTTACATCAGTTTCAGAATCTGCAAGGGAAAGCTAATTTCCTACACCGTTTTATACCGAACTATACTAAAGTGGCCAAAGACTTCACGTGATTATTCAAGCAATGCATGATGTTCCTCTGGGATGAGATCGCCCAAAAATCCTTTGATGCACTGAAGGCATTGCTTATCAATGCTCCTCTGTTGTGTCCTCCCAATTAGCATTGTGACTACTCCCTGTATTTGGCTGCAGCGTTTAGTACGATTTCCATGGTTCTAGTGCAAGACAATGATGATGGTTACGAGCACGTCATTTATTATTTGAGCCGCAATATTCTTGATACCAAAACATGTTACGCACATGTCAAGAAATTAGCGTTGGATTTTGTTTAAGCCGTCCAACGTTTTCGCCATTACATTCTATTGCACACCGTAACCATGATTTCTGATTGTAACCCCATGATCTACATATTGAGTCATGAATTGCTGGGGGGGAAATAATCAAAGTGGATTGTTATCCTCCAAGACTTCTATTTTGATTTTACTACTGCCAAATCGAAGAAATCATTGGTTTTTTCCAATTTGATTTTCTCTCTCCCTTCTGATTCTACTCCATATGGTTCCGAGGAATGCATTTTGGATGACACTTTTTTTCTCATTAGCACCCTCGATCCTTGGTACAGTGATATCATCATATATCTTCAAACTTCTACCTTACGATTTGAGTTGATGAAGGATGATCGTCAACACATCCGCCATCATTTGAAACCTTATCGCATAGTCGGAGATACTCTCTACCGCATTGGAGTTGATTCTATTCTCCGTCGGTGTTTGAATCTGGAGGAGGCTGAAAAAGTCCTCAATGATTTCCACTCTGGTTCCTATGGCAGTCACATGTATGGATATGCTACTGCACAGAAGATTCTTCGTGTTGGATACATTGGCCTACCATCTTTAAAGACTACATTATTGCTGTCCGCAAGTGTCATGATTGCCAGATTTACCAGCGCAAGATGTGTGCCACCTTCTCACCCGTATCCTGTCATTGCCATTAGTCCCTTTTCGAAGTGGGGCATAAATGTTATGATGTGTAACCCTCACTCGGCCGGGGGGCATGCTTATATTATTTTAGTCATTGAATACTTCACTAAATGGGCCAAAGCAATGCCTACACTTACAGCTGACGGTAAGCCAACTACACAATTTCTGTTCAATCATGCCATTACCAGGTTTGGTGTCCCTCAAGCCATTGTTACTAATCATGGTTCTCATTTTCGTCATTACATGATGGCTGAGTTGACTTCCAAGTTGGGTCTGCGTCACGATAGCTCAACACCGTACTATCCTCAAGCCAATGGCCAGGTTGAAGCAATGAACAAGGTTTTAGTCACTATGCTTTAGCTTAAAATTGGGGTGCACAAGTCAAACTGGCACCTCATGTTGTTTTCATCTCTCTAGGATTATCGAACCTCGGTGAAGGATGCGATTGGATTCACTCCATTCCAACTTTTTTATGGTTTGGAAGCTACCCTTCCGACTGAATGCGAAATCCCTTCTCTCAAGATAGCTATTGAATTGTTTCCTAATACTTCACTAGAAGAATATCATCTTATCTATTTAGAGAGGCTTGATGAAACTCACCACTTTTCTGCTCTATTTATAGAAGCAAAGAAAAAGCAGGTCAAATATCATTTTGACCATTCAGTTTCCCCTCGTTCCTTTGTAGAAGGAGACCTCATCCTCTTGTACAACCAAGCTCATGATAAGGTGGAGGTAGGAAAATTCGAACCCATGTGGCATGGGCCCTATATCGTTAAGCGCGTTTCGCAAAACGGGGCTTATGAGCTAATTCATTATGAAGCTTATCCGTTGGATCATCCCAAAAATGGGTTGTATCTCAAAAAATACTATGCATGAGTTTCTCATGCATGTTCTTTTGTACATAGGTGTTTTTTTCATTTTTGTACATTTTTTTAGCTTGGTGTGCTTTGCGAGCATTTTTTTCCTGCTTATTATATTGTTTCTTACTTTGTAGATGTTTGTCATTCATTATGTTGGTTTCGCAAATGGTGCCTCCCGTAGTACCCGGAACCTGTCTTCCGCAGCCTAGGTGATTTATAATCCTGATGGTGAGTTGATTGACCTTCAAGGTATTTGTCTAGGCTGAACAAGGAACAATTTCATTGAATATAGTTTCGTCATTGAACTCTTAATCGAGGCCATTTCTCTCGACATTCATGCATTAATTGTTAATCTAGACTCTCATCTTGTTGTTATTTAGCTTAATGGGCATTATTCTGTTAGAAATCCTCAAATATTAAGGTTGTATTTGCGTGTTCGTTTATTAGAAATGAATTTTGATTACATCACATATGAGCATATTCCTAGAAGAATGAATGTGTTAACTGATATAGTAGCCAATATTGTATTGGATAGGCATTTTCATAATTTGTAAAACATCATCATCACATTATAAGATTCATACAGGAAAATAGGCATATATATATATATATATATATATATATATATATTGGGTGTTTGCATCCATGTGCATCATAAGTTCAAAAATATGTATGTTTTGGTTACATCCTAAGACATCATGTCTCTAAAAAAATATGCAGAAATAAAAGCCTAGGCATCTAATCAGCATGATGATCATGGTAGCATGTCACTGCACGCACAAGCCGCCTCAATAATTGGTGAACACGGTTGGACACCCCTGCAGTGTGCCTCTAGTATGCATGAGTACATCATCAAATCTCACATAGTCTGGGATTCTACTGGTGAGTCCCTCTAGGTTGCGTATGATTTCCTCCTCCTCGCTTCCCTCACCATGAGCGGCCACATAAAAATCATGAGGAACCCTTTGTGCTATTGGAGACATTCCTGCAGGTCTTTCTGGGCCAACATCTGCAAACACATGGAATAACATCAAACCATATATAATCAAAAAAATCATAATACTCATCAAAATAAAAAAATGAGTCTTACCCGATGCTCCATCCCAATCCTCTCCTACTGGGAGTGGTAGATCCGGATCACCTGTAAAGTCTGTGCCAGAATAGGGCTAGTCTTCCATGACAATCAGTTGTCGATAGAGCTAGTAAAATAATTTCAGTCTCCAGGACATCTGTTGGCAGCCCCCTGATCTAGGCATCAAAGCTGCCCAATGGACCACCCTTAGCTCTTGGTCTGGTGGTGTTGAAACTATCACTTCATGACGTTTAAATATTGGTAACCATTCCAGGATGAATGGTACCAAGATGGACCCATAGTCAAATTGTTTCAGCTTTTCATTCTTGCATTTTTTCAACTGGAATTTCATATTGATTGTTACGGTCTCTGCTTAGTTGTAAAGAGTTGGGGCCATACAATCTATGGCATGTAGTAGTTGTGTTTTTGTGGCTTCATGCGGAGCTTGATATCTGGTAGCTCGTGTGATGGTGTGAAACACTAATTTTAGTGCTAAGTCGGGAATGGTTTGAATATCCACTTTACCGTTCTTTGATCCTTTCCTTCCCCCTCGGCACACCCTCCCTATGACCATTCTCATGTTTTCCATCATGGGAAGGGTACCAGTCAGGATTCGTACTGCCCCCCTCCATGATAATCCAGTTATGAAGTATACATCAGAGACCTCAATCTCTAGATCTTGATCATGAATTATGAATCTTTCACGATCAATGTCCCATACACTGATGAGGTATTGTAATAACTTTGGTTGAGCTTGGAGACATGGCGCCATGAATAATTTTAGAAGCCTGCATTCCCTGAGAACATCCATGCATCTTACATTGCCCATGACTTCTGTTAGCCACCTATAATATTTGTTATAGCAAAAGGTGGCTAAGACTTTTTTGAGCCTTCAAGGAACAAATTTCATTGCTAAAAATTGTTGGCTCTTGAAGACTTTGGAAGGCCTCATGCCTCTGTCTCAAAATATTCATTTACTATTTCCATTTTATACTCAGAAAATTCTTCTGATTTCATGAGAAAAGACTGCTGAGAAACCATCATTTTCCCCCTTCTCAAACCTTCATTTTCTCCCCATTTTTTCTCCATAAAACTCCTTTGATTTCATGATTCCTCTTCTTCCCTTCATGAAAATCACTTGTATAATGTTAAAGAATCACTCTTTAGCTTTACCAAAAACCCCCAAACTCATTGAAAACCTTGAAAAAATACAAGTTTTTATTAATAAAGCTTAAGCCCCCTTGGGCTAAGTCTTTAACCCTTTTTTTCCATACACTCACACCCTGGAACTAAGCGCTAACCTTTTTCCAGCGCTTATCGCATCGAAAACACAAGAGCGCAAGCCTTTATGCCATTATAAAAGTCCCGATGTGATCGCGTGATCGCATCACAATATTCCAATGAGAAGATTAAAGCGCCCTAGCCCAATCTGCGATTTGCGATTCCCCCGATGCATTTCCCACTGTCAATCTGATCTGCAGATCGACGGTCTATATTTTATCGCATTGCAAATATTCCAATGGGTTGATTGAAAAGCCCAGGCCCGAAACTGCGATTGCGATTGGCCCTTGTTGTATAAAGTCCCGGACCCATTGTATTCCATAAGTCCAAAGGCCCCGCAATCAGGCGCATGACCCTATTATATATCCCGTCCAAAATATTAAAAACCTTTATTATTTGAAAAATTCAGGTTTTATTTCATTTTGTAAAGTTTTCTACCGGTACGATCTTCCACTAAATCTCCACCTTCAATCTAAATCCACAGATCGAATGGTGCAGAGTGCATCTCTCCGTGGTCCCCACCACCCATCAGCCGATTGCCCAAAACCGGTGTTATCCATCGCACGGCCTTTGGGCAAAAGGTTGTTTTCCCCTGATCGCCAGCGATTCCATACACTGCTTGACACGCGTCCTGGGCACTATTTGGAAAACCGCCGTCCATCGTGCGTTATCATTCGGACGAGGACGCCCAACGATATTGCCGTGGACCATCCGATTTGAAGCCGCCCATCTGACATATGTCACTCGCCGATGCTGCCCAACACTTAACGTGGTCCCGGTGTGGCGATTAATAATTTTCCACCATCGATCTGCGTGATCGACGGCTCAGATTTAATCTTCTTCCACCCATTCCACGGTCTCTCCCGATAAATCCTGACCATTGGATGATGCCATCCAACGGCCACGCTTCCTCCACTCTTCCTTTGAAGCAGTCAACCTATTTACGGAGGATTTTATAACTTTTTTATGTACTTTGCAGGGTTTTAAGTGATTCTCCGCTATAAATTGAAGAAATTCGAAAGTAGAGGGTGACGACCCTCCCGCTTTCGATTCACCGAGGGAAAATCATTCACATGTGCCTAATTTCACTTTTTCATCAATGTTTATCCAAGCAATGATGCCGAATGACCCTATGTGACCCTTCACATCAGAAAAAACCATGAATTTGACATAGGCAAAGAGTATCATAAACGAAGATGAGAATGAACCAGAACAAAGGATTAAAGCTCAGATTTGTGGGGATTATGTCTAAGATGCTTATCAAAAGCATAATCCCTAAATAAAGCACAATTTATAGAAAACCTAGAGTGTTTTATCAAGCAGGAATGCCTCCACCGCCACAATCTGAGGCAAATTGATTCCTCTCAGCTACCACAAAGCCACCTGTGCCTCAAAATTACTCAATCAAATGAAGAATTTATTGATTAGAACCGGATATCTGCCTCACAACACAGTCGAAGAGGAAACCCTGTCAAGGAAATTAATGCAAAGAACATCTGTAGAGTTACTTCGATGCCACACAGAGCCTCAAAGGTCAACAAAAGCTCCCACCGAGCTTAATATTTATGTAAAAAGATTTAATACAAAGGATACGTATGTAAGATTCTTCATTGAGCCCCTCAAAGGCCAAGAAATCATTAAGACTGTATTAATTGTAATTGAAATATTTTATCAGATCTCACCTCGTCATTCTTCTATATATACTTCTACAGAAGATGAGGGAGGGGTTGGTTGTAGAACTTTGATATACACTTGAGCTTGAACTTCTGATTGTACATAGTATTCATTGGCTCTTGGAGCTCTGCTGGTGATAGATAGGTCAGGCTGAGATGTGTAGATGGTTTCTAACCTAAAGCACTGGACTTAAAATTGTAACTGGTTTGGAGCATTAATACAAGTTGATTTATGGGATCCTGGTCTATGTTGACAGTGATGTTTCTCTAATTGTAACTTGTTATTTTGTTTCTGTTTCCACTGTGTTTCATATTCTCTTATAAAGAACAGTATGCATAGGGTTAGGACCTGTTGTATATCAGTAGCCTTCTCTGACTGAAAATATTTATCTGAATGTTTTCTTCCAATCTATGTTATTTAGGAATTATTTAATTCAGTTCAAGCATAGGAATTCTGGCGTTCCCTCATCTTATTGTCTTAGCTGAATGTTATTCTTAGATGTTACTTTCAGTATATGTTTAGTGAAGATGAATTGAGGAAGATATGGTGAGCCCTGGTCCCAGTGTGATCCCACAGACTGTCTGATTGTTTCCCTTGGAATGTGTTAAAATCTGGCTAGTTTCAAAGTACTTACCATATCTTAGGCCATTCTATGTTATCTTTTTGTTTGTCTTGAAAGTAACTAAGTAAATAAAAGATAGGAGAGGATTTGTGGCGAGCCCGAACCGCTAGTTTCTTCTCCAAAAGTTGCCTTCAAGTTTCCCTTTGTTTTAAAGTGTTTTCTATTGAAAGTGTATCAAAGGCTGGCTAGTTTCAAAGTACTTACCAGATCCTAGTTTAATTTTATGTTTTTCTTGAGTCCATGTCAAAGGCTGGCTAGTTTCAAAGTACTTACCAGATCCTGGGCTTCTCTTGTTTCTGCATCTGTTAATTTCTCCTTCTTATTGTATCATTTCATTCCATAAATCAATATTCAAAGAGATCCTTAGACATAGATGACTTTCCCCATGGACCACTCTTGCCTCTTGTTGTTCCAATTAAACCCTATTATGACTCCATAGCCCAATGGACTAAAACCTGCAATTATCTACCTTTTGGCCGAAGCTTACTCTGATTGCTTGCAACTTCTCACCTTTGGAACTTTTTATCTTCAGGACTTTCCGCCTTAGACTGAAATCATGCTCAACCATCCAAAAAAAAACAAACCCTTGGCCTTCATAACTAGCCTAATATCATAACCCCAAACTTCAAAGACAAAAACATCTTTGCACTTATTGGAGAGATCACTCTCCGGATTCAGGAGGGCTAGATCCTAGAATCCCAAAGTTGGTTGAAATAATTTGTTTCTGTGATTGGACTTTTCCAATCTTGCTAATTACAGATTCCTAACATTTTTGGTGACTCCGCTGGGGAACTGAGCATTTTTTATACCTTTTAAGACCTTAGAAACCCTTGATTCAAGAAAACACTGTGAGTGAAAGCAACCTTTTCAAGCACTACCAAGAAATGGTAATCATGATGAAACTTGTTTGAATCAGTGACAATCTAGGTAAACCCTAGGATTCTCTTAAGACTTTATCTAACCTTGAAAAATCAGGTGGCTTAGCCATAAGAGTAGATTGTCTTTGTCTCATAACCGTAGCTAAGTTTTGAAACAGAGTTAGGATATTCTTAAAAACCACACAATTGAAAAAGAACTCAGAAAAAACCAAAAATATTTCAGATTGGTAGTAAAACACTTGCTCTTACATTTCACTTACCTTTTGTGGTGTTTTACTTCATACTCTTAGACAGAGTCTGGAAAGGGCCAGGTAGCTTCCGGATCTCATCCTCTTTCAGAGGTGAAATATCTGGTGAATGCCCTCCCAGTCAATCTCTGGTTAGAGTTTGCTGTGTTTCGGGATATCCTTAAAAATGGATATTTCATAAGCACTGTGGTGGACAGTGTACTCCCTAGAAACACCCTAAACCTTCCAGCTGGCGACTCCACAATCCTAAACAGACCTTAAGACTCCACTGGGAAGAACCCTGATCATCATAATATCATTCAAACTCAGTCAGAGGGCTGTAGGATTGAAATTTTTTTATAAACAGATTAGTTAACCATTCAAATACTGTCATATCTAGTTGAACCTGTCTTGTTTATTTGGGTCTAAAAAACACAACATAGTGGCTCCTAGAAAGATTCACACTACAGCCTATCCTGACCCTAATCCACCTGAAGTAGTTGATAATCCAAAAAGTATCCTTAGGAAGTCTCCTAAGATAGAATTTTCAACTGTTCTCAGATCATCCTTGAGAGCTAAATCAGTCCCTGAAAATATTTCAGCTCTACAACAATCACAAGTTGACTTAGTAAATCCATTTAGAACTAGGTTTTTTGATGATATAATTCAGCTAGACTCTGAATTTTCACTTTCATCCCCTGAACAAAGTGAACAACCTGGTAGCAGAGAAACCACACCACCTGATTTACATTTCCTTCTCAATTTAGGTGTCTCTCATCCAAGGTCAGCTCAACAATCTATCCCCGGTACATCCACTGTCCAAACCACTCCACTTCAACCCACTTTCCCTTTTGTAAATCTACCCCCACCACCTATCATGGTAGCATGGTATGCTCCCCTAGCCCTTCCTGCACCATTAGTCAATCTTCCACAGGACTATCAGTCCAAAATTCCATTATATGATGCTAGCAATACTACAACTGCATCACAACACGTGGATAAGATGGATGACTATTTTGACAGAAATGAAATTGATGATGATTCTGTCAAGCTGAGATTATTTGCTCAAAGCCTGGGGGGAGAAGTAAGAAAATGGTTCAAAGGTTTAGCCCCCCATAGTATTAATGATCTCCAAGGCTTCCATCAAACATTATTAAACAAATGGGAGGTAAAAAAGAATCCTCTATAAGTCCTTTCTGGTTACAAGAACCTCCATAGAAACCCTGGGGAAAGTGTGCAATCGTATTGCACTAGATTCAATAGTGTGTATAATGCACTTTCCCCAGAACTAAAGCCTCCACGGGGCTCAGATCTAAACAAGTTTCCTGAAGGGTTTGATTCTTAGATGACCTATCAGCTGAGAGAAAGATATTTTTCAACCCTTGAATACATGCAAATGGGTGCTCTTTCTGTGGAAGTCAACTTGATGGAGAAAAGAGCGAGGATGAAAGCTGAAAAGAGAGTATCCTTTAGAGAGGAATCCACGCCTTATACTTCCAACTCAAATATGGAAAGAATGATGGAGGAGATGATGAAAGAGATGAGCATAATTAAGAGAGCACAAGAAAGTCAAAATCAAAATGCTCCTCAAAACAGGAACCAGAACCAGAATCAGAATTCTAGAAGGAACCAACCTCCAAATAGACCTAGGGAAGATGATCAACAGATCACCCCTCTCTTTCATCAAAATTATATGAGTGAGGTTGAGGAAACAGATCAAATAACAGAGGAAGATGATATAAACCTGTTTGGGGTAGATGATGATGACTTTGAAGTTCATTATGATAAAAAACAAGGTTTGTACACACCTTATGATGACAAAAGAGATGATAATGAAAATTATTATCAAAACATGGAAAATGACATCATGGAATCATGAAGAGAATATGACCTTAGAAGTAAATCTAGTCAACAAACCCCCAACAACAAAACCTCTGAAAAATCCTCACAGAAAAGCACTGCAACCAAGCCTAAATTTTTCAAACAAAAGGATAAAAAAGTGGCTGAAAATTCTGATAAAGGTAAAGGAAAAAGCACTCAAGACAATGAAAAACAGAGTGCAGACATTAGTAATACTAACACATCAGCTAGTACTCATGTTAAATTTTTTTTGTCAAATGTAAATAAAACAAATCAGAAAGGTGACATTGTTGATAAAATGACAAATAATAAGGCTGAAACAAGTTTTTCAAAGAACCAAATTCCTTTTAGCTTAGAACAGAAAATTTCAAAAATTAAAATCTTTGTTCCCTTGACTGAGTTAGTTGCCCAACATGTATATAGGACCCAAATTTTGAAGGCTTTAAATTTAGAAGACAACAATGATACAGTCAATCTTAATTATGACCAACCAGAACTCATTTTTGGTCCAAATATTGAAGGAAGATATCAAGAGGGACTTGTTCCTCCCTTTTATGTAAGTTTTAACGTTCATGACAAGATTTTTCACAACGCTATGCATGACTCAGGAGCCTCTCACAATTTAATGCCTGAAGATGTGATGGAAATTCTGGGTCTAGAAATCACCAGACCTTATAAAGACCTTTACTCTTTTGACTCAAGCAGAGTAAAATGTTTAGGATTGATCAAAGACCTTTGTGTTAACTTAGCCCAGATTCCAGCCAAATGCTTAGTCATGGATATTGTTGTGGCTGATGTGCCCCCAAAGTATGGGATGTTACTATCAAGGTCCTGGGGGGCTAAGTTACAAGAGAATATGAAAATGGACATGACCTATGTGACTATCCCTGTTTTCAATCAAACCAGAAGACTTTACAGGGAGTCTCATATGCATTACACAATGACAAGTCAAGACAGACCACAAAATTCTCCCATATATTCTGTCAATACAGGCCTTGATTCTTTTATCATGTTTACTGATGAAACACTTAGCGAACAAGTCACTTTAACAGAATTAATGGCCGATAGAGAGGAGGAGGTAAATACCACTGAACTGTCAAAATGATTTTTTGAACCTTTAAACAACAGCAAACAAAATATGGGTCTTGAACTACAAGTCATACGTCCTTTGCTTTTGAAACTTGACACTCAAGAAAATGGTCTTCCACTTAACGAAAAACCTGAGGAATCAAAACAAATTCAACTAAGTGTAGAAATTCAACAACAATCAGAAAGCACATTAGTCAAAGAGGACAGTAACCGAGGTGAAACCAGAAAGGGTCCTCTCTGGAGCATGTATTTTGATGGGTCATGCACTAGAACTAACGCTGGTGCGGGTGTCTGGATTACCAACACTGAAAAAAAACCACACAGAATGCATTTCATGCAAATTAAACTTTCAGTGTTCCAATAACATAGCAGAATATGAATCCCTTCTCTTAGGCTTACATCTATTGAAAAAGTTAGGAGCCAGAAGAATCAATTTGCATGGGGATTCAAAGTTAATCATTAGGCAAGTCAATGGGGAGTATAACGCAAATCATCCCAGACTTAGAGCCTATAGGAACGATGTCATGGACCTTTTGAAAACATTTGAGGAGTCCGAATTGATTTTTTTCCTAAGGAAGAAAAACATTGCAGCCCACAATTTAGCCTTTGCAGCTAGAACATGCTTAACGCCATTTGAAACCAAAGATTGCACAACTGAGATAAATTTTATACCAACGGTGCCAGATAATAAAAAGTATTGGCAAGTGTTTTATAATGACAAAAAAATAGAAGACTTCATGGAATTCGGAAATGAATTCGAACTAAAGAGTTCGGGCTCAGACTACGAAACAAACTGCAGTGAAGAAAAATTTCTTGGTGAAGAAGAACCGTCTCCTGATCCTGTCAATATTAACCTACTATCTAGCAAACTTACAAACGAAACAGAGGAGTTAGAAACCCTGCACTCTAAAGATGAAAGTTTTCCAAGTGGTCTGGCGCCTTTAGAAGAGTTGTTTGATTTTAACGATGTGGCGAAGAAGCCAAAGCTGGAACCTGTAGAGACTGAAGTGGAGGAATGCAATATAGGCAGTGAGGAAAAACCGAAAATGATTAAACTTTATAAAAATTTACCAGCTCACATTAAACTCAAATACGTTGAGCTATTTAAATAATTTTCTGATGTTTTTGCGTGGAGTTACGAAGATCTTAAATCCTACGACACTGAAATAATACAGCACAAAATCCCCCTCAAATAAAACCAAAAACCATTCAAACAGAAACTGAGCAGAATAAACCCTATTCAGTTGCCCTTGGTTCAGAAGGAGATCATGAAAATGTACAATGCTGGTATTATTGTCCCTGTTAGATATTCTGAATGGGTATCTAATCTGGTGTTTGTTAGGAAGAAAACTGGAGAAATCAGGCTTTGTATAGAATTTAGAGACTTAAACAAAGCCTCATTAAAATATAACTACCCTTTACCAAAGATGGATCATATTTTACAAAGGGTGGTAGGGTCTAGAAGAATTTCTTTGCTGGATGGCTATTTAGGATATAATCAGATATTGGTTTACCCTGCTGATCAACTAAAGACAACCTTTACTACACCATGGGGCACTTTCATGTATGTGAAAATGCCCTTTGGTCTAATGAATGTTGGAGCAACCTTTAAAAGAGCCATGGACATAGCATTCTCGGGAGAACTGGGCTTCTTCATCATTATCTATCTTGATGATGTCACTGTGTTTTCAAAAACAGATGAAGAACACTTAGAACATTTAAGGAAAGTTTTCGTGAAGTGCAGAAAGTTTGGAATATCCTTAAACCCTAAGAAGACACTATTCGGTATCCAAGAAGGTAAGCTTCTTGGACACATTATTTTAGAAGAGGGTATAAATATAGATCCGAAGAGGATTGAGGCCATATTGCAAATCTCTCATCCTCGGAACATCAAGGAGTTGCAATCTTTCAATGGAAAGATTAACTTTTTGAGAAGGTTCATCCCTAATTTGGCTGAGCTCCGTAGGAATATCACAAACATGTTAAAAAGGGAGCAAGGGGTAAAATGGACCTTGGAAGCAAAGAAGTCCTTTGAGCTGGTGAAAGAAGCATTGACCAAAACACCAGTTCTGATAAGTCCTGATTTTTCAAAAGATTTTTATATTTTCTCATTTGCATCAGAACATACCATAGCTGCTGTCCTTTGTTAGGTCCCTATATCACTAATATAGTTCCTTATTATTGTTAGTGTAACCCCCTTATTGTTATTATTGAACCCTTGTAACCCCCATTTTGTTATTATTGTGCCCTTAAATTAGTATTGTTAGGTCGGCTAAGATTACATTGTGGCCCACTAGGATTACATTATGGCCCCATGGACTCCTATATATAGAAAGGAGGTTTTGTAAATTGTATCATCCAAGAATTGTTCATTTATGTAATGTATTGGAGGTTTCCCCCTCGAAGTGGCTCATTTCTAAGGCGTTGATATCTCTTTTCTTCTCTTTTTGGAGATGGTTACACAACATTTGGTATCAGAGCTTTGGATTCTAGCGTTTCGCTGCTCCAAACAGGTCATCGTGGCATTTTCGCTATAACGTTTTTTCTACGAAGCTTTAGAAGCTGAAAGTTTTAGGGTGCGAAGCTGAAATCTTGAGGAATTTTTTCTAAAAATTTCAGAGCTTGGTTCGCAATATGTTCGGAGATATGATCTGTGGAAGTTAGGTCTGTTTTCAGACTCCTAAACAGGTCATCGTGGAATTTGCGCTATAAAAAAGTTTCTACGAAGGTTCAGAATCTGAAATTCATATGGTGCGAAGCTGAAATCTTGAGGAAATCTGTCAAAACATTTCAGAGCTTGGTTCGCAATATGTTTGGAGATATGATCTGTGGAAGTTAGTGCTTTTTCAGGCTCCTGAATTTCATCTCAAAGAGGTGATCGTGGGAAAATTTCAATAACTCTCTCTCTGGGCATCGGATTGGAGTGCCATAAATTTTTTTTGCAAGTACACGGACTGAAGTTTCTTGGCTATCAATTTCAGAGATGAAGGATGAAACAGTGACACGTGGAAAGTCGTACAAGTTCGCTCTACTGAACCAATCCAAAATTGGGTCATTGTGGGAGACTGGAAATAACTTTGTCTTGAAGAATCCAAATCAGATCATACCTGTGGCATTTGAAAGACAGTTTAGAAGGCTACTACAGCAGTGAATTTCAGATATTTAAGATTCTCAATTACAGATATAATTCAATTTCAATACAGAGCTCCTAAAAAGCAAGTAAAAGGTGTGTATTTTTTTTTCCGAATTGCATAAGTCTTGTTTGAAGAATCAAGTTGAACTGATTCCAAGGGAATATTGTAGAATAGATATCCGTATTGGATTCTAAAATGGCCCCTAAAAAGAATTCAACTCCCATTAAGCCTTTAGAAGGCTCTACTGTGACTCATGAAGACGAAGAATGGCAACATGACATATCAAAATTACAAGAGCAAGTGCAACAACAAATTTCGCTCTCGCAAAGAACAACAAAAAATGAAATGGAAGTTTTTACGAAAGGCATGGAAGCTAAGATGAATGGTTTGGAAGCTAAGATGGATGGCATGGAAGTGGGCATGGAAGCTAAGATTGATGACATGGAAGCTAAGATCGATGAAAACATGAAAGACAACATGGAAAACATGAAGAATGATCTAAAAGCATACATGGAAGTCTTGATGACAAGCTTAAAACAAGAAACGATTCCTAATGGCGGAAATATAGTAGAAGAATTTCATGATGAGAACAAAATAAATGTTAATCGTGATTTCATAACCTCTAATGTTGGCGGGAAGAACCACCATATTCCAAAAATGGATATGAGGAAGTTTGATGGAAAGGATCCTGTAACATGGATACTACAGATGGAGCAATATTTTCATCTCCATAATGTGCAAAACACACAAAAGGTACGCATTGCAACTTTACATTTAGAACAAAATACATTTGTATGGTATCGATGGCTTTGCTCCCGTGAAAAAATTGTCACTTGGTCAATTTTTACGGAGGAAATGATAGCACATTATGAGGATACAAAGAGCAACACCTTCTTTAGCCAATTGATAAATCTCAAACAAAAGGGTTTAGTGGGCCAGCACATTGAGGACTTCCCAAAATTGAATATAAGGGTAACTCATATTCCAGAGGAACACAGGATTGATCTCTTCATAGGTACTTTAAAAGATAACATCCAACATGAAGTTTGTGTTTTGGAACCTGATTCATTGGAGAAGGCATTCAGGTTGGCAAGAAAAATTGAATGTAAAATTATGGCGACAAGGAAGCCTACCACTCACTTCTATAAAGATGGAAGTGTTGCTACTCCTAGATTTCCACAACCCACAAGGTTGACACCACAACAATTGGAAGAAAAAAGAGAAAAAGGGCTTTGCTACAGTTGTGATAGAAAATACACTAAAGGTCATAAGTGTGCTCAGAAGAAATTATTTTACATAGATTGTGAAGAGGAAGAAGAAAATGAACAAGAAGAGGATATACACCAGGAACCAACCCTAGAAGAGGAAGAAATGAATCCGACCATATCGTGTAATGCACTGGCAGGAATTACCACTCCTCAAACTCTCAAGATACAAGGACAAATCAAGAAGAAAAGGTAATAGTGTTGATTGATTCAGGTAGCACCCATAATTTTATTCATTGTAAGGTAGCCAAGGAATTAAATTGTTTCCTATACCCAGCACCAGAATGTCAAGTGATGGTTGCAAATGGAGGAACTATAAATTGCTCGGGAAAATGTCATAATATCAAACTAACCATGGGGGAATATGTATTGACTAGTCCAATGCTTTCCATTCCTATGGGAGGTGCCGATGTTGTGCTAGGAGTACAATGGTTACAATCTTTGGGGATGATAGCTTTTAATTTTCAAGAACTTTTCTTGAAATTTTTTTCAGAAGGAAAAGAATTCGAATTACGAGGTATTGCAGGGAATCCAGGAAGGATAATAAGCTCTAATGTCATGACAAAGCTTCTAAAGAAAGAACAAAAAGGTGTAATTGCACAATTATGCTCACTAGAAGTTCCAACATCAAAATCATCTATTTCTGCAGATCTCCAACAAGTCTTGGAAAATCATTCCAAGGTGTTTGAAACTCCCAAAGGACTCCCACCTATTCGTGATCATGATCACGATATTAATTTGATTCCAGGAAGTGTTCCTCCAAACATCAGGCCTTATAGATATCCTTACTTCCAAAAGAGCAAAATTGAACGTATGATTGCAGAAATGTTAGAGGCGGGTATAATTCAACCTAGTCAAAGTTCTTACTCTGCTCCTGTAGTTTTGGTACACAAGAAGGATGGATCATGGTGAATGTGTCCAGATTATAGGGAGCTCAATAAGCTCACCATTAAAGACAAATTTCCCATTCCTGTGATTGATGAATTATTGGATGAATTACATGGAGAAATTTAGTTTACCAAGTTGGATCTTCGTTCAGGATATCATCAAATTAGAATGAAGACTGAAGATATTTCAAAAACAGCATTTCGAACTCGTGAGGGTCATTATGAATTTTTGGTCATGCCTTTTGGCCTTACCAATGCACCTTCTACATTTCAAGGGTTGATGAATTCCATTTTCAAACCCTTCCTTAGAAAATTTGTGCTAGCATTTTTTGATGATATACTAATCTACAACAGGTCTTGGAAGGATCATGTTGAACATGTTGACAGGGTGCTCAAACTATTGCAAGAGAAACAATTATATGAAAAAAAATCCAAATGTTTCTTTGGAGTACAAGAGGTGGAATATTTGGGTCATATTGTATCTCACGAGGGTGTGAAAGTAGACCCTAACAAAATTAAAGCCATTAAGGAATGGAAAGTCCCCACAACCATAAATAAGTTGCGAGGATTTCTCGGGTTAACAAGGTATTATCGCAAGTTTGTTAAGAATTATGGGAGAATAGCAGCACCTCTAACAACATTATTGAAGAAAGATGCATTTTCATGGACTCGTGAAGCAACTAAGGCCTTTGAACATCTTAAAGAGGCAATGTGCCTAGCACCGGTCTTAGCTACGCCAGACTTCACAAAAACCTTTATTGTGGAATGTGATGCCTCAGGAAATGGAATTGGTGCAGTTTTAATGCAGGAAGGAAGACCCATTTCTTTTCAAAGTCGTCCAATCAAAGGAAAGTATTTACAGAAACCTATTTATGAGAAGGAAATGTTAGCAATACTGCATGCACTAAAGAAATGGCGAACTTACCTAATGGGAAGACACTTCAAGGTAAAAACTGATCATGATAGTCTTAAACACTTTTTGGAACAAAGACTATCATCAAAAGAGCAGCAAAAATGGGTCACAAAGATGTTGGGTTATGACTTTGAAATAATCTACAAAAAAGGAAATCTTAATGTTGTTGCAGATGCACTCTCAAGAAAGAATGAAGAGGTGGAAGCATTGCTTTGTGCCATTTCCATTATCCAACCATATTGGATAACTGAAGCAAGAGATGAATGGAAGAAGGACAAAGATGTATGGACACTCATTCAAAAGTTGCAGCAAGATCCTGGTACATCTGATACATTTAGTTGGAAAAATGATTCCTTATGGTACAAAGATCGCTTATATCTTTGCAAGAATTCCCAACTAAAACAAAAGATTCTTCTGGAATTGCACACTTCTCCTTTAGGAGGACACTCAGGATTTTTAAAAACTTACCACAGGGTGAAGAAAGAATTTTTTTGGGATGGCCTTAAATCTGATATTCGAAAGTTTGTGGCGGAATGTTTGGTTTGCCAGCAGAATAAAGTGGAAACAATTAAGACCCCGGGACTTCTACAACCCTTATCCATTCCAAGTCAACGTTGGGAGGAGATTTCAATGGATTTTATCACAGGTTTACCTAAGTCCGAAGGAAAGAATGTCATCATGGTGGTAGTTGATAGACTTACCAAGTATGCACACTTTTGTGCATTATCTCATCCATTTAAAGCAAGTACAGTTGCTACTACATTTATGGATAGAATTAAAAAGCTATATGGAAGCCCAAGGGTTATTGTGAGCGACAGAGATCCCATTTTTACTCGAAATTTTTTGATGGAGTTATTTTCTTGTTTGGGTACTCAATTAGCTCATAGCTCATCTTATCATCCTCAATCTGATGGTCAAACTGAGATCGTAAATAAATGTTTGGAAGGATATCTTCATTGTTTTGTATCCGATAAACAAACACAATGGGTCAAGTGGTTACCTCTTGTTGAATGGTGGTATAACACTTCCTTCCATACTGCAGCAAAAATGACCCCATTTATGGCACTTTATGGATATCATCCACCATCCATCACATCATATTTAAGAGATAATTCGAAGGTTCAAGCAGTGGAAGATCACATCGAGCATCAGCAAGAAGTTCTCCAACTCTTAAAGGATAACCCGAATTTGGCACAAAATCGAATGAAACAACAGGCAAATCAACATCATAGCGAGAGAAGTTTTGATGTAGGAGATTGGGTATTTTTACGGCTACAACCATACAAACAAATGTCCCTCAAGCAAGCAAAGAAGGATAATAAATTATCGCCAAAGTACTATGGTCCTTACAATGTGTTGCAAAAGATTGGTACTATGGCATACAAATTGGAGCTTCCTGCTTCTTCGCGAGTACATCCAGTTTTCCATGTTTCATGCTTAAAGAAGTTTATAGGTGAAAATCTTCCAGTTCAAACAGTATTGCCAGAACTTGATGGGGAAGGGAAAATCATATTGGAACCTGAAGCAGTCATGGAAAAAAGAACTCGACAACTACGGAATCGATCAATTTCAGAGTATCTCATCAAGTGGAAGAACTTACCCACCGAAGATTCTACATGGGAGGATGAGAATTTTATACAGAAGCACCCGGAGCTACTCAAGCGTTGAGGACAACACTTTTTTGAAGGAGAGGGGCATGTTAGGTCCCTATATCACTAGTATAGTCCCTTATTATTTTTAGTGTAACCCCCTTATTGTTATTATTGAACCCTTGTAACCCCCATTTTGTTATTATTGTGCCCTTAGATTAGTATTGTTAGGTTGGCTAGGATTACATTGTGGCCCACTAGGATTACATTATGGCCCCATGGACTCCTATATATAGAAAGGAGGTTTTGTAAATTGTATCATCCAAGAATTTTTCATTTATGTAATGTATTGGAGGTTGCCCCCTCGAAGTGGCTCATTTCTAAGGCGTTGATATCTCTTTTCTTCTCTTTTTGGAGCTGGTTACACAACATCTTTTTATAGAAAAATTCACAAGGACAAGAGCAGCCTATTGCATTCTTTATCAAGGCATTGAGGGACGCCCCTTTGAAGTATAACATTATGGAGAAGCAAGCTTTTGATTTGGTTTAAGCGTTGAAAGACTTCAGAGTATACATCCTTCACTCACACATCATTGCCTTTGTCCCGAATTCAGTTGTTAAAGACATTCTGACACAGGACCCAGATGGTAAGAGAGGTAGGTGGATTGTTGTTATTCTTGAATATGATTTAGAGATAAAGCCCACTAAACTCATCAAATGCCAAGGTCTAGCTAGATTAATGGCTGAATCAAATTTTGAAGTTCTTGATATTCATATGATTAACGCTTTGGATGAACAAGAGGAAATCGCGACACCCATTGTTGAAAACCATTTTATGAATTCCTCTTGGTATACTGATATTTTTTATGTTTTTCTTAATTTTAATACACCTCCTGGTTTGACAAAAAAAAGGCAAGGTTCCTTAAGTTAAAAGCTGTAAACTATTGCATTATAGATAAATGTCTTTATTGGAAAAATGCAGGTGGTCTATTGCTTAAATGTTTGCCTGAGTTTGATGCAGAGAAGGTTAAGTACTAGTTCCATGAAAAAGAGTGTGGAGGTCATTTGTATTGGAAGACAACAGGCAACAAAATTTTGAGGGCTGGTTTCTATTGGCCTACCCTTTTCCATGATGTGCATAAAATGATCATAGCCTGTCACAAGTGTCAACTTTTTGAAGGCAAAAGAAAACTGCTACCCCTAACTCTGCATCCAATCACTGTTGAAGCCCCTTTTCAACAATGGGGACTTGACTTTATAGGAGAAATCCATCCACCATCCTCTGCCCAACATACATGGATTCTCACTTCCACAGACTATTTCACTAAGTGGATAGAAGCCATACCTTGTAGACAGGCCAATGATTCAGTTATTATAAAATTTATGGAGACTAACATTCTCTCCAGATTTGGTTGTCTTACTAAGATCATCACTGATAATGCAGCAGCATTTGGATCAAAGAAAATGGTTGAGTTCTATCACAGGTATCAGATAACATTGGGGCATTCCACGGCCTATTACCCTCAAGGTAATGGACTTGCAGAATCCTAAAACAAAATTTTAGTGAACATAATCAAGAAACTATTGGAGGACAACAAGAAGTCTTGGCACACAAAGCTGGTCCATGCACTTTGGGCTGGCAGATTGACTTTGAAGAAATCTATTGGTATGTCACCTTTCCAGCTTGTGTATGATACAGATGCAATTTTTCCAAACAGCCTTGGTGTACCAATGATCAAGTTGATTCAAGAGTTGCAGACTGAAGATAATGACATGATCAGAAGAATAAATCAAACCATTCATCTTCAGCAAACCAGAGAGGAAGTTTATAACAAAGCATTGCAGAAACAAGAGAGCATTAAAAAGCTTTTTGACAGAAGAAAAAAGGCCAGCAATTTCAATATTGGGGACAAAGTTTTAAAATGGGACTCAAGAAGGGAAGAGAAGGGCAAGCATGGAAAATTTGACCACTTAAGGCTTGGCCCTTACTCTATTCACTCAGCTGCTGGTAACAATGCATTTTTCTTGCAGGAGTTGAATGGAGAAGAACTGTTCAGGGGTCCTGTCAATGGCAGGATGGTTAAGCATTACTTCTCTTGATTGATGTTATGTTCCAAAAGCCTTTTTATCTTTTTTCCATTATAAATATTTCATTCCCCATTGCATTCAAAATTGTAAAAATTCAAAAATACAAAAACAAATGAAAAGAGAAAAGAGGGAAAATTGTCAAACAAGAAAGGTATAGCCCCATACCAAAAAAGAGAAACAAATCTGAAAGTGTGCAAGTTTAAATTCCACTCCTGAAAAACACACTTCTAGTTAGTCAAACAGCCTAATCTTGACTAATTAGCTTTAAATTTTCTGCTGATAGGATAGGGAATTCGATTTTCCAAACTGTTTAATCTTGGCTTATCAGTAGTTAGATTAGGATAGAAATCAAAGGTTCAAACATGAACAAAACCTGAACCTAAGTTTCCAAAAGTGATGACTCAAATTTGTTTTATTTTTTGAGTCAAAGGATGTAAAAGATATGGTTCTAATTAGCTCAAAATCTGAACCAGAAAGCAAGGAAGAAAAAACTCAAACAAGAGTCAAAACAGAGTTGTAAAAGGATAAAGGAAGTGTTTTAAACTTTCAGATCTTAAGCCTTCCATTTTTAATTTAAATTTTTTGCAAAATAAATTTCTATGTGCAGCTTGTTTTTATGCCATAGATCACAACAAGCCAAATAGCTTAATCTTGACTTGACTGTTTTTAAATTTATGTTTTAGAATTTAGAGAATAAAAATATGTTGGACAGTTTAATCCCAACAGATGGTAGATTAGGTATAAAAGCATCTGAACTCAACTGTTTAATCTGAGTTCAGGGAGAAATAAGGAGTAGAAATAGATTAGGTTTCTTTCTTTCAAAAGAATAAAATGTTGTAAATAGAGTTTTCCAATCCAAGTGCACTCTAATAAAGAAAAAATGTTAGATCAGTAGGATTGGGTACGTAGAAAGTTTGTGTTGATGAAAATCCATTGTTTTCGTGGCTGCTAAAATTTTTTCAAAGCACAATCATCCCAGCAAAGGAAGGGCAGCCCAATGGATAAGGGACAGGTCAGCCTCCCAGAGAACATAAATGGATGAGGCAACTGATCAGCCTCCCAAAGAATGCAAGTTTGAAGTTCTTTATGCCTTCATGAAGGCACCATCCCCAAGTGGAGCCATTGTTAGCCACCTATAATATTTGTTATAGCAAAAGGTGGCTAAGACTTTTTTGAGCCTTCAAGGAAAAAATTTCATTGCTAAAATTTTTTGGCTCTCGAAGACTCTGGAAGGCCTCAGGCCTCTGTCTCAAAATATTCATTTACTATTTCCATTTTATACTCAGAAAATTCTGCTGATTTCATGAGAAAAGACTGTTGAGAAACCATCATTTTCCCCCTTCTCAAACCTTCATTTTCTCCCCCTTTTTTCTCGATAAAAATCCTTTGATTTCATGATTCCTCTTCTTCCCTTCATGAAAATAACTTGTATAATGTTAAAGACTCACTCTTTAGCTTTACCAAAAACCCCCAAATTCATTGAAAACCTTGAAAAAATACAAGTTTTTATTAATAAAGCTTAAGCCCCCTTAGGCTAAGTCTTTAACCCTTTTTTTCAATACACCACACCCTGGAACTAAGTGCTAACCTTTTTCCAGTGCTTATCGCATCGAAAACACAAGAGCGCAAGCCTTTATGCCATTATAAAAGTTTCGATGCGATCGTGCGATCGCATCGCAATATTCCAATGAGAAGATTAAAGCGCCCTGGCCCGATCTGCGATTTGTGATTCCCCCGATGCATTTCCCACCGTCGATCTGATCTGCAGATCGACGGTCTATATTTTATCTCATTGCAAATCTTCCAATGGGTTGATTGAAAAGCTCGGGCCTGAAACTGCGATTGCGATTGGCCCTTGTTGTATAAAGCCCCAGACCCATTGTATTCCATAAGTCCAAAGGCCCCGCAATCGGGCGCCTGACCCTATTATATATCCTGTCCAAAATATTAAAAACCTTTTTTATTTGCAAAATTCGGGTTTTATTTCATTTTGTAAAGTTTTCCGGTGGTACGATCTTCCACTAAATCTCCACCGTCGATCTAAATCCACAGATCGGACGGTGTGGAGTGCGTCTCTCTGTGGTCCCCACCGCCCATCAGCCGATTGCCCAAAACCGGCGGTATCCATCACACCGCCTTTGGGCAAAAAAAAAAATTCCCCCGATCGGCAGCGATTCCATACATTGCTTGACATGCGTCCTGGGCACTATTTGGAAAATTTCCATCCATCGCGCATTATCGTTCAGACGAGGACGCCCAACGATATTGCCGTGGACCGTCCGATCTGAAGCCGCCCATTCGACGGCTGTCGCTCGCCGATGCTGCCCAACACTTAACGTGGTCTCGGTGTGGCGATTAATCATTTTCCACCGTCGATCTGATCTGCAAATTGACGGTCCACATTCCATCGCCCTGTTTCCTCTGTTTGACTTTCAACCTCTGCTCCCAACCGTCGATCTCTGCGCGATCGACGGCTCAGATTTAATCTTCGTCCGCCCATTCCACAGTCTCTCCCAATAAATCCCGACTGTTGGATGATGCCATCCAACGACCACGCTTCCTCCACTCATCCTTTGAAGCAGTCAACCTATTTACGGAGGATTTTATAACTTTTTTTTGTATTTTGCAGGGTTTTAAGTGATTCTCCGCTATAAATTGAAGAAATTCGAAAGTAGAGGGTGACGACCCTCCCGCTTTCGATTCACTGAGGGAAAATCATTCACAGGTGCCTATTTTCACTTTTTCATAGATTTTTATCCAAGCACTGATGCTGGATGACCCTGTGCGACCCTGCACATCAGCAAAAACCATGAATTTGACACAGGAAAAGAGTATCAGAGACGAAGACCAGAATTAAACAGAACAGAGGATTAAAGGATAGATTTGTGGGGATTATGTCTAAGATGCTTATCAAAAGCCTAATCCCCAAATAAAGCATTGTTTACAGAAAACCTAGAGTGTTTTATCAAGCAGGAATGCCTCCACCACCACAATCTGAGGAAAATTGATTCCTCTCAGCTACCACAAAGCCACTTGTGCCTAAAAAGTACTCAATCAGAGGCAGAATTTATTGATCAGAACCAGATATCTGCCTCACAACACAGTCGAAGAGGAAACCCTGTCAAGGAAATTAATGCAAAGAACATTTGCAGAGTTACTTCGATGCCACACAGAGCCTCAAAGGTCAACAAAAGCTCCCACCGAGCTTAATCTTTATGTAAAAACATTTAATACAGAGGATACGTATGTAAGATTCTTCATTGAGCCCCTCAAAGGCCAAGAAATCTTTAAGACTGTATTAATTTTAATTGAGATCTTTTATCAGATCTCACCTCCTCATTCTTCTATATATACTTCTGCAGAAGATGAGTGAGGGGTTGGTTGTAGAACTTTGATATACACTTGAGCTTAAAATTCTAATTGTACATAGTATTCACTGGCTCTTGGAGCTCTACTAGTGATAGATAGGTCAGGCTTAGATGTGTAGATGGTTGCTAACCTAAAGCACTGGACTTAAAGCTGTAACTGGTTTGGAGCATTAATACAAGCTGATTTATGGGATCCCGGTCTATGTTGACAGTGATGTTTCTCTAATTGTAACTTGTTATTTTGTTTATATTTCCACTGTGTTTCATATTCTCTTATAAAGAACAACATGCATAGGGTTAGGACCTGTTGTATATCAGTAGCCTTCTCTGACTGAAAATCTTTATCTGAATGTTTTCTTCCAATATATGTTATTTAGGAATGATATAATTCAGTTCAAGCATAGGAATGCTGGCATTCCCTCATCTTATTGTCTTAGCTGAATGTTATTCTTAGATGTTACTTTCAGTATATGTTTAGTGAAGATGAACTGAGGAAGATATGGTGAGCCCTGGTCCCAGTGTGATCCCACAGACTGTCTGATTGTTTCCCTTGGAATGTGTTAAAAGCTAGATAGTTTCAAAGTACTTACCAAATCTTAGGCCATTGTGTGTTATCTTTGTGTTTGTCTTGAAAGTAACTAATTAAAGAAGAGCTAGGAGAGGATTTGTGGCGAACTCGGCCTGCTATTTTCTTCTCCAAAATTTGCCTTCAAGTTTCCCTTTTTTTTAAAGTGTTTTCTATTGAAAGTGCATCAAAGGCTGGCTAGTTTCAAAGTACTTACCAGATCCTGGGCTGCTCTTGTTTATGCATCTGTTAATTTCTCCTTCTTATTGTATCATTTCATTCCATAAATCAATCTTCAAAGAGATCCTTAGACATAGATGACTTGCCCCATGGACCACTCTTGCCTCTTGTTGTTCCAATTAAACCCTATTATGACTCCATAGCCCAATGGACTAAAACCTGCAATTATATACCTTTTGGCCGAAGCTTAGTCTGATTGCTTGCAACTTCTCACCTTTGGAACTTTTTATCTTCAGGACTTTCCGCCTTAGACTGAAATCATGCTCAACCATCCAAAAACAAAACAAACCCTTGGCCTTCATAACTAGCCTAATATCATAACCCCAAACTTCAAATACAAATCCATATTTGCACTTATTGGAGAGAGCCCTCTCCGAAATCAGGAGGGCTAGATCCTAGAATCCCAAAGTTGGTTGAAATAATGTTGTTTCTGTGATTGGAATTTTCCAATCTTGTTAATTACAGATTCCTAACAACTTCCTCATCTTCATCTCCGTGTTCTTTTTCCTTTCATTCAATCACCATTTTCTTTCACACACCTGCAAAATCATCAATGGGGCCATGATTAGTCAAATTATTAACTATTTCATAGTTTAAAATGGGCCTGTTAGTTGAGTTTACAACCAAAATTCGCAGCCGCGGTTGCCTAGACTGTTTTAAAAACAGTCGCGCCAAGTGGCACGCCTCCATTTAAATTCAAGTCGGGTTCACCCGAGTCCGTGCCCAGAACCTGCACTGACCATTGCACGCTAAATTGAGCCAAAATCCCCCCAAAAAACATGAAAAATGAAATGCAGGCAATGAAAAATAAATCAAAATACAAGTAAGGATATGAGCTCTCACCTGGACGAGACTAATTCACGATTTGGTCTTCTATATTTTCTGTTGTGAGCTCCAAAAAATCACAGTGAAAAAGGGTAAAAATTTCTCACAAGAAGTAAAAGTGAAAAGTAATTTAGTTTTACCAATTTTGGCATTTTATAAACTTTTTAGAACCCTAATTAGGTTTTTAAGCATATTTTTCCATTATTTTAATATTTTATCTCGGAAATTGGGTTTTACGTGTGTTTCTTGTGAAGTAGCAGGTCCTCAACATGATGGCGATGAAGTGACGAGTTGTATAAACATGAAAAAGTCACCTCCTGGAGTCATCTTTCAGCTCTTTTCTGACTCTCGAAAATTGAAAATATTGCTGAGACTCTTGTCGTTTTGAACTCTTTAAAGGTTGCAAAACGTCATTTACGAAAAAGGAATACCTTAGCCTATCGCAACTAAGAGGTTCTCTCAAGTATTTTTTTCTACCTATTCAGATCTGTGAGACTACCTATGAAAAGGGAAATATTGGAGTTTTCTTTTCCACTTCTTTTTAAACTCTCTAAACATGAAAAGGTGTCGATTTCTTCCTTTTTCAGACTCGTTAAAACTTATATGACATCAGATATCGTCACCATGACGTACCAGAGTTCCTCCTTCCTAAGGCTCGTAAAATGTAATAGGATGAATTTGTCCAAAGGACAAAATTATATGACAATAATATGCTATCCCCTTCAAGCTTGTGTCCAAAAATAATTGGGGTACTCACCAGCAATGGTGGGGGGAAATGGAACTATTTCTCAATCGTGTCGGCAGTATGTCTCTCTTGCACATGACACTTGTCTGCAATTCGCGTTGAGTTGGGGACATCCCATTTCGTCATTTTTTCCTCCATGGGTTTGGGTTATCTGTTTTGACCTCTCATCTTCTCTTTGCCACGTCATCATGACCTTAGATCCCCTGATGTCAAATACTGCCAAATTACAGAGTCGTGTCGCCAATATGTTCAAGAGAAGTTTTCTTCTACAGTTTTCAACCTCTAATCCTCTTTTTAGTCCTAATTCACTATCATCTTGTTCCTCCGTCTCGTGTCGATGATGTGGGAAAAATTATGGCCCTCCTTCGACCAGGTCATTTCCTGTCAACTTTAGTTCATTATCTAGGAAGCTGATCTAGGGACTCCCTTCCAGTAACTTGGAGCTTGCATGCCTCAATGGAAAGTTCTTCGCATTCGACAATAGGTCCTCATCATTGGCCTTTGATTGAGTGATTTCGCGGGTGTTCGACTCCAGCTCACTTTTAACATTCTATGAATTGTACTAGTTGTACCTTAAGAGCCATTGTCATTATTGGTGGTTTCTCTTGTGCCTGTTAACAACTTTCATCATTGGTTGGTAAGAAGGTTATTTTCTTGCATGTTCAACTTCAGCTCACTCATTTGGATGCTTGAATTTGTAGTGGTTCAGGTCGAGATGGAGTGCAAGACCCTAGATTTTTTCTGATAAAATCCAAGCTGTGAGACAATATGTTTTATAATGACTATATGCATGACTCTTCTTATTGGATGGTTGCGACCATACCTGATTCTATTTATTGATCCTGCTTGCTGGATGGCTACATCCATACCTTGGATCTTATTTTTATGTGTACTCTATTATGGATGGTAGTGCCCATGCCACGTATTTATGTATCATAGACATCAGTTGTATTTGATTATTTCAGGTCTTCCAACGACGGTGTTTGGTTTTGGCATGTTCTCACAAATCATTTCACCCCTCCCTCTCTCTCGGACATCATGCTCTAGGGGGCATATGTTACAGATTATTTTTTCTTTGTCCCTGTAGTCCCCATCCTGCACATTGGAGGACAATTTCAGTGACTTATATGTATTTTCATACCTTGCTAAAAGTTTCATTGAATCCCTTGGCATATCAAGAACATTTCCTTTGTTGATCACTCTTCAAGAAAACTCTCAAAAACATATGTTTCTGGGTCAGTGCTGGTAGGCAGTTATGGCCCCACACTGACAAGGAAATTAACACTAGACCTCATGCCCATTGGTGCTCTGTATTAGTGTCTTACCCGTGTTGAGTTATTTTTGGAAATTTTTCTCAAATAGAAGTGAAGTTTCCATTCCTAACTACTTCGTGAGAGAAATCATCATGGTTTGTTCAACTGAATAACGTCGAAATCCTCCCTTTGGCTTCTTGTTTCCTACATTTTTGCAACTCCCCAAAGGGATAGGACCTCTCTTCCACCTTATGAGGGATCCCAAACCACCTCCTCCTCTCCTATAAATACATCCTTCTCACATGGTTTCAGCTAGCTGAACAATCATTACTATAGCTGGTGTGAAGAACAAGGAAAAGAAGAATCCATTGTCGAGAGAGAGTTTAGGCCCATTGCCTCACCAAGTCCGATCCCCGATGAATGTTTGAGACACATTTGACTAAACCCGTCAAAGGAGGCTACAATGTCAAGGCATTAAGGTTGTAAACTTATTTTCTCTATCATTAATAAATAACTAGTTTTTTTGTTCCAATTTTACATTCTCTCTTATGTGAAATGTTTTATTCTACTTGACCAATCGAATAGGTTTGAATGAAAATATGTTTTCGTATTTTTTCACCGTTCACTTGATCCTTGTGCAGGTACACAAATATTACCATTGAAGGATCGTGACGTGTGAAGACAAATATCAATGGATCACTGCTACAAACTATAGAAAAATTGTTGGACCAAGGTAGGCCATCTATCCCAACTCGTTTTCATTTATAAGCTAGGATTCTGAAAGTCCAGCTTTTTCCCTTGTTGCTAGACCCACTCCAAGGCTAGAGGGATCGCCTATGTCCACAGAGGGGATTTACTTGCACAATAGGGGGTTGAATCAGTATTTAAAAATCACACAAAATTTTACTTTTCTTTAATGAATTTCCTAAGCGACTTTACTTAATAAAACTAGCATATGTATGCAACATTCATTTAGGAAACTAGTGTGTGCCTAGGGAAGTTATAGTTCAGATAAATCTTCAGTAGCTTTACTTAGACCAGTGCATTAATAATTCATAAGACATTTAGTAAGTAGTAAATATGTGCAGTAAGAACATAATAAACCATCACACATAAGCAACACACATGAACACCAAGATTTAAGGTGGAACCAAATGTGGGAGAAAACCATCGTTGTTTTCGTCTCTGTCTTCAATATTTATTATATAAAAAATTTCTTACAATATTGTATTGACGCAGACTCATACAAATATTCAGGCACCCACCTGCAAAAGGCTGTGTTAGCCACCTATAATTTTTTTGTCAAGCAAACAGGTGGCTAAATATTTTTCTGAGCCTCCAAGAGATACATTTCCTCTAAAAATATCTCATTCTTGAAGCCTTTGTGTGCCATTTTCCTTTGAAAATATATTCACTATTGTTTCCATCAAAAAATCCTCACTTTTTGTGAAAACATTATGCCCAAAAACCCTCCTTTTGCTCCCTTGTATCCCTGCAAATTTCTCCCTTTTAACCCTTTTTTCCCTTATCAAAGTTTCCCCTTTAACCCCCAAAATCCCTTCCTAAGTATTCTAAACCATATAATTCCCCTCTGTAAATCAGGTGAAACCCTTCATTTGGTGGAAAAACCCCTCTTTCCCCCTACCGGAACCCTTCTCTGAGCCTTAAAAACCCTCTTTTTGGCTTAAAAACACTAATTTTTCATTACAGGCTTTAGCCCCTTCCGACTAAGCCCATAACCACTTCCCCTCCATAAAACCCAGTGCCACGAATAGGCGCTAAGCCCTTGAGCGCTTATCGCAATTGGAAGTTTCCCATGGGCACATTTTCTTTGTTAATGAAAAAGTTTCGATGCGAGAGAGAATTTGGTCTATGGATCTCGGAAACATTCCTAGCCGTCGATCTATGAAGATCTAACGGTCCGCACAAATCTCATCGCACACCCTACCTCATTCCTCTGTTACCCTCCAATAGCTATCTCCACCGTTAATCCGTAAATGATCTGAAGGTCAAGCGCCAATCACATAATCGCGCATCGGAAGATTTTAAAGCACCACCCTCTGTCTTCCCTGATTGGACGATCTCCAATTCAATCCTGGCCGTTGAATCCACAAGAACCAACAACCGGGATTTTTCCTCACTCCGCCCCTGTGTCCTCGATTGGTCATCCCCGATCCAATCGCAACCATCGATCTTCCGCCGATCTAATGGTCCACACGCAATCGCTACAGAAACCCATCGGAGTTTTGGCCCCTGCCCCCTGTGATTGCGATTGGATCTCAGCCATCTATCCCATTCGATCCGACGGTCAGGATTCCTCCCACCCATTAACCAGCCCCTCTGCCTTTGCTTTCCCTCTTCAGATCTCAGTCGTTCATCCCGTTGATCAGACGGCCCACGTTCAAACCACCTTTGACTTGCCCCCACCTTACCAACCGCACATCTCCCCATATCACGCTCCATCCTGCACCGTCAGATCTCATAGTCCCAGATCCAATGGCCAGCATCCATATCGCGTAACTTTGGCATCCGAGCTTAAACAGTTTAAAATCATCGATATGGGCGGTTTTATTTCGCCACGTGTCGGGCGGCAGACCATATCGCGTGATTTTGGGAAAAATTCAAAACTGTGTTTTGGCTATGCGAAAACAATGGTTTCTCTTCTCAAAACCACTTTCCCACTCCTACTCCCGAAATCCCATTAGAAGATCCCGACCGTTGATCTGTATAGATCAACGACCCTCATTCTATCGCACATTTCATTCATATTTGTCCACTGGGCTACCATAGATTTACATCGTAGCATCTCAACCGTTGATCTCCTCTTGAGATCTAATGGTTCACAATCAATCTCCCTCCGCCCATGCCGGTCCCACCATTCAAGGCCCAATTTCACTGCATTTTCTCCATTTTCATTTGTATTTAGTCAAAGGGTAAAATTTTACATTTTACATTAAAAAATTTATTTCATTCCGACTGACCTTCCAAATCAATCCCATCGATGAAATCTGACCATCTATTTCCACCACCAGATCTAATCTAATGGCCCATAACCATTTCTTAATCAGGCCACCATCAGATCAGTTTTTCACCATTTCACAGCATTTTTCAGCTGTTTGGCACTGCATCCACCACATTCATCTCTGTTGCGCTGCCATTCTCACAGTCTTCCACAACATCCATCCTCCTTCCTGAATGTATTTCTTAACATTGTTTGTGTCATTGTGCAGGGTTACAGACGGTGAAAGTCATTCTTTTCTACATAGTCACTGTTAGTGACACAGTAGCGCCGTTGAAATTTTATCAGAGCCAGAGATTGCAGGAAGACTCTTGAGAGGGTTTTAAACACATATTTTATCCAAATTGGTGGTATCAACTTTGTTTAAGACTCTAGCACCATAAGCCCTACAAATTCACAGATAGAGACAGTCACAGAAGTGGCAAAGAGTATCAGTGAAGAATTAAGAAATTTAAAGCATGTTATTGAGGATCCTAAGCTCTAATTCAATGATTAAATGGAGAAAGTACCAGATTGAAGACCTTATGATTAACACAGAAGGCCTAATGAGGCCTAAAGCACAAAAATCAATCTTATCAGTGTCTCACATCAGCAGAAGGTTCTTTCTCGAGAAAGGACAAGTCCCATGCTGTTTTTTTATTTTTTTATTTTACATCAAGTTCCTAAGAAGATCTCCACTCTGACAGAAAGTCCTAATGTTGCCAGAGAATTTGTTATGTAGTATGGTAGGCCTGAAATTCATTTATCTGCCTTTTCTTATACCAGAGTACTACAGAGTACTGCAGCCGAAAAGTACATCAAAGAACATACCTATGAAGTTAATATCAGGTTGTCGAAGATCACTCTTTCACCCAAAGAGTATTGAAAATAAATGCATGGGTATTAAAATAGAATGGGCCTCGAGCCAATATTCTTCCTCTGTTTTAATGTTTCATTAAAAGTTCTATATACCTCCTCTTCCCCTCTTTAGCTATAAACTCATAAGGAAACATAGTGTAAAGGTTGTTGATCGGATATCTGTGAATTGTAAGTTGTTTCTCTTGAGATATAGTTCTGTGTGTAAAGTTGTAAAATAGGTTGAGGAGATGTTTTTAGACTGAATATCAAGCTGTTAGATGATGTGGTATATGACTGGTGTTTCTCTTTAATATGACAAGCACATTTCTTTGGATCCTGATTTAAAGCAGCGGTGATGTGTTCTACCTTTGTCTCTGTTTTCCTTCTGTAATTCGTTACATTTCATTTCTTTGGTAAGAATAAGAAATATGGCTTAGGATATACCCTTGCATGGTACCCTAATGCTCCTGCTCTTCTTATCTTTGATGTTTTCTACTTATTGTGTTATCTGAGAACTAATTCAAGATAATTTAACTAGTGTAGTAGTTGTTATTCACTGCTAACTGATGTATGAATTTATGAATATGTTCTTAGATGTTCTTGTCTAGTTTTAATTGAAATAATTGGGATACTGGGAGTTTAGAATGATAGTTCTGTCTCACTAGGGTATTTTTCAATCAATTGAACCTCTCTAAGTTCCCTTAAGTTGAATGTCGAAGCATTGAAAGTTCAAAGCCTTTCTCTCATCTCAGGCTTCACCTTTGTGTTTAAATCTTAAGTGTTTCTTGTTGTCTGAAGAGTTAGCCTTTTAGGAGTTGGATCATAGGTGTTTAAGGCAATCCTATCCCTAGATCTGGTTCCTAGGTGGTCACCTTTGAGGTTTCCTTGTCATTCATTCACCTTCATTCCTTACCATTTCATACCATACTATCATCTTTAAAGATCCTCTGTTTTAGATGAATAGCCCAATTGAAATCCTTGAATACTGAATAGCAAGTAAACCCTTTTATGACTCCATTGCCCAATGGTCTCAAGTGTTCCCTGAAGTATCTCTTCTTTGCCTAAAATCCTCTTTTCTCACCCTTTATCTTGTATTTAACCCTTCCTTCATGATTCCCAACAACCAAACAAACAAACAAAACAACAACCCCTGTGCCTATAAATAGCCTAATATCTTAAAACTGAGCTTAAAAGATACATCTATCTTTTCCTTTATAGACAGATCCCTCCCTGGACCCAGGAGGGCTAGACCCTGAGGTCCCAAAATGGTTTTTATGTTGTCTTATCTTTTGGTAGAGCCAAACCTGCCAAAACATAGGAACCCCAACATAATGGAAACTCCACTAGGGAAGATTTGAGTAAAACACACCTTTAAACACTTATAAGAACTCAAAGAAGGCCATAGTAGCCTGAGTTTGGTGGTTAATCATTGTGGTGGACAATATACCTTCTTGAAACATTCTAAACCTTCCACCTAGCGACTCCATTGTTCCTTAATGATGAAAAGACTCCACTAATGATCAGTAGACCTATTGATTATCTTGGTTTTCATAAGACTCCACTGGGAGACCAGAGTTCATTACAACATAAGCCATATTAGAAGAAACAAGCAAGATCAAGCTTCTTGGTTAAGAGACAGACATACTGGCTTCAAGAACCATTCATACTAGAGCTTATCCTAAACCAAACCCACTTGAAATAGTTGACAACCCTGAGAGCATCCTCAGGAAATCTCCTACCTCTAGAAAGCCAACTATTTCCAGACACATCCATAGAGCTAACTCTACACCAGAAAACTTTACAGCTCTATCAGACACTCATTTTGACTTAGACTTACCAAGTTGTTTACCTAAAACTAGGTCATTCAGTGCTCTAGACCAGTCAGACCTCGAGCTTCCTGGTTCACCATCTCATAGTGGTCAACATATCAGAGAAGAGAGACCCCTCCATCTACACCCCCTGATTTTCATTTCATTCAAAACGTGGGCCTCTATCACCCTAAATCAGCTCAACAGAGTGTTGCTGGTCCTAGTATTCCTATCATCCACATACCTACTGCTCAAGCCAATAATTTACCTCCTCAGAACATCATCATGACAACATGGTATGCCCCCTTGGTGTTACCACAACCTCTAGTGGCTTTACCCAATGATTATCAATCAAAAATCCCACATTTCGCTGCAAAAGATTCCACCACATCTCAACACCATGTAGATAGGATGGAAGATTTCTTTGACTATATGGAGATAGATGATGAGATAGTCAAGATGAGAATCTTTGCCCAGATTTTAGGAGGAGATGTGAAGAAGTCGTTTAAGGGACTACCTCCTAATAGTATCCATGATCTTCCCTCTTTATATCAATCATTCATAAACAAATGGGAAGTCAAGACCAACCCTCTCCAAATCTTAGCAGAATACAAGAATCTCAAAAGAAATGTAGGAGAGATTGTCCATGATTATTCTACAAGATTTAATAGTGTTTACAATGCCCTTCCACCACATATGAAACCTCCCCAAGGAATGGCTTTAGTGAAATATCCTGAAGGCTTTGATACATGGCCTACCAGCTTAGGGAGAGAGATTACAACACATTGGAAGATATGCAAAAGGGAGCAGTGAGCGTAGAAGAAAACCTGATTGAAAAAAGAGCCAGAATGAGGACTGAGAAAAAGGTAACATATAGGGATGACACATCATCTTCCACATCTGATACCAAGTATGAAAACCTAGCCAAAACCATAGAGAGACTAGGAAAAATGGTGGAAAATTTGACTGTCCAAGTCATCAACCAGAACAGAAACCAAAATCATAACTAGAACCAGAACTTTAGGAGAAACAACCCTCCTAATAGACAGACAGACTCTGATCAGCAATTCACACCCCCATTTCAAGAGAACTTCCTTGATGAAGATGAGGGGATAATAGAGGAGTCCGAGGGAACCACAATAAACATGGTCGAAATAGAAAACTCAATCCACAACTGTTCCACAGAAGACAATTAGACCTCACATTGACATTGGGATGAGGAAAGGTTAGAATCTGAGGGTTATAGGCTAGGATTTGAAAATGCCATCATGCAGGTCAGAGAACAGTATGAACTTAGAAGCAAGAAGATCTTAAACACTTCCAAACCAAAATCTTATGAGATTACCATTAAGAAAAAGCCTGAGAAAACTCCTAAGGTGACTGCTGAAAGCAACAAACCAGTAGCTGAGAGTTCTGGGAAGAACAAAGGAAAAGACAGCTAAAATAATGATAAACAAAGTCAACAAACTAGCAGCACTGGCACTGTAGCTAATGCTCCCGATCAAACAGCTACAAACACTGTACATAGTGAGAATCAGCACCCAGATTCTGCCACTAAAGTAGTGGCTAACAAAACAGATTTGAGTCTCACAAAGAGTCAATCTCCCTTCAATTTGGAGAGTGAGATTGCTAAAATTAAAATTTCTATCCCACTCTATGAGCTGGCCACTCAGGATGTATATAATGGCCAAATTTTGAAAGATTTAAATCTAGGTGAAAACAGTGACACTGTCAATCTAAGTGATGATCAACCATCCCTTCTGTTTGGTCCAAAGATAGAAGGGAAGTTTCAGGAAGGGGTAGTACCTCCTTTTTATATCAGCCTAAATATCCATGACAAGATCCTTCACAATGCAATGCATGACTCTGGGGCATCACACAACCTTATGCCTAAGGTAGTTATGGAGAAGTTAGGCCTAGAAATTACCCATCATTATAAGGATTTATATTCATTTGACTCTAGCAGAGTAAAATGCCTTGGCCTAATCAAAGATCTATGTGTGAACCTGACCCAGATTCTAGCTAGATGTATGGTTATGGATGTTGTAGTGGTAGATGTGCCACCTAAGTATGGCATGTTTCTATCGAGGTCATGGGGAGCCAAGCTGCAAGGTACAATGCAGATGGATGGGTCATATGCCACAATCCCTGTCTTTAGCCAGCTTAGGAGACTGTATAGAGAGGCACAAATGAAGTTCATGGTTAGCGGCCCTAAAAGATCTAAAAATTCACCTCTGTACTCTGTACACACAGATCTGGACTCCTTTATCCTTTGCAATGATGAGTCCATAGACGAGCCAGAGCTAGAAGACAAAGATGCAAGCAATAGAGTAGAGCCCACAGACTTCAACATAATGGCCACTCTAGACATAGAAGAAAACGAAGAAGAAACCTTTGGAAACTGTACTGAATCAACGACTCAGAGTGAACAAGAACAAGACTACAAACAACTAACTAGTCATATCTCTGAACTCCATACACATCACGAAGAAAAAAAAACTCCACACCACGATGCAGACCCCATATTACAAAATGAAAGTGAAACCAATGTTAGGGAGGAAAATGAGGATAAACCTGAAAAAGATCCCTTATGGAGGATGAATTTCGATGGGTCTTGCACTAGAAATATTGCAGGAGTGGTAGTGTGGTTACATAACACTGAGAGTGACTATGCTGAGAGTCATGCCTTCAGACTAGACTTTAAATGTATGAACAATATCGCGGAGTATGAGGCTCTCATCCTAGGCTTGAATCTATTGAAAAAACTAGGAGCGCGTAGGATAGTTGTACATGGAGACTCTGCGTTAATCATAAAAAAAGTGAATGGAGAGTATACTACAAAGCACCCTAGATTGAGAGCGTACAGGAATTATGCTATGGATTTATTGAAAACCTTTATAGAGTATGAACTTGTGTTTGTTCCTAGGAGTCAGAACATAATTGCGAATCGATTAGCCTGCATTGCTAGTTCATATCATAAGGCACCTAGTGACAAAAAAATCATCATTTAGACGAAATATAGAACTGCAGTGCCTGATAATGAGAAATATTGGCAGGTATTTGAGGGCGACAAGCAGATAGAGGATTTCTTGATTGGCATGAATGAGTTTGAATTCTCCGATTCAGACTCTAAATCCGATGAAATCTGCTTGAGTGAAGAGCCTCCCGATGAAGAAAGATCACCACATAACATAGAAATAAACATGTTAACTAAACAACTTGGAACTCAAACCGAAGATTATAAGAACGCAGAAAAAAGAGGAAATAGAGGTGTTGTAGTCAAAAGATAAGAATATACCCAGAGGACTGGCACCTCTAGAGGACCTTTTTGATTTTAACGACGTAGCGAAGAAACCCACTATAGAACACTCAAACTCCGATGTCGAGGAATGAAACATAGGCATCAAGGATAAGCCTAAGATGATTAAACTGGCTAAGTCCTTGCCCAGAGACATGAAAAAGAAATATATTGACTTATTTAAAGAGCTCATCGATGTGTTTTCCTGGGGATACGAGGACTTAAAAGCCTATTAAACGAAGATCATCCAGCACAATATCCCTTTGAAAGAGAACCAAAAACCCTTTAGGCAGAAGCTGCGTAGAATCAACCCGAAACAATTGCCTCTAGTGGAAACGGAAATCAAGAAAATGTACGAGGTAGGAATCATAGTGCCTGTGAGGTTTTCCAATTGGGTTTCCAACCTTGTAGCTGTGAGAAAGAAGAAAGGTGAGATTAGATTGTGCATCGATTTCAGAAACCTTAACAGAGCTTCACTTAAAGACAATTACCCCTTACCAAAGATGGAACACATCCTACAGAGGGTAGTTGGTTCAAAAAGGATCTCCCTATTAGATGGTTTTTTAGGCTATAACCAAGTGTTAGTACTCCCAGAAGACCAACTCATGACAGCTTTCACCACTCCATGGGGCACTTTTATGTACATAAAAATGCCTTTTGGACTAATGAATGCTAGTGCGACCTTCCAACGAGCAATAGACATAGCTTTTTCGGAGGAAATAGGGCACTTCATTGTCATCTATTTGGATGACATAACAGTCTATTCCAAGACTGATGAGGATCACCTAAAACATTTGAGAAGAGTTTTTTAAAAATGTAGAAGGTTCAGTCTGTCTTTAAATCCCAAGAAGACTGTATTTGCCCTACAAGAAGGTAAAATTCTTGGCTATATTATATCAGAAAAGGGAATTAAGATAGACCCAAAAAGAGTTGAGGGAATACTACAAATTAGTCACCCGAGAAACATAAAATAATTTCAGTCCTCTATTGGGAAAATTAACTTCTTAAGGAGGTTTATTCCCAACTTAGCTGAGCACCTCAGGGATATGAAAAACATGCTGAAAAAATATATAGGAGTTAAGTGGACTATAGAGGCTAAAAAATCTTTTGAATTAGTTAAAATTGCACTCACCCGGGCACCTGTCCTAATTAGCCCTGACTTTTCAAAATATTTCCTGATATTTTCCTTTGCCTCCGAGCATATAGTGGCTGCAGTCCTACTGCAAAAAAATCCAGTGGGAATGGAATAGCCTATTTCTTTCTTCATCAAAGCTCTGAGGGATGCACCCTTAAAATATAACCAATGGAAAAATAGGCCTATGCCTTGGTAAAGGCCTTGAAATACTTTAGGGTGTATATTTTGCATTCTCACATCATTGCCTACATGCCAAACATAGTGGTAAAAGACATTTTGTCCCAAGATCCTGATGGAAAGAGGGGAAAATGGATTTCTGTAATATTAGAGTATGACTTGGAAATAAAACCCACAAAACTGATCAAAGGTCAGGGCTTGGCTCAACTAATGGCTGAATCAAACTTACAATCCCTTGACATAAACATGGTAGATGCCCTGGATGAACATGAAGGATTACCTGATCCAACTGTTGAAGAACAATTTCAAAACTCTCCCTGGTATTTTGATATCCTGTATGTACTCAAAAACCTCAATGACCCTCCTGAATTATCAAATACTAAGGCCAGATTTCTGAAATTAAAGACTAGGAACTATTGCATTTTAAATGAATGCTTATACTCGAAAAACGCAAATGGTTTTCTGCTTAAATTTCTGCCCGAAACTGAAGCAGAGAGGGTAAAACATGAGTTCCATGCAGGAGAGTGTGGAGGCCATCTAAACTGGAAAGCCACTACTAACAAAATACTTAGGGCTGGCTATTACTAGCCTACACTTTTCAATGACATCCACAAAATGATAATTGCCTACCATAAGTGCCATATTTTTGAAGGAAAAAGGAAGCTCCTCCCTTTACCATTACAACCTATAACTGTTGAAGCTCCCTTTCAACAGTGGGGCCTATATTTCATAGGGGAAATACAGCCTACATCCTCTGCTCAACACAAGTGGATTCTTATAGCCACAGACTATTTCACAAAATGGATAGAGGCCATCCCTTCTAGGAATACCACAGATTCTGTTATCATTAGGTTCCTAGAAGACCACATCCTCTCTAGATTTGGCTGCCCTAGAAAGATAATCATGGATAATGCTGTTGCTTTTGTATCCAAGAAAATTATTGATTTTTGTCACAGGTATCAGATAGCACTCAGTCATTCAACTTCTTATTACCCACAAGGTAATGGGTTAGCTGAATCATCAAACAAGATCTTGGTGACCATTATCAAAAAGCTTCTTGAAGAGAATAAGAAATCATGGCATAACAATTTAGTGCATGCTTTGTGGGCAGACAGACTGACTACAAAGAAATCCATTGGAATGTCACCATATCAGCTTGTTTATGGAACAAAGGCAGTGTTTCCTACCAGCCTAGGGGTACCAGTGATTAAACTAGTCCAAGAGATTCAGTCAGAAGAGGACAGCATGGTAAGGACGATAAATCAAACCATACATCTCCAAAAAATAAGAGAAGAAGTCTATAACAGAGCTCTGAAAGTGCAGGAAAATATAAATAATTTGTTTTACAAAAGAACAAAACCTTGTGACTTCAAAATTGGAGATAAGGTTCTAAAGTGGGACTCTAGGAGAGAGGACAAAGGAAAGCATGGAAAATTTGACAGTTTGTGGCAAGGTCCTTAAATCATCCAATCCACCATTGGTCCAAATGCCTTTTTTCTACAAGAGCTAGATGGTACAGATCTGTTTGGGGGTCTTTTCAATGGCAGGATCCTCAAGAATTACTACTTCTGATTTCCATTTTACAATTTCCATTTCCATTGTAAATACCATTGCTGTGTTTTTTTTTCAAAGAAAAAGAAAAAATATTTCGAAAAAGAGAGAAAGAGAGGTTCAGACATGCTCAAAACGTGAACCTCTGAAGTGAAAAATATTGGCTCTAACATGATCAAAACCTGAGCCAAAGGGAGTAAAGAAGCTGGTTCTAATATGCCAAAAATATGAACCAGCAAAGAAGAAAAAAGAATCAGCTCTAACAAGCCCAAAACCAGAGCTGAAGTGAAGGATAGAAAGTGAATCTAAAAAGCTCAAAATTTGAGTCACAAAGAAAAGAAGGATGCTTCAAAGTTTCAAAAATTTCCAGCCTTCAAATTTTTTTTTTCAAGTTTCTGCATTTTCAGTTCATGTGTAGTTGTCTTTATGCCATGGATCCACAGCAAACCAGACTGTCTAATCCTGGTTTGACTGTTTTTAAATTTCTGATGTAGAATGTAGAGAAATAAATCTGCTAGACATTTCAATCCTAGCAGATATTAGATTAGGTAGAGAAGCTACGAGGCCAATTGTTTAATCTGGTCTCAGGGAGGAATAAGGGTAGAATTAGATTAGTTTGTTTCTGCTTCTAATAAAAAAAATGATGAAGAAGGTCTGAAAATTCAAATGCACCTTGAAGAAAAAATGTTAGGACTGTAGGATGGGTAGGTAGATTGTTTAGGGAATGTTTTCTGCTGATTAATATCCATCATGTTTGTAGCAGTTGAATCAAATAAAAAAGGATGGTTCAAAGATTAGGCATTTGGCATACTTCCCAAAGAATATTTCTGAAGTTCTTGACATCTTCAATAAGATGCCATCCCCATGTGGAGCCACTGTTAGCCACCTATAAATTTTTTGTCAAGCAAACACGTGGCTAAATATTTTTTTGAGCCTCCAAGAGATAAATTTCCTTTGAAAATATCTCATTCTTGAAGCCTTATTGTGTCATTTACCTTTTAAAATATCTTCACTACTGTTTCCATCAAAAAATCATCACTATCCGTGAAAATATTATGCCCAGAAAGCCTCCTTTCGCTCCCTTGTATCCCTGCAAATTTCTCCCTTTTAACCCTTTTTTCCCTTATCAAAGTTTCCCCTTTAACCCCCAAAATCCCTTCGTAAGTCTTCTAAACCATCTAACTCCCCTCTGTAAATCAGGTGAAACCCTTCATTTGGTGGAAAAACCCCTTTTTCCCCCTACCGGAACCCTTCTCTGAGCCTTAAAAACCCTCTTTTTGGCTTTAAAACATTGATTTTTCAGTACAGGCTTTAGCCCCTTCCGGCTAAGCCCCTAACCACTTCCCCTCCATAAAACCCAGCGCCAAGACCAGGCGCTAAGCCCTTGAGCACTTATCGCAATCGAAAGTTTCCCATGGGCGTGTTTCCTTTGTTAATCAAAACGTTCCAATGCGAGAGAGCATTTGGTATATGGATCTCGGAAACATTCCCAGCCATTGATCTATGAAGATATAACGGTCCGTGAAAATATCACCATGCATCCCGCCTCATTCCTTTGTTACCCTCCGATGGCTATCTCCATTGTTGATCCATAAATGATCCGACGGTCAAGCACCAATCGCATAATCGCGCATCGGAATATTTTAAAGCACCACCCTCTGTCTTCCTCGATTGGCCGATCTCTAATTCAATCTTGGTCGTTGAATCCACAAGAACCAACAGCCAGGATTTGTCCTCACTCCGCCCCTGTGTCCCCGATTGGTCATCCTTGATCCAATCGCAACCATTGATCTTCTGCCGACCCAACGATCCACACGCAATCGCTACATAAACCCATCAGAGTTTTGGCCCTTGCCCCCTCTGATTGTGATTGGATCTCAGCGATCTATCCCATTCAATCTGACGGTCGGGATTCCTCCCGCCCATTAACTGGCCCCTCCTCCTTTTCTTTCCCTCTTTAGATCTCAGCTGTTCATCCCGCTGATCGGACGACCCATGTTCAAACCACCTTTAACTTGCCCCCACCTTACCAACTGCACATCTCCCCATATCGCACTCTGTCCTACACCGTCAGATCTCATAGTCCCAGATCCAACGGCTAGCATCCATATCGCGTAACTTTGGCGTCCGAGCTTAAACAGTTTAAAATCATGCAATATGGGCGGTGTTATTTCGCCACGTGTCGAGCGGGAGACCATATCGCATGATTTTGGGAAAAATTCAAAACCACGTTTTCGCTACGCGAAAACAATGGTTTCTCTTCTCAAAACCACTTTCCCACTCCTGCTCCCGAAAGCCCATTAGAAGATCCCGACCGTTGATCTGTATAGATCAACGACCCTCATTATATCGCACATTTCATTCATATTTGTCCATTGGGCTACCATAGATTTACATCGTAGCATCTCAACCATTGATCTCCTCTTGAGATCTAACGGTCCACAATCAATCGCCCTCCGCCCACGCCGGTCCCACCATTCAAGGCCCGATTTCACTGCATTTTCGCCATTTTCCTTTGTATTTCGCCAAAGGGTAAACTTTTATGTTTTACATTAAAAAATTTATTTCATTCCGCCTAACCTTCCAAAGCAATCCCATCGATGAAATCTGACCGTCTATTTCCACCACTAGATCTAATCTAATGGCCCATAACCATTTCTTAATCAGGCCACCATTAGATCAGTTTTTCACCATTTCACAGCATTTTTCAGCTGTTTGCCACTGCATCCACCACATTCATCTCTGCTGCGCTGCCATTCTCACAGTCTTCCACAAAATCCATCCTCCTTCCCGAATGGATTTCTTAACATTGTTTGTGTCATTGTGAAGGGTTACAGACAGTGAAAGTCATTCTTTCTACACAGTCACTGTTAGTGACACAGTAGCACCGATGAAGTTTTATAAGAGCCAGAGATTTCAGGAAGACTCCCGAGAGGGTTTTAAATGCATATTTTATCCAAATCGGGGGTATCAACTCCGTTTAAGACTCTAACACCATAAGCCCTGCAAATTCACAGACAGAGACAGTCACAGAAGCAGCAAAGATTATTAGTGAAGAATTAAGAAATTTAAAGCATGATATTGAATATTCTAAGCTCTAATTCAATTATTAAAGGGCGAAAGTACCAGATTGAAGACCTTATGATTAACACAACAGGCCTAATGAGGCCTAAAGCACAAAAATAAATCTTATCAGTGTCTCACATCAGCAGAAGGTTCTTTCTCGAGAAAGGACAAGTCCCATACTGTTTTATCTTATTTTATTTTACATCAAGTTCTTGAGAAGATCCCCACTCTGACAGAAAGTCCTAATGTTGCTAGAGCATTTGTTATGTAGTATGGCAGACCTAAAAGTCATTTATCTGCCTTTTCTTATACCATATTACTACAGAGTACTGCAGCCGAAAATTACATCAAAGAACATACCTATGAAGTTAATATCATCCTGTCGAAGATCACTCTTTCACCCAAAGAGTACTGAAAATCAATGCATGGGTATTAAAACAGAATGGGCCTCGAGCCACTCTTCTTCCTCTATTTTAATTTTTCATTAAAATTTCTATCTACCTCCTCTACCCCTCTTTAGCTATAAACTCATAAGGAAACATATTGTAAAGGTTGTTGATCGGATATCTGTGAATTGTAAGTTGTTTCTCTTGAGATATAGTTCTGTGTGTAAAGTTGTAAAATAGGTTGAGGAGATGTTTTCAGACTGAATATCAAGTTGTTGGACAATGTTTTATATGACTGGTGTTGCTCTTTAATATGACAAGCACATTTCTTTGGATCCTGATTTAAAGCAATGGTGATGTGTTCTACCTTTGTCTCTATTTCCCTTTTGTAATTCGTTACATTTCATTTCTCTGGTAAGAATCAGAAATCTAGCTTAGGATATACCCTTGCATGGTACCCTAATTCTCCTTCTCTTCTTATCTTTTATGTTTTCTACTGCTTGTGTTATTTGAGAACTAATTCAAGATAATTTAACCAGTGTAGTAGCTGTTATTCACTGCTAACTGATGTATGAATTTATGAATCTGTTCTTAGATGTTCTTGTCTAGTTTTAATTGAAATAATTGGGATATTGGGAGTTTATAATGATAATTTTGTCTCAATAGGGTCTTTTTCAATCAATTGAACCTCTCTAAGTTCCATTAAATTGAATGTCGAAGCATTGAAAGTTCAAATCCTTTCTCTGATCTCAGGCTTCACCTTTTTGTTTAAATCTTAAGTGTTTCTTGTTGTCTGAAGAGTTAGCCTTTTAGGAGTTGGATCAGAGGTGTTTAAGGCAAGCTCTGTCCCTAGATCTGATTCCTAAGTGGTCACCTTTGAGGTTTCCTTGTCATTCACCTTCATTCCTTACAATTTCATACCATACTATCATCTTTAAAGATCCACTGTTTTAGATGACTAGCCCAATTGAAAGCCTTGGATACTGAATAGCAAGTAAACCCTTTTATGAATCCATTGCCCAATGGTCTCGAGTGTTCCCTGAAGTATCTATCCTTTGCCTAAAATCCTCTTTTCTCACCCTTTTTCTTGTATTGAACCCTTCCTTCATGATTCCCAACAACCAAACAAACAAACAAAACAACAACCCCTATGCCTATAACTAGCCTAATATCTTAAAACTAAGCTTCAAAGATACATCTATCTTTGCCTTTATAGAGAGATCCCTCTCTGGACCCAGGAGAGCTAGATCCTAAGGTCCCTAAGTGGTTTTGATGTTGTCTTATCTTTTGGTAGAGCCAAACCTGCCAAAACATAGGAACCCCAACAGGCTGCAACCTTCACTCATTCTCCAGCTGCTACTGGAAGGGAGCTCCAACCCCTTGATAATTTTTACCAGCCACCACTGGAAGGGAGCTACAATCCCCAGATCTGATCACCATCTCCTACTAGCAGGAAGCTTCAACTTCCTCATTGAAGCCTCCAACACTCAGCAACATCGCAGACCACGCTTCACAAATTTTCACATTGGATCCACCTTCTTTAATACATCACTAAATGTATATCAACGGAAGTAAAAATGAACCCAATTTGAATGGAACAGTGAGATCAATGTAACCAGACCAGAAAAATGAACACATACTTTTGTATCAACACACTAAATCGAATGCAACCCCGATCATTCATTAGAAAAAATATATATGCAACTTTACTTACGGAAACCCACGTTTATACACGCTTTTCTATAGAGAAACCTACATACATATTTCAATATACTAAGTTTAGAATTTTGACTCAGTCACAGAATTGATCAGAGATAATTTGAAGATTTTTTTCAGCTTACAAAACCCTCATACAATTAGTAGCATCAATCATTTTTCAATAAACCAATCACTGATCTTTAATCACAATCAACTAGCGTCATAATCAATACTCAAACAACCCAGATCTATATGAAGGCATCATTGACAAATAATAGAAACACGTAAAAAATGATAAAAAAAATTCCTCAGCTTGTTTAGAAAAACCGTGGTTTGCATATGTGCCCTCCATAAGACATATCTGCGTATTTACACGCTTATTCTGAAACCAAATTGCATATAGATATCAATATATTAAAGAATATATATGTACCGCTGTAGAACCAAAACCACGTGTATGCACATATTCCTGTGTCAAACTGGCGTATAGATCTGTAAGTAATTCGAGACTATGCAATAATTTATAAATTCAAACTTACTCATACCATACCCTTCACTAAAACAAACATGTGCCAAACCACAGATCCAAACAAATCATAAACATATCATGAAAATACACAGTAATTTAAGGTCTAGAGATCCTGATCCTTCATTGTATTCATGAGTGCATCATTATATCAGATCTATCAATCAACTATAGCCCATTCCATACAAATATACTTCAGATTGAGGTATGCATTCAATGCCCTTACATATGCACACTTAGCACTTTGATTTTCACCTCCCTATATGGTTTCAGTGTTATCTAATACCATGGGCCAAAATCATACAAGTGTTGATGGTATTCTTGGATGGGATCAAATAATTGTTACGACACTCAATATTGTGGGCTGATACCATGGTAAAGACCCCTGGTATTATAAAATTAGTGCGCTAGAACATACATGAATTTTTTTCTTCATACCCGCGTGTATATGTGACTTTTTCTTTACTAACTCACGTATATATCCTCAATTATTTAATCTTAACCATTTTCTGATTTTGATCTGCAAACCTCTGTCCCAACTTTCTGTCATTTTGTTCCATCACTTTGTCACCTTTGAACTCATCCAGTTACCATATACTTGGTATTTTACAAGTGGGTTTCCATCAAGGACAACACAAGTGTCATAATTCCAACATTACCATCATAAATGTTTCCCTCTCCTATGCAATAGACTTGTTCCCCTCCTAATGGTAAACATGTAACGATAAATCAAAATTTTCACCTATTTAACACAAGAAACCCATAATTTTTCTCTTCCTGGTTGTTTTTTCCATTACCAGTTAATTTTTGTAGGTTTTCAAGTTATTACGGGAACAATTAATCCTCCATGTGGATTTAATTCAAGAATTGACCCTACATTGGCTCCATATTTCAATCAGTGTCCCCACCTATGTACCTACTAGATAGCCCCCAGATCCATGTAATTTAGTTTTATTTTCATCCCTCCCTCTAATATACGGTTTGATAATGGCCCCAAAAGGAAAATCCCCCGAGATCAAAGGTAATAATCCCGAAGAAAACCCGATTTTCCCCCACCCATCGATGTGGACTAGTTGCCCCTTGTTGACATTTCATATAAAATTGTTGATACCAACTGTGAATTCGACTTGCTCAAACTTCACAATTGGTTATAAGAAAAATTCTTAGATCAGCAAGATGAAATAGGCATATGGGAATCTCCTCTCCCACACTTCATGTTTCCACAAACTCATCTTTCCCCTGAACTCATTACTTGGTGTCAAACTAGCTATGTTCCATGACAGAGAGCCACAGTAAGCCATAATGGTGAAGTTATCCTCACCATTAGAACTGAAACCATTTCACATATACTACAAGTAAATCTCCCAGAGTCTTCCAAGCCTTTGTCTATAGACTCTATCACAGAGCTATATCAAAATTTGACTTTCCCACAGAGAGCTAACATCTTTGAGATCTTTCTCCCTGCAAATGCCCAACTCCCTAAAACAAACCCTCCATATTCCTCTTCAATGTTTACAGAGGTATCCAAACAAATTATCACCATTTCTTCATATATCCTTGATTACCACTTAGACTAATGGGTTGATGAAGCCATTATTGGTTTCATCTCAATATTTTTCACAAAAGAGAATCTTGTCATTTTTAATTACAATCAATTTACTGTAGATGCCATTCATCATCAGTTTAGTAAGTTTTCTACAGAGGGATCTTTCCAGTATGCTATAGTGTTAGTTTATTTATTCATCTACAAGAATGGATGAGCAGGGTAATACTCAATCAGTGATACTTTGGACATCCTTGGTAAGAAGGAACTCCACATAATATGTTAATAATTTCATATACACAATATTTTGCCTCATAAATAGTGAATTGCAGCCCAGGATAGGGGCAGATGTTCAGAAAAGTTTCACCTAAGTGATCAGGTAAAAACAAATGACTGGTATTTATAGGAGAATTATACAGAAATATGGGTTTATGGGTTTGAATTTCCAGCCTATAAGCTACCAAATTTTGTACTTATGAGACTTTTCTCATTATAATACATAATAAAAATGATGCATATGGATGATGTGCACTTTGTGGCTGCCAAGAAGAAATCACAGTTTAAAATAAAATCATAGGTTGGGCCCTTTGTATGCAACACTAGAAGAGATGGTAGAGAATTTGATTTGCTGCTGAAACAAATGAACCTCAAACTGAGCTTCACTTGTTCCTATGACCCTTTTGGTTTAATTTCAAAGCTGAGGGTGGAGAAAAATACAACTCCCTATACACATACTCCTCATCCCTAAATAGAGTGGTATATGAACCAAACACAATGGGAGGAAAACACCCTGCAAGAGGCCGAAGAGCAGGTCATCTCCACAACAACTGCTCAGACTCCTACACCTCAGGAGAAGTAGGAGAAAAGGATAAGAGAAGAATCCCCAATCAGATAAATTGAAGCTAAGGAATTCTTAATATATAAGAAGAAACTAAATACAAATTCAGCATCGGTGTTTCATATAGGAAACAAAGAACAAGAGATAAACATGATAATAGGACCTCATGTATCTACAAGGCAGGATGATATCATCACAAGATCCCCTTCTTCTTCAACCACAAAAGATCCTCCAGAAACTTCACAATCAATTGATTTGGCTTAGGACATTGGTGAGCCAAACTTCTTTGCAAAATACAAGGTCATCAAGCAAAGGAATGAGCTGCTCAAAGCCTCCACATATACACAATTATAGAAGTAGAAAACAATATGACATCATAGGCTACTTTCAGACTTTGATACTAAGAAGGGAAAAATTCAAATAGCATTCTTGGAAGCCAAAGTACTAGCTCCAAGGACATCAAGAAATTATGAAGAGCATGTTTTTTAATTTGATGCAAAGAAAATCCATCCCATTGACCAAATGGAAATGCATAAACAGTCTAGTGAAATGATATATTATTCACTAACTAATTCCGATACATCAGCTTCCATATTGCAGACTCCAGTAAATAATACACAGACACAACTCAAATTGGAAAGGATTTCATCATTAGCCAAAGATACCAAACTTAAGTCACTGGAGGAATTAGTAATTAAATTGGGATACAATCCAAATGATGTGAAGGAAACGGAAGATATAGTTGTTATAGCATCATTTCTCACCTTGACATGATTCATGATTGCTACATGGCTTTTTGGGCACCCATTCCTACAGACTTGGACAAATTCACTTAAAAACAGTGGAAAATCCCTCATACGCGACTATGCCCATATTTTTCCGCGTGTATACGCGAGTAAAGCTAGACTTTTCCGCGTATGCCACTAAAATGATTAAAAAATATATAAAAATCCCTAATTTCGCGCTGGGTTGATGGTTACTCAGGTATTTCAACCACCCCAGCCCGTGGCCAACTGTTTCCAACTGCTGAAACTACTTGGAGAGACTATAAAAAGCCCTCATGTGTATGGCCTAAGGGAGAGAGAGAAAGTATTGATATTATACTCTGTTGGCATTCCCTATCCAAGTCTGATTCCCCGTGCCTCTTGCACTTTCCCAGTTCATTGTAGGAAACCCTTGTTTCCTTGAGATACACATCCCTTTATATGTTATCTCGTATGCACCAGTTTGGAAGGAGTCTTAGCGAGGCAAGGGCTGGACGGATCCGGACGACGGTCTGCGAAGGCCTTGGAAGGATCAGGTGATCTCTCCTTTTGATTACTTTTGTACGTACTATTTATAATACAGAAGTATCATGCTGTTCCCGAAATAAACGTGTTAGTGTATGCTTTAATGTATGAGAATATTTGTTATACAAGCATTCATTATGATTTATTTAATGTTTTATATGAATCTCACTAACATTTAGAGTAGATATATGTTGTACAACTTGTCCTTTGTGTTGGTTTCTTCTTGTATTTCAGGTTAAGGAGGAAGGACGGTTGCAGGGAGTTTGGACTCCACGTGGATCTACTTCAAACGTAGGACCAACGGGTAAACCTCTCATTCTGCTCTATTTAGTTTTTATGAACGTGCATGATTGTGTGAGTCTCTGTTAAGTAGTACGCCCCTGCTCTGTGGAGGTTGAATCCCAACCAACCTCTAGGGTGTTAATACCCCGAAACAGAACTCGCGACTCCGCTGGGGATCACATTCTTGTGATTCTCCTGTTGGGTTGTTTCAGCTGTTTGGTAGGCTACCAACAGTTTTTTCTGTCTTTTACAGTCCGGTTTGCTTTCTTGCAGTCAGTCTGAAGTCTTGGTGTCTTTCCCAGACTTGCTTTTTTTGTTTTTCATTATCTTTCTTTGTATACGCTCTTTTGTTTGTGCACAGTCGCGTATACACGCGAGTTTGTAGAAAGGGACCCGCGTATACGCGAGTTTCCCTTAACACAGACGCGTATACACGCTGTTTGCATAACTGCTAGGTCGCGTATACCTAGGCAGATTTTGAAATTTTAAGATTCTGGTGTTTTTGGTCTTTTCTGGCTGTGGAGGCCTGTGTCTACAGAGTCTCTGTACTTACTGGAGTGTGACAGAAGTGGTTTCAAGTCTTGTTTCTCTTTCGTTTGTTCGAAAACTAATCTTTTTGGCAGAGTGTTCTTGTTGGTGCTGGCACTCCTGGATTGAGTTCCAAGATTTCTTTCTGAGCATTCTTGGCTGTTCTGCTTTATCAGAACAGAGAGCTTCTGCTCACTGACTCGCTCCTATCTTTGTGTTGTGCTTTGCATTGCGTTTTTTGCTTTGTTTTCGATTGGTTTTCTTGAGTTTCATAGGCTAGGGTTTTGTTGCAATTTTCAAAGAACTTTTCTTGTTTCTTTGGAGTCTTTTGTTGCAACGAGTTTCCACTATTTCTCTAGGCTGGTTGGCTGAGTTTTTGGTCTTCCGTTGCTCTTATTGATCTTGCTATCATTAGCTTTATAAGGTTTGGGAGCATTGTTGAAGTTTATGCTTGAAATTCGGTCTCGTTTTGGCTTGGATTGTGATAGTTGTGCTTGGTCTTTTTGAGCTCTTGCTTTATAAAACTGAAAAGCCCAAAAAACATTTGTTTTGCTTTTTGTTTTTTGCATTTCAAAAACTCAAAAAAATTTGGTATTTTTTTTTGTTTTTGTTGTTGCGTTTTTCATTTTCGTTTGGCCTTATCTTTTGGAGCTTTAGTGAAGTTTCTTGCTTCTAGTTTTTGGTTTGATTTTGAGGAGAAGTTGTCATTTGATTTCTTTTTCTTGTTGTCAAGTATTTTTGTTGTCTTATAATAAGAGTTCTTGTTTCAAGAATTGGCTTTCTGGACAACAAAAAGATGAGTTAAAACTGAAGGAGCTTTTTGGGAAATCTCACCTTGTTTCAAGGGACTTTTTGCATCTTAGAATTTACATGCTAGTGGTCATTTGCATTAGGTGCATTAAATCATTTAGTTAGCTTCTTAGTTTTTTGTGAGTGTGAGTTTGTAATTCGAAAAGAAAAATACATTTTTTAGTCTCGTAGAACTTATATAGAAATTTCTCTTCATCGAAAGACAAAGAACTGCATGTGCATGTAGTCAGGTTTTTATTAATTTCTTTCGCGTCAAAACACCATTGGTTTCAACTCCATATCCTTGTGACTTAATACAACAGCCCTTAAAATAAGAGATTTAATCTAAAATCAACTAGCAAGTTTTACTAAGTGTCAATCACCAACTAGCTAGGTTGTAGGGCCTTGGAATAGGTGAGAGGAGAGTTAACTCTCCAAGGCCGCTCAAACAAACATAGAAGTTGATTAATTGAGTGAAATCCAACTCCGTGAGGTGGACTGGGAAAGCTCTCATCCGAGAGTCAAGCGCAAGGGGAAGTGAAGGTTAAGAAGAGGGATACCCCCCCTCCGATTAGCTGAATCTGACCTCAAGACCGTTCCGCCCAGCTTCTGATATGGATTGGTGTCCATAGTTGATGTTCCTAGGTTCCACACAGGTGACTGCGGGGGGGAATACCCGTGGTACCTGAGGCAGACGTCGCATCACTTTCAGCAGTACTTCTGGGGGGTGCCCTTGCGAAGCTTGGGTGCTTGAGCCGGCAAAGGCCGTCGTTAGGAGGTCGGCGTAACTGTTTCTGATACCTTCGCTAGTTGTTCTGGGCCCTAATCATCCCAGACTGCTTTCGGAAGGCCCTATACTTCGCTTTCTTGTATTTTGGTGTCCGGTCCTCATCACCCGGAGCGGAAATACTTGGAGGCTGTTTGCTTGCTGTTTCTCAGGGTTTTGATTTTAGTGAGTGCTCTTTGCTCCTAGCTTGCCTAGCTTTTCACTTTTCTTGAGTCTAATATAATAAATTTGTAAAAGTGGCCGATCAAGCGCCTCGACGTTCGAGGAGAGTCCGGGGGTTATCTCCCGAGAGTGCAGAGCCTTCTTCGAGAAGGCGTAGGAGCGATCTAGCAGGTGGTTTTCACCCTGTAGAGTCTGACACTGTGGAGAGAGATCCTCCACTTAGGTCTGAAGGTTTCGTTGTTGATTCCGGTGTCGGTTCCGAGAGGAGCGTTCCGCTCACCTCGAGAGTATTGTTTCCTCAGGAGGAAGATTTTCAGATAGAAGATATACCTGAGCCTGCAGCTATAGGTCCATCTCCTCTTCCTCTTGATCATCCATTTGTTATTCAGTACGTCGGACCGGAGTCTGAGAGACCGCCGGATCTTCCATATCTTTCTTATCTTTCGATGGCCACGACTGGGAACGCGGCTTCTACCGTGAGTGCTGCGGGCATTCAGACCCCTGCTTCTGTCGAGGCAGGGGGCACTCTTGCTCTATCTTCGAGTGCTTCTAGCACTGCTATGTTTGGCTCCGGGTTCACCCAAGCATATGCTTCTCAATCTGGTCCTTTCGTTTCAGGGATGTTCATTGCTGGAAATCCCTCTTTTTCCTTTACCGCCGGTGCAGCTGGATCTACGCCCATGTCTAACATGGCTAGTGGATCAGCTTCGTTTCAGGGTTTCCCCTTTGGGACTAGGCATATTCCCAGTCCCAATCCTTCTTTAGGGTCGTTTCCTTTTACGTCCCAGACCCAGAGTTTTAACCCTTGGGCTCAGGGACCAAGTTCGACTGCTTTTATGGGATGGAATCCTATGTTTGCAACGTCGGGGGCAGGGAATCAGTTCCTTGCGAGTCATCAAGGGAATGCTTATTTCCCTGCATCGAGTGCTTATCAGTATTTTTCTCCTCTATCTAATGCGTGGAACCCCTATCAGGGGCTTTCCTCTTCAGTCAATACTTCAGCGGGGGGAACTAGTCTGGGTTTTGGTAACTCGGCGTGGGGAGGAGGTTCTTCTCCGTTATCTACGGGTCCTTTCTGGCAGCCTGGTGCCTCATCAAATCCAGGCTATTCTTTTCAGAATGTTGGAAATCCATCCTATCAAGGATGGAATTCTCAGGCTCCACCTCGATTACCATTTCTGGCAACGTTAAACTTGCCAGACTTGTCGAAGTTAACTAATGACCCGATTCGGTATAGTCCGGGGTGGCCTCCGGTTCCAACCAAACTTCCTTCAGACATTCCTAAGTTTGAAGGTAAGAATGGTGAAGATCCGGCAGAACACATCACCACTTTCCACTTATGGTGCTCTTCAAACTCTCTGATCGATGACTCGATTAGATTGAGATTATTTCAGCGCACCTTAACTGGAAATGCCGCAAAATGGTATATAGAGCTCACTGGGGGCAGTTTCGCCACATTTGGAGAACTGGCTATCACTTTTCTGAACCATTTTCAGTTGCCTGTCAGATATGAGGCTGGGACCGAACTCCTGGCTAATTTTAAGCAGGATGAGGCAACTCACATTTCTGATCACATTCAGGAATGGAGGAGAAGGAAGAGGCTTATCAAAGCCCATATTCCAAGTGAATTCCTTCTCGAGTGGTTTTTGAAATATCTACAGTCAGATATTTCAAAAGATGTATCCCTATCTAGGGTATTTTCTGAGGAGCAGGCCATTTTTAGGGCCCAGCAGTTAGAACTGATCTATTCTCAGTCTGGGGTACTTTATAAGTATTTGCCCAATGCTCCTCGCTCCAAATTGGATTTATCGAAAACTAAACCTGGTCCGCATGGTGACGGACTTGTCGGATCGGTCAGTAGTAGTGCAGCCAGCCTGCTTTCTCAATTGCAGCAGTTGTCTTTACAATCTGCTCCTTCTGGTCAGGCTGTGCCTGCTGATTCATCCCCTTCCCAGCCTTTGTCCATAAATGCCGTCCAATCTTCTGAACCCAAAGGAAATCAACAATCCGATGGGAAGAAGAAGGGACGTAATAACAAGAAGGAGGGAAAAAATGGGAAGGGCAATGCAAATAAAACCAACGAGCGTGTTGGTGAGGGTCAAAAGGAGAAAAAGAAAGTGAAGTTTCCATGCAAGCTTTGTGCTGGAGACCATCTCACACACCTTTGCCTGAAAATTCAGGATGCTCAGCGCCTGTTATCTCAGCAGGGTTCTTCTAGTTCCCAGGCTGTGCTAACAAACCCTTTTCCCCAAGGGCAGCAATTAATTGCTGGCGCGAACCAAAATCCTGGGGCTTCCTCCGGAGGTGCCCAGGAAGGGGAAATTCCATCGAATATCTTTATGATGAGTGCTCATGTGGATGTCGCTACGAGATCCCGTGATTATGGCGGAGAGGAATCTTCGAAAGCTAAGGAAGTTCCTGATGCTACTGAGCCGCTTCACATCACAAAGCCAACTGTTGAGTCTATGCCTCGGATGCCAAAAGCATCTTCTAAGCGGTCAACGATTAATCCGAACATGAGGGCTGCCCAGAACTACTCGATTGTAGAAGATCTGGCGCAGAGTCCTTGTGCTATGTCAGCTTTAGAGGTACTCCAGTCTTGTCCGGCTCAGCGCAGTGCTTTGCTCACTGCCATTGGAGCTATTGATCCGAAAAATTCTCTTCTGATTACCTTTGATATGAAGAATTTTAAGAAGAGACTTCCTCATCATATGGCCTTCCATATTAAATCATCGTATCGGAAGACTAACATCTTTCGCACGGTTGTTGATGAGGGTGCTTCTACTTGCGTGATGTCTTTTGCATGCTGGAAGACACTTGGATCTCCAAAAGCCGCTCCGTCTAGCACTATTCTTACTGCATTCGATGGTCATTCTCACAGACCCCATGGTATTGTCCCGGCTTTGCCCATCTGTGTTGGGGGCAAAACCGTTAACATAGAAGTTGAGGTAGTAGATGCAGCCTTGGACTACAACCTTTTGTTGGGGAGGAACTAGATATATGAGATGGATGCCATTGCATCCTCATTATTTCGGATTGTATGTTTCCCCCACGAAGGGAGGATAGTCACAGTGGATCAACTGGACTGTCCTCCTGTAGACCTGGATGCGCCTTCTGACTCATCTGTGCCTAAGTTGGATAATACTAAGGCGCCTGTCGAGAATCTAGGAGTTGGAATGTATTCTTCCCCGATGGGTTCTTTTGATCTTCCTCCTCCTAAGGTGTCTATTAATGCTATTTCATCCTCCAAGGCTCCCCTTCGAAGAGAGTTCTTTCGAACTCATTATTTTTCGGACCCTTGGACCTTACCTTCTCCAACTGCCACATTGGAAGAAGGGCAAGTGGGTGGAATGGCATTCCCAATTTCTACAGCTGAGATTGCATATCAGTCTGTTGTTGACACTGCAGAGTCTGATCCAGCTCCTCTTTCGCCGGAAGAGTTGGATGGTGATGTGGCTCCGGCTTGGACGCTTACTTCTTCTTCTGCCCAGGATTGTCTAGATACCACTCTTCCATCCGAAGAGGCCATCCTGGAAGCAATGACAGGTATAGAGAGACCGTGGGATGACTTGCATCATCGGTCTTACTTCCTACCTGACTTGAGCGAAGTCGAAGCAAGTTTTCCAAGTCCTCAGTCTCCTGGACCTGTTCACCCAGTCTTGAGCCCCTTAGCACCAGCACAGGTTTATGCTGAAGGGAACATGGCTGTGGTCTCTCCTACTATCCCGGTGAACATCTCCAGGAATCCCAACATTATCGAGAACGTTTTCATTGGAGCTGAATGTTCCCATGAAGAGGTTCAAATCTATACCGAGCTCTTCAAAGAGTATAGGGATGTTTTTGCTTGGTCTTATGAAGAAATGCCTGGCATAGACCCATCTATCGTCCAGCATGAGATCAAGACGTATGAAAACGCTAAGCCGGTCAGGCAAAAACTTCGTCCGGTTAATCCTAGGAAGGCAACAGCTATCAAAGCTGAAGTTGAAAAGCTGCTTAAGGCGGGATTCATTTTCCCAGTTCCTCTGACTGAATGGGTTTCAAATCCCGTTCCCGTTGATAAAAAGCAAGGAACGATTCGAGTGTGCATCGATTTCAGAGACCTGAATAAGGCGTGTCCTAAAGATAATTACCCCACACCGTTCATTGATCATATTATTGACGAGTGTGCCGGTAACGAGATTTTCTCCTTCATGGACGGTTTCTCTGGTTATAATCAAATTACTATCCGTCCAGAAGATCAACATAAGACCGCATTTATTTGTCCCTGGGGTACGTTTGCATATAAGAAGATGCCTTTTGGTCTTAAAAATGTTGGAGCTACTTTTCAGCGGGCCATGTCTTACGCCTTCCACGACATCAAGAAAATCATCGAGGCATACTTAGATGATCTAGCTGCTCATTCTCGAAAGAGGATGGATCATCCAGGTCACCTCCGGCAAATATTTGAAAGATGTCGTTTTTATAAAATTCGTTTGAATCCGAACAAGTGCGTTTTCGCGGTGACATCCGGTCGGCTGTTGGGATTTATCGTGTCTAGGGAAGGAATAAGGGTAGATCCCTTCAAGGTTGAGGCAATACTTCGGTTGCCTCCCCCGTCTTCAATCCGTCAGCTTCAAAGTCTCCAAGGGAAGTCTAATTTTCTTCGGAGGTTTATCGTTAACTATGTTGAGATTACAAAGGGATATATGAGACTGTTGAAGAAAGGAGTTCCTTTTCTTTGGGACGACTATGCTCAACGCTCATTCGATGCCTTGAAAAAGGCATTGACCTCTGCTCCTTTACTGAGTCCACCCGATTATAGCAGAGATTTTCTTTTGTATCTGGCTACAGCAGAATCTACCATTGGTATGGTTCTCGTTCAGGAGGATGATGCTCTGGCTGAGCATGTTATTTACTACCTTAGTCGAGGACTGGTAGGACCTGAACTGCGATACACCCCGATAGAAAAATTAGCCTTAGCAGCAGTCCATGCTGTGCAGCGACTCCGGCATTATATTATTCTTCGCAAAACTTATGTCTTGGCAACTGCCAATCCATTTCAGTTTGTCCTCAGCAGGCGAGTGATTGGGGGCAAATATAATAGATGGATTGTGATATTACAGGAATTTGATCTAGAGTTCATGTCTGCCAAATCCAAGAAGTCATTAGTCTTTGCGGAATTGATCTCCGAGTTGCCTTGTGGAGAGGAGATGATCTATGATGAGTCATTTCCGGACGAACACTTGTTTCTTATCTCTCCACAAGATCCTTGGTATGGGGATATCATTGTATATCTCCAGACTGCGAAGTTTCCCTCTTCTTTTTCGAAAGATGAGCGTCGTAAGCTGCGTCACTTAGCTAAAAGTTATCCGATTATTGGTGATGCTTTGTACCGTCGAGGGGTTGATTCAATCCTAAGACGCTGCTTAACTTTCGAAGAAGCTGAGGCTGTGCTCAATGATTCTCACAATGGAGCTTGTGGGGGTCATTTATCTGGGCTTGCTACAGCCCAAAAGATTTTGCGTGCTGGATACTTTTGGCCCTCGATTTTCAAAGATTGTATTGAATCGGTCAAAAGGTGTCATCCGTGTCAGGTTTATACTCGAAAAATGCGCGCTCATCCAGCTCCGCTTTTTCCAGTCGTTACTGTTGGACCCTTTACAAAGTGGGGTATTGATTATACTACTTGTAACCCGCCTTCGGCAAAAGGTCACAAGTACATTATCGTAGCAGTAGACTACTTTACGAAGTGGGTCGAGGCTATGCCTACTTTTGGGAACGATGGTGAGACTGCAGCTCTTTTCTTCTTCAACCAAGTCATCGCTCATTTCGGTATACCTAGAGAGATTGTCACTGACCATGGCAGTCACTTTCAGAACAGTATGATGGCTGAGTTGGCTCTTAAATTAGGTTTCCGGCAGGAGCATTCATCTCCATATTATCCTCAGGCCAATGGGCAAGTGGAAGCCGTTAACAAATCCTTGAAGACAATTCTTCAACGGACAATTGATAAACATAGATCCAACTGGCACATTATGCTATATCCTGCGCTCTGGGCATACAGGACGTCAGTTAAAACTGCAACTGGCTTTACTCCGTTTCAGTTAGTCCACGGGGTGGAATCCGTATTTCCCATTGAATGCGAGATTCCTTCCCTTAAATTAGCTGTTGAGCTTCTTCCTGACACTTCTAGTCTGGCAGAGCGGCTTCTTCATCCGGAACATCTCGATGAGCAGCGTCGGGATGCTGCCACGATGAATGAAGTACATAAAAACCGAGTAAAGGTTCAGTACGATAAGGCAGTTAAGCCTAGGGTCTTTTCCGAAGGTGACCTTGTTTTGGTCTATGCCCAAGAAAAATATGCCTTGGGGGCAGGAAAGTTTAAGTCGATGTGGTATGGCCCCTATATCGTTAAGAAGGTCCTTAAGAAAGGAGCGTATACCTTGGTTGACTTCGAAGGGAACGAGTTGCCGGAGCCCCGAAATGGGCTCTATTTGAAGAAGTATTATGCCTAGGCTTTGGCCTGGCATTTTGCTTTGTATATAGTAGTTTTTTGTCTTGTACATATCTGTTTGATTTTTCGATTTTTGATGAGATGGTGATGTTTTTGATCTGCTTTGGCAGGTTGTGTTGATGTCATGAGTCATTTTGGTTTCGCCGATGGTGCTAGTAGACACACCCGGAACTTAGCTTCCGCGGCTTGGGTGCTTCATTATCCTTCCGGTCAGATGTTGGTATCAAGAGGGGTCTGCATTGGTCCTGCTTCCAATAACGTAGCAGAATACACTGCAGTCATTCATCTACTCTCGGAGGCAATATCCTTGGGTGTTGATTCGTTGGTAGTTTTCTTGGACTCCCAGCTGGTGGTGTCGCAGTTGAACACCACTTATCGGGTACGAGATCCAATTTTATTACGATTGTTCTTGAGGGTACGTTTGTTACAAAGGTCATTTCAATTTTTAACATTCATTCATATTCCTCGAGTTGACAATTGGTTTGCTGACTCATTGGCTAATCAAGCTTTAGATTGGCATATTAATCATTCAATACAATAAATTTTAATCATCAAAAACATCATAAATTTGATACATTTATCACATCACATCAAATATCGCTGTATATATATCATCGGTATGTCAAAAAACTTTACAAAATTTGGATCCATAAATGCCGTACAAAACTTGGGCTTATGCCCCATCATGTTCAGTCTCAAAAAGAATATACAGTCATCTAACATATAAAATCTGTCTACTCCTGAGGACCCTGCCCAGAAGTTGTGTTCCTATAGAACATCACTGCAGTGGCCACACGGCGGAACAGTCTAACCCAGTCCCGGGGTACTCCTACAACCCGTCTCTGGACGGCTTATGGCAAGTCCTCCACGGCAGCTAGAGGGATTTGGCGGGTCAGTCCCTCCAAGTTTCTCTGCACGGCCTGGAGTGTCCTGTCAGAATCCGCTGTCTCCGCCTCACCTCTGCGGCGCTTGTGACATGCTAGGCCCTCAGGACGAACTGGTCCAACATCTGAAACATGATCATTTTTAATTGTCAGTCATTATGAATCCAATCCAAAAACATCCTTGTTTTCATTTTTCATACATATTTGAAAAATCCAAAAAAATCATATAAGTTAAAAATTTTGCAAAACTTACCGACTGCTCCCCATGCTGCTCCGGGTGGAAGTACTAGATCTGGATCTCCTCGGAAATCCATCCCGGCATAGGGATAGTCGTCCACTGCGATGATCTGTTCTCTCCACCATAGGAAGAACTCATCGTCCCAAGTGGTTCGGGGTACCTCGCTGCCCCCCAGTCTCTTCATCATGTCTGCCCAACGGGCAATTCTTGGGTCCCGCGGGCTGCTGATAGTCGAGATGACTTTGGGTCTCAAAGCTGGAACTCTCTCGAAGAAGAATGTAGTCAAAATGGTCCCATAGCCAAAGTGTTTTGTCTTTGTTTGGCGAATGGAGGTCAGTTGTTGTTTCATGTTCTGTAGCAGGGCTGTGCACCAATCATACACATGAATTAAGCACTCTACAGCTATGCTCATGTGCGTCCTGGACGCCTGATGTAGTGAGGCAGATCCTGCCACTCTGCCGATGGTGAACAGGAGGATCTTTATGTGCAAATCCCCGATATCTCTGATAGCAATCTGTGTTCCAACCTTCTTGGAATTATCTACGCAATATATTTGGACATAGTCTTCCACGGTCAACCCTCCCAGGGGCTTTCCGTGCAAGTCCACTGGATCTCCCCTCCTAGAGAGTCCAGTGATGAAGTATATATCCTCCACTTCTATGCGTAGTGGCATCTGATCAATTATGAAGAAATCCTGATCTGGTTCCCAGTAATTTACGAGCATTTCAAGCAATCGCACATTACTTTTCATATTGGGCATTTTAAAGAATTTGAACAATCCACAGTTTCGGAGGACATTTTGTGCTGCGTGATCCCGCATGACCTCTTGGTCTATTGCGCTATGCTCACGTTCCCTCCATGAGATGGTCATCCTGAGAAATTTCATCAAAATTTGCATTAGAAATACCTTTTTTGAAAACGGACCTGCGCATACGCTACTTTCCCTGTGCACAGTCGCGTGTATACGTGACTTGCCTTCATTGAACCCGCGTATGCGCAGATACGCGTTTTTTAATAAGGGTTTCCAGGCAAAAAATCACTTAATTTTAATTTTCAAACGGACAAAATGAATAAACAGGATGATTAAGGAGCCTACCTGAAGTTTCGCTGAGTTCCGACGGTCGGTTGTTCCTGATTTGCTGAAAGAATTTTTTAGCTCCAGAGCAATTTTTCCAAATCAGCTATGCATAATGAACCAATTGAGAGGTAATTTGTGTATTTATGGCTAAAAATTGAAAATTTTCGCAAAAATTTCTTTATGCTTATTTTTTCGATCTATCTTATGCTGTATAACTCGATTGCTTGGAAGTGCCCAGTTTGGTATATTTTCAGGTACATTTTGACGATTTTGAGACTTTTCCCGGTTTTTGATCCATGATTTCCGACTCTTCACGGCAGGTATATGATCTTCACTGGCATATAGGTTAGGGAATCACTTTCCGTTGCATCTTGCATACTAGCCTCCATACCGATCACTTGCCTTAGGGTCGATCCCATCAGGTCATGAGCATTACACCCATTTCACTCGCCGATTTTTAAATCATGACTTGATGGTAGAGCCTTCCTTTACATGGGCTTCCTAGTTAGTTCCTCGCTATCACTTGTTGCCCATGCTGTTTTTTATGTAGGCTCGGGAGTCCTCTTTAGTCCCGCCATGTCTTATGTGTTGAAGCTTCATTCTTCTTCTTCATCACTTATCATTTTTTCTGGCTTTTACCCTAGAGGCTCCCTGGTGTCGTTAAGTTGTATTACTGCATTGCATATTGGCTACTTGTTTATCCCGGCCTTTAGCCGGCTTCATTTGGACTCGATGTTTAAGCCAACTTTTGACCTTGACTTTCTGTACAAGTTAACCATTGCATGCACTTAGCTATCACGACTTGACACCTTTGTACCCATGGATGGGACGTTCCTCTGAGTATCACTGACCAGTTTTCGCCACCTTGCATTGAGCATAGGATTGTTCCAATCCCAGGAACTAGTGCATCTGCTTTCTTGATACTCGTTCTATCCATTGTACCATAGCATTCTTTTATTATTTTTCAGGCTTATTATGAAAAAGACAAAAAAATCAAATATAACAAAAAAGAGCGGGAACGGGATGTATCTTCGTTATTTTGATGGCAGTACAGAGTCAGTTTTGTCGCCCTTGAACAAAGCACATATACTTATATATATTTCCTTCATTTGGGATGGTTCTAGTTTGACCTAGGTTCAGCCTTTACCATGTTTCACTTGTCAGTTCTCCCCGGTTGGTTATCTCTTCCAATCATATGGAGAGTTTGTTTTGCCTCCTGCAAGACAGACTTATACAGTGTCACTTTTTACTGCCATGGTCATCACAGAGTCGTGCTTTTGTTCAAGGGAAGTCTAGCCTGAGTCGGCCATTCTGCGGTGTCTCTTGACTCATTATTCAGTCGGCCTTCCCGGTCTTGTCAGTATCATGTTCTATCTCATCAGATGTTTTGATCTTCTGCTCGTGCTGGTTTGAGAAGGTCTCCATTGACTTCTTGCCGGCGGGTTTGTCTCTTATCGACTACGACACATTGCTCTGAGAGCAAGCCTAGAGCCGCACCTTGGGCCTATTTCCATCATTGATAGTTGACCTCGTGCTCAGCATTTGATCATCATCATGGGTCTTTGACTGAGTGGTTTCCCCTGTGTTCGACGTCAGCACACATTATCACACTTGGGATTCGTGCAGTACCCGGATTTCCATTTGACCCTATCGGTGGATTTCTCGCCTCTGTGTCAGCTTTCATTATTGGTTGGTTCAGAGGGTTTCTTCCGTGCGCTAGCTTCATCTTGTGCACGTCGGAAACGTACTTCGGTTTTGGTTCCATCACTCTCCTTCGTCCGATTCCTTCCAAATCTTGGCCTGCGGGTTACACTCGCGCTGGACCGATGTGGGATGCCTTAATGCCTTCCTTCCAGCAGATCTTTTCCCATCGACTCCGACTCATTGCTCTGGGAATAAGGTCTAGAGTCTTTTTGTCAGTACCTTAGGGTTTGCAGTCATCAGTGGCAGACTCTTCGCTATCGACAGTGGGGATACATCATTGCCTCCTGATTGGTAGATTCTTTCAAGTGTTCGACTTCAAATAATTCATTCACACTTGTCAGATTGTACTGGGGCACCTTGACACTCATTATCATTATCGCTGGGTTGTCTCGCGTTGGTTAACGGGAAACATCATTGCTCGGTAATCCAATGATTTCTCACATGGTCGACTTCAGCTCATTCATTCCCATTGTGTAGAATTGTGCCGTTGTGATCGGTGAAGACCTCGGGTTGTATCAGCATTTCTCGGTTCACTGTTGACAGTCCTTTCAGTTTCTGCCAGTGTTGTCGTCCACCCTTATATGTTGCAGTTCAGCACAGCAGCATCTTATATGTTGGTCCCCGAGTTGCGTGATTGTACCGTTTGATCTACCACTTATGATCCGGTACTTGGAGATTCAGTTACTTGATCAGACATCTAGTTGCACCATCTTTTGATCAGCTTTCTATATGTGATACTTGGACATTGATTCCGACTTATTTCCGGGCCCTGCTCAGATGATTCACTATGTACTTTCAGTTTAGTTATACTTGTATACATATTGGATCTATTTCAGTACTTTCCATATGATGTATTTTGACTGAGCATGGGTATGCCCGCCTCAGCATGAGTTGACTCTCTGGTTTCTTTCATTGGTTTTTGGCAGGCTGAAATCTGGTGAAGTCCTCTCTTGTCCTTGCGAAGTTCTTTCTATGTGCATAATACATTTCTGCCATCATGTACCCCTTCTGACCTCATATATTAGGGGGCATCTGTTATAGCATCATTTCTCACCTTGACATGATTCATGATTGCTACATGGCTTTTTGGGCACCCATTCCTATAGACTTGGACAAATTCACTTAAAAACAGTGGAAAATCCCTCATACGCGACTATGCCCATATTTTTCCGCGTGTATACGCGAGTAAAGCTAGACTTTTCCGCGTATGCCACTAAAATGATTAAAAAATATATAAAAATCCCTAATTTCGCGCTGGGTTGATGGTTACTCAGGTAGTTCAACCACCCCAGCTCGTGGCCAACTGTTTCCAACTGCTGAAACTACTTGGAGGGACTATAAAAAGCCCTCATGTGTATGGCCTAAGGGAGAGAGAGAAAGTATTGATATTATACTCTGTTGGCATTCCCTATCCAAGTCTGATTCCCCGTGCCTCCTGCACTTTCCCAGTTCATTGTAGGAAACCCTTGTTTCCTTGAGATACACATCCCTTTATATGTTATCTCGTATGCACCAGTTTGGAAGGAGTCTTAGCGAGGCAAGGGCTGGACGGATCCTGACGACGGTCTGCTAGGTGGCCAAGTGACTGTGTGACCTCCTCTTGACACTTTTTAACAAATTTATTTATAGCCAAGACAAAACAGAAACCCAAGAACGCAGTATGCTTAGTTGTGATAGAGATACATATAAAAGTATCATTATGACGGTGATGAAGCTGTAAGCAGAACTTCACTAACATAAGGAGTGAGAAATATACGGGATAACTCTGTCCTTGGGAGCTTTGTTTTTCTTGCCAGATAAGGAGGAAATACTGTTTTGTGAGTTTGTTCCACGTGGATCCACTTCAAACGTAGGACCAACGGGTAAACCTCTCATTCTGCTCTATTTAGTTTTTATGAACGTGCATGATTGTGTGAGTCTTTGTTAAGTAGTACGCCCCTGCTCTGTGGAGGTTGAATCCCAACCAACCTCTAGGGTGTTAATTCCCCGAAACAATAGTAAATAGAAAAAATGTTGATATAACATCATTAAGGAAGTAGCTAAAATTTCCTACTACAGAAGGCCCACAGGCTAAGGAGGTTGGAAAGATGGAAAAACAGAAAGAGGAAATGTTCAAAATAATCATTGAGAAGAACGGTCAGATTAGAGATATGGAAGTGGTATTAGAGAAAATACTTAGAGAAATATAGCATGCAACACAATTGGCTATAGTCCCTCTTACAGTTGTTCGAATTGCAGTGGCCACTACTCTAGGTGCATCTACTTCAACTTCAGAACCAAAACAGACAGCTAGTCCTGCAAATGAATTAATAAAATCCATGGATAATTTGAACCTTCACTAGCAGGATATTTCCAGATTAATAGCTCAGCTAAAGATAATGTCAGAACATAATTTGAATAATGATAACTCTTATGTCTCGAAGTTGCAGAAAACTCGTCAGCTGACATTAAAAGTTGACCAGTTGCAGAGCGAATTAGTAATGGCCAATAATCTAGCCCAATCCAGAGAAAATATATGGACAGAAATTAATGAATCCATCACACAGTTATGGCCTTCCATTCATACTGTTTTTGAGAATTAGGAGTTGATACAAAGATCAACAGAGGTAATAAAACACATGAAGACAAATTTGGGATAGAAACCTAGGGAAGCTACAACTATTATCAAGCTCTTAAATTCCAAAAACAAAGTGGAATTGGAGCAGTTCGGGGTCCAAGATAGAACATAAACTATTCTTGAAGTAAATAAAATGCACACTAAAAGAAACCTCATGCTTCAGCTCGATAATAAATGCCAAAATTTAGATATCAATATTTAGATATTTCACAAGAAGATGCAGGTGTTGAACATGAAATTTCTACCGAGACTAGTTAATGAAGAAGATAATCTAATAAGTTTGAATGATTACCAAGAAAAATTAAAAAATATTGCCCAAGACACATCCATATTTGCATGTATCAAATTCCACCTCACAGGGAAGGCATTCATGGAGGATTTGGAGTTTGATTTGTTTATCAGTCACGAGCTCGGTCATTTATTCATCATCAAGCCCACTTTTCATAAATACACAGAGGTTGATGAAGACTATATAAAATTAATAAAATTTTCTATCCCAACCGAAGATAGATGGGAAAAACTATGTGAGTTACTGGAGTAAAATCAATTTTCCATCTTAGACAGCACAAGAAACAACACAACAGGATTCTAGGCACAGACATCAAAATTCAGCAACAACAACCTCGAGAATAGTGCTAGCAAGCCAAGCTGTTCAGAAAAATCCTATAATTTTGTGATATTTTTGTAATTTTGTTTTAAATACTTCATAATTTTGTCTTGATCCTCTGAATCAAGATATTTGTAATATTTTTGTATAAATACTTCCTAGTTCGAAGTAGTAGAGGTTGGTTTTTGTATCAAGGAAAGCTATTGTAAATTTTTTCATCAAGTTCCAATGGACTTTTCAGTAATACATAAATATCTTTCACAGGATTCTTGTGTCAAATTATTGGTGAAGTGCATCTATCTTTCTAAACATGTTTACTCTTCTTTGTACACAATTTATATGTTTTTTTCATAATTTGAATTATTCAACAAAAAATTAAGAACAAAATTTGTTTTAATGCACACTCTGATTTTGGCTTTGAATAATTTTGATGTTTTCAACTGAATTTAAGTAAACGACTTCTTAATTTCTCTTTAAGTAATGGAAACCCTTAAATCTCCTCTTTTTCACTTCATTTTACTACACAATCCAATAAGTTTGGCTACATCGCCTTGTAAAATCTATCTGTAAAAGCTTAAACATATCTACGTTCTAGTAATAGACTCCATATCCCAATGGTAACTTTTGGCATTAATCAACCAAACAATCTCAAAACGAACAAATAATGAACCAGGTAGCTAGCCTAATCTCTTAAACAAACAAAGCTAAATCATAAAGAGAGATCCCTCTCTAATGTTGGCAGGGCTAGGTCCCAGCTTCCAAAGTGGTTCTATGGTTACCTTTGTGATTTTTTCTGCAACCTAAAAAATTACAGAGTGATAAAAAAGGGATAAAGAGGAAATTTATTGATCACAAACACACTTTTATAGAGTAAGATAACATTGAATACATTAAAAAACTTAGATCTTACTGTCGGGCAATGAAGGATGACTTGCAAATGATGGGAGCACTATGAGTTGAAGGGATCGATGTGTGCCGAGTAAGTGCAGTTGGGAAACATGCGAAGGAGGATGAGATTGAATTTGGACTAGGTTCAAAGTGATCAAACTTGTCAAATGGGGCAGTTTCATACCTCAAGAGGATGGGGAGGTCGAGACATTATGTGAAAGAAAGTTTTGAGGTGGAAATAATGAAAAAGGTTGTAGAAGTAAGACACAAGACAAAGCCTAAGGAGGATGGAGATGCCTTGACATTGAGGTTTGTGAATGTGACTGTATGTGGAAAGAGGTTTGTTGCATTGTTTGGTATAAGAGCTACACATAGTTTCCTTAGCAATAAGGCAACAATGCCTTTGGATTTGAAGGCTAAAATGGAAATGGAGCTAAGTTCTTTCAAAGTTCTTAACTCGAACATGAAGGTTGTGACTGGTATTCTGAGGGATACACAGGTAAAGGTGGGTTCATGGTTTGGAAAGCAAGATCTAAGGGTGATTGAGATATATTATCATGCTATGGTATTGTGGGAGGATTTTTTGGTAGAAAGACAAGCCATACCCATGGTGGACTGTCACATACTCTTGATAACAACTGATGGTAAAACCATTAACATGCCAATGACAAGGAAGAGTTTCTTGGCATATCATCTGTGAAACCAATATGTGCCTAAGTGCCTGCTGCTCTCAGACCTTAGAGCTAAAACGTTTTTGTTCTTCCCAGGGAAAATTTACACCTTCGCTCCCCGGAAATGGCACCAAAATGTTATCACCAAAATCATACCTGATTGGCTGCTAATCAGAAAACTTCAGTGTCACTGTTTCAAACCAATATTTTTATTGAGGCTTAGCCTCCTCAATCTGAGAGGGCTCTCCCAAGGATTAACGATTTTTTATAGAAATATATATGGCTAACTCTATGTGGGGTAATAAGCAGATAAATAATATATATTAGTTGTAAATCACATTAGCAAGTGCACATTGGGCTTATGGAGTCAAAATAGCTTCATTAAAACCAAACAATATACTTAGCATGGAATTCAAGGCATATCAGAGTTCTAGTTAAGAGATATACATGCGAAATTGTAAAACACACAATCGGTTTGTCTATGAAGGAATTCAAAGCATCAACGATGAATTATGAGTAACATAAGAAAACACCACTATAATAGGGTAGTAAAAATATACAATTATAACAAGAACACACTAGAAATATTTATGAATCTCAAGTTGGCTAAGTAGAAAACTCTGTATTAAGCTGAAAACCAGTCACTTACAATAAACACAGTCTTTTGCTAAAAATGTACAACCCCTGCATATTCAACTTCTTGATCTTTTATAGATCATTTACAACATAGGATAACCTTATCCTGAGCTAGATACATCGAATTCCTACTTTTTGACACCTTGCCTAACCATATGACATGGTATTTATTACAAAATGACAGCTGCAAATATAATAAACAGTCCTATTACAAATAGGATTTAAACTCCTTAAATTTACTCATAAAAACCTTATCTAAACAAGACTACATCATTTTCCAAGTGTATTGACATAAGGTCGAATCCAAATGATAGGCTTCAACACTTTATGACCTCAATTCTGATCTCCATTAAACTAGGAAATTGTCCCCTATTTTCTAGGCATATGGTCCTTTGTATTCTTGAGACACTCTGACCATCATGAACCCATCACTTCGAGGTTATTTTCCGTTAAGAAATAAAGTAACACATGTCAAAAAACCTCACTAAGTCCCAGCTGTCCAAAACCATCATCAAACTGTTCGAATTAGCTGAAGTAGGCCTACACTACGGAAACAACACAGTTTCGTAGCACTTTTTGTAGCGTAGTCTTTTAACCCTTTAACCTTTAAAATTTTGGTTTCTTTCCTTAAAATTTATCTTCATTATCATTAAACACAACTCTCCTGGAAATTTTAGGTCATAATTCACACCTTTTCCCTTCAAACATTTATGAGAAAGAGTGAAAAAAGATGCTACAACAATTTCGTAGTGCTTTTCACTCTTTTTACACTGTTTGTGCTACGAAACTACTGAGTGAGTAGTTTTGTCTAGATTTTTTCAAAATGAAAACCAAAAATGTGCCAAAACTTGAAATACCATTGGTTTCATCAAAATAAAAATTTAAATGAATTGAAAAACACATTTTTCATGAGGTTCCTTCTTAATTTTCACTTGATTTAGCTTTTGACTTTTTTAATGATTGTCATTCTGCACCTTTATTTTTTAGCTCATCCTGAGTCAATTTTAGCCATTGCTCCAAGTCCTCTACTTGATATCTTAGTATTCTATTACTGGCTCTCAATTGAGTATTGATTACTCTGACAAATTTAGCTTCCTTGATGGCTGGAACTGTCCATGTGAAAAATTGTTGTGCATTGCCTGGAATTTCAGACCTAGAACGAGTTTGACCCTCCCAAAGTGCCTTCATTCAATTGAACTCTATTTTTTCAATACTTTGATTTCTGGCCCTATTTCTCATCATTGCAATCTCTTGGTTTGCTAACCTCAATTTCTCCTCAAGATGTTGACACTCTTTCATGTGTTATTTTCCCTTCATTATTCTGCTGGCTGCATGCTCCACTATTGGTGATGAGAGATCAACCAACTCTTCAGGGACTTTAGCTATTTTAGTAGTTTCTTGGACCTCTTTTTTTCCTTCCTTGAGCTTCTTAGCATTCCTAGTTAAAGGTTTCCTTGCTTGAAAGATAAAGGTTGCATTTTCACCCTCAAATTCAAGTTTCTTTGCTGACTTAGCCTTTTTCTGTTTGTGATCATCTACTCCAATGAAATCAGCTTGTACGATGGGTGTCTCTTCTATATCAATTGCATGAAGGATGTCATCTAAATTTCCCTTAATTACTGGGCTATCTTTTGAAACTGAAACAACTGTCTTTCCCTTTAATGCCACTTATTGGCTTCTTGTCACTCTCTTGATTTCCTGCTTGCTGGAAAATTGTTTTTGTTTTGCCTCTTTGACACCTTTTAACCTCTGTTTTGCAGGTGACGGAGTTGGTGCAACAAGCACTTGTGTCTTATTTTTCCTTTTATCAACTTGTTTCCTTGGTTTCAACTTTACAAACCTCTTTGATTTTCCAACCACGGGCTGACTAGACTCTTCTACTGGTGGTGAAGGAGTTCCTTTAGTTTTAGGGTTTCTAGCTGGGGCTAAGGTTTCTAGTTCAAAACCATTCATAAAAAAAAAGGAGGACCGATCCCTGCTTATTTTCTGAAGCTCATTCAAAACCAATAACTTTATCAAACCACGGTGAAACAAAGATGTTTCACAATCATCATATTTGGCGTATACTTTATCATCCATTTTGGCAAGGCTCCTATGCAAATAAAAGGGAAAATATAGTGATATCATACCTGTGAAATGCAGAAGCAGCTTAAAATGATAAGTATAAAGTTTATGGTATCTTCATGCACATGTAAAGTATATTTGAATGTTGAACAATAGCTTTGCATAGGTGTCTTTGATATAGCTTCTAGATATTTCATTATTGAGGTCCATATCTGCATACTCAGGTTTCATGAATTCCTTGCATGGTTCCATATCAAATTTAAAACCTTTAAACCAAGTTTCTTTCTGAAGCAATAATATCAGGTGTAATTGGCACATTTTACATCCCAAATTTGGTAGTTGTTCCACTGAATTTTAAGGAAAATTCTTTAGTCACATGTGTGTGGCAACCCTGCAGCTTTTCAAAAAACCGAAGACAACCTGTTTTGCTAAAAGCCTCCATCACTGTTTGATCTTCAATTATAGCCTTCAGATTTTAGGCTCATATCTTAAGCAATGTCCCCTTCTGTGGGTTTTCTTTTCCTCTGCCATGCTTCTTAGAAAAACCTATTAGCTTCTTTTGAATCTATAAAACAGCCTCGCTTGATTAGAATATGAACAGCCTCGCTTGAGTATATGGAACAACCTTGCTTGATTAGGAGGAAGATAGCCTTTGTATAGAACAACCACAGACTTAGCTTGGCTGCTTCAGAGCTCAGACACTCGTATGGAGGCAACTGAAAATGAGAATGACCAAATTAGGCAAGATTTTGAATTTGAAATGTCATCTCATAACTGAATGATTCCTCATTCATGCCCTATGATGATGATGATGACTGTGAGATAGGTAAGTACATTGAATCTAATCACTAACTGACTCACCATACCATTATCCTATCATTTCCTAACGTATTCTGACAAATTTCAGCTCAATTGACAAGACGGTTAAGAAACCGCACTTTTGTAGCGACCACAGAGTATTTTTCCCAGTTTGCGCTATGAAAGTATTAGCACTTTCGTAGCGTGAATCCACATTTTTGAACTAGCGGCGCTACGAAACAGAGGATTCTTGGCTAATTGCGGAAATTTAACCCAAAACCTTATGGAATGACTCCTAAATGTAAGATATGAGTATTTGATCATGGAATGGACCTTTTAAAGACTTTATTTGAATTCAATGATGACCTTAAAACTTATAAAAATTATAACCTACCCTTAACCAAATCCTAAAATGACTTTCAAACCCATTTTGATACCATGATAAAAAACAGAGTTGACACAATGATGTTTTGAAAATTTTTGGGTGATAACAGTGGCTCCACTTGGGATAGTGTGCCCCTATGGTACACTAAGAACCAATAGTTCCAATGTTGCTATCCATTTTCTTGGAATAAAAACTTTGAAATTTTACCAAGTCTTCTTCAAACTGTTATAGCCTTCACCTTGAGCTTCAAGCTTGATGATCACTATAGAAGAACCAAATCTGTACCTACTGAAAAGATTCTCAGTCAAATTTGAGCTTATTCACACACTCCTACCTATCCTATCAGCTGCAATCTCCATTTGTAACTCAAGGAACATGAAACTTCCAATGAAGCCATTCATTGATCTGATCTGACACTTGAATCTTTTTACTGTGCTTGAACCAAAAGTAAACATGATACTGAAATGACCAAGGAAACATGAGATTTAACTGATCTTTATAATGAAAACATAACTGAAAATCTGGACCGTAGCACTCTTTCATGTAGTCAGCTATAGGATCAAAGAAGACATGATATGTTTGATGCTTCTCATGAAATTCTACAACTTTGGAAAACTTATATATGCTTTTCTCAACCACACAAGATTTCAATTGTGTGCTATCAAACTACTTTTCAAACTGATTTTCAAAAACAGAGTGTTCTTCCTCAATCTCAAAAGAGAAAGGAAGCAACACCCTCTCTTTGTGTTCTGGCATGGAAAGCTTTTGAAAAGATTTATCTTGATCATGAAGATAATAAGTGATGTAGGAGCATCGGGAACCTAGCCAACAATGTGACGTCTTTGGTCACATGTTGTGGCTAATTGGAAATAAAATAAACTTAGGAATAGTTTAATAATTTAATTATTAAATTTTCTATTTATTTTTAGAGAATTGTTAATTTGTTTTATATTTAATTAAATTTGGCATAATAATAGATGTTGGTTTCTCTCCTTGCATGGATGTAGAGCCAACATAGGGATAAGCCTAAAAAATAGGAAGGTAGAAATTTATTGAGAAAGTCTATTCTAAGAGAAAGTAGTTTTATTTCTCAAGTATAAATAGTTGAAGGATGGTAAGGGAACTTCAAGCTTTTGTTTTGTCGATATGTAGATTCCAAATTTTTTATGAAAATCTGATTAGTGGATTATTCATATCATATGAGATGTTCTTATGGACTATTTCTGCAATTTTATTATACGTATACACATTTCTGGATTGTATGAGTGCAGGAGATTGAAAAGTGTTGTGACTATGTCTTCGAAAGGCATTTTGATATGAAAGAATACCATGCGTGAGAATGGTGTGATATAAGTTGTAAAGTCTGAATCAATGTGTAAAGTTGCTACTACATGTGATTGAAGGTGGTATTGATATTAAGGGACCACGACTTGATTGATTCTCTGCGCACAAACCCATTGTAATGTTCCTTTTTCAGGATTGCTCATAAATCATGTATCAAAAACGAATTTCCAGAAAAAAATGAAATAAAAAAGTAAAATGGACTCTTGTATCCCATATATTAGTCAATATAAATTCTAAATCCAAGAATAGAGATGAAAAAAATCAAACTAGGTGGGCTAAACAGACCTCCCACACTAGTGTAGCCAAAACCAATGAAAAACCCCAAGACTGCAAAATGTCGGAGTAGCTGCTCAAGGGACTGCGCAGTCTAAGAGAGATTTTACACATAAAATTATAGGAGAAGCATATATCTACTTATATATTGATAAATAATGCTGAAATACAAAGATTTAATATCCTATACAAAATACAAGACAACCCGACAAGGGTTTCTTGTCAATCACTCTATATATAAAATGTGATATCTAGAAAATGACTGAATAATCACTGCAATACTAAAGTACATGAGTGAAATAGGCTGAAATATGTCTGATCTGATGTAGAACCCTCAAGGGCTTCCTCCCATGAAAATATGAACCTCTCAATCACAAGGAAACTCAGCAATGGAGCCACCAAACCATGCAATAAACTCTGCCTCCTGAAAAGCGCACTCCCTAGCCGAAACAGCACTAGGGGGGTGAGAGAAATGTGTGGTATGATACCATAGATCTGAAATATTCTCTGGAGCTCTCCAAATAGATATTTAAAGTGAATGAAATCTTCCTCCAATGACAAACTAGCTCAGAAGCCGGGATTCCAATCCCTTCCACTGCTACACCCAGCAACACTGCACAATCTCCCACAAAGTTGTGTTGATGTAGATGGATAAAGCTTGGCCTGAAAACCTGATGTGGAATGTTGAATAAAAACTCTCCCAATGAGCTGCTCAAAGGAAAGAGGTGGGATTCCCGCCAGGGAACACCCAGTGCTAAACAGCACTGCAACTTGCTAAGCAGCAAGCAGCAACAATTCTTGGCAGCCAAGAATGAGATTAATCTACAACATAATGAAAAATGCTGCCATCCTATTCCTTATATCATAATTTATTTTTCTTTCCCTTGGCCCCACTCACTTAGGTTTCTTCTAACCCAAGCTACCCTTCCCTTCAAAATTGCGTTTTCCAACCTAGGATTCCTCCTCCACTAAAACTGCGTTGTTGACTTTAGTCAAAGCAGCTTAAATTTAACCTTGTTTACACATGGAGGTGTTTTATGTGGCTAGAAATAGTGTCTCATTTCACATTTTGAGTATTATCATCCTCCTTAGGAGACTTCTGGGCTTTTCTACCCATTTATTTACCGGCTACAGCTGCTGCTAACTCTAACATTCCATTTAGCTTGGAAGCTAAAATTTTGGAACATTACAGTCCTCCCCTCCAAAATATTTGCTTGTCCTCAAGAAAATGCATAAGGAGAGAAAAATATCTCCCCTCCTCCTCATGTGGCCCCCATCAATAGCCTCCATCACTGCATCAAGAGAATCTGCAAATAAACTGTCATCCAATGCTCCCTCCCAAGTGTGCATAACAAAAGTGTCTACATCAATCAAAGGCGGAAAGTGTGAATGGAAACATGCTATATGTCTCATAACCTCCAAAAATTAGGAGTGATGATCAACATGGTGAATGATTTCCTCCCTCATCCATGCAATCATCCAAATGAAGTGAGTCACCCTCCAACATGGTAACTCCTGAAAAGCCTCTTCCACCTTGTACTCCTGAAATGTAGGTGGGCTAAATAAGTGATCATGATAGGAAAGAGGGCCTATCCCACGATGTCCTCTCCTCCACATATGATAAGTGTATGAGGTATGTTGATATTGGGCTGCAACATGATTTCCCTCCAATGGAAATAAGAATATTGAGCCTCCAAAGACTCTTCCTCCAAAATCATGAGTCATGCCAACCCAAACCATTCCATTTAAGATGAATGGCACATCATCACCACATGGCATCCAAATCAGAAGATGGCTGAATATTATGTGCAATTTTGGATGATACATATGGTCTCTCTGGTGGATACAGCGCAGTTCTCCCAGCTGCTGCTTGAGAATGTCATATGGCAAGTGGTCCTGCAACAAGTTACAAGTTGTATATGTTTGTTCTCCCAACATGGGAATTAAGTATAAATTTATATCAGTTGTAAATATATAAAATAACAATACACTTGCCCAAATTCATGTATAGATGGGCTACTATCATCATAAACATTGGCCCTAAAGTGACCATGAAACCCAAAAATACTCTTGCTCTTTTGAGGAGCAATGCACTGTGCAAACATGGTGAGAAAGTACAAATACTCAATAGAGTAATCAACAAGTACAGAAATGAATTCTCTACCATACATAGTGAGTGGGATGAAAGTGAGATCCTCCAATAAGCCCTCCCATGAGAATCTACTCATAAAAATATGCAAGAAGAAGGGATGCCTCATCCATAAGAACATGCTCCTATGTGACAGCGTTGTAGGCCTTTGTAATAAGGCTCCATGACTTATCCCTTTGACATTCCACATGCCCAAGCCATCCAACATCATGCTGCTATATGAGAAAATCATCTCCTGACATGGAAGTCTCTCATGATCCTCCAATACTGAAGGGTAGCCTCCTTGCACCATGAATGTGCCTTCCTTCTCTTCAGAAATGTCATGAAAAGTATGGGAAGAATTTTTCCCATACTCTCCCAAGTGCAACCATAGCAACAAAATTTTTTGTTGCTGCCTCATCTCTCCCTCATATAAGTTTCCTCTGAACAAGAACACATCAGAAATACATGGAAGCAAGATACAATAAAAAAAAGTTGCCAATTGACAACCGGAGAGTAAATCTTGGTCCCTCTCATGGAACCAGCGCAGTGCACCCTTGGCCTGCATCAAAATAAGAATCAACAAGTGCTTTACCAGCCACTTTTTTTCTGCCATATTCATCTCATAAGATGAAAACATGAAGTCATAATATGGTGTCATTGGTGCACACCAAGAGACATATGGCTTCCCCCACAGCTCATCAAAAGGGTAGCCAAGATCAATGCTACAAGTAGCTGCAAGTACATCATCATATAATATGCAAGAAGAAATATTTCTTCTTGTTACATTATGCTGCTCAAATAAAGGAAATAAGTATAATACAAAACATCAAATGATACCTCCTCCATTATGTACTTGAGGTCTTGAGCTGAAATGGCTCAACTAGAAATTCTCCCTCACTCCCCATGAGTAGGAAGGAATCTGTGACATCCTTTCTATCACAATGCGGGCTATGCATCTCTCCATATGCTGATATATGTCATGTTGGATGCCCTCCCAAGTGAACTCCTCCATCAACTGGAAATATGCATCAAAGTGCATAGCAGAGAAGTCCTCATGTGCTGCATGTAGCAGCTTCTCCTTGAGACTAGAAGATCTAGTCAAGAAGATCCTTCCATAGAAATATATGAACACATCTCTCACCATGTATCTGTCATCTCCATCCGGGTCATCAAGAATCATGCATGCACCAAGATCCTTGGAGTACTCTACCAAAAGCTGAGATCTCCAATAAGGATCAATCCTCCTCAATGACAGCGCTGGTGATCTGGCATGTGAAGTTCCACTCACGCTGTTGCCTGCTACTTTGAAATCCCCCATGCCAAAGTTCTCCTCAAAACTCTTCACCTCTCTAAAATCCAAGAGTGGTGAACCCAAAGACAAGACATCTATCATCAACTGTATATCAGGTGGCCTCCCAGGTGGAATGCCTCCATGAAGTGAGACATCAATGTCCATAGTAGACTATATAGATGATTGGGAAATCTTTCCCCTGCTTCTACAACGCAAATCAGTCTTCCTCTTCTTTGCATTAGTCTTCTCAAATAGAGAAGGGTGTGTGCCTCTCATCACATGATGTTGCTCTTCATCCTTTCCTCCTCCTTCCAGCTGCAATGCTACACAACCATGCTTCTCACTGATTGTGCTTGGACCTCCATGTATGAAATCTGGGGAATTTCTTGCAAAGGCACAAGAATCCCTCCTATTGGAGCATGTGCTCCACCTCCCTCTACATGAGACACTGGATGTGCTCTAGATGTGACAGCTCTATTGCCCTCTTCTTCATCAATGTGTGTGGGAAAAATCTCAACCAATGGATCCCTTTGTGAAAAAGTGATCCTCATGCCGTCTTGTTCAAGAATATAAGCTTGAAGTGTTGCTTCCGGAAATGTGTAATGCAAGACATCAGCTCCTCCCATAGTTTTCTGAAATGGAGTTTCCCCCATCACATGCAAGGTTTTTGTTTTCCCAAGTTTTCCTTGCTCATGTGTCTTAGGAATTTTTTCACCAAACCTCTCCATCAATGTTCTTATGAATCTTGCAAAAGAGAAAGTATTGGCATTATTTAAGGAACAAGATTAAAAAATCCACCATGCATGAGCCTTACCTCTAAGATGCAGCACTGCAACTCTGATAGCTTCATCTTCGACAATATGGTGCAGCTGCAAATAGGAGTTTAGCTCCTTCACCCAAGCTCCAACTGAACATGTAGGTGATTTAGCAAAAGTAGATAGAAGAAATCTATCTGCTTCTTGCTGCTGGCTCTTCTCCATTTGGATCTTGCAAAACTCTTGGAAATCAGTATGATCTCTAAATTTCTCAATGTGAGATTCATACTCTCGCAACAAATCACTAAGAGTCATTCTCTTAGGCATTCTTCCTCCTCCCATCCACCTCAGGATAGCTCTGGGCATTTTACTACACTGTGCATCATGGAGTGTAGCTGCGTGCTCACACTCACCATGTGAAAATCTAGATTCAGCTCTAGAATCAACCTCCTTTGGAGATCCCATCTCCAATCTCAACTTTTTCAGCTCTCCTTGAAAGCTCTTCATAGATTTTGGAAGAAGCTTTGTGAGCTTGTCTTCCTTTCTTTCTGAACATACTGAAGCTTCCTGGATTCTTTCCATCTCTCCTTCTTCTGATAGCACTGGAAATTTTCACTCTTCAGGAATATCGAAATTCTATTCCAGAGATTGAATGCAGGGGCATTTACTGGATATGTCACCTTTGAAAAAAAGGATGATATCCAGAGGCTACCTAGCCATCTGCAGACTTTGTCTATATAGATTGAAACATTCCCCTTCAGGGATTCAGTACTTTGGCTTGAATCCACAGGCTGAGCCAAAGATCTTGCTCTGATACCACTGTAATGTTCCTTTTTTAGGATTGCTCATAAATCATGTATCAAAAACGAATTTCCAGAAAAAAAATGAAATAAAAAAGTAAAATGGACTCTTGGATCCCATATATTATTCAATATTCATTCTAAATCCAAGAATATATATGAAACAAATCAAACTAGGTGGGCTAAATAGACCTCCCACACTAGTGTAGCCAAAACCAGTGAAAAACCCCAAGACTGCAAAATGCCGGAGTAGCTGCTCAAGGGACTGCACAGTATAAGAGAGGGCTTACACATAAACTTATAGGAGAAGCATATATATACTTATATATTGATAAATAATGATGAAATACAAAGATCTAATCTCCTATACAAAATACAAGACAACCCGACAAGGGTTTCTTGTCAATCACTCTATATATAAAATGTGATATTCAGAAAATAACTGAATAATCACTACAACACTGAAGTACATGAGTGAAATAGGCTGAAATATGTCTGATCTGATTTAGAAACCTCAATGGCGTCCTCCCATGAAAGGATGAACCTCTCAATCACAAGGAAACTCGGCAATGGAGCCACCAAACCATGCAATAAACTCTGCCTCCTGAAAAATGCACTCCCTAGCTGTAACAGCGCTGGGGGGGTGAGAGAAATGTGTGGTCTGATACCAAAGATCTGAAATATTCTCTGGATCTTTCTGTTAGTGTCATTCCAGTCATATTGCCATCAGTGATCAAAACTGCTCTTTTTGCATTCGCATATTAGGTGTCTCATACCAATAAATTTCACCATTCCGCTAGGTCATGGATTCATTTATGGCAGTAATGTTTCATCAGTTTTCCCTCATGATTTACTTGATTATTTTCCTCCCTATGGTTTTCATTCATTAGTCACTTTCATTCTCAAAATCATATTAGTAGGTCATAGGATGGGTCTCATTAGTCTCTAAGGTCTCGCCATGGTCAAATTAATGAGTCAAGTGTCAAATAAAGATCAGCGAAGTCATGAGGAAGTCAATAAATACAAATTCATAGCACCAGGAAGATCAAATATATCATTTGTTTGATTTGATGCAAGCTTCACCTCAAAACCATGTTTTGAGGTGAAGACATGATACTTTGCCTTTCAGTCACAATTCAGAAGCTGTCATCTCCACAAAGTGATGTCCCTGCCTTCAAATAATTTTTCCACAGCGTGTTTAGCACCAGATCATCTTCAAATTAGATTCATCAGAAAGAGCCCGGAAAGAGCTTTCCAACGGTATACTACACTCTCAAAACTGACTTCTAGATTGAATTTTATGCTTAAGTGAAGTAAAAGCCCTTATATCCTCATATACTCCCTATTTCCCATTTTTCCCCTTTTTTAACTTTATAATATTCCCCTTAAAAACCCCTTTTACCCCCTTTCCGATTATAAAATCGCATTATAAAACTTTCGAATACATATGCGATTTAATTATAACCATTCCCCCTTTTCCACACCCCATAGACCTTACAACAAAGTTATGTCATATATATAAACCCCCCCGCCACATAAACCACTTCCCCACCATGCGTTGGAAACTTTATAGTAAAAATTTATTATAAAAGTTTGATATTTCAAATCGCAATCGCAATCCATCGCAAATCGCAACATGTTTATTGAACGCTCCGATCGGCACATCGCATGAAACTCCAATTGCGATCAATCGCATTCCCCTCCGATCGCGACCTCCGATTAACAACCCCTGATCATCCCTCCACTATTGATCTCCTCGACCAAATCCAATGGTCCTCCGCCAATCGGAACTTTTCAATCGCAGTCTCTCACCCCGATCACCCGATCGCATTCCCCTCCGATTGTGACCTCTGATTAACGAACACCCGATTGGTCCAGCACCATCAATCTTCCCTGCCGATCGGACGGCCCACATTCAATCGCACCATCGCAATCAGCATTCCCATATATGTCACATTTCTCTCCCTCCTGATCTCTGATTGCGATTGGCCCTTGGGTCCCACCATCAATACCTCCACCCATTCATATAAAGAGCTTATCTCCTTCGTTAATGCGAAATTTTGGTTTAAAATATAATATAAAGGGTTTTCCCCTCATCGCATCGGAAATATTATATACACCATCCCACTCCATCCCACCTCCCAATTTGCGATTGCGATTAATCCCTCGGGCCCACCATAATACTTCCGCCCAATTCACATATAAAAGGCCCAGTCCTTTGTTAATCTGAAACTTTGGTCATACTCATATATTACAAAGGCCTTCCTCCCATCGCATCGCATATCTGTAATATGTCACTCTGCCGTGCCCTCCACTCTGATATTGTGATTGCGATTACTGTGTATATCATATCTCTGGCCCGCTCCTGATCCGGATTGCGATTTTCATAAGTTTCCCGCCTCCATTTCCCTTCCCTTTCCCTTTTAAATACATTCCTCCCTTCACGAACGCATGAATTCATTTTTCCAAAGAAAATATAAGAAAAGGCAGTTTTATTTAAAGAAATAATGGAAAGCGAACAGTCAGAGGCCGAGAACCCAGATTGTAACAGTCACATTTTCGGTTACATTGCAGAGATGATCCACGTTGCAGGTTTCACCTCCTCATTGGGTATCAGAGAATTTCAAATGAAATGATGTAACGCAGCTCTTCCTTTACGAAAATATTATTGGCTCTTGGTTTTCCATCTTCAGTTATGATTTCTCCTCTTTCTATCGTTCTATATTCCCACAAATCTGTCTATTTATTGTATATTCTAATTATTTGTAAAAGGCTAGAAAGCCTGAGATCTGAAAACTCAGAAGTAGGGGAATAGTGTGGTAGTGAGCTTTGCGCTCCTTTTGTACAGTTTGGCAGGGATTTAATAAAGTGATGCAGCTCTGATTTATGGGATTCATGTGGTATGAGTTTTAGCATATGTCTCTCCTTTATGTTTCATATGTATTTTGTTATGTTTCACAATTCATTCATAAACATTACCAGTTGAATGTTTTCAAGTAGAAAGGTAGAATCCATTTTATATGCTCTGCCTTGGGAAATCGTTCATACTCTGTGTGTTTTCTTCTGTTTGAAAAGGATCCATGTATTATGCCCTTTTCAGCTCCTCAACAGTCTTTTCATTTCACCTTATTTCATTTGATTGCTAAACCTCCTGCCTTCCTTGCCCCATGAAATATCCTATGTCCTTGATTTAATTCCTCAGCTTGGGCTGTCCTTTTGTCCCATACATCCCTGAAATTCAGTCATTTATAAAACTCTTTTCCCATTTATATACCTAGCCTAACATCAGTCTCATTATTGTGTTATTGGATATCTATTCTACGGAGATAGCCCTCTCCTGTCCTTGTAGGGCTAGCTACAAGGCTAAGCGTGGTTTAGTTGTTACCCTGATTTTTCCTTTTTCAGCCTGAGGTTCAGATTGGGTGCTAACATCTCTGGCGACCATACTGGGGATTTAATTACAAACTTTTGCGTAGAAGATTTATCACCCCAGTAATATTTTTCTTGCAAAGTCTCGATGATGATATTTCAGAATTTTCTAGGCTGATATAAATATTGTATAGTAGTAAATTGACCACACTGGCTTCAAGAAGATATACAAGGGCTAATCCTGATCCAAATCCTCTCCCTCTGTTCAAAAATCCGAATCTTATCCCAAGAATAGTTAGAAGACAAGAGGGATCGCCAAGTCCTACACCTATTTTCAGGTCCCATACTTGGCCCAGTGAATGTTTTTTAGTAGAGGAGATTTCTTTTGATGAGAATTTTGAGCTTTATTTGTTTAGAAGTAAGTCTGAAACTGCACTTGAAGACATGGTTTTAGATCTGGAGTTTCTTGTAGATATTGAAGTTCAGAGAGCAAATTCTTCCATTGATGACTGCATTTTTAATTCGCCTCAGTCCATCACTGCAACTTATATTCCTGAGCCTTAAGAATCATCAGGCGCAACATTCCATCCTCCTGATCCATCAGCATTCCCATCAATCAATTCCTAGTTTTCATCTCCTACATCAACACCTACCTCAAATTCCAGCATTACAAACGTTGTGGTAAATCCTCCCAGAAATATGGCTGCCCGGTATGCACCCTTGGTTTTACCTCAGGTTCTCAATGATATGCCTGCTGACTATCAGAGTAAAATTACTATCTTTGATGCCACTCGGGGCATTACAGCCCTGCAGCATGTTGACAAGATGAATGACTTTTTTGACTTGCATGAAGTGGAAGAAGAGAATGTAGCCACCAGGTTGTTTGTTCAAAGCTTCGGAGGTGAAGTGAGAAAGTGGTTCAGAGCTTTACCAGCAGGCTCTATTCACACTTTGCTAGAGTTACACACACAGTTCTTAGAGCGATGGGAGGTGAAAAGGAATCCACAGCAAATTCTGTCTGAATATGAGAATATTAAAATAAATGTGGGTGAAACGGTGCAAGACTATTGTTTTAGATTCAATACGGTATACAATGCTATTCCAGCTAATCTCAAACCTCCTATCGATTCAGCTATGCTGAGGTTTCCGGATGGTTTTGATGCCGATATGGCATATCAACTATGTGAAAGAGATCCACCGTCACTTGAAGAAATGAAAAAGGTGGCAGTAAGCGTCGAAGCAAATCTGATGGCTAGAAGAGCTCGAGCCAGAGCTGAAAAGAAAGTCGTGGTGAAAGAAGAAGCATCCCCTTCGGACAGAAAAATGGACACACTAATTCGTACAATGGAAAGGATGGTTGATCGATTAACAATTTCGGACAAACCGGAACCCCAAGTAAGAAATCCGAATTTTAGAGGTCAGTAGCAGCCGCAGTTCAGAATTAGACAGAGAGAACAGAGGGCGCAGGACCAAGCGACACCACAACAGCAGATTAGAACGCCTTTACAGCAGAACTACATGCAAGGGACTGACTTAGATGACGATGGTACCCTGTTTGAAACCAATCATTTTTTCACAGCTGATGGTGAGCCAACTTTCCTCATAGAAGACGAAGAATACATAGTGGCGACTCCAGACATTCGAGGGGATGAAAATTTCATCCTGGCAAATGACGTAATGTTAGAAGAAGAATATGATGATTACCAAAGAGGGTATATGAATGCGCTATCAGCCCAGCAAAGGCAGTATTCTCTAAGGAACAGAAACGTCGCAATCCGCCCCATTCAAAAAAGAAAAGAACTACAAATTGAGGACGAGGCACAGAAGAAAGGGAAAGAGCCGGCCAATCCTTCATCCAGCAAAGCACCCACAGTTACTAATACAGCTGAGAACACTGCAAAAGAGAAAAGCAAGCAGAACACAGCGAAAGAGCAAACAGAGAAGAAAGACCCTCCTACTAAAGAGGTAGAAAAATCTCCCTCCTTTAATTTAGAAAGTGAAATTTCCAAATTGAAAGTGTCTGTGCCTTTGACCGAGTTGGTAAAGAATAGTGTATATAAGAGTCAGGTATCTAAAGCCTTGCAAATAGACCCTCTTTCCGATATGGTTAATGTGGAAGATGACTACCCTGAGCTAATATTTGGTCCAGCCACAGGAGAATCTGAAGAAAACGAAGTCCCTCCCTTTTACCTGAGTCTTAGGTTGCATGATTTTATCTTGCATAATGCCATGTTAGACTCCGGGGCCTCCCATAATTTAATGCCCAAAGCTATCATGGAGAAGTTAGGCCTTGATGTTACTAGAAAATACCATGATTTATACTCTTTTGATTCAAGTAGGGTCCACTGTATTGGTCTCATCAAAGATTTAGTTGTGTCTTTAGATCAAATCCCAGCCAAAAATGTCTTGATGGATGTAGTTGTTGCTGATGTCCCACCAAGGTTTGGAATGCTCTTATCTAGGTCTTGGGGTGCCAAACTTAGGGGGACCATACAGCTTTATTTCTCCTATGCCATAATCCCTGTGTTTGGCCAGTTGAGAAAGTTATATAGGGAAAAGAAAATGAAATACATGATCACTAGCAAAGACAAGCTATTAAATCATCCCATCAATGCAGTACACACAGATTTAGAGTCTTTTGTTTTATATTCAGATGGTGGTTTAAATGATGAGGATGTTCAGTTGGTACAAGTGGAGGAGATACCTGAGATTTCAGAAAATTTCAGAGAAATCCTCAAACAGGAAAAAGACAAAGCAGCAAGTACTTCTAAGCCTTCTGCCTGCCAGCAGAAAATGGATAATGAACAGCCAGAAATCAGCCAAGGAAAAGAAGAGAAAGAAACAAATTTTCAGCATCTACAAGAAGAAGAAGAAGGTCTGTGGAGTATGGATTTTGATGGAGCTGTTGGTAAAGATGGAGCTGGCATTGGAATATGGATTAGGAGTCCTATTTTTCAACCTGAGAAGGTCCCTAGTAATGTTAGAGTATGTGCTTACAAGTTGGCTTTTGAATGCTCTAACAATGAAGCAGAGTATGAAGCTCTGATTGCAAGCCTCAAAATCTTGAAGAAGTTGAAGGAAAAAAGGATTTCTGTGTATGGTGACTCTGAGTTAATAATCAAGCAGGTGAAAGGAGAGTACCAAGCTAAACATCCAAGACTGAGGGCATATAGAAATGCAGTTTTGGACATTTTGAAGACATTCCCAGAGTACACTTTGACAGCAGTGCCTAGGATGCAGAATCTTATTGTTGATTCTCTTGCAACTACTGCAAGTAACCTGAAAATTCCGATGAACTCCAGCAAAAAATTCGAAATCCATGTCAAACATAGGCCTGCTGTTCCGGATAATTTAAGGTATTGGCAAGTATTTTGGGATGATAATGAGATAAATGCATTTTTGCAGGGTGATGGAAAATTCATGGACACTCTCATAGAAGGTGAGTATGTGGTGGATGATCAAGAAATGGAAACAAACCAGATGGACATATTGCAGCTGAAAGATAACGTAATTCCTAGAGGTCTCATACCTCTAGAGGAGCTATTTGATCAGGACGATGTTGCAAAGAAGCCAAGCTTGGTGCCCACAGAGAAAGGAGTTGAAGATGTGAATCTTGGAACACCTGATCAGCCCAAGTTCGTGAAATTGTCAAAGACATTGTCCCCTGAAGCGAAGGATAAGTATGTGAACTTGCTTTCTGAATTTTCTGATGTATTTGCATGGGATTATTCAGATTTGAAAGTGTATGATAGGGGCATAATCCAGCATACTATTCCTATCAAGCCAGATCAAAATCCATTCAGACAGAAGCTGAGAAGAATCAATCCGAAGCTGCTGCCATCCATTGAAAAAGAGGTAAACAGATTATACAAAGCTGGTATCATAGTCCCCATTAGATTTTCTGACTGGATTTCAAATTTGGTCCCGGTATGTAAGAAGACTGAAGAAATAAGGTTGTGCATAGATTTTTGAAACTTGAATAAGGCTTCCTTAAAGGATAATTATCCACTTCCGAAAATGGATCAGATTCTGCAGAGAGTAGTTGGAGCATCCAGGATGTCACTACTTGATGGCTACTCAGGCTACAACCAAATCTTGGTGCATGAGAAAGACCAAGATAAAACTGCCTTCACAACACCCCGGGGAACCTTCCAGTATGCCAAAATTCCTTTTGGACTGAAGAATGCAGGAGCTACTTTCCAGCGTGCAATGGACATCGCTTTTGCAAATGAAAAAGATGTTTTTCTAGTTGTTTATTTAAATGATTTGACAGTGTTTTCAGGATCAGATGATGAGCATTTGCACCATTTGAGAGTTGTTTTTCAGCGATGCAGAAAATTTGGAATTTCTCTCAATCCCAAGAAGTGCCTCTTTGCCATGGATGAAGGCAAGCTACTGGGGCATATCATCTCCAAAGATGGTATTCGCATCGATCCAGCTAGAGTGGAGGCAATCTAGCTCATAGACCTGCCACGAAACAAGAAGGAGATCCAAGCATTCAATGGTAAGATGAACTTCTTACGTCGATTTATACCCAATCTGGCTGAGCATTTGAGGGAAATGACTAATATGTTAAAGAAATACAACAATGTTAAATGGAGTGAGGATGCTATCAAATCATTCAATCTGGTAAATTTTTCTTTGTCCAATGCCCCAACTTTGATCAGTCCTGACTACACTCAAGACTTTATCATATTTTCATTTGCATCTGAGCATACTTTAGCGGCTGTTTTAATGCAAAAGAGAGACGAGATCGAAAATCTAATTTCCTTTTTCAGTAGAACTATTAGAGACGCTACTTTGAGGTATAATATCATTGAAAAACATGCATTGGCTCTTATCAAAGCATTGAAGGATTTCAGGGTCTATATTCTGCATTCACATACTATAGCATATGTCCCAAACGCAACAGTGAAGGAGGTGTTGATGCAAACTGATCCAGAAGGTCGAAGAGGTAAGTGAATAGCAGCCATGTTGGAGTACGATCTGGAGATCAAGCCCATGAAATTGATCAAAGGCCAAGACTTGGCGAAATTGATGGCCTAATAAAATCTGCACGCCTTAGATATAAACCTTATAACAGCAGTGGCAGAAGAGGAAGATGAAGGTTTACTAGTTCCAATTGCAGATATTTTTCTGCAGTCCCCGTGGTATTCAGATATCGTCTATGTCCTCCAGCACTTGTCACCCCCTACGGGCATTTCCAAGAGTAAAGGTAGATCTCTGAAACTAAAATCCGTAAAATACTGCATTTTAGACAGCGCTCTGTATTGGAAAGATCCGGGAGGCGTTCTGCTTAATTTTTTGGTTGAAGAAGAAGCGCAGAAGGTAATGCATGAGTTTCATAAAGGCGACTGCGGCGGTCACCTGTTTTGGAAGACTACAGCTAACAAGATATTGAGAGCCGGATATTATTGGCCCACATTATTTTCTGATTTATATAAGACCGTGATGAAATTTCATGAATGCCAAATCTTCCAAGGGAAGAAGAAATTGCTTCCACTCCCTTTGAAACCAGTTTTGGTGAACGCACCCTTTCAACAGTGGGGGCTCGATTTCATTGGAGAAATTCATCCCGCATATTCAGCACAGCACCGATGGATATTGACAGGGACAGATTACTTTACCAAATGGATCGAGGTCGTCCCAGCCAGGCAAGAAACAGACACGGTAATCATTCAATTCCTGGAAACGAATATTCTATCTCGTTTTGGCTGCCCCTGCAAAATCGTAATAGACAATGCAGCAGCGTTTAGGTCCAAGAAAATGATCAAATTTTGTGACAAATGCAACATCACGCTGGGCCATTCGACAGCCTATTATCCACAAGGAAACAGCCTGGCTGAGTCATCTAACAAATCGCTGGTGAATATAATCAATAAAATTTTGGAAGCAAACAAAATAAATTGGCACCGGAAGCTTATCAACGCACTGTGGGCAGACAGAGTTAGCAGTAAAAGATCAATAGGTATGTCACCATTTGAGTTGGTTTATGGTACTAATGTTATCTTTCCTACATCCCTTACAGTCCCAGTTATGAGATTATTGCAAGAAGTTGATAGCGAGGACAAAGACAATCAGTGAAGGATCAATCAGATGATCCACCTTCAGCAAACAAGAGAGGAAGTGTCACAGAACGTTATTCAGTTGCAGGAGAAAAATAAAAAGATCTATGACAGGAAGACAAAGGCAGAAAAGTTTCAGCTGGATGATATAGTGTTGAAATGGGATGCCAGAAATGAAGAAAAAGGGAAGCATGGTAAGTTCTACAATCTGTGGAAAGGACCATACAGGATCTCAGCTTACAGAGGACAGAATGCCTTCTTGCTTTCAGAAATGGATGGCCAAAATTTTCCTGGAGGAGCAGTAAATGGTAGGCTTTTGAAGCACTACCATTGTTGAAAACAAAGGATCAGGATATATGTCATCATCATTGTATATACCATGTTATGTTTATCAGAGTTCAGAATACACAGTCATTAAAGTTTGGGGCCTGAGGTGAAGGCTATAAGACTTGGGTGATTGGTGTATGGTTTGGTTTTATTTCACTTTTCAGTCTTAGTATTGAGTTAGTGTCAGTCTGCATTGTGTCAGCTTTTCAGTATTCTTTACTCCATGCCCAATGGATAAGGCTACTTGGTCTACGGTGTTCTTGGCACCTCCAAGGAGCTACCATCCCCATTGGAGCCAATGTTAGTGTCAGTCCAGTCATACTTCCATCAGTGATCAAAACTGCTCTTTTTGCATTCGCATATTAGGTGTCTCATACCAATAAATTTCACCATTCCGCTAGGTCATGGATTCATTTATGGCAGTAATGTTTCATCAGTTTTCCCTCATGATGTACTTGTTGATTTTCCTCCCTATGGTTTTCAGTCATTAGTCACTTTCATTCTCAAAATCATATTAGTAGGTCATAGGATGGGTCTCATTAGTCTCTAAGGTCTCGCCATGGTCAAATTAATGAGTCAAGTGTCAAATAAAGATCAGCGAAGTCATGAGGAAGTCAATAAATACAAAGTCATAGCACCAGGAAGATCAAAGATATAATTTGTTTGATTTGATGCAAGCTTCACCTCAAAACCATGTTTTGAGGTGAAGACATGATACTTTGCCTTTCAGTCACAATTCAGAAGCTGTCATCTCCACAAAGTGATGTCCCTGCCTTCAAAGAAGTTTTCCACAGCGTGTTCAGCACCAGATCATCTTCAAAGCAGATTCATCAGAAAGAGCCCGGAAAGAGCTTTCCAACGGTATACTACACTCTCAAAACTGACTTCTGGATTGAATTTTATGCTTAAGCGAAGTAAAATCCCTTATATCCTCATATACTCCCTATTTCCCATTTTTCCCCTTTTTTAACTTTATAATATTCCCCTTAAAAACCCCTTTTACCCCCTTTCCGATTATAAAATCGCATTATAAAACTTTCGAATACATATGCGATTTAATTATAACCATTCCCCCTTTTCCACACCCCATAGACCTTACAACAAAGTTATGTCATATATATAAACCCCCCCGCCACATAAACCACTTCCCCACCATACGTTGGAAACTTTATAGTAAAACTTTATTATAAAAGTTTGATATTTCAAATCGCAATCGCAATCCATCGCAAATCAAAACATGTTTATTGAACGCTCCGATCGGCACATCGCATGAAACTCCGATTACGATCAATCGCATTCCCCTCCGATCGTGACCTCCGATTAACAACCCCCGATCATCCCTCCACTGTTGATCTCCTCGGCCAAATCCAACGGTCCTCCGCCAATCGGAACTTTTCAATTGCAGTCTCTCACCCCAATCACCCGATCGCATTCCCCACCAATTGCGAACTCCGATTAACGAACCCCCGATTGGTCCAGCACCATCGATCTTCCCCGCCGATCGGACGACCCACATTCAATCGCACCATCGCAATCGGCATTCCCATATATGTCACATTTCGCTCCCCCCCGATCTCCGATTGCGATTGGCCCTTGGGTCCCACCATCAATACCTCCGCACATTCATATAAAGAGCTTATCTCCTTCGTTAACGCGAAATTTTGGTTTAAAATATAATATAAAGGGTTTTCCCCTCATCGCATCGGAAATATTATATACACCATCCCACTCCGTCCCACCTCCTGATTTGCAATTGCGATTAATCCCTCGGGCCCACCATAATACTTCCGCCCAATTCACATATAAAATTCCCAGTCCTTTGTTAATCTGAAACTTTGGTCATACTCGTATATTACAAAGGCCTTCCTCCCATCGCATCACATATCTGTAATACGTCACTCCGTCGTGCCCTCCACTCCGATATTGCGATTGCGATTACTGTGTATATCATATCTCTGGCCCGCTCCTGATCCCGATTGCGATTTTCATAAGTTTCCTGCCTCCATTTCCCTTCCCTTTCCCTTTTAAATACATTCCTCCCTTCACAAACGCATGAATTCATTTTTCCAAAGAAAATATAAGAAAAGGCAGTTTTATTTAAAGAAATAATGGAAAGCGAACAGTCAAAGGCCGAGAACCCAGATTGTAACAGTCACATTTTCGGTTACATTGCAGAGATGATCCATGCTGCAGGTTTCGCCTCCTCATTGGGTATCAGAGAATTTCAAATGAAATGATGTAACGCAGCTCTTCCTTTACGAAAAGATTATTGGCTCTTGGTTTTCCATCTTCGGTTATGATTTCTCCTCTTTCTATCGTTCTATATTCCCACAAATCTGTCTATTTATTGTAAATTCTAATTATTTGTAAAAGGCTGGAAAGCCTGAGATCTGAAAACTCAGAAGTAGGGGAATAGTGTGGCAGTGAGCTTTGCGCTCCTTTTGTACAGTTTGGCAGGTATTTAATAAAGTGATGCAGCTCTAATTTATGGGATTCATGTGGTATGAGTTTTAGCATATGTCTCTCCTTTATGTTTCATATGTATTTTGTTATGTTTCACAATTCATTCATAAACATTACCAGTTGAATGTTTTCAAGTAGAAAGGTAGAATCCATTTTATATGCTCTGCCTTGGGGAAACCGTTCATACTCTGTGTGTTTTCTTCTGTTTGAAAAGGATCCATGTATTATGCCCTTTTCAGCTCCTCAACATTCTTTTCATTTCACCTTATTTCATTTGATTGCTAAACCTCCTGCCTGCCTTGTCCCATGAAATATCCTGTGTCCTTGATTTAATTCCTCAGCTCGGGCTATCCTTTTGTCCCATATATCCCTGAAATTCAGTCATTTATCAAACTCTTTTCCCATTTATATACCTAGCCTAACATCAGTCTCATTATTGTTTTATTGGATATCTATTCTACGGAGAGAGCCCTCTCCTGTCCTTGTAGGGCTAGCTACAAGGCTGAGCGTGGTTTAGTTGTTACCCTGATTTTGCCTTTTTCAGCCTGAGGTTCAGATTGGGTGCTAACACTTTCCAAACAGATCTCTCAAGTTAAGGAAACCTTCCTCCAATGAGAAACTAGCTTAGAAGCCGGGATTCCAATCCCTTCCATTGCTGCACCCAGCAACACTACACAATCTCCAGAAAAGTTGTGCTGATGTAGATGGCTGAAGCTTGGCCTGAAAACCTGATGTGGAATTTTGAATAAAAACTCTCCCAATGAGCTTCTCAAAGGAAAGAGGTGGGATTCCTGCCCGGGAACACCCAGTGCTAAACAACACTGCAACTTGCTAAGAAGTAAGCAACAACAATTCTTGGCAGCCAAGAGTGAGAATAATCTACAACATAATGAACAATTCTGCCATCCTCTTCCTTATATCATAAGTGAGTTTTCTTGCCCTTGGCCCCACTCACTTAGGTTTCTTCTAACCCAAGCTACATTTCCCTCCAAAATTGCATTTTCCAACCTAGGATTCCTCCTCCACTAAAATTGTGTTGTTGAATTTAGTCAAAGAAGCTTCAATTTAACCTTGTTCACACATGGAGGTGTTTTATTTGGCTAGAAAGAGTGTCTCCTTTCACATTTGGAGTATTCTCATCCTCCTTAGGAGACTTATGAGTTTTTCTACCCATTTATTTACCGGCTACAGCTACTGCTAACTCTAATGTTCCATTTATCTTGGAAGCTAAAATTTTGGAACATTACACCCATGACAACAACCGAAGGCGGTATGAATCTATGTTATTTGTTGTAATGTTAAACCATAGAGTTATGTGTTGAAGAGACCATGCAAGTTTGATGAGACCACGTAGGTTTGATGCGTTATGCAATTTGATGCAGTTTGATGAGACCACGCAGGTTTGATGCGTTATGCAATTTGATGCATTACTTGTCGTGATCCTAATATGCAATTTGACTGCGTTACATACCACTGGTTGGAAACTATGCAAATTGATTGCGTTATAAATTTTGACGGATGCATGGTTGTAATTGAAATAAACGTTCAAATGATATTGCCAAAGTTCGAATGATATTGCAAGTCGAATGACATTGCCAGAGGTGAAATGAAATATGGCTTTAATGGTTTTAATATGCATTTAGATGTGGTTTCAACCATAGATAGAATTTAAAAGATCCTTTTTCAACGGTTGTATGTGTATGGTAAAACAGATAAACCATCATATATGTTGGGTTTCATCTATTATATATGTTGGTTGGAATTTCATGTTATTTGAAGTCTTTAATGAATTCAAATTTGCAATGATCAATTGTAAACAATATATTTCTAACGAGGTTTGAAAAAGGAATACCATTATGAAAAGAATAGATGGTATGTGGTCACGAGATTTTTACATCATTATGTTGGGAAAAATTGGGCAATTTGACATTGATTAAAGTTGTGGAAATAAAGAAGCAAACTAGTTTTTATAAGGGAAGTGTGGGCCTCAGTAAAATTTATACATTTTACTACAGTAATTGATTGGTAGGAATTGTGTGTTCTTTATTCCTACATCATTTTTGGTATGAGAGATTGTTAAGTTGCTTTTGGAGCATTGCAGAGAATGCCACCCAGAAGAGGAGCTGGGATAGGTCGAGGGAGACTTATAGCAAACACAATTTTTCTAGATGAGATCCGGCATTTGCTCATGAGACTGGCTACAGTAGAAACCACTCAGATGAGAGTAGTAGATGGTCGAATTGCCAATGCCGATGAAGAAGAGACCACTGACGGAGAAGCGGAGGAGGAAATCGAGGCAATCAAAGTCATGAAAATGCTCGCAAAGGTCAAAAGACGACCAAAGGTAGAGGTACCTTTATATGATGGAAGTCTTAGTGTGGAGGTGCTAATGGACTGGATCAGTTCGTTAGATAAATAATTCAACTATGAAGAAGTTGATGACAAGAAGATAGTGAAGTTTGTAGCCACGAGATTGAAAGGCCATGCAGCCTTATGGTGGGACGAATTGCAGTTATCCAGGTTGCGAAAATGGAAGCCCAAAATCAACTAATGGGATAGGATGGTAAGTAAGCTTAAGGGTAAGTAACCAATTAAATTTTCTTAGACAATTACAGAACTTAAAACAGAAAGGGATGACAATCAAGGAATATACTGAAGAATTTTATAAGCTGAGTATTAGATCTGGCCATGTTGAAGATGATCTAGAAAAGGTAGCTAGATATATAAATGGTTTGAGATATGAAATACGGGATGAGATTAGCTTATTAAATTTGAAGTCGATTGAGTATGCCTATCAAGCAGCCTTGAGGGTAGAGGAAAAACTGTTGCACAAACAAAACCAGAGAAATAAAGGCAGGAGTCCGACAAAATAAGGGGGAACATTTGAATCCAGATTTCAACACTCTCATAATGAGGTAGGGAGTGTGAGAAATAGATCACCACAAATAGGATATTCTGGCCATGAAAGGTTCGTTCCCAGAGGTAGAGGCCGAGGGAGAGATGCCCGATGCTTTGCATGTGGTGAATGGGGACATGTGCAATGGGATTGTCCTCAGAATAGATCAACAACTCAGTGCAATGTGAATGTTGCTGAAGCCAAGGAGGATATTTCTCAACCTGAAGCCAAAGAGGAACCACTTGAATCCAGAGAATACCTGTTACTGAAGATGGTATTGCTTAAAGAAGCTAAAGAAGCCAGAGAACTAGCTCAAAGAAGGAATCTGTTCAAAATTGTATGTAAGTCAAAGGGTAAGTGTTGCAAATTGGTAATTGATAGCAGTATTACTGATAACCTTGTTTCTACAGATATGGTGGACAAGTTGAAGTTGGAGAGAATAGTACACCCCACTCCTTATAAAGTATCGTGGCTTCAGAAAAGCCATCGAATTATTGTAACTAAACAGTGTAAAGTTGAATTTCAGATTGGTACTTATAAGGATGTTATTTTATGTGATATAATGCCAATGGATGTATGTCACATACTGCTAGGGAGACCCTGGCAGTTTGACCAAAATTCCATACATGATGGCAGAAGAAACACTTATACTTTTGAGAAAGATGGCAATAAGCATACATTGTTGCCATTGAAAGCTGAAGCTGATGAGGAGACATCTGGAAACAACATTATGTTGATGAGTGAGAAGACTCTGTCGTGGGAAGATGAGAAGGGTAAGAAGATGCATTTTGCTAGCGTTGGAAAACCCAAGGTAATTTTAACTTCTACAAATTTAGAAGATTTACCTAAATAAATTCAAAATATATTGAATGATTTTGCTAATATTACTGTGGATGAGTTGTCGAATAAGTTACCACCCATCAGGAGTATTATTTTCCATATTGATCAAATACCTGGAACCATTTTTCCGAATAGAGCAGCCTAACACCGCGAGAAAATTCCGAAGATGGAAGACATGTGCAAGAAATGATAGATAAAGGGTTAGTAAGAGGAAGCCTTAATCCATGTGCAGTACCAACATTAATCAGTCCAAAGGAAGAAGATGAATGGCGCATAAGCACAGATTTTCGAGCCATAAATAAAATCACCATTAGGTTGATGAATGAGGTTTTGGAGGAATATGCAGTCTCTAAAAAAGAGTGGAAAGTGGATTCGAAGAAAATACAAGTATTCATGAAGTGGCTAACTCCTAGAAGCATATTTGAGGAAGATGTCAAAATAAGATGGCTGGAATGCAGTAGTACAGACAAGCAGTGAGCATATATGAAGAGGCGGAAAAATAAATTCCAAGCAGGTGACTTAATCATGTATTGCAGATTTGTACCTATACCAATAACTAGAAGAAGAACCACAAGGAGACGCCATAATAGAAGAAAGCCCAAAGCCGGAAAAAGGAAAAAGAGAGTGTCAAAGAAAACCAGGAACCAAACTTATCAGTATTTGGTCAAGGGAAAGGACAACCAGTGGAAGACGCTGGTTGGATGACTACAGCAGAGCTACAAAAATTGGGAATCAATGTCAAAGTACTACAAGATCAGTTTTCTTCCCTGGGAGTCTGATGCAGGATCATCGGGAACCTAGCCAGCAATGTGACGTCTTTGGTCACATGTTGTGGCTAATTGAAAATAAAATAAACTTAGGAATAGTTTAATAATTTAATTATTAAATTTGTTATTTATTTTTAGAGAATTGTTAATTTGTTTTATATTTAATTAAATTTGGCATAATAATAGAAGTTGGTTTCTCTTCCTGCGTGGATGTAGAGCCAACATAGGGATAAGCCTAAAAAATAGGAAGGTAGAAATTTATTGAGAAAGTATATTCTAAGACAAAGTAGTTTTATTTCTCAAGTATAAATAGTTTAAGGATGGTAAGGGAACTTCAAGTTTTTGTTTTGTTGATATGTAGATTCCAAAGTTTTTATGAAAATCTGATCAGTGGATTATTCATATCAGATGAAATGTTTTTATGGATTAGTTCTACAATTTTATTATACGTATACATATTTCTGGATTGTATGAGTGCAGAAGATTGAAAAGTGTTGTGACTATGTCTGTGAAAGGAATTTTGATATGAAAGAATACCATGAGTGAGAATGGTGTGATAGAAGCTGTAAAGTCTGAATCGATGTGTACAGTTTCTACTACGTGTGATCGAAGGTGGTCTTGACAGTAAGGGACCACGGCTTGATTGATTCTCTGTGCACAAACCCATGACAAAAACTGAAGGCGGTATTGAAGGTGGTATGAATCTCTGTTATTTGTTGTAAAGTCAAACCACAGAGTTATGTGTTGAAGAGACCACATAGGTTTTATGAGACTACACAGGTTTGATGCGTTATGCAATTTGATGCGGTTTGATGAGACCAGGAAGGTTTGATGCATTATGCAATTTGATGCATTACATGTCGTGATCCTAATATGCAATTTGACTATGTTACATACCACTGGTTGGAAACTACGCAAATTGATTGCGTTATAAAGTTTGATGGATGCATGGTTGTAATTGCAATAAATGTTCAAATGATATTGCCAAAGGTCGAATGATATTGCAGGTCGAATGACATTGATGGAGGTGAAATGAAATCTGGCTTTAATGGTTTTAAGATGCATTGAGATGTGGTTTCAACCATAGATAGCGTTTAAAATATCCTTTGTCAACAGTTTTATGTGTATGGTAGAAAAAATAAACAATCATATATGTTGGGTTTTAGCTTTTATATATGTTGGTTGGAATTTCATGTTATTCGAAGTCTTTAATGAATTCAAATTTGCAATGATCAATTGTAAACAATATAGTTCTAACGGGGTTTGAAAAATAAATACCATTCTGAAAATAATAGATGGTATGTGGTCTCGAGATGTTTACATCATTATGTTGGGAAAAATTGGGTAATTTGACATTGATTAAAGTTGTGGAAATAAAGAAGCAAACTATTTTTTATAAGGGAAGTGTGGGCCTCAGTAAAATTTATACATTTTACTACAGTAATTGATTGGTAGGAATTGTGTGTTCTTTATTCCTACATCAATAACATTGAATTTGACCTTCAAAAACTTCAATTTATTTCCCAATATTCTTAGCAAATTCATCCACAAATTGAATCTTATCTTATGACTTGCACTCAAATGATTTCATATTAGAAGACAAGGATAAAGAAAAATTTTCACTCATTTTTTCATTAGTGTGATCATTATTTGATGTAGGTTGATGCAAGAAATGACATGAAGAATCAAATTTTTCCTGTACTTGATGTTTGTAGCAATCATATTCCAATATTTCCTCTTGTTGTTTGCAATGATTCTCATAATCCTGATGATCAAAATACTGACAAGTCTGCTGCAACGTTTCATCAAACTCAGAGGATGTATCATAATTTTCATAAATAAACTCCTGTTGGGTTTCATTTTCATCTAAGAAAGAGGTTTTCCTTTATTCTTGGTGATGAAAGGGATTGGCATGAAGGGCTTCTAAAATTTTCTCATCCATGAACTCATCATATTCATAACAATTCTCCAAATAGTCAATAAAACTCACACAATGTTTACAACAGTATTTGACCAGCAATAAGGAGTGATGACACTCTTCATACATCTCATAAAATGCAACATGGAAATCAACAAGAGAATATAATGAACCATTTGGCAAGCTTTCATACCAATACCGTGCTTTTCCTTCTAATGTGGCCATAAAAATCTTCATGAGATAATCCTCAAGGAACTGAACCTTAAGTCCATGTACATGCATATGGAATCCAACGAAATGAAGAGCAACATTGTCTTTCTTTTCATATTTAAATATAGGAAGATCAGCTAACCATTCAAACTTTGGCATAGGATTTGGAAAACCAGGGATATGAGACTGATTCATAGGGGCATACCTGACATTTATTCTTGCAATGGAGCTCATCTTGAAACTTCATCAAGCTACTAATCTTCAAGTAGTGGAGTCACCTTCTAATTGATTATTTGATGTGTGGAGTCGCCAGAGTAGAAATGAAACCAATATGTGGCTAAGTGTCTGCTGCTCTCAGACCTTAGAACTAAAACTTTGTCGTTCTTCCCAGGGAAAATTTACACCTTCTCTCCCCGGCAAAAACACCAAAATTTTATCACCAAAATCGTACCTAATTGGCTGCTGATCAGACAACTTAGTGTAACTTTTTCAAACCAATCTTTTTATTGAGGCTTAGCCTCCTCAATCTGAGAGGGCTCTCTCAAAGATTAATGTTTTTTGATAGAAATATATATGGCTAACTCTATGTGGGGTAATAAGCAGATAAATAATAGATATTGGTTGTAAATCACATTAGCAAGTGCGCATTGGGCTTATGGAGTCAAAATAGCTTTAGTAAAACCAAACAATCTACTTATCATGGAAGTCAAGGCATATCAGAGTTCTAGTCAAGAGATATACATGCAAAATTGTAAAACACATAGTCAGTTTGTCTATGAAGGAATTCATAGCATCAATGATTAAGTATGAGTAACATAAGAAAACACCACTACAATAGGGTAGTAAAAATATACAACTAGAACCAAAACACACTAGAACTCTTTATGAATCTCAAGTTGGCTAAGTAAAAAACTCTGTATTAAGCTGAAAACCAATCACTTACAATAAACACAATATTTTGCTAAAAATGTACAACCCCTGCATATTTGACTTCTTGATATTTTATAGATCATTTAAAACATAGGATAACCTTATCCTGAGCTAGATACATCGAATTCCTACTTTTTGACACTTTTCCTAACCATATGACATGGTATTTATTACAAAATGACAACTGCAAATATGATAAACAGTCCTATTACAAATAGGATTTAAACTCCTTAAATTTACTCATAACAACCTTATCTAAACTAGACTACATCATTTTCCAAGTGTATTGACATAAGGTCGAATCCAGATGATAGGCTTGAACACTTTATGACCTCAACGCTGATCTCCATTAAACTAGGAAACTGTCCCCTGTTTTCTAGGCATATGGTCCTTTGTATTCTTGAGACACTCTGACCATCATGAACCCATCACTTCGAGGTTATTTTCTATTAATAACTGAAGTAACACCTGTCAAAAAACCTCACTAAGTCCCAGTTGTGCAAAACCATCATCAAACTGTTCAAATTAGCTGAAGTAGGCATGTGCTACGAAAACAACACAGTTTCATAGCGCAGCCTTTTAGCCCTTTAACCTTCAAAATTTTGGTTTCTTTCCTCCAGTATTATCTTCATTATCATTAAAAACAACTCCCCTAGCAATTTAAAGTCATAATTCACACCGTTTCCCTTCAAAAATTTATGAGAAAGAGTGAAAAAATATGCTACAGTAGTTTCGTAGCGCTTTTCACTCTTTTTACACTCTTTGCACTACAAAACTGTTGAGTGAGAAATTTTGTCTAGATTTTTTCAAAATGAAAACCATAAATGTGCCAAAACTTGAAATACCACTGGTTTCATAAAAAAAAAAAGTCAAATGAACCGAAAAATACATTTTTCATGAGGTTCCTTCTTAATTTTCATTTGATTTAGCTTTTGACTACTTTAATGATTGTCATTCTGCACCTCTTTTTTTTAGCTCATCTTGAGTCAATTTCAGTTGCTACTCCAAGTATTCCACTTGATCTCTTAGTATTCTATTACTGGCTCTCAAGTGATTATTGATTACTCTGAAAAATTTAGCTTCCTTGATGGCTGGAACTGTCCATGTGAAAAACTGTTCTGCACTTCTTGGAATTTCAGACCTAGAACCAGTTTGACCCTCCTAAAGTGCCTTCATTATTTTGAACTCTGTTTTTTCAATAATTTGATTTCTGGCCATCTTTCTCATCATTGAAATCTCTTGGTTTTCTAACCTCAATTTCTCTTCAAGATGTTGACACTCTGTCATGTGTTCTTTTCCCTTCATTGTTCTGCTTCCTGCATGCTCCACTGTTGCTGATGAGAGATCAACCACCTCTTCAGGGACTTTAGCTGTTTCAATATTTTCTTGGACCTCTTTGCTTCCTTCCTTGAGCTTCTTAGCATGCCTAGTTAAATTTTTCCTTTCTTGAAATATAAAGGCTACATTTTCACCCTCAAATTCAAGTTTCTTTGTTGATTTAGCCTTTTTATGTTTGTGATCATCTATTCCAATGAAATCAGCTTGTATGATGGGTGTCTCTTCTATATAAATTGCATGGAGGATTTCATCTAAATTTCCCTTAATTACTGGGTATCTTCTGAAACTGATAAATTTTTCTTTCCCTTTAATGCCACTGCTCGGCTTCTTATCACTCTCTCGATTTCCTGCTTGCTAGAAAATTGTTTTTGTTTTGCCTCTTTGACACCTTTTTACCTCTGTTTTTCGGGTGATGGAGTTGGTGCAACAAGCTCTTGTGTATTCTCTGTCCTTTTCTCAACTTTTCTTTTGGTTTCAACTTTACAAACGTCTTTGATTTTGTAACCACTGGCTGACTAGACTCTGCTACTGATGGTGAAGGAGTTTCTTTAGTTTTAGGTTTTCTAGCTGGGGTTAGGGTTTCCAATTCAAAACCATTCATAAACAAAAAGGAGGACCAATCCTTGCTTATTTTCTGAAGCTCATTCAAAACCAATAACTTTATCAAACCATGGCGAAACAAAGATGTTTCACAACCATCATATTTGGCTTGTACTTTATCAGCCATTTTGGCAAGGTTCCTATGCAAATAAAAGGGAAAATCTAGTGATATCATACCTATGAAATGCAGAATTAGCAGCTTAAAATGATAAGTATAAACTTTATGGTATCTTCCTTCACATGTAAAGTATCTTTGAATGTTGAAAAACATCTTTTCATAGGTGTCTTTGATACAACTTCTAGGTATTGCATTATTGAGGTCCATATCTGCATACTTAGGTTTCATGAATTCCTTGCATGGTTCCATATCAAATTTAAAACCTTTAAGAAAAGTTTCCTACCCCCTTGGTATTTATGTCACAGAAGAAATAATCTTAGGTGTACTTGGCACATTTAACGTCCCAACTTTGGTAGTTGTTCCACTGAAGTTTAAGGAAAATTCTTTAGTCACCTGTGTGTGGCAACCCTACAGCTTTTCACAAAACCGAAGACAACCTGTTTTTCTAAAATCCTCCATCACTGTTTGATCTTCAATTATAGCCTTCATATTTTCAAGCTCATATCTTAAGCAATGTCCCTCTCTGTGGACTTTCTTTTCCTCTACCATGCTTCTTAGAAAAACCTGTCAGCTTATTTTGAATCTATAAAACAACCTCGCTTGATTAGGAGGAAGATAGCCTTTGTATAGAACAACCATGGGCTTAGCTTGGTTGCTTCAGATCTTAGACACTCGTATGGAGGCAAATGAAAATGAGAATGACCAAATTAGGCAATATTTTGAATTTGAAATGTCATCTCATAACTGAATGATGCCTCATTCATGCCCTATCATAACGATGATGACTGTGAGACAGATAAGTACATTGAATCTGATCACTAACTGACTCACCATACCACTATCCTATCATTTCCTAATTTATTATGACAAATTTCAGCTCAATTGACAAGACGGTTAAGAAATCGCGCTTTCGTAGCACCCACATTGTATTTTTCCCATTTTTCGCTATGAAAGTATTAGCGTTTTCGTAGCACAAATCCACTTTTTTGAACTAGCGGCGCTACGAAATGGAGGATTCTTGGCTAATTGCATAAATTTAACCCAAAACCTTATTGAATGACTCCTAAATGGAATATGTGAGTATTTGATCATGGAATGGACCTTTTAAAGACTTTATTTGAATTCAATGATAACCTTAAAACTTATAAAAATTCTAACTTACCCTTAACCAAATCCTAAAATGACTTTCAAACCCATTTTGATACCATGATAAAAAACAGAGTTGACACAATGATGTTTTGAAAATTTTTGGGTGATAACAATATGAAAAAGACAGTTGAAATCATAAATATTTAGCTCCAGTTGTAGTAAACATCATACCTTGTCTCTATTGCTCTCCAATATTATTAGGTTTAATTACTATAACACAAAAATAAATCTACATTGTCAATCATTTTTGTGCTTACACTGAAATCAATGCACACTATTAATCCAATGGCTTTAAAATTAATGTACCATCATACATCCAATTACATCAAATCAGAAATCAACATATACACTAAAATCAATGCATCTAATGCAAAAAATAAAATAATATTAGAAAAAAACATCTACACTAAAATCAATGCATCTAATGCAAGTAATCAAATAGGATTAGAAATCAACATCTACCCTCAAATCAATGCATTTAGTGCAAGTAAGCAAATAGGATTAGAAACCAACATATATACTAAAATCAATGCATCTAATGCAAGCAATAAAATAGGATTATAAACCACCATCTACACTTAAATCAATGCATTTAGTGCAAGAAATCAAATATGATTAAAAATCATATATATTGAAATCGATGCATCTAGTGTAAGAAATAAAATATAATTAGAAATTAACATCTACATTGGAATTAATGCATCTAGTGCAAGCAATCAAATAAGATTAGAAATCACCATCTACACCGAAATCAATGCATTTAGTGCAAGCAATCAAATAGGATTAGAAATTATCTACATTGAAATCAATGCATCTAGTGCAAGTAATCAAATATCATTAGAAATAAAAATATACACTAAAATCAATGCATCTAGTTCGAGCAATCAAATAGGATTAGAAATCACCATCTACATTGCAATCAATGCATCTATTGCAATAAATATTCTTCCCTCTCTCCCCCCTCCATATATATCTATATGTCCCTCCATATATACTTCTTTGTCTCTTTATCTCACCCCCAAAAACACACACACTCTCTCACTCCATATTTATCAATCTCTTTATCCCTCCCTCTCTGTCTCCATATATATCCTCTTTCTCTTCAACTTCCATCTATATCTATATCTCCCTTTGTCTCTCTATATCAACCCCAAAACATACACTCTCTTTTTCGAATCCATCTCTCTCTCTCTCTCTCTCTCTCTCTTCCCCTTCCCTACCTCTCCCCCGCTTGTATCTCTCTTCCCTCCTTCTATCATCTCTCCCTCTCTCTCCATCTTCCTTATCACTTCCCCTCTCTCTCTCTCTCTCTCTCCAACTTTCAGTCTCTATGTATTTCTTCTTACCTCCCTCTCTCTCCCCCTCCATCTCCATCTCTCTTTCCCTACCTCTCTCCACTCTCTCCCTTCCTTTCTCTCCCACCTCTCTCTTTCTCTCTATCTTTACCTTCCAAATTTGTTAATATATGCCTATCTCTCTCCTTCTCTCCTCCCTTATCTCTATCTCTCCTTCTTTATATCTATATCTCACCCCCAAACATACGCACTCTCTCTCCATCTCTCCCTTGTCACTCCCTCTCTCTCTCTCCACTTGTCACTCTATGTATTTATTCTTCCCTCCCTCTCTCCTCCTATCTTCCTCACTCTCTCCTCCTCTCCCTCAAGTCCCCTCTCTCCCTTTCTCTCATACCTCCCTCTTTCTTGCCCCATCACTTACTCTCTCTCTCTCGTTCCCTTACAATCCTATCACTTCCCCCTCACGCTCTTACTCTCTCTCATCCTTCATCCCTCTCCCTTTCTCTCCTCCCTCCCTTTGTATGTGTGTGTGTGTCTCCATCCCACTCTCTCTCTCTCTCTCTCAAATCCTCTCTCTTCCCCCATCACTCTATCTCTCTCTCTAACTATGTTACTATATCCCTCCCTTTTTTCTTCTCTCTCCTTCTCTCCCCCATTATTTCCATCACTCCTTCTATGTCTCTTTATCTCACCCCTAAACATACATACTCTCTCTCCATCTCTCCCTATCACTCCATCTCTCTCCACTTCTCACTCTCTATGTATTTCTTCTTCTCTCCCTCTCTCCTCCTCTAATCCTCTCTCTCTCTCTCTCTCTCTCTCCTCCAATCTGTTGTGGTTCCTATGTTTTGGCCAGATTGGCAAGACCAAAAGATAAGACAACATCAAACCACTTTGGGATCCTAGGATCTAGCCCTCCTGGATCTAGAGAGGGATATCTCTATAAATTTAGAGAATGATATATCTTTAAAGCTCAAAATGAAGTATTAGGCTAGCTATGAATCATGAGGGTTTTTGATTTGTTTGTTTGGTTGGATATCATTAACTGAGAAGGTTATGGAAGTAAAGAAGGAACTGAATAGAAGGATTTTTCAGCATGGGAAGATAGGTCAAGAGAAAATTTAATCCATTGGGCTATGGAGTCATGAAAGGGGATTACTTGCATACCAGCTATCCAAGGGTTTCCATAGGGCAAGTCATCTATACTAAAGGATATTTTTAGATAGATGGTGAGATAGAAAATTAAGAATGGGTGAAAGAAAGAAACCAAAGTGCAGCCTAAGATCAAGTCAGATGTCATTTAAATCTAGGCCTACTTTTGACATACCTCAAAGGAAACTCTCAATAAAGACACAAAGGGTAGCTTAAGATCAGGTCAGATGTCATTTAAATCCAGACCTGCTTTTAGTATACTCTCAAGGAAAACAATCCAACAATCCTGATAACTACTTTCAGAATGGTAGAAAACATTTAAGATTTAACACAGAGTAAGGCCTAAGATCAGAGAAATACTTTGAACCTTCAATGCTTTTGACACCAAATAAAAGGGATATTAGAAAGGTTAACTATCGGAAGAGGCTCCTAGTGAGACAGGGCTAGCTCGAATCTCCTAGTTTCCAAATTCTTTTAGTTGAAACCAAACAAAAACATCTAAAAAAAACTCTAAATTCATACATCAGTAAGCATGGACCAGCCAGCTTCTATACTGGTTAAATTATCTGAATTTTCTCTTAGATACACGAATAGCAGAAAAAATATAGATAAAGATTTGACAGTGAGACTTAGGGTACTTCCAACAGTATGTCCTAATCTATGCTTGCTGTTCTTTATCAGAGAAATATGGACAGTATGTAAAAACATGAAAAGAGACAATTATAGTAAGAATAACATCATCAATAATATAGACCAGGATCCTGTGAATATGCTTGATTAATTGATGTGCAAAACCAATCACATACTTTGAGCGCAGTGGCAGTTTACAATCCAGACTTCTCTTCCCATCCTACTATATTACAGACTACTTAGCTACTTCCCCTCCATAACAGTTCTAACAACTAATAGAATCCCAACAAACAACAACCTTTTCAATGAAATTTACAGGGGTTCCTATAGAGGAATGAGGAGGTGAAGTTGCAGAAGATATTGTTGACCCGATTAAATGAAGAATTTTGTGCTTCTCGACCTCTGGGAGGCTTGATGGAGAAGGAATGACATGCTCCATACTTCATTAAATGGGCCTTTGCTCGTATTTGTACTCTGGCTGTATTTGTTTGACTTCGGAAGCTCTGGTAGGCTGGCAATTTATTTCTGAGTTGCATGTACGCCCATAATATTTCTGACGGCCTTGACCGTGACCTGTGTTAATGGAAAATAGGAATGCAGGGGTAGTATGGGTCGATGGAGAGTGACTAGCCTCTCTAATTTAATGTGCAGAGGCTATCTGCTGATGAGTCCTTTGTGCTTTCGTTGATCTGGCTCTAATCTTCAATTTGGCACTGATACTCTCTGTTTAGCTGATGTTTACTGCATTTGGTTGTTTCCCAGGTGCATAGAGGTTCACACAGGTGGAGGGGTTTTTTTAATGAAAGCTTCCTTGGATCCCCTCCAGTACTGAAGGTTAGGAATAGTCATCCCTGGCCTTCATGCAATTTTTAAATCTCTAGGAGAAAACCTTTATAACCTAAAAAAAGAAAATAAAAGTTAAGAAGACCCAGTGAAAATGGTTTAGAATTAGCTTTGGAGGTTTGGTGGCGAGGTTAAGACGGAGCCGTCGATTTAGATTAATCGACAAAGATCTACGACTGAGATAGTTCAGATAAAAACTTGGGAGAAAGGATGGAGGGAGAATGAATTGGCTTGCAAAGTTAAATCGGAACCATCCAATCACATAGACTGATGGCTAAGATTAAAGGATGAACAACACATTGGGGTCAGTGGTAAAGTAGAAAACCAAAGTGGTTTTCGCAAAATGAAATGGTGGTAAACGGTATTGCCAAAAAAAATGCAATATGGTATGCCGCTTGACGCGTGTCCCTTTGAAAACCGCTGGTTTCGGAATTTTTCCTAGAGTTAACGTTCGGGAAGAAACATTTTGTGAAATGTGATATCAACCATCGGCTGGGAGGGCCTAGATCCGATGGTGCGGAAAGATTGCGATGGAGGAAGTTGCGGGGGATAGATCTTGACCGTCGGATCTGTGAAAATCAACGGTGGGGATTCAATCGGGGGTTGAAATGGAGGAGGGTTAAGTGATGGATGAGCGCGATGCGATTAAGCACTAGCCGTTAGATATTTCTGAATGGACGGTTAATATTGAATCGGGGATCGCAAATCGGAGGAGATAGGGGAAGGGCAAAAGAAAGAATGCGATTTAGCGCTGGCCGTCGGATCGGGGGCATGATCAATAGTTCAAATTGAATCGGGGATCGCACAGGCGGAGGGAAACCAGATGGATGGGCGTGATGCGATTTAGCGCTGGCCGTCGGATCTGATAAGATCGACGGTGGAGATTGAAGCGGAGGTCGATGGAGCAAATTCTCGTCGCATCGGAATATTTGTAAGAATAAAGGAAAAGACAGTAAAAGAAAGCTCTGATTACGATTAGCAATTAGGCCTTAGCACTTGGTTGTAGGCGAAATTTATATGCAGAGAAAAGGGTTAAGGGCTAAGCCGAAAGGGGCTTAAGCCCTAAAGTGTTAAAAAGGTGAATTTAGGCCAAAAAACAGGGTTTTTAAGGCTAAATGAGGGGTTCTGGTAGAGGGAAGAAGGGATTTTTAAACCAGATAAAGGGCAGTATAAGGTTTAAAAAGGGTTTTTGGAAGGTTTAGAGGTTAAATGAGGATGTTTTTAGGGGTTTCATGAAGGAAATAAGGGTGACAAAGGGGAAGGTATGGGAACGAAAAGGGAGAAAATGGAGGCCCTTTTTACAGTAGTTTTCTTCACCAATCAACAGGACTCTTTAAATGGAAAACCACAGTGAAGATTCTTCAAGGAACAGAAGACACATAGAGGTTTCAAGAATGAAAGATTTTCAAGGGAAATGTTTCTCTTGAAGGTTAAGAAACATTTTTAGCACCCGTTTTCTATGCCAAAAATTTATAGGTGGCTAACAGTGGCTCCACATGGGGATGGCATCTTCTTGAAGGTGTCAAGAATCTCAGAAAATAATCTTTGGAGTAGGCCAGATGCCTGGTACTTGACACATCTTTTTTTTTCTTTGATCAGCTGCTACAGACATGAAAGCATTATATTAGCAGCAATACTTCCCCAAACAATCTACCTACCCATCCTATTGTCCTAACATTTTTTCTCCAAGGTGCTTTTAGATTTGCAGACCTTTCACATCATCAATTTTTTACAAATAGGAAAATAAACCTATCTACTGCTACCCTTATTAATCCATGAGACCAGATTAAATAGTTGGCCTCATAGCTTCTCTACCTAAACTAATATCTTCCAGGATTAAACTGTCTAGAAGATTTCTTTCTCTACGTTCTAAAACATAAATTTAAACCCATACAAACCAGGATTAGACTGTCTGGTCTGCTGTGAGTACATAGCATAAATATAAGCTACATATGGACTGAAACTTTGCAGAAATTAAAAAAAACTAACTAAATTCTCACAGGCTGAGCTTTGTTTAGATTTCCTACCTACCCTACTCTAACTTGAAATATTTACATGTCTAGCTGACAAACACTCCTTTCCAATACATCCAGTCAATCAGATGATCCCATGACTGGTCTTTTCTTCTCATCTCTTTGAGCATGCTAGATAGGCAGTGCCACTCCCATTCTCTTTGTTTTTTAATAGAAGCTTCAAAAAAATTTCTTGTTGTCTGCAACAAGTTGCTCTTGATGACCTTTGATCCTTCTCTAAATGTCTGCAGGAAATGAGCATGGGGATCTTGAAATAATACGTAGTTGTGAGTATTTGACAAGCATTTTTCAACCAGGATTGCTTCCTCTTCCACTGGATCAAAAAAAAGACTCTTTTGAGAAATAAAATCTTCCTCATCTTCATCATTATCTGAACTGGAGGAATCATCATATTTGGCAGTGCTTTCCTCTTGTAGCTCTGAGATGTTTTGATCTGGTGGGCTGAGCTCTGTGAAAATATCAATTTATTCTTGAGCAGGGGTTTGTTCCATTGCTTCTTGTTTTTCAAGAGAAGGCTCCTTGTTTTCAACCTGCTAAAAAATTTCTTCCTTATTTTCCTCTTCACCCTGTGAGATGAAAGGATGCTGATCTCCAATCACATGAAAACTGTTACTGATGATCTGAGGTGTAACAGAGCGAAAATTCAATGAATATTCATTTACTACTATACTTTCATAACTTTCCTCATCAGTATCATAAATAGCCTAACTTGGCTCATTAATTTCTAGGAGCTGATGGAACTGATTTTCCTCCCACAAATATGTTAATGATGGCTCTGCAAGATCAACTTCTGTTTGGAGAACATCATCATCAGATAGATCAAAAGTAGGAAAATCATGATTGTAAGTAATGCTACCAATCAAACATACTGGATTATCAGCTGATCTTTCTTCATTCTGATTTACAGAGGAGCTTTCTAAATCTGAATAATCAAACTCAATAGATGAATGAGAAAGAGTGTATGCTCTATAAAAAAAATTAGAGGCAAACTGCTGGTTTAATATTTGATCAATTTCTTCTTCTGTCAAAACAGGGATGTCCTTTTCAACATGGACAGAAGAACATCAGTCCTTTTTCTCTTGTGTTAGCTGATCTGGAGGTTGGATGTCCTCTTAAGCCTCTTCTAGGATATCTTCAGTTGTTCTTGCAGGGAAACCTTGAGGATTTTCTAATTTTTCTTCATCTTTTTCTATTTCCAACAACTCCTCATGATCATGATGATACTCAGATAGAATACAAGGCTCATGAGTTGTTTCTTCTATATGATCAGGATTCCACTCTTCTTGTGTAATCAAAGATGAGTTATAATCTAGAGGATAAGTTCCTATATGTGTTGGTTCTCCTTCCACATCAGATTTTGCATCTTCTAAGTGGTTACTTGTTTCTTCAGAGAAGCGTTCCCTATTAGCTTTTTCCATTAGGTCATGATATTCTCTTATCAGCATAGTACAAGATATAGGCAGGCAATTAGGCATTTCTTGATCACCTTCCTCTTCATCTTCTATGGATTCTTGAGCATCATACATATCTTTCTCATTGTCTAGGTCTTGAGTTTGTTCTTGCTCTGGAAAAAGCATGGGCTGCTCTAGATACTCAACATTTAGACTAGCCCTATACCTCTCCACTATTTGTTCACCATACATGGACATCACTCTTTTCATTCTATCCAAAAAAGTATTTAGCTTTGCTTCTCTGTCCATACTTGGATCTATGTTCGTACAAAGAGAGGTCACTGTATCTTCTCACCTAGTTCAGGGTCTTCTATTAGTGGAGTCATTTGGTCTTTTGAGAGTTATGGAGTGTGGAGTCGCCAGGTGGATGAATTTGAATGTTTGAAGCAGGCTGTTATCCACCATCAGCAATTGAATACCAACCTAACCAGAGATTTGGGTCTTCTGAGGTTCTAAGGGTATCTTAAGATGAAGTTCACTCAGTCCCCAACGAAGTCGCCATTATGTTGTGGTTCCTATGTTTTGGCCAGATTGGCAAGACCAAAAGATAAGACAACATCAAACCACTTTGGGATCCTAGGATCTAGCCCTCCTCGATCCAGAGAGGGATATCTCTATAAATGTAAAGAATTATATATCTTTAAAGCTCAAACTGAGGTATTAGTCTAGCTATGAAGAACGAGGGTTTTTGATTTGTTTGTTTGGTTGGATATCATTAACTGAGAAGGTTATGGAAGTAAAGAAGGAACTGAATAGAAGGATGTTTCAGCATGGAAAGATAGGTCAAGAGAAAATTTAATCCATTGGGCTATGGAGTCATGAAAGGGGATTACTTGCATAACAACTATCCAAGGGTTTCCATAGGGAAAGTCATCTATACGAAAGGATATTTTTAGATAGATGGTGAGATGGAACATTAAGAATGGGTGAAGGAAAGAAACCAAAGTGCAGCCTAAGATTAGGTCAGATGTCATTTAAATCCAGACCTGCTTTTGACATACCTCAAAGGAAAATCTCAATAAAGACACAAAGGGTAGCTTAAGATCAGGTCAGATGTCATTTAAATCCAAACCTACTTTCAGCATACTCTCAAGGAAAACAATCCAGCAGTCCTCATAACTACTTTCAGAATGGTAGAAAACATTTAAGATTTAACACAGAGTAAGGCCTAAGATTAGAGAAAGACTTTGAACCTTCAATGCTTTTGACACCAACTCTAAGGGATCTTAGAAAGGTTAGCTATCAGAAGAGGCACCTAGTGAGACAGGGCTAGCTTTAATCTCCTAGTTTCCAAATTATTTTAGCTGAAACCAAACAAGAACATCTAAAAACAAACTCTAAATTCATACATCAGTAAGCATGGACCAACCAACTTCTATACTAGTTAAATTATCTAAATTTTCTATTAGATACATGAATAGCAAAAAACATATAGATAAATATTTGACAGTGAGACTTAGGGTACTTCCAAAAGTATGTCCTAATCTATGCTTGTTGTTCTTTATCAGAGAAATATGGACAATATGTAAAAACATGAAAAGAGACAATTACAGTAAGAATAAAATCACCAATAATATAGACCGGGATCCTGTGAATCTTCTTGATTAATTGATGTGTAAAACCAATCACATACTTTGAGCTCAATGACCTTTTACAATCCAGACTTCTCTTCCCAGCCTACTATATTACAAACTACTTAGCTACTTCCCCTCCATAACATTTCTAACAACTAATAGAATCCCAACAACCAACAACCTTTTCAATGAAATTTACAGGGGTTCTTATAGAGGAATGAGGAGGTGAAGTCGCAGAAGATATTGTTGACCCGATTAAATGAAGAATTTCGTGCTTCTCGACCTCTAGGAGGCTTGATGGAGAAGGAATGACATGCTCCATACTTCATTAAATGGGCCTTTGCTTGTATTTGTACTCTGGCTGTATTTGTTTGACTTCAGAAGCTCTGGTAGGCTGGAAATTTATTTCTGAGCTACATGTATGCCCATAATATTTCTGACGGCCTTGACCGTGACCTTTGTTAATGGAAAATAGGACTGCAGGGGCAGTATGGGTCGATGGAGAGTGACTAGCCTCTCTGATTTGGCATGCAGAGGCTATCTGCTGATGAGTCCTTTGTGCTTTCGCTGATCTGGCTTTAATCTTCACTTTGGCGCTGATACTCTCTGTTTAGCTGATGTTTACTGCGTTTGGTTGTTTCGTAGGCGCATAGAGGTTCACACAGGTGGAGGGTTTATTTTAATGAAAGCTTCCTTGGATCCCTTCCAATATTGAAGATTAGGAATAGTCATCCCTGGCCTTCCTGAAATTTTTAAATCTTTGGGAAAAAACCTTTATAACCTACAAAAAGAAAATAAAATTTAAGAAAACCCGGCGAAAATGGTTTAGAATTGGATTTGGAGGTTTGGTGGCGAGGTTAATACGGAGCCGTCGATTTAGATTAATCGACGGAGATCTACGACTGAGATCATTCGGATAAACACTTGGGAGAAAGGATGGAGGGCGAATGAATTGGGTTGCGAAGTTAAATCGGAACCGTCTGATCACATAGACCGACGGCTAAGATTAAAGGATGAACAACACTGTGGGGTTAGCGGTAAAGCGGAAAACTAGAGTGGTTTTCACAAAATGAAATGGTGGTAAACGGTATCGCCAAAAAAAATGCGATACGGTACGCCACTTGATGCATGTCCCTTTGAAAACCGTTGGTTTCGGAGTTTTTCCTGGAGTTAACGTTCGGGCAGAAAAATTTTGCAAAACGTGATATCAACCGTCGGATGGGAGGGCCTAGATCTGACGGTGTGGAAAGATTGCGATGGAGGAAGTTGCGGGGGATAGATCTTGACTGTCGGATCTATGAAAATCAACGATGGGGATTCAATCGGGGGTCGGAATGGAGGAGGGTTAAGTGATGGACGAGCGCGATGCGATTAAGTGCTGGCCGTTAGATATTTCTGAATGGACGGTTAAGATTGAATCGGGGATCGCAAAATAGAGGAGACGGGGGAAGGAAAAAAGAAATAATGTGATTTAGCGATGGCCGTCAGATCGGGGGCATGATTGACGGTTCAGATTGAATCAAGGATCGCATAGGTAGAGGGAAACCAGATGGATGGGCGCGATGCAATTTAGCACTGGCCATCGGATCTGATAAGATCGATGGTGGAGATTGAAGTGGAGGTCGATGGAGCAAAGGCTCGTCGCATTGGAAGATTTGGAAGGAAAAAGGAAAAGACGATAAAAGAAAGCTTCGATTGCGATTAGTGATTAGGCCTTAGCGCTTGGTCATAGGCGCAGGTTATATGGGGAGAAAAGGGTTAAGGGCTAAGCCGAAAGGCTCTTAAGCCCTAAAGTGTTAAAAGAGTGATTTTAGGCCAAAAAACAGGGTTTTTAAGGCTAAATGAGGGGTTCCGGTAGAGGGAAGAAGGGATTTTTAAACCAGATAAAGGGCAGTATAAGGTTTAAAAAGTGTTTTTGGAAGGTTTAGAGGTTAAATGAGGATGTTTTGAGGGGTTTCATGAAGGAAATAAGGGTGACAAAGGGGAAGGTATGGGAATGAAAAGGGAGAAATTGGAGGCCTTTTTTATAGCAGTTTTCTTCACTAATCAGTAGGATTCTTTAAATGGAAAACAACAGTGAAGATTCTTCAAGGAACAAAAGACACATAGAGGTTTCAAGAATGAAATATTTTCAAGGGAAATGTTTCTCTTGAAGGCTCAGAAACATTTTTAGCCACCTGTTTGCTATGAAAAAATTTATAGGTGGCTAACACAATCCTCCCTCCTTCTCCCTACCTCTCTCACTCTCTCTCTCTCCCATCTCTATCTTTATGTCTCCCTCTCCCTCTCCCTCTCTTTCCCTTCTCTGTCTGTCTCTTCATTCCTCCTCTCCCCTCTCCTTCAGTTTAACTCCATCTTTCCTTTGTCACTCCCACCATTTCTCTAGTTTATCTCCATCTCTCCCTTTTCACTCCCTCTCTCTCTCCACTTGTCACTCAATGTATTTATTCTTCCCTCCCTCTCTCCTCCTCTCCCTCAAGTCCCCTCTCTCCCTTTCTCTCATACCTCCCTCTTTCTTGCCCTATCTCTCTCTCTCTGTCTCTCATTCCCCTACAATCCTCTCACTTCCCCCTCACTCTCTTACTCTCTCTCGTCCTTCATCCCTCTCCCTTTCTTGCCTCCCTCCCTCTGTGTGTATGTGTGTGTGTGTCTCCCTCCCACTCTCTCTCTCTCTCTCTCTCTCTCTCTCAAATCTTCTCTCTTCCCCCATCACTCTATCTCTCTCTCCAACTATGTTACTATATCCCTCCCTTTTTTTCTTCTCTCTCCTTCTCTCGCCCCTTGTTTCCATCACTCCTTCTACGTCTCTTTATCTCACCCCTAAACATACATACTCTCTCTCCATCTCTCCCTTGTCACTCCATCTCTCTCCACTTCACACTCTCTATGTATTTATTCTTCTCTCCCTCTCTCCTCCTCTCATCCTCTCTCTCTCTCTCCCCTCCAATCCTCCCTCCTTCTCCCTCCCTCTCTCACTCTCTCTCTCTCCCATTTCCATCTTTATGTCTCCCTCTCCCTCTCTTACCCTTCTATGTCTCTCTCACTCCTCTCCCTCTCTCTCTCTCTCTTCATTCCTCCTCTCCCCTCTCCTTCAATTTATCTCCATCTTTCCTTTGTTACTCTCTTTATTTCTCCAGCTCTATCATATGTCTTTGTTCTTCCCTCCCATATATATCTAGAGTTTATATATATATAATATTGTATTAATATAAAGTTATTAAATTTAATAATATTAATATGAATATTAGATTTAATAATAATAATAATAATAATAATATTTTAATATTAATGCAATGGTTAATAATGTTTTTTTTTGCATGCTATTATTATTAGTTTGGTCCATAGGCTTCATATATAATTAGATGTTGATTTCTACTCTATCTCTCTCTTCCCCCATCACTCTACCTTTTTTATAAATATAGTATTTGGCCCATGGTATTAATAATTATTTGTCTTGTGGTATTTGGCCATAGGATTCACCTAAATAAAACCTCTTTTTTGAGTTTTTGTAAATACAAAGATGTTTATGGAGTAAATATAAAAAGACGTTTTATTTATTTACCATACTTATAGTTTATTTATATTTTTATTTATTTACCATACCTCCCGAGTAAGTAGAAAAAAAGTTTTATTTATTTACCATACCTCTGGGTTATTTATATTTATATTTCTTTACCATATCTCTTTTTTGAGTTTTCTTAAAACTCTTCATATTTTAAATTTATATTGTTTAAATTTATTTTAAATTGTTTATTTATATGGTTGTGTAAGTTATTATTTAAGCTGACATTATTTAGATTTTATTTTTAATTTTACTTTTAGTTTTTTATTTTGGCTTCTGACATACTTGCACATCAAGGTCATACTGGCTGTAGAATGTGCCTCTCCCCGCAATAATCTTTAGATTTATCTCTTCTCATTTTCTCATTAAATTTATTTATTTATTATATTTTTTAATTACTCCTTTTTTAATTGGTTTTATCCATTAACATATAATCTTTACTTTTATATCTCTTTTATGCATATTAATATATTTTATATTAATAATATATAAAGTAAATTAACATAATAATTTTTTAAATAAAATACATATTTTTATTTACATTGAATTTAAAAAATAATAATAGAAATGCCATTTTCAACCATATATCTATATAAATAAAAAGAATCACAAATATAATTACTTATTAATTTAAAGCTGAAATTTAAATTCTTCCAAAATATTACAACGTCACATGGGCTTAATTATCAAATTATTTTATATTACAAAGTGAACACACACTCAACCTATAATTTGACAGACGCCTCTTATCATTATCATTAATTTGACAGACGCAACTTATAATTGGATAGACGCCTCTTATCAAAAAAGATTCGGTAGAATGGTTCTATCAAGGTTTGTACTTTTCTCATATGGTCTCACCTAAATGATATGTACTTTTCTCTATTCACTGGTAATGGGCCCTGGCCCATCTATTAAACAAGCACTAAAAATGGGTCCTCGTTTCACCATGCTTTGCACACATAATTATGAGGAATTGATGGGTCCTCGTTTTCGTTAAATCTCATGAAGAAGGATTGATGGTGAGAGTTACTTTGGATGATAAACATTATTTTAGTCATACAAACTCGAGTGACAACACTTCATAGATGGTCCCTATTGAAGGTAGAAAAAAGAATGTGTGACAGGGATGGACTTGTCAACTACTTTTTGAGATAGGGTGGATTGACAGGGATGGACTTGTCAACTAATTTTCGAGATAGGGTGGATTCATAGACAAGACAAAATTGTATTGAAAAATATGTTAAATCTCATTAAATTTGGGCTAACTCTCTTGTAGATTTATAGATTTTATATATCTACGATTGAATAACATGTTAAATCTCATTAAATATGATCTATGGAAAGTATCATCTTAAATTTTATTGGTTTTTACAAAGTTTATTTTGGTTGTATATTTTTCTTGTAAGACTCATTTTAGACCTCAAAATTCTTTTAATGTTTTTAAATTCTCTGTGATTAAATATGAAATAATAGTCTTTTTTTTGTTTTATATCATCTAGATTATTTTTCTTAATGTTGTTGCCTTTGACTTATAGAGATGACTCCAATTTTTCTAAATATAACTACAAGATATGCCTTAAACTATAATGCTCTAAGCTAAAACACAAAACTGAAATCAATCATTGGCTTAGTGCATTTTGATACTTGAAATTGTTCAACGAGATAATGAAACTGCAGTGAGAATTTCTGCCATATATTAACAATTGTAGGATCATTGTATCTACTCCTCTTATTCCAGGTCTAAACAATAGCAAGTGCTATAGGGAAAAGGTTATACAATAGGTGGTTATACAAAGCCTTGCGAATGAAAATATTGTGACACTTATTGTATTCTCTAACTGCTTCACAGTCACAAGGATTTCCTTATTGTAGAGGATATCACATAAAAAAATAAGGAATTATAATTTCATCTTAGGCCATATCAATAGGTCCTAGGTTCGATGCCTAAACAAGTCTCGAAACAAAATTTAAGGATGCCAAAAAGGAGCATAAGTAAGTCCTCATTTCTCTCGCTCATCAAGAATTTGAGAGAGGGATCATCAAGAATTTGTTGAATTTCTGTAGTGGATGCTCTGAGGAGGCCGAAATAATAGTGCTGTTAAAAATGTAGTGCACGGTCTAGCTTCAAGAGGATATTTATCTGAAAGGATCCCAAACTAGAAAGAATAAAAAAAAATTCCAAACCTTGTGATAAATGATCCAAACGAATCCTAAAAGAATCCAAAATTTTCTTAAAAACATATGCCCAAAACAAGAATCCTTCAGCTCTTTGACTAGTCAAGAGAGGTATTATCTTTACTGATGTATGCTTGAATAATTTCCCTCAGAAGGGCCAATTCCCTGACTGTACAGTGCACTCAGTAACTAAACCTTACATGGGACGAAGTTCAGAGTAATGATCACAATAGAATGTTCGTTGAAATGTTTTTCGGAGGATTACTCAATAGTCTTGATATAGTTCTTCTATACATAGAGAGAGGGCTTCGTAAGGTTTGTCGTTGAAGGATTTCTTACTAATTAAATGTTTAAATTTTAATTCCTAATTCAAAGGACTTTTAGAGGTGAACGTTGAAATATTTAATTAGAGAGTTCCTTCCCCTTTTAAATTTTATTTATATTAAAATAACTTCCTCGAGATTTTCTCCCCCTTTGTCATCAATGGCAAAGGGAGTAGTTTATATTAAAATAACCTCCTTGAGATTTTCTCCCCCTTTGTCATCAATGGCAAAGGGTTACTCCCCCTGAGAATTTTCTTGGTTCATGTGGACCTATTATCTGCATGTGCTTCACCTGATGACAAGCCTCCTTGTAATAATCTGACAATGATTATCCTTATGGACCTATAACTTGCATGTGCTCCCCCTGAAGAGAAGCTTCCCTTAGACACTAGAAATCCTTATGGACCTGTAACTTGCATGTGCTCCCCCTGAAGAGAAGCTTCCCTTAGACACTAGAAATCCTTGTGGACCTGTAATCCTTTAATTATTTTTCTCCCCTTAAACTTGTTATGAATTTGACACATGTGTTTTGAAGTTTCCATTATGTCCATGTTGTTTTTTTTTCTATGGTATACCTATGCCACATATTGTTATATAAACTCCCCTGCTTAAAAATTCAAGGCATCGACAAGCCATATTATTTAGAATAGTGTATCATCTAATGGATCATTTTGTCTCAAATCATTAATTGAAGCAAACTATGATTCCTTATGACCTGTTACGAACCTTGAAAGAATAATTGTTGAGACCTTATTACCTTCCTACTTTTCTTGCTCATCTTGTACATGTTTTTTCCAAACCTTGTTATTCTTGTCGTCAAGCTTTTAATTCATGGTTGAATCCATCTTGTACCTGAAGTGACGAGCTATGTGTCCATAGTTATTAAATTTGTAACATTCCATATCTAGATGGTACCTGCATTTTTGAGCTATGTGTCCTTGATTATGACATTTAAAGCATTCAATGTCACCCATAGAAGATTGTGTTTGGTATATGTCTCGTGATCTTACAAACTTGCCTCTAGGGTTTTGCAGATAATGATTGTACTTTTCAAAAAATTCACAATCTCTAGCCATATGTTCATAGTTAGCACATAAAAAGAAATAGCCATTAATTAAACTTATGTACATGTATAATTCATTCAGAGGCGATGGTCCTAGATAGTTGTACCTTTTAACAACTAAACAGACCCTAGCCATATGTCCAAAGTTAGCACATGAAAAATAGTAACCATTAAATAAAAGAACATACCTGGAAGAATTTTCATTCTTCTTTGGAGGTAGTGTTGTATTCTGTTGTTGTCCTTTTTCCTTGACTTCTTTGGCATCGTTATTCATAGTTACAACGTTCTTATTTGGTTCAATTGTCTTCTCAATCTCAATGTGCGAAGATGACAAGCATATACCTTAATCAATTAGAACCTTACCTATTATTTTTTGCAATTCTTTATTTTTCATGACCATAACCTATAAATGGTACTTTTCTTTGAGTTTGTTGATCTCATTAAACCTTGCATCGAGTTCTTATTTCTATTAAGCAAGATCTTCTTGAAACCATCTTTTCAAGATCTCCCTTATTTTTTCTGCCTCCTCAACCTATAACTTGAGAAGAGTGGTCTTCTCTACTTCTTTATTGAGAACATGTATCTATTCCTTCTGCTCCTTATTTTCAATCACGAGTCTGCTTAATTCAGCTGAAGAGGTTTCCAATTCCTTTTTCTTTTGCTCAACTACGGATATGTATCTTTGATCATATTCCTTCCTTTCAATTTTTTCTTCGTGCATATGTTGCTTGACCCTACTGTTCTCTACAAAGGCTGTGTCGAGTTCTTACCGCTTCTATTGGATTTCTTTCTTAAGGTCTTGTGTCTTTGTATTCTTGACATATTCCAACTGATTTCTAATATTGTTAGTCATCTTCTCAGAATTTTAATTTTCCTTGATGATTCTTTTGTTGTCTTCAATTTTTCTTCCAAAAGTCTTGTCTTTTCCTTTTCACTTTTGAGTTCCTTAATCACCTTGATCACTAGATTTTAAAACTCTATCTTCCTCATTTCTCCAGTTTCTTCATCATAATCAAAAGGATCTGAATTTTCAATAACACATTGACCTGATTTCTTTGTTGAATAGAAATTGTTATCACTCATAAAGTTGTGAAACATTTCTTGATAGGGTCATATAGGACACTCACCAAATGGATAAGGTCTCCTAAGGCATTTCAAGGTGGTATAGCAAAAATAGGAAATTTTTTCCATTTTTAGCCTATCCTAAGTTTCATGATCTTCTCCATTTGTGCTATTTAATTTCAAATCAGTCCTCATAAGGTGTCAGTTTTCATTTCCAATGCATTCAAAATCAAAAGGGCGCATCTGTCAAATTTTCAAATTTTCATTGCATTTTACAGAGGAAAACAACAAATCTGGCTAGGAAACTGCCTAATAGTTTCGTAGCGAATCTGTCAGAGGATTAACTAATTTCACTACGAAAATCTATTTTTTAACCTGTCTTGTCAGATTTGTATGATGTGTCATTTTATGATTAGAGGAGTTAGGGTGGAGGTAATTCAATTTTGTTATGATAAATTCAAATGTACATAGCCGTGTTTTGATGTCATCATTACCTTTTTGGGCTTGTATGTGTCATTATTGAAGCTTGAGCTGTCAGTTAAACCACAAAACCTTAGTTCAATCAGCCTTTTGTCATATTGTGCTTTATCCTTGCATGTGAGTCAATTTCTGGAGAGATGCTTCATCGAGCCAAGCAAGTGCCTGGCAAGTTCGAATTCTACAGGTGTCATCAAGCAAGCAAGGCTGTGAATATTATAAGACATCCATGGCTACAGGAAGAAAAACAAATAATGGTGGCCATTGTCACAGGTATGAGCCCATGGACATGAATTTGCTCAATGAAGGCCCTACTGCCATGGAGGTTTTCAGAAGAACTAGATGCTTACAATTCTGTCAAAGGTTGCAGGGCTTTCATTTACAGGTTTCAAAAGGTTTTGCTACCAGCTTCACAGGAATAGCTTCAAAGGTTGGAATTTTGAACCTTACAGTGACACCAGAGAGCATCTCATCAGCTACAAGAATCCCTAGAGGAGGGGAACAGTGGTTTAAAGGCATCAAATTCACAATGCAGGATTACAAAGAGTTCATCATGCAAGAACACAGTGAAATTGACTTGACAAATGCTATCCTGTAATATTCCTAAATTAGCATGTAGCTAATTGGAATATTGAATTTTTCTCTTGTCATTTAGCTAGATAAATAAATGGGTAGGGAGGCCCATAAGTAGAAATAAAATCCCTCTTAATGTGAAAAGGGATCATCTTCATAGCTGGATAAAGAACCCTCATGTGTGAACAAGGGCTAATGCATGTGGACAAGGTCAAGTTTGACCAAATCAACAACGCTGGTATGGAGGGAGTGGATCATGAATGAGAGACAACATAGTGTGAATGGGAGAAAGTCTCCATGATAGTAGTAACCCTAATGAGTGGGACCCAAGGTGAAAAGGCTCACATTTTTTATAAGGAGGGAAAGGCAGCTATAGATGGCTATGTTATTGATTATTGATTTTGTGGTTGGTATGACTTCTTGCACTCTCTAGCTGTTTAGCTAAGATTGTTGTTTTGTTTAGAACCGGGTGTTCCCGAGAGGGGATTCCACCTCTTCCCTTGAGGTAGCCTCTAGGAAGAGTATTTTACTCTCATTTCCACACTCTAGCATTATGGCCAAGCTTTAGTCTTCAGTTACAGCGTAGTATCTATTCAGATTTGTGCTGTGTTGCAGGGTGTTGCAGTGGAGGGTTGAGAAACCCACTTTCTAGGCTATTTTTTTAGGGGAGGAAGCATTATTCTCATTGGGAGATCAACAAGGGAGGTTCTTGAGCTTTTTTTCACATCTTGGCACCAGGCCAACCTATTCCCATCATCTACAATGTAGATTCCCTCTTTGACTGCGTTATTTTAGTGAGCATTTGCAGTGGAGGTTTCAGTGCTTGTTTTGGAGGGTGAGATCTTCAGTGTTGGGATCAGTCTTTCAATTAAAGGATATATTGGAGGATATATATTCATTTAGATATAATTTTCAGTCATATCCATCTATTTATTCAGTTGCAGCTGTTATTCAGCCCTAGGGTTGCATTCCGACATTTTTTACTTTTTGGTATTTCCAAAAATCCTTCCTGGGTTGTCTTGGAAATGTGTTTGGGAGCCTAGATATTCACTCCTGGAATTATTTGAGCTATATAATAGCAGATCCATCTTGTTATATCTTGATGTAGAATTTTATGCCCTAAAACTATGCTATCATGGCTCATGGCATTTGTATAGCAGTGTTTTTCTCATGTATTGACATAGTTGCTTAGAGGAGGCTTGTTTTGTATTGCTTGAGTGACTTGATCCTCAAGATATTGTGCCTATTATTTTTTGATATGTTTAAGAAGATGGGTATACATTTGTCTCATATCATGGTGTATTGATTTGTTCACTGCTATTTCCAGGTTTATGCACTATATTCATGTTTTTCCCATTTGGGAATATTACAGTGGTATCAGAGCATAATCTTGGCTCAGCCTATGAGTTTCAGCCAATATGCTATACGAAGAAGAAGAGAAGAAAACAAGATCTAAAATGATGGAAGGAATGAGATTTGTCTCATCACTTTTCAGATCTATTGGGGTTCCCATGTTTTGGCAAGGTTGGAAATACCAAAAGATGAGACAACATCAGAACCACTTTCAGACCTCAGGATCCAGCCCTCCTAGGTCCAGAGAGGGATCTCTCTATGATATGTCAAAGTATATGTCTTTGAAGCTCAAATTTTAAGATGTTAGGCTAGTTATAAGGCTCAGGGTTTGTTTGTTTTATTTTTTGTGTGGTTGCTGGTTATCAGGAAAGAAGGTTTCAATGTAAGACAAGGATGAGCAAAGAGGAATAAGGCAGAGGTGAAGTATTCCAGGGAGCATTCAAAACCATTGGGAAATGGATTCAGGAAAGGATTTTCTTACTATCCAATGTGCAAGCTTTCAATTGGGCTAGTCATCTAAAACATTGGATCTTAAAGATGATTGTGTGATATGGAACGATAAGAGAGAAGGAGACAACACAGTTTCAGGGCACAAAGTTAAAGACCACCTGGTCGCACAAGGATCCTAGTGGACAGGGCTAACTCTAATCCCCAATGTTCCCAAATCTTCCAGCTAAATCCTTAACAAGAAACATCTAAGAACTAATTCATTTAATTCATACATCAGAGAGCAAGCAATAACATCCACTACACTGGTTAAATTATCTGAAATCAATTCTCAGATCACGCATATAGCAGAAAACATCAAAGGCAAGGAGAGCAGAAACATAGGGTACCTAACAAGGGTAAATCCTATCCCAATATTCTGATGCAAGCCAGTAGAAACGAAATGAAATGAATTAAACACAAAGATAGGAAAACATCACCTCTGCTTTAGATCAGGATCCAAAGAAATGTGCTTGTCATATTAAACAAAAATACCAGTCAAGTACAACATTTCCAATAGCTTAATACTCAGTCTGAAATCATACTCCTCAGCCTATCTTACAACTTTACACGGAGACTGTGTCTCAAAAGAAACTACTTGCAATTATTCTAATAACTGATCAACAACCTTTACAACGAGTTTCTTCATGAATTTATAGCCCCAGAGGAGTGGCGAAGGTAGGTGAAAAACTAAATGCAGCATTAAAAACTTCAGAAGAGGAAGGAGGCTAAAGTCCGCTCTATATAAATTCTGAGCATTAATCTGGGACACCCTTGGGTGAAAGAGTGGTCTTCGTCAGGTTTCCATTAACTCCAGGTATGTCTCTGATGTACTTGGCCGCAGTACTCTGTAGTACTTCTGGCGAGTTGAACAAAAATAAATCGATGATTCAAGTTTGCCACGCTGTGCAACTAATGCTTCTGATAGCGTAGGACTGTTGTAGGGCTGGAAAATCTCTCTTGGACACAATGAATACCGAGACCATAATGTGTACTGTGTCCGTGCTCGGGAAGAAACATTCTGCTGATTTGAAACCCTGATGATATGGTTTTCTGCGTGTTGTACCCTCTGTGTGATCCATGACATCGCTAATCTGGTGCTTTGCCTCTAAATCTCTGAACATAAGGCTTATATATCTTCATTTGCGTGCCTTAAGCTCTCTGCTGCTTCATTTATATCTTTGTCTGCGGAACCCACATTTTAATGGCTCCAGGACAGTTTTACAGGGTCAAACCCTGTTCTTTTAATGGAAGTCGTGTCAGAGCACTATCTCGGGCTTTTCTCCATGATACGATCTTTTTGCATGCTCTTCCCTGTGTTTTATGTCGCTGTGACAGAAACCCTAAATTATGGCGGCCATTCACTGTTGGTAACCCTACAAAACACGAAAACATGTTACAAAAAACATGTATGGGGGTGGGATGATGTGGATGACTGCAAGGATGATAGTGGGACTGCGGAGAAATGGAAAAAAAATGCAGAGGAATGGTGGAGAAATGCTCTGGTGAAGGTTTGCGAAAAACAGTGGAAGGTGTCGAGGTAGACGTTTAACGTAAAAAACAATAAATTTTAATCTTTGAATGGATTATAAAGGGTACGGGCGAGAAAAACGATGAAGATACGTGGACGGATGACGTGGCGGGCCCGGGTCAACGACGGGTGTGTGATTGAATCTGGACCGTCCGATCTCGGTGGAGATCAACGGTGAAAAATGCATCGGAGGGCGATGGACAGTGGGCCAGGGGTACGGTTTCCTCGGGTTAAACCTCGCGCAGCTTCGTTGAGCGATGACCATTGGATGGGCTGCCTCAGATCGGACAGCTCACAGCAATATCGCTACGCATCTGCGAACGAACGATAACGTGCTATGAGGTAGCGGTTTTGAAATAGTGCGCCTGACACGCGTCGATCGATGAGTGGAATCGTTGGGAAATGGGAAAAAACCGCCTTCCTCCGAAAAGCGGTGCTCTAGAAACCGGGTGGTTTATGTACATTTTTTGCGGTAGGGACCACCAGGATGGATGTACTGCAGACCATTGATCTGCGGTAAAATAGATGGCGATGGCGCGATCGGAGGGGAATGACGGGGTAGACCACGGGCGCTACAGAGTTAACACGGACCATCCGATTTGCGCCGATCGACGGTTGATATTGCCTCCGATACCAATTGAGATAAGCACTTTTTGGTTAGTGCCTGGTTTCGGCACCCAGGTCACAAGGTGGAAGAAAAGCCGAGGGGGCTAGCCGAAAGGTGCTAGCCCTATTATAATGTTAAAAGTGGGTTTTTAACCCATTTCGGTGCATTTTAAAGCCAAATGAGGGTAGCGATAGGGAACAAAGGTGAGAATTTGGCTAGACAAAGGGTAAAGGTGGGTTTTCAAGGGGATTTGGGGAGATTAAGGGGACCATAAAAGGGGAATTTTTAGAGAGGTTTAGAAGGATTAGGGGGGTGATTTTGGGGTAAATAAAAGGGGTTTTGACAAATGAAGAAGAGGTGGAAAGGGACATTCTGTAGGGATATAACGGTTAATGTAGGCCCTTTGGAGCAGAATTTATGTAATCAATGAGACCTTATAAAGGGAGTCAGCAGAGGGAAATTTATCAAAGGCAAAGGCACAGGAGACTTCAAGGATGATGTGTCTTCAGGGGAGATGCATTCCTTGAAGGCTCAAAAACAATTTAGCCCGCTACTTTTCTTTGTCAAAAATTTATAGGGGGCCTAACAGTGGCTCCACATGGGGATGGCTTCTTCTTGAAGGAGTCAAGAATTCAGAAAATGATCTTTGGTGTAGGCCAGATGCCTGCTGCTTAAGCCACCTTCTTATTTGATTTTTAGCTGCCACAATTGTGAAGACATCAATTTAGCAGAAAAACTTTCCCAATCAATCTACCTACCCACACTATAGTCCTAGCATTTTTTCTTCTTCTAGGGTGCATTTGGACTTGCAGACCCTTTACATCATTTATTTTTTACAAATAGGAAAATAAACCTATTCTATTTCTACCCTTATTACTCCATGAGAACAGATTAAACTGTTGGTCTCATATGTTTCTCTACCTAATCTAATATCTACTGGGATTAAACTGTCCAACAGATTTCTTCTCTATATTCTACGACAGAAATTGAAAAATAGCCAAACTAGGATTAGACAGTCTAGTTTGCTATAGATCCAAGGCATAAAGACAGTTGCACATGGACAGAAATTTGCAGAAAACTGAAAACAAAATTGTGAAGGCTTGACATCTGAAACTTGAAGTATCCTTCTTCTCTTTGTGACTCGAGTTTTGATCATGTTAGAGCTGATTCTTATTTCTTCTTTGCTGGTCCAGATTTTGGGCATGTTAGGACCAGGTATTTTACCTTCTTTGGCTCAGGTTTTGAGCTTATTAGAGCCAATATTTTGCACATCAGAGGTTCATGTTTTAAGCATGTATGAACCTCTCTTTTTCCTCTGTTTTTTGGAACATTTTCTCTTTTTTCTTGAAAATAAAAAAAACTGCAACGGTATGTACAATGGTAATGGAAACTAGAAATTGTAAATCAGCAGAACTAGTGTTTGAGCATCCTTCCATTGACAGGACCCCAAAACAGCTCTGTACCATCTAATTCCTATAGGAATAAGGCATTTGGGCCCACAATGGCCTGGATGATGTATGGACCTTGCCACGGACTGTCAAACTTGCTGTGCTTTCCTTTATCCTCTTTTCTTGAGTCCCACTTCAGAACTTTATCCCCAATTTTGAAATCAGCAGCTTTGGTTATTTTGTCAAACAATTTCTTTATATTTTCCGGAACCTTCACTGCTCTGTTGTAAACCTCTTCCTTTGTTTACTGGAGATGAATTGTCTGGTTTATCCTTCTCACCATACTGTCTTCTTCTGTTTGAATCTCCTGGACCAGCTTAATCATTGGTGCCCCAAGGCTGGTAGGAAACACTGCTTCTGTCCCATAAACAAGCTGATATGGTGACATGCCAATGGATTTCTTTGTTGTAAGCCTGTCAGCCCACAAAGCATGTACCAGCTTGTTATGCCATGACTTTTTGTTCTCTTCCAGCAACATTTTGATGATGATCACCAGGCTCTTGTTTGATTATTCAGCTAATACATTACCTTGAGGGTAATAGGCAGTTGAATGACCAAGCGCTATTTGATACCTGTGACAAAAATCAACCATTTTCTTGGATTCGAAAGCAGCAGCATTATCAGTGATTATTTTCCTTGGGCAGCCAAACCGAGAGAGGATATGGCCTTCTAGGAAACTAATGATGACTGAATCTGTAGCATTCCTAGTAGGTATGGCCTCTATCCACTTAGTGAAGTAGTCTGTGGCTATTAGGATCCATTTGTGTTGTGCATAAGAAGCAAGGTGAATTTCCCCTATGAAATCTAGGCTCCATTGCAGAAAGGGACCTTCAACAGTGATGGGTTGTAGGGGTAAAGGGAGGAGTTTTCTTTTGCCTTCAAATATCTGGCATTTGTGGCAGGCAATGATCATCTTATGGACATCGTTGAAGAGTGTAGGCCAATAGTAGCCAGCTCTGAGTATTTTGTTTGCAGTGGCTTTCCAGCTTAGGTGGCCTCCACACTCTCCTGGATGGAATTCTTGTTTAATCCTCTCTGCCTCATTTTCAGGAAAACATTTAAGCAATAGGCCATTTGGATTTTTCCAGTATAAGGATTCATTAAGAACAAAGTAACTTCTGGCTTTTAGCTTTAAGAATCTGGCCTTGGTCTTCGATAGTTCAGGGGGGGCATTGAGGTGTGTAAGCACATACAGAATGTCAGAATACCAAGGAGAGCTCTGAAACTTTTCCTCAACAATGGGATCAGGAAATTCTTGTTGCTCATCCAAGGTATTTACCATGTTAATGTCTAGGGCTTGTATATTTGATTCAGCCATAAATTGAGCTAGGCCCTGACCTTTAATCAGTTTGGTGGGTTTTATCTCAAGGTCGTATTCTAAGATCACAGCAATCCATTTGCCCCTTTTCCCATCTGGGTCCTGGGACAAAATTTCTTTAACCACTATATTTGGCACATAGGCTATGGTGTGGGAATGCAGTATGTACACCCTAAAGTCTTTCAAGGCCTTAATCAGAGCATAGGCCTGTTTCTCCATTATGTTGTATTTCAAGGGTGCTTCTTTGAGTGCTTTGCTGAAGAAAGAAATGGGTTGTTCCATTCCCTCTGGATTTTTCTGCAGTAGAACTGCATCTATTGTATTCTTGGAGGCAAACGAAAAAATTAGGAGATCCTTTGAGAAATATGGGTTGATTAGAACAGGAGCCTGGGTGAGTGCAAGTTTTACTGATTCAAAATATTTCTTAGCTTCAATAGTCCATTTAACTCCTACACCTTTCTTCAGCATGTTAGTCATGTTCCTAAGGTGTTCAGCTAGATTGGGAATAAACCTCCTAAGGAAGTTAATCTTCCCAATGAAGGACTGTAATTCCTTGATGTTTCTTGGGTGTGTGATCTGTAGTATTCCCTCAACTCTTTGTGGGTCTATCCTAATTCCCTTTTCAGATATAATGTGCCCAAGAAGTTTTCCCTCTTGTAGCCCAAAGACAATATTTTTAGGATTCAATGATAGACCAAACCTTCTACATTTTTCAAACACTTTCCTTAAATGTTTTAGGTGTTCTTCTTCAGTATTAGAATAGACTGTTATGTCATCCAAGTAAATAACAATGAAGTGTCCTATATCATCCGAAAAAGCTATATCCATTGCTCTTTGGAAGGTTTCACCAGCGTTCATCAGTCCGAAAGGCATTTTTACATATATAAAGGTGCCCCATGGAGTGGTAAAGGTTGTTTTGAGTTGGTCTTCTGGGATTACTAAGACTTGATTGTAACCCGAGAAACCGTCTAGCAGGGAGATCCTTTTAGAGCCTACCACCCTCTGAAGAATATGTTCCATTTTTGGCAAAGGGTAGTTGTCTTTGAGTGAGGCTCTATTAAGATTTATGAAGTCAATACATAATCTAATCTCCCCAGTTTTCTTTCTCACAACCACTAAATTCGAAACCCACTCAGAGAACCTTACGGGAACTATTATGCCTGCCTCATACATCTTTTTAATCTCTTTTTCAACTGTAAGCAATTGTTTTGGGTTTATCCTACGAAGTTTCTGCTTGAAGGGTTTCTGATTTTCTTTTAAAGGTATTTTGTGTTGTATAATGTTCGTGTCATAAGCCTTTAAGTCTTCATAACTCCACTCAAACACGTCAATAAATTCCTTAAAAAGGTTAATGTATTTCTTTTTCATGTTCGCGGGTAAGGATTTAGCCAATTTAATCATTTTGGGATTATCTTTTGTGCGTATGTTGCATTCTTCTACATCAGAGTCCGCGTGTTCAATGGTGGGATTTTTTGCCACATCATTGAAGTCAAAAAGGTCTTCTAACGGCGCTAGACCTCGAGGTATGTTCTTATCTTTTGCCTGTAGCACCTCTACTTCTTCGATGTCTGCGTTTTCACACCCCGTGGTTGAATTTCCAGTTTCTTCATTTAAAGCGTTTATTTCTACATCGTGGGGTGTAGTTTCTTCTTCGTCCGAGGGTTCCTCACTTAGGCAGCTATCACTAGACGTAGAGTCTAAATCGAAAAACTCAAACTCGTTCCTGCCCATAAAAAAATCTTCAATTTGTTTATCTCCCTCGAAAACCTGCCAGTATTTTTCATTATCCGGCACTACAGGTCTGAATCGGGTTTGCATGATAATTTGTTGGTCACTCAGAGTCTTAGGATGTGAACTAGCTAGGCAAGCCAATCCGTTTGCAATGATGTTTTGACTCCTGGGGACAAACACTAACTCGTATTCAACAAATGTTTTCAATATATCTATGACATCGTTCCTATATGCTCTCAACCTAGGGTGTTTGGCTGTGTATTCATTGTTCACCTGTTTGATAACCAATTCAGAGTCTCCCTGCACGGCTATTCTACGGGCTCCTATTTTCTTCAACAGATTTAAACCCAGGATAAGGGCCTCATACTCTGCAATATTATTGGTACATTTTAAATGCAGATTGTAGGCATGGCTTTCCGCGTAGTCGCTCTTTGTGTTACGTAGCCAAACCCCAGCTCCGGAAATTATTCTTGTGCATGAAAAATCGAAACTCATTTCCCACAGGGGTTCACTCTCGTTTGTGTTATCGTTTCTTTCCCTACAGTTGGGTGCGCCATTGTTTTGCATTATAGGGTCTGCACTAGGCTGTGGGTTGTTTAGTTTTTCGTTATGGGTGTGGAATTTAGAGAGGTAACTAGTTGGCTGATCGTATTCTATTTCTGGTTCACTTTGCGTTGTTGTTTCAGTGCATCATTCAAAGTTTTCTACGTCTTCCTCCTCTGAGTCTCGGGTAGCCATTATGTTAAAATCCATTGGCTCTGTTTCATCACGTGTACCTTTTCTTGTATCTACGTTTTCATATTCTATTCCCCCCAAAGATGTAGAAATTAGCTGAATAAATCACTTATTCAATGGAGATTAACCCGATTACACATCAATTTCGAATTGCATGCATAACACATAATCTCATCTACAATTAATTGTCACATGCGGAAATAATAGAAGCGATCTCACATCAAATCAATCACACATTAACTCAGTATATATGGGGAAAGCCTATAGCTGAAAACCCCGCAGCTATTGTGTATATTATAATGGATAAATCATGTAACCAAACAAGTACAATACTCCTCACAAGTACTCAGTACTTTCTCATAAAGTCACACACAATCTAACTCAGTTTTGAACAAGTCACTGGTTCAAAACTCACTGTTGATTGCCTTGCCTCTATTGCGCAATCATGGCCTGGTTATGTAGAGATCCAAGGTTCGAATCTCCTTGGCTTGACTACGCAATTGTCATGGACAATTCCTCCAAGTGTAATGCAAATCCCATGCAAAACTGATCCTTCAACTGATAGCTTTACTCACCCTTTCATCTACCTCTTTCACTGGTCTCCACTGAACTGATCATGCACTGTAGTGAACTGATGTGTTCTTGAGTTGACTAATGAGTTACTAATTAATTAATTAAATAATATTTAATTCACTCCACTCATAACTAATTGATTAGCCAGTTAAACTAATCTCAACTAGTTCAACTAAAATAAACATAACACAACTCCACTATCTGTCCCGTTAACTCCTCCAAAACTTCTGCCACTGAAGTCCAACTGAAGTCAACCATGCAAGATGCCATCAAACCCTAGGAACCACGTGATTCCTTCTGTCAGTTGCATGAGTCACCTCCATGACTCGAACTGAAGTGCTCCAAGAGAGTAAACTGTTGTTTATAGTCAAAATATTATTAAGGGTAAATAATATTTGACTTCCATATTTTTAGGAGATACAGTCTAAAAATAGCCTGGGTCCTAAAAATAAGGGTCTCATATATTTTTACCTACATGTCGCATACTACAAGAATCTCCAACTGGAATTCCCAAATTATGCTCCGTATGTCTAAAAATAGACATAGTCTAAAAATAGACTTTGCGCCAGAATTTGCCTGCGGGCCCACTTAGTGAAGGCGACTTCATTTCACTAAGCTCCATCATCTTGCTGCATTTTCAACACTCCCTCTCAGCAAGATATGGATTATCCGCAACCCCTATCCTGCCTCTGTGGAATTCAAACTTGCTCCTGGTGAGCGCCTTCGTCAGGATGTCGGCATCCTGATCCTCCGTGGGAACATATGAAAGCATCATGATTCTCCGCCGAACACAATCTCTGATATGATGGTACCTGATGTCGATGTGTTTGGACCTATCATGAAATACTGGATTAGCCGAGAGTTTAATGCAACTCTGGTTATCACAGTAGATCACTGTAGGCTCCAAATGCAACCTGAACAATCCTGCGAGGATCTTCCTCATCCAAATAGCCTCGCATGTAGCCAAGCTAGCTGCCATGTACTCGGCCTCTGCTGAACTGAGTGCCACGGATATCTGCTTCCTGCTGTACCAGGAAGCTGCTGCCGACCCAATGCTGAAAACTCCTCCAGAAGTGCTCTTCCGGTCCGTTGGACTCCCTGCCCAATCTGCATCAGTGAAGCCAGAAAGCTTCGCTCCATCCTCCTGTCTGTACCATAGACCATATCCCGATGTGCCTCTAATATAGCGCAATACATGCTTTCCTGCCTTCCAAAAAGATCTTGGTAGGCTTAACCATAGCTTGCGCAAGCTGGTTAACTGCATAGCATATATCGGGTTGTGTATTGACTAGATACATAAGCGACCCCACCAATTGTCGATAGACAGTGGCATCCACTACCTCCGCTGAAGTAGCATCCTCCTTCCTCCAACCACCAGGAAGAGGAGTGTCAACAGGCTTGCAGCCTTGCATGTTGAACCTCTCCAGAATCTCCCGAGCATACTTTCCCTGAGAAACAAACAGTCCTCCACTGCGCTGCCAAATCTCCAATCCCAGGAAATAATGAAGGATGCCCACGTCCTTCATCTCAAACTCTCGTGCAAGATCCTCCTTGCATGAAAGTATCAACTGCTCGTCGCCAGTCAAAATCAGATCATCTACATACAGTACGATGATCAACAACTTCTCCTCCACCACAATCTGGTACAGGTTTGGATCCGCCTCACTCTTGGAGAATCCAAGCCCGGTGAAGTAGTTGTCTATCCGAGTGTACCAAGCACGAGGTGCTTGCTTCAGCCCATACAGTGCTCTCTTGAGTCGGCACACATGCGACTCACTACTGAAGATCTCAAAACCTTCAGGCTGCTCTATGTACACCTCTTCCTCAATAACTCCATTGAGGAACGCAGTCTTCACATCCATCTGATGAATGTGCCACCCCATCTGCGCTGAGAGAGCAAGGATCGTCCGTATGGAAGAGTACCTTGCGACAGGTGCAAAAGTCTCCTCATAGTCAATCCCCTCGATCCGTGAGAAGCCACGGGCGACAAATCTCGCCTTGTACTTCTCCACACTCCCGTCAGCCGCCTGCTTCACCTTGTAGATCCATCGCGAACCTACAACTGATTTCCCAACCGGTCTTGGGACACTCTCCCATGCACTGTTCCTGATGATCGAATCATATTCTTCGATCATGGCATCAACCCATGCGGGTTCCTCCACAGCTTCCTCAAAAGAGGATGGCTTCGTCACAACACATTGACTCACAAGAGCCATGTATCCAGTGTACCGATCCGGTGACTGTCTCTGTCTGCGCTGTGCTGTAGGTGGTCCTACAACCCTCTCTGCATCTCGAGCCAGTCGCTCAGCTTCTGTAGTGCGCATGCGCCCTCTGATGGTTGGCGCTGCATGGGTGGTTTCTTCCACCTCCTGAACTTCCTCTTGTGGCTGATCCACATCCGGAAGCTCCTCCTTAGGAACTAACAGCTCCTCATCTGCATGCAAGTGTAGCTCCCTCTCAAGCGAACACCGCATGGCTTTCTCCTCCTGGAATTTTATATCCCGTCGCACAACAGTCTTGCGACTGTCTGGCACATACACCCGATAGTTGTGAGGTGTATCAGTGTACCCCACAAATATTCCAACTTCAGCAATTGGATCCAGCTTCCTTCTTGCATCCTTCGTCACATGCATGTAGACAGGAGAACCAAAAATCCGCAAATGGGAAATATCAGGCCTCTTGCCAGAATAAGCCTCCTTCGGTGTACTCATGCCAAGAACCTTGTGAGGACAACGGTTCTGCACATACACTGCTGTATTGCATGCCTCAGCCCACAAGTGAAGGGGTAGGCCCCGATCATGCAACATCGCCCGTGCAGCACCCACGATCGTTCTGTTCTTCCGCTCAGCCACCCCGTTCTGCTGTGGGTTATGGGGTGCGATGAGCTCTCTCCGAATCCCTTCTGCGCCGCAGAACTCCTTGAATTCAGCCGAGATGAATTCACCACCGTTATCACTCCTTAGAGCAATCACCTTCTTCCCCGACTCCTTCTCGACCAGTGCTTTAAACTCACAGAACTTCGCGAATGTATCGCTCTTCTTCTGCATGAAGAAGATCCAGCACTTTCAAGAGAAATCATCAACAAATATCACATAATACTTGTGCTTTGATGTCGAAGCAACTGAGAAAGGACCACACACGTCCGTGTGAACTCTCTCAAGGATCGTCGTGGCGCGACTATCCTTCTCGTGAAAGGTGGCTTTCACATACTTCCCTAAAGTACACCCCTTGCACTGATCTGACTGCGCAAGGGTGCCCTTAGGAAGTCCAGTAGAAATCTGCTGCAGAATCTTCAAAGCTCCATGGTGAAGATGGCCCAATCTCCTGTGCCATAGTTCGCCCTCATCATCGCGGCTCACCACATCTCCAGCCTTGCATGCCATAGCTGCGCAGTCATCTACCTGCAACTGATAAAGGTTCTGAGTTCGAACCCCTATCTTCCAGGTCTCTCCAGTAGTCTTACTGCGCAGGAAAGCTTTTCCTTCGCTGAAGACCACATCATAACCCTTATCCTCCAACATCGCTACTGAAATCAGGTTCTTCTTCAATCCAGGTGCATGCATGACATCCTTTAAGACAAAGGGTTTACCAGACTCCCTCTGAAAGGATACGGTACCGATACCAGTCGCACTGTATCTACCGTCATCGCCCATCTCGATGTGCATACCCAAATCCTTGTCCTCCAGATCCGAGAACAACTCCCGATCTCCCGTCATATGAAATGACGCACCGCTGTCCAAGAACCACACCGATCCCATCACACTTGAAACCAAGCATGCAATCAGTGAAAAGTCAAGCTCGAACCGTGAAGCCAAAGCTTCTCCATCTGCAGATCTTCCCGCTTGCTTGTTCTTCTTCTTCTTTGGACAATTGGTAGCATAATGTCCATGATCATGGCAGTGAAAACACTTCACTTTCGCCATATCCTGCTTCTTGCCCTTTGCACTAGAATGAGAGGTTTTCTTACCCTTCCCCTTCTTTGCTTTGGCCACCAAAGCGCAATTTTCTTCATCAGCTCCCTTTGATGAAGATCCATCTCGAGTAGTCCTCCTTATCTCCTCCTGCATGAGATCCGCCCAAAGGCACTCCCATCCCGGCAGCTTCTCCCGACCATTGACACTATCTTGATATGAGTGCCAAGCCTTCGGAAGACCAAGGAGAGCCAGGTCGACCATGTCCTCGTCTTCGACAGTCACCCCCACACTTCCCAGCTCATCTCTGCATTGAGTGAACTTCGTGAGGTATTTGGCGATACCGTCGCCCTTCTCCATCTTGATGTTCCTGAGCTTATCTTTGAGTGCCAGCTTCCTTTGGTCACTCTTACTCTGGAATAGATCCTTCAAAGCTTTCCACATTAAATATGGAGTAGCCTTTCCATGCAGGCTGGATACAATATGATCCTTGACGCCCTCCAACAGGATCCTTCGACATTTCGCTATCTTCTTTTGCCATGCATCGACTAAAGCTGCATCAGTGGGCTTTGGGACATCCGTATCTACGAACTCCTTCAGACCATTATCTTATAACACTGCTTCCATGCGATCCTTCCATGCAACATAATTCGAACTGCCTTCAAGAGCATATTCGAGTCGCAAACCGTTGAAAGACATTTTCAACACTGGCACCAAGAAAACAAAGTTGCTGCAAAATTCGAATTCCAAACTCCAAGCTCTATCGCTTCCGATCTACACTTGAAAACAAATTATTTCCAAATCAGAGATTGACTGCAAGGGGCTTTTACCAGACCTTTCACTTTCCGAAGAAAGATGAATCCGGAGGCTTCCTGGCCGGTATGCAGACTCTGTCCGAGGAAATAAGTTTGCAATCACCGTAATAGATCTCGACAATTAATCTTGCTCTGATACCATGTACAAATTAGTTGAATAAATCACTTATTCAATGGAGATTAACTTGATTACACATCAATTTCGAATTGCATGCATAACACATAATCTCATCTACAATTAATTGTCACATGCGGAAATAATAGAAGCGATCGCACATCAAATCAATCACACATTAACTCAGTATGTATGGGGAAAGCCTATAGCTAAAAACCCCGCAGCTATTGTGTATATTATAATGGAGAAATCATGTAACCAACAAAGTACAATACTCCTCACAAGTACTCAGTACTTTCTCATAAAGTCACACACAATCTAACTCAGTTTTGAACAAGTCTCGGGTTCAAAACTCACTGCTGACTGCCTTGCCTCTATTGCGCAATCATGGTCTGTATATGAAGAGGTTCAAGGTTCGAATCCCCTTGCCTTGACTGCGCAATTTTCATGGACAATTCCTCCAAGTGTAATGCAAATCTCATGCAAAACAAATCTACCAACTGATAGCTTTACTCACCCTTTCATCTACCTCTTCCATTGGTCTCCACTGAACTGATCATGCACTGTAGTGAACTGAAGTGTTCTTGAGTTGACTAATGAGTTAATATTTAGTAAATTAAATATTATTTAATTTACTCCACTCATATCTAGTTGATTAGTTAGTTAACTAATCCCAACTAGTTCAACTAAAAGAAACAGAACACAACTCCACTACTTGTCCCGTTAACTCCTCCAAAACTCCTGCCACTGAAGTCTAACTGAAGCCAACCATGCAAGATGCCATCAAACCCTAGAAACCACGTGATTCCTTGTGTCAGTTGCATGAGTCACCTCCATGACTCAAACTGAAGTGCGCCAAGAGAGTAAACTGTTGTTTATAGTCAAAATATTATTAAGGGTAAATAATATTTGACTTCCATATTTTTAGAAGATCAGTCTAAAAATAGCCTGGGTCCTAAAAATTAGGGTCTCATCTATTTTTACCGACATGTCGCATACTCCAAGAATCTCCAAGTAGAATTCCCAAATTATGCTCCGTATGTCTAAAAATAGACATAGTCTAAAAATAGACTTTGCGCCAGAATTTGCCTGCGGGCCCACTTAGTGAAGGCGACTTCATTTCACTAAGCTCCCTCATCTTGATGCATTCTCAACAAAGATTCATCATTGCAGAAGATAAAGGAATCCAGATCTGTATGTACAGAGTATAGAGGAGAATTTTCAGGCTTTTCAGGGCTACTAACCAAGAATTTCATTTGTGCTTCCCTGTATAGTATTCTAAGTTGGCCAAAGATTGGGATTGTGGCATAAGCCCCATCCATCTACATTGTTCCTTGCAACTTGGCTCCCCATGATCTTGACAATAACATGCCATATTTGGGTGGCACATCTGCCACAACAACATCCATGACCATACATTTTGCTGGAATCTGGGCAAGGCTCACACATAAATCTTTTATCAGGCCAAGACACTTTACTCTACTAGAGTCAAATGAATAGAGGTCTTTATAGGGACTGGTTATCTCTAGGCCTAATCTTTCCATCACTAATTTAGGCACGTTGTGTGATGCCCTGCATAATCATGCATTGCATTGTGGAGAATCTTATCATGGACATTAAGATCGATATAAAAAGGGGGCACTACCCCTTCCCCGAAACTTTCCTTCTATCTTTGGACCAAACAAGCAAGGTGTCGATCACCACTGTAATTACAAAGTTGTCACCGACGCCACCTAAATTTAATGCTTTCAAAATTTGGCCTTTATATACATCCCGAGCGCTAGAGAGAGTGGGAGCCGAGATTTTAATTTTGCAATCTCACTCTCCAAATTGAAAGTGGACTCGACTCTTTGGAATGTTCAACTTCGTTTTCTAGCCACTTCCTTAGTGGCCGAATCAGGTGGCCGAATCAATGTGTTGATTCTCATTATGTACACAGGGTTAGGGACTGTTTTATCAGGGGCACTAATTGTAGTGCTAGTGTTGCTAGTGGGTTGGCTTTGTTTATCAACTTGTTGGTTGTCTTTTTCTTTTTTTTTCCTAGAACTTTCAGCTGATGGTTTGCTATTTTTAGCAATCACTTTAGAAGTCTTCTCGGGCCTTTTCTTAATGGTGACCTCAAAGGTTTTAGCTTTGGAATTGTCTTGGCTCTTCTTGCTTCTGAGTTCATATTGTTCTCTGACCTGCATCATGGCATTTTCAAATCCTAACCTATAATCTTTAGATTCTAACCATTCCTCATCCCCATAAGAGGATGAGGGTTGATCTTCTTCTGAGTAATAGTTATGGATTGAATCTTCTGTTTCAAACATGTTTATTGCGTTTCCTTAAGACTCTTCTATGATTCCCTCATCTTCATGAAGAAAATTCTCTTGAAATGGGGGTATAACCTATTGATCAGATTCTCTTTGTCTGTTGGGAGCGTTATTGTTCCTCCTAAAGTTTTGGCTTTGGTTTTGGTTTCGGTTTTGGCTATTGACAGTGAAAACCATTTTTTTTACCATCCGTTGTAACTCTTCCACGTTTTTAGATAGACGGTCATAATTGGGATCAGATGTGGGAGCTACATTGTCATCTCTATATGTTACCCTCTTCTCAACTCTCTGTCTTGCCCTTTTCTCAATCAAGTTGGCTTCTATATTCACTGCTCCTTTCTGCATGTCTTCCAATATGTTGTACTCTTTATCCCTAAGATGATAAGCCATATCAGCATCAAAGCCTTCAGGGTATTTTGCTAGAGCCATACCTTGGGGAGGTTTCATGTGTGGAGGTAGAGCATTGTAAATGCTGTTAAATATCGTTGTGTAATCGTGGACACTTTCTCCTACGTTTCTTTTAAGGCTCATATATTCTGCTAGGATTTCGTGAGGGTTGGCCTTGACTTCCCATTTGTTTATGAAGGTCTAATATAGAGCTGGGAGGTCATTAATGCTACCCGGAGGTAGGCCCTTAAACCATTTCTTCACATCACCCCCTAAGCTCTGGGCAAAGATTCTCATTTTTACTGTATCATCATCTATCTCCATGTAGTCAAAAGAATCTTCCATCCTATCTACATGATATTGTGTTGTGGTAGACTCTTTTGCAGTGAAGTGTGGGATCTTTGATTGATAATCATTAGGTAAGGGTACCGAAGGTGCATACCAAGCTACCATGATGATGTTTTGATGGGTTAAAGGGTTGACTTGGGCAGCGGGTATGTGGATGACAGGGATATTATGACCAGCAGAAAATTGATGAGCAGATTTAGGGTGACTGAGCCCCAATTTTTGTATGAAATGTATATCAGGAGGTGTAGAGGGATGGTTTTGTATATTCCCAAGGTGTCCACCACTTTGGGGCGTTGAACTAGGAGGCTCAAGGTCTGGCTGGTCTAGGACACTGAATGACCTAATTCTTGGCAAACTATTTTGAGTGCCTAGGTCAAAAAGTGGGTCTGATAGAGCTGTAAAATCTTCTAGTGTAGAGTTAGCTCTATGGATGTGGCTGGAAATAGTTGACTTTTTAGGTGTAGGAGACCTCTTGAGGATACTCTCAGGGTTTTCAACTATCTCAGGTGGGTCGGAGTTAGGATAAGCTCTTGTGTGAATGTTCCCGTGTTTTGGCTAAGTTGGCAAGACCAAAAGACAAGACAACATCAGAACCACTTTCAGACCTTAGGATCTAGCCCTCCTAGGTCCAGAGAGGGATCTCTCTATATGAGTCAAAGTGTATGTCTTTGAAGCTATAAGTTATGATTTTAGGCTAGTTATATGCATAGGGTTTGTTTATTTGATTAAGAGTTTGGTTGTTGGGAATCAGGAAGGAAGAGTTCATCATGAGACAGGACTGGGCAAAGAAGAATTTAGGCAAAGGAGAGATAATCAAGAGAAAACCAAGTGCATTGGGTAATGGAGTCAAGAAAGGATTTACTTGTTATCAATATGCAAGCTTTCAGTTGGGCTAGTCATCTAAAGCCTTGGATCCTAAATTGATAGGGTGGTATGGACATTAAGGACTGAGAGTGAAGGGGGGAGAACCAACTAATCCCATCTATAGATTAGGTCTGAGGTCATTTAACTCCAGATCTGCTTGGACGAAATCAGAGGCAGCACAAGGGAACTTGGAAAGGCTAATCAGAATGGAAAGATCCTAGTGAGGCAGATACAGGGTTCTAGAACTCCCAGTGTTCTCAACACATTCCATTAAATCCTAACAAGAACATCTAAAACAGATTCCGTTAATTCATACATCAACTAGTAGGCAACAACATCCACTACACTGGTTAAATCAATTGAAATCAATCTTTAGATAAACACATTAAGAAGAAAACATAAAGGGCTGGGAGAGAAGCAACATAAGGCACCTAACAAGGGTGAAACTTATGCCAAATTTCTGATGCGAGCCAGAAGAAATGAAATGAAATGGAAATAAACACATAGATAGAAAAACATCACCGTAGCTTTAGATCAGGATCCAATGAAATGTGCTTATCATATTAAACATCAACACCAATTAGGTACAGCATAGCCAACAACTTGTTCATTCAGTCTGAATACATCTTCCTCAGCCTATCTTACAACTATACACATAGAGCCTATCTCAAGAGAAACTGCTTGCACGTCTCTGCTATCTCATCAACAACCTTTACAACAATTTTCTCATAGTTTTTATAGCTGAAAAAGAGCAGAGGAAGTAGGTAGAACACTAAATATAACATTAAACTCAGAAAGGAAGGAGAGGGCCGAAGCACATTCTGTTTTAAACTCTGAGCATTAATTTTTGGCACTCTTTGGAGAAAAGAATGATCTTCGTCATGCTTCATTAATTCTAGATATGTCTCTGATGCATTCTGGCTCGCTGTACTTTGTGGTACCCTTGGTGAATAAACAAAATGGCAATGAAAAATGGAATGGTCTGCCATACTTGAGCAACAAATGCTCTGATATCTTTGGACTGCGTTCTGAGCGGGGATCTCCTCTGGAGAACGGCATATAATCAAACAGTGTGGGAAATCTGTCCTTCTTCAGAAGAAGACATTCTGCTAGCGTGGAAACCCGCCCTTCATTAAATTCCTTGCCTCTTTCAGTGGAAAAATTACTGTTGCATCCATACTGTGTAGTTATGGGGGCGTTTCAACTCTTGTACTCTGCAGAAACTCACAACTGTGTGTAGACAATCAATGCAATGGAAGATTGGTGGAGCGAAGGGCGAAAAATATGATAGTGCGGCAGCAGAAAGGTGGATTTCACTAAACAATGGTGACAAAATGTAATGAACTGGTGAAGACTCACAAATAATAGGGTTTGATGGCAGAATGCAGCGCAGACCGTTAGATCGCGGCCTGGGAGCGAAGATCAACGACAGGGGTCGAGAAACGGAATGATATATGAAAGTGGGCGGAACAACCATGAAACATAAGACTTTAGACTTCGAACAAAATACAAAGAAATGTGAAGGGAATGCAGTGAAATGCGATGAGGTGGGACCCAACTGGAGGCAGATGTCGATCAGATCTTAGACCCAATGGACGGTCAAGGCTTAGTCGGAGAATCGCAATCGTGATGGACGAGAGGGACGCACACTTATAGGTTCCGATTGTGATCGAGGAAGGGGAAGTGATTGGGAAGTGCGAGGTGACTGGCAGGGTGCGATGAAGTTCCAACCGTCCGATTTGGAGGCAGACCAACGGCGGAGGAGCAATCGGGAGATGCGAAGGGTCACGCGTCTGGAAAATGCGATTATGCGATCGGGCGGATCGGATGGTGCGATGAAACGGTGGCACGATTAATCGCATCGTAAATATTTACGACGCGATCAATCGCATCGCAAATATTTGCGATGGATGGTTGGAATGCTAAAACAAACATGCGATGGGAGCGATGTGCGATATTGCGATTAGCACCTTTAAGGGGTAGCGCTCAGTCATAGCACTCGGCTACATGGGGAAACAGCTAAAGGGGCTGGCGGAAAGGGGCTAAGCCTTATTACAAAGTGGAGAATGGGTTTTGGCCCGTTTTAATGCATTTTAAGGCCAAGGAGGAGTAACGATAGAGGGAATAAGGGGGAATTTGGCTAAGAAAAGGGTAGAGGAAGGATATAAAGGGGATTTGGGAGGGTTGAGAGGGTACAAAATGGAAGTAGAAGGGGGGACAAAGGGGAATGGAATAAGAAGGGGAGGAGGCCCTTTGGGCATTTCTTCACAAACAGAGAGGCTTGCAACGGGAATCAGCAGAGGGAAATTTATCAAAGGACACCAGGCACAAAGAGGCTTCAAGGAGGATGGGTTTTCAGGGGAAAGGCATTCCTTGAAGGCTCCAAAAAAATCTAGCCCCCAACTTGCTTGTCAATAATTTCATAGGGGGTCTAACAGTGGCTCCACATGGGGATGGCTTCTTCTTGAAGGAGTCAAGAAACCAGAGATGATCTTTGGAGTAGGCTAGATGCCTGCTGCTTCACACATCCCTTATTTCTTTAATTTTCAGTTTCCACAATATGTTAAAGACACAAATCAGCAGAATTATTTCCCAGCCAATCTACCTACCTAGACTACAGTTCTAACATTTCCCTTTGGGTGCATTTGAGCTAGCAGACCCTTTACATTTTATTTTCAAAACAAAAACAAACCTATTCTAAATCTACCCTTATTTTTCCATGAGACCAGATTATACTGTTGGCCTCATATGCTTCTCTACCTAATATAACATCTGATGGGATTAGACTGTCCAACAGATTTCTTCTCCTACATTCTAAAACAGGAAATTGAAAAAAAACCAAGCCAGGATTAGTCTGTCTGACTTGCTGGAGTGAAGACTTGTGGAAAAATGAAGACAAAACTGTGAAGGCATGAAATCTATAGTTTTGAAACATCCTTCTTTTCTTGTGACTCAGGTTTTGAGCAAATTAGAGTCACTTCCTTTGTTCATTTCAGCTCTGGTTTTGGACATGTTAGAGCTGATTCTTCTTTCACTGCTGGTCTAGGTTTTGAGCATATCAGGACCATCTATTCTGCTTCTTTTGGCTCAGATTTTGATCATGTTTGAGCTACTCCTTTTGCCTTTCGGAGGTTCAAATTTTGAGCATGTCTGAACCTCTCCTTTTTTTTTTTTTTTTTTAAATAAAAATAAAACTGCAATGATATATACAATGGAGAATGAAACTGGAAACTGAAATTTAGCAGAAGTAGTGCTTGAGCATCCTGCCATTGACAGGACCCCCAAACAACTCTGTACCATCAAGTTCTTGTAATAAAAATGCATTATGACCCACAGTGGCTTGGATGATATATGGCCCCTGCCACAAGCTGTCAAACTTGCCATGTTTACCTTTGTCCTCTCTCCTTGAATCTCATTTCAGAACTTTATCTCCAACCTTGAAATCTAAAGCTTTGGCTCTTTTGTCAAACAAATTTTTAATGTTCTCCTGAACTCTGACAGCTCTGCTATAAACCTAATCCCTTGTTTGCTGTAGATGGATAGTTTCATTGATTCTTCTCACCATATTGTTTTCCTCTGTCTAAATCTCCTGGACAAGCTTAATCACTGGAACTCCAAGGCTGGTAGGAAAAACTGCTTCTGTTCCGTAAACCAGCTGTAATGGTGACATGCCAATATATTTCTTCGTGGTGAGCCTGTCAGCCCACAGAGCATGTACCAACTTTTTATGCCATGACTTTTTGTTCTCTTCCAACAGCTTTTTGATGATTGTGACCAGGCTTTTGTTGGATGATTCAGCCAATCCATTACCCTGGGGGTAATAGGTAGTTTAATGGCCAAGTGTTATTTCATACCTGTGATAGAAATCAATCATTCTCTTGGATCCAAAAGCAGCAGCATTGTCAGTGATTATTTTCCTTGGACAGCTAAACCGAGATAAGATGAAGTCCTCTAGGAACCTAATGATGACAGAATCAGTGGCATTCCTAGTGGGTATGGCTTCTATCCATTTGGTGAAGTAATCTGTAGCAGTTAGGATCCATTTGTGTTGCCCAGAAGAAGAAGGGTGAATTTCCCCAATAAATTCTAGGCCCCATTGCATGAAGGGACCTTCTACGGTGATAGGTTGTCAAGGGAGGGGAAGGATCTTTTTTCTGCCCTCAAAGATTTGGCATTTATGACAGGCAGTTATCATTTTATGGACATCACTGAAGAGTGTAGGCCAATAGTAACCGGCCCTGAGTATCTTACTTGCAGTGGCTTTCCAGCTCAGGTGGCCTCCACACTCCCCAGCATGGAATTCTTATTTGATTCTTTCAGCTTCAGTTTCAGACAAACATTTCAGCAATAGGCCATTTGGATTTTTCCAGTATAGATTCTCATTCAAAATGCAGTAATTTATAGCTTTGAGTTTTATGAATCTGGCCTTTGTTTTGGACAGTTCTGGAGGGGCATTGAGATTTGTGAGCACATAAAGGATATCAGAGTACCAAGGAGAGTTCTGAAACTGCTCCTCAACAGTTGGATGGGGTAGTCCTTCCTGCTCATCTAAGGCATTTATCATGTTAATGCCAAGGGCCTGCAAGTTTGATTCAGCCATTAACTGGGCCAGGCCTTGACTTTTGATCAGTTTGGTGGGTTTTATTTCGAGGTCGTATTCCAAGATTGTAGCAATCCATTTGCCCCTTTTCCCATCAAGGTCTTGGGACAAGATATCTTTGACCACTATACTTGGCACATAAGCAATGGTGTGAGAATGCAGAATGTACACGCTAAATTCTTTTAAGGCCTTTACCAGGGCATAGGCCTATGTTTCCATAATGTTGTACTTTAAGGGTGCATCCCTCAAGGCTTTGCTAAAGAAGGCAATTGGCTGTTCATGCCCTTTTGAATTCCTTTGCAGCAAGACTGCAGCTACTGTGTGTTCAGAGGCAAAGGAAAAGATCAGAAAATATTTTGAGAAGTTTGGGATGGTAAGGACAGGGGCCCGAGTGAGTGCAAGTTTTAATGACTCAAAATATTTCTTGGCTTCAACAGTCCACTTAATTCCTGCATCTTTCTTTAGCATGTTGGTCATTTTCCTAAGATTCTCAGCAAGATTGGGGATAAATCTCCTAAGGAAATTGATCTTCCCTATGAAGGACTGTAACTCCTTGATGTTTCTCGGATGTGTAATTTGAAGTATTCCCTCAACCCTCTGTGGGTCTATCCTAATCCCTTTCTCAGATATAATGTGACCAAGAAGTTTACCTTCTTGCAGCCCGAAAACAGTTTTCTTAGGATTTAAGGACAGGCCGTACCTTCTACATTTTTCAAAAACCTTTCTCAGATGTTTCAGGTGTTCTTCTTCGGTTTTAGAAAAGACAGTCAAGTCATCCAAATAGATAACTATGAAGTGTCCTATCTCCTCTGAGAAAGCTATATCCATCGCTCTCTGGAAGGTAGCTCCAGCATTCATCAGTCCAAAAGGCATCTTCACATACATGAAGGTACCCCATGGGGTGGTAAACGCCGTTTTGAGTTGATCTTCTGGGAATACCAAAACTTGATTATACCCTGAAAAACCATCAAGCAGGGAGATTATCTTAGAGCCCACTACCTTCTGTAGAATATGCTCCATTCTAAGCAAAGGGTAGTTGTCTTTCAGGGAGGCTCTGTTGAGGTTTCTGAAGTCTATGCATAATCTGATCTCCCCCGTTTTCTTTCTCACAGCCACTAAGTTTGACACCCAATCAGAAAACCTTACAGGGAATATAATGCCTACATCATACATCTTTTTGGTTTCTTTCTCTACTGCAGGCAGTTGTTTTGGATTGATTCTGCGAAGTTTTATTTGAAAGGCTTCTGATTTTCCTTCAAGGGTATCTTGTGTTGTATGATGTTGGTGTCATAGGCCTTTAAGTCTTCATAGCTCCATGCAAACACATCGATGAATTCCCTAAACAGGTCAATGTATTTGTTCTTCATGTTTGCAGGTACAGACTTAGCCAGTTTGATCATTTTGGGCTTATCTTCAGTGCCAATGTTGCATTCTTCGACATCTGAGTCTGCATGTTCTATAGTGGGCTTTTTTGCTACATCATCAAAGTCAAAAAGGTCCTCTAGGGGTGCCAGGCCTCTGGGTATGTTCTTATCTTTGGCCTGCAACACCTCCACTTCCTCATTACCTGCATTTTCACATTTTTCGGTTGAAATTCCAGTTTCCTCATAAAAGGTGTTTATTTCTATGTTACAGGGTGTTTCGCGTTCATCTGGGGGATCCTCACATGGGCAGCTGTCATCCGGTTTTGAGTAGAAATCAGAAAATTCAAACTCATTTCTGCCCACTAGGAAATCTTCGATCTGTTTATCTCCTTCAAATACCTGTGAATATTTTTCGTTGTCTGGCACTGCAGGTCTGAACTTGGTTTGAATGATGATTTGTTGATCAGGGGGTGTCTTAGGATATGAACTAGCCAGGCAAGCTAATCCATTAGCAATAACGTTCTGACTCCTAGGCATAAATACCAATTCATATTCAACAAAGGTTTTCAATAAGTCTACTGCGTCATTCCTGTATGCTCTCAACCTGGGGTGTTTTGCCGTATATTCACCATTCACTTGTTTGATAACTAACTCAGAGTCTCCTCTCACAGCTATCCTATGGGCTCCTAATTTCTTCAATAGGTTCAGACCCAGGATGAGAGCTTCATATTCTGCAATATTATTTGTGCATTTGAAATGTAGATTCACAGTGTGGCTCTCTGCATGATCATTTCCTGTGTTACGTAGCCACACCCCTGCTCTAGCATTTTTTCTAGTACAGGACCCATCGAAGTTCATTTCCCACAGGGGCTCGCCATTATGTTGCGTTTAGGAGTCTGTACTAGGTTGTGGGCTATCTTGTTCTTCGCGTGGTATATCAGTTTGAAGGGTATGACTAATAGGCTGACTGCATTATGTTCCTGGTTCATTCTGAGTTTCGTTTTTTGTACCCTACCCATGGTTTTCATCATCGTATTCTTCTAGGGTAGCCATTATGCTAAAGTCCATGGGCTCTGTGTTTTTGCTCGAATTTTTACATTCAGATTCTGGCTCTCCTAAGGATTGTTCATTATAAAGGATGAAAGAATCCAGGTCTGTGTGTACAGAGTATAATGGTGAATTTTCAGGCTTCTCAGGCCTACTGACTAAGAATTTCATCTGAGATTCTATATACAGTCTTCTAAGTTGGACAAATATAGGGATAGTGGCATATGAGCCATACATCTGCATTGTTCCTTGTAGTTTGGCTCCCCATGATCTAGATAGCAGCATGCCATACTTGGGTGGCACATCTGCTACCACCACATCCATGACCATACACTTAGCAGGAATCTGGGTCAAGCTCACACACAAGTCCTTGATCAGGCCTAGGAATTTTACTCTGCTAGAGTCAAATGAATATAGATCTTTGTAAGGTCGTGTTACTTCTAGGCCTAGCTTTTCCATCACTACCTTAGGCATTAAATTGTGTGATGCTCCAGAATCATGCATGGAATTGTGGATTATTTTTTCATGAATGTTGAGACTGATATAGAAAGGTGGAACTACCCCTTCCTGAAATTTTCCCTCAATCTTTGGACCAAATAGGAGGGCAGGTTGATCATCATTCAAATTTACAGAGTCATTGTTTTCCCCTAAATTTAGTGCTTTCAAAATTTGGCCTTTATATACATTTTGAGTGGCCAACTCAGCTAATGGTACAAAAATTTTGATTTTTGCAATATCACTCTCTAAATTGAAAGTGGACTGACTCTTGGAAGCGCTTAACTCTCTTTTATTTGCTACTGCTTTAGTAGCTAAATCAGTTAGTGATTTCTCACTATGTACAAGGTCAGGAACCATTTTATCAGGAGCACTAACTGCAGTGCTAGTGCTGGTGGTTGGTTGGCTTTGTCTTTCAGTGTCTCGGTTGTCTTTTTCCTTATGTTTACCAGAACTTTCAGCTGCTGATTTGTCATTTGCAGTAGATGCTTTAGAAGATCTGTCAAGCCTTTTCTTGATGGTTACCTCAGGAGTCTTTGTTTTGGGATTTTCTTGGTTCTTTTTGCTCCTAATTTCATACTGTTCTCTGACCTGCATCATGGCATTTTCGAATCCTAATCTGTAATCCTCAGTTTCTAACCATTCCTCATCCCAGTACGAAGGTGAGGGCTATTCTTCCTCTGGATCACAGTTAAGGACTGAGTCTTCTGTTTCAAACATGTTTATCCCATTCCCTTCAGACTCTTCTATGATCCCCTCATCTTCATCTAAAATTTTTTCTTGAAATGGGGGAACAATTTGTTGATCTGACTCTCTTTGTCTGTTGGGAACGACATTGTTTCTTCTAACGTTCTGGTTTTGGTTTTGGTTTCTCTTTTGGAAAACCATCCTTTTGATCATTTGTTGTAGCTCTTCCACATTTTTAGACAGTCTATCATATTTGGGATCAGATGTGGAAGCTACATTGTCATCCCTATAGGTTACCCTTTTCTCAGCTTTTAATCTTGCCCTTTTTTCCATCAAGTTTGATTCTATGGTTATGGCTCCTTTCTGCATGTCTTCCAATGTGTTATACTCTTTATCTCTGAGCTCATAGGCCATGACAGCATCAAATCCATCTCGATATTTAGCCAGGGCCATACCTTGAGGAGGTTTCATGTGTGGAGGGAGAGCATTGCAAATGCTGTTGAATCTAGTGGTGTACTCATGGACGCTCTCTCCTACGTTCCTCTTAAGGGACATGTATTCTTCTAGGAGCTGGCGAGGGTTTGCTCTAACCTCCCATTTGTCTATGAAGTTCCGATATAACGCAGGGAGATCTTGGATACTGCCAGGGGGTAAACCTTTAAACCATTTCTTTACATCGCCCCCCAGGCTTTGGGCAAAGATTCTCATTTTGATTGTTTCCTCATCAATTTCCATATAATCAAAAGAATCCTCCATCTTATCTACGTGTTGTTGAGCTGTAATGGATTCTTTGGCAGTGAAGTGTGGGATTTTTGACTGATAATCATTTGGCAAGGGTAACAAGGGCTGTGGTAAAACTAAAGGTGCGTACCAAGCTGCCATGATAATGTTCTGATGAGGTATAGGGTTGGCTTGACCTGCTGGTATTTGGATGATAGGGATATTAGGACTAGCAGAAGTTTGTTGAGCAGATCCAGGGTGGGAGAGCCCCAAGTTTTGAATGAAGTGGATATCAGGTGGTGTAGATGGAGGGGTTCCTCTGTCCCTAGTGTGTTTACCACTATGAGATGGTGTACTATGAGGCTCAAGGTATTGCTGGTCTAGGTGATTGACTGACCTGGTTCTTGATAAACTGTTAGGTAGGTCTAGGTCAGGAGAAAAGGTGCTAGAGCTGTTAGGTTTTCTGGTGCAGAATTAGCTCTATGAATGTGACTGGAAATAGTTGGTCTGTTAGGTGTAAGAGCTCCTTTGAGGATACTCTCCGGATTGTCAACTATTTCAGGTGGGTCAGGGTTGGGATAAGCTCTTGTGTGGATGGTTCTGAAAGCCAGAATGTTATTTCCCAGCCAAGAAGCTTAACCCTACTCATTACGTCCTCTGTGGTTGATTGTCTCAGGGGCTGGTCTCCCAGTGGATTCTATTGTGAAACCAAGATAATCAACAGGCCTACTGATCACCAGTGGAGTATTTTCATTTAGGAACGATGGAGTCGCTAGGTGGAGGGTTTTAGGGTGTATCTAAAGGGTCACACTATCCACCACAGTGCTCAAGCACTATCACCTTTCAGGAATCTCCTCCTGACAGTAAACTCCAACCAGAGATTGACTGGGAGGGAATTTACCAGATATGTCACCTCCGAAGAGTGTGAGATCCGGAGGCTACCTGGCCCTTTCCAGACTCTGTCTAAGAGTATGGTGGATATTCAATAATGGAGGTCGATTCAAGAAAGGAGTGACTTACTGTCAACCTAACCAGAGTTCTAAGTTTCTGAAGTTTTTAAGAATGTTTAAGGTGAAATGTACTCAGAACTCCCCAGTGGAGTCGCCATTATGTTGGGGTTCCCATGTTTTGGCCAGGTTGACAAGACCAAAAGATGAGACAACATAGAACCACTTTCAGACCTCAGGATCTAGCCCTCCTAGGTCCAGAGAGGGATCTCTCTATGATTTTCAAAGGTGTTTGTCTTTGAAGCTCACAATAAGGTATTAGGCTAGTTCTATGTCAGGGTTTGTTTGTTTAATTGATAGTTTGGTTGCTTGGAATCAGGAAGGAAGAGTTCCTCATGAGACAGGACTGGGCAAGGAAGAATTTAGGCAAAGGAGAGATAATCCAGAGAAAACCAAGTCCATTGGGTAATGGAGTCAAGAAAGGATTTACTTTCTATCAATATGCAAGCTTTCAGTTGGGCTAGTCATCTAAAGCCTTGGATCCTAAAGTTATAGGGTGGTCTGGGACATTAAGGACCGAGAGTGAAGGGGGGAGAACCAAATAATCCCATCTATAGATCAAGTCAGAGGTCATTTAACTCCATACCTGCTTGGACAAAATCAGAGGCAGCACAAGGGAACTTGGAAAGGCTTAATCAGAACGGAAAGATCCTAGTGAGGTAGATACAGGGTTCTAGACCTCCCAGTGTTCTCAACACATTCCATTAAATCCTAACAAGAACATCTAAAACAGATTCCGTTAATTCATACATCAGCTAGTAGGCAACAACATCCACTACACTGGTTAAATCAATTGAAATCAATCTTTAGATAAACACATGAAGTAGAAAACATAAAGGGCTGGGAGAGCAGCAACATAAGGCACCTAACAAGGGTGAATCTTATGCCAAATTTTTGATGTGAGCCAGATGAAATGAAATGAAATGGAAATAAACACAGAGGTAGAAAAACATCACCGCAGCTTTAGATCAGGATCCAATGAAATTTGCTTATTATATTAAACGTCAACACCAATCAGGTACAACATAGCCAATAGCTGGGTCATTCAGCCTGAATACATCTTCCTCAGCCTATCTTACAACTATACACATAGAACTTATCTCAAGAGAAACTTCTTGCACCTCTCTGCTATCTCATCAACAACCTTTACAACAATTTTCTCATAGTTTTTATAGCTGAAAAAGAGCAGAGGAAGTAGGTAGAATACTAAATATAAAATTAAAATAAGAAAAGAAGGGGAGGGCCAAAGCCCATTCTATTTTAAACTCTGAGCATTAATTTTTGGCACTCTTTGGAGAAAATAATGACCTTCGTCAAGCTTCATTGATTCCAGATATGTCTCCGATGCATTCTGGTTCGATGTACTTTGTGGTACCCTTGGTGAATAAAAAAAATGGCAATGAAAAACGGAATGGTCCGCCATACTTGAGAAAAAAAATGCTCTGATATCCTTGGACTGCGTTCCGAGAGGGGATCTCCTCTGGAGCACGGCATATAATCAAACAGTATGGGCAATCCGTCCTTCTTCAGAAGAAGACATTCTGCTGGCGTAGAAACCTGCCCTTCATTAAATTCCTTGCCTCTGTCGGTGGAAAAATTACTGCTGCATCCATACTGTGTAGTTATGGCGGCGTTTCAACTCTTTTACTCTGCAGAAACTCACAACTGTGTGTAGACAATCAATGCAATGGAAGACTGGTGGAGCGAAGGGCGAAAAATATGATAGCGCGGCGGCAGGAAGGTGGCTTTCACTAAACAATGGTGACAAAATGTAATGAACTGGTGAACACTCACGAATAATAGGGTTTGATGGAAGAATGCAGCACAGACCATTATATCGCGGCCTGGGAGCGAAGATCAATGGTGGGGGTCGAGCAGCGGAATGATATATGAAAGTGGGTGAAACAACCGTGAAACATAAGACTTTAGACTTCGAGCAAAATAAAAATAAATGTGAAGGGAATGCAGGGAAATGCGATGAGGTGGGACCCAGCCGGGGGCAGGTGGCGATTAGATCTCAACCGTTAGATCTTAGACCCAATGGACGGTCAAGGCTTAGTCGGAGAATCGCAATCGCAATAGACGAGAGGGATGCACACTTATAGCTTCTGATTGCGATCAAGGAAGGGGAAGTGATTGGGAAGTGTGAGGCGACTGGCGGGGTGCGATGAAGCGCCAACCGCCCGATTTGGAGGCTGAACGACGGCGGAGGAGAAATCAGGAGATGCGAAGGGTCGCTCGTCTGGAAAATTTGATTATGCGATCGGGCGGATCGGATGGTGCGATGAAACGGTGGCGTGATTAATCGCATCGCAAATATTTGCGACACGATCAATCGCATCGCAAATATTTGCGATGGATGATTGGAATGCTAAAACAAACATGCGATGGGAGCGATGTGTGATATTGCGATTAGCACCTTTAAGGGGTAGTGCTCGGTCATAGTGCTCAGCTACATGGGGAAACAGCTAAAGCGGCTGGCGGAAAGGGGCTAAGCCCTATTACAAAGTGGAGAATCGGTTTTGGCCCATTTTAATGCATTTTAAGGCCAAGGAGGAGTAACGATAGAGGGAATAAGGGGGAATTTGGCTAAGCAAAGGGTAGAGGAAGGATATAAAGGGGATTTGGGAGGGTTGAGAGGGTACAAAAGGGAAGTAGAAGGGGGGACAAAGGGGAATGGAATAAGAAGGGGATGAGGCCCTTTGGGCATTTCTTCACAAACAGAGAGGCTTGCAACGAGAATCAGCAGAGGGAAATTTATCAAAGGACACTAGGCACAAAGAGGCTTCAAGGAGGATGGGTTTTCAGGGGAAAGGCATTCCTTGAAGGCTCCAAAACAATTTAGCCCCCAGCTTGCTTATCAAGAATTTCATAGGGGGGCTAACAGTATGAATGGTTCTTGAAGCCAGAATGTTGTTTTCCGACCAAGCAGCTTAACCCTACTTGTTACTCTTATCGTGATTGATGTTGTTATGGAGGCTAGTCTCCCAGTGGAGTCTAATGTGAACCAAGATAATCAGCAGGCCTACTGATCACCAGTGGAGTCTTTAAATCATTTAGGAAGCTTGGAGTTGCCAGGTGGAAGGTTCAGGATGTTTTTGGAGGGTACATTGTCCACCATAGTGCTTATGATATGTCCCCTTTCAAGGATATCTTCCAAACACAACAAACTCTAACCATAGATTGACTGGGAGGGCTTTTACCAGATATGTCACCTCTAAAAGAGTGTGAGATCTGGAGGCTACCTGGCCCTTTCCAGACTCTGTCCAAGAGTATGGGAGAAACACAACAAATGGTATAGAGGTTGATGTGTGAATAGGAGTGTTTAACTGCCAACCTAACCAGAGATTGTAGGTTTTCTGAGGCTTATGATATAGTAAGGTGAGGAAAACTCAGAAATTCCCCAGTGGAGTTGCCATTATGTTGGGGTTCCCATGTTCTGGAAAGGTTGGAAATACCAAAAGATGAGACAACATCAAAACCACTTTTAGACCTCGGGATCTAGCCCTCCTGGGTCCAGAGAGGGATCTCTCTATGATATGTCAAATTATATGTCTTTGAAGCTCAAAGTTTAAGATGTTAGGCTAGTTATAAGGCTCAGGGTTTGTTTGTTTGATTTTTTGTGTGGTTGCTGCTTATCAGGAAAGAAGGTTTCAATGTAAGACAAGGATGAGAAAAGAGGAATAAGGCAGAGGTGAAGTATTCCAGGGAGCATTCAAAACCATTGGGCAATGGAGTCAGGAAATGATTTGCTTACTATCCAATGTGCAAGCTTTCAATTGGGCTAGTCATCTAAAACATTGGAACTTAAAGATGATTGTGTGATATGGAATGATAAGAGAGGAGGAGACATCACAGTTTCACGGCACAAATTTAAAGACCAGCTGGTCGCACAAGGATCCTAGTGGATAGGTCTAACTCTAATCCCCAGTGTTCCCAAATCTTCTAGCTAAATCCTTAACAAGAAACATCTAAGAACTAATTCATTTAATTCATGCATTGGAGATCAGGAAATAACATCCACTACCCTGGTTAAATTATCTGAAATCAATTCTTAGATCATGCATATAGTAGAAAACATCAAAGGCAAGGAGAGCAGAAACATAGGGTACCTAACAAGGGTAAATCCTATGCCAATATTCCGATGCAAGACAGTAGAAACGAAATGAAATGAATTAAACACAGAGATAGGAAAACATCACCACTGCTTTAGATCAGGATCCAAATAAATGTGCTTGTCATAATAAACAACAATAATAGTCAAGTACAACATTTCCAATAGCTGAATACTCAGTCTGAAATCATATTCCTCAGCCTATCTTACAACTTTACACGGATACTGTGTCTCAAAAGAAACTACTTGAAATTATTTTGATAATTGATCAAAGACCTTTACAACGAGTTTCTTCATGAATTTATAGCCCCAGAGGAGTGGAGAAGGTAGGTGAAAAAATAAATGTAGCATTAAAAACTTCAGAAGAGGAAGGAGGCTGAAGTCCGCTCTGTATAAATTCTGAGCATTAATCTGGGACACCCTTGGGTGAAACAGTGGTCTTCGTCAGGTTTCCATTAACTCCAGGTATGTCTCTGATGTACTTGGCTGCAGTACTCTGTAGTACTTTTGGCGAATTGAACAAAAATAAATCGATGATTCAAGTTTGCCACGCTGTGCAACTAATGCTTCTGATAGCGTAGGATTTTTGTAGGGCTAGAAAATCTCTCTTGGACACAATGAATACTGAGACCATAATGTGTACTGTGTCCGTGCTTGGGAAGAAACATTCTGCTGATTTGAAACCCTGATGATATGGTTTTCTGCGTGTTGTACCCTCTGTGTGATCCATGATGTCGCTAATCTGGTGCTTTGCCTCTAAATCCCTGAACATAAGGCTTATATATATTCATTTGCGTGCCTTAAGCTCTTTGCTGCTTCATTTATATCTCTGTCTGCGGAACCCACATTTTAATGGCTCCGGGACAGTTTTACAGGGTCAAACCCTATTCTTTTAATGGAAGTCATGTCAGAGCACTATCCCGGGATTTTCTCCATGATACAATCTCTGTGCACGCTCTTCCCTGTGTTTTCTGTCGCTGTGACAGAAACCCTGAATTATGGCAGCCATTTACTGTTGGTAACCCTGCAAAACATGAAAACCTGTTATGAAAAACATGTATGGGGGTGGGATGATGTGGACGACTGTAAGGATGATAGTGGGACTACGGAGAAATGGCGAAAAAATGTAGAGGAATGGTGGAGAAATTCTCTGGTGAAGGTTTGCGAAAAACAGTGGAAGGTGTCGAGGCAGACGTTTAACGTAAAAAACAATAAAATTTAGTCTTTCAATGGATTATAAAGGGGACGGGCAAGAAAAACGATGAAGATATGTGGACGGATGATGTGGTGGGCCAAGGTCAATGGTGGGCATGTAAGCCAGGGGTACAGTTTCCTCAGGTTAAACCTCGCGCATCTTCGTTGAGCGATGACCGTTGGATGGGACACCTCAGATCAGATGGCTCACAACGATATCGCTACGCATCCGCGGATGAACGATAACGTGCGATGAGGTAGCGGTTTTTAAATAGTGCGCCTGAAACGCGTCGGTCGATGAGTGGAATCGTTGGGCAATGGGAAAAAACTGAATTCCTCCGAAAAGTGGTGCGATAGAAACCGGGTGGTTTATGTACAGTGTTTGCGGCAGGGACCACCAGGACGGATGTACTGCGGATCATTGTTCTGTGGTAAAAATAGACGGCGATGGCGCGATCGGAGGGGAATGACTAGGTAGACCACGGGCGCTACATAGCTAACATGGACCGTCCGATCTGCGCCGATCGATGTTTGATATTGCCTCCGATACCAATTGAGATAAGCACTTTTTGGTTAGCGCCTAGTTTCGGCACCCAGGTCACAAGGTGGAAGAAAATCCGAGGGGGCTGGCCGAAAGGTGCTAGCCCTATTATAATGTTAAAAGTGGGTTTTTAACCCATTTCGGTGCATTTTAAAGCCAAAGGAGGGTAGCGATAGGGAAAAAAGGTGAGAATTTGGCTAGACAAAGGGTAAAGGTGGGTTTTCAAGGGGATTTGGGGAGATTAAGGGGACCATAAAGGGGGAATGTTTGGAGAGGTTTAGAAGGATTAGTGGGGTGATTTTGGGGTAAAGAAAAGGGGTTTTGACAAATGAAGAAGAGGTGGAAAGGGACATTCTGTAGGGATATAAGGGTTAATGTATGCCCTTTGGAGCAGCATTTATGTAATCAATGAGACCTTATAAAGGCAGTCAGCAAAGGAAAATTTATCAAAGGAAAAGGGACAAGAGACTTCAAGGATGATGTGTCTTCAGGGGAGATGCATTCCTTGAAGGCTCAAAAAAAATTTAGTCCCCTACTTTGCTTTGTCAAAAATTTATAGGGCAGCTAACAAGATCTATGAAGAACCTCTCCAAGGAGGTCAAGCAGATGAAAGAGGAGAGATGCAATGAGACCTCTAAATGGTTTCAAGAAGAGGAAGGTCCATGTACTTCCTATCAGCAGAAGAAAGAACCAGTATTGCATAGAGATCCAAAGAAACATACTATGCCCTTTTCTTTTGAAGAAGAAGACAAAAGGCATGGAGATGGATGACACTTAAATCATGAGACTCTAAGTGAGTATCTTGCAGAGTATAAGTCTCAACCTAGAGCTTTCAAGTAGAATCTAACTCTCCCACAGTTCATTCAGCTCAAAGAAGAAATAAGACCTTGCAACAATAGATTTCTATTTTCTACCTTTGATGGGTCATCCACATGCACATCAAGAGCTTTGGGAATGAAGTTGGATGCATTCTTCCTGCTACACCTAGTAGTAGAAAGAGAATATGTTGAGATTGCAGTGTTGCACCTTGACGGTGAAGCAAACATTTTGTGGTTTAGTCGTTTGAGTCATGCAAGAGTGATTGCATATGCAGATTTTACTCAAAGGTTGATCAAGAGGTTTGAAAAAAAGAAATCATAGGAGAAGAAACTTCCACCACCACTTGTTGTAGGAGCACTTGAATCAGGAGAAATAACACATGCACCTTTGCAAAGTGGTCTCGATCTCTTGACATTTAGAGTCCCATGCACTATTCTAAAGATGCATGAGGAGGAGGAGACTTATACTAGAGTTGATGCAGCCATAGAAGAACAACCATCATCATTAGTAGTTGGGGAAGTCATCAAACTAGAGGAAGGAACCCTTGTAGTAGTACAAAATGTTCCCAAGCTTTAGCAAGGTATGCACATATTTCCATTTCCTATTATTACAGCACATCATATGGAGGATTATGGAAACATGCTATCATGGAAAATGCATGACCTAGGGTCAAAGCACATTACTGATTTGGAGCAGTAGACTATCACTGTGCTGAGGAATCTTGATTGGTTCAAGGAGGAGATATATTGTCATCCTAGTATATCATTGTTGAGTTGCACACAACTCTTGGGGTTGGAGTGTAGAATTTTGGAGGATAGGATGAACATTATCCTTGGAAATCCAATGCAGAACTATATGTTCAGCATTATGCATGATCATGAGATAGCAGATGCACCATAATTGAGATCAGAAGCATTGTCATTGAGAAGAAGTGATGAGTTGGGGGCCCAACTATTATTTGGGCATTATGATGACCATTATACTTGTGTGACATTGGATAGGTAGATGATTGATGGAGGACATCTTATGATGAATGTCATCTTCCATTATTATAATGGGTACTTCTTGATGAGCACTTCATATCTTGATGAGAATTTTTTTCCTACATCTTATTTGGATCCTTATGGGGTCAACTTGGTCATTAATGAGTGGTATTCATTTGGAGATCTCCAGGAGATTGCATTTCAATATCCCATGAAATACAAAAATAGAAATCTGATTTGGGAGGATGGTATTCTCCATTGGAGGAGTGCCAAAGTGGAGCATGGTAGGAGACATCCACATTTGGATGAATGGGTGTGGATGGTGAGCAAGGGGTTAGTGAGCCACTTTCATATCTGTGACACCGGGTAGCAGGAGGAATGGCTGCGTTGGCTACTCTTGAAAGAGTTTGGTCAGCATGTGACATATCCTCTTCCAAAGGGTATGTTGGTGGATGGGACTTGGCATGGCACTTACATCATATGGCAGAAAGGAGTTTGGGTGTATTGGGGTGATGTGATATCCTTCATGTCAACCATCATGATGTTGCTCCATGGTCTATATGGTGATGGTGTGAGGAGGCAACAAGAGTTGTTGTTGCTTTGGATACTCTTGGGAGAGTATGGGATGATTTCCTCCCATACTTTGCATGATGTTGCAGGAGTAGATGGTGGTGGCACAATCATGGTGCAAAGGGGCTACTCCTTAGCCTTGGAGGATCAGGAGGTACATCCACTTTGGAAGGAATCTCCCATATATAGTAGCATTATGGTAGATGACTTTGACATTTGGCATGTCAAAGAATGGAGATATGAGATGATGGGAGCCTTATTACAAAGGCCAACAACACTGTCACTTGGGAGCTTGGGTTTATTGATGGAGTATTCCCAGGATCACTTCACATATGATGCACTTTATGGACAAGTAGAAGATGAGAGTAATGGAGTAGTGGATGGAGACATCTATTACCATGATATGATCTTCTTGACTTGGATCTCCAAGCATAAGAATAAGTTTTTACATGCAGCACATGGTTCATTCCTTTCCATGGAGATATGTCATACCACTATGGAGGGCTCATTCATTGATATTATTATCATCCTACTCTCATTACATGGTAAGAGTTGTGTTTTTGCACTTATTTATTATCTAACGCAATATTTACATTCTCTTACCATTTCTATTCAGTGCATTTCCCCACAAGAGGGAAAGCCTCTATTTTGGCTTCATCGTCATTTTGGGACCAACATCTATGATGGAGATAGACATTTCTTGTATGGATTTTGGAAAGTGTTGTACTATTTCCTATATTCTCAGTTGATATACAATGCCATTTACTATTTACTAGTAGATGAGATGACATGCAAAACTAAATTGTTTGGAGACAACTTGCCATATTATGTTCTGAAAAAGCAGTGATCAAAACTGCACTGTAACTACTTGGGAGATTGCTGGTACCTTCTAGCACTATATGAAACCTTTAGTACCTCTCTCATTTGGATTCCATGTGATGATAATGTCATAATCACTTTATATGGGATGGTCTGGGCAAGAAACAAAGAGTGGGTCTTTGAGGATCCAATTTCCTTTTTTCTTCATGAAGGAAACATTATTGCATCCCAAATTCAGCAGAAAATCTACACTTATCATAAGTGGAGAGAGAGACAGTGTGGGATGGACAATTCTATCCATCATGTTCAGCTATGAAACCCACCTACTTTGCAGGAGCCTAAGGTGGATGAGTTTCTCCATGAGTTACCATGTTGGAGGGTGACTCATTTTGGTGGATGATAGATTGGGGATGGGAGCTTCACATGGGGATGATGATTCCCAATATATTTCAGATTCCATGTTTCAAGAAGGCCTCTAGATAGAATATTATTGCCTCCATGGGTATTCCACTTTTTAATGATGATAGCTATTTGGGATTGTCACCAAAAGCTAACTTGCATACTTGGAGGAGCAACTTGGAGACTTATTGATGAGAAAACATATTGTACTTTGGAGGAGCTTATCATATGAGGATGCTACAGGAGGAGGAGAGGAGGCTCTTCAGTTTTATCCTTGCAGTTTCTTGAGGACAAGCAACATTTGGGAGGGGAGGATTGTAATATTCCTAAATTAGAATGCATCTAATTGGAATATTGAATTTTTCTCTTGTCATTTAGCTAGATAAATAAATGGGTAGGGAGGCCCATAAATCTCTTTAGTATGAATAAAATCCATCTTAATGTGAATAGGGATCATCTTCATAGCTGGATAAAGCACTGTAATATCCCAAAAGGGAGAATGCAGTAATACTTCACACAATATAAGAACTTACAGCAAGATAAACAATAAATCTAAGTACAAATCAGAATATGCAGAAAGAGCTGAGCCATTTTATTATATTGGAGATGAATCAGTTACACAAGTACAAGATATAGGTATATCTAGCCAGAAATATGAGCTAGGATCACCCTGAAAACATGTGTGAAGTAGGTACAGCGTAATTGTTAAGGCTCTGTAGCAAATACTGCGTTGTATCTTTAGCAGAATGTAAACATATGGTAGCAGGCTGAAAAAATAAATGCAGATATACTAAAAACTGGAGCTCTGATGATGCCAAGATTCAAGATCTAGCCAATACGATGGATTCCCAAGATAACCCAAAAAGGATTTTCTAGATCTACAACTTTGGAAAAATCACCTCCCCAGGGTTTGATCCTTGATCTGCTGGGAAATACAGATCTGAATCTAGATCTAAAGAATAGATGGCTGAAATGTGTACTCAGATCAAATCTATGCTTGAAGGGTTGATCCCTTCCTTAGATCTATGAGCTAAAAGCTCTAGATCTAGCTTTTGTGAGGGAAAGAGAGGCCTTCTTCCTACTGAAAAATGATGCAATAAGCTCCAAGCTGATGGTGAGACTGATAGAAATGTGAAGGAATGATATTCCACTGGATTTCTAGCTGAAGTACTAGCAACTTCCTTCCTCCTTTCAGATCTGCAATATGGACAACGTTATTCTTGGAGAGAATACTGCTGCTAGGAGGTCAATAACTTTTTGCCTGATGCTAGATTTACAATGCGGCTCTAGGAGTGTTGATCTATAAGCCCAAGTGATGGGAATAATCCATCATAATTTTCTCTAGCTGAAGTACTGAAGACAAATTCCACCTTCCAAACTGATATTTAGAAAACTACAGTTTTATGAATATGAATGTTCTGCAGAAAGTAGAAAAAGGAAATGGCACTTAAAGCCTGATGTATAATGAAGTAAAAACCTCTTCCTTAGAGATCACTCAAAGAAATATGAGGGATTCCCCCTCAGGAACACCCTGTGCTAAACAACACCTGTAATCTCTGCTAAACAACCCAAGAATTTAGTGGAATGTCACTTGACAATTCCAGATCTAAAAGATCACACATCAAATAATCCAAGATTCCTTTCATCTTTGCCTTCATCTCCTTTATAATGATTGAGCCATCCCCTCCAAATGGCATCCACATAAGGAAGGCTTCCTCCATTTTCTGCAATAGGTTATGCATGTTTGGTTCCAAAGTTGTCTTTTAAAAACATAAAGAATGACCTCCAACTGTTTGGTTAGATGTCCTCCCTCCATCATGAAGTACCAAGTGACAACCATATCATCAATACATTAGGTGCATACAATAAGGTGGTTCTCTTCACAAAGGAAAAGCTCCATCACACAATACATCTCTTCGTCCCATGTTTCATGAATTAGATTGAGCATTGAGATGCTCTCATACTTAGCCCTGTTGGCCTTGTTGGATCCAAACTTCATCATTCCAAGGCTATGCAAAAGAAGAAGGGAAGAATTAATATGGGTAGAAAAATATTTCAAACCATATTCTCCTTACAATAACCACCAGAGTAAGGCCCTTTGCTGCCATCCTCCATCTCCTCCATGTAAGATGGACAAGCCAGACTCCCCCAAAAGCAATCGAAGCAACAAGAGATCTTGTTGCTTTCTCTCCTCCTCATGTGCATCATGAAGCAAAAGAATACTAATGGACATATTAGATGTCACATCAGCCCCATACAGAGAAACATCATCAATGCACATCATGAGATCATTATGCCAAGTTTTACACAATACAAAACACATAGACATAGGATATGTCATGTGGTGGCCAAACTCTCCCAAGTGAAACAAAAATGAACATGCCTTCCCTTTCTGCAATTTATCATTGAAAAACAATGCATGATTCTGAAAATGATGAGCTATTGGGTGGTATCCCTACTCACCCAAGAGCAACCAGCACAACCATGCCTCCTTCTTCATTTAAAACATGTTTTTCAAGGCATGAAGTAGAAAAATAGGTGCCTTTGGAGAGTGACAGAAATATCCCAATGGAAACCAACGTAACCAAACATGCTGGCCCATACAAATCTGCAAGTGGCTTTGCAACCCCTTGCTTATCATCCTTACCCATTCACTCCCATGGCGATAATGAATGAGGTACTGTATAATAATGGCATCCTCCCTTTGTAGAATGCCATCCTTCCCAAACTATTGAAGACTTTTGCATTTCATGAAATGTTGAAATGCATCTCTAATGAGAGCTCTTAATGAGATTCTCTCTCCATCAAAGGCCCTCCAAAACCAAAGAAGTTTTGGATTTAATGCAAGTAGAAGTTTCTCTTTGAGCAGTGAGAGGCTCAATGAGAAAGGGTCTGTTGAACCCTTAGTTAAACTGAGAGAGGGGGGGGGGTGAATCAGTTTAACACATTCATTGACTTTTAAAACTTTTCATTAAACTAATTTACACCTTCACTTCAAGGTCAACTTAATATGTGAGCAATCTTAATTTGTGAGTTGTGAATATCAAGAAGATTTGTTAATGTAACAACAGTCTTAATATGTGAGCAACAAGTATTAAGTAGGTTAGATAAACCACATCAACACATAGAAATCATGCACAGAGACACCAGATATAAGTGGAAACCCATAAATGGAGAAAACCACATCTTATTATTGTTGTGATGCAAAGGCAAGCTCCAAATCCCTATCACCACTAATTTTCTGTAGGCTCCAACCCACAGGAGGCTCCTACCTCAATTTTGCAAGCTACAACTTGCAAGGAAGCTCCAACTCCCATCAATTTTCTGCAGGCACCAACCTACAAGAGGCTCCAACCTCAGTCAGCTATAACTGACATTTTATCAAGCTACAACTTGATGTGGAAGCACAAACTCCCATCTATTTTCTGCAGGCACCAACCTACAGGAGGCTCCTACCTCAGTCAGCTACAAATGACATCTATCAAGCTACAACTTGATAGGGAAGCTCCAACTTCCTTACTCTTTCAAAATAAAAACACTTGCTGATTTACCTTGTATATCAGCTCTGTTCTATACCATATTCATTGATGTGCATCAGTCTTCATATCTGCCTTATATCATTTCTGCATCTTCTCAGATTCACTATCAGCTCCTCCTTCTTTTCTCAGCTCCTCCTTCTTCTTATCTTTTCTGCCTCAATTCTGCATTCTCCAACATCTTGCAGCTTTCTTATATTCTTCAACTCTTTTTCAATTCTGCTGCACACTCTCTTCTTCTCTCTCTCTCTATTTTCGTAACTTTATCCCCTTGGATATTACCTGTTTTATACAAATTAGCATCATGGTTGTTTGCATTCAACTGAGAATTCGAACTAGACAGCCATGTCTCTTTGCCTTCCGTCTCCTTATTTCTTTTATTAAATCATTCAGAAAAATATAACAATATGTGCTAATCTTAATATTACAGTAGGAATTTTTTTTCTTTCGGAGACTTGCCAATGCATCACAAACAATAAAAATCAATTACAACATTCACATTTTCGGTTACATAAAAACAATTTTACTCAGCCCATTTTCTGGCTTTTGGCTTTGTTGGCTTTGTCTTTTATGCTGCTGTCAGGTAACTGTCTGACCTTCTTCTACTCACTATCTTCTGCATAATTTCCAGTTTTTTGTGCTTGTACACCTGTCAAATTCGTTCCTGTGCATATTCTTGTTCACCGTGATTGTGTGTCTGCTGTATATATATAATTGTTGATCTGGCAATCTAAATAAACATATCTGGAGACTTTTTTCTTCCAAGGTTATCTTATGGTTGTGAAACAAGTCTAACAAATTATGTATGCGGTAACTTTTTTCTTTTCTTTAATGATATTATACCTTATTATAAAATCCATAATGCGCCTCTAAAGTTAGCTACCTTTTATATTTTGATTATGAGATCATATATGTCGGGACCCACAATTTTGCGCACTTTGTATCTGTCTGTGCGATGAATTAGACCATGATTATAAGGCCATTGAAATTATCCAATACTCAATGGTCTTCGGCATATTAATAAATATATGTTCCTGGTATTAAAGCTCAACCCGCAACTTCATATAATATATAGAATTATGATTTGACTATTACAATTGGACCATTGCAAAACTTTTAACTTTTCAATATTCATAAGTGGCACCTCTTTTATAAAAACTATATGATGGCCGGTAAACCCACAGTCCCTTATCTGTTATTTCAATTTGATGTATAGAAGAATGCATCCCGAGATTTTAACTCCAATAGTATATATATACCTTTCTCAATTCATACGAGAGTACACCTCCATCTTATTGTCTGAGCTGGAAATTTAAGTGAGTGTGAAGCTTCAATATATCACTATTTCCTCAAAGTTCATAAACCCCTCATTTCATATCATATACCCTTTTACTAATCCCAACACTAACCATTGAAAGGTTTGGGCCCCACAGCTTCATAAACCCTTTTTCTATTTGCTGATGCGATTAATCGCAACTATATTCTTCTGATTGCGATTGTATTCTTTGTAATTTTCACGATGTGATTGATCACAATTGCATCCTTCTATAGGATGTTCCGATGTTCCGCCATTTTTCTGATTCGATGGCATACCTTTAAGCCGGACTTCAAACACACATGAGTCACCATGTATAATGAATCAGGTCTGGAACTCAATCGCAATCAGAACTTTTGTTAACAAGTTCCGATGCTTTGCTCCTTCTCCGATGCGATGTAACAATGTTTATCGGAACTCAAAAATATATCAATCATGGTTTATAAACCTATCGGGTCTGGAATTTCATTGCAATTGCAATCTTTTGTTACCCTGTTCCGCTGTCATGATTTTCTATGATGCGATTCATAAGGGTCCCACCTTATGTTACTTCGTTTGTTTTAAAAATCAAACAATGAGACCTTTAGTCGTTTAATCTTGCGCACAAGCATATAATACATATGCTTTGTATTGTAGTCTTGGTCCTTTTTATATAACGCGCTACCCATATATATACTTTGTCGCTTGGGTTAAGATTCTCGGAATTGCGTTTATGTATCCTCCAGCTTGGGTTACGATTCTCGGAATTGTGTTTATGTATCCTCCAGCTTGGGTTACGATTCTCAGAATTCTATGTAGGGGGTCCCACACTACATATAATGTTATCCATCAATATTATATTAAGTCTTTGGATAAAACTTAAGCCCAACACTAATATATGTAGTAATATAACCTTTCGGGCTCCAGAGTTATTTTAACTCGCCTTTCTTATAATGAAATAATGCTTTGTCTAAATTTTATCACTAACCATTAACGCAATAGTTCATCCGGCCCCACCTCAACTTATATTCTTATATCCAAACTTTAAATAAATAAAAAAACCATCCATCAACATTTAAAACAACATTGGACCCATGGCATACATACCATTTCATCTGACGGTCACAATCTCGTCGCGCCCATCCAACAGATCCGATGGTAACTAACGAATATCACGTAGATTAGTAGCACTAGGTTTATTCTTTAGAATTCATGCGATGAATTTTTTTTTATAATATTTCCCTCTGCCACGTGTCACACAAAGGCATGTATCGCATCCAAAAATGTGTTACCGCTTACCACTCGCAAGGGTGTGTGATACTGTTGGTTTTTCCTCCGAAACCACTGTCACTATTCCCTCTTGATTCCATGGTTCTTCAAGGTTCCACGCCATCTCTTTTAGCATGGTTTCTCTGCATAATATAGCCTCATGCATAGTTCATCACTCTTTTAGTCGCGCACAGGGTTAAACAATAGATTTCGTGTCTCATCGACCATCTCCAAACTGGGTTGAAGGCATATCCACACAGAATTCTTCATGCAGAGTTTATTCCAGGTCTACTCTAATTCTAACCTCTCCAGCATTCCACTCTTCATAACATGTTCAGGCGCTTCTAGACTTCAATCAAAATCTATGCCATACAATAATTCATCTGCAAAATATATAAAACCCCTAATCTTCACTCCCCTTCCAATCTTCCGGCCCTTCCAATCTTCACTTCTCTGTCTCTCCAGTTCTGCTATTAAATGGCCCTCTTCTACTGTCCTCACTACTTTGCAGCACCACCTCATATGTCTCCTGCTGCCTTTGTTCCTTCTATGCTGCCTCTGCCTCCTCTCTACTGCCTCTATTCTCTGCTACTTTGCTTAATTACTGTTTCAGATGCTCCTCCTTTGCCAACTCCTTTTCCATCAATGACAACATTTCCAACAATCTCCCCCTTTGGCATTGATGGCAATACCTTAGTGCTCTCCTTTTGCTTTCTTTTCCTCCCCCTTTGACATCAATTGAAAATGGTTGCACACTTCTTAGTGTGCTTTCTGCATTTCCTCTCTCTGAGTTGTGTTTAGACTCTCTTCTTCTGACTTTGATACCATGTTGTTCCAGACTGGTGTACAAGACTTGTTGAGAGAACACTTTGAGGATTATTGGACTTGAATATCCACTGTAAATTGATACAATCCAAAGCACTGACTCGTTTCTCCTGTATAAATCTGAAAGTGAAGATCATGACACTTCATAGAACACATTGTATCAGCTTTATCTAATCAGAGATGCATCATTGGATTAAACCTAAAATACTGAGCATGCTTCAAATATACTTCAGTTTCTAGTATTATCTTCATCATAAATCCTCATCTATTGAGGAAGTTATCGTTGGATTATTTCTTCTTCTGCTATACACATCTGCAGTGCCACACTTGTTCAATTATGATAATGATGCCAATATATCTTTTATTGCTATGGTGCACCTTTCCTACCTGTTGGTGATGATATGAGCTAGGATGTTGATAATGATATTACCCTTAATAGCTGAAGGTTATTGGTCCAGATATGATTAATGAATTAACCAGAATTTGATCTAAGAAATCAAATCCCTTTACTGCTTGCATAATGTACTTTCAAAACAAAAACCTTGAGGTAAGATGCATTCAGTGTATTGGTCAATCTCACTTATTAACCATGCAATTTTCTTTATGACATAAGGGGGTTATGTATGCCAATGCTCAATCTCTTTTTAATGTTGAGATGTTAGCAAATCCTTTCTGCTGAAGTATGTTCTTGATGATTCAAAGACAGAGTTTTGAGGTTCAACTGACCCAATTAATCCTTCATACTTTTGATACTTTAACTGTTCTATCATGATGATCCTTTAGCCTTTTCATTGACCCTTTTATGTTGGATGTACTCTTGCCATAATCCTCTGATCCTGAGGACCTATACCTTACTGTTGCTCCATGATAACACTTGATATTCTGTTGATAGGCATGCTGCTTATACCAAGTACTAATAAATACTACTTTTACTTCAGCTTGCTCATGAACCCAATAGTTAAGATCACCTTCATAATTTCATACTATTGAGATTTCCACTGTTCACACCAACAGTCATCAATATCCTAAATTTGATCTTGTCATCATAAACTATTTTCTTATTCTTTCATTCTGTTCAAGGAATGTCACTGCATTTTTCTTTCTAAGACTGCTCCAGAATCATTGTTGCTTTACATACAATTCTACTATTTTAACATAATGAACTTCAGGAAGACATCTTCAATTACTTTTCTTGGAATATTCAAGGGCAGATCACTCAGAGGTTTATCACTCACTTAACTGCATTCCTCAAAGGGGACTTTTCATAGATGAAAGATGTAATGACATAATGATGATAGACATTTCTCTTACGCATCCTTCTTAATGTGATTCACTGTTAGTTCTACAAGTTCATTGCTGATGTTATCTCTACTACCATGGTTGCTTGCTGCTTTCTCTCCTTCCATCAACCAATTGGCTATTGTGTGCTTCAGGTGTTCTTCTTCCTCTATAGTTCTCTGTTGGAGAAAATGTCCTTATAGCTGTCTTCATTCCAAGGGGCTCTTCTTATACTACTTTCATGATGATTAATTTATGAACTGCTCTCCCCCTGGGATGTTTCTCCATATTTATCACTGGATGGATATTTACTTTGCTTCCTAGAATAGCTCCCCCTGAGACTATGATGGATTTATTATTTTATTGATGTAACAAGCTCCCCCTTTCACTTTTACTTCCATACTTTATTGGGGTTCTTCATAATGTCTGCATTTCTTTTTGATTCAGATTTTTGTTTGATTTGATTTGATTCCTTCATCTATCTGGAGTTCTTTAATATATATGGCAGTTTACATTCCTTTTCTTTGTGGCCAAGCTTGAGGCCTACATAACATCTTATTTTGTTAAAGTACATTTGAGCTGATGTATAATACTTTGTTCCCCTTCTTGAATACATTTTACAATCAACAATTTTATGTCCAAAATTATTGCATGCATAACAGTAGCCATGGAAATGATTTGAGTACCAGGTGAAAGATTTTCCTTTCCATTTTCTTGCTTGAGGGTTTCTTCTCATTTGCTGCATCCTTTGCTGGTTGGACTGGATTTTCTTTGTCTTAAAATATGCTGCAGTATGTCCAGGTTTGTGGCAAGAAAAACATGTGATATTTTTCATAGGAGGAACAAACCTCCTTTGAAATCTTCCAAATTTATTCAAATCATATTCAAGAGTGTGAGAGCCCTTTCCAGCTGACTATTTCATCCTTTCATTCTCTGTCCTACCATGTTGCTGCTTGATTCTATTTGTTTCTTCACAAATCCTATTCTTGCTGGCTTCTATTTTTGTAGTAATCTGCTGAGCTGCTTCACTGTCCTTTACTGCCTTTACAAAAATGACATTCCTTTTATCTTCAATCTTGGACTTGCTGGCTTCCCCTTCATATCCTATCCCAGCCTTTATGTGAGGTTACCTTTGAGCATTGAGAATTTGGTCCAACTGTCTAGAACTTTTCATAAGAGGTGTATTCATTAATAGTTCTCTTTGGTATTTTTCTAAGTTCTTTCTTAGGCTCACTACTTCTTCAAATCTTTCACATTCCTGACTTTTCTCTCTCATTTGTTGCAGCAGAGTGTCTTCTACATTCTTTGCTTCTTCAAGCTGTATCTTCAGGCCAACAATTTCTTTCTTATCTTCATATTCTCTCTCATCACATATTCGCACCACTGTCTTAAGGTCTTTGTTTTCATTCTTCAATCTTTCTATTTCAGTCAAAGCTGTGTCAAGTTTGTATTTTTCCTCAACTGCAATTTCTTCATGGTTCTTACTACCATTCACACTAGCAGGTACCTCATTTGATTCAGTATTTTCCTTTTGACCTGAATTTTTCTTCTTCTTAATTCTCTTCTCCTTCTTGACAATGTAGTCGTCTGTGTCTATTCCATGCATGAAATGAAATCTATCCCATATTTATTTTGCAGAGGTTAAATCCATTATTAACTCAAGATCCTTGTTATGAAGATTAGTGAATATCACACTTTTTTCCTTGGCATTGCTATGTTGTTCTTGCACCGAGGGCGAGTCTGTGCGGTAACCATCACATACAAGTTTCCATACCTCAGGTTCATAAGCCAATAATCATGTTTTAACCTTATCTCTCCATTCAGGAAAGTCTGTTGTACTCAACATAGGTACTTTTTGATAGTCCATGACTTAACCAAATCTCCTTCAAGCTATTAAGCTTACACCAAAGGAACCTGATCCGATACTAATTGTTGAACCCTTAGTTAAACTGAGAGGGGGGGTGAATCAGTTTAACACATTCATTGACTTTTAAAACTTTTCATTAAACTAATTTACACCTTCACTTCAAGGTCAACTTAACATGTGAGCAATCTTAATTTGTGAGCTGTAAATATCAAGAAGATTTGTTAATGTAACAACAGTCTTAATATGTGATCAACAAGTATTAAGCAGGGTAGATAAACCACATCAAAATATAGAAATCATGCACAGAGACACCAGATATAAGTGGAAACCCATAAAGGGAAAAAAACACATCTTATTATTGTTGTGATGCAAAGGCAAGCTCCAACTCCCTCTCACCACTAATTTTCTGTAGGCTCCAACTCACAGGAGGCTCCTACCTCAATTCTGCAAGCTACAACTTTTAAGGAAGCTCCAACTCCCATCAATTTTCTGCAGGCACCAACCTACAGGAGGCTCCAACCTCAGTCAGCTATAACTGACATTTTATCAAGCTACAACTTGATGTGGAAGCACCAACTCCCATCTATTTTTTGTAGGCACCAACCTATAGGAGGCTCCTACCTCAGTCACCTACAACTGACATCTATCAAGCTACAACTTGATAGGGAAGCTCCAACTTCCTTACTCTTTCAAAAGAAAAACACTTGCTGATTTACCTTGTATATCAGATCTGTTTTGTACCATCTTCACTATTGTGCATCAGTCTTCATATCTGCCTTATATCATTTCTGCATCTTCTCAGATTCACTATCAGCTCCTCCTTCTTCTTTTCTCAGCTCCTCCTTCTTCTCTACCTCACTGCTTCATTTCTAAATTCTCTAACTTCTCTACATCTCGTTCCGCTCCTCCTTCTTCTTATCTTTTCTGCCTCAATTCCAAATTCTCCAACCTCTTGTAGCTTTCTTATATTCTTCAACTCTTTTTCAATTCTGCTGCACACTCTCTTCTTCTCTCTCTCTCTATTTTCGTAACCTTCTCCCCTTGGATATTACCTGTTTTATACAAATTAGCATCATGGCTGTTTTCATTCTACTGGGAATTCGAACTAGATAGCCATGTCTCTTTGCCTTCTGTCTCCTTATTTATTTTATTAACTCATTCAGAAAAATATAACAATATGTGCTAATCTTAATATTACAGTGTGATTTTTTTTTCTTCCAGAGACTTTCCAATGCATCACAAACAATAAAAATCAATTACAACATTCACATTTTCGGTTACATAAAAAAAAATTTACTCAGCCCATTTTCTGGCTTTTGGCTTTGCTAGCTTTGTCTTTTCTGTTGCTGTGAGGTACCTGTCCGACCTTCTTCTATTCACTATCTTCTGCATAATTTCCAGTTTTCTGTGCTTGTACACCTGTCAAATTCGTTCCTGTGCATATTCCTATTCACTGTGATTGTGTGTCTGCTGTATATATATAACTGTTGATCTGGCAATCTAAATAAACATATCTGGAGACCTTTTTCTTCCAAGGTTATCTTATGGTTGTGAACCAAGTCTAACAAATTATGTATGCGGGAACTTTTTTCTTTGCCTTAATGATATTATACCTTATTATAAAATCCATAATGCGCCTCCAACATTCTCTACCTTTTATATTTTGATTATGAGATCATATATGTCGGGACCCACAATTTTGCGCTCTTTGTATCTGTCTGTGCAATGAATTCGACCATGATTATAAGGCCATTGAAATTCTCCACTACTCAATGGTCTTCATCATATTAATAAATATATGTTCCCGATATTAAAGCTCAACCCACAACTTCATATAATATATCAAATTATGATTTGACTATTACAATTGGACCATTGCAAAACTTTTAACTTTTCAATCTTCATAAGTGGTGCCTCTTTTATAAAAACTATATGATGGTAGGTAAACCCACAGTCCCTTATCTATTTTTTCAATTCGATGTATAGAAGAATGCATCCCCAGATTTTAACTCCTATAGTATATATATACCTTTCTCAATTCATACGAGAGTACACCTCCATCTTATTGTCTGAGCTGGAAATTTAAGTGAGTGCGGAGCTTCAATATATCACTATTTCCTCAAAGGTCATAAACCCCTCATTTCATATCATATACCCATTTATTAATCCCAACACTAACCTTTGAAAGGTTCGGGTCCCACAGCTTCATAAACGCTTTTTCTATTTTATGATGCGATTAAACGCAACTGTATTCTTCTGATTACGATTGGATTCTTTGTAATTTTCCCAATGCGATTGATCGAAATCGCATCCTTCTATAGGATGTTCCGATGTTCCACCCTTTTTCCGATGCGATGGCATACCTTTAAGCCAGACTTCAAACACACATGAGTCACCGTGTATAATGAATCGGGTCCGGAACTCAATCGCAATCGGAGCTTTTGTTAACAAGTTCCGATGCACTGCTCCTTCTCCGATGCGATGTAACACTGTTTACCGAAACTCAAACATATATCAATCATGGTTTATAAACCTATCAGGTCTGGACTTTCATCGCAATTGCAATATTTTGTTACCCTGTTCCACTGTCATGATTTTCTCCGATACGATTCATAAGGGTCCCACCTTATGTTACTTCGTTTGTTTTAAAAATCGAACAATGAAACCTTTAGTTGTTTAATCTTGCGCACAAGCATATAATAAATATGATTTGTATTGTAATCTTGGTACTTTTTATATAACCTGCTACCCATATATATACTTTTTTTCTTGGGTTAAGATTCTCAGAATTGCATTTATGTATCCTCCAGCTTGGGTTACGATTCTCGGAATTTCGTTTATGTGTCGTCCAGCTTGGGTTACGATTCTCGGAATATTTTGTAGGGGGTCCCACACTACATATAATGTTCTCCATCAATATTATATTAAGTCTTTGGATCAAACTTAAGCCTAGCACTAATATATGTAGTAATATGACCTTTCGTGCTCCAGAGTTATTTTAACTCGCCTTGCTTATAATGAAATAATGCTTTGTCTAAAGTTTATTACTAACCATTAATGCAACAGTTTAGCCGGCCCCACCTCAACTTATATTCTTATATCAAAACTTTAAATAAATAAAAAAAACCAACCATCAAAATTTAAAACAACATTGGACGCACGGCATACATACCATTTCATCTGACAGTCACAATCTCGTCGCGCCCATCCATCAGATCCGACGGTAATCGACGAATATCACGTAGATTAGTAGCACTAGGGTTATTCTTTAGAATTCATGCGATGAAAAAAGTTTTATAATACCACCCTCTGCCACGTGTCACACAGAGGCATGTATCACGTCCAAAAAGGTGTTACCGCTTACCACTCGCAAGGGTGCGCGATACTGCTGGTTTTTCCTCCGAAACCACCGTCACTATTCCCTCTTGATTCCATGGTTCTTCAAGGTTCCGTGCCATCTCTTTTAGCATGGTTTCTCTACGTAATATAGCCTCACGCATAGTTCATCACTCTTTTAGTCATGCACAGGGTTAAACAATAGATTTCATCTCTCATTGACCATCTCCAAACTGGGTTGAAGGCATATCCACACAGAATTCTTCATGCAGAGTTTATTCCAGGTCTACTCTAATTCTAACCTCTCCAGCATTCAACTCTTCATAACATGTTCAGGCGCTTCCAGACTTCAATCAAAATCTATGCCATACAATAATTCATCTGCAAACTATATAAAACCCCTAATATTCACTGGTCTGTCTCTCTAGTTCTACTATTAAATGGCCCTCTTCTACTGTCCACACTACTTTGTAGCACCACCTCATCTGTCTCCTGCTGCCTTTGTTCCTTCTATGCTGCCTCTGCCTCCTCTTTGCTGCCTCTGTTCTCTGCTACTTTTCTTCTCTCTTTACCTAATTATTGTTTCAGATGCTCCTCCTTTGCCAGCTCCTTTGCCATCAATGACAACATTTCCAACAATCTCCCCCTCTAGAATTGATGGCAATACCTTAGTGCTCTCCTTTTGCTTGGTTTTCCTCCCCCTTTGACATCAATGGCAAAGGGTTGCACACTTCTTAGTGTGATTTCTGCATTTCCTCTCTCTGAGTTGTGTTTAGACCCTCTTCTTCTAACTTTGATACCATGTTGTTCCAGACTGGTGTACAAGACTTGTTGAGAGAACACTTTGAGGATTATTGGACTTGAATATCCACTGTAAATTGATACAATCCAAAGAAATGACTCGTTTCACCTGTATAAAGCTGAAAGTGAAGATAATGACACTTCATAGAACACATTGTATTAGCTTTATCTAATCAAAGATGCATCCTTGGATTAAACCTAAAATACTGAGCATGCTTCAAATATACTTCAGTTTCTAGTATTATCTTCATCAGAAATCCTCATCTGTTGAGGAAGTTATCATTGGAGTATGTCTTCTTCTGCTATACACATCTGCAGTGCCACACTTGTTCAATTATGATAATGATGCCAATATATCTTTTATTGTTGTGGTACACCTTTCCTGCCTGTTGGTGATGATAGGAGCTAGGATGCTGATAATGATATTACCCTTAATAGCTGAAGGTTATTGTTCTAGATACGATCAATGAATCAACCAGAATTTGATCTAAGAAATCAAATCCCTTTACTGCTTGCATAATGTACTTTCAAAACAAAACCTTGAGGTAAGATGCATTCAGTGTATTGGTAAATATCACTTATTAATCATGCAATTTTATTTATGACATAAGGGGGTTATGTATGTCAATGCTCAATCTCTTTTTAATGGTGAGATGTTAGAAAATCCTTTCTGCTGAAGTATGTTCTTGATGATTCAAAGACAGAGTTTTGACGTTCAACTGACCCAATTAATCCTTCATACTTTTGATACTTTAACTGTTCGATCATGATGATCATTTAGCCTTTTCATTGACCCTTTTATGTTGGATGTACTCTTGCCATAATCCTCTGATCCTGAGGACTTGTACCTTATTGTTGCTCCATGATAACACTTGATATTCTGTTGATAGGCATGCTACTTATACCAAGTACTAATAAATACTACTTTTACTTCAGCTTTCACATGAACCCAATAGTTAAGATCACCTTCATAATTTCATACTATTGAGCTTTCCACTGTTCACACCAATAGTCATCAATATCCTAAATTTGATCTTGTCATCATTAACTATTTTCTTATTCTGTCATTCTGTTCAAGGAATGTCACTGTATTTTTCTTTCTAAGACTGGTCCAGAATCATTGCTACTTTACATAAAATTCTACTATTTTAACATAATGAACTTCAGGAAGACATCTTCAATTTCTTTGCTTGGAATCTTCAAGGGAAGATCACTCAGAGGTTTATCACTCACTTAACTACATTCCTCAAAGGGGAATTTTCATAGATGAAAGATGTAATGACATAATGATGATAGACACTTCTCTTACGCATCCTTCTTAATGTGATTCATTGTTAGTTCTACAAGTTCATTGTTGGTGTTCTCTCTACTACCATGGTTGCTTGCTGCTTTCTCTCCTTCCATCAACCAGTTGGATATTGTGTGCTTCAGGTGTTCTTCTTCCTCTATAGTTCTCTGTTGGAGAAAATTTCCTTATAGCTGTCTTCATTCCAAGGGGCTCTTCTTATACTACTTTCATGGTGATTAATTTATGAACTGCTCTCCCCCTGGGATGTTGCTCCATATTTATCACTGGATGGATATTTTATTTTCTTCCTAGAACAAATCCCCCTGAGACTATGATGGATTTATTATTTTATTGATGTAACAAGCTCCCCCTTTCTCTTTTCCTTCCATACTTTATTGGGGCTCTTCATAATGTCTGCATTTATTTTTGATTCAGAGTTTTGTTTGATTTGATTTGATTCCTTCATCTGTTTGGAGTTATTTAAAATATATGGCAGTTTACAGTCCTTTGCTTTGTGGCCAAGATTGAGGCCTACATAACATCTTATTTGGTTAAAGTACTTTGAGCTGATGTATAATAATTTTTTCCCCTTCTTGAATACATTTTACAATCAACAATTTTATGTCCAAAATTATTGCATGCATAACAGTAGCCATGGAAATGATTTGAGTACCTAGTGAAAGATTGTCCTTTCCATTTGCTTGCTTGAGGGGTTCTTCTCATTTGCTGCATCCTTTGCTGGTTGGACTGGATTTTCTTTGTCTTACAATATGCTGCAGTATGTCCAGGTTTGTGGCAGGAAAAACATGTGATATTTTTCATAGGAGGAACAAACCTCCTTTGACATCTTCCAAATTTATTCAAATCATATTCAAGAGTGTGAGAGCCCTTTCCAGCTAAATATTTCATCCTTTCATTCTCTGTCCTACCATGTTGCTGCTTGATTCTATTTGTTTCTTCACAATTCCTGTTCTTAATGGCTTCTATTTTTGTAGTAATCTGCTGAGCTGCTTCACTGTCCTTTACTTCCTTTACAAAAATGACATTCCTTTTATCTTCAATCTTGGACTTGCTGGCTTCCCCTTCATATCCTATCCCAGCCTTTATGTGAGGTTACCTTTGAGCAGTGAGAATTTGGTCCAACTATCTAGAACTTTTCATAAGAGGTGTATTCATTAATAGTTCTCTTTGTTCTTTTTCTAAGTTATTTCTTAGGCTCACTTCTTCTTCTTCAAATCTTTCACATTCCTGAATTTTCTCTCTCATTTGTTGCAGTAGAGTGTCTTCTACATTCTTTGCTTCTTCAAGCTGTATCTTCAGGCCAATAATTTCTTTCTTATATTCATATTCTCTCTCATCACATATTCGCACCACTGTCTTAAGGTCTTTGTTTTCATTCTTCAATCTTTCTATTTCAGTCAAAGCAGTGTCAAGTTTGGCTTTTTCCTCAGTTGCAATTTCTTCATGGTTCTTACTACCATTCAAACTAGCAGGTACCTCATTTGATTGAGTATTTTCCTTTTGACCTGAAGTTTTCTTCTTCTTAATTCTCTTCTCCTTCTTGACAATGCAGTCGTCTATGTCTATTCCATGCATGAAATGCAATCTGTCCCATATTTCTTTTGTATAGGTTAAATCCATTATTAACTCAATATCCTTGTTATGAAGATTATTGAATATCACACATTTTGCCTTGGCATTGCTATGTTGTTCTTGCACCGAGGGAGAGTCTGTGCAGTAACCATCACATACAAGTTTCCATACCTCAGGTTCATAAGCCAATAATCCTGTTTTAACCTTATCTCTCCATTCAGGAAAGTCTGTTGTACTCAGCACAGGTACTTTTTGATAGTCCATGACTTAACTAGATCTCCTTCAAGCTATTAAGCTTACACCAAAGGAACCTTCTCCGATACTAATTGTTGAACCCTTAGTTAAATTGAGAGGGGGGGTGAATCAATTTAAAACATTCATTGAATTTTAAAACTTTTCATTAAACTAATTTACACCTTCACTTCAAGGTCAACTTAACATGTGAGAAATATTAATTTGTGAGCTGTAAATATCAAGCAGATTTGTTAATGTAACAACAATCTTAATATGTGAGCAACAAGTATTAAGCATGTTAGATAAACCACATCAACATATAGAAATCATGCATAGAGACACCAGATATAAGTGGAAACCCATAAATGGAGAAAACACCATCTTATTATTGTTGTGATGCAAAGGAAAGCTCCAACTCCCTCTCACCACTAATTTTCTGTAGGCTCCAACCCACAGGAGGCTCCTACCTCAATTCTGCAAGCTAAAACTTTTAAGGAAGCTCCAACTCCCATCAATTTTCTGCAAGCACCAACCTACAGGAGGCTCCAACCTCAGTCAGCTATAACTGACATTTTATCAAGCTACAACTTGATGTGGAAGCACCAACTCCCATCTATTTTCTGCAGGCACCAACCTACAGGAGGATCCTACCTTATTCAACTAAAACTGACATCTATCAAGCTACAGCTTGATAGGGAAGCTCCAACTTCCTTACTCTTTCAAAAGAAAAACACTTGCTGATTTACCTTGGATATCAGCTCTGTTCTGTACCATCTTCACTGCTGTGCATCAATATTCATATCTGCCTTATATCATTTCTGCATCTTCTCATATTCACTATCATCTCCTCCTTCTTCTTTGCTCAACTCCTCCTTCTTCTCTGCCTCACTGCTTCATTTCTGCATTCTCTAACTTCTCTGCATCTCATTCCGCTCCTCCTTCTTCTTATCTTTTCTACCTCAATTCCGCATTATCCAACCTCTTGCAGCTTTCTTATATTCTTAACTCTTTTTCAATTCTGCTGCACACTCTCTTCTTGTCTCTCTCTCTATTTTCGTAACCTTCTCCCCTTGGATATTACCTGTTTTATACAAATTAGCATCATGGCTGTTTGCATTCAACTGGGAATTCGAACTAGACAGCCATGTCTCTTTGCCTTCTGTCTCCTTATTTCTTTTATTAACTCATTCAGAAAAATATAACAATATGTGCTAATCTTAATATTACAGTGTGATTTTTTTTTCTTTTGGAGACTTGACAATGCATCACAAACAATAAAAATCAATTACAACATTCACATTTTCGGTTACATAAAACCAATTTTACTCAGCCCGTTTTCTGGCTTTGCCTTTTCTGCTGCTGTCAGGTACCTGCCCGACCTTCTTCTTCTCACTGTCTTCTACATAATTTCCAGTTTTCTGTGCTTTTACACCTGCCAAATTTGTTCCTGTGCATATTCCTGTTCACCATGATTGTGTGTCTGCTGTATATATATAACTGCTGATCTGGCAATCTAAATAAACATATCTTGAGACCTTTTTCTTCCAAGGTTATCTTATGGTTGTGAACCAAGTCTAACAAATTATGTATGCAGGAACTTTGTTCTTTGCCTTAATGATATTATACCTTATCAAAAAATCCATAATGCGCCTCCAACGTTCTCTACCTTTTATATTTTGATTATGAGATCATATATGTCGGGACCCACAATTTTGCACTCTTTGTATCTATCTGTGCGATGAATTAGACCATGATTATAAGGCCATTGAAATTCTCCACTACTCAATGGTCTTCGGCATATTAATAAATATATGTTCCCCATATTAAATCTGAACCCGCAACTTCATATAATATATCGAATTATGATTTGACTATTACAATTGGACCATTGCAAAACTTTTAACTTTTCAATCTTCATAAACGACGCCTCTTTTATAAAAACTATATGATGGACGGTAAACCCACAGTCCCTTATCTGTTGTTTCAATTCGATGTATAGAAGAATGCATCCCCAGATTTTAACTCCAATAGTATATATATACCTTTCTCAATTCATACGAGAGTACACCTCCATCTTATTGTCTGAGCTGGAAGTTTTGGTGAGTGCGGAGCTTCAATATATCACTATTTCCTCAAAGGTCATAAACCCCTCATTTCATATCATATACCCTTTTTTTAATCCCAACACTAACCTTTGAAAGGTTTGGGCCCCACAGCTTCATAAACCCTTTTTCTATTTGCCGATGTGATTAATCGTAACTGTATTCTTCCAATTGCGATTGGATTCTTTGTAATTTTCCTGAAGTGATTGATCGCAATCACATATTTCTATAGGATGTTTCGATGTTCCGCCCTTCTTCCGATGCGATGGCATACCTTTAAGCCAGAATTCAAACACACATGAGTCGTCTTGTATAATGAATTTTCTCTGGAACTCAATCGCAATCAAAACTTTTGTTAACAAGTTCCGATGCTCTGCTCCTTCTCCGATGCGATGTAACACTGTTTACCGAAACTCAAACATATATCAATCATGGTTTATAAACCCATCAGGTCTGGACTTTCATCTCAATTGCAATCTTTTGTTACCCTGTTCCACTGTCATGATTTTCTCCGATGCGATTCATAAGGGTCCCACCTTATGTTACTTCGTTTGTTTTAAAAATCAAACAATGAGACCTTTAGTCGTTTAATCTTGCGCACAAGCATATAATACATATGCTTTGTATTGTATTCTTTGTCCTTTTTATATAACGCACTACCCATATATATACTTTGTCGCTTGGGTTAAGATTCTCGGAATTGCGTTTATGTATCCTCCAGCTTGGGTTACGATTCTCATAATTGCGTTTATGTATCCTCCAACTTGGGTTACGATTCTCGAAATTTTATGTAGGGGCTCCCACACTACATATAATGTTCTCCGTCAATATTATATTAATTATTTGGATCAGACTTAAGCCCAACAATAATATATGTAGTAATATAACCTTTCGGGCTCTAGAGTTATTTTAACTCGCCTTGCTTATAATGAAATAATGCTTTTTCTAAAGTTTATTACTAACCATTAGCGCAACAGTTCAGCCGGCCCCACCTCAACTTATATTCTTATATTCAAACTTTAAATAAAAAAAAAACCAGCCATCAATGTTTAAAACAACATTGAACCCACGGCATACATACCATTTCATCTGACAGTCACAATCTCGTCGCGCCCATTCAACATATTCGACGGTAACCGACGAATATCGCGTAGATTAGTAGCACTAGGGTTATTCTTTAGAATTCACGAAATGAAAACAGTTTTATAACATCGCCCTTTGCCATGTGTCACACAGAGGCATGTATCGCATCCAAAAAGGTGTTACCGCTTACCACTCACAAGGGTGCGTGATACTGCTAGTTTTTCCTCCGAAACCGCCGTCACTATTCCCTCTTGATTCCATGGTTCTTCAAGGTTCCACGCCATCTCTTTTAGCATGGTTTCTCCATGTAATATAGCCTCATGCATAGTTCATCACTCTTTTAGTCACGCACAGGGTTAAACAATAGATTTCATCTCTCATCGACCATCTCAAAACTAGGTTGAAGGCATATCCACACAGAATTCTTCATGCAGAGTTTATTCCAGGTCTACTCTAATTCTAACCTCTCCAGCATTCCACTCTTCATAACATGTTCAGGCGCTTCCAGACTTCAATCAAAATCTATTCCATACAATAATTCATCTGCAAACTATATAAAACCCCTAATCTTCACTACCCTTCCAATCTTCAGGCCCTTCTAATGTTCACTGCTCTGTCTCTCTAGTTCTGCTATTAAATGGCCCTCTTCTACTGTCCTCACTACTTTGCAGCACCACCTCATCTGTCTCCTGCTCCCTTTGTTCCTTCTATGCTACCTCTGCTTCCTCTCTGCTGCCTCTGTTCTCTTCTACTTTACTTCTCTCTTTGCCTAATTACTGTTTCAGATGCTCCTCCTTTGCCAACTCCTTTGCCATCAATGACATCATTTCCAACGGGGTCATCTAGAAGGGAGAAATGGTTTCTCATTTCAAGATGTCTACCATTTATCATCTTTGCTTCCATTGATTCATGAGTGAAGCTACCTCCAGAATGCTCCAAGAATGATGAATCCCTTCTCTGACACAGCTTCTAAGTGACAACACTGTAGATCTGCAGGGTAATACATATGTTTTCTGAAAGTAAGGCATAATACTGATCTCATGATTAGCCCTTGTACATAGGATAATGCTAATCCCATTTTCTGAAATTCTACATCTCAACTCAAGGGGTTGAATGCATCTCAACAATGAAGAACAGGGATAGTTTCCAGTCTCCTCCTTGATTATATCAAGGGTCCTCTGCACTGTGATATGTCTCTGCTTCAAATCAACACTTTGTTCTAATCCTTGGTCATGTATTGATCTTGAAACAATATGAGCTGAAATTTTATGCATACCTTAGATCAACTAATATGTGGGAACCTCTTGACAGAACACAAGATTTCCTCCAACCGGGACAATAGTATCTCCAACTGATGGTAAGCGTGATGGCCTCTTTTCTTCAAGTGTGTTATCACTCTAGTAAATTTTCTATCAGAAATATTTAAAACTTTGTAACTTCCTAGAGGTAACCAAGAACCGATTTAGGAATTTATGATCTAGCCTTCCTGAGTTCAAGAGAGGGATCTCTCCTTATGATTTAGCTTTGTTTTGATAATGGGTTTTAGGCTAGCTATGATTGTGTAGTTGGGTTTGATTTTTTTTTGATAAGGTTGGTGGGAATAAAGATATTTCAAGGTAAACCAGAAGGATCTACCAGAACATTGGGCAATGGAGTCAACTCTCTAGGTAGGCAGAACTAAGAAATAAGGCTTAGAGATACAAATGTGCTAAGGGCAAGATAGGTGACCTTATAAGGCTATGTATAGGATTGATTTGATGGAATGGGAAGAATCTGAGCAAAAGGGCACTTAAGAATCATTAAGCTACAGATAAGAAGATTGAAGAAGGGAATCTAACTGGGACCTAGAGAAATTAAGAATTCTATGGTCTGGTTGTCAAGTAGAAAACATCAAAATGCCAATAAGTTTCGAAACAGGGAGCTTATGATTACTAATACTATTTAATTTTTCCTTAATTGATCATTAAATACTAGAAACACATAATATGAATGAATATAAACTTAAGAGAAATACACTGAAAACAAGGAAAGAACGAGACTTATCTTGTCACCACGAGAATCCTTAACTATGATGTCTCTTACCTCTTTCTAGTATTCTGCTTTCGCTAGTTGACTCACCAACTTCAATATAAATAGAAAATAAGAATATAGTTGTCTTGAGAAATTGTTATTCACACAAAAATACTTCCAAGAGTGAAGTATTTATACAAATTTTAAACTAAAATATCTTGAAAAAATATCAAGATTAGTTCACAAATATCTCCAACTGTTTTACATAAATAGAACTTAAGTAAAGGAAACTCAAACTAATGCATCTATTTGGAATTATTTTTTATGGATAGGTGACGAAAAAGAGGATAATTTGAATTTGATCCAACTCTTAGCTGATGATGAGGCATCCAAGTCACTAACTGCTTCCCTTCTTTGTGCATTCTGCTCCAACAATTATGCAACCTTGGGGTCCAATGATATCTTTGTATTTCTCAATCTGTAATATATATGTAAAAATTAAAAATGGTTATTGTGGATTAATATGTTGGTGAGATAAAATTCTTTCAGTTTCCTAAAATACCTCTCCATCTGTGCACAATAGGCTCTGCACAAATATGTGTAAAACAGAGTTTTATAGAGTCTCAAAAATATCCTGTAAAGATGTGCATGTATCTATGATTATGAAATCACTGAGATAGGTTTTTTTATATGGGTCCCTTAGGAACAAAAACCTCCTTCAGTTTTTTATGATGTATTTTTTATTGGCCACAATCTTCTATGAAAAATGATGACTTAACTAGAATTTTATGAAAAAATTGCTTTCCAACATTGTTCAATATTTCCAAAACCATAATAGTTGTTAGAAAAGTGAGAGAGGTTTTTGTAGATGGTCCGCATACGAGCATAAACCTCCTTCATTTTTGCAAAATTCATCTTGGAGTGATCACAATAGTTTATGCAAAAAAATGACTAAAACATGAAATTTCTGCAAAAATGTTCCTTCTTGTTGTGTTTTCATCTTTTCACTTTTCTGTTCTTTTGACTGTTTTACTTTCACTTTAGAAAAAATTCAATGTTGGTGAAAGTATTTTCATTTATTTTTACCATTTTACTGCCTCTGTATTTGCTTTTACTGTTTACCTTTTAGTGCTCTGTAACTTCGTTTTAACTTTCACTCTGACTTTTACCTAATACACTTTAACCACTGATACTCTTTAACTGTTATGCTTTTACTATCTCTGTAAATTCTTATTTCACTTTTAACATTAACTGTGCACATTTCATCATTCTAATCTCTCTCTAAATTTGTATAAAAACTGTTTTTTGAATGAAGATATTGAGTTAAAATCTGAGAATTAGGAGCAAACAATTTTGTCAACTAGTATTGAAACTGTTGGTCCAAATCCATATTCTGATAGTAACCTGAAAAAATCAAAAAATTTGTTAATGAAATCCAGGTATGCAGGGAGGTGATTGTAGGATTTTTGAAAGACCTATGGAATGAGATCATTCTGTGAAGGTTTAACTCTATTTTTTAGGCATTTTGGGGAACTACTACAAGATTAGATTGTTTGCAGGAGTTATTCACTTTAACAGAGATGAAACTGAGTAATGTAGGCAAAGGATGGATTTATTTTTGGAATTTTTTTCTCAATTAGGTTTTCTGAATTGACTTGATTGAAAACAGGGAATATTAAGTTAATTCAAAGGTTTTAGTTGTTTAGATCCTTGATTTTAATCTCTAAACTGTGAAAATTGAGGAAATTGGCTTTAAAAAATTTCATAGTCGAAGACAGGGATTTTTGGTCTGTAAAAGTCTTCAATTCAGTTGTATTCAGTTGGAAAAAGTCGTGGAGATTCTCTGAGGACGAATTTCAGAGGAAATGGCTCTTCAAAAGGCATCTGGCTCGAAAATGGCGCTGTTAGGTTTGAAAATGGTGAAAAGGACTCTGCACAGGCTCTCAGGGTGTAATGGCGCACAATGGTGAAAATTAGACGAAAATAGGCTCTGCGAAGGTTTCACAAGTTTAAAGCATGAATAGGTGGAAAATTATGAAAACATTAGACTTTAACGTATTAAACCATAGTATAAACTATAGTTAAGTTACATTAAACAAAGGTTAAGTGGGAGTGGTTTTGGAATACCGGCGGTGGTATTTGCGTGGCTCAACGGTGGTAAGCGATAATACGCTTTTCGAACGCGATCCAATAGAATCGTGACACGTCGACGCGAGGTGGTTTGGATAAAACACAGATTTCGCGCAACTTTTACAAAACATCCATCGATTACTTTGTGAGCACGAAAATGCGTTATCACCGTCGGATCTGGCTTTGGGGAGCGAACGATCGGGAATAAAAGGGAAAGTGTGGGGAATAGTCAATTATCGAGTTCAATATATGTCGTAGATCTTGGGAGTAAAAGAAAATCTGAAGGTTAAAAATAGCGCGATGGGAAGGAGTAAAAATGTATAGATCAGTCGCTTTGATTTTCATTCGTTGGATCAAAAGGGATTTGGGGATCGAAGGGTATAGATTGAATTCCGATGGGAACAGGCCTTTTGATGGGATTTATGTATAAAAGTGGATTTTTCCAATGGAAAGGGTGATCGGGAAGGTTAATCAAGATTTTAACCAAGGTTAGGGGGGTCGGGGAAGGGAAATATACAAGGGAATGGGTTTAGAAGTTTAATTTAAATTAAACTTCGATATTTTTTGTTTAAAACATATAGAACATATGTTTAAAGGTTTTTCATATCTTTTTTATATATGGTTAGTTAAATCGAGATGACTTAACTACCATAGGGGGCGGGATATTTATATATATATAATACTTAGCCAAAGGGGTTATAAGGGTGGTTTTTATTTAAACATGTGGGAATAAATAACTTTGGCTTAAGTTATATTAAGTGGGTTTTTGGGTTTATTATATAAAAAGGAGTTATAAAATAGGAAAATGTTATTTGTATAGGGAGTTATTATATAAGTTAAAGTTAATATGAAAATAGGACATGGTATACTCAAAACACATATTTATAACAAGTAAAGTGAGGTTTTAAAGATAATTTGCATTGATCTTATCACTTAACTTATGATGTAATGTTATTTTGAGGACTTAATGTGTTTAAATGATGTAGGAAGTTAGCTCAATAGGAATTACAAATGCCTTTAAGTAAAAATGGAGTTTTACTTAGGATTATTCAAGGGAATGAGTGCATGAATGGTAAATGATGTGATTAAGGGATTAATATAGACATTTCACACTTTCAACTGATCAGTCATAGAGCCTTGGGTCCGGTCCCAACAAAATTCAAGGAAATGCCTTGAGCCTTTCTGACTGACAGTCTAGAATGTTTCATGACTATGGGAAGGGGAAGTTAGTTATTTTGCAGCCCATGATGAATGATATTTACATTGATACTTTTCACCTTCTTCTACCTACCCATATTAGCATGCTAACATTTTTTTCTTCCTTTGTAGTAGGTGCATTTAAGCTAGCAACCTTCACAACATTTATTCTTTCTGAAAGCAAGTAAAACTATCTAATTCTACACTTATTTCATCCATGAATCCAGATTAAACTGTTGGATTCACTTTATTTCTCTACCTAAATACTGAATTTTTAGGATTAAACTGTATAACAACTCATTATTCTCTACCTACAACAAATAAAATTGAAAAATGACAAGTTAATATTAAACTGTTTAACTCATCATGGACTATGGCATTTATTGACACTCTGCCACAATCATAAAGTAAAAAGTAGTGACATGTATGCTTGCACACTTTCATTTTTTATTTTGGGGTATTTTATTGTTTCTAAGTCATTTGATTATTCTTTTAGGACTTTTTACCCTCTTTTTGATTTTTTTGATTTTTTACGAAATATGTGAATACAACTTGCAAAAGGCAAAGTATGTACAGATTTACAAGATTATCAACAGTCAAGTCAAAATTATGACCCATATATTATAGGTTGCTAACATCGGCTTCACTTGGGGATGGCTTTTCCTTGTGAAATGCCAAGAAATCTGAGATCAGTAGCCTTTATCTTTGACCTTTGATGATCTTAGTAAGTGTCTTTTGTCTTCTGCAAACTGAATTCTGATCTGAAACTAAAACAACACACAAAAATTTTCATACCAACTTATAGATCTTAAACATCTTTAGGACCTCATCCTTGGCTTTAAATCTTAATGAAAAACTAGCTGAAAATTAAAAACTAAAAAAAAATATGCTCAAAATTATGAGCTTATTAGCACTCATCTACCTACTCTAATCTACTAAAATCTTATTGAATCAGGTAATACAAAAATGCCAATGAAGCCAATAAAGTAGCTGTAAAAATAAATGGATAACTTGATTGCTTGTGACCAAAATTGGAAGTATATTATGATCATGTGCCTTTATAATAAATGATATGATGTGTAAAGGCCACTTTTGATGTATTTGATCTTTATAGAGAAAACGTGTTTGTAGATTTGGGCTAAAAATATTCTCCGTATAATCTAATATAGGATCAATAAAAGCATGATGTATGTTATTTACTTCTAGGCCTTCAATGACTAATTTTTCAGTTGAATTATGAATATTAGACCATGAAACTATTTCTTCAGTCTTGTGTTTGAAATAATAATCATCTTCAATATGCAAGTCAAAAGATATTATAATTTCTTCTTGCTTTGGAGAAGGAAGATTTTCAAAGAATTCTTTAGGATTTCAGAAATTGTATGACTGAATTTGAGAATGCAAAAGTTTGATTTCATTTTCATAATTTTCAGAAATTATCTTGAGAACACATATTTTCAGTTTAGGAGAATATTTTATTGATTTCAAAAGAAGAAAGAAAGCACTTAGAAAATCCTCATAGAGCTGAAGTTCTAATATCTCATCCCTCAAAATAACTAGTGATTGTTCTCGGAAATTATCTTGAATTGGGATAACATAATTGTCATCATATTGATCATATTTAGGCAAATATTCAGAAGAAGGAATGTCATCAATTATAAGCATTGGATCAGTGGATTTATCTTCCAAAAATCCCAATATATCTTGATTAGATTGGTTGCATTCTATTTGAAAGTCATTATTTTTCTCAATAGGAGTGCCATCAAGCAATGGGCCTTTTTGGGATGGTAGAATAACATGAGCATCAACCTGTTCTTCTGTCTCTTTATGGATAAAAACTTTAGTACATTCATCAACATTAGAAGAAGTAGAAAAAATTTCTTCATTATGTAAATGTTTTGAGGATGGTTGCATGTTTAGAAGAAAATTGATTTCTTCTTTGGTCTATAGGGGTGGGAATCTCTGAATTCTTAGATTGAAATGACAACTGTTTTTTCTCTTATCTAAAAGTTGATCATGAGATTGAATATTTTCTTTAAATTCATTGAAAACATTAAATGAAACATCATTTTTTAATACAGAGGGGCTTTGCGGATCTTGATTCATCTCCTGATCTATTTCATCTTTGTTTAACTCCTCTTGATTATTATGACATTTAGCTTGAGAATGAAAGTTCTAGATTTCTTCTAATAAATCTTCAGGAAAACAATTTCCAAAATATTCATTAATATTTTTAAGGTAATGTATAATATTTCCAGCTTCATCACAACAATTTTCAGTTAATGATAAAGATGGAAAATATTCTTTGTAATGCTCATAAAATACCTTATGAAAATATTTTAAAGAAAACAAACTAGCAGGTTTGAGAGCCTCATACCATTCCCTTGCTTTTCCTTTTAAGGTTACCATGAATATTTTCATTAGGCAATCCTCATGCCAATCACCCTTCAATCTTGATGAGTGTATATGAAATTTAATGAGATGTAGTAAAGGATCATCAATGTTCTCATCTTGAAACATAGGCAGATTTTCACTCCAATTTACCTTTGGTAGTTTGTGTGGAAATCCAGGTATGTGATATTTTCTCATGGGAGCATATCTTCGTTTTATTCTTGGATCATCTTTAAAATCAGCCATAATGAAAGGCCGCGGTATCTGTACAACCAAGTTAGATCCTTATATAAAATAAAATATATATTGAAAAATGTTCTTAACGAGAAAGAACATAATGTCTTGGATTAAGATCCAAGTTGAAAGCCTGATCTTTCCATATTGTTCTTCGCAGTTCATTCCTCCAGTGGAGTCTTGATTGTGAAATGGATTTGGAGTCACCAGGTGGATGATTTTAACCTTTGTGTGTCTGATCACTGTCCACCATCATAGATCAGATCTGAACCTGTAAAATATTTCTGAAGAAAAAGGTTAGTCTTTCCCAGTGGAGTCACCAATATGTTATCACTCTAGTAAATTTTCTATCAAAAATATTTAAAACTTTGTAACTTACTAGACGTAACCAAAAACCGCTTTAGGAATTCAAGATCTAGCCTTTCTGAGTTCCAGAGAGGGATCTCTCCTTATGATTTAGCTTTGTTTTGATAATGGGTTTTAGGCTAGCTATGATTGTGCAGTTGGGTTTGATTTCTTTTTTATAAGGTTGGTGGGAATAAAGAGATTTCAAGGTAAACCAGAAGGATCTACCATAATATTGGGCAATGGAGTCAAATCTCTAGGCAGGAAGAACTAAGAAATAAGGCTTAAAGATGCAAATGTGTTAAGGGCAAGATAGGTGACCTTCTAAGGCTATGTATAGGCTTGATTTTATGGAATGGCCGGAATCTGAGCAAAAGGGCACTTAAGAATCCTTAAGCTACAGATAAGAAGATTGAAGAAGGGAATCTAACTGGGACCTAGAGCAATTAAAAATTCTATGGTCCGGTTGTCAAGTAGAAAACATCAAAATGCCAATAAGTTTTGAAACAGGGAGCTTATGATCACTAATCCTATTTAATTTTTCCTTAATTGATCATTACAGACTAGAAACACATAATATGAATGAATGTAAACTTAAGATAAATACACTGAAAACAAGGAAAGAATGAGACTTATCTTGTCACCACGAGAATCCTTAGCTATGATGTCTCTGATCTCTTTCTAGTTTGCTGCTTTCGCTAATTGACTCACCAACTTCAATATAACTAGAAAATAAGACTATAGTTTTCCTGAGAAATTTTTATTCACACAAAAATACTTCCAAGAGTGAAGTATTTATACAAATTTTAAACTAAAATATCTTGAAAAAATATCAAGATTAGTTCACAAATCTCTCCAACTGTTTTACATAAATAGAACTTAAGTAAAGGACACTAAAACTAATGCATCTATTTGGAACTATTTTTTATGGATAGGTGATGATAAAGAGGAGAATTTGAACTTGATCCAACTCTTATTTGATGATGAGGCATCCAAGTCACTAACTGCTTCCTTTCTTTGTGCATTCTGCTCCAACAATTCTGCAACCTTGGGGTCCAATGGTATATTTTTATTTCTCAATCCGTAATATAAATGTAAGAAGTGAAAGCGTTTATTGTGGATTAATATGTCGGTGAGATAAACCTCTTTTAGATTCCTAAAATTCCTCTCCAGCTGTGCACAATAGGCTCCGAAAATATATGTGTAAAACAGAGTTTTACAGAGTCTGAAAAATAGCCTGTAAAGATGTGCATGTATCTCTGATTATAAAATCACCGTGTAAAAAGTGAGATAGGTTTTTGTATATGGGTCTCTTAGGAACAAAAAAATCCTTCATTTTTGTATGATGTTTTTCGAATTGGCCACAATCTTCTATGCAAAATGATGACTTAACTGGAATTTTCTGAAAAAAGTTCTTTCCAACATTGTTTAATATTTCCAAAACCATAATAGCTGTTAGAAAAGTGAGAGAGGTTTGTGTAGATGTTCCTCTTAAGAACATAAAACTCCTTCAGTTTTGAAAAATTCATCTTGGATTGATCACAATATTTTCTGCAAAACAATGACTAAAACATAAAGTTTCTGCAAAAATGTTCCTTCTTGTTGTGTTTTTCATCTTTTCACTTTTTTGTTCTTTTGACTGTTTTACTTTCACTTTAGACAAACTTCAATGTTGGTGAAATTATTTTCATTTCTTTTTACCATTTTACTGCTTCTATATTTTCTTTTACTGTTTACCTTTGACTGCTCTGTAACTTTGTTTTAACTTTCACTCTAACTTTTACCTGATACACTTTAACCACTAATACTCTTTAACTGTTATGCTTTTACTATCCCTGTAAATTCTCATTTCAATTTTACCATTCACTGTGCACATTTCATCATTCTAATATCTCTCTGAATTTGTATACAAACTATTTGCTGAATGAAGATATTGAGTTAAAATCTGAGAATTTGGAGCAAACAATTTTGTCAACTAGTATTGAAACTGTTAGTCCAAATCCATATTCTGATAGTAACCTGCAAAAATCAAACAATTTGTTAATGAAATATAGGTCTGTAGGGAGGTGATTGTAGGATTTTTGAAAGACCTGTGGAATGATATCATTCTGTGAAGGTTTAACTATTTTTTAGGCATTTTGGGGAACTACTGCAAGATTAGATTGTTTGCAGGAGTTATTCAATTTAACAGAGATGAAACTGAGTAATGTAGGCAAAGGATGGCTTTATTTTTGGAATTTTTTGCTCAATTAGGTTTTCTAAATTGGTTTGATTGAAAACAGGGAATATCAAGGTAATTCAGAGGTTTTAGTTGTTTAGATCCTTGATTTTAATCTCTAAACTGTGAAAATTGAGGAAATTGGCTTTAAAATGGTTCATAGTCGAAGACACAACTTTTTGGTCTGTAACAGTCTTCAATTCAGTTGTATTCAGTTGGAAAAAGTTGTGGAGATTCTCTGAGGATGAATTTAAGAGGAAATGGCTCTTAAAATGGCAACTGGCTCGAAAATGGCGCTGTTAGGTTTGAAAATGGTGAAAAGGGCTCTGCACACGCTCTCAGGGTGTAATGGTGCACAATGGTGAAAATTAGATGAAAATAGGCTCTGCGAAGGTTTCACAAGTTTAAAGAGCGAATAGGTGGAAAATTATGAAAAAATTAGACTTTAACGTATTAAACCATAGTATAAAATATAGTTAAGTTACATTAAACAAAGGTTAAGTGAGAGTGGTTTTGGAATATCGGTGGTGGTATTCATGTTGCTCAATGATGGTAAGTGGTAATACACTTTTCGAATGCGATGCAATAGAATCGTGACACGTAGACGCGGGGTGGTTTGGATAAACCACAGATTTCGCGCGACTTTTACGAAACATCCATCGATTACTTTGTGAGCGCGAAAATGCGTTATCACCATCGGATCTGGCTTTAAGGAGCGAATGATCGGGATTAAAAGGGAAAGTGTGGGGAAAATTCAATTATCGGGTTCAATATAGGTCGTAGATCTTGGGAGTAAAAGAAAATCTGACGGTTAAAAATAGCGTGATGGGGAGGAGTAAAAATGTATTGTTCAGTCGCTTTGATTTTCATTCGTTGGATCAAAAGGGATTTGGGGATCGAAGGGTCTAGATTGAATCCCGATGGGAACAAGCCTTTTGATGGGATGTATATATAAAAGTGGTTTTTTCCAATGGAAAGGGTGATCGGGAAAGTTAATCAAGATTTGAACCAAGGTTAGGGGGTCGGGGAAGGGAAATATACAAGGGAATGGGTTTAGAAGTTTAGTTTAAATTAAACTTCGATATTTTTTGTTTAAAACATATAGAACATATGTTTAAAGGTTTTTCATATATATTTTATTATATGGTTAGTTAAATCGAGATGACTTAACTACCATAGGGGGTGGGATATTTATATATATATAATACTTAGCCAAAGGGGTTATAAGGGGGATTTTTATTTAAACATGTGGGAATAAATAACTTTGGCTTAAGTTATATTAAGTGGGTTTTTGGGTTTATTATATAAAAAGGAGTTATAAAATAGGAAACGGTTATTTGTATAGGGAGTTAATGTATAAGTTAAAGTTAATATGAAAATAGGACATGGTATACTCAAAACACATATTTATAACAAGTAAAGTGAGGTTTTAAAGATAATTTGCATTGATCTTATCACTTAACTTATGATGTAATGTTATTTTGAGGGCTTAATGTGTTTAAATGATGTATGAAGTTAGCTAAATAGGAATGAAAAATGCCTTCAAGTAAAAATGGAGTTTTACTTAGGATTGTTAGCTCCCTATAATCAGCAAGATTGGCGAAAGTCCGGTCGCAGGGAGAAACATCGTTTCAACCACTTTGGGATTATAGGATATAGCCCTCCTAAATCCGTAGAGGGATCTCTCCAATAAGTGCAAAGATGGATTTGTCTTTGGAGTTTGGGGTAATGATGTTAGGCTAGTTATGAAGGCCAAGGGTTTGTTTTGTTTTTTGGATGGTTGAGCATGAAAATTATTTGAGGGGAAAGCTCTAAATGTAAAGAGTTTCAAAGGTGAGAAGTTGCAAGCAGATAGAACAAGCTTTGGACAGGAAGATAGATAATTGCAGGTTTTAGTCCATTGGGCTATGGAGTCATAATAGGGTTTAATTGGAACAACAAGAGGCAAGAGTGATCCATGGGGCAAGTCATCTATGTCTAAGGATCTCTTTGGAGATTATTTTATGGAATGAAATGATACAACAAGAAGGAAAATTAAACAGATTCAGAACAAAGAGCAGTCCAGGATCTGGTAAGTACTTTTAAACTAGCCAGCCTTTGACAAACACTTAAGAAGAACATAAAAGCAAACTAGGATCTGGTAAATACTTTTAAACTAGCCAACCTTTGATATACTTTCAATAGAAAACATTTTAAAACAAAGGGAAACTTGAAGGCAACTGTTGGAGTAGAAACTAGCGGGTCGGGCTCACCACAAATCCTCTCCTAGCTTTGCTTTACTTGGTTACTTTCAAGACAAACACAAAGATGACACAGAATGGCCTAAGATCTGGTAAGTACTTCTAAACTAGCCAGCTTTTAACACATTCCAAGGGAAACGTTCAGACAGCCTTCGGGGATAAAACTAGGACCAGGGCACACCATATCTTCCAGAGTTCATCTCTACTTAACTAATACTGGACATAACATTAGAGAATAATATTTAGCTAAGGAAATAAGATGAGGGAATGCCATCATTCATATGCTTAAAATGAATTAAATCATTCCCAAATAACATAGATTGGAAGAAAACATTTAGATAAATATTTTCAGTCAGAGAAGGCTACTGATATACAACAGGTCCTAACTCTATGCATGCTATTATTTATATGAGAAGATGAAACACAGTGAAAACAGAAAAAAAAATGACAAGTTACAATGAGGAAAAAATCACCGTCAACATAGACCAGGATCCCATAAATCAGCTTGTATTGATGCTCCAAACCAGTTACAACTTTAAGTCCAATGCTTTAGTTTAGCAACCATCTACACATCTCAGCCTAAATTATCTATCACCAGCAGAGATCCAAGGGCCAGTGAACACTATTTATAGATAGAAGTCTCAAGCTCAATTACATTTCAATGTTCTATAACCAACCCCTCACTCATCTTTTGCAGAAGTATATATAGAAGAATGACGAGGTGAGATCTGATAAAAGATCTCAAAAACTAATTAATACAGACTTAAATGGCTTCTTGGCCTTTGGGGGGCTCAATGAAGAAACTTACATACATATCCTCTGTATTAAATGATTTACATTAAATATTAAAGTCGATGGGAGCTTTTGTTGACCTTTGAGGCTCTGTGTGACGTCAAGGTTACTCTGCTGATATTTTTTCATTAGTTTGTCTGCAGAATTTATCCTCTAGCTGCGTTGTGAGGTAGATATTCGGTCTTGATCAATAAATTCGGCCTCTGATTGAATAGTTTGAGGCACATGTGGCATTCCAGTAGTTGGGAGGAATAAATTTTCCTCAGATGTGGCGGTGGAGGCTTTCTGATGATAAAACACTTAAGATTTTCTTCAATCTATGTTTTAATTGGAGATTAGGCTTTTGATAATCATTCTTAGCCGTGATCCCCGCAAATATGTCTTCAATCTTCTGTCCTAATACATTTTTGTCTTCGACACTAATACTCTCTGACTGTGCTTGATTTATTGTGTTTTTTTCTGAAGTGCAAGGCTCCGCAGGGGTAATATGGCATCAGTGCCTCATGAATCACCGATGAAACGTGAATTTTAAACCCTATGAATGATTTTCTTTGGTGAATCGAAGGCAGGAGGATCGTCACCCTCTGCCTTAAAATTTCTTCAGTCATGGCGGAAAAACCATTTAAACCCTGCAAAATACAAAAAACTATTATAAAATCCTGCATGTATAGGTTCGCTTCTTCAGAAGGCACGTGGAGGGAGCATGGCCATTGGATGGCATCATCCAACAGTCAGGATTGATTGGGAGAATTCATAGAGAAGGCAAAAGAATAGTTTAAATCAGAGCCATCGATCGCACAGAGATCGACGGTCGGGAGCGGAGGCGAAAAAATAACGTGACAGGGTCACTTTATTGGACAAAACGGAGAAAATAGGTTAAAAAATGGTGTGTGGGGTTTTGGGATGATCGTGGGTCGTCGGATGAGATTGGCCCACACGATCAATGATGGAAAAACAGGCGCCAATAAACCTTAAAAGCATGCCCCGACTTCAAAATTTAATTTAACCATGCTAAGTAAAGTTCCCGAGTCTGGATTTTTTGACTAGACGAGGAACCATTGAGACCCGCCCCAATAGAAAACTGCCGCATGGATTTTGATGTGGCGTTGGGACCACCGGCACTGCTGTGGATGAGGGGACTGGGCAATGGAATGTGGGCCATCGATCTGCAGATCAGATCGACGACGGAGATCCTTTAAACGCCACGCCATAGCCTGGTTATCGCATGGGCATCTTCGGAGAGCGATCACCGTCCGATGAGCGGCCTCAGATTGGACAGTGGACGTCCATATCACGCCGGGTCCACGTCCAATATTTAACGCGTGATGGATGGTGGTTTTGTGAACAGTTCCTAGGCCACGTGTCAATCGGTTTACAGAATCACTGCAAAATGAAAAATACCGCCCCGCTCTCAAAAGCGGTGCGATGGATACCGCGTGGCTTTGCAACCATGAGTGGATGGCGCGGACCACCAGGCGATGAATTCCGCACCGTCGATCTGCAGATTAGATCGACGGTGGAGATCGAATTGAAATTTGAACCAGCAGAAAACCTTAGGACATGATAAAAATTTCAAATTAATATAAATGAAGGTTTATACTTTGGGCGGAAATATTTATTTCGAAGCGGATAGGCGCCCACCTGCGGGGCCATCGGTTCTATGGGGAATCATATGACTGGATTTTAAAGAGAAGGGGATAGTCGCAATCGGGCAACGTGATAAGCACTTGGAAGGCTGGATCTCGGTTCCAGGACCAAGGCGTATGGAAGGAAAGAGTTTTTAGACTTAGCCCAAGGGGGTTTAAGTCTATATAAAAAAACGTAATTTTTATGCAATTTTCAGTGCTTTTCAAAGGATTTGGAGGGTTTTGATAAGGCAAAGAAAGAGTCTTGAAACCTTAGAAAAGGGTTTTGTTGAAGGGAAAAGGGGAAACATGAGGTTAGTTTTGGAAGAAGGGGGGAAATGACAATGGTGCTTGCAGCAGTATTCTTTCAATGAAATCAACAGGATTTCTGAGTGTAAAAATGGGCACAGCAGTGAAGATTTGGATAGAGGCATGAGGCCTTTAAGAGTCTTCAAGAGAAAACACTTTTTAGCAATAAAATTTGTTCCTTGAAGACTCTAAAATGTCTTAGCCACCTTTTTCTATAAAAATTTTTATAGGTGGCTAACAGTGGCTCCACTTGGGGATGGTGCCTTCTTGAAGGCATCAAGAACTTCAGACTTGCATTCTCCGGGTGGCTGACCTGTGCCTCATCCATTGGGAGGCCCTTCCTTTGCTGAGATGATCTTTCTTTGAAAACATGTTAGCAGCCATAAAAACAATGGATTTTCATCAATACAACTTTCTACCTACCCAATCCTACTGATCTAACATTTTTTCTTCATTCGAGTGCACTTGGATTGGCAAACTCTTTTCACAACATTTTATTCTTTTGAAAGCAGGAAATCTAATATATTTCTATTCCTTATTTCTCAATGGACTCAGATTAAACAGTTGAGCCCATATAATTTTCTACCTAATCTACTGTCTGTTGGGATTAAACTGTCCAACAGACTTTATTCTCTAAATTCTACAATAGAAATTTAAAAACATTCAAGTTAGGATTGAACTGTCTAACTTGATGCTAATCTATGGCATAAAAACAAGTTGCACATAGACATTTATTTTGCAGAAAATTTAAAACAAACAAAAAAAACTGGAAGGCCTGATAAAAGAAATTTGAAAGCATCTCCTTCCTCTTGGGTATAGCTCTGTTTTGACTTTGTTGTGAGCTATCTTTCCTTGTTCTCTGGTTCAGATTTTGAGCAACTTAGAACCAGATTTTTACATCTTTTGACTCATAATTTGAAACAGTTTTGAGTCATTCTCTCTTTGAAATCTTAGGCTCAGATTTTGTGCATGTTTGAACCTTTAATTTCTATCCTAATCTATCTACTGATAAGCCAAGATTAAACAGTTTGGAGAATCAAATTCACTATCCTATCAGCAGAAAATTTAAAACTAATTAGTCAAGATTAGGCAGTATGACTAACTAGAAGTGTGTTTTTAAGAGTGGCATTTAAGCTTGCACACTTTCAGATTCGTTTCTCTTTTTGGTATGGGGCTATACCTTTCTTGTTTTCCCAATATGCCCTCTTTTCTTTATTTTCTTTGTTTTTGTATTTTTTATTTTATATAACTTTGAATGCAGTGGTGGATGAGATATTTATAATGAGGAAAAGATAAAAATTCTTTAAAACATAGCATGGATTAAGAGAAGTAATGTTTAAGCATCCCGCCATTGACAGGGCCCCCAAACAAGTCTGCTCCATTCAACTCCTGTAAAAAATAAGCATTATTACCAGCAGCTGAATGAATAGAGTAAGGGCAAAGCCATAAGTTTTCAAATTTTCCATGCTTTCCCTTTTCTTCCCTCCTTGAGTCCCACTTTAAAACTTTGTCCCCAATTTTGAAATTGCTGGCCTTAGTTCTTTTGTCAAAAAGCTTTTTAATGTTGTCTTGTTTTTGCAATGCTTTGTTATAAACTTCCTCTCTGGTTTGCTGAAGATGAATGGTCTGATTTATTCTTCTGATCTGTCATTTTCTTCAGTTTGCAACTCTTGGATAAACTTCATCACTGGTACACCAAGGCTGTTTGGAAAAATTGCATCAGTACCATACACAAGCTGGAAGGGTGACATGCCAATATATTTCTTCAAAGTCAATATGTCAGCCCAAAGTGCATGAACTAGCTTTATGTGCCAAGATTTTTTATTGTCTTCCAATAGTTTATTGATTATGTTCACTAAACTTTTGTTTTAGGATTATACAAGTCCATTACCCTGGGGGTAATAGGCCGTGGAATGGCCCAATGTTATCTGATATATATGACAGAACTCAACCATATTATTTGATCCAAATGTTGCTGCATTATCCATGATGATCTTGGTAGGACAGCCAAATATAGAGAGAATGTTAGTCTCCATGAATTTTATAATAACTTAATCATTGGCCTGCCTACAAGGTATGGCTTCTATCCACTTAGTGAAATAGTATGTGGCAGTGAGAATCCATCTATGCTGAGCAGAAGATGGGGGATGGATTTCTCCTATGAAGTCAAGTCCCCACTATTGAAAATGGGCTTCAACAGTGATTGGATGCAGAGGTAGGGGCAATAGTTTTCTCTTGCCTTCAAAAAGTTGGCAGTTATGGCAAGCAATGATCATCTTTTGTATATCAGGAAAAAGAGTAGGCCAATAGAAACCAGCCCTCAAAATTTTGTTGACTATTGTCTTCCAGTATAAATGACCTCCACACTCTCCTTCATGGAACTCGTGCTTAACCTTCTCTGCATAAAACTCAGGAAAACATTTAAGCAATAGACCGCTTGCATTTTTCCAATAAAGACAGTTATCTATAATGCAATAGTTTACAAATTTTAACTTTAGGAATCTTGCCTTTGTCTTTGTCAAACTAGGAGGTGTATTTATATTAAGAAAAACATAAATAATGTCAGCATACCAAGGAGAATTCATAAAATGGTCTTCAACAATAGGAGTTGAGAATCCTTCTTGGTCATCCAAAGCATCAATCATATTAATATCAAGAACTTCGAAATTTGATTCAGCCATTAATATAGCTAGACCTTGGCCTTTGATGAGTTTAGTGGGTTTTATCTCTAAATCATATTCAAGGATAACAACAATCCACTTACCTCTCTTACCATCTGGGTCATGTGTTAGAATGTCTTTAACAACTGAATTTGGGACAAAGGCAATGATGTGTGAGTGAAGGATGTATACTCTGAAGTCTTTCAAAGCTTTAACCAAAGCAAAAGCTTGCTTCTCCATAATGTTATACTTCAGAGGGGCATCCCTCAATGCCTTACTAAAGAATGCAATAGGCTACTCTTGTCCTTGTGGATTTTTCTGTAAAATGACAGCAGTTATGGTATGTTCTGATGCAAATGAAAAAATATAAAAATCTTTTGAAAAATCCGGACTTATAAGAACCAATGTTTTGGTTAACGCTTGTTTCACCAGTTTAAAGGACTTCTTTGCTTCCAAGGTCCATTTTACCCCTTTACCCTTCTTTAACATGTTTGTGATAATCCTAAGGAGCTCAGCCAAGTTGGGGATGAACCTTCTCAAAAAGTTAATCTTTCCAATGAAAGATTGCAACTCTTTGATGTTTCGAGGATGAGAGATTTGCAATATGGCCTCAATCCTCTTGGGATCTATATTAATACCCTCTTCTGAAATGATGTGCCCAAGAAGTTTACCTTCTTGGAGCCCAAATAGTGTTTTCTTAGGGTTTAAAGATATCCCAAACTTTCTACATTTCTCGAAGACTGTTCTTAAATGTGCCAAGTGCTCTTCATTTGTTTTTGAAAACACGGTGACATCATCAAGGTATATAATGATGAAGTAGCCCAGCTCTTTTGAGAATGCTATGTCCATGGCTCTCTGAAAAATTTCCCCAGTATTCATTAGACCAAAGGGAATTTTCACATACATGAAAGTGCCCCATGGTGTAGTAAAGGCTGTCTTTAATCGATCAGCAGGGTGAACTAAGATCTGATTGTACCTTGAATAGCCATCCAGCAAAGAAATTATTCTAGACCCTACCACCCTTTGTAAAATATGATCCATATTAGGTAAAGGGTAGTTAATGAAGCTTTGTTTAAGTCTCTAAAGTATATACAAAGCCTGATCTCTCCAGTTTTCTTCCTAATTGACACCAGATTAGACACCCACTCAGAATATCTAATAGGGACAATAATACCCGACCTCCTTATTACATTTTCATGATCTCCCTTACGAACCAAAGAGCAATTGAACGGAGTTTATTCTATGCAACTTCTATTTGAATGGTTTTGGTTTTTCTTTGGGAAAGGATTTTTTTGTTTTATTATTTCGGTGTCATAAGTTAATTTCTTCTGCTCACGCAAAAAAATCGAATCTCTAACGACTCTGTTGTTTGAGTTTTAATGTGAAATTTGGTAAGAGTCTTGAGACAGTTTAATCATCACGGGTTTAAGTTCACTGCCCTATATTGCACTCTTCACTTCGGTCTCTACGAGTTCCGGTTTGGTTTATTTTCCACATCATTAAAAATGGAACAACTCTTCTGGTCGAGACCTTGAAGCAAAATTTCATCTTTAGGTACGAGTTTCTAACTCCTGTTTCGATTATTGCATTCAATTCTATAATTCTATTTTTTTTTTTAGTTTGCTAGTCAGAAGATTAATATTGACAAGCTCAGGAGATGGCTCTTCTTCACCAAGAAAATTTCCTTCACTGCAGTCTGTATCATAGTCTGAGTCCGAACTGTGTAGTTCGAATTCATTTTTGAATTGCATGAAGTCTTCTATTTGTTTGTCTCTATTAAACACCTGCCAATAATTTTTATTATCAGGCACAGCTGGTCTAAATTTCACCTGATTTGTGCAATATTTAGCATTATATGGCATTAAGCATGTTCTAGCTGCAAAGGCTAAATTGTGGGCGGCAATATTTCTTTTTCTTGGGACAAAAATTAGTTTGGACTCCTCGAATGTTTTTAAAAGTTCCATGACATCGTTTCAGTAGGCCCTAAGTCTAGGATTATTTGCGTTATACTCCCTATTAACTTGCCTAATGACTAACTCTAAATCCCCGTACACATTGATTCTTCTGGCTCCTAACTTTTTCAATAGATGTAAGCCTAAGAGAAGGGATTCATACTCCGCTATGTTATTGGAACACTGAAAGTTTAATTTGCAGGAAATTCATTCTGTGTGGTTGCTTTCAGTGTTACAAATCCAAACCCCTGCACCAGCATTGTTCCTAGTGCAAGATCTGTCAAAATACATACTCCACAGAGGAATATTTTCGGTTTCGTCTGTTTGGTTACCGTCCTCTTCAATTACTGTGCTTTCTATTTGTTTATGATTAGCGGAACTTAATTGAATTTGTTTTGACTCTTCAGGTTTTTCATTAAGTGGAGGCACGTCTTCTTAAGTGTCAAGGTTTAAAAGAAAAGGATGCATGACTTGTAGTTCAAGACCCATATTTGGTTCGTTGTTGTTTAACGATTCAACAAACTGTTTTGAAAGTTCTGTGGTGTTTACCTCCTCCTCTCTATCGACCATAAACTCTGTCTAAGTTAATTGTTCATCCAATGTTTCTTCATTTAAAAGGATAAATTAATCAAGGCCTATGTTTACAGAGTATAAAGGGGATTTTTGTGGTCTGTCTTGACTTGTAACTGTGTATTGCATATGGGACTCCCTGTAAAGTCTTCTATTCTGATTGAAAACAGGGATAGTTTCATAGGACATGTCCATTTGCATATTCCCTTGTAACTTAGCCCCCCACGATCTTGATAACAACATTCCATATTTTGGGGGAACATCAGCCACAACAATATCCATTACTAAGCATTTGGCTAGAATCTGGGCTAAGTTAACACAAAGGTCTTTGATTAATCCTAAACATTTTACTCTCCTTGAGTCAAAGGAGTAAAGATATTTGTAAGGTCTGGTGATTTCTAAACCAAGGCTCTCCATTACATCTTTTGGCATTAAATTATGAGAAGCCCCGGAATCATGCATAGTGTTGTGCAAAATCTTGTCATTAACGTTTAAACTCACATAAAAGGGAGGCACATGTCCCTCTTGATACATACCTTCAATATTTGGACCAAATATAAGCTCTGGTTGGTCATCATTAAGATTGACAGTGTCCTCATTCTCTTCAATGTTTAAAGCCTTCAAAATTTGGGTCCTTTATACATGTTGGGCAGCTAACTCAGTCAAAGGAACATAGATTTTGATTTTCGAAACTTCCTGCTCTAGGCTAAAAGGAAATTGATTCCTTAAGGTACTTGTTTCAGCCTTATTAGTTGTCACTCTATCAGCAACGTCAGCTTGATGATTCATTTTATTTATTTTTGACAAAATTGTTTTAACAGGAGTACTAGCTAAGATGTTAGTACTACTAATGTCTGCACTATGTTTTTCATCGTTTTGAGTGCCCTTCTCTTTACCATTATCAAAATTTACAGCCACTGTTTTGTCCTTTTGTTTGACCATTTTAGACTTGGTTGTAGTGCTGCTTCGTGAAGGCTTGTCAGAGGTTTTAGTGTTGGGAGTTTGTTGACTGGTTTTTCTTCTAAGGTCATATTATTTTTGAGATCCTATGATGACATTTTCCATGTCTTGATAATAATTTTCATCATCATCCATTTTGTCATCATAAGGTGTGTATAGACCTTGTTTTCTATCATAATTCACCTCAAAGTCATCATTATCTACTCCCAGCATGTTTATATCATCATCCTCTATTAATTCATCTGCTTCCTCAACTCACTTACATAGTTTTGATGAAAGGGAGGAGTGATCTGTTGATCATATTCCCTAGGCCTGTTTGGAGGTTGGTTCCTTCTAAAATTCTTATTCTGATTCTAGTTTCTGTTTTGAGGAGCATTTTGATTTTGGCTCGCTTGTGCTCTCTTAATTATGCTCATCTCTTTCATCATTTCTTCCATAATTTTCTCCATCTTTGAGTTTGAAGTAGAAGGTGTGCTTTCCTCTCTAAAAGAGACTCTCTTCTCGTTTTTCGTTCTTGCTCTCTTCTCCATTAAGTTGACTTCCATAGAAAGAGCACCCTTTTGCATCTCTTCAAGAGTTGAAAAATCTCTCTCTCTCAGCTGATAGGCCATCTCAGGGTCAAAACCTTCAGGAAAATTGTTTAAAGCTGAGCCTTGTGGAGGTTTTAGTTCTAGGGAAAGTGCATTATATACACTATTGAATCTGGTACAATAAGCTTGTACACTTTCCCCCACGTTTATATGGAGATTTTTGTAATCAGAAAGGACTTGAAGAGGGTTCTTCTTCACTTCCCATTTATTTAAGAATGTTTGATGGAAGGCTTGGAGATCATTGATACTATGGGGGGTTAAGCCTTTGAACCATTTTATTGCTTCTCCCCCTAAGCTCTGAGAAAATAGTCTAATCTTGATAGAATCATCATCAATTTCATTTATGTCAAAGTAGCCATTCATCTTATCCACATGTTGTGACGCAGTTGTAGCATTGCTAGCATCATACAATGGAATTTTGGACTGATATTCATGTGGAAGATTAACTAATGGAAGAGGAAGGACTAAGGGAGCATACCATGCTGCCATGATATGTGGTGGGGGTGGATTTACAAGGGGTGGATTAACAAAAGGAAAAGTGGGCTGAAGTGGAGTGGTTTGGATAGTGGATGTAGGGTGAGCAGAAGTGGATGAACCAGGAATAGATTGCTGAGCTGATCTTGGATGAGAGACACCTAGGTTGTGAAGGAAATGTAAATCAGGAGGTGTTGTTTCTCTGCTACCGGGATGTTCACTTGTTTTAGGAGATGAAAGTGAAGACTCAGAATCTAACCGATCTAAATCACCAAGAGACCTAGTTCTAAAGGGATTTACCAAGTCAACTTGTGATTGTTGTAGAGCTGAAATATTTTCAGGGACTGAATTAGCTCTTAAGGGTGATCTGCAAATAGTTGATAATTTAATCTTAGGAGACTTCCTAAGGATACTTTCTGGGTTACCGACTATTTTAGGTGGATCAGGGTCTGGGTAGGCTCTAGTATGAATCTTTCTAGAAGCCACTATGCTGTGTTTTTCAGACCCAAATAAAAAAGAAAAGTTCAACTAGATATGACAATCTTTAAGAGGTTAACTATCTGTTTTACAATTTTAAATCCTACAGTCCTCTAACTGAGTTTAAATGATATTATAATAATAAGGGTTCTTCCCAGTGGAGTCTTTAGGTCTGTTGAGGATTTTGGAGTCGCCAAGTGGAATTTTTTAGCTCCTAAGGAGGTAAAAGGTTTTATGGTCCACCACCATGTTTATTGGATACCAATCTGAAATATTTTTGGTGTTTTCAGAGTTATTTTTCAATTGTGTGGTTTCTAAGAATATGCTAACTCTGTTCCAAAACTTAGCTACGGTTATGAGACAAATACAGTGTACTCTTATGGCTAAGCCAGTTCATTTTTCAAGGTTAGATAAAGTCTTAAGAGAATCCTAGGGTTTACCTAGTTTGTCACTGATTCAAACAAGTTCCATCATTATTACAATTCCTCAGTAGTGCTTGAAAAGGCTGCTTTTCACTCACAACTTTTATGAAGTGCTTAAGGGAACCTAAATTGATCTCTGATGTCCTATGGTCACCTTAAAATGAAAATGATTTTGGGTTTTGTTACCCATCAGAGTCGCCAGAAATGTTAGCTCCCTGTAATCAGTAAGATTGGCGAAAGTCCGGTCGCAGGGAGAAACATCGTTTCAACCACTTTGGGATTCTAGGATCTAGCCCTCCTAAATATGGAGAGGGATCTCTCCAATAAGTGCAAAGATGGATTTGGCTTTGGAGTTTGGGGTAATGATGTTAGGCTAGTTATGAAGGCCAAGGGTTTTTTTTGTTTTTTCGATGGTTTAGCATGAAAATTATTTGAGGGGAAAGCTCTAAATGTAAAGAGTTTCAAAGGTGAGAAGTTGCAAGCAGATAGAACAAGCTTTGGCCAGGAAGATAGATAATTGCAGGTTTTAGTCCATTGGGCTATGGAGTCATAATAGGGTTTAATTGGAATAGCAAGAGGCAAGAGTGATCCATGGGGCAAGTCATCTATGTCTAAGGATCTCTTTGGAGATTGATTTATGGAATGAAATGATACAACAAGAAGGGAAATTAAACAGATGAAGAACAAAGAGCAGCCCAGGATCTGGTAAGTACTTTTAAACTAGCCAGCCTTTGATATACTTTCAATAGAAAACATTTTAAAACAAAGGGAAACTTGAAGGCAACTGTTGGACTAGAAACTAGCGGGCCGGGCTCACCACAAATCCTCTCCTAGCTCTGCTTTACTTGGTTACTTTCAAGACAAACACAAAGCTGACATAGAATGGCCAAAGATCTAGTAAGTACTTCTAAACTAGCCATTTTTTAACACATTCCAAGGGAAATGTTCAGACAGCCTTTGGGGATAAAACTAGGACTAGGGCACACCATATCTTCCATAGTTCATCTCTCCTTAACTAATACTAGACATAACATTCGAGAATAATATTCGGCTAAGGCAATAAGACGAGGGAACGCCAACATTCCTATGCTTAAAATGAATAAAATCATTCCCAAATAACACATATTGGAAGAAAACATTCAGATAAAGATTTTCAATCAGAGAAGGCTACTGATATATAGTAGGTCCTAACTCTATGCATGTTGTTCTTTATATGAGAAGATGAAACACAGTGAAAACAGAAATAAAATGACAAGTTACAATGAGGAAAACTTCACCGTCAACATAAACTAGGATCCCATAAATCAGCTTGTATTGATGCTCCAAACCAGTTACAGCTTTAAGTCCAATGCTTTAGTTTAGCAACCATCTACACATCTCAGCCTAACTTATCTATCACTATCAGAGCTCCAAGGGCCAGTGAACACTATTTATAGATAGAAGTCTCAAGCTCAATTACATTTCAATGTTCTATAACCAACCCCTCACTCATCTTTTGCAGAAGTATATATAGAAGAATGAGGAGGTGAGATCTAATAAAAGATCTCAAAAACTAATTAGTACAGACTTAAATGGATTGTTGGCCTTTAGGGGGCTCAATGAATAAACTTACATACATATCCTCTGTATTAAATGATTTACATTAAATATTAAGCTCAGTGGGAGCTTTTGTTAACCTTTGAGGCTCTGTGTGACGTCGAGGTTACTCTGCTGATATTTTTTCATTAGTTTGTCTGCAGAATTTATCCTCTGGATGTGCTGTGAGGCAGATATTCGGTCTTGATCAATAACTTTGGCCTCTGATTGAATAATTTGAGGCACAGGTGGCATTCCAGTAGCTGGGAGGAATCAATTTGCCTCAGATGTGGCGGTGGAGGCTTTCTGTTGATAAAACACTTAAGATTTTCTTCAAACTGTGTTTTAATTGGGGATTAGGCTTTTGATAATCATTCTTAGCCGTGATCTCCGAAAATCTATCTTCAATCTTCTGTCCTGATACATTTTTGTCTTTGACACTGATACTCTCTGACTGTGCTTGATTTACTGTGTTTTTTGCTGATGTGTAGGGCTGTGAAGGGGTGATATGGCATCAATGCCTCATGAATCACTGATGAAACGTGAATTTTAAACCCTGCGAATGATTTTCTTTGGTCAATCGAAGGCAGGAGGATCGTCACCCTTTTCCTTGAAATTTCTTCAGTCATGGCGGAAAAACCATTTAAACCCTGCAAAATAAAAAAAACTATTATAAAATTCTGCATGTATAGGTTCGCTGCTTCAGAAGGCACGTGGAGGGAGCTTGGCCATTGGATGGCATCATCCAATGGTCAGGATTGATCGGGAGAAGTCATAGAGAAGGCGGAAGAATAGTTTAAATCAGAGCCGTCGATCATGCAGAGATCGATGGTCAGGACCGGAGGTGAAAAAAAAACGTGACAGGGTCACTTTATTGGAAAAAATGAAGAAAATAGGTTAAAAAATGGTGTGTGGGGTTTCGGGATGATCGTGGGCCGTCGGATGAGATCGGCCCACATGATCAACGGTGGAAACACAGGCACCAATAAACCTTAAAAACACGCCCGAACTTCAAAATTTAATTAAACCATGCTAAGTAAAGTTCCCAGGTCCGGATTTGTTGACTGGACGAGGAACCATGGAGACCCGCCCCAATAGAAAACTGCCACGTGGATTTTGATGTGGCATTGGGACCACCGGCACTGCTGTGGATGAGGGGACTGGGTGATGGAATGTGGGTCGTCAATCTGCAGATCAGATCGACGGTGGAGATCCTTTAAATGCTGCGTGGTAGCCTGGTTATCGCATGGGCATCTTCGAAGAGTGATCACTGTCCGATGAGCGGCCTCAGATCGAACGATGGACGTCCATATTGCGCCGGGTCCACGTCCGATCTTTAACGCGCGATGGATGGTGGTTTTGTGAAGAGTGCCCAGGCCACACATCAATTGGTGTATGGAATCACTACAAAATGAAAAATATTGCCCCGCTCTCAAAAGCGGTGCGATGGATATCGTGTGGTTTTGCAATGATGAGTGGATGGCAGGGACCACCGGGTGATGAATTGAGCGTCGTCGATCTGCAGATCAGATCGACGGTGGAGATTGATTTGAACTTTGAACCGGTGGAAAACCTTAGGACATAATAAAAATGTCAAATTAATATAAATGAAGGTTTATACTTTGGGCAGAAATATTTATTTCGAAGCGGATAGGTGCCCGCCTGCGAGGCCATGGGTTCTATGGGGAATCAGATGACCGGATTTTAAAGAGGAGATGCTAGTCGCAATCAGGCAACGCGATAAGAGCTTGGAAGGCTAGCGCTCGGTTCTAGCACCAAGGCGTATGGACGGAAAGATTTTTTATACTTAGCCCAAGGGCGCTTAAGTCTATCTAAAAATCGTGATTTTTATGCAATTTTCAGTGTTTTTCAAAGGATTTGGAGGATTTCGATAAGGCAAAGAAAGAGTCTTGAAACCTTAGCAAAGGGTTTTGACGAAGGGAAAAGGGGAAACATGAGGTTAGTTTTGGAAGAAGGGGGAAAAGGACAATGGTGCTTGCAGCAGTATTCTTTCAATGAAATCAGCAGTATTTCTGAGTGTAAAAATGGGCACAGCAGTGAAGATTTGGACAGAGGCATGAGGCCTTTAAGAGTCTTCAAGAGCCAACACTTTTTAGCAATAAAATTTTTTCCTTGAAGGCTCTAAAAAGTCTTAGCCACCTTTTTCTATAACAAATTTTATAGGTGGCTAACAAGGATCATTCAAGGGAATGAGTGCATGAATGGTAAATGATGTGATTAAGGGATTAATATAGTCATTTCACACTTTCAACTAATCAGTCATAGAGCCTTGGGTCCAGTCCCAACAAAAGTCAAGGAAATGCCTTGAGCCTTTCTGACTGATAGTCTAGAATTTTTCATGACTATGGGAAGGGGAAGTTAGTTATTTTGCAGCCCATGATGAATGATATTTACATTGAGACTTTTCACCTTCTTCTACCTACCCATCTTACCATGCTAACATTTTTTTCTTCCTTTGTAGTAGGTGCATTTAAGCTAGCAACCTTCACAGCATTTATTCTTTCTGAAAGCAAGTAAAACTATCTAATTCTACACTTATTTCATCCATGAATCCAGATTAAATTGTTGGATTCACTTTATTTCTCTACCTAACTACTGAATTTTTAGGATTAAACTGTCTAACAACTCATTATTCTCTATCTACAACAAAGAAAATTGAAAAATGACAAGTTAAGATTAAACTGTTTAACTCATCATGGAATATGGCATTTATTGACACTCTGCCACAGTCATAAAGTAAAAAGTAGTGACATGTATGCTTGCACACTTTCATTTTTTCTTTTGGGGTCTTTTATTTTTTCTAAGTCCTTTGATTATTTTTTAGGAATTTTTACCCTCTTTTTGATTTTTTACGAAATATGTGAATACAACTTGTAGAAGGAAAAGTATGTACAGATTTACAAGATTATCAACAGTCAAGTCAAAATTATGACCCCTATATTATAGGTTGCTAAAAAATTGTACCAACACTGGTATCCTCCTCCTCATCCTCATGCACCTCTTGATCCATGCATGGGACTCCATATGTCAAGAGCTCAAGACTGTCTTGCAAAGATGCGAGTGTCTCTTCTCCAGATACAAGTACTTCTGCAGCAGGTGGTGAAAGTAGTGACCTCTTGTCCAGAGTGACAAGATTGACATTCTCCTTGGTTTCCTTGGAAGGTGCCCCTTTGTAGCACAACTCTGTCTTCTCCACATCAAAATTATTTCTCAACTTGTGAAAGAAATCTGAATACTTGGTCACCTTTGCATGCTCTAGCTGCCCAAACCACCAATCTTATGCTTCATATAAGAGATGAAGTGTTGCAATTTGAACCGCCCCTTCTTCAGCCACAAGATGTAGCTTGAAACATGAATCTAACTCCCTCCCCTTGACATTTCTTGAGGAAGGTCCATCAAATGTAGGAAAATATAAATCTATTATGCCTCTTCCTTCTATTTCTGCTATAGGATCCTCTTTCTTCTCTAATCTAGAAGAATTGTTGGAGGGTTAGCTTCTCCTTGAAAGCTATAGATTGTGCCTTTTACTCTTCAAGATATAGACTGAAAGTCTCATGGGTCTCAGGTCCATGCCTTTATTCACTTCTATACCTCTCACCTTCTTCAAAGAAAGTGGGCATAGTGGATCTATGAGGAGATCTAGGATTCTCTGGTCTTCTTTGCTACTAATAGGAAGTGCTTTCCTCATCAGATATTCTTCTTGGATCTTCTCTCTGTTCTTCCTCCTTCATTTGATTGACCTCCTTGGAGAGATCTTGCATGGATCTTAAGGAAGGAGTGACATATCTCACATCCTCCATGATAGATCTCATCTATCTGTTCTTCTTTCAATGTAAAAAGATGAAGTGTCCACAAGCTGAGCTAAAGATCATGCTATGATACCACTGTAATATCCCAAAAGGGAGAATGCAATAATACTTCACACAATATAAGAACTTACAACAACATAAACAATAAATCTAAGTACAAATCTGAATATGTAGAAAGAGCTGAGACATTTTATTATATTGGAGATGAATCAGTTACACAAGTACAAGATATAGGTATATCTAGCCAGAAAGATGAGCTAGGATCACCCTGAAAACATGTGTGAAGAAGGTACAACGTAACTGTTGAGGCTCTGCAGAAAATACTACATTGTCTCTTCAACATAATGTAAACATATGGTAGCAGGCTGAAAAGAGAAATGCAGATCTACTAAAAAATAGAGCTCTGATGATGCCAAGATTCAATATCTAGCCAATATGATGGATTCCCAAGATAACCCAGAAAGGATTTTCCAGATCTGTAGCTTTGGAAAAATAACCTCCCCAGGGTTTGATCCTTGATCTGCTGGGAAATACAGATCTGAAGCTAGATCTGAAGAATAGATGGCTAAAATGTGTACTCAGATCAGAAATATGATTGAAGGGTTGATCCCTTCCTCAGATCTATGAGCTATAAGCTCTAGATCTAGCTTCTCAATCCTCCAAAAGATGATTGCAACTGTTGCAACACAACTGCCCCTGAAAACTGCGCTGTGAGGGAAAGAGAGGCATTTTTCCTACTGAAAAATGATGAAATAAGCTCTACGATAATGGTGAGAATGATAGAAATGTGAAGAAATGATCCTCCACTGTATTTCTAGCTGAAGTACTAGCAACTTCCTTCCTCCTTTCATATCTGCAATATGGACAATGTTATTCTTGGAGAGAATACTACTGCTAGGAGGTCAATAAATTTTGACCTAATTCCAGATCTACAATGTGGCTTTGGGAGTGCTGATCTATAAGCCCAAGTGATGGGAATAATCCCTCACCATGTTCTCGAGTTGAAGTACTGAAGACAACTTCCACCTTCCAAACTAATCTTCAGAAAACTACAGTTTTATGAATATGAATGTTCTGCAGCAAGTAGAAAAAGGAAATGGCACTTAAAGCCTGATGTATAATGAAGTGCAAACCTCTTCCTTAGAGATCACTCAAAGAAAGAGGAGGGATTCCCACCCGGGAACACCCTGTGCTAAACAACACCTGCAATCTCCGCTACAACCCAAGAATGCAGTGGAATGTCACTTGACAATTCCAGATCTAAAAGATCACACATCAAATAATCCAAGAAGCCTTTCACCTTTTCCTTCATCTCCTTTATAACGATTGAGCCATCCCAAGCCTTGGACCTAATCTCAATTGCGCAGTCTCATGTGGACAAGATCCTCCAAGTGGGACTGTGATGTTTGACCAAATCAACCAAACAGTCTAGGTGCAATGTACACCTCCTCCATCATGTGTGCTTCATTTGCACATGATCCTCCACCACTTGAACATTAATGCTCAAAGACCCTTTTTTTGACATCTTCAATATCTTAGTTGACTGAATCAATCCTCCATGATCTCTCTCATTAAATGAGACATGATCTCCAATCTCATTCACATTAGTAGTTTCTCAACTACCTCTTTTTGCAGATCTAGTCTAAATTAATCCACATTCACACACACAAAGTGTATATTTATTCTTATTGAGGATTGTGGGTCCCTCTACCATTTTATTTACTTAATTCATTAAGAAAATCAAGGACTCTAATATTCCAAATATGATGTGAAAATTTGGGAATATTACAAGCACCCTCATGTGTGAATAGGGGCTAATGCATGTGGACAAGGTCAAGTTTGACCAAATCAATAGCACTGGTATGGAGGGAGTGGATCATCAATGAGAGATAGTGCAGTGTGAATGGGAGAAAGTCTCCATGATAATAGTAACCCTAATGAGTGGGACCCAAGGTGAAAAGGTTCATATTGTTTATAAGGAGGGCAAGGCAGCCATAGATGGTTATGTTATTGATTATTGATTTTGTGGTCAATATGACTTCTTGCACTCTCTAGCTATTTAGCTGAGATTGTTGTGTTGTTTAGCACTAGGTGTTCTCGAGCGGGGATCCCACCTCTTCCATTGAGGTGTCCTATAGGAAGAGTACTGTACTTTCATTTCCACACTCTGGAATTCTGTCCAAGCTTCAGTATTTAGTTATAGCATAGTATCTGTTCAGATTTGTGTTGTGTTGCAGGGTGTTGTTGTGGAGGGTTGAGAAACCCACTTTCCGAGCTAGTTTTTCAGGTGAGGAAGAATTATTCTCATTGGGAGATCAAAAATGGAGGTTCTTGAGCTTTATTTCATATCTTGGCACCAGGCCAACCTATTCCCATCATCTACAATGCAAATTCCCTCTTTGAATGCATTATTTTAGTGAGCATTTGCAGTGGAGGTTTCAGTGATTGTTTTGAAGGATGAGATCTTCAGTGGTGGGATCAACCTTTCACTTGAAGGATCTATTGGGGGAGATCTATTCATTTAGATATTATTTTCATCCATCTCCATCCAGTTATTCAGTTGCAGCTGCTATTCAGCCCTAGGGCTGCATTTCGACATTTTTTACTTTTTGATATTTCCAAAAACCCTTCCCGCGTTGTCTTGGAAATGTGTTTGGGAACCTAGATCTTCACTCCCGATAGTTTTTGAGCTATATAACAGTAGATCCATATTTTTATATCTTTTTGTAGCAGTTTATGCCCTAAAAATACATTTTCAGGGCTCATGGCATTTGTATAGCAATGTTTTTCTCATGTATTGACATATTTGCTTAGAGGAGGCTTGTTTTGTATTGCTTGAGTGACTTGATCCTGAAGATCTCATTCCTATTATTTGTTGATATGTTTAATAGGATGGCTTTAAATTTGTCTCATATCATGGTGTATTGATTTGTTCACTGTTATTTCCAGTTTTATGCACTATATTCCAACTTTTCCCATTTGGGAATATTACATATCCATAGGAGTTTCATGAAGGAAAAATTTTCAAATCTGTTGATGGTCATTCAGAAGTATGTCTCCTGTGAAGGAAGTTTTCACATGGTCTACTCCTATCATCTTAGACTTCTTCTAAATTTTGTGGGTAAGCAGTCACTTGAATTGCCTTTTTATTTATACAAAATTCTAGGGAAAATGTCAAATAAGGTTCAAATCAAGATAGAAGGAAGTTAGATTTCTATTTTTCATCATGGTTTAATTAAGCTTTTAGTGTTAGAGGAATTGAGGAGGTTAGAAAAATATTGGACTTCATTCTTGTTCATGAGTGGTTATGAATTTGATGTTGTTACTCCTAAGAAAGCCTCCAAACCTAGAACTACTCCATCACCAGCTGTGGTAGAGGAAGTTGAAGAAGAAAATAGATCATCTCCTCCAGAACCAGTGAACATGGAAGTAGAGCCTTTGCAAGAGAGTGACATCCCTCAAACATCACATGAAAAACAAAAGAAAACAATCAACAAACAAGGTAGCAAGAGAGTCACTAGAAGCTAGACATTGGCTAAAGAAAATTTGGAGGATATCCTGCATGAAATTTACATTGAAGAGTCACCCATTGTGAAAGCTGAAGACATTGAAGAAGGAGGAAGAAATCTGAAGAAAGGTAAGACTGCTAAAAAATTGGATTTTGGAGGTGATGATGTTGGTTTCATTTTTCAACCTAGGAAACCAATGACCAGGTATGCAAGGAGGGTCATGGAAAGCAAAGAGACTGAGAAAACCAATGAAGCTTCCCAACCAACATAGATTTGTCTTCACCAACAAAAGAGGAACTGGTTATCAAATAAAGAAAGGGTAAAGAGAAACTGATTGAAAAATCAGAAACAAAAACCCTCAAAGAGAAGCTGAAGGAATCAGGTAAAGAGATATCAGTGTTGAAGCAAGAGGAAAAGAAACAGAGAGTTGAGAGGGTTCAATTTGAGTAGATGAGAAAAATATGGGAGGAGAATGTCACAAGTGTCTCAAAAACCTTGGAAAATGTAGAAAACATGCTGAAATGGACCCAGCCATTAAGAGGGGAGGTCAAACACATTAAGAAGATAAACCTGCACTTACAATCCAAGAACTAGGGATTAAAAGATAAAGTAGAAGATCTTCAAAAGTAGTTGGTTTTGATTCAAGAAGAGTTAGAAAGGAGAGGGCTGAAGATGAGAGTGGTGGAAGAGCTCATCAGCCAACTAATTTTGAATGAAGAATAAATGCCAAACGAATGAAAAATTGAGATGGAATATTCTTGATGAGGTTCATAACATGCAAAGAACCCAAATTTTTCAACTGGAGAACAATGTTTGAATACAATCTTTAAAACATCAATTTTTGGTTTTTGGACAGTTTCATAGCGTACTTCAGGCTTGAGGCCAGAAATACGCTATGAAAATTCCTGTAGGTGCATTTTTGCCTCAAAACTCAGTTTTTTCAAGTTTTATGAAAAGAGATTTACTGTTTGTAAGAAGTCTTGGCATAATAAAGGTTTTGGAACAACAAAGGAGTCAAAGAGATAGATGGAAAATCCATTTTTGATACGCTACTAAAACTCACCACGAAACTTCCTAAATTGCCCTATTTTCGTAGCAAGGACCTTTTTGAAGAGTTTTGAGCATCTCAACAGCATATCAGCCAGTTGGAGACCTCCAGCATGCCATTGGGACATATTAGTAGAATATCATTGCTCAAAAGGGGTGCCTCATAGCCAGCTCATCAGTCAAAACAACGTTTAAAGTGAAGGTCATCCATCCCTAAAATGAAAGATTATGTTCCATAGATCTAGGAGTGTTTTGAAGATGTAAAGTGGTGGTGAATTATGGTGATTTGTCCTTTGAGCATGTGACACTCATTATGTAACCATTATGTAACTATTTCATTGATATGATAAATGAATGTAATAAATAGGAGATAGAGTCCTATTAGGAGTTTGTTTTCTTTAAAGGATAGCTGTCATTTTTCTGTTTCAAGTTAGTGGTTTCAGTTATGATAGATGTCAGAGTAGAATTCAAAGATCTAGCTAGTTGGGTTGATCATTTAGTTTGTAAAGAATGTCTATTTATAGACTAAACATCGAAGAGCAAGGGGTTGGAGAATGTTGTACCGAATTGCTGCTTGTATGTTTTATCCATTATCGGTAATACAAAGTGACATTCTACTTCCAGTCTTGAGATTCTCATGAGGCTTTTGATGTGTTATTGATATGTATCTTTATGTTTAATCACTTGCAGTAGATTTTATCTATAATTACTCAGAATTCATAATAGTATGCTCTGACTTCTTTTAGGGGTGAAATTACCGTGTTTTCCCATGCTATGTGTATGAATTATATTTGTTAAAAACCTCTATCTATTTCAGCTTCCATGTGAAGAATCGTTGTCACTAAAAGTACTGATATTGACTCCATAGCCCAATGGTAGCAAGCCTTCATTTTTCTAGATCGATACAAGCCTTTGATTTTACCTCCTATATCCCATGCTTTCCCTAAAAATCATGACCTATATCTACCAATATTTGATGGTGAACACGACAACATCACCGCTGAGAGACATGTTATGAATTTTGAGTCTTTTCTTGAACTTTTTGAAGTTGATGAAGAGGATGTCAGTATTAGGCTTTCTGCTCTTTCTTTTCAAGGCAAATTCAAGAGTTAGTTCAAAGCCCTGCCTGATGCGAGCATCTCAAATTTATAGTAGTTCGTCAAAGTTTTCCTCGATAGGTGGGTGATCAGATAGAACCCTTTCTTGATTATAGAAGAGTATAACCAGCTGAAAAGACTGCGAGGGGAGACAATACAACAGTTTTCTGCCAGATTTAACCAATTTTATTATTCTATGCCAGTAGATATAAGACCTCCTCTTGGATCCGCTCTCATGCACTACCCGGGTGCCTTTGATTTGGAAATGGAGTTTCAGCTAAGAGAAAGGAATCTTGCAACACTTGAAGAGATGCAGAACAGTGCAGTAGATGTAGAGGCTCATTTGTGGATCCGAAGGGCAAAGTTGAAAGAAGAAGAGATGAAGAACATAGATCTAGAGGAATCGACATCTCTAGAGGTAAAGCTTGACATGTTGATAAGTGCAGTGGAAGAGATGATGCAAAATATCACCACAAGGAATGAGTATAATGTTCAAGCCCATGGCTCACTGATTGAAGAAGAACAAGTTGCTGATCCAAAACATCTTTTTTCTTATCCTAGTGATCATAGATCTGATAATGATTGTTTTATAGATCATCTTGGAGAAGAGAGAGCTGTTGATATTATATGTATGCTTTATGATGTGTTTTATACTGATGATTTGCCTCAGTTTGACCAGTATGATGATGATTATGTTCTCCAAACAGAAGCTAATATTGCAGAAAAATCAGCAGCTATTTTTTGGGAGGAAGAAGTTCATTTTTAGCAGCTTGAATACAATGTTCAACCATCACATATCAGCTATGGAAATGATGAGGAAAGTGCAGAAAATTTTGAAGTAAGTGAAGGATCTTTGCCTTTTTGTTTTGATTCGTTTCAGTTCATCAGAGACAACTTCCATGCGATCCGAAATCAACTGTCGACAAGTCTGGATCTAGACCATCTTGAGGGAAATAAAAACCTTGTTAAATACTTCTCATATCCAGATTTGCAACCCCCGAATGCCATTGATTTTCAAGTTGCAGATGAAGACTTGGAAGCTGGCACATATGATCAAATGATACAAGATGAATCCATACCATTTTGTTTTAAATCATTTCAGTTTTTGAAGGATAAATTGCATAGTAAATATTCAAATGAGCAGCTTGTAGAAAATCATGTAATCTCATTAGAAACAATAGAAAATGGGTTGCAGTAGTCTTTTCAATTTTTTCGCTATCCAATAGCTGATGTGTTGGATGATGTCTGCAGTCAAAGCCTTTCTCCATTGACTATATGTAAGCTTGAAACGTGTACTGATACAAACTCGATCCGACAGTCGGTCTCTTTGTCATTTTCAGCAGGAGCCTCGTCACAAAGCTCAGATCAAAGTTTTCATTCATGGTATGAGAAGAGGAAAATTAATCCATTGGATGAGGTAAGTCCCAGTGTGCATAAACTTCAAGATCCTTATGCAGTGTTTTTAGAGGCGGATAGAGAATCCATAGTATTCAACGGATCTGTTCACAAGTTTTTATGGGAGTTTTCTTTCAGTAGTTCTATCTTGTTGTTCATAAGCGAGCACTTGCAGAGAATCCAAACAACAGTCGGAATGCTTACATGGTTGCATTGGTTGTTTCATTTCACTTGATCAGGTGATGAATGGAACAACTAGAGTAGGTTGTATTGAATAAGTTTCATATTGAGCATATTTTCCAGTTTGTTAGTTGTATTTAAGTATCGAGTCATTTTTTAGCTAAGTGAGAGTCAATTTGTGTCGTCAAGTCATCAGTTTTCAGTCATGCATTTCAGCTTGAGTTTTTTATTCCATTGCCCAATGGATGAAGGCACTGTCTGCTTTCCAAAGATCTGTAGTTCTTGGCACCTCCAAGGAGCTACCATACCCATTGGAGCCAATGTTAGTGTCAGTATTTACAGCCTTCCTCCAGTGATCAAACATGCTCTTACAAAGTGATGTTAAGGTGTCAAGGTCAACTTTTTTTATTTCAGTGAGTCTTCAAGTAAAATTTGGTCACTAGGTTTAGGGTTTGCTAATACTCCTGTCAAATTTGTCCAAATGTCGGTCCATGTCACCATTCAGCTAAGTGTATCATCATTCAGAGGGTTTTCATCATCATTCCAGATTCCAAAGGGTCATTTTACACCTTGTTCATACTTCATTTGTGCCTAGGTAAGGTTCATTTCCGTCTCCTAGGGTTTTGAAGGTAATTTCTCTTGGATGGTCAAATCATAAGAAACAATTGTATCCTGATGTTCATACACCTTCCCCTATCCTTAATGTACCTTATTAAACACTTCCCATCACTGAGATCCCCCAAATTCCTCATTTTCGCACAAACCCTAGTTTCTTGCTACAAATTGGCAATTTTCTAGGCTAGGCCTGTGTTTTTCCATTTTGGACCCCTTCCCCTCACTCAATCTCTAAAATTCCACTTTCCCCCTCTTCCTAACATCCCTCCCTACTTCCAAAAATTTTCTCAAGAATTTAGAAGCCCCTTATCCCCTTCATTTCACTTCATTTCGACAAATCCCTTGTTCCACACATCGGGATAGGTTTAACTCAAATGATGTTTCTGAGCAATAAAAGATGAATTTGGAAAAACTGAGAGAAATTTGTGTCCAAAATATACCAAGGAAGAAAAACCTCCTTCACTTTTTACATAGGTGTCATGGTTTTAGAGAAATGTCAAAAATACAGTTGCCTCGGGAGAATTGATGCACCTCTGAAGTGACCTTGAGAAACTCAAGATTTATCCTAGCTTGTTTGGCCAAATGACTTGCTTTATGAGTCAAATGATAACTAGACGCAAAGATATTTCCAATGAGCTATCATAAGCTTACGTTTGAGTTGAGGAAGACCTTAAAAAGTTGACTGCAACAGCACTCTGCCTTGAGGCAGCCTCATTTTTCTCATTTTGACCAGTCTTGGGAGATTTGATTTTTGACAGGGAAAATGAACTCCAAATTGAAAAATTCCAGTTGGGTTGGAAATTAGACTCAATAATATTTCCAACGAGCTATCCTAAACCCAATTTGGACACTGGGAAGGCCTCCAAAAGTCTCCTTCAAAAGGGTGCAACGCGTTGTGTTTATGGCGCGACGTGTTGGGTTTGTGGCGCGACGCGTTGGGTTGTGGCGCGACGCATTGGGACGAGAAGCAATTTTATTGCCATTTCTTCAAAATATTCAAATATTCTCGGTCTCTCTTGGTCCAAGTATGTCAATAAAACTTGTAATTTCAAATGAACATGTGTTTGGTGTTGTTTGCGAGGATTTGAATACTAAAAAATCAAACCCTATTATCTTGTTGGAAGAATGCCCCTTTAGGGTTTTGAAATTGGTTTGGTGTCAATCATTCCCATTTCCTCCATATTTTTAGTCCCTCCTCACTGTCTATCTTCTCACAACAGCCCTAAATCATTCATTCATTTCTCTAAATCATGGAGGAAATGAGAATGATTGACACCAAACCACTATTTCCTATCCCCTTCCCACTATCCCTAAATCATTCATTTCCTATCCCCTTCCCACTATCCCCATCCCAATTGTAAATTTCCCCAAACCTCAAGGTTATCCCAAGAGATTAAGTGGTTGCCCCTAAAATTATCAAATCACAGATTTCAAATGGAAAATTTCACTTGATAATAGTCCAAAGACACCAAACTCCTCATATTCACCCAAGACAACATAGACTTTGGAAATCATGGAGACAGATACCTCTTGTGACCGAGATGAAGGAAACACAATGACTCTACAACCGAATTGCATGCACCAAGGAGAAAAAAAGCTATTGGAGAAAGCTAAAAAATAAAATAACATGTTGAGGCACATGGTGAATCATTATTGGGCAAGAAATCATGTTTGCAAGGCACGAATCAAGATCCTGAAGGCTAAGTTGAAGAGGGCATTAAAGCGTCGGAAAAGGCATGACAGACTCCAAATTTTGGCCGAAGATTCCTTGGCCCAGAATAGCACATGATTTAGGACACTCAGCCCAAATTTCAAGAAATTTGGGACACATTTTGTCAATTTTGATTTTTTTTAGCCTAAACACAAATTTTTCCGCTCGACGCGTCGCACCACTTGGTGCGCGCTTATGATTGGGAGCTCCTTTTTGGTAAAACTTTGTATTTTTGGATTTTTCATGAAAATTTATGCATTCCTACCCATTACCCAGATATTTTGACAATTTTTGGGTTGCCGGAAGGGTAAAAAACACCCTAAAATTGACCTTTCTACCCCTTTTTGGACACACAGGAAGCAGTGTTGGGAAAACTCAGTTTTGGAGGGGAAAATGGCAACAAAATTCAGAAATTCCACTTGGGCCAGAAATTAGACAGGCATAGATTTCCAACGAGCTATCCTACACTCAATTTGAACACCGGGAAGGTCTTCAAAATTGGCTCCAAAGTGGCGCGACGCATTGGGGATTTTGGCTCAGTTCTGACTCAGTAACTCTGTTTTTCGCCTAGTTTTGGCCAGTTTGACTTTCTTACTTCCTTATGTAAAAATATTGATGTAATTTGATGTAATTTCATGGCTCTTGATGTAATTTTGACAAATTTTTACTCATGTAAGTAGATTCATCCATCAAAAGGTGAATTGCAACTGAATGAATCAGTTTCCTATCTAATAGAGGAAAGTTGTTCCACTGCCTATTTTCTAGTTCTTAGTTTAGATATTGTTGAAACAACTCCTAAAATAGTGAGCTCGACCCCTAGAGGCATGGGGATGAGGTAGTGTTGTCTATATCTTGTAATGTTTCAGTCATTAGCACAGGTTGGGCACTTTGGATTGCTTTGAGCTTCATTGTACATTTCATCTCTACATTTTGGCAAAGGAATAGACCAGGGTTTGCAGCACTCCTTGGGATCCATGTGGCTCTTTTTTTTGATGATTTATTTCTCTCTATGATTTTAATTTTACTGATGTTTCATGTGTATCATCTTCCTTCTCATTTCTTCTTAAGTTAAACAAACAAGTAATAAAGGTGGAATTCATTAGATTTGTAGTGCTCTAACCTTGAGTTTTGTTTAATTTTCTATGTTTTCAACTATTTGAAGAGGATTCCTGAAAGCCTCTTGCCCTCTTCAACTCCTCACCAGTCTCAGCTATCCATCTCATTCAAATTTGAAGTGTCAAAACAATTTCCTTTCTTGCCCCATTCAGCTCTCTGCAAAATTGATCATTCCCAGACCCAAAATTTTCCCTTCTCTTTGATCCAAAAAACACCTATAAAATAAAAAAAAACTCTTTTACATATATACCTAGCCTAAAATCAGCCTTTATTCAAGTCATCTCAAGCCTCACTGATCATTTTTTCAATATTGACAAGGAGAGAGCCCTCTCCCGATCTGGTAGGGCTAGCTACCAGATTAAGTGTGGTTTGATGTTACCCTAGACTCTGCCTTCCTTCAGCCTGAGGTAGATTTAGGCCATAACAGACTCCATTACAAATTTCATGTTTAAAGGTGTGTTCGAGAAGGATATACACAAGGAGAAATCCATACCCTAACCCACCTACAATTGTGGATAATCCAAAGACAATTTCTAGAGGCATTCTAGGTAGCTCTTCAAAATTAGGTATTCCATCACTCAAGAGGTTTGTCCTATGAAATTGTAAGAAGTCCCTAAAGATTAGAAATTTTAGATGATCCAAATATCATAATGTAAATTTATGATAAAATGTTTATTAAATTAGAATATTTAATAAATATTAGAGACTCTTTGAAATAGAATATTGTTAGAAAAGATAGAACTCTAGAATAGAGTCGTATCTTAGGCTCTAAAATAGGAAGAAAGTTAGTAGATTAGATAGAAGATAATTTATTGTAAATGGACACTTGTTGTTTTATCAAGTGGTCCATAACTAAATTAAGTTAGGAAATGTAGCTTATAAATAGGTTAGTTTCCTAATTGAAAATTAGTGGATGTTTATGTTTGTAAACTCTTACAATTTTTTATGTAATTTTTTTTCCATTATCAATAAAATTACGTGTCTAAGGACACTTATGTATTAAGAAATTTGATGATAAGATTCATGATGTTTTTTTTAGGTCTAAAAGTGAAAATGAATTGACTGAGATTGTTATATACCTACAAAGATGAGGTATTGATACCTCAACCCTAGTGACTAAAAAAGAAAGAGAAGAATTCTACGAGGCAGTTACATCAGAATTACTGTTAAAGAGGGAGTATTTTGATAAATTAAAGGAATTAGACCCATTTGAATCCTTGCTTAGAAGGAAATATGGTGTTCCTTTACCTGACTGGAGTTCATTTGTAATTGGACTACAAAGACCAACTACGCCACCTCCTAACAGCTCATCTTATACTACTATTGTTCCTAAAAATATCATAGTCTCTATTATCATGGCTAGAAATGTTCCACCTCCACCTGTTGTTGCCCCTACTAGATATGCTCCACTTGTTCTCCCAGTTGTCCTTAGTGCCCTCCCAAGTAAATACTCTACTAGAATTAAAACTTGGGGAAGTGATGAATAAATTACAGCTGAGGAACATGTAGACCAATTCAATGATTTCATAGACAGAGAGGAGGTAGACCATGAAGATTTAAAAATGATACTATTTTCTAAAAGTTTCACTGGTGAGATCAGAAAATGGTTTAAATCCCTAGCTCTAGGAAGCTTGCATAGTTGGAATCAGTTTGAATATAGTTTCTTGAGAAAATGGGGGAATAGAACAAACCCTGTGCAGGCCCTTACTGAATACAATAGTCTGAAAAGAGTTGTAGATGAAACTGTCCAAAATTCGTCCAAGAGATTTAACAAATTTTATGACTCTATACCTTCTCATCTTAAACCTCCACCAGGAGTTGCTCAATTGCATTATGTTGAGGCATTTGACTATGACTTCTCTAGTCTACTTAGAGAAAGAGAATCCCCTTCACTAGCAGAAATGCAGAATGATGTTGTGATGGTAGAAGTAAATATGATAGCAGCTAAGAAGTCTAAGATGGGTAAAAAATAAATAAAATAAGAAGAAAAGGCTTCCACCTCAGATGATAAGTTTGATTCCATGATGAAGACTATGGAAAAAATCATGGATAAGCTTGCCCTTGGAAATTATTCTACACCTCGTGCACAATATGAGCCACAATTTATAAAACCACAGTTTAGAGGGCCTCAAAATCAGCAAAGACCAAGGGAAAAAGGAAATTAGCCTAACCCTTAAGTAAGGCCTCCTTTTCAGCAGAATTTGATTAATGAAGAAGAAAATCAGCCTAAAATCCAAGAAGACTCCATTCACTGCCTAGATGAAAACATGTATGGAATTTTTTTGACCAAATAAGAGCATGATGAGTCTGACCATGATGTAAATAAGGGTGAGGAACAATCTAACTATCTTAAGGGTTATCAACATGCAATATTTGAGATGTAGAAGCAATACAATCTCAAAAACATAAATGTTCCGATCACTTCAAATAAAACACAGCCAACGAAGGATGCTCCTAAAGCAATTGAGGCTAGAAAAGATCCACCACTTCGTCCCCCTGTCAAGGAGAGTGAAAATATTACTTATTTTTTCATTTTGGAGAATGATATTTCTAAAATCAAGATTCCAGTTCCTTTTGGATAAATTATCAAGGTGAATGAGTGTAGAAGCAAAATTGTAAAAATGTTGAATTCTCAATCAGGAGCTTCAGATATCCTTAATGTACAAGAAGAACATCCTACCATGTACTTGGGACCAATATTGGAAGATGAGCAGAATGAAGAAGTAACTCCTTTCTATGTCAACCTTAGTATCCATGAAATGGCCTTAAACAATGCCATGTTGTATTTAGGGGCTTCTCACAACGTCATGCCTAAGGTGATTATTGAGAGGATGGGTTTGGAGATCACTAGGCCATACAAGGATTTGTTTTCTTTTGATTCTAAAAGAGTGCAATGAATTGGATTGATAAAAGATGTTGTTGTTGGCCTAACACAAGTCCCTACCAAGACAGTGGTAATGGACATTGTGGTGGCAGATATTCCACCCAATTTTGGCATGCTCTTATCCAGATCTTGATCAGCAAAAGTCAAAGGCACCATGCAGATGGACTTAACATATGCCACCATTCCTATTTTTGGTGAGCAAAGAAGACTGTACAGGGATACTAGGATGGCCTATAGGTAAGCAGCAAGGATAAACCTCAAAATTTTCCAACTTATGCTATTGAAACTGAATTAGGATCAAAAATTATTTTCAATGAGCTAACTGATGAAGCAGAAGATGAAAGGAAAGAAGAAATTCAAGAAGTTGAAAATCAGCAAGTTGAAAATAAGGAAATCATAGAAGAAAAAGCAGAGGGCTAGTGGTTGTTACACTCTGATGGATCTGCTGGTAGAGAGGAGGCTAGAGAAGGCAATTGGATCACTACTCCTGATGATTAAAGTAAGTTCTATTCTTTCAAACTGAACTTTTATTGTACAAATAATATAGCTGAATATGAATCTTTGTTTTTGGGTTTGGAAAATTTCAAAAGATTGGGTGCCTAAAAAATTTCAGTTTGTGGAGATTCTGAATTGGTAATTAAAAAATTTGAAGGAATATATCAAAGCAAGGATGTGAGGATGAGAGCTTACAAAAATCTGATCATGTAAATGTTGGAAAATTTTCAAGAATATTCATTTATTTTGACAACTAGGAATCAAAACTCAGTAGTTGGTTCCTTAGTTGTTTCTGAAATTCTGTTTGTCATCCCTGCATATTCCACTGAGAAGTATGATATTGAAGCTCATCATAGGCCTTCCATCCCAGATAACTTCATTCATTGGCAAGTGTGTGAAGATGACCAACAAGTAAAAAAATTCACAGATTTGAAGGAGGAATTTGAAAACACACAAGTAGATCAACAAAACATGCTTGCTGAAACTAAGGGTAATTCTGAAGTTTTGCAGCTGAAGAATAATTGTATACCCAAGGGTCTTATTCCACTTGAAAAGTTTTTTGACCAAAATTATGTGTTCAAATCTCCTAGGATGCAAGCTGATGATGAAGAGGTAGAGAGTTGTAATCTTCGTACAACAACAGTGCCTAAAGTGATAAAGCTTTCTAAGTTTCTTTCTGTAGAGATGAAACAAAAATATATTGAGATGATGAAAAATTTCATTGATGTTTTTGCATGGAGTTATGCTGCTTTGAAGAAATATGATCCTACTATTATTCAACATACTATTCCTATTAAAGAGAATGAGAAACCTTTCAAACATAAATTGAGAAGGATTAATCCATTGCTCATGCCTCTGATTGAGAAGGAAATTAAGAAGATTTTTGATGCAAAAATTATTGTTCCTATCAAATTCTCAAAATGGCTTGCTAACTTGGTACCAATCATAAAAAAGAGTGGAGAGATCAGAATCTGCATTGATTTCAAAAACTTGAACAAGGCTTCTTTGAAAGATAGCTACCTTCTGTTAGGGTCTCGTGATTTAGCAGATTGGTAGACCAAATGCATAGGTTAAAATAAGACCATTATTTGGAGTCCTAGGACCTAGCCTTACTGGACTCAGAGAGGGCTCTCTCTATTAGATGCAAAGGATGTGAAATTTTTTCTTTTAGGGTTTGATTTTAGGCTAGTTTTTAAGTGTAGGGTTTGTTGTTTGTTTGGTTGGGTAAGATGGTCTAGTAGAATAGCTGGAGTGAGAGGTCTTCAAATCATTGGGCTATGGAGTCAATGAAATTCATGGATATCTCAACAATGAAACAGGATGCATAACAGGGCAAATCTAGCATGGTCAAATGGATCCTTAAGGTATGTGTGAAATGAAATGAACAATAAGTTTGTGAACATAGTATGTGTATAAGGGCAGTAAAGAATCCTTAAAAAAATACCTTTAAACAAGATGGTATCAAATACTGATCAACATAAGGAAATAATCATTAGACATGGAAAAACAATAGCTTTCTAATTATACTTAAGAAAACAAGCATTAAATATGAACAATTCAGTGAACCATAGAAAGCAAGAAACATATCTAACTTTTAGTGATTTTACCTTCAAGGTTTAGAAAACATTCAAGATAACAAATAAATTTAATCAATGAAGAGGGAATGCCTCAACATCAATGATCAAGCTACAAATAACTTTAAGGCAACTTCTTAAGCATGGAAAAAGGGCATGATCAAAACATGGCCTCTTTGGCTTAAACCTAACAAGTAATACTTCAAAGAGAGATTCCAAAACAGAGTCTAAATAGCATCAAATAGGTAGGGCTAACCATAAAACATATTTTAAAACTACTATATTGAACCATTTGTGGGATAAACAAGCATAGATAGATCTAAGGAGCAGCTAAGAATCTCTTAAACAAACCCATAAGAGGAAAACATCAAGGCAATAGACAACAGGAAGGACTAAGGTGCCTCCAACAACATTTATTAGCCTATACTCTTTTGTTATACTACAACATAGAAGGATGGATACATAATTAAAACATGAGAAACAATAACATGAAAGATAATCACTTCACCAATAACCAAGCTCAGGGATCCTGCAAGCTATCCTCCTTCATCATCAATCAAAGAAATCCATTCAGAAACTCCACAAGACCACTTTCATCTTCAAACTCATAAAAACCATGTATTTCTCTCAAAGCTCATCAAATGCCAATATTTACAATGAAAGCCATCATGCTCTATTTATCTAGAAAAGGAGGGAAAAAACCCTAGATAGGGTTGGAAAATGTCAAAATCACTCATAAATGTCATAAATGCTTAAGAGACCATGCAAGGCCCAAGGCACAAAATATCCCATGAAATAAATGCCAAAATAGCTTCTAGAACCTAATTCTATAGTGATTTGCCTCAAAAAACACTAAAATATGATTTTGCAATAAATGAGTGTGTTTTGTTGTCTTTTGGCCCAAAACAGAGTGTTGTCCATATGCGCAGTGCCACCTTAGCCAGAAAATAGGTCCTGTTGCAACCAAGTTTTGGAGACCTTTCCGATGTCAGATGTTTCTCTGTGATGGCCCATTGGAAAGACTGATGAGTATAATTTCAAAAAATACTCTTGGTTTCTCCATCCAGCTCCTATAACCTATCCAAAATTTCAAAATCCCAACAATGCTCTGAGCGCAACGCCAGGCCTGAAAAGGAGGCAAAATGGTGAAAATTGAGGTGTTTTTTGACCTTTTGAGGGGACAAAAATGCTCCAATTTCTCTGAAATATGGTGAGAATAGTGTTCTAGCCATGAGAAATCCAGAAATGTAGATTTTTCCCTCTGAGGATGCCTGAGGAAAAAGTGTAGCGCCAGTGGCACTATGCTTATAGGCCTTCAAATTCTCAAAAAACAAAAGCTTGTCAAAATTCATTCAAAATTGGTGGAGGTATCCTTCAAGGGGTTTGAGAGAGCTGTAGGGAAGATGATTCCAAAATTCCAAGTATATCTTGGTTTTCCCCTCCTTTTAGTGCTTGGATTTCAATGAGGGCCTCTTTGAGTTTGGCACAAGTAAGTTTGTTTTTCATTGCATAGTGCTTGGTCATATTTTTCTGGAGAGCAAGGCCCCTTTTTATCTTCTTAAAATACTTGTGTTCATTTTGATAATACTGAATGATACATTGTGCCATGGAAAAATCTCTCTCCATCTCCCTAATTTGTACATTTATTCTTTGGAGCAATATTCTAGTGGCCATCTCCTCATCTTTATTATCATTATCAAGGTCAATAAATTGGAGCTTATGTTTAGTTTGCCTACCTTTATTACCTTTCTCACCTTTCTTCATTTTTTTTTTCTCCCTTGTCAATATTTTGAGCTTAGGAAGATGGCATGGTCCCTTGCCTCTTGGAGGCAGCAAACACCATTCTTGGACCTCTTTGACATGTGAGTGAAAGAGGTATGATTGTGGTCTTGCTGGTGTCTTTTTCATGGCTGTAATCCTCATTTAGGCTATGATCTTCTTCCCCTTTTCCACTATCATCATGACTAGGATTACCTTCATCTTCATTTTCTGCACTGTAATTATTGTCATTATTACTGAGGGGCTGATTTTTTTCATGAATGTCATGACAGTTGTCATGAATTTCATGACTATTTCCTTCTTTTTTGTCCTTCTCATCACTGAGGCTGGCTTCATTTTGGTCACTGCTGCCTTCAATTTCTGCATCTTCCTCACTATATTTATCTTTATCATTTTCATTTTCTTTCATGTCTTCATTATCTATCATATCTTCATCATAATTTTTTGTATTTGCCTCATTATTTTCTATCTTTGCCTCATCATTCTCTTCTTCATTCTTTGCTTCTGTATCCTCTGTTTTATTGTTGATCTCCTCTTCATCAATGCTCATTTCCTTTTCACCTTCAACCTCCTCACCTTCTTCATCATCCTCCTCCATATTGTCACTGTTTAGTTCCTATTTTGTTCACTGCCTCTTTCCTCATCATTCTTTCCTTCTTATTCCTCTTCATTATTTTCTTCCTCTTCCTCATCATTTTCCTCTTCTTCATTTGATGCATCAAGAGAAGGAGAGGAGGGGGAATTTTCTTGAGATGAGGGCATATATGTAGATGATGAGGGCAAGCTAGGTTGATGAGGGAGATGTGGGCTTGTGAAGACTTCATGTGCTATGAATACCTCCCAAGGTATACCCTGTTGTTCCAACTGATATAATACCACCATCTTGATAAAGGAATGATGAAATAAACTATGCATTTGTTGGGAAGGACTCCTTCTCTGGACAACAGAAGAAATTTTGTCCATACTTCTATAGAGGTAGTAGGGAAAGTTGAGCATTTTAACCCTTGTGAAATGCATGAGGAGTCTAACATGGTAGGAGTAGAGTATGGAGTACCTCCCTTCATAGGTAAAGTACTTCATGATAACTCTCATCAAGGGTGAAAACCTATGTTTTAGGTGTGAGAAAGGGAAGATAGCCCTGCAGCCCATTCTGTACCTAGTTTTGACAAATGGCTCATAACAGTTCTTGTCCAATTTGGCTTTCTTAAAAAAAAATTCACCAATAGCAGGGATACCAGTAGCATTAGAGATGGAATCTACTGATAATTCAAAGTCCACTCCTGCAAGGCTTGATTGTTTGTTTTGCAGGTTAAGAATGAAAAGCCTTGTAAGCTCTGGGTGGCTTTGCACTTTCTTGACTCTCTCACAAAAATGAAAGCACCCTACATTCTGAAAACATGTGAGGATCATGGGAGATGAGGTGATAGCCACTGTGCTTTGGGGTTCAAATATGTTCACTTTCCCTCCCTTTTGGTTTGGCCTCATAGGCCCTTGGACTCTTTCACTACTGCTATTGTCTTCTATTCCTGACATGGTGATGGGAGCTGTTTGTGGACAAACTAGGGTTTGGAGGAGCAAAATGAAAATGGTGGTCAGGGCAGCCTTTACGGATGAATGAGATGAAGGGAATAGTATGAATGAGTTTTTTTGAGCTTAATGGGGCTTAACTTGAATATGAAGTGCAAATACCTTAAGTCACTCTCCTTCACATGACAATTAATTTGTTCAAAGAGGCCAAAACAGAAGTTTAAAAAGAATTTAAGACCTAGGGTTTGCACAAATAGGGTTTAATCATTATATAGCCACCAAATGACTAAAATCACTTGGGAGGAGGAGAAAATAGGGCACCTACCAGTTTTAATTGCTTGTAGGTCTTTGGAGGCAATTTGAGGGTGTTCTTAAGCCTTTGGGAAATTTTTTTGCAAGTCTGGAGGTCCTCTGCATTAGCGCAATGCCCTACCTGAAAAGTAGGGTCAGCCTGTGGGCACAACACCGAAAAGTCGTGCCTCTGATGTGAGCACAACGTTGCGCATTCAAAATAAGGTGTCGGGTCCTGGGTGTGTCGGGCCCGTCTGTGCGTAGCGCCACCTGATTCGCGCAATGCCACTCCTTATTTGCACAGTGTTGTTGAATTTTGAACGGTGGAAAACCTGATAAGTGCAGTTCCAAGGAATATGAGTGTAGCGCCACCTGACTCATGTAGCACCAGGGAACCTTTTCCCAGGAACATTAAAAAAACTCTAAATCTTCTTTTGAAGGTTTTATTTCTTTGAGAAATGACAAGTGAGTTTGAAAAGATAACTGAGAAGCCTTTCTGCCCTTTGAAAGATAAATCAATTTTTAGAAAACCCACTTTTGCTAAGTTTGTTTTTGTCACATTATGAGTTTCACTGATATCTTGTGACCCTTTTGCAGGTGATTTTGAAAACTCTTCAAAGTGATTTTTCTTCTTTTTGTGAGGGTGTGCTGAAGAGACGAAGAGGTCTCTTTTAACTTTGGGAGTGTTGGCATTGTTAAACCTCTCCTTTTTTTCACTAGGAAACTGAAAAAACATGTTTTTATCTCCTTTTGAAATGCTTGAGTGTTAGTGACCCAAACATATGTTTTCATTATTGTTTTTAACATTGATTCATTCACTTTGACAAAGACTACAAATTAGGTCTGCCATGTCTTCCCTTGGCCACTTTTGATTTTTGCAGGTGCTTACGACACATTTTTCTTTGGTATCCTTTGTCATTCTTGGAGTTTGATAGTCTTAGTTACTCAACAGCAAACTTATGCTCATGTTAGTTTTTACCTTATAACTCAAAACCATACCTTTATTCCTTTGTTCCTTTGAAGGCTATAACTGAAAATGGAGGCTTGACCTCCTTGACACTGATACTCTTTGCATTTTCTCCTTTTGATGTAGTGAAGCACTCTTGCCTTAGCAAACCCTAGGAATCACCTTCTGATATCTTATTTAACCTTTCGCTGTCATGATGGAGGTCCATCATCCTCATTTCACTTGCTTTTCCTATCCTTCCAAAACTTTAGGTTTTAGGGCTGTTAGAGAGAAATAATTAATGTTGTCTTCTAAGTTCTCTATAGCCCTTTCAAGTTCATTCATTTTTTTTTAGTTCACCTCACCGTTTTCCCTTTTTCATTTACAACTCCTAAAAATCTTCAATTGTGTGCTTGCTTTTGTTGATGTGCCTCTGTCCTTGTGGTCTTTTGCATTGGATTTTTTCTTGGCAATACTGTTTAGCCAATCAGTCCTAAAAACCCTAATTCTCTTTAAACATAGGCATGCTTCCTCTCCTTTGTTGTGGCTGTCCTTAGTGATGAGCTGGCCTCTTAACTTACCTCAATTTCTGCTGATAGCCATCTCAATCATTCCTGTAGAAATGTTTAAGATGCACAATTATCCTCTGGAAAAATGTTTTCTTTGGCAAAGTAATCCTTCTTGAAGGCCTTTTTGATCTAATTTGTACAAACAGTTACTTGACCTTCTTTCACATTTGGTTTCACCTTCTTAGCATAAGAAAAACAGTGTTTTAGAACACCAAAACAATCCTATAACCTATGAAACCTTAACTATCCTAGTGGAAGGCTCTTTGGGTTGGCCTTTGGCTGAAAACTTGACTTGGAGATTTTCAAGTGTAAAACAAAATTTTTGACAAACCTTAGTCATTACAGACCCAAAACTACAGATTTTGATTTATATAAAGAGCCTAGAGGGGTAGCTTGAGACCACTAATGCTTGAGGCACTTGGTGAATAGGGGAAAATGTTAGGGTACTTGGCAACCCAAGGTGGAAGTGGAAGTGGAAGGGTCAAGCAAGTCAAAACAGAGTGGTAAGGTCAGAGGTGGAAAAACACAATGAAAATGAGTGGCATGAGCCCATGATGGGTCTTTTGGGAGTGATAGGCTGACCATGGCATGATAGGATAGTATAATAGTGAAAAATTTATCCTAAGGATAATGAAGGCAGTGAGATTTATAGAACTCACAATATTCATGAATTTTGTTTCTAGAAATCTAGGATAAGCATTTAGTCATCTATAAAAAGGAAAAAATTACTGATGACTAACACCCTCTACCTAAGATGGATCAAATTCCGCAGAATATTTTTGGCTCTCGGAGGATGTATATGATGGATGGTTTTTCAGGATACAATCAGATATTGGTACACCTATAAGATCAGGAGAAAACTGCTTTTACCACATCATGGGGGACATTCATGCATGCCAAGATGCCCTTTGGTTTGATGAATGCAGGAGCGAATTTTCAATGAGAAATCGACATTGCCTTTGCTGAGGAGAAGGATAAGTTGGTGGTGGTATATTTAGATGACATAACTGTAGTTTCAAGAAGAGAGGAAGACCACTTGAAGCATCTGGAGAAATTTCTGCTAAAGTGTCGAATATTTGGTATTTCCCTTAATCCCACTAAAATTATTTTTTCTCTAACCTATGGAAAGTTTCTTGGGAATATTATATCAAAATATGGGATAAAGATTGATCCCAATAGAGTCAATGCCATTCATAAAGTAGATCTTCTAAGGAACAAGAAGGAAATTCAGTCTTTCCTTGGGAGAGTGAATTTTGTTAGAAGGTTGATCCCGAACTTTGCTGAGATTGTCAAAGATATTGCCAAGATGTTGAAGAAAGGAGCTGATATTAAATGGACAGTTGAAAAAAAATAGTCATTTGAAGAAATTAATAAATCACTCACTCAGGCCCCAATATTGATTAGCCCATATTTTTCAAAAGAATTTCTGGTTTTTACATTTGCATCTAAAAATACCATAGTTGGAGTGTTACTGCAGAAAGGAAAACAAGGTACAGAGCAAGCCATTTCATTATTTAGTAGAACCCTTGCGAACTTAGAGTTGAAATACAAAATTTTAGAAAAAAAATTCATATGATTTGATCAAAGCCATTAAGGATTTCAGAATCTATATTCTGCATTCACATGTCATAGAATTTGTGCTTAACATTGTGGTTAAGGACATCTTGACACAAGCTGATCTTGATGGAAAGAGAGGGAAGTGGATAGCTAATTTGCTGGAGTATGACATGTTAGGAATCTGTAATTTTAGTAGATTGGTAAGACTAAAACTACAGAAGAAACATCGTTTCAACCAACTTTGGGATTCTAGGATATAGCCCTCCTGAATCCGGAGAGGGATCTCTCCAATATGTACAAAGATGGATTTTTCTTTGAAGTTTGGGGTTATAATATTAGGCTAGTTATGAAGGCCAAGGGTTTGTTTGTAATCTGGGTGGTTGAGCATGATTACTGTTTGAGGTGGAAAGTTCTGAGTGAAAAAAGTTTCAAAGGTGATAAGTTTCAAGCAATCAGAGTAAGCTTCGACCAAAAAGATAGACAATTGCAGGTTTTAGTCCATTGGGCTATGGAGTCATAATAGGATTTAATTGAAACAACAAGAGGAAAGAGTGGTCCATGGGGCAAGTCATCTATGTCTAAGGATCTCTTTTAAGTTTTATTTATGGAATGAAATGATACAATAAGAAGGAGAGATAAACAGATGCAGAACAAGAGCAGCCCAGGATCTGATAAGTACTTTTAAACTAGTGAGCCTTTGACATAAACTCAAGAAAAAAATAAAATCAAAATAGGATCTGGTAAGTAATTTTAAACTAGCCAGCCTTTGAGATACTTTTAATAGAAAAACAATTTAAAACAAAGGGAAACTTGAAGGAAACTTTTGGAGAAGAAACTAGCGGGTCGGGCTCACCATAAATCCTCTCCTAGCTATGCTTTACTTAGTTACTTTCAAGACAAACACAATGATAACACAGAATGGCCTAAGATCTGGTAAGTACTTTTAAACTAGCTAGCTTTTAACACATTCCAAGGGAAACATCCTGATAGTTGTGGAGACAAAACTGGGACCGGGGCTCACCATATCTTCCTCAGTTCATATTCACAAAACATATACTGGAAATAACATTTAAGAATAACATTCAGCTAAGACAATAAGACAAGGGAACACCAAAATTCCTATGCTTAAACTGAATTAAATCATTCCTAAATAACACAGATTGGAAGAAAACATATATATAAATATTTTTAGTAAGAGAAGGTTACTGATATACAATAGGTCCTAACTCTATGCATGATGTTCTTCATAAGATAATATGAAACGAAGTGAAAACAGAAACAAAATAACAAGTAACAATTAGAGAAACATCACCATCAACATAGACCAGGATCCCATAAATTAGCTTGTATTGATGCTCCAAACCAGTTACAGCTTTAAGTCCAGTGCTTTAGTTTAGCAACCATCTACACATCTCAGCCTAACATATCTATTACAAGCAGAGCTCCAAGAGCCAGTGAACACTATTTACAGTCAGAATTTTAAGCTTAAATGTATATCAAAGTTCTGCAACCAACCCCTCACTCATCTTCTACAGTAGTATATATAGAAGGATGAGGAGGTGAGATCTGATAAAAGATCTCAATTACAATTAAAACAAAATAAATGGCTTATTGTCCTTTGAGGGGCTCAATGAAGAAACTTACATACATATCCTCTGTATTAAATGTTTTACATAATGATTAAGCTTGGTGGGAGCTTTTGTTGACCTCTGAGGCTCTGTGTGGCATCGAAGTAACTCTGCAGATGTTCGTCATTAATTTGCCTACAGATTTTACCCTTTGGCTATGTTGTGAGGCAGATATCCAGTCCTGATCAATAAATTCGGCCTCTGATTGAATACTTTGAGGCACAGGTGGAATCGTGGTAGCTAGAGGGATCAATTTGCCTCAATTTGTGGCGGTGGAGGGTTTCCTGTCGATAAAACACTTCAGATCTTCTTTAATCTGTGTTTTAAATCAGGGATTATGCTTTTGATAATCATTCTTAGCCATGATCCCCGCAAAATCTGTCTTTTAATCCTTTGCTCTGATAAATTTTGGTCTTCGTCACTGATACTCTCTGATTGCGCCCGATTCATGGTTTTTTCTAATGTACAAGGCTGCGCAGGGGTGATATGGCATCAATGCCTGAAGGAAAACTGATGAAACATGTTTTCAACACCCTGTGATGATTTTATTTGGTGAATCGAAGGTGGGAGGATTGTCATCCTCCGCCATTTTCATCCGCTGGCTTCGAATTTTCCTTGAAAAAAGGTGATAAAACCTCGCAACCCTACAAAATACAAACAACTTATTATAAAATCCATGCATTTATAGGTTTATTGCTGTGAAGGCATGTGGAGGAAGCATGGCCGTTGGATGGCATCATCCAATGGTCAGGATTGATCAGAGAAGGCGGAAGAAATATTAAGTCAGAGCCGTCGATCGCGCAGAGATCGACGGTCGAGAGTGAGGGGGAAAGTCAAAACGGAGAATCGTTGACTGGGTGACAGAATCAGGGCAATGTAATATGGACCGTCGATCTGCAGATCAGATCGACAAAAGAGATTAACTGGATGGCGTGTTGTAGCTTGGTTAACTATTGGGCATCTTCGGCGAGTGATAGCCGTTGGATGGCCTGCCCCAGATCGGACGACGCACGGCAATATCGTTGGGCGTCCGTGTGTGAACGATAATGCGCGATGAGCAAGATATTTTGAAAAAGTACAGGGGATGTGTGTCATGCGATGTATGGAATCGCTGGCGAATGGGGAAAAACCACCTTTGCCCAAAGGCGGTGCGATGAAAACCGTGCAGTTTTCGGCAATTGGCTAGTGGAATGTGGGGACCACCGGGAGATAGACTCCGCACCGTCTGATCTGCAGATCAGATCAACGGCACAGAACGAATTAAATTTGAACCGGAGGGGATTTATAATATAATAATAAAACCGACGAATTTTCAATATAAACCAAGGTTTTAAACTATAGCCGAGAAATATTAATACAAAACATGGCTTGGCGCCCGATTGCGGGGCCGCAGGCGCATGGGAAATGATGTGACCGAGGGTCGATGGGAAAAGGGGTCTAAGAATAAGCCTGAGGGGCTTAAGTCCAAAATTTGGGTTTTTTATAGTTTTTTTAATGATTTTCAAGGGAAATTGAGGGTTCCGATAAGGCTTAAAAGCGGGTTTTAAACCTTATAAAAATGGATTTTCATGAATGGAAGAAAGGAACTCATGAAAAATAGAGGAATTTTATGGATAAATAGGGAGGCAAATGATGGTTAGTTTTGAAGTGGGAGGAGGGAAAAAAGGCCTTTTCAGCAGTAATCTGGCTTGGAAATCAGCAGGATTTCTGAGTTCCGAAGGGAAATAGCAGTGAATTTTTGGACAGAGGAAAGGCATGAGGCCTTCAAGAGTCTTCAAGAGCCAACATTTTTTAGTAATAAAATTTGTTTCTTAAAGGGTCAAAAGTCTTAGCCACCTTTTGATATAACAAATTTTATAAGTGGCTAACAGTGGCTCCACTTGGGGATGGTGCCTTCTTGAAGGCATCAAGAACTTCAGACTTGCATTCTCTGGGAGGCTGACCTATGCCTAATCCATTATGTTTCTCTGGGAGGCTGAGAATTTTCCTCATCCATTGGGCTGCCTTTCTTTCTATGGATGATGTGTTCTGAAAACATATTAACAGCCATAAAAACCATGGATCTTCATCAATACAAACCTCTACCTACCCAATCCTACTGATCTAACATTTTTTCTTCATTAGAGTGCACTTGGATTGGCAAACTCTTTTACAACATTTTATTCTTTTGAAAGCATAAAACTAATCTAATTCTACTCCTTATTTCTCCCTGAACTCAGATTAAACAGTTGAGTTCAGATGCTTCTCTACCTATTCTACTATCTGTTGGGATTAAAATTTCCAACAGATTTTTTTTTTTTTATTCTCTAAATTCTAAAACAGAAATTAAAAAACAGTTAATTCAAGATTAAGTTGTTTGACTTGTTGTTATCTATGGCATAAAAACAAGCTGCACATAGACATTTATTTTGCAGAAAATTTAAAACAAAAATGGAAGGCTTAAGATCTGAAAGTTTCTTATCATGGCCTTCTCTTCTTACATATTTGTTTTGACTCTTATGTGAGTTGTTCCTCCTTTGTTCTCTGGTTCATATTTTGAGTTAATTAGAACCAGATTTACATGTTTCTTGACTCAGAAAATGAAACATATATGAGTCATCATTTTTTGGAAACTTAGGTTCAGATTTTGATCATGTTTGAACCTTTAATTTCTATCCTAAACTATCTACTGATAAGCCAAGATTAAACAGTTTGGAAAATTGATTTCACTATCCTATCAGCAGAAAAATTAAAGCTAATTAGTCAAGATTAGGCTGTTTGACTAACTAGGAGTGTGTTTTTCAGGAGAGGCATTTAAGCTTGCACACTTTCAGATTTTTTTCTCTTTTTTGGTATGGGGCCATACCTTTATTGTTTTCACAATCTTCCCTCTTTTCTTTCTTTTCATTATTTTTGTATTTTTTATTTTTATAACTTGAATGCAATGGTGGATGAAATATTTATAGTGGAAAAAAGATAAAAAGACTTCAAAACATAACATTGATCAAGAGAAGTAATGCTTAAGCATCCTACCATTGACAGGACCCCCAAACAATTCTGTTCCATTCAAATACTGCAAGAAAAATGCATTGTTACTAGTAGCTGAATGAATAGAGTAAGGGCCACGCCATAAGTTTTCAAATTTTCCATGCTTGCCCTTCTCTTCCCTTCTTGAATCCCACTTCAAAAGTTGGTCCCCAATTTTGAAATTGTTGGCCTTTGTTCTTCTATCAAAAAGCTTCTTAATGCTGATCTTTTTCTGCAATGCTTTGTTATAAACTTCCTCTCTGGTTTGCTGAAGATGGATGGCTTGATTTATTCTTTTGATCATGTCATTTTCTTCAGTTTGTAACTCTTGAATCAAATTCATCACTGGAACACCAAGGTTGTTTGGAAAAATTGCATCATTACCATACACAAGTTGGAAAGGTGACATGTCAATGGATTTCTTCAAAGTCAATCTGTTAGCCCACAGTGCATGAACTAGCTTTGTGTGCCAAGACTTTTTATTGTCCTCCAACAATTATCTTCACTAAAATTTTGTTTGAGGATTTTGGAAGTCCATTACCTTGAGGGTAATAGGCCGTGGAATGCCCCAATGTTATCTGATATCTATGACAGAAGTCAACCATCTTGTTTGATCTAAATGCTGCTACATTATCAGTGATAATCTTGGTAGGACAGCCAAACCTAGAGAGAATGTGAGTCTCCATAAATTTTATGATAACTGAATCATTGGCCTGTCTACAAGGTATGGCTTCTATCCACTTAGTGAAATAGTCTGTGGCAGTGAGAATCCATCTATGGTGGGCAGAATATGGGGGATGGATTTCTCCTATGAAGTCAAGTCCCCACTGTTGAAATGGGGCCTCAACAGTGATTGGATGCAGAGGTAGGGGTAACAGTTTCCTTTTGCCTTCAAAAATTTGACTCTTATGACAGGCTATGATCATTTTGTGCACATCATGGAAAAGAGTAGGCCAATAGAAACCAGCCCTCAAAATTTTTTTGGCTGTTGTCTTCCAGTACAAATGACCTCCACACTCTCCTTCATGGAACTGGTGCTTAACCTTCTCTACATCAAACTCAGGCAAACATTTAAGCAATACACCACTTGAATTTTTCCAATAAAGACATCTATCTATAATGAAAAAGTTTACCGCTTTCAATTTGAGGAATCTTGCCTTTGTTTTTGTCAAACCAGGGGGTGTATTCAATTTAAGAAAAACATAAATAATATCAGCATACCAAGGAGAATTCATAAGATGATCTTCAGCTATAGGAGTTGAGAATTCTTCCTGGTCATCCGAAGCATCAATCATATTAATATCAAGAACTTCAAAATTTGATTCAGCCATTAATCGAGCTAGACCTTGGCCTTTGATGAGTTTAGTGGTTTTTATCTCTAAATCATATTCAAGGATAACATCAATCCACTTACCTCTCTTACCATCTCGGTCCTATGTTAGAATGTCTTTAACAACTGTGTTTGGGACAAAGGCAATGATGTGCAAGTGAAGGATGTATACTCTGAAGTCTTTCAAAGCTTTAACGAAATCAAAAGCTTGCTTTTCCATAATGTTATACTTCAAAGGGGCATCCCTAAATGCCTTGCTAAAGAATGCAATAGGCTGCTCTTGTCCTTGCAGATTTTTCTGTAAAAGGACAACAGCTATGGTATGTTCTGATGCAAATGAAAAGATATAAAAATATTTTGAAAAATCAGGACTTATTATAACCGGTGTTTTGGTTAAGGCTTGTTTCACCAGCTCAAAGGACTTCCTTGCTTCCAAGGTCCACTTTACCCCTTGCTCCTTCTTTAACATGTTTGTGATATTCCTAAGGAGCTCAGCCAAGTTGGGGATGAACCTTCTCAAAAAGTTAATCTTTCCAATGAAAGATTGCAACTCTTTGATGTTTCGAGGGTGAGAGATTTGCAATATGGCCTCAATCCTCTTTGGATCTATCTTTATACCCTCCTCAGAAATAATGTGCCCAAGAAGTTTACCTTCTTGGAGACCAAATAGTGTTTTCTTAGGGTTCAAAGATATTCCAAACTTTTTGCATTTCTCGAAAACTTTTCTTAAATGTTCTAAGTGCTCTTCATCTATTTTTGAAAACACAGTGACATCATCAAGGTATATGATGATGAAGAAGCCCAGTTCCTCCGAGAATGCTATGTCCATGGCTCTTTGAAAAGTTGCTCCAGCATTCATTAGACCAAAGGGAATTTTCACATACATGAAAGTGCCCCATGGTGTAGTAAAGGTTTTCTTTAATTGATCAGCAGGGTGAACTAAGATCTGATTGTACCCTGAATAGCCATCCAGCAAAGAGATTCTTCTAGACCCTACCACCCTTTGTAAAATGTGATCCATCTTTGGTAAAGGGTAATTGTCTTTTAATGAAGCTTTGTTTAAGTCTCTAAAGTCTATACAAAGCCTGATCTCTCTAGTTTTCTTCCTAACAGACACCAGATTAGACACCCACTCAGAATATCTAATAGGGACAATAATACCAGCATCATACATTTTCATGATCTCCTTCTGAACCAATGGCAACTGAACAGGGTTTATTCTGCGCAGTTTCTGTTTGAATGGTTTTTGGTTTTCTTTGAGGGGAATTTTGTGCTGTATTATTTCAGTGTCATAGGACTTAAGATCTTCGTAACTCCACGCAAAAACATCAGAAAACTCTTTAAACAACTCTATGTATTTAAGTTTAATGTGAGTTGGTAAATTTTTAGACAGTTTAATCATCATAGGTTTAAGTTCACTGCCTATATTTCACTCTTCTACTTCAGCCTCTACAGGTTCCAGTTTTGGCTTTTTGACCACATTGTTAAGATCAAACAATTCTTCTAAAGGTGCTAGACCGCTTGGCAAACTTTCATCTTTAGAGTGCAAAGTTTCTAACTCATCTGTTTCGAACTACGCATCCAATTCTATTTTTTTTTTTAGTTTGCTTGACAACAGGTTGACATTAACAGGTTCAGGAGACGGTTCCTCTTCACCAAGGAAATTTTCTTAACTGCAGTCTGAATCATACTCTGAGTCCGAACTGTGTAGTTCAAATTCATTTCTGAATTGCATGAAGTCTTCTATTTGTTTATCATTGTCAAACAGTTGCCAATAATTTTCATTATCAGGCACAGCTGGTCTAAATTTTATCTCAGTTGTGCAGTCTTTGGTTTCATATGGCGTCAAGCATGTCCTAGCTGCAAAGGCTAAATTGTGGGCTGCAATGTTTTTCTTTCTTGGGACAAAAATCAATTTGGACTCGTCAAAGGTTTTCAAGAGGTCCATGACATCATTTTGGTAGGCTCTAAGTCTGGGATTATTTGTGTTATACTCCCCATTGACTTACCTAATGACTAACTCTGAATTCCCATACACATTGATTCTTGTGGCTCCTAACTTTTTCAACAGATGTAAGCCTAAGAGAAGGGATTCATATTCTGCTATGTTATTTGAACACTAAAAGTTTAACTTGCAGGAAATGCTTTCTGTGTGGTTATTTTCAGTGTTGGAAATCCAGACACCTGCACCAGCGTTGGTTCTAATGCAGGATCCATCAAAATACATACTCCACAGAGGAATGTCGTTGGTTTCATCCTGGTTAACGTCCTCTTTTTCTACTGCGATTTCTAGATTTTCTTGATTAGCGGCACTTAATTGAATTTGTTTTGACTCTTCAGGTTTTTCGTTAAGTGGAGGCACATTTTCTTGAGTGTCAAGGTTTAAAAGCAACGGATGCACGACTTGTAGTTCAAGACCTTTGTTTAGTTTGCTAATGTTCAACAGTTCAACAAACTTCTTTGACAGCTCTGTGGTATTTTCTTCCTCTTCCCTATTAGTCATTAACTCTGTTAAAGTCACTTGTTCATATAATTTTTCTTCGTTAAAAAGGATAAATGAATCAAGGCCGGTATCTACAAACTATAAAGGGGAGTTTTGCGGTCTTTCTTGACTTGTAACCGTGTATTGCATATGAGACTCCCTGTAAAGTCTTCTATTCTGATTGAAAATAGAGATAGTTGCATAAGTCATGTCCATTTGCATAGTCCCCTGTAACTTAGCCCCCCAAGACCTTAATAATAACATTCCATACTTGGGGGGGACATCAGCCACAACAATATCCATAACTAGGCATTTGGTTGGAATCTGGGCTAAGTTAACACACAGGTCTTTGATCAATCCTAAACACCTTACTCTGCTGGAATCAAAGGAATACAGGTCTTTATATGGTCTGGTAATTTCCAAACCAAGGCTCTCCATCACAGCTTTAGGCATTAAATTATGAGAAGCCCCGGAATCATCCATAGCATTGTGCAAAATTTTGTCATGAACGTTTAAACTTACATAAAAGGGAGGAACAGGTCCCTCTTGATATTTACCTTCAATCTTAGGACCAAAAATCAGCTCTGGCTGGTCATCATTAAGATTGACTATATCATTACTCTCTTCTATATTTAGAGCCTTCAAAATTTGGTTTCTAAATACATGTTGGGCAGCTAACTCAATCAGGGGAACAAAGATCTTGATTTTTGAAATTTCCTGCTCCAGGCTGAAAGGAATCTGACTCTTTAAAGCACTTGTCTCATCTTTATTAGCTGTCCCTTTATCAGCAACATCAGCTTGCTGATTTTTTCTATTTACACTTGACACAATTGTTTTCATAGGAGTACTAGCTGAAGTGTTAGTACTACTAAGGTCTGCACTCTGTTTTTCATTATTTTGAGTGCCTTTCTCTTTACCTTTATTAGAATTTACAACCACTGTTTTATCCTTTTGTTTAACAATTTTAGGCTTGGTTGTAGTGTTGTTTTGTGAAGATTTGTTAGAGGTTTTGTTGTTGGGGGTCTATTGACTGGTTTTGCTTCTAAGGTCATATTCCTTTTGAGACTCTATGATGGCATTTTCCATGTCTTGATAACAATTTTCATCATCATCTCTTTTGTCATCATAAGGTGTGTATAGACCTTGTTTTCTATCATAATGAATCTCAAAGTCATCATCTTCTACCCCAAACATATTGACATCATCTCCCTCTGTTATCTCATCTGTTTCCTCAACCTCACTTACATAATTTTGATGAAAGGGAGGAGTGATCTGTTGATCATCTTCCCTAGGTTTTTTCTGAGGTTGGTTCCTTCTAAAATTATGATTTTGGTTCTGATTCCTATTTTGAGGAGCATTTTGGTTTAGGCTTGTTTCTGCTCTCTTAATTATGCTCATTTCTTTCATCATTTCTTCCATCATTTTATCCATTTTTGAGTTGGAGGTAGAGGGTGCAGATTCCTCTCTAAAGGACACTCTCTTTTCATTTTTCATTCTTGCTCTCTTCTCCATTAAGTTGACTTCCACAGAAAGAGCACCTCTTTGCATATCTTCAAGAGTTGCAAAGTCTCTCTCTCTCAGCTGATAGGTCATGTCAGAATCAAATCCTTCAGGAAACTTGTTTAAATCTTAGCCTTGTGGAGGTTTTAGTTCCGGGGAAAGTGCATTATACACACTATTGAATCTAGTGCAATAAGCTTGCACACTTTCCCCAGTGTTTCTATGGAGGTTCTTGTAGTCAGAAAGGACTTGGAGAGGGTTCTTCTTTACTTCCCATTTGTTTAAGAATTTTTAATGGAAGGCTTGGAGATCATTAATACTATGGGGGGCTAAACCTTTGAACCACTTTCTCACTTCTCCCCCTAAGCTCTGAGCAAATAACCTAAGCTTGACAGAATCATCATCAATTTCATTTCTGTCAAAATAGTCATTCATCTTATCCACATGTTGTGATGTAGTTGTAGCATTTTTGGCATCATATAATGGAATTTTGGACTGATAGTCCTGTGGAAGATTGACTAATGGTACATGAAGGACTAGGGGAGCATACCATGCTGCCATGATAGGTGGTGGGGGAGGATTTACAAGGAGTGGATTAACAACAGGAACAGTGGGCTGAAGTGGAGTGGTTTGAACAGTGGATGTAGGGTGAGCAGAAGTGGATGGACCAGGAATAGACTGCTGAGCAGATCTTGGATGAGAGACACCTAAGTTGTGAAGGAAATGTAAATCAGGAGGTGTTGTTTCTCTGCTACCAAGAGGTTCACTTGTTTCAGGAGATGATAGTGAAGACTCAGAATCTAACTGATCTAAATCACCAAGAGACCTAGTTCTAAATGGATTTACTAAGTCAACTTGAGATTGTTGTAGAGCTGAAAGATTTTCAGGAACTAAACTAGCTCTCAAGGGTGACCTGAAAACAGTTGACAATTTAATCTTAGGAGATTTCCTAAGGATACCTTCTGGGTTATAAACTACTTTAGGTGGGTCTGGGTCAGGATAGGATCTAGTGTGAATCTTTCTGGGAGCCACTATGTCATGTTATTAGACCCAAATAAACAAGAAAAGTTCAACCAGGTATGACGGTCTTTGAGAGGTTAACTAATCTGTTTACACAAATCTTAATCCTACAGTCCTCTAACTGAGTTTGAATGATGTTATAATGATGAGGGTTCTTCCCAGTGGAGTCTTAAGGTCTGCTAAGGATTGTGGAGTCACCAAGTGGAATTTTTTAGCTCCTAAGGAGGTAAAAGGTTTTATGGTCCACCACCATGTTTATTGGATACCAATCCGAAATATTTTTTAGGTTTTTCTAAGTTATTTTTAAATTGTGTGGTTTTTAAGAATATTCTAACTTTGTTTCAAAACTTAGCTATGGTTATGAGACAAAGACAGATTACTCTTATGGCTAAGCCAGCTAATCTTTCAAGGTTAGATAAAGTCTTAAGAGAATCCTAGGTTTTACCTAGCCTGTCACTGATTCAAACAAGTTTTACCATGATTACCACTCTTGGTAGTGCTTGAAACGGCTTCTTTTAACTCACAAGGTTTTATAAAAATAAAATATGATTCTGGGTTCAGTTCCCCAGTGGAGTCACCAGAAATCTTAGGAATCTGTAATTTTAGCAGATTGGTAAGACTAAAACTGTAGAAGCAACATCGTTTCAACCAACTTTTGGATTCTAGGATCTAGCCCTCCTGAATCCGAAGAGGGATCTCTCCAATATGTAAAAAGATGGATTTGTCTTTGAAGTTTGGGGTTATAATATTAGGCTAGCTATGAAGGCCAAGGGTTTGTTTGTTTTTTGGGTGGTTGAGCATGATTACTGTTTGAGGTGGAAAGTTCTGAGTGCAAAAATTTTCAAAGGTGAGAAGTTGCAAGCAATCAGAGTAAGCTTCGACCAAAAAGATAGAAAATTGCAGGTTTTAGTCCATTGGGCTATGGAGTCATAATAGGATTTAATTGAAACAACAAGAGGAAAGAGTGGTCCATGGGGCAAGTCATCTATGTCTAAGGATCTCTTTGAAGTTCGATTTATGGAATGAAATGATACAATAAGAAGGAGAGATAAACAGATGCAGAACAAGAGCAGCCCAAGATCTGATAAGTACTTTTAAAATAGTCAACCTTTGACATAAACTCAAGAAAAACATAAAAGAAAACTAGGATCTGGTAAGTAATTTTAAACTAGCCGGCCTTTGATACACTTTTAATAGAAAAACACTTTAAAACAAAGGGAAACTTGAAGGAAACTTTTGGAGAAGAAACTAGCGGGTCGGGCTCACCACGAATCCTCTCCTAGCTCTGCTTTACTTAGTTACTTTCAAGACAAACACAAAGATAACACATAATAGCCTAAGATCTGGTAATTACTTTTAAACTAGCCAGCTTTAACACATTCCAAGGGAAACATCCAGATAGTTGTGGAGACAAAACTGGGACCAGGGCTCACCATATCTTCCTCAGTTCATCTTCACAAAACATATACTAGAAATAACATTTAAGAATAACATTTAGCTAAGACAATAAGACGAGGGAACGCCAACATTCCTATGCTTAAACTGAATTAAATCATTCCTAAATAACACAGATTGGAAGAAAACATATATATAAAGATTTTCAGTTAGAGAAGGTTACTGATATACAATAGGTCCTAAATCTATGCATGCTGTTCTTTATAAGATAATATGAAACGCAGTGAAAATAGAAACAAAATAACAAGTAAAAATTAGAGAAACATCACCGTCAACATAGACCAGGATCCCATAAATCAGCTTGTATTGATGCTCCAAACCAGTTATAGCTTTAAGTCCAGTGCTTCAGTTTAGCAACCATCTACACATCTCAGCCTAACTTATCTATTACAAGTAGAGCTCCAAGAGCTAGTGAACACTATTTATAGTCAAAAGTTTAAGCTTAAATGTATATCAAAGTTATGCAACCAACCCCTCACTCATCTTCTGCAGTAGTATATATAGAAGGATGAGGAGGTGAGATCTGATAAAAGATCTCAATTACAATTAATACAAAATAAATGGCTTATTGGCCTTCGAGTGGCTCAATGAAGAAACTTACATACATATCCTTTGTATTAAATGTTTTACATAATGATTAAACTCGGTGGGAGCTTTTGTTGACCTCTGAGGCTCTGTGTGGCGTCGAAGTAACTCTGCAGATGTTCGTCATTAATTTGCCTGCATATTTTACCCTTTGGCTGTGTTGTGAGGTAGATATCCGGTCTTGATCAATAAATTCGGCCTCTGATTGAATACTTTGAGGCACAGGTGGAATCGTGGTAGCTAGAGGGATCAATTTGCCTCAATTTGTGGCGGTGGAGGGTTTCCTGTCGATAAAACACTTCAGATATTCTTTAACCTGTGTTTTAAATTGGGCATTAGGCTTTTGATAATCATTCTTAGCCATGATCCCCGCAAAATCTGTCTTTTAATCCTTTGCTCTGATAAATTTTGATCTTCGTCACTGATACTCTCTGACTGCGCCCGATTCATGGTTTTTTCTAATGTACGGGGCTGTGCAGGGGCGATATGGCATAAATGCCTGAAGGAACATTGATGAAATGTGTTTTCAACACCCTGTGATGATTTTCTTTGGTGAATCGAAGGCGGGAGGATCGTCATCCTCCGCCTTCAAATTTTCCTTGAAAAAAGGCGATAAAACCTCGAAACCCTGTAAAATACAAACAACTTATTATAAAATCCATGCATTTATAGGTTTATTATTGCGGAGGCATGTGGAGGAAGCGTGGTCATTGGATGGCATCATCCAACGGTCAGGATTGATCGGAGTAGGTGGAATAAATATTAAATCAGAGCCGTCGATCGCGCAGAGATCGACGTTCGAGAGCGAGGGGGAAAGTCAAAATGGAGAATCGTTGACTGGGCGACGGAATCAGGGTGATGGAATATGGACCATCGATATGTAGATCAGATCGGCGGTGTTGATTAACTGGATGGCACGTCGTAGCCCGGTTAACTATCGGGCATCTTTGGCGAGCGATAGCCATTGGATGGCCCGCCCTAGATCGGACGGCGCACGACAATATCGCTGGGCGTCCACGTACGAACGATAATGCGCGATGAGCAAGCGGTTTTGAAAAAGTACAGGGGACGCGTGTCATGCAATGTATGGAATCGTTGGCGATCAAGGAAAAAACGCCTTTGCCCAAATGTGGTGCGATGAAAACTGCGCGGTTTCCGGCAATCGTCTAGTGGAATGTGGGGACCACCAGGAGACGGACTCTGCACTGTCCGATCTGTAGATCAGATCGACAGCGCAGAACGAATTAAACTTGAACTGGCGGGGATTTATAATATAATAATAAAACCAATGAATTTTCAATATAAACCAAGGTTTTAAATTATAGCCGAGAAATATTAATACAAAACATGGCTTGGCGCCCGATTGCGGGGCCGCGGGTGCAAGGGAAATGATGTGACCGAGGGTCGATGGGAAAAGGGGTCTAAGACTAAGCCCGAGGGGCTTAAGTCCAAAATGTGGGTTTTTTATAGTTTTTTTAATGATTTTCAAGGGAAATTGAGGGTTCCGATAAGGCTTAAAAGTGGGTTTTAAACCTTATAAAAATGGATTTTCATGAATGGAAGAAGGGAACTCATGAAAAATAGAGGAATTTTATGGAGAAATAGGGAGGAAAATGAAGGTTAGTTTTGAAGTGGGAGGAGGGAAAAAAGGCCTTTGCAGCAGTAATCTGGCTTGGAAATCAGCAGGATTTTTGAGTTCTGAAGGGAAACAACAGTGAAGTTTTGGACAGAGGAAAGGCATGAGGCCTTCAAGAGTCTTCAAGAGCCAACATTTTTTAGTAATAAAATTTGTTTCTTGAAGGCTCAAAAAGTCTTAGCCACCTTTTGATATAAAAATTTTTATAGGTGGCTAACATGACATAGAAATCATACCTACAAAATTGGTGAAAGGACAGGGGTTAGTAAAGCTGATGGTATAATCCAATTTTGACTATCTTGACATGAATTTTATTGCAGAAATTTCAGAGTTATCAAATGAAGATGAGGAGATGATTCCTATTGAAGAGAAATAAATTTTCTCTGACTGGTACAGAGACATTATCTTTTTCTTACACCATCACAGAGCTCCTACAGAATTGACTAAATCAAAAGAAAGGTTTGTGAAACTGAAATCTCTGAGATATTGCATTATAGATAAGAATATATATTGGAAAGATACCGGTGGCATACTTTTGAATTGTTTGCTGGAAGAGGAAGCTGAAAAGGTGATTTAAGAATTTCATAAGGGATATTGTGGAGGACATCACTATTGGAAGGCCACAGCAAACAAAATTCTCAGAGCAGGGTACTACTAGCCCACCATATTCAAGGATGTCTACAAGAAGATAGTTGCTTTCCATGAAAGTTGGATTTTTTATGGTAAGAAAAAGCTAGTTCCTCTACCCATGATGCCAATTTATGTTGAGGCACCTTTCCAGTAGTGGGGGCTAGATTTTACTGGTGAAATACACCCATCATCTTTAGGGCAACATCGTTGGATGTTGGCAACAACAGATTATTTCACCAAGTGGATTGAAGAAATCCCAACAAGGCAGGAAAATGATTCAATCATCATCCAGTTCTTAGAGAATAACATATTGTCCATGTTTTGTTGTCCTATGAAGATTATTACTGACAATGCACAATATTTCAAATCCAAAAGTTTGATTAGATTTTTTCATCGGTATCACATAACACTTGGACACTCTATTGCTTATTACCCACACGGTAATGGTATTGTTGAATCTTCTAATAAAAGCATTGTGATAATTATCAATAAGGTACTACAATAAAACAAAATATCATGACATCTTAAGTTGAAGTATGCTCTGTGGGTTGATAGAGTATGTAAAAAAAGATCAATTGGTACTTCACCTTATGAGTTAGTGTATGGAGTTGAAGCTATTTTTTCCACTTCCTTGGGAGTACCTGTAATGAAATTGTTGCAAGGACTAGAAGAGGAGCCTAATGCTATTCAAAGGAGAATAAAATTACTTATAGCTCTGCAAGAAAAAATGGAAGAGGTATACAGCAGTCATCAACAATCACAAAATAGAATAAAGAAGACATTTGACAGAAAGGTCAAAGAAGAAAATTTTCAGCTTCAAGATGTGGTTTTGAAGTGGGAGGCTAGAATTGAAGAAAAGGAGAAATATGGTAATTTTGAGAACATCTGGAAAGGACCGTTCATAGTACCTTAATTCCATGGCAACAACACTTATTTACTTTAGGAGATGGATGGAAAACCTTGTGCTGGAGGGCCTGTCAATGGAAGGTTTCAAAAGCACTATTCCTCTTAAAATTTCATTAAATTTCCACTCCATTGTATATATTCCATTTTATTATGCTTTTCTACTAATAAATACAAGTTTATCATCAAACTTGAGCCCAAAGTGAACGCCATAAGAGTTTGAAGAAGGCTTGGAAAATTTCAAAGTTTTATTTCCAAAAAGATGGATGGCACTGGAACTACAGGTTCTTTGGTGTACCATAGGGACACACCATCCCAAGTGGAGCCATTGTTATCACTCATAAATTTGTGAAACATTTCTTGATAGGGTCATATAGGACACTCACCAAATGGATAAGGTCTCCTAAGCCATTTCAAGGTGGTATAGGAAAAATAGGAATTTTTTTACATTTTTAGCCTATATTAAGTTTCATGATCACCTCCATTTGTGCTATTTCATGTCAAATCAGTCATCATAAGGTTTCAATTGTCATTTCCAATGCATTTAAAATCAAAAGGGTGCATTTGTTAGTTATTCAATTTTTCGTAGCGTTTTACAAAGGAAAACATCAGATTTCTCTATGAAACTGCTTAATAGTTTCATAGCGAATCTATCAGAGGCTTAACTAATTCCGCTACGAAATTTGTTTTTTTAACCTGTCTTGTCAGATGTGTATGATGTGTCATTTTATGATTAGAGGATTTGGGGTGGAGGTCATTTAATTTTTTTATGATAAATTCAAATGTACATAGTCATGTTTTGATGTCATCATTTCCTTTTTGGGCTTGTATGTGTCATGATTGAAGCTTGAGCTTTCAGTTAAACCACAAAACCTTACCTCAATCAACCTTTTTTCATATTGTGATTTATCCTTTCATGTGAGTCGATTTCTGGAGAGCTTCTTCATCGAGCTAAGCAGGTGGCTAGCAAGTTCGAATTCTACAATTTTCATCAAGCAAGCGAGGCTATGAAGACTATAAGACATCCATGGCTACAAGAAGAAAAAAAAATAAGGGTGGCCATTGTCACATGTATGAGCCCATGGACATGAGTTTACTCAATGAAGGCCCTACTTCCATGGAGGTTTTCAGAAGAACTAGATGCTTTCAATTCTGTCAGAGGTTGTATGGATTTCATTTACAGGTTTCAAAAGATTTTTCTACCAGCTTCACAAGAACGGCTTCAAATGTTGGAATTCTAAACCTTACAGTGACACCAGAGAGTATCTCATCAATTATAGGAAACCCTAGAGGAGGGGAATAGTGGTTTAAAGGCATCAAATTCACAATGCAGGGTTGCAAAGAGTTCATCAAGCAAGAACACAGTGAAATTGACTTGACAAATTCTATCCCTAGGAGTTTCATGAAGGACAATTATTCAAATATTTTGATGGTCATTATTAAGTATTTCACCTGTGAAGGAAGGTCTCACATGGTCTACTCCTATCATCTTAGACTTATTCTACATTTTCTGGGTAAGAGGTCACTTGACTTGGCTTTTTATTTATACAGAAGTCTATGGAAAATGTCAGATAAGGTTCAAATCAAGACAGAAAGAAGTGAGACTTATATTTTTCATCATGGTTTAATTAATATTTTAGTGTTAGAGGAATTGAGGAGGTTAGACAGATATTGGACTTCATTCTTGTTCATGAGTGGTTATGAAGTTGATTTTGTTACTCCTAAGAAAGCCTCCAAACCTAGAACTACTCCATCACCAACTGTGGCAGAGGAAGTTGAATAAGAAAACAGATCATCTCCTCCAGAACCAGTGAACATGGAAGTAGAGCCTTTGCAAGAGATTTACATCCCTTAAACAACACCTACAAAACATAATAAGACAGTCAGAAAACAAGGTAGCAAGAGAGTCACTAGAATCCAAACATTGGCTAAAGGAAATTTGGAGGATATCCTGCATGCAATTGACATTGAAGAGTCACCCATTGTGCAAGATAAAGACATTAAAGAACGAGGAAGAAAGCTGAAGAAAGGTAAGACTGTAAAAAATTTGGATTTTGTAGGTGATGATGCTGGTTTCATTTTTCAACCTAGTGTTAGTATGAATCTTTATTCGAAGTGTACGAAAAAATACCACTTTAGCTACTTATAACTTATAGCCCTAACATCAAATATGGCTGCCAATATCTTCAGATCTATAGTTAGTTGATCAAGACAAATGCTTCAAAAATCCAGATCTATGCATAAAAAGACATTAAGTAGTAAAAATAAGGTTTTGCTCCATGCATCCAATGGATAAGACAAGAATAATATGTTTTAAATAATTTTATATTAAGGGCACCTGGGAGGAAAACAAGAAAGGTGTTTCCAATTATCCTCAATGGGATGGGTTCTTGGAAGTCCTCATCACTTCAGATCTAGAATTTCTCTCTCTTGTTGGTGTAGAAAAACCAGACAAACATATCACTCAAAGGGAGCTCACAAAGAAAATAATGGAAAATATGACAATGATAATGGCTCAAAGTCAGACCAAGAGTGTAGATCCAGAGTGATCTAAGAGGCAACAAAAGGTGAAGAATGGTAGGAAAAGCCTTTCTATTTATAACAAAATATTGGGTCATTCTAGATCTTGGTGCATGATCAAAATAATATTAACCAAATCTAGATCCACCTTTTATGGAATATTTTATTATATTTGTTGGAGGGGAAAAGTATTTGACTTGGTTCAAATCCCATTATTTGTAAATAATAAATAAATGAATGATTTATTTATCATTTTAAGGGAGTGGTTGAATGATAATTTAATAAATAATGATTTATTCAATTATTTATAAATGATTTAGTCAAATTCAACAAGGAATATTATTTAAATAAGGTTTAAATAATTATTCCTAGAAAATAATAAGATAAATAAGGATTTATCTAATTAATTTCCTTGCTTTGGGTTAAATATGACCTGGAATAAGAATTAAATTATTGTTTAATTAATTATTCCATGAGGAAAACCAAAAAAATATAGATTTGTTTAATATTTCCCCTTGGGGTTTCCTATTTAAACCATAAACAACCTAATAAATGTGTTTTATTAAGTTATTTTACATAGTGAAAGAAATTTTACTTAGGGTAAAATTGGTCTTACATGGTGTACTTGGGTCCATCTAATGATAATAGGTTACATGACCAAAAAATGGTGTAACACTTAGGAAACCAATGACCAGACATGCAAGGAGGGTCATGGAAAGCAAAGAGACTGAGAAAATCAATGAAGCTTCCCAACCAACAAGCATCATAGATTTGTCTTCCCCAGCAAAAGAGGAACTGGTTATCAAGAAAAGAAAGGGTAAAGAGAAAATTATTGAAAAATAAAAAATAGAAACCCTCAAATAGTAGTTGAAGGAAGTAGGGAAAGAGATATCAGTGTTGAAGCAAGAGGAAAAGAAGCACAAAGCTAAGGGATTTCAATTTGAGCAGATGAGGAAGATATGGGAGGAGCAAGTCACAAGTGTCTCAAAAAACTTGGACAATGAAGAAAATATGCTGAAATGGACCCAGCGATTAAGAGGGGAGGTCAAACACATTAAAAAGATAAACCTGCAGTTACAATCCAAGAACATAGCATTAAAAGATATAGTATAAGATATTCAAGAGCATGTGGATTTGATTCAAGAAGAGTTAGAAAGGAGAGGGTTGAAGATGAGAGTGGTGGAAGAGCCCGTCAGCCAACTAATTTTGAATGAAGAAGAAATGCCAAAAGAATGAAAAATTGAGATGGAATATGCTTGATGAGGTTCATAACATGCAGAGAACCCAAATTTTGCAGCTGGAGAACAATTTTTAAAGATAATATTTAAAACATCAATTTTTGGTTTTTTGGATAGTTTCATAGCATACCTTAGGCTTGAGGCCATAAATATGCTACGAAAATTCCTGTAGGTGCATTCTTGCCTCAAAACTCAGTTTTGTCAAGTTTTATGAAGGGATATTTACTATTTTTAAGGTGTCTTGGCATAATAAAGGTGTTGGAACAACAAAGGAGTCAAAGAGATAGATGGAAAAGCCATTTTTGATACACTACTAAAACTCGCTACGAAACTACCTAAACTGCCATGTTTTCGTATCAAGGAGATTTTGGAAGAGTTTTGAGCATCTCAACACCACATCAGCTAGTTGGAGATATCCAACATGTCATTGGGACATATTAGTAGAGAATCATTTCTCAAAAGGGGTGCCACACAGCCAGCTCATCAGTCAAAACAAAATTTAAAGTGAAGGTCATCCATCCCTAAAAAGCAGGATTATGTTCCATAGATCTAGGAGTGTTTTGAAAACGTAAAGTGGTGGTGAATTATGGTGATTTTTCCTTCGAGCATGTGACATTAATTATGTAACCATTATGTATGTGGTTCACTGATAGGATAAATGAATGTAATAAATAGGAGATAGAATCCTATTAGGAGTTTGTTTTCTTTAAAGGATACCTATCATATTTCTATTTCAAGTTAGTGATTTCAGTTATGATAGATGTCAGAGTATAATTTGAAGATCTAGCCAGCTAGGTTGATCATCTAGATTGTAAATAATGTCTATTTATATACTAAACATTGAAGAGCATGGGGTTGGAGAATATTGCACCAAATTTTTGCTTGTATGTTTTATCCATTATCAGTAATACAAAGTGACATTCTAGTTGTAGACCTGAGATTCTCATGAGGTTTTTGATGTATTATTGATATGTATCTTTATTTTTAATCACTTGCAGTAGATTTTATCTCTAATTACTTAGCATTCATAATACTATTCTCTGACTTCCTTTAAGGGTGAAATTACTGTGTTTTCCCATGTTATGTGTATGAATTATCTTTGTTAAAAACCTCTATCTGCCTCAGCTTCCATGTGAAGAATCACTATCACTAAAATTACTAATGTTGACTCCATAGTGCAATGGTAGCAAGCCTTCATTTTCAACCTGCAATCATACAAAACCAAGTTACATTTCATAGAGTTAGCCATCTAGTATTATATTTATTCAAAATCATAAACACCCCTTTGAGAGAGCCCTCTCAAACTGAAAAGGCTAATCTTCAGTTAGAAGTGGTTTGAAAGAGTTACATTGAGTTGATTTATGAGCAACCAATAAATATCAATTTGGTGATAACAAAAAGTATGAAGCTTTTCCTAAAGAGCTTTAACTGTTGAACATTGACCAACTCTTGTTTTCACAAAATTTGGCAAGACATTGAAAAATACATTCATGGAATTTGAGCTGCACCTTTTAGCTTCGTGTCTAGATGTGTCTCCATAAAAATATAATTCCCATACTCCATGTGCTGCAAGTGTACGTCCATCCCGAATTCCCATATCTAGTAATTATCTACATCTAAATCAGGGGTTGGTACACAATACTCTCTTTCTTCATATTTTTTGTACTTGTACCTTCCTTTGAACGCCTTGTGACCTGATTATTTGACTTTCCCATCTCTATGCTTGAAAAATTCCTTCGAGTGGTTAAGATATTACTGAAGGAACCAAGCTTTGATACCAAATATTGGAAATACTAAGAGGGGGGTGAATCAATATTTCTTAGCAATTAACACTTTTTAATATTTTTTCAGAGCATTAGTTAATCTTCATTTATTATTATTTTTCTTCTTTAGATGATCATAAAAAATAATCGAAAATAGAAAAAATCATGCAAAAATTGAGAAAGATAAAACAAAGGACACATATTTTCGGTGGAAAACCCCCTCCAGGTAAAAAACCACCGAATTATTGTTTAGTAATTGTCTTCTCCCTATTAAAATAAAATTGATTAAACCAAGATTTTATCTACAAATGAGGGATTTTTCAACCCCCTAATTCATAGGCTACAACCTGTAGGATGCTATTAGACACTAATATCATGTTGCAACCATAAGGACACCCCAACTCCCTGTAGATTATGCCATAACCTTATGAGTTACCCAACACTCTATTTACCAGTTGTTGTCGGAAAGGATGCTTCACTGCCCTGTTATTTTATCAGCCACAATTGTATGGATTCCACAACACCCTGTACAGGCCAAAAATTTCCCTAGCACCACCCTGAAACCCTTAAGTGTTATTAGGCCACAACTTGAAGGTGACTCCAATCTCCTAGAAGATTCGGTAGATCACGTTTCAAAATTTCACACTAGATACCCTCTACTCTGAATCAAGGTAGAATATTTGTAAGAAAGATGTAGAATAAATGTCAATTCATGGTAACCACTTATCGTTTTTCCCAAAAACTTATCACTGTGCAATGCTACATATCAAGCTATCAATGTTCAACCACATATCAGTGTCAGTGCACACTGTATATCACTATCACTACAAATAATTGCACAATTGTTGGCTATCATTGCATGTCACTGCTCATGAACGAATATCCATCAATGAAAAATCATTTTCATCATCAACCTACAGACGATTCTCCAACCATCTGGCACTACTATTAGATGATGGCACAACCCAAGGTGTCTCGGGTCATCTAGATGCTCTGTAGTCATTGCTCTCAAAATATTTCCCCAAAGAGCTACCATCATTAATTTAAACACCATTTTTTGACTCATTAATCCCTACTATCCATTCTTATTCAATATTTTTCACAACTAGATGTGATTTCCTTCAACAATTTCTTCCCTGCAAGTTTGCACTTGTGTCACCATACACAAATTCCTAGGTCATACATGATCACTCCATTTAGGCTAATATCACATATCAAGTCAAGTCAACATGAAGTCACAAGTGTCAATGCATTGCAGTCAATTCAACCTATTTAATATATTAGGCCTCTACTTGTCAATAACTCATGTATATTATGTTAAGTCAATGTCAAGTGCTTTAAGTAACAAGATCATCTAAGACTATTTGTGACAACAATTGTTATAGAGAATTCTTACTATATCTTCATAACATATAACTTGCCACAAATTCTTACTGCCAAGCTTCTATGTCAAATATAAATCTTCATTTAGTGTCAAGTTATTAGTACTAGTTGGAGCGGGGTTCCCTGAGGCACAAGTTCCAAAGACACTTTTTATATTTTTTTATGTGCGCGTTGCGCGAACAAAGTCAATGGGATTTTGTCCCCAAGTTTAGGTATAATTGGGCTTAAATGTAAACTGTGAGCCTCAAACCATGGTTTGAGACCATAGTATCTATGCTCTAGGAGTATTATAAATATATAGAGTATGTCTAAGCTAAGTAGTTAGTCAATGTGTTATGAGATATTGATGTTCTCATAGTTTATGCATCTGTAATGGTTTTGGGGTGGGTTGAAAGGCTACTTATGGCTGTGTGCGCAATGACCTAGTCCTGGCTATGTTCGAACTTCACTGGCTATGTGCGTAGAAGCGTTTGTAAGGGTTTTCTAAGGGTTTTGGAAAGACACTTGATGTATTGACGGATCTGAAAGATAATAGAAAGAACAATTTTTGGTGAAGCTCTCTGTGTTATGTGTTTGTATTGCACTATTTATTCTCTGATGATATCGCATTGTCTGTTTACTTATTAATGATTACACGAATTTATCTGATATGATTATTCATGATTATTGATGATTAAGAGATCTATTAAGTGTTTACATTAATTAAAATCTATATCTGGTTCTGATATGTTATTTGCGCTAAAGTGAAAAAAAAATTTGTGTTATTCTGTAGATAATTTTGCATTCTCTGTTATTCCGCTATAAACTATTGCATGCATCTGTATAATATTATTTGGCTTTTTCTAAGGACCACTTCATTAAATTCTCTCTTAGGGTGCGGAAACGTGGTTCCAAAAAGCCCCCATACTGCTTCAGGTGAGACTTTAGTCTGCGTAATCAAATCACTACCAAAAGGGCCAGTAGTTGGAGGGCTTGTTGGTTTATCCATATGTTGGGGTCCTGTGATTTGGCAGATTGGAAATACAAAATGACAAGGCAACATCATAACCACTTTGGAATTCTAGGATCTAGCCCTCCTGGATTCAGAGAGGGATCTCTCTATATGTGTTTTAAAAGGGTATATCTTTAAGGCTTATGATATGATATTAGGCTAGTTATGAAGTACCAAGGGTTTGTTTGTTTGTTTTTGGTTGGGAATCATTAAATGAGAAGGTCATGTGAAGTAAAGGAGGAAATAAGTGGAAGGATGTTTCAGCATGGGAAGATAGGTCAAAAAACAGTGCTAAACCATTGGGCTATGGAGTCATAAAAGGGTTTACTTGCACAGAAACTATTCAAGGGTTTTCAAAGGGCAATTCATCTATATCAGAAGACCGTTTAAGTTGATTTTGTGGTATGGAACATTAAGAAATGTGGTGAAAGAAGAAAACATATAAGAAAACAAAGGGCAGCCTAAGATCAGGTAAGGAATTTTAACCTATACTGCTTTTGACATACTCTCAAAGAAAAAACATTTAAGATAAACATAAAAGTATCCTAAGATCAAGTAAGGACTTTTAATCTAGCTTGCTTTCGGCATACTCTTAAGGGAAATTTTCAAAACATTTGTTTAAGACTAAACAAGGGACAGGGCTAACCATAAACTTCCTTGATTAAGACTCTACTTAGTATGCAGTGAAAAAATCATTCAAGAACAACATCTCAAGTTCTACTCAGCCAGACATGGGCTTACCAACATTCCTTGACTGGTTATACTCTATTGAAATCATTCCCAAACACACATTTAGAGGAAAACATAAAGATAAAGCTTATCAGTCAGAATTAGGGCACTTTAGAAGTAAATCCTAATCTATATTTTACTGCTCTTTATCAGAGAATATGAAAAAAGTGGAAACATAATGAGGATAAAAATAATAGTGAGAAAAACATCACCAATGATTTAGATTAGGATCCAGTGAATCTGCTTGTCTATTTGATGTGCAAAACTAGTTACATACTTTGAGTCCAATATCTTTCTACAGTCCAATACTTCTCTTCCCAGCCTACTATATTACAACTACTCAATGTTGGGCCAGAATTGTAATCTACAGATAAAATACACTTCCCTAGACTGATTTCTAGTCTAGAACAACAAGTGAAAGACTGCACTACCCTTTTTCCTAACTCGGAACAAATATACAGAGAGGATTGAATGCTTACTTGTTTCAGTCGCTTCCAAATGACTCCTTTCTGTCACTTCCACTACAGCTTCAAATTCAAGCGGTTTCAAATAGTTGAATGCTTCCTACAAGAAATAACACTGAAATAGCAGAAGATGCAATAATATAGATATCTATTCAAGCTATTTAGCCAAATCGGTTAAGCATAAACTACATTCATCAACCAAGATCTTACAACATGGAAAATCAAAGTTATCGTAGATGCATGAAGGGAAAAACAAGAAGTACTATTTAGTGATGATAGAAGGAGAGGTTACAACCTAGTGACTAATTTGTCGTGACCTTCTAGCAGAGTTCCCAAGGCCCATCACAGCATAAGTCTTTCCAGCAGCAGCTCCACAAATCAAAATATCTATTGAAAATTCTCCAGCATTTCCCTACTCAAATTCTTCCTCTCAAACACTTAGATCTATGTTCAATTTATAGATGAATTGTAGGATTTTTTGCAATAAATTTAATTCCAAAAATAGGCAAGACATGTTTTCCATTCATGTAGATGTTAAATGGACACTTGGATCTGAAGCATGACACATGTGAACCCTTCTAGAAGACACTGGCCAAGTGGAGATTCTGGAACAATGAGAAATTTGCTCCCAATGTGACCAACGCACCTTTGAATGTTGGGAAGTGATTTGCAGAGAAGCCTTGAATGGGGCTACCTGCATATGCAACGCACTTAGGCCACTTAGAGCCTACGTTGGTGAGCTCCCACATGTTAAATAATAAGCTTCAAACCATGGAAAAGCCTTGCATTGATGAAATTCATTGTTTGTATCATGTTGTTTCCTGTCTTAGGGAATATAGCAACTGAGATGATAGGAAATGATAGACCCTTTGATCATCGGTCTTGGAGATGATGCCCAGCTAACTAGGTCATTTGGAATGGTACCCAAATTGACCTATAACAATTGCCCCCTAAAGCATGAGATCCAAATAATAAGAACATTTGATTGAGATGCTTTACACTGTGATGAGCTTGGAAACAAAGCGGAATGGTCACCTGCATCAATATTATAATACATTACATCATGATAAATCCTCTATTGATCATAATTGATGAGGGTAGGCATTCCCATAGTCAGCACATAAAACAATCTAATAACATGTACATAATTAAGAAAGTCATCTACATTGGAATGTTACCCAGATGCAGACATCACCTACAGATATAGGCCCATGTTTGCATGAAAATCTGTATGTAAGGTAACCGTACAGATGATGTGTACAAAAATCCTGAAATCACAGCCTGGATGGCTGAAACTAGATCCGGGGTCTTCTTATCTCATTCACTCGATCATTCGGGTACAAGTCTAGCCATGCGAATATATGATTTGTCGTCGAACATGGAAAGACATTGTTTGATTACCAACCAATAATGTAAGCTGTTAACAAACGCGAGAGAACCACCATTAATGAAAATGGCCCTCAAGGTACTACAGTACATTTTGTAAGGCATGAATAGATGATTTGATGTCGAACGCCAAACAAAATATTTCAGTCAAAATTATGGAAGCGAGGATCTTGTCGATGCTGTAACAAGCCTCATGGTATTGGAATCTGATGTTTCTAAGTGAACTTCCTGGATATTGATTTGTCGTCGACAAGAAGCCACCTTATTACAAAACTGGAGTTACTGATTTCGGAGACAAGGGTATGACTTGATATAGCAATTTTCAGGGATGACGGTCATGAAAATGAAGGTTTATGAGTATTGTAGATGGATGAGTTCTAAATCACTAGATGACTTCTCTTGAACATATCAGCGAAACTGTGATGAGTTGGCAGCATTGACCCAAAACCTAAGTGAAGGTATAATGAACCATAGGTGTGAATGAACCGTCAAGATGATTACCCAACCTAAGCAGTCACGGACATGGAGTGAAAGAAGTGTCATGTTCAAGAGCGACTTGCTACCAAAAAGAAACTTTGCTTGCTTTTCCCAAATTTTCCCCAGTCATTTGTCAAACAGTACCTCTTTATTTTTTAACAAGCTTGAGGAGGATAACATTTTCTTGATCTATAATTCAACCCTTCGGGCAAATAAAGAATAAAATATCGCTATTTAATAATTTAATGAGTCTAGCGATGAATGAAAATTGATTCTTGCCATGATTGACAAGCCTGTCGCTATTTTATGTTTTAACGAGCTTAACGACAATGATAGCCCGGTCCTTTTTCATGTTTAGAGAGTCTGAAAAAGAGGATGAAAGAGGACACCAAAAGTACTTTTTCGTAAATTTGTCTCTCATATCCAAAAAATTATAAAATAATATCTGAAAGAACCTCTTTGGTCATGTTTAACCAAGGTATTCCTTTTTCATAAATAATCCATCTCAATCCGGAAAAGGGTTAAACTTATACTAAGTAGATATCAATTCATTTACTTTAACGAGCTCGAAATGACAAGTGCTCGGCAATCTTTTCACATTATCGGAGTCTGAAAATAGTTTAAAGAAGAATCCAGGGGTTCCTTTTTTGCTGTTATAGAAACTCAAAAAAGAGATAAAAGTGCGCTTCAAATCATTTTTCGTTTTTATCAAAGCTCGAAAAATAAGGATAAAATGTATGCTTTGTGGTTAAATCATTCTTAAAATAAATATGCATGACTAATCTGTTCATCAGTTGTATTTCTTGTTCAGAACAACATAAAATGGATTAAAATACCTGTTTCATGATAAAAACATAATAAAACTATAGTCATAGCAATAAATTTAACTTTCAAATAATTAAATGACTATTTAAAAGTAGTTTCACTATTCATTTTTACCATTCCATAGTTACCATTTGTATTTTGGAGCTCTGAACCTGATTTTGCCCCTGAACTTCAACGGTCGATTGCGTGCAATTGGTAAGAATGTTTTGAATGGCCCCTGCAAGAGCACATGTCTAATGCCCCCTGCAAGAGTAGGTGCCCCCCAAGCTTCATTTCATTCACCTAAGTAGATTAATGGTTACTAATAGCTGGATGGAATGAAGGTTCATTTACGAGATCAGATGAAAGACTCGTCGTAATTAAAAGAGGATTTGTTTCATTTTTTAACGAGCTTGACACAGGAAACGAACTATGCTCATGACCTGTTTCATTTTTTAACGAGGTTGACACAGTAAAATAAATTTCCTCAAAGGCACTTGTTTCATTTTTTAACGAGGTTGACAGAAGAAAAAATAATTGTCCTCAACACATATTTCATTTTTTTAATGAGGTTGACACAGTAAAAGGAATTATCCTAATGGGAACCTATTTCATTTATCGAGGTTGACACAGGAAAAAAAATATCCTCAACACCTGATTCATTTTTTAATGAGGTTGACACAGGAAAAGAACTATCCTCAATAGGCACTTGGAGTAGTGAGTGTGTGCTGGAAAAGACATAGTCTAATAGAATCATCATTTAAGGAGTTTGATGAGCACCATAAATGATAATTTATAACATGTGTTGATGGGTCTTCTCCAAGGTTTTCATTGAATTTAGGAATTTCCGATGGTAACATATTTGGTATCACCAGCCACCAAGGAAAGGGACCAGATAGGATTCCAGATGATGACATGGGTGAAGTCAATGGACAAAACATCGAAGATGAAGAAACAAAAGATGTTTTCACAGCTGAAATAGATAGTTCAGTCTTGGATGTTATCTCAGCCATGGTCAAATGACCCAATGTATACCCTATAGAATATACGGGAACTGAAAGTGAAACAGGATCAACAAATGCAGAGGAAGGTGATTGAACAAAAGACTCGTGCAGGTAAAGCTCCTACTGAAAATGAGTTGGAGTTAAAGGTGTCTTGTCTTGTGATATTTCCTCAATCACAATTAAGCCAGGAGGAATAACTTCATCGTCAGGCCCAAAATATATTTCAGACATTTGACTGTGTGATATGGGAGTTTCAATAGCTTCAGAACTTTGTGGGATGACCAAGGTAGGAACAACTTCTGGTTGCTCAACTTCAGGATCAATATTTTCTCCACTTAGGGAATATAGCAACAGAAATATAAGGGGATGATAGACCCTATTTCATTGGTCCCGGGGATGATGTCCAGTTTGACCAATAACAGTTTCCCCCTAAAGCACAATGGGATCTGGATCAAATTCTAGTTGAACAACGTTGGGTTCGGGAGGAATGGTCTCAACGATTGAATGGATCGTGACCACAGGTAGCTGTGAAGACTCCGTTTCGACAACAGTAGTCAAACCAGGATGTGTGGAAATAATTTGAGCTAACTCTGGATTAAAAGATGATGTTTTTCCAGAGGTACAAATTGTACTTGATTTGGCAGATCGTGATCGCCTTCGCCTACCAGAAATAACTTTCGATGGTAAAGGTGGTTTTAAAGCTAATCTACACGAACGATAGGGGACAGGATTGTGTTCTTCCATGATTACTGATTTATTTTATCCAAAAACAAATAAACAAAAAGAGGGTAATTCTAAGCAAAAGGGTTTACCAGGAAACTGTGAACTGCAGAATACCTATTGGCGAACCAAGAAGTACGGGTAGGTAATCTCCTCGAATGCTGTGTTCAGTGTATCAAAATTTCAAGGCGGCCAACTATGTTCACTATGGATGGATAGCACCTATAATTTTTCCTCCCAAATATACCCGAAGGTATGTGGGGGCCCAAGTTCATATTAGCACTGTCTGATGTGAAACCGCACAGTGAGAGCACCCCTTTATACTTATCATACAATAACACCGACCGATATACCCGAGAGTACGTGGAAGAGCTATGATATACTTACGTACATGGAGTAATGTATCACACTCGAAATGTATCACAGACAAGTTAACGACAGCTGCTATGTTTTACGACACCGGAACACGTCTCTAGCCTAGACCTCTAAATGTTAACGTTAATGTTCCAAAGCGTTGTTAAGTACATTGAGATTTATTTTATGTTGATCTTGCTTAACATTTTTCCTTTCAGGTTCACCACGATGATGTATATGAAATTCCTAAAATGCAAGCTAACAATGATAAACAAACTTTCACTTTCAGCTTTTTCAATGAAAGACCTAGCTACTAAGGGAAAAGAGAAAATAATTTCAGAGCAAACAAATCAATGAACAAAACAAATCAATGAATCTCAAACTAAATGCAGATTTCCTAATGTTCCTTCTGCAAAAAACACACAATTCTACATGCAAATGCAATTTTTTCTTTTCAGTAACTATTCAAGGGTTTTCAAAGGGCAAGTCATCTATATCAGAAGATCTTTTAAGTTGAGTTTGTGGTATGGAACATTAAGAAATGTGGTGAAAGAAGAAAACATATAAGAAAACAAAGGGTAGCCTAAGATCAGGTAAGGACTTTTAACCTATCCTGCTTTTGACATACTCTCAAAGGAAAAACATTTAAGATAAAAATAAAAGTATCCTAAGATCAAGTAAGGACTTTTAACCTAGCTTGCTTTCGGCATACTCTTAAGGGAAATTTTCAAAACAGTTGTTTAAGACTAAACAAGGGACATGGCTAACCATATAATTCCTTGATTAAGACTCTACTTAGCATGCAGTGAAACGATCATTCAAGAACAAAATCTCAAGTTATACTCAGCCAAACATGGGCTCACCAACATTCCTTGACTGGTTATACTCTATTGAAATCATTCCCAAACACACATTTAGAGGAAAACATAAAGATAAAGCTTATCAGTTAGAATTAGGGTACTTTAGAAGTAAATCCTAATCTATATTTTACTGCTCTTTATCAGAGAATATGAAAAAAGTGGAAACATAAAGAGGATAACAATAACAGTGAGAAAAACATCACCAATGATTTAGATCAGGATCCAGTGAATCTTCTTGTCTATTTGATGTGTAAAACTAGTTACATACTTTGAGTCCAATAGCTTTCTACAGTCCAATACTTCTCTTCCTAGCCTACTATATTACAACTACTCAATGTTGGGCCAGAATTGTAATCTATGGATAAACTATGCTTCCCTAGACCGGTGTCTAGTCTATAACAATAGGTGAAAGACTGCACTACCCTTTTTCCTAACTCAGAACAGATATAAAAAGAGGATTGGATGCTTACTTGTTTCAGTCGCTTCCAAATGACTCCTTTCTGTCGCTTCCACTACAACTTCAAATTCAAGCGATTTCAAATAGCTAAATGCTTCTTGCAAGAAAGAACACTGAAATAGCAGAAGATGCAATAATATAGATATATATTCAAGCTAGTTAGCCAAATCAGTTAAGCATAAACTACATTCATCAACAAAAATCTTACAACATGGAAAATCAAAGTTATCATAGATGCATGTAGGGAAAAACAAGAAGTACTCTTTATTGATGATAGAAGGAGAGGTTACAACCTAGTGATTGATTTGTCGTGACCTTCTAGCATAGTTCCCAAGTCCCATCACAACATAAGTCTCTCGAGCAGTAGCTCCACAAATCAAACTCTCTATTGAAAACTCTCCAGCATTTTCCTACTCAAATGTTTCCTCTCAAACACTTAGATCTGTGTTCAATTTATAGATGAACTGTAGATTGTTTTGCAATAAATTTCATTCCAAAAATAGGCAATACATGTTTTCCAGTCATGTAGATGTCAAATGGACACTTGGATATGAAGCATGACACATGTGAACCCTTCTAGAAGACACTGGCCAAGTGGAGATTCCGGAACAATGAGAATTTCGCTCCCAATGTGACCACCGCACCATTGAATGTCGGGAAGTGATTTGCAAAGCAGCCTTGAATGGGGCTACCTGAATATGCAATGCACTTAGGCCCCTTAGACCCTGCATTGGTGAGATCCCACATGTTAAATAATAGGCTTCAAACCATGGAAAAGCCTTGCATTGATGAAATTCATTGTTTGAGAGCCTGCGTTGGTGAGCTCCCACATGTTAAATAATAAGCTTAAAACCATGGAAAAGCCTTGCATTGATGAAAGTAACTGTTTGATTCATGTGTTTTCCTGTCGTAGGGAATATAGAAACTGAGATGATAGGGAATGATAGACACTTTGATCATCGGTCCTGGAGATGATGCCCAGTTAACCAGGTCATTGGGAATGGTACCCAAATTGACCTATAAAAATTTCCCCCTAAAGCATGAGATCCAAATAATAAGAATATTTGATTGAGATGCTTTACATTGTGATGAGCCTGTAAATAAAGTGGAATGGTCATCTGCATCAATATTATAATACATTACATCATGATAAATCCTATATTGATCATAATTGCTGAGGGTAGGGATTCCCATAGTCAGCACATACAACAATCTAATAACATGTACATAATTCATAAAGTTGTCTACATTGGAATGTTTCCCAGATGCAGACATCGCCTACATATATAGGCCCATGTTTGGATGACAGTCTATATGTAAGGTCACTGTACATATGATGTGTACAAAAATCCTTCAATTGCAGTCCAGATGGCTGAAACTAGATCCGGGGTCTTCTTATCTCATTCACTCGATCATTCGGGTACAAGTCTAGCCATGCAAATATATGATTTGTCGTCGAACATGCAAAGAAATTGTTTGATTACCAGCCAATAATGTAAGCTGTTAACAAATGTGAGAGAACCACCTTTAATGAAAATGGCCCTCAAGGTACTACAATACATTTTGTAAGGCGTGAATAGATGATTTAATGTCGAACGTCAAAAAAAATATTTCGGTCAAAAGTCCAGAAGCGAGGATCTTGTCGATGCTGTAACAAGCCTCATGGTACTGGAATCTGACGTTTCTAAGTGAACTTCCTGGATATTGATTTATCGTCGATAGGAAGCCACCTTATTTCAAAACTGGATTTACTGATTTCGGAGACAAGGGTATGACTTGATATAGCAATTTTTCAGGGATGACGGTCATGAAAATGAAGGTTTATGAGTATTGCAGATGGATGAGTTCTAAATCACTGGATGAATTCTCTTGAACATATCGGTGACACTGTGATGAGTTGGCAACATTGACCCAAAACAAAATTGAAGGTATGATGAACCATAGGTGTGAATGAAATTTCAAGATGATTACCCAACCCAAGCAGTCACAGACATGGAGTGAAATAAGTGTCATGTTCAAGAGTGACTTGCTACCAAAAAGAAACTTTGCTTGCTTTTCCCAAATTTTCCCCGGTCATTTGTCGACCAATACCTCTTTATTTTTTAACAAGCTTGAGGAGGATAAAATTTTCTTGATCTATAATTCAACCCTTCGGGAAAATAAAGAATAAAGTATCGCTATTTAATAATTTAACGAGTCAAGTGATGAATGAAACTCGATTCTTGCCATGATTGACAAGCTTGTCGCTATTTTATATTTTAATGAGCTTAACGATAGTGATAGCCCAGTCCTTTTTCATGTTTAGAGAGTCTGAAAAAGAGGACGAAAGAGGACTGCAAAAGTACTTTTTCGTAAATTTGTCTCTCAAATCCGAAAAAGTATAACATAATATCTGAAAGAACCTCTTTGGTCATGTTTAACAAAGGTATTCCTTTTTCGTAAATAATCCATCTCAATCTGGAAAAGGGTTAAACTTATATTGAGTAGATATCAATTAATTTACTTTAACGAGCTCGAAATGACAAGTGCTCGGAAATATTTTCACATTATCGGAGTCCGAAAAGAGCTGAAAGAAGATTCCATGGGTTCCTTTTTCGCTGTTATAGAAGCTCGAAAAAGAGATAAAAGTGCACTTCAAATCCTTTTTCGTTTTTATAAAAGCTCGAAAAATAAGGAGAAAAAGTGTGCTTTGTGGTCAAATCATTCTTAAAATAAATCTGCACGACTAATCTGTTCATCAGTTGCATTTCCTGTTCAGAAAAACATAAAATGGATTAAAAATACCTGTTTCATGATAAAAACATAATAAAACTATAGTCATAGAAATAAATTTAACTTGCAAATAATTAAATGACTATTTAAAAGTAGTTTCACTATTCATTTTTACCATTCCATAGTTACCATTTGTATTTTGGAGCTCTGAACCTGATTTTGCCACTGAACTTCAGCGGTCGATTGCGTGCAATTGGTAAGAATGTTTTGAATGGTCCCTGCAAGAGCACATGTATAATGCCCCCTGCAAGAGTAGGTGCCTCGCAAGCTTCATTTCATTCACCTAAGTAGATTAATGGTTACTAATAGCTGGATGGAATGAAAGTTCATTTACGAGATCAGATGAAAGACTTGTCGTAATTAGGAGAGGATTTGTTTCATTTTTTAACGAGCTTGACACAGGAAGAGAACTATGCTCATGACCTGTTTCATTTTTTAACGAGGTTGACATAGTAAAAGAACTTTCCTCAAAGGCACTTGTTTCATTTTTTAACGAGGTTGACACAAGAAAAAAGAATTGTCCTCAACACATATTTCATTTTTTTAACAAGGTTGACATAGTAAAAGGAACTATCCTCATGGGAACTTGTTTCATTTAACGAGATTGACACAAGAAAAGAACTATCCTCAACACCTGATTCATTTTTTAATGAGGTTGACACAGGAAAAGAACTATCCTCAATAGGCACTTGGAGTAGTTAGTGTGTGCTGGAAAAGACATAGTCTAACAGAATCATCATTTAAGGAGTTTGATGAGCACCATAAATGATAAGTTATAACATGTGTTGATGGGTCTTCTCCAAGGTTTTCATTGAATTTAGGAATTCCCGAGGGTAACATATGTGGTATCACCAGCCACCAAGGAGAGGAACCAGTTAGGATTCCAGATGATGACATGGGTGAAGTCAATGGATAAAAAATTGAAGATGAAGCAACAACAGATCTTGTCGCAACTGAAATAGATAGTTCAGTCTTGGATGTCATCTCAGCCATGGTCAAATGAACCAATGTATACCATATAGAATCTATGGGAACTGAAAGTGAAACAAGATCAACAAACACAGAGGAAGGTGATTGAAGAAAAGACTCGTACATGTAAAGCATCTACTGAAAATGAGTTGGAGTTAAACGTGTCTCGTCTTGTGATATTTCTTCAATCACAATTAAACCAGGAGGAATAACTTCATCGTCAGGCCCAAAATATATTTTAGACAGTTGACTGTGTGATATGGGAGTTTCAATAGCTACAGAAATTTGTGGGATGACCAAGGTAGGAACAACTTCCGGTTGCTCAACTTCAAGATGAAGATTTTCTCCACTTAGGGAATATAGCAACAGAAATATAAGGGGATGATAGACCATATTTAATTGGTCCTGGGGATGATGTCCTGTTTGACCAATAACAGTTGCCCCCTAAAGCACAATGGGATCCAGATCAACTTCCAGTTGAACAACGATGGGTTCGGGAGGAATGGTCTCAACGATTGAATGGATTGTGACCACAGGTAGCTGTGAATAATCCGTTTCGACAACAGTAGTCGAACCGAGATGTGTGGAAAAAATTTGAGCTAACTCTGGATTAAAAGATGATGTTTTTCCAGAGGTACGAATTGTACTTGATTTGGCAGATCATGATCGCCTTCGCCTACCAGAAATAAATTTTGGTGGTAAAGGTGGTTTTAAAGATAATCTACGTGAACGACGGGGGGAAGTATTGTGTTCTTCCATGATTACTTATTTATTTTATCCAAAAACAAATAAACAAAAATAGGGTAATGCTAGGCAAAAGGGTTTACCAGGAAACTGTGAACTGCAGAATACCTCTTGGCGAACCAAAAAGTACGGGTAGGTAATCTCCTTGAATGTTGTGTTCGGTGTATGACAATTTCAAGGTGGCCGACTTGGTTCACTATGGATGGATAGCAGCTAAAATTTTTCCTCCCAAATATACCCGAAGGTACATGGAGGCCCAAGTCCGTATTAGCGCTGTTTGATGCGAAACCGCACAGTGAGAGCATCCCTTTATACTTATCATACTATAACACCGCCCGATATACCCGAGAGTACGTGGATGAGATACGGTATATTTACGTATGTGGAGTAAGGTATCACACTCGGAATGTATCGCAGACAAGTTAACGATAGTGTCTATGTTTTACAACGCCAGAACACGTCTCTAGCCTAGACCTCTAAATGTTATCGTTAATGTTCCAAAGCATTGTTAAGTAAATTGAGATTCATTTTATGTTTATCTTTCTTAACAGTTTTCCTTTCAGGTTCACCACGATGATGTATATGAAATTCCTAAAATGCAAGCTAAGAATGATAAACAAACTTTCACTTTCATATTTTTCAATGAAAGACCTAGCTACTAAGGGAAAAGAGCAAATAATTTGAGAGAAAACAAATCAATGAATCTAAAACTAAATGCAGATTTCCTAATGTTCCTTTTGCAAAAAACACACAATTATACATGCAAACGCAAGTTTTTCTTTTTAGTTTCCTTAATGTTATGAATGCAGAAAAGAAACTAGGTGCACTAGATCAATAATCGAAATTCTTTTTACTTTCGAGAAACGAAGAATACAAATGACAATTTCTCTTTTGAAGGAAAGATGAAGATTTCAACAACAATTTCTCCTATCAAGGAAGTGAAGATTTTATGAAAATTTCCTATTTCGAAAGAAAATGATTCTTAATGCGACCATAAAAATAATTTTAAATCAACTTGTCAATGATAATGAAAATATTTTTAAAACAAAATTGAACAAATTTTCAGTCAAAGGAGAAGAAATATATAGATTTATTGGTCAATAGAGCATCAAACTTTTCAGAACAAATTAGCAAACAAAACTAAAGCAAAGTACAAAGTCAGATTCAAGGGGATTTGTTCCTTTCAGGAGCCAACGCAGGCTCCAAAGGGAGACAATGCTTTGTAACGCAGGCTGAGAAGGGAGACAGTGCTCTGCAAAGCACTGTGCCCTGACCAAGGGTGCGTTGGGCGCAGTAAACAAAGAAAAAGCTATTGTTTGACTCACTAAATTTGAAAATTAAGCTCTTAAAAAGTCTAATCTTTATGTAAAACAGCTACTGGGTGGATTTAGAAAGTATACCAGAGACTAAAACACAAGGAATCAAGAGAAATTCTCCGCAGTGGAGTCGCCAGTTTTTTGGGCCAGAATTGTAATCTACAAATAAAATATGCTTTCCTAGACCGGTGTCTAGTCTAGAACAACATGTGAAAGACTGCACAACCCTTTTTCCTAACTCAGAATAGGTATACAGAGAGGATTGGATGCTTACTTATTTCAGTCGCTTCCAAATGACTCCTTTCTGTCGCTTCCACTACAGCTTCAAATTCAAGCGGTTTCAAATAGATGAATGCTTCCTTCAAGAAAGAACACTGAAACAGAAGAAGATGGAATAATATAGATATCTATTCAAGCTAGTTAGCCAAATCAGTTAAGCATAAACTACATTCATCAACCAAGATCTTACAACATGGAAAATCAAAGTTATCATAGATTCATGTAAGGAAAAACAAGAAATACTCTTTATTGATGATATAAGGAGAGGTTACAACCTAGTGACTGATTTGTCATGACCTTCCAGCAAAGTTCCCAAGTCTCATCACAGCATAAGTCTCTCCAGCAGTAGCTCCACAAATCAAACTCTCTATTGAAAATTCTCCAGCATTTCTATTGGAATGGGGTCTCCTACCAAGTTGCGAAACTGGTCCATTTTGATTACTTTTGATTATATTTAGTATAGTGCAGGGGTTTTGGGGCGGGTCTAAGCCCCGAGCGCATTGTAATGGGTCAAAGGGTAAACTAGGGGTCCGAAAACCATGGGATGCGGACCATAGGAAAGTCAGAGATAGATTGTTATAAATAGAGATTTATTTTGGATCAAAAATGATAAGAATTGAAGAGCTATTGATGCGATCTTTTGCTTAAGCTGTCTATTTGGGTTTTGGGGAACGGACTCCTGCTGGCTGTGTGTGCGGAGATCCTAGTCCAGCTGTGTGCAGACCCTGCTGCTGTGTGCGCAGGTTGGGAAGGGAATTGTAAGGAAAGATTGATGAATGAATGAATGCTAAGGATTATTAGAGATCTAAATCTATGAGTACTGTTGTATGAATTGCTGATAATTGTTGTGTTATGTATTTTTTTTCTTTTCGCTACGAAGATCTGTGTACTGAATGATTCGATCTAGATCTCTTCCGCTCTATTTAGATAATACTGTGTTGATGTTATAGAAAGTATATAATTATAGATATACTGCACGTGGATGCAAATAGATACATACTAAACCTGCGAAGAACCAGGTAATCTAGGAATTACAGAATAGAACGCAACTCTGCTTTCCTTACCCTTCCTTTCACAGGGTGTAGAAACCTAGTTCCAACACCCACCCATACTACTTCGGGTGAGACTGTGACTTGCGAAAGAAGGTCACTACCGAAAGGGCTAGTAGTATAGGGGTTTTTTGGAAAACCTTGCACACCGAACCTGGTTCAGCACCCCTCAAGCCAACAAATGGTTCTGTTTCTGGGACCGAAATAAGTCTGAGAGAGGAATCAGGTAATGACAAGAGAATACTAGAAACTTGAAAGAAAAGAGATCGAAGACTAGTTCGAAAGACATATCCAGGAATTTTCAGTAAAAGAAAATTGCAGTGACAAGTTAACGGCGGAAAGGTGGAAAAATAGGTACATCCTTACTGAAAGCTATGAAATATTCTTTGTGACCTTTTCAATTGAACTCCAGGAGTGGTTGGCCAGACTGGTGGAATTCCAGAAGTGCTGGAAGGACGAGCAAGTCACTCTGTGGACCCCAGTGTTGCTCAAACAACTTGAAAAAACTGATAATACTATCACACGCATTGTAGATCACTAGGTGGATAGTGTGCTGGGAGGATTTGTGACAGAATTTTCCATTGATCAGTTTGTGTCATACTCTGAGGTCGAACAACGATTATTCAAGGGATTCCGAGGCAATTTTATGAGGACGTTACCGTTGTTGATCAAGAAATTACTATGCGAAAAGAGCATCCTGTGTAGTCATACAAACTGAATGACCTCGGATCTAGATGGAAGTGCAACACACAGTGGTAAATACTATCAGACCAACCTTGATGGAGGGAGATCAACCTACAATCCATTGCAGGAACCAGCTGCGCAAGATCCCCCGGGCACATCATCACCTAGGTCGCATAAAGGTAAGAATTCTCCTATACCACCACCCTCCCTAGATAGTGATATGGCTGCACACCTGAAACTGCCCACCTTCAAGGGGGTAGCAAAATTTGGATATGGACCAATTTTGGTTTGTGGCAGACTCTGTCTGGACTACGCAAAATGTGGCAAGTGACACGATAAAGAGGGTGCAACTGTCTTTAGCATTCGAAGACAGAGCTCTGGACTGGTATATGCGATACGTTGCCCAGAATGGGACCGCCTCCATTCAAGATATCAAAGATGATCTGAAGCAACAATTCCAAAAACCAAAATATTATTCCCAGTTGGTAGCGGAAGTAAAGGACTTGAAACAAGGTTCTTCCGAGTCAGTATGGGAGGCTGATCAGCGATTGAAGAAGGAGATTAGGGAAGGAGGGTTCGAATATGATGATAGAAAACATATGGAGTGGTTCATCACTATGTTATTAACTCACCTGCGCACGCCAATGAGTCATCAGACCTTTGAATCGTAGGAAAAAGCTGTGGAAGTTGCCATGAAACTGGAAGCTACACCCCGGGAGGATACGTCGGTAGGGGTACAACAAATCCAGGAACAACTTGGGGCTATGCATATCGAGATAAAAAACCTGCAAAAAGAACAAGGAAAGGACATCTGCGCAGACCTCTAGTGCATACGATGCTAGGTGTATGGCCAAACGAAGGATCAATGTCCTTTTCTGACCGATTATATGCAAGCAGGAGGACCCAGTTCGATACGCCTAGGGGCAAGTAGAGAAACTGTCTTGTTGTGACCAGGGTCAAGCGTATTTGCGCTTTGGTGTGATGACTGTTAGGTAGCAGGACTACATGATACGAACCATTGCCCCCGGCTAGGTGCATATGTCCCAGAACTGAGGCAACAATGGTGCCAATTTTTCTGATCAGTGGGACATGATGAGAAGAACTGTCACACATATGACTTAATGATGGATCATGGGAACTTATATAGGGTGCAATCAGACCCTGCATCGCCAAGACTTGTTGTGCACTTTGGAGGATCATCGGCCTGAGGCAGAGGAGGTCGGGGAGGAAGCGCAGGTCGAGGACATGGGCAGCTAATCTGTTATAACTATGGGGAAATAGGGCACTTTTCCAGAGAATGCCCTAATCCCACCATGCCATCGTGCAAGTCTTGTAGACAGTTGGATCATCAGGTAGAATACTGCCCAATTTTAATAGCCAAGATGCTGGTAAAGCAGCCCGCCCCAACGCAGAATGTACAAAGAGTTAAAACTGAGTTAAGGAAGGCGTATCCAAGTGTAAAATTTATGACACGTAGTGGGCTGGTCACCCAGAGATCTGAGGGAGGACTTTCCCCTCGAGAAGGAGTGTCATTCAAAGAACAAGCACCATTGGCAGCCTCCGCACAGCCTCAGATATAAGAAGGAGTTGAGCCCTTTTTAAAGGCATGTTTGAAGTTACTAAGGAATCTACAAGCCGTAGAAAATATCCTAGCGTTACTGAATACCTACGCAGCTCGGCCCAATTTGATCCCTGAGACAAAGGATGTACACAAGCTGTACAACCATAAGAAACACACCAGAAGAGAGATGTGATTGACTGCACAGATCGGAGACTATGAGATGGATCAGGTTATCTTAGATCTTGGATCGGATGCGAACGTCTTACTAAAACAAATATGGAAATGAATGGGAGAGCCTAAGTTGGAATGGTCCACTATTCAACTACGAATGGAAAATCAAAAAAATATCATCCCTCTGGGTAGGTTACCGCAAGTCATGGTGGAAATCGCAGGGGTACGGGTCCTAGCTGACTTTCAAGTAATAGAAATAGTAGAAGATGTGGACTCCTACCCTGCGCTCCTTGGACTAGACTAGGCAATAGACATGGGAGGTGTCATCAATATCAAGAAACGCAGCATGGTGTTCTAAAAAAAAGGTACGTGTGTCATAGTACCACTAGACCCAAAAGAAGGTGCACGATACACAGAGCCAACCTATGAAAATGAGGAATTGGATCACATTTATAAGATAACTGCGCAGGACGAAGACCGGGTTAACCCCACAAATGAAGGAATGCTCTGTTGGGAAAAGGATAGTGAATGTATTTCCAACTCTGATTAGGAGCTGGAGAATTGGCAAGGTTGGTTGCATGAGGTTTCAGCGCTCTAAAGCCTTCAGACTTTCCAGGAATACGTAGGTGAAGATCAGCAGCCTGATGAACCGAAGAGTCCCACGGAACGTCGGACAGTAGCATCACCGCTGACACTATGTGAAACACCTATGAAAGGACAAGTATTATTTACTCAGGGGAAGTACTAGAGTAGGGTGATCCTGCACATAGGGACCCCTATGGCCAGATGGGCTCTGAGGTCAAATGACCTACGCAGATACCTGTTGATGTGCAACACTCAAAAGTGTGGTCAAACCTTGCCCAAATAGAATTACCGGGGTACCACAGACCTCAGTACGCGTAGGATTACAGACCTGTCTGAAAATATATGAACATATCACGTAATAAATGACATAAGGATGTATGATGCAACCTTCTCACATAGCGACGTCCTGCCCGCGAGCGAGATAAAGGCCTCGACAAGACTGCTAACCAACTTGCAAGTACACCTTGCCTCGACCCTCACTCCAGGTACGAAAAAGACATACAAGCGTCATCTATGGTCTGACATTTCATGGAAACGACCTAGGGCATGAAGGATAACCGTCATCATGTCTTGATTTCATAATAAAAGACCCTCGCAAATATGAAAAACAGGCGACAGATCGTCAATGCAGTAATTAATGGAAAGAACGGTCGGCAGGATTAAGGATACATGCCACGAACAAGCTCCTTCGCCAATTAATAACTCCATAGGGGGCACAGATGGTTGGAAAGCTTCGCATCAGGCTATTTACTCACCATTTGATAGGTTCTAGCTATCCGCGTTCTGGGTTTTTGTGTTCATCCATATTCTCTGTAACGTTCACCTTTCTGTTAAAAATATGGACCCGGACCCGCCGAAAGAACTGGTAAGAGGACCTATGACTGCTGAGTGCAGTTATAGGACTGAGCATGGGCTTCCAACTACAAGGATTGTCTGTGGACCTCTCATAGAAGTAATGTTGAGGTATAGGGACATGCTGCGAAGTCTCCGTAGCTCTCGAGAACCACCCACCAGAAGCAATGTATGTTCACTCCCTCACGCTGCCATAGTTCGCACTCCTGACCTAACTACTGGGGATGTCCAACTAGACTTAGCACATCTATCTAGTTCAAAGCTACAAATACTATCCTCCAGAGTGATGCGTGAGTTTCACCGCTATGACTGGGACAGGCAGCAGCAGTACGACATACCTCTAGAAATATGAGCCCAGCAGATTTCCGTGGTCACAGACGCAATGTGCATCATTAAGGAGCAGCTGACGCAGGGAGTACAATTTGTCGAAATAGCTACAGAGCTATGGATGATAGTGCAACACCATTCCATGATTCATCATATCTAGCAGGAATTACAGCAGGCAGAAGCTATTCTGGATCAAGTCCGAGCCTCCACACCTTCCCCCATTTTTGTGCAGCGCCTAGCCACCATGGACATGATTGAGGACCTTCAACACTCCAAGAAAGTTGTTCGGAAACGGTTGAAGCCATGGTCTAGTACTGCACTCTAGCTCGCACACGATGCTCAGTCTGCCATTACACGCCTCTACTGGCTATTAGAACGGGTCACTGCGAATGCAAATGGACCTGCCTCCCTGACGTTGGTCAATATTGTGCAACAAGCTACAGCCCAAATTTTGGACGTAATCCCTCCGCTTGTCCGCACTCTGGATACTTTTTGCATGCAAATCAAATCCGCACCACTGTAGTGACTCGGGACAAGTCACAAGATTGTGTTGGGGGACTGTTGGAACGGGGTCTCCTAACAAGATGTGAAACTAGTCCATTTTGATTGCTTTTGATTATATTTAGTATAGCGGAGGGGTTTTAGGGCAGGTCAAAGCCCCGAACTCATTGTAATGGGTCAAAGGGTAAACTAGGGGTCTGAAAACCATGGGTTGCGGACCATAGGAAAGTCGAAGATATATTTTTATAAATAGAGATGTATTTTGTATCGCAAAGGATAAGAATTGAAGAGCTATTGATGCGATCTGTTGCTTAAGCTGTCTGTTTGGGCTTTGGGGAACAGACTCCTGTTGGCTGTGTGCGCGGAGATCCTAGTCCAGTTGTGTGTGGACCTTGCTGCTGTGTGCACAGTTTGGGAAGGGAATTGTAAGGAAATATTGATGAATGAATGAATGCAAAGGATTATTAGAGATCTGAATCTGTGAGTACTGTTGTATGAATTGCTGATAATTGTTGTGTTATGTATTTTCTGTCTTTTCACTGCGAATATATATATACTGAATGATTGGATCTAGATCTATTCTGCTCTGTTTAGATAATACTGTGTTGATGCTATAGAAATTATATAATTATAGATCTAGTGCACGTGGATGCAAATAGATACATACTTAACCTGTGAAGAACCAGGTAATCTAGGAATTACAGAATAGAATGCAGTTGTGCTTGCCTTAACCTTCCTTTCTCAGGGTGCAGAAACCTGGTTCTAGCACCCACCCATACTACTTTGGGTGAGACTGTGACCTATGAAAGTAGGTCACTTCCAAAAGGGTCAGTATTATAGGGGTTTTTTGGCAAACCTTGCACATCGAACCTGGGTCAGCACCCCTCAAGCCAACAATTTCCCTACTCAAATTCTTCCTCTCAAACACTTAGATCCGTGTTCAATTTATAGATGAACTGCAGGTTGTTTTGCAATAAATTTCATTCCAAAAATAGGCAAGACATGTTTTCCAGTCATGTAGATGTCAAATGGACACTTGGATCTGATGGATGACACATGTGAACCCTTCTAGAAGACACTGGCCAAGTGGAGATTCCGAAACAATGAGAATTTTGCTCCCAATGTGACCAACACACCTTTGAATGTCAGGAAGTGCTTTGGAGAGCAACCTTGAATGGGGCTACCTGCATATGCAATGCACTTAGGCCCCTTAGAGCCTGCGTTGGTGAGCTCCCACATGTTAAATAATAAGCTTCAAACCATGGAAAAGCCTTGCATTGATGAAAGTCACTATTTGATTCATGTTGTTTCCTGTCTTAGGGCATATAGCAACTGAGATGATAGGGAATGATAGACCCTTTGATCATCAGTCCTGGAGATGATGCCCAGTTAACCAGGTCATTGGGAATGGTACCCAAATTGACCTATAATACTCAGTAACTCTTACTCAATAACAGTTCAAACGATTAAAAATTTTCCAACCCTTTACAATGGATTTTTTGTGAATACATATAGGTGCCAAGAGGAAGAGTGTTGTAGAAATGGTAGTAAATATCAATTAAGACATAGGGGGAGAGGTATTTGAATGCCCATTTTGCTTAATAATCATAACATTAATTTTTTGTACCACTTTAGTAGTTTTTCCTGTCTTTGAGGCATATCTAGTAGGCTCGTAATAACTCCGAAGTGTGTTCTTTGAAGATATATTGGTTTGAAGTACCCTATCTAACCTCTATGACAAGTAAACTGTCATGTTTTTTGGTTTTGTAGCCCCATGTTTTCTTAATAACTGTTCTGACAGTATCACAGAGGGTTTGTCAGTAGGATGGCTGTCAAGGTGTCTATGAAAAGTAAAGCAGGCTATAGGTGTCCTTTTGGTGGAGTAATAGCTCTCTGTTGATGTTTTCGAGGCTGTCTTTAGGCCTAATTTTTCTTTATTTCATCACTAAATTGTATTTAAGGCCTAACTGCTTTTAGCCCTCCTACTCATCATGTTGCCTTTTAACACTTCTCAGATTTCCTTTATCTTTAACTATGTTTTAACCTTTAAACTTCATCTTTTTGTTGTTGTACAGGTATCCCTTGTTGTAGTGGTGGAGGGTTTGGCAAACCAATCAACGTTCATGAGAAATTTATTAATTCACGAAATTAAAACCTTAATCTCCCTTTTCACACTTGTCCTTCATAGATCATCATCCTGGAAAGAAAAACCACATAATTGGCTCTCTAGAGAGCCTGCGTATTCGACTAGTGGCCATTAAACCTGCACAGCACATTAAACATGTTATAAAACCTATTTTTGGGGGTTTCACTACTTACAGAGGCTCGAGTGAGGATAATTGGAGCACTTAAGGAGGGTGGAATATGTGTAGAGGAGGATTCCATAGGTGGAAAGGTGAAGAACAGGGTTTGAATTTGATTATTGGCGTGAAAACGAGAGGTGGTTTTATGAAACCGCTAATGGTTTTCACATAGAGGTTGGGTGGTAAACAGTTTTGGAAAATATGGACGCGATACGGTCCGGCGGATGACACGTATCCCACTGAAAAACCGCTTATTTCACGCAGAAGGTGCACGATGGGGGGTCTTGGTGGAAACGGGCGTGAAACAGTGCGCAGGCCGTTGGATCTGGGGCTATAGATCCAACGGTGGAGAGTCAGCACAACGGGAAAAATATGTATGGTAGAAGAAAGAGGTAGGGACAGGTGGGACTGGGAGTTGTCGTCATAAAAGGTGTCAGATAGTGCAATATGAATGGGCAGGTTGAAGTGATAAGATTTTGCGAGAACTGTCAGATATTTAACGATCAACGACTGCGATCAAACCATGGTAGAACAGATGTGGGAATGGGTAAATGGATGGATAATCAGAGGAAACCCCGACAGCCGTTATATATTCAAAGATCAACAATTAATATTTGTCGTGGGCACAATCGTCGGGGTGAGGAATTTTATAAGGGAAAGGGGCTTTAAAGGGAAAGGTGTGGGAATATAAAGGGGAGGAGCTTAGGAGGTAAGGCACGAAGACAAGGTATTGTGGAGGAAGAAAGGACCAGGGGCTATAGAGAAGGGGCTAACGTACTAGCGCCTGGTCACAGGTGTAGGGTTTTATGGCGGAGAAAGGGAAGGGGGCTTAAAAGCTCGATCTGTAATAGAGTGGAAATAAGTTTAAAAAGTGGGTTTTTAAACCTTTTGAGGTTTCTGATAGGTAAAATAGGGATGTTTTAAACCAAAAAAGGGGTTTTTTATACTTTAAAAAGGGGTTTAATGGGAGAATGAGGAAAATTAAAGGGAAAGGGGGCCTTTTCAGAGGAAAAATGCGAGATTAGAATAGGTAAACATGGATGAAAAGTGAGTGAAAATGAATTTATGGAATGATGGAAAATGGCTCTATAACAGTTTTCTTTGGATATCAGCAGGACTTATTTGAGGGATTTTTGTGGAAACAGCAGTGACAATTACTCTTAAGTTAGAAAACACAAAAAAATTTCAAGAATGAGTAATTTTCTATGAAAATAATCTCTTTAAGGCTCACGCAACAAATTTAGCCATCATCTGCTGCAGCAAAGTTTACTGATGGTTAACAGTGGTTCCACTTGGGGATGGAAGCTCCTTGGAGGTGTCAAGAACCTCATAAAATTTATCTCTGGAATGAAGATCAATGTCCTGCACCTTAAAAAATCCCCTTTCTTCTTTGATCATGATGCTTAAAAGGATGATCAACATTACATGACAACCAATCAATTTTCCCCAAAAAACTACCTATACAACCTACTTTCCTAACATTTTTCCTTCATAAGGTGCACTTGGACTTGAAAACCTTTGACATCAACATTTTATTCTTTTAAAAGCAAGAAAAAATAATCTAAATCTACCCTTATTTCTCCATGAGTTCAGATTAAACAGTTTAACTCATAGCTTCTCTACCTAATCTACTATCTGCCATCTGCCAGGATTAAACTGTCTAAGAGATTTCATTCTCTATATTCTAAAACAGAAATTGAAAACACATCCAAACCAGGATTAAACTATCCGATTTTTTGTAAGGCTATGGCATAAAACAAGCTGCACATAGACCTTTATTTGCAGAAAATTAAAGAAAACTGTGAAGGCTTAAGATCTGAAAATTACAAGCATCCTTCATTATTTCTTTCAGCTCTAGTTTTGATCCTTTTTGAGTTGTCTTCTTCTTCACCTGTTTCAAGTTTTTAGCATGTTAGAACCAATATTTTTTCTTCTCTTTGGCTCAAGTTTTGATCTGATTTGAGCCATTCTTCGTCAAATTAATAGGTTCAGGATTTAAGCTTGTTTGAACCTTTGTTTCTCTATCCTAATCTAATCTACTGATAAGCCAAGATTAAATAGTTTGGAAAATCTTCTTCACTAACCTATCAGCAGTAAATTGAAATCTGTCTAGTCATGATTAGGTTGTATCACTAAATAGTAGTGTTCTTACAAGTAGTGGCATTTAAGCTTGCAGACTTTCAAACTCTCTTTATTTTTGGTATGGGGTTGTACCTTTCTTCTTTTCTAATCTGCCCTCTTTTTCTCTTTTTGTATTTTTCTCTTTTCAAAACAAAACAAAGCAATGATATTTACAATGAGGAATGAAAGCTTTAAATAGAGGTTTCAGCAGAAATAATGTTTGAGCATCCTTCCATTGACAGGACCCCCAAACAGGTCTTTACCATCCATATCTTGTAAAAAAAATGCATTATGACCAATGGCAGATTGAATGATGTAAGGGCCTTGCCATAAATTATCAAACTTGCCATGTTTTCCCTTATCTTCTCTCCTGGAATCCCATTTGAGTACTTTGTCACCAATTTTGAAATCACTTGCCTTTGTCCTCTTATCAAACAACCTTTTGGTATTCTCTTGTACTTTTTGTGCTCTGTTATAAACTTCTTCCCTGGTTTGTTGAAGATGTATGGTTTGATTTATCCTTCTCATCATGCATTCTTCCTCCAATTGTATTTCTTGGACCAACTTCATCACTGGCACTCCTAAACTGGTAGGAAAAACTGCATCTGCTACATAAACCAGCTGATAGGGAGACATTCCAATTGATTTATTTGTTGTCAATCTATCTACCCATAAAGCATGTACCAACTTGTTGTGCCATGACCTCTGATTTTATTCCAACAGATTCTTTATTATATTGTTTATCAAGCTCTTATTGGAAGATTCTGTCAGCCCATTACCTTGAGGGTAATAAGTTGTGGAATGACCAAGCGCAATCTAATATTTGTGACAGAAATAAACCATCTTTTTAGAACCAAATGCAGCAGCATTGTCCATGATAATTTTCCTAGGACAGCCAAATCTAGACAGGATATGATCTTCAAGGAAGTTTATCATAACTGAGTCTGTGGCATTCCTAAAAGGGATGGCTTCTATCCATTTGGTGAAATAATTAGTGGCTGCGATTATCCATCTATGTTGGGCAGATGAGGCAAGATGGATTTCCCCAATGAAGTCTACACCCCACTATTGAAAAGGAGCTTCAACAGTGATTGGTTGTAATGGTAAGGGAAACAATTTTCTCTTGCCTTCAAAGATCTGGCATTTGTGGCAGGCAACTATCATTTTGTGGACATCTTGAAAGAGGGTGGGCCAGTAATAGCCGTCTCTAAGTATTTTATTAGCATTTGTTTTCCAACTTAGGTGGGCTCCAGATTCTCCTTCATGAAACTCATGCTTGATCCTATCTGCATCAACCTCAGGAAAAAATTTAAGCAATAAACCACTGGCATTCTTCCAATACAAATATTTATCGAAAATTCAGTAATTTACAGCCTTTAACTTCAAGAATATTGCCTTTGTTTTAGACATACCAGGAGGGGTATTGAGATTAGTAAGCACATACAAAATATCAGCATACCAAGATGAATTGAGGAAATGATATTTAATAAGAGGAGTTTCCAACTCTTCCTGTTCATCAAATGCATTTAACATGTTTATATCAAGTTCTTGAAAATTAGATTCAGCCATTAATTGTGCTAGGCCTTGACCCTTGATGAGTTTAGTGGGTTTAATTTCCAAATCATATTCCAGTATCACAGCAATCCACTTTCCTCTTTTGCCATCGGGGTCTTGTGACAAAATGTCTTTTACCACTACATGAGGTACAAATGCAATAATGTGAGAGTGTAACATATAAAATCTAAAATCTAAAATCCTGCAAGGCTTTGACCAATGCATAGGCCTGATTTTCCATGATATTATATTTCAGAGGTGCATCTCTTAATGCCTTGCTAAAAAATGAAATTGGTTGCTCTTGTCCTTCTATATTTTTCTGTAATAGGACAATAGCCACAGTATGTTCTGATGAAAATGAAAATATGAGGAAGTCCTTAGTGAAATCAGGACTGATAAGGACTAGTGCTTGGGTGAGTGCATGTTTGACCAGTTCAAAGGATTTATTTGCTTCTAAGGTCAATTTAACTCCTATTTATTTCTTTAACATGTTTGTCATGTTCCTAAGGAGTTCTTGTTACACTAAAAACTGTCATCCTGACATTTTGTTATGAGTATGAGCTCATTATTACTCATTCTTCCTCCTTTTGCAAGTCTAACATATCAGTTCCTCATGTCAAGCTTTCAAAATCAGAGAAAAGTTCCTAAAAATCCCCTAAACATTGGTATCGCACTTTCTCTATTCATTTCCTACGGTCCCGCACCTAAAGTTCAGCTTACCTGCGGAACCATACCGCACGTTCTTTGTGTTATGGGTGCGGACCTCTGTAAAACTCAAAAAGGCGAGAAAGTAAAGATAAAAAGTGGATTTCAGATGAATTCTAGAAGATTCTAGATGGGAATTTTCGAGAATGGATACGCTTTGAGAAGGTTCATGCATCCCTCACTTGATGGAGCTAACCCCTTGATGTAAGGAGCTAATCCCTTTGAAAGAGGATTTTATCCCTTCATATTTGGAACAAAAAACCTCCTCTTTTCCACTATAAAAAGAGGCCTTGGGTAGCCTCAAAGGGAGTTCAAGCTTAAGATATTTGAGGTTAAATGCTGTTGAGATTCAGACTCAGTTAACTAAGACTTTCTGTGAGGTTAAATCACTCACCTCTATCTGTCTTGGTTCAAAGAGTGCAATGCTTGTCAAATTAGAAGAGATTCCTGCTTCGGACCCCGGGAGGACCTGCACGACATCAAGGCACAGGTTGTAAAGGTTTTGTTTCATTTGAAGTTAATACAAATATACTCATTTCTCTCATTAAACTGTCTATTCATGGTTTATTTCATAAATTCCTTGATCATTATGATGAGTATGGTTTATAATAATGTCTATACATGTGCTGTGTAATATTTTTTCGTGTTTGTGACTGCAGATTCACGAGGAACGTTCTTTCAAGTGCACGGGAAGGACTTCAACGAGATCAAGCAAGCGCTGGACATAAGGTAGGCCTTACACCTATATAGTATTTTTATGAATCTTGTATGCTTAGAGAGAGATTAGTATAATTGGCTGTTTTTTTCTAGTTACTTTTAGTACTAGAGAGATCGGTCTTGTCCGCAAGACGGATTAATCTACACAACAGTTCTGCCAGGTTGGGTATGAACCTTCTTAAGAAATTAATCTTTCCAATGAAATATTTAAGTTCTTTGATGTTTCTGGGGTGACTAATCTGCAATATACCTTCAACCCTTTTTGGGTCTATTTTGATCCCTTTTTCAGATATGATATGACCAAGAAGTTTACCTTCTTGGAGACCAAACAATGTCTTCTTGGGATTTAAATATAGCCCAAATTTTCTACATTTCTCAAAGACCTTTCTTAGGTGTACTAGGTGTTATTCATCTGTTTTCGAATAGACTGTAATGTCATATAAATAAATCACAATGAAGTGGCCTATTTATTCTGACAAAGCAATGTCCATGGCTCTTTGAAAGGTGGCACTTGTTGAGAAGAATACTGAGAGGGGGGGTGAATCAGTATTCAGGGCAGATAATTAGATTTTTCTTTTTCTTTCATAAAACCAATACGCAACTTTCCTGAAGGAAAATAGCGTATATACGCGGATATACTTTACTGAACTCGCGTATGCTCAGAGATCTAATTATGCATTCAATTCTTAACTCAGATCATTACTTTATTCATTCATCAGATATTTCAGAAAGCAGTAAATAGATACAGAAAGAACAGAATAATCATCACACATAGGCAACACACATGAACACCAGGATTTTAAGGTGGAAACCCAATTCGGGATAAAACCACCGCTGCCGTCGTCTCAGCCTTCAAAATTTTATTATTAAGAAAACTTCTTACAACATGTGCTGGTGCAGACTCATACCAGCACACAGGCACCCACCTGTAGAAAGCTACAACCTTCTCTCGTTTACCGGCCTAACCTGGAAGGGAGCTACAACCCCCTGCTCTCATTTACCAACCTCTCCTGGAAGGGAGTCACTACCCCCTGATATTCACACCAGCCTCTACTGGCATAAAGCTTCTTCTTTCATATTGAAGGCTTCAACCCTTAGATCCACTGCAGACCACGTTTCATCAATTTTCAAATTGGATCAAACAGCTTCAACACAACCCTTCACATATCAACAATCATACCTTCCTCATTGCTTCAAACAGAACAGTGAGACCACAGTAACCAGAATATCAGATATAACCCAGACTTCAGAATAGATATGCAGAAACACATTCAACCTTCAGCTACCATTAGATCAGAAATAATACACGCTTTTACTTAATCAGACCCGCGTATATACGCGGTTTCCATAAGACGAACCCACGTATACTTCAGTGCATTTTGTAAGGAAAACCCTAACTGCGCATACGCGCTTTTCCTTCCACAGACTCGCGTAGACACGCGCTTTTCACGAAACGAACATGCGTATAGTTCTATACAGACCAGATCTATGAACTTACCCAGATTTCTTCAATCTCTTCAACAGAAATGCGCCAGGTCTTCTTAGGTGCATCATAGATTCAGATCTATCAATTAGGAACAGGGTTAAACCATACAGATATAATTCAGAGTGAAGTCTTAATCAAAGCCCTGACACATGCACACTTTTCACAATGAATTCCTTCTCCTTATATAGGTTTACCCTTTATCAATACCATGAGCCAAAACCACATTACTTTCCATGGTATTCCTAGACGGGGTCACATAGACGAATCATTACTCAATACAATGGGTCAATACCATGGTGGTTACCCCTGGTTTTACAAATTTAGAGCGATTTTTCCCATACGCGACTTCTCACGTTATTTCCCACGTGCATACGCTAGTTCGTCTAGACAAAGTCGCGTATGCCTTGAGACATACTCTTTTCATCATGTTCTGGCACATACTGACATTCCTTCCATCATTACCTTTTGTACTCATTATAGATACATCAAATTTACATCATTTAACAAGTTCATCAAGACATATTCCATCAAGGACAACTTTATCAAGTAGGTTGCCATCATGGACAACACTCTGCATCATATTGCCAACAATATCCCCCTTTGGACTTGATGGCAACCACGATGGTGTTTGATCACCACATCAGATAGGTACATTAAGCATAAAGATATTCTCCCCCTATTCAAACACCATGTCACATGTCACTCTCCCCCTTTGTCATCAAGGGCAAAGGGCGGACCAAAACTGACACAGGGTTTTTCTCCTTTTGTAGAAAGAAGTGCTTTGCAGATCTGAAGTGCACTGAAGTTACCATGCTCCCCCTGAGTTCAAGCTGAATCTTCAAACATATTTTACAATTAAGTACACAAATCTATTACCTTCCTATCACCAAGGACTCATACTTACATCACAGATCCAACCAAGTGGATTTACATATGAGACTCAAGTACCCAACCAAGTGGGTTTACATATTTTGATTCAACTACCCAACCAAGTAGGTTTACAGATTTGAACAAGTCCTTACATGACTGAATATTACAAATTTACATCATGGGTTTCAACATGCCCTTTTTCAACCAATTACAAAAATGACCTTTTGTAACAAAAACCAACAAGATCTCAAGAAAGAGATTATATTTCAGAATCATCATACTGCCAGTAATGCATTATACTCAGAAAGGCTAATGCTCCCCCTAAAATAGTGCATGCAAGTCTCCTTTCTATATGACCAAGGCTCCTCCTTAGCTTGTGCAACATTAACACTTCCAATCAGCAAGTCATCAAGGCATCTTTACCCAATAATAGAAAATGAAACAGATATATGAGAACTGGAACACCACCAGAGACATCAAACAGCATCAGAGATACCAAACAGCACTGAGAAATGCTGACCCCAATCAAAAATTGTCAGCAACCAACTATACGCGGCTTTCTGTGTATTAACTCGCGTATATACGCGACTGTGTTTCAGGAAACCCGTGTATCCAATTTAATCTTCTGAATTTATGAAGATTTGTTCTTTTGATTGGCAGAGAATACTCCCAGCTTCTGTCTTAGATACTCAAACGCTTCCCTGGGCAGAGGTTTGGTAAAGATATCAGCAATTTGTTCTTTGGAGGGAACATACTCCAATTTCACCTTTTTTTCAAGCACTTGTTCACGCAAGAAGTGATACTTGATGGGAATATGCCTGGTCTTCGAATGCATAACAGGATTCTTTGAGATACTGATGGCACTTGTATTATCACAAAAAATGGAGATAGGAGGTGAGCATTTGATTTGAAAATCTTGTAGGGTTTTCATCATCCAAAGAAGTTGAGTGCAACAGGATGCGGCAGCCACATATTCTGCTTCTGCTGTAGATAGTGCAATAGAACTTTGCTTCTTGCTAAACCAAGATACTAATCGAGGCCCCATATAGAATGCACCACCACTAGTGCTCTTCCGATCATCAACGTTTCCAGCCCAATCTGCATCAGTGTAAGCATGAAGAGTAAGATCAACATTCTTTGGATACCAGATTCCAGAGTCTTGAGTTCCTTGTAGATATTTGAATATTCTTTTGACAGCCTGAAGGTGAGACTCTTTTGGATTAGCTTGGAATCGTCCAACAATCCCATCTGCATGCATAATGTCAGGTCTGGTCCCTGTGAGATAAAGAATACTTCCAATCATAGATCTGTATTCTGTTTGATTTACCGTGGGAGAATTGTCATGAGTACTGAGATTACATCCAGTTATCATTGGTGTACTTACAGGTTTGCATTCTTCCATCCCATACTTCTTCAAAATTTGCTTCAGATATTTTGCTTGTGATAAGAATATACCTTCTGAAGTTTGATGCACTTGTAAGCCAAGAAAGAATGTTAGTTCCCCTAGTAAAGACATTTCAAATTCTTGCTGCATAACAGAAGCAAATTTCTGACTCATAGATTCTTCATTACTTCCAAAAATGATATCATCAACATATACCACCACAATCAAAAATTTATCATTTTCAAATTTTGTATATAAGTTGTTATCAGTAGACCCCTTTGAGAATCCTTGTTGATGAAGATATTTGTCAAGACGATAGTACCATGCCCTTGGAGTTTGTTTGAGACCATATAGAGCCTTTTTCAGTTTACAAACCAGATTTTTGTCATTTCCCAAAATGAATCCTTCTGGTTGTTCTATGTAAACTTCTTCTTCTAGATCACCATTGAGAAATGCAGATTTAACATCCATTTGATAGACTTTGATTTGTTGAGAACTTGAAAAAGCAAGAAACATTCTTATGGCTTCAAGTCTAGCTACAGGAGAAAAAGTTTCTTCAAAGTCTATACCTTCTTGTTGAGTGTACCCTTTGCAAACAAGTCTAGCTTTGTTCCTTATAACATCCCCATTTTCATTTAACTTGTTTTTTAATATCCATTTAGTTCCAATGACATTTTTGTTATGGGGCCTTGGAACTAATTCCCAAGTGTGATTCTTTTCAATTTGATCAAGTTCTTCATTCATGGCTTGTATCCAACATTCATCTTTGCTAGCTTGATTGACATTGTGTGGCTCAATAGTGGACAGAAATGCTAGATAGCTAGAAGATCCTACGAGATTCCTTCTTGTTTGTACACCAGATCCTTTTTCACCCAAAATTTGAGATTCTAGATGGTTCTTTTGAACATATCTAGATGGAGCTTTTCCAGATAGATCATCTCCAGATTCTTCATTGGGTTCACTGTCTGTATTATTTCTATTTGATGTAGAAGGATATACATCATCATCACCTTCATCTGTTGCTTGTTTTTCTTCTTTTGAAGCTGCAGGGGACTCATCAATAACAACATCAATACATTCAACAATCTTTCGAAGTCTTCTATTGTAACATTTGTATGCTTTACTTTGAGAAGAATAGCCAAGGAGTATACCTTCATCTGCTCTTGGGTCAAACTTGCCAAGATTTTCATCATTATTTTTTATAAAGAATTTGCTCCCAAAAACTTTAAAATGCTTCACAGAGGGAGGATTACCATACCAGAGTTCATATGGCGTTTTGTCGCTATTTACACGAACATGTGCCTTGTTGAGAATATTTACCACTGTGTGAGTTGCTTCCCCCCAAAATGTGTCAGGTGTTCCGGAATCATCAAGCATTGCTCTAGCCATTTGTTGAACTGTTCTATTCATTCTTTCTGCAACACCATTCTGTTGAGGAGTGCCTGCTACCGAAAACTGTCTTTTTATGCCATGTTGTTCACAAAATTCAAGGAATTCATTTGATGTATATTCACCTCCTCGATCGGATCTAAGACATTTTATTTTTAGATCTAATTCATTTTCAACCAAAGCTTTGAATATCTGGAATTTCTCAAAAGCTTCATCCTTGTGTTTAAGCAACCCAATCCAACACATTCTAGAGAAGTCATCAATAAATAAGATATAATATTCTTCACCACGTGGTGACTTTTTCCTCATAGGTCCACATATATCTGTATGAATAAGTTCAAGTGGCCCATTTGATGATCCTTCCTTGGCATTAAATTGCACTCTGGTCTGCTTACTGAATTGGCAAGATTTACATATGATATTTTCAGGAAGAGTAATATTGGGAAGACCACGAACAGCTTTAAGTCTGCTTGATTTGTTGATTTGAGAGAAGCTCAGATGCCCCAGCCGTCTATGCCACAGCCAATTTTCTGATGATTTGCTCAAGTAACATTGATCTTTGCAGTTCTTCAATACATACATGTTGTTTGGAGTCCTTTTTCCTTTTATAATTGTTTTACCTGTATCAAGATCACGTACCACACATTCTTTTGAACTAAAGACAACCTCAGTTCCTTGATCACACATTTGACTTACGCTTAACAGGTTATGTCTCAATCCATCCACATACATGACATTGTTAGCTTTCATATTTTCTTTTAGAAAAACAGATCCTTTTCCTTTAATGACAGCGGGTGTATCATTTCCAAAAGTAACATTCTTTTCCTTTTCTAGGCCATTATAAGCATGGAGTTTGTCTTTGTCACCTGTCATATGTTTTGAGCATCCACTATCAATGTACCATTGATTTTCTTCTCCTTCTGCAAATAAAGCTATACCACAATTCTCAACCTGTACATCCTTCTTTTTCCATACTTTGGTGTTGGAAGGAACCTGTTCTTTTGGCTGGATTTTGCTCCTGCATTCAAATTCTTCATGGCCAAAGTTATTGCAATAAGTGAATTCAACTTCATTTTGAAGAGGAGAAAAGTTGTTATAGGTATTCTTCTTTGTTTCAATATCAATCCTTTTCTTTCTTGCTTCTCTTGTCATGATAGTTTTATATGCAACACATTGAATAGCTTTATGACCAAAATTGTGACATGAGAAACATTGTCCATTGAAGTAGAAATTTTTGCGATCATGAAATCTTCTATTTGAATTTACCTGCTGATTGGTGTTCTTTTGAAAAGTATTCGTGCTGAATTTTCTTGACTTGAACTGCTCATGCTTTACCTGTGAAGAATCTTTATCCACTTTCTGAGTGGCAGAATGTTGTAGACCAGTTGTAGCTGCTTTTAGATAATTTGGTGCTGAAACCTGAGAATATTCTCCGATATATCCAAGACCTGTCTTTATAAGAGGAGAACGTTGTACCTTGATAATCTCATCTAATGTTTCAGATCCTTTAGCAAATCTAAGATTCAGAGTCTTTACTTTCTCAAGTTCTTTTCTTAGACTTACCACTTCATTTTCTAATTTTTCATTGTGCTTCTTCTCTTCTTCAATCTGATTTTTTAGAGTCTCTATAATTATTTTACTTTCTTCTAGGGATATTTTGAGTTGATTGTTTTCATTAAGAAAATATTTGTCCTCTAGGGCATCCATAAAAGTATCCTTATCTTCTTTGGAATCATTTTCAAATGCCATAAGAAGTCTAAGATTTTGTTCACCTTCTTCCTCACTATCAGATAACCCATCACTGTCTTCATGAGTATAGTAACTTTTTCTAGTGCTAGACCGGTTCTTATTTCTTCTTGCTACTTCCTTTCCTTTTGCAAAAGTTTCTTTATGAGGACATTTAGCAGCATAATGACCAACTCTTCCACAATTAAAACATTTTAACGGAAGTTTACCTCTGAATCGTCCTGTGCCAAGTTGAAGTTTCTTTACAAAATTTACCTCCTCTTCTTCTGAGACATATCCTGATCCTTTGCTATATTCAGCTGCATGACCTTGACAAATTCTAATTCAGTTAGACTCCCCAATAGAGCATTGACCGCCTTTGCATTAGTTTCATAATTCTTCTTTTCTGTCGCATCTGTTGGTACCGAGGCTGGATATTGATACCCTTGTTCAACAATGGCCCATATATCTGCTCCCATAGACTGAAGATAGGATCTCATCCTTATTTTCCAGAAGATTAAATTGCTTCCATTGAAGAGTGGAGGCTTGATAGATGTTGTTCCCTCAAGATTGCTCATCTTGCTTGATCTTCCTTCTAGCGGTTAAGCCTTTTCAGACGGACCTGCTCTGATACCAATTGTTGAGAAGAATACTGAGAGGGGGGGTGAATCAGTATTCAGGGAAGACAATTAGATTTTTATTTTTCTTTCATAAAACCAATACGCGACTTTCCTGAAGGAAACTAGCGTATATACGCGGATATACTTTACTGAACTCGCGTATGCTCATAGATCTAATTATGCATTCAATTCTTAACTCAGATCATTACTTTATTCATTCATCAGATATTTCAGAAAGCAGTAAATAGATACAAAAAGAACAGAATAATCATCACACATAGGCAACACACATGAACACCAGGATTTTTAGGTGGAAACCCAATTCGGGAGAAAACCACCGCTTCCGTCGTCTCAGCCTTCAAAATTTTATTATTAAGAAAACTTCTTACAACATGTGCTGTTGCAGAATCATACCAGCACGCAGGCACCCACCTGTAGAAAGCTACAACCTTCTCTCGTTTACCAGCCTAACCTGGAAGGGAGCTACAACCCCCTGTTCTCGTTTACCAGCCTCTCCTGGAAGGGAGTCACTACCCCCTGATATTCACACTAGCCTCTACTGGCAGAAAGCTTCTTCTTTCAGACTGAAGGCTTCAACCTTCAGATCCACTGCAAACCACATTTCATCAATTTTCAAACTGGATCAAACAGCTTCAACACAACCCTTCACATATCAACAATACTACCTTCCTCATTGCTTCAAACAGAACAGTGAGACCACTGTAACCAGAATATCAGATATAACCCAGACTTCAGAATAGATATGCAGAAACACATTCAACCTTCAGCTACCATTAGATCAGAAATAATACGTGCTTTTACTTAATCAGACCCACGTATATACACGGTTTCCATAAGACGAACCTGCGTATACTTCAGTGCATTTTGCAAGGAAAACACTAACTGCACATACGTGCTTTTCCTTCCACAGACCCGCGTATACACGCGCTTTTCACGAAACGAACATGCGTATAGTTCTATAAAAAAATAGACTTTGCAGTACAGACCAGATCTATGAACTTACCCATATTTCTTCAATCTCTTCAACAGAATTGCGCCAGGTCTTCTTCACTTCTTTTCAGATCATCCTTGACATTCACCATTTCTAGATCTGGAGATCTTGAGCCTTCATCATGTTCTTAGGTGCATCATAGATTCAAATCTATCAATTAGGAACAGGGTTCAACCATACAGATATACTTCAGAGTGAAGTCTTCATCAAAGCCCAGACACATGCACACTTTTCACAATGAATTCCTTCTCCTTATATAGGTTTACCCTTTATCAATACCATGAGCCAAAACCACATTACTTTCGATGGTATTCCTGGATGGGGTCACATAGACGAATCATTACTCAATACAATGGGTCAATACCATGGTGGTTACCCCTGGTTTTACAAATTTAGAGCGCTTTTTCCCATACGCAACTTCTCACGTTATTTCCCGCGTGCATACGCTAGTTCGTCTAGACAAAGTCGTGTATGCCTTGAGACATACTCTTTTCATCATGTTCTGGCACATACTGACATTCCTTCCATCATTACCTTTTGTACTCATTGTAGATACATCAGATTTACATCATTTAACAAGTTCATCAAGACATATTCCATCAAGGACAACTTTATCAAGTAGGTTGCCATCATGGACAACACTCTGCATCATATTGCCAACAGCATTGGCATTCATTAATCCAAAAAAAATTTTCACATACATGAAAGTGCCCCAAGGAGTAGTGAAGGTTGTCTTCAGTTGGTCTTCAGGGAGTACCAATATCATATTATATCCTGAAAAGCCATCTAGCAAAGAAATCCTCTTGGAACCAACTACCCTTTGTAAGATGTGCTCCATTTTAGGCAAGGAATAGCTATCTTTTAATGAGGCTCTGTTCAAGTTCCTAAAGTCAATACAGAGCCTTATTTCTCCTGTTTTATTTCTTACAGCTATAAGATTAGATACCCACTCTAAGTATCTCACAGGAATAATAATTCTAGCATCATACATTTTCCTAATTTCTTTCTCAACCAGAGGTTACTGCACAGGGTTTATTCTGCATAATTTTTGTCTAAATGGTTTATGGTTTTCTTTAAGTGGTATCTTGTGCTGAATGGTCTCTGTATCATATGCCTTTAAATCCTCATAGCTCCAAGCAAATACATCAGAAAACTCTTTAAACAACTCAATATATTTCAGTTTCATGTGAGCTAGCAATGTTTTAGATAACTTGATCATTTTAGGCTTGTCTTTATTGCCTATATTGCATTCCTCAATATAAGATTTAGTGGGTTCCATTGTTGGTTTCTTGGCAACGTCATTAAAATAAAACAAGTCTTATAGAGGTGCTAGTCTTTTGAGTAAGCCTTTGTCTTTAGATTGTAATACTTATATGTCTTCTTTTCCTAAGTTTATGTACTCTTCTTTTTTATTTCCAAATTCTCTGGTTAGAAAATTAATTTCTACAATGGGAGAAGGTTCTTTTTCAACAGGTTGTTCCTCATTAAGATAGTCTTGATCATACTTTGAGTCTGAATTTGGCAATTCAAACTCATTTCTGAACTGCATAAAGTCTTCTATCTGTTTATCTCCCTCAAAGACCTGCCAATATTTTTCATTTTCTGGGACATTTGGTCTATATTTCACTTGGCATGTGAACTGTTTGTTTTCATAAGGCCTTTGGCATGAACTGACAGCACAAGCTAAACCATTGGAAGAATTTTTTGGTCTCTAGCGACAAAAACAAGTCCATATTCCTCAAAAGTTTTCAAAAGGTCCATAGCATCATTTCTATATGCTCTTAGCCTTGGATGTTTGGTAGTGTACTCTCCATTTATTATTCTAATGATCATTTCAGAATCTCCATGAACAGTTATCCTTCTGGCTCCTAATTTCTTCAGTAAATGTAGTCCTAATAGGAGTGCTTCATACTCTGTTATGTTATTTGTGCATTGGAATTTTAACTTGTATGAATGGCTTTCAGCGTGATTATTCTCTGTGTTGTGAATCCACACCCCTGCTCTTGCACCAGTTCTATTACAAGACCCATCAAAACTCATACTCCAAAGAGGGCTAGTTTCAAACTTGTTGTTGTTTTCATTCCTGTCCCCTTTGTCTTGTGTGTTTTGAGTATCATTATGCAGTTTTATGGGTTCTGCAACATGTTTATGTTGGTATTGTTCCTTAAAGTTTTCATGGAGTTGAGGCCTTTCTTCTTGACTCTCATGACTTTTACTAAGCTGGTGGACATTCGGCTATTCATACATTCTGTTTTGTTTGCTGTAATTTTCAGATTTGGCACACTGTTTGAGATCCTCTCCCTTCCTATCCTCTCCTCCTATGTTTTCTGTTATGCTGGGTGATTGTTCACTTTCCAACTCTAGCTCATCAAAGCTTTCATCATTGTAAAGAATGAATGAGTCTAGGTAATTATGGACAAAATAAATAGGGGAATTTTCTGACTTTTCTTGACTACTCACCATAAATTTCATGAGTGATTCCCTATAAAGTCTTCTAGGTTGACTGAAGATAGGAATGGTGGCATATGTCATGTCCATTTGCATGGTTCCTTGAAGCTTAGCACCCCATGATCTTGAAAGAAGAATGCCATATTTGGGGGGCACATTAGCCACTACCACATCCATCACCATGCATTTGGTTGGGATTTGGGTCAAGTTTACACAAAGATATTTGATCAGGCCTAAGGATTTTACTCTACTGGAGTCGAAAGAATACAAATATTTATATGTTCTGGTTATCTCAAGGCCTAATCTCTCCATGAGTACTTTGGGCATGAGGTTATGTGAAGCCCCTGAATCATGCATAACATTGCGTAAAATTTTATCATGGATATTCAAACTGACATAGAAAGGAGGGACCACTCCTTCTTGGAACTTTCCTTCAATTATAGGACCAAATAAAATGGCTGGCTGGTCATCATTTAAGTTGACAAAGTCATTATTTTCTTCTATGTTCAAAGCCTTTAACACCTGAAATTTATATACATCTTGAGTGACTAACTCAGTGAGGGGGACAGAGATCTTGATTTTAGCAATTTCACTTTCCAAATTTAAAGGGAACTGATTCTTTTAAAGGCTCAAATCCGTCTTGTTAGTCACTAACTTATCAGCAAAATCAGCTTGCTGGTTTTTAATATGTACATCAATTAAAACTCTTTTTACAGGGGTACTAGCTGAAGTGCTAGTGCTACTAGGGTCCACACTCTGTTTGTTAGTGGTTTGAGTGTTTTTTCACTTGTTTTTACCAGAACTTTTGGCTGTTGTTTTGTTGTTTTCAGCAACCTTTCTAATCACTCTTTCCGATTTGTTTTTTGCAGTAGTTTTAGAGGTCTTTGATTGGGGAGTTTCTTGGTTCTTTTTGCTCCTGAGGTCATGTTGCTTGTGGACCTCCATGATGGCATTCTCAAATAATTTCCTATAGTCCTCAGATGTTAAGCCTTCATTATCATAATTTGTATATGTGGCTTGGTCATCCTCTGTGAAAAAGGCAGAGTCTTCATTACTCACTCCCAACATGTTTATACTATTTTCCTTTGGCTCTTCTATCATTCCCTCATCTTCATCAACATAATTTTCTTGGAATGGAGGTCTGATTTGTTGATCAGTATCTCTTTGTCTAATCTGAGGGGGGTTTCTCCTAGAGCTATGGTTCTGATTTTAAGGTCGGTTCCTATTCTGAGAATTTGTTTGGACAACCAACCTCTCCATCATTATTTCCAACCTATCCATGTTCTTGGCTAGATGGTCTAATTTTGAGTCAGATGTGGAAGGTGCAGTGTCTTCCCTATATGTTACTTTATTTTCATTCCTCATCCTAGCTCTCTTCTCAATCAGATTTTCTTCCACACTAAGAGCTCCCTTCTTCATGTCTTCTAAATTCAAGGTATCCCTTTCTCTTAGCTGATAGGCCATTTTGAGATCAAATACTTCAGGGAATTTGGACAAAGCTGAGCCTTGTGGAGGTTTCAAATTTGGGGGTAGTGCGTTATAAACATTATTGAATCTAGTGATATAATTTTGAACACTTTCCCCAGTGTTTCTTTTGAGGTTGTTGTAATCTGAAAGTATTTGGAGAGGGTTCTTCCTAATTTCCCATTTTTTTATGAATGTTTGATGTAAAGAAGGGAGATCATTAATACTATTAGGATTCAAACCCTTAAACCATTTCTTGGCTTCTCCTCCTAAACTTTGGGCAAAGATTCTTATCTTAATGGTCTCATATTCTATTTCCATATAATCAAAGGCATCCTTCATTCTATCTACGTGTTGTTGGGCAGTAGTAGGTTCACTTCCAATGAAATGGGGAATTTTGGACTGATATTCATTGGGTAAAGGAACCAGAGGTTGTGGTAACACTAATGGAGCATAGCATGCTGCCATGATAGGATTTTGTGGGAGGAATGGAGTGGTTTGAAAAGTGGGTATATGGATGAAAGAAGTACTTGTACCAACTAGAGACTTTTGAGTAGATTTGGGGTGAGAGAAACCAAAGTTGTGAATGAACTGAAGATCGGGAGGTGTGGATGGAGGGGTTTCTCTTCTGCCAATATGTTGGCCACTATGTTGTGGTGAGCTTGAAGGCTCAAAGTATGTCTGATATATAGCATTAAGTGACTTATTTCTTGGTAAATTACTTGGAAAATCTAATTCAACTTGGATCTCTTGAAGATCGGAAAGGTTTTCAGGGACAAAATTAGCTCTGTGAATTGAACTAATAATAGTTGGATCCCTAGATACAAGAGACTTCCTAAGAATGCTTTCTGGATTATCAACTATTTCAGGAGGGTTTGGGTCAGGATAGGCTCTAGTATGAATTCTTTTTGAAGCCAGTATGTTAAGATTTAGACCCAAAGAAAATAAATTTAGCCAGATATGGCAATCTTTTAGAGGAAAACTAGTCTTTAACAAACGAAACTTAATCCTCAAAGTTTCCTAATCATGGGTGTGCACGATGTTTTAATGGTAGTGTGGGCTGCCCCAGTGAAGTCTTTGTGAAACCAGGAGTAATCAGCAGGCCTACTGATTACCAATGGAGTCTTTTGGTCTTTTAGGTGTTGTGGAGTCACCAGGTGGATGATTTCAAATGTTCTAAGATGAGTTGCTATCCACCATCAGTAATTAACTACCAACCTAAGGCTGTTGTGGGTTGCTATCTACCATCAGTAATTAACTACCAATCTAATGTTGTTGTTGGTCTTATGGGGTCTTAAGGATGTCTAAGATTGAAATTTACTCAGAAGTCCCCAGTGGAGTCACCATTATGTTGGGGTCCTGTGATTTGGTAGATTGGCATACCAAATGACAAGGCAACATCAGAACCACTTTGGAATCCTAGGATCTAGCCCTCCTAGATTCAGAGAGGGATCTCTCTATATGTGTTTTAGAATGATATACTTTAAGGCTTATGATATGATATTAGGCTAGTTGTGAAGTACAAGGGGTTTGTTTTTTTTTTTGGTTGGGGATCATTAAATGAGAAGGTCATGTGAAGTGTGAAGGAGGGAATAAATTGAAGGATATTTCAGCATGGGAAGATAGGTCAAAACAGTGTTAAACCATTAGGCTATGGAGTCATAAAAGGGTTTACTTGCACAATAACTATTCAAGGGTTTTCATAGGGCAAGTCATTTACATCAGAAGATATTTTAAGATGAGTTTTTGGTATGGAACATTAAGAAGTGTGGTGAAAGAAGCGAATATGTAAGAAAACAAAGGGCAACCTAAGATTGGGTAAGGACTTGTAACCTATCCTTCTTTTGACATACTCTTAAGAATAAAACATTTAATATAAACATAAAAAGTAACCTAAGATCAGGTAAGGACTTTTAGCCTAGCCTGATTTTTGCATACTCTTAAGGGATATATTCAAAACAGTTGTTTAAGACTAAACAAGGGACAGGGCTAACCACAAACTTCCTTGATTAAGACTCAACTTAGCATGCAGTGAAAATATCATTCAAGAAAAACATCTCAAGTTCTACTCAGCAAGACATGGGCTCACCAACCTTCCTTGACTGGTTATACTCTATTGAAATCATTCCCAAACACACATTTTAAAGAAAAAATGGAGATAAAGCTTATCAGTGAGACATAGGGTACTTTGTAGTAAATCATACTCTATATTTGATGTTCTTTATCAAAGAATGGACAGTATGAAAACATAAGGAAAGTAACAATTACAGCGAGAATAACATCACCAATGATTTAGATCAGGATCCAGTGAATCTGCTTGTCTATTTTATGTGCAAAACCAGTTACATACTTTGAGTCCAATAGCTTTTTATAGTCCAACGCTTCTCTTCCCAGCCTACTATATTACAACCACACAACAACTTTTACTCAATAATAGTTCAACTATTAACAATTTTCCCACACTTTAAAATGAATTTTCTCTGAATACATATAGGTGCTAAGAGGAAGAGTGCTACAGAAATGGTAATAAATATTAATTAAGATAGAGTGGGAGAAGTATTCGAATTCCCATTCTGCTTAATAATCATAGCATTAACTATTTGTACCACTTCAGCTACTTTTTCCTATCTTTGAGGCATATACGGTAATTTGGTAATAACTCTGAAGTGTGTTCTTTGAAGATATTTTGGTTCGAAGTACCATGTTTGACCTCTATGACAAGTAAACTGTCATTTTTTGGGTTTTGTAGCCCCATGACTTTGTAATAATTGTTTTGACAGTTTTTAAAGTGTTTTTGCCATCAGGATGGCTGTCAATTACTTTTTGAGGCCAGATATCTCTGACTATGCATTTAACATGTGTGCTTTTGAGGCATTTTTAGTCTTCTGAAGGAATAATTGCTCTCTTATAATGTTTTCGAGGCTATATTTAGGCCTAATTTGTCTTTATTTCATCACTAATTTATATTTAATGCCTGACTTCTTTTAGCCTTCATACTCATCATGCTGCCTTTTAACACTTCTCGGATTTCCTTTAAACTTCTGTTCCTTTATCTTTAACTTAGTTTTAACCTTTAATCTTCATCTGTTTGCTGTTGTACAGGTATCCCTTGTCGTAGTGCTGGAGGGTTTGATTTTTAATTATGTCCATAAAACATTTGATTAAGCTTTGAAATTTGACCCGTTTGTCCCTTTCTGCATTCAATCGGGCCTTAGAAAAACATCACCCTAGTTCCTGTAACAATATTTACAGTGGGAAACCTGTTTATCAATGGTCACCGTTAGAACCTGCAAAACAAACAAACATATTAAATAAATCCTGTGAGTTGGAAGTAGACTGCATTAGAGGGTTCTGGCGGAGGTGGTGGAGTAGTGAGGAGGGAGGAATATGCATAGAGGAGGATTCCATAGGAAAAAAGGCAAAGAAAAGGGTTTGAATTTTATTTTTGGCATGAAAACGAGAGGTGGTTTTGTGAAACCACAAATGGTTTTCGCATAGATGTTGGGTGGTAAACGGTTTTGGAAAATATGGATGTGATACAGTCTAGAAGATGACATGTGTCCCACCGAAAACTGCTTATTTTGTGCAGAACGTGCATGATGGGGGGTCTTGGTGGACACGCACTACTACATTTGGCGGAAATTATAACACTTGGTTCCGACGCTTTTGACCAAATGTTGGAAATTTCCCCAAATTTTTTCCATCCCGCCCGAAACCGTCGCGATACCGACGTTTATAGAAAAGTGTCGCAATACCGACACTTAGAAAAGTGTCGCAATTGCAACGTTTGGAGGAAGACGTCGCAATTGTGACACTATGGCCCAAAGCGTTTCTATTGCGACGACTGCCTCCAATCGTCGCAAGTGCGACACAATGTCTAGGTGTCACAATTGCGACGTTTGGAGGTACCCGTCGTAATAGCGACGCTTTTTCCGTCGTCGGTATAACGACACTTATATGCGCGCTACATAAAAATGATTTTATTGTTTCGTATCCGTCGCAATAGCTACATTAACGTCTGATATCACGCGCACATTCGCCCTCCGCTCTTGCAGAACAGCATTCGCCCTCAGCATTCACCCTCAGCTCTTGCAGAATAGCATTTTTCCTTAGCATTCACCCTCAGCTCTCATTCACCCTCGGCGTTCGCCCTCGCTCCTTGCGAACGAATTCGCCCTCGGCTCTTGCAAAATGGTAAGTTCTTACTTTGCGAGGCCCTTCCTCCTATAGTAGGGTTGACTCTATTTGGGTTTTTTGAGTGATTCCATTGGATGGTGTTGGGGAGCTGTGGGGTTATCTATATGTCGAGAATCGAGAGATTCAATACCCTCTATTATCTTCATCACCCAATACAAGGTTAGAATTTTTCCCAAGAAACGCTTATTAATTTGGCAGCCATTATTTCTCCCTGCTTTAAAAACCCTACATTTAAATGAAAACAAGCATTGAATTTCAACTACAAAAATCTATTAGTGTTCAAATGTACATGTGTGCTACATTAACTTCTGATATCACACGCACATTCGCCCTCATCATTCGCCCTGAGCTCTTGCAGAACAACATTCGCCCTCAACATTCGCCCTGAGCTCTTGCAGAACAGCATTCTCCCTCATCATTCGCCCTGAGCTCTTGCAGAACAACATTCGCCCTCAACATTCGCCCTGAGCTCTTGCAGAATAGAATTTGCCCTGAATTTTCCCTCAGCTCTTGCAGAACAGGATTCGCCCTGCATTCGCCCTCAGCTCTTACAGAACAGCATTGGCCCTCAGCTCTTGCAGAATAGCATTCGCCCTCAGCTCTTGCAAAATGGTAAGTTCTTACTGCAGGCCCTTCCTCCTATAGTAGGGTTGACTCTATTTGGGTTTTTTTGGTCAGTTCCATTGGATTGTGTTAGGTTGTAGGGTTCTCTCTAGATGTCAAGAATCAAGATTCAATACCCTCTATTATCTTCATCACCCAATACAAGATTTAAATTTTTCCCAAAGAAACGCTTATTAATTTGGCAGCCATTATTTCTCCCTAATTTAAAAACCCTACATTTAAATGAAAAAAAGCATTGCATTTCAACTAAAAAAATCTATTAGTGTTTAAATGTACATGTGTGCATCACTTGTGTAGGGTATTCCTTTTCCACTTTCACATTATCCAAGAATGTGTGCAGTATAGTTCATATTTTTTGTGATTTAGATTATCTTGAAAAAGGAAAGGTAAATTATTTTCCATTTTTACTACTGGAAATGGTACAAAAAAGTTCCATTTCTACCCGAAACTCCTATGAAACAGGAACCAAATAAAGGCCATGTCCTCAATGGACATAATTTGGCTTTGAAAATGGCCATTGCACCGTGTTGTTTCTTATATTACATCATGATAGTTTCTTAGGTCATTTCTTGTTTCTTGAGATGAAAAACAACCAAAGAAATTGTGAAGATCCCTTCAAGAAATAAATGACCATTTCTCAATCATATCTCAACTATTTTTTATTTTATTCAGTGGTTGCTTACTTTGAGAGAAATTTGACACTTCTATAAGGAATATAACATAAAAACACAAAATGGGAAGGAATTGATGAGGTAGATGACCTTTAGTTGTTGTCAATTAAGAATTGACAATACACGATGCATGTTCTGTACTACAAACTAGATTCCTTCCTGGAGTTAGGACACAGAGTATTGAATCAAAGTTGTAGTTTCTAACTTCTTGTATTGGTTCATCAATCTTGAAATTCAGACATCGCATGTCTTCATTGCTTCATGTTTGAATAATTTGCATCATATCGTACAATAGGAAATTAGGAATTATGATTATTATTACTTTATGGATCTGTTAAGTTACTTTTAAGTTTGCATGGTTTAGTGTGAAATTATTCTAGTGTACCCCTAGGCCCAGGTGAAGGAATGCTAAGGACTGAGAACCCTAGTTTTTAAATGGTATTGTTTCTTATACCCAAAAACCCCTCAACATCACTTCTTATTAGTTCTTAACAATAGTGTTGTAAACAATTTGAGAATTTATATAGCAAAATCTTGCACTTCTCAAGATAAATTCCTAAAGCTAAAGTGTGATACCATGTGTAATTCAATAGCCCCATTGTCACCTCACCAACCTCTTTTCACTTCGGGCTAGCTCTCCTCCAACTCAAGGGGGGTTCTCCCTAGTATATGTTAGGGATATAATGGCCCAACCAAACCAATTCAAGAGCCCCCTAACTCTCTATGTTTACTACTATCAATCAAAATATTGAACAATAGGGTCAGACATGCATCCTGAAGATAAAATTGCCAGGGCATTTTTGGGTAATTTCAAAGGGAAAGTCCCCAAACACATATAATCAAAAAATTATAACGTGATTTCAAACATTAAATATCAACAAAATCATTTAAAGGATATTGAAAGGAAAAAGGTGATGGAAGATAGAAAGTTCCTTACTTAAATGCTCTAAGGATTTTTCAATAGTTGCTCCAAAAGCTTCACTTAAAGGCCCTTCAAGATCGTCTCCAACAATGCTATACCATCAGCTTCAACAATGTTGCTCCAAAAATGTCCTCAAGGTCTTCACAACAAGTTTACTAGAAGTTGCTCCAACAATATATTCAATAAGGTCTTCATTGTCAACTCGTCTCTTGTTTGGGTGCCTTAATGTGCAATGACATGTTTCCAGGACCGAATTCAATGCAAGGCATATTTGAAACTCTAACTTTGTCTTCCGGTGTCTTATTAGAAATTATTTCAGTTTTCATTTTGTGTTTTCAAGTTAGATATTGTTTTCAAGTTTTTACATTTATAATTTTATTGCAATGTGGCAGACTAATCAGAGCAGTGCAGGAACAACCCCGAGACGGGATGATCGCGGAAAGAGGCCAGCGGAAGAACATGTAAAGTGCCAGAATTTCTCTATCTTCAAGTATTTTAGTTATTTACATAATTTGAATAGTATTAATTTTGTTCAAATATGCAGACACCTAGCCATGGTATGCCTGATGATTCCCTCTTTGAGGAAGAGCTTTCTTCATCCCTATCTCCAGTGTTCTTGTTGCGAAAAAAGGCACGAGATGCATGGTTGGAATTTAATACTTTGATAGACGCGCCTCAAACACCTGATACAGAAGAGAGGATAAAACATCTTATGATCCAGCTAGAAATATATCAGGTAATAATAAAAAGTCAAAAGGATATTTTTTTTGTTATGCATGAGATGAATTGTGATAGTTTGATTTTTAATTTTTACATTGACTAAAATAACAAAAATTTCTTTTGTATGTAGCTTTTTCTGGCACTTCCTGAACCCGGTGTTGGTGGTAGTGGGACACAAGGGCAAGAGATTGCCCAACAACCCTCTCGTGCACCTTCTACTCCTTTAGGTGCCTGCCAAGAAACACACCCCGCCCAAGCAGACACCCAGCCAACCACTGAACGTGTTGGCAATGATGAGGCTGATATGGCCAACAACATTATTATGTTTCCTGGAGCTACACGTGTCAGCTCCACAGGGACCATTAATGGCACGTTGTTGGTGAAAGATGAAGGTGTCCCTATAAAGCATGTACAACTCCCAGGTAAATTTTAATATTTTAACTATTTCATGTACTTTATCTAAAACATATTTATCATGATTTTTATTTTTAAATTAATGATAATATCTTCTTCTCTTTTTGGTTTTATTCTGTGTAGGAAACAATGAGTTCTACAGGATTCTGGAGAGCCATGCGTTGGTAATTTTTGGCCCAACCATACGTACAGGGTGGAATTCCCAGAATTCCAACCTGAAAAAAGAACTTATAGATTATCTAGAAGCCCTTTTTGGGGTCGGCACATTTGACAGAAAAGCGGTGGCTCAGGTAGCCGGCAAATATTTGAAATATACCAGGGACACCTATAGGACGCAATTGCAATTTAACCCTAGATATGAGCGTCCTCTCGCAGTTTCAGAGAGTGAGTGGAGAGCACTCATCCATGAAGGAAAAGAGAAAAGGGCAAAGAAAGAAGGAAAAATGCCAACTGGACCCGCAAGGTAAATTACAACTTTAATTCAATAGCTTTAATTTTCTTTATGTCTAAAATTAAAGTGTGCTACGTCATATCTGACTTCAATCTTTTGATGCTAGGTTGCCTGACACCTCAAAGGCAACCAAAGCTAGGATTGAAAAAAAGGGCCATCACAAGCTAGGCCAGGGCGGCTACTTGAAATTAGTTGCAAGAATTGTAATTAAGTAGCTAAACATATTATAATTAATTGTATCAATTTCCAATGTTTTTGTAATCCTATCAAATATGATTAAAAATACACAATCATATGTAATGTAGGGTGATGAATTTGGAACAGAAACTACAGAGGAAGATAAAAATATCGCTTTCCATTTCGGCTATCAAGCTGTAGTTGAACGTCGTAGAAGCTTGGGGCAGGTCCCAAGATCCAGAATGCCTGATAAGGTAAAATATTAACCTTTCAATATGTTTGTTTTCGTCCATAAATTTAATGTCTAACAACTTTTTTTAAATCAGGGGAGCATCACTATCGACGAGGCAAATAACCCAGTTTTAGAGCCAGATGTAGATGATCCTCACGTGCAACCTGATCATTGTAGTGGGGACCAGGCCGACAATGCTACTATCAGTGAGGGCCGTGACGGTAATTGATTTCCACTTATAATTTTTTCTAATTATACCTTGATGGTTTTCCTTATAACGTTTTTTGTTTAAAAGACAGAGAATGTTTCCCTTGAGGATCTTACCACCAGAGAGGAAGACAGGGCAACAGTCCCAACGGCGACAACTGGTGCACCAGGTAAATAATCCCATTGCAATTTTTTTTATTAATATTACCGAACTAGTTCAATGATATTTAAAAACTGACAATTAAAATTTAATATTATCTATTTTTGTAGGCAATGCCCCGTCACTGGATGAGACCAGACATCGTGACTACGCAACTAGGTCAGCGGCGACAATTGGTGCACCAGGTAAATAATCTCATTGCAATTTTTTTTATTAATATTACCAAACTAGTTCAATGATATTTAAAAACTGACAATTAAAATTTAATATTATTTGTTTTTGTAGGCGATGCCCCGTCACTGGAAGAGACCGGACATCGTGACTACGCAACTAGGTCAGCGGCGACAACTGGTGCACCAGGTAAATAATCTCATTGCAATTTTTTTTATTAATATTACCGAACTAGTTCAATGATATTTAAAAACTGACAACTAAAATTTAATATTATCTGTTTTTGTAGGCGATGCCCTGTCACTGGATGAGACCAGACATCGTGACTATGCAACTAGGTCAGCAATGCGGGTCAAAAGGCACGAAATAGGAGCAGAGCATGATGATATTGATGATGTAATTAGGAGCTTTACAAATAGGAAGAAGAAAAAGAAAATTCGATAATGTAAAATATTGTATTATTATAAGACAAACGTTACCATACTTGGAACGTTTTTTGCGTTATATAAAAAATTCATTTATCATACTATTTTTATGTCAAGCATTAATTGCAATGTTTCCTTGTGTACTTTTTGTTGAATTGTTTTTTTATTAGTTATTGAATATTTTTTTTTATGCTCATGAAAGTAAAAAATGAAATATAGATTGGGTATTGGGGAATTGAGAGTGATGTGAGGGGAGGGGCCATAAGAGCTTCCACCTTCACGTGGTTGGCCCTGTTTAGTAGAGAATAATTTATTGGAGCAATTTAATCTTGGAGCAAACCTCCCTCGATCCAGCGTAGCAACAAAAAAGTCACCGTTGACTTAGTTGCTACTCTTTCAGATCGTGGGAGGCTTGTTCCAAGTTCATGTGACTCCAATAAATTGTTCTTGAAATGAAGAGGAGCTTATTCAGGTATGTTTTGACATTTTCAACATATGTTCTAACATTATCATAAGAATGCATCTTAGAGTAAAAAATACTACATCAATTACTTGTATTTATTGTATAGATAATGATGGATTTTGATTGACTTGGCAGTGCAAGTACAAATCCTCTTGCATAATGAAAAATACAACTTGTCAACCAGGGTCATGTCCAGGATATTTTTTCTTGTGTGCTTGACCAGGTTCGTAATGTCACATTTTGTAAGTTCCTTTACATTTCATAATTCAATATTAAGCTTGTTCATGATTATTATCTAGGTTTTTTGTATTATTTTTTTCATCTATTTGATTGTAAGCAACTCTGCATGTTTCCTGTTGTTCACTATGATTTCTCCCATTACCACTCCCAGGATGAATCCGACTTTATTGTTACATAGGTTACTTTATTGTTACTATGATTTCTCCATTTACGCTTTCACAGGGTACATCATGTAAAGTTGTCAATCTCAGGTTGGTGATGAGCTTTAGTTCTCCAGATTTGGGGCTTTTCTGATATTTTCTCCCTCATGTCATTCCTGCATCACCTTGTTGTTTGAGCATGCCAATTGTCTACCACTTGTACCAATTGGCACATTTCAATCTCTGAGTGGTGCCACATTTCACCTATTTTCAGTGAGAGTTTAGGGCTTCTCTAACATAGCTTCAGAAATCCGATTCAGTGCCTGCTTGAATATCGTGACATAATACTCATGGTTTGGATTGATGAGCATGTTCTGAATGGTTGGTTTATTCATAAGAACCACCCATATAGTCATCTTGAGATATTTCAGAATTTTTCTCGGGTTTCCTTTTTCACCGTTTCTAGTGGGTGGGATGGTGTGGGGTGATCCATCAATACTGGTGCTCTTGTAGTAGGGAATTTTTTTTGGGGGATATAAAGGAGCATTTGATGTAGATATCCCATTGGATGCATTCATAGATGGGCACGAGAGGTCAAGAATTTAAATTAAAAATATGCAACCTCTAGCATGGCAACCTGTAGGCCGCGAGAGACACTGGTTAAAGATTGTTTTGTGATAGCCTTAATATAGTCGTGATTTATTTATATTATCTTAATGCAAATATATAGTCCGGTCTCATTAAAATGAGGATTGTGGTTGTATTTCTCTTTGGTTGTTTCTCTCTTAATGCTCCATAAGTTGCCAAAAGTTGTGATAGTTGTTTAGTTTGCCTGTTACAACTTAAAAGTGGTTTTTAGCAATGGGAGTCATGTTTTTTAAGGTTCGTAATAATATGAAGATCTTGTAATTCTATATTCAGGATAAGAGAAGATGGCCTCTGCTTTGGGCAGTATGACAAAAATTGCTACATCTACCTCATTGGGTAACAATGGAAAGGGGAAGAAGTTGGGTGCAATGTTTGATAATTATGGCAGACAATTGTCTTCTCTTTCAGTTTTTTCACCCATTTCCTTTAATCGCTCAAGCAGAAGAGGGACTCTGAGATTACGAGACAGAGAGAAGGTAGTTAATAAAAGAGCTATGGAAAAGGAGTTGTACTTCAACAAGGATGGCTCAGTGACAAAAAAATTGCAGGTCAGAGAAAAAATTATGTTTAAAGGAAGGTCACCTGCACGTGAAACTTCATTGCGGTGGATCTTTCCTTGTCCACTTATATTCGATTTTAATGTGTTATTTTAATTTTTCATGGAGGGTTGTTTTGGCATATGTTATGGTATTCAATTGCACACTTACCGAAAGCATTTTCAATTTGTCTTACAGGCGGTGTGAACAAACTTGTTGATCTTGTTGGAGTCACCCTTGGGGCGAAGGGAAAAATGTTGTCTTGGAGAGCAAGCATGGTTCTCCGAAAATAGTTAATGATGGTGTGAAAGTAGCTAAGGAGGTAATTTGTAGATGTGTGCTCTGGTTTTATTTTTAACGTTGTATTAGTTCCCCCTCTTAAATGTCTTAGATTTGGTAGGCATAATTTGAAACTCAAAGGTGAAAGGAAACATATTTGTTACCCAGTGGTCTACTTGGCCTATGGACTAGCCACATTAGAGTAATGCATAAAGCTTTTCACAACAATAAAAGGAAAGGGTTATGGCCGAGTCAAATTTTATTGTTATTGACAGTGTAATGAAATGTATCTCAATGCTATGGTTTTGGCCTTTTTATTGGTTGAATTAGAGGACCCAGTTGAAAATATTGGGGCCAAGTTGGTAAGGAAAGCTGCGGCAAAGACAAATGATTTAGATGGGGATGGAACCACAACATCTGTTGTTCTTGCACATGTTGGAATATTGAAAAATTCCAGAACAATGAATGGAGAATAAATCTCCCTTCCTCTAACACAGAGAAAATAAAAATTTCTTTGACAGGAGACAGAGTTTCAATACTTTTAAAACAAACTTCTATTCCCTTCAATAACTCAAAAAAAAACTATTACACTACTTCCTCACTGAGAGGGATTACAAAATTATGACTGCTACAAAACACAATGCATAAAACCAACTCACTGTCTGTTCAAAACAAACATACTCTCTCTCTAAAACACTCTGCTGTGTTTTTCCCTTTCACACTGCTGTGCATACACACTTAAAAAGTTACACTCAGTCTTTCACTTTTTACACACTGCTGTGTAATAAAAAATTTACGTACTGTCTATAAAAAAAACTACCAAGCTTTTTCGACCTTTTTATTTTTATATGCCATAACATATAAAAAATATTATAATAAACCCTCTTTTAAAAAAATAAAATTAAAACTAAATTCTATGGCCCACCTTTCATTTCGCATATGATATATATATAACATATGTTTAAAACATATGATTAAATTATCAAAACATTAAAGAACCCTTTCCGTCGGACTTCAAAAGTCTAAATAGATTGAATTTCAAACCAAATTCACGTTCCAAAATGGGATGCTGACGTCTGCCTAATTTGTAACGCGAATTCTCAATCCAATGTGCCTTATAAAAAATCCGGGTCCGGTTTTCAGGTTTTCAGATTCCCTTCAATTTCATGTGATCCAATATTAATGCTCCACGTGTCCTCCTTTTGAATTTACAAAACTGGGGGGTAAATTTCTATTTGTTTAATTTCTGGTTGGTGAATTGCGTTAATGCTGGTTGTTGTGTTTAAATACAATCCTGTACAGAAATATGGCTGCGGCCGTCTACAAAAAAAACTTGCAGGAATTTTAAATGCTGAATTAAATTTCTGGATTATGTGGAAGTTCAAAGAGTGACATAATCCCTTCCCCACAACTAATTTATAAGATAGTGGAAAGTATGGTGAGAGGAAAATGGTGGGATTTACAATCAACCATATTCACTTTGAAAACAATGGGGAATTAAGAGACCATTATACCTAACAAGTCCTTATAAATATTGAAGTCGAGGCACAAATACATGACAACAACCTTTATACGAGAATTATTTTATTTGAGTAAGGGAATAGTAGTTGTAACTTAAGGTTGCAACAATGGTTCCATAAAACAATTTCTTGTATCCGACTGCAGTAACTATGGATTAAAGTTGCAACAACTGTGGCTTGAGGTTGCAGAAGTTGTGACTTGGGGATGCAACATTTGCGACTTAGAATAAAACACATTATTTATATATATATATACATATATATATATATATATATATATATATATATATATATATATAAAGATATTATTATACCTGAAAAATACTTGTCAATATTGAAGTTGAGGCATCGATACACGGTAACAATCTTAATACGAGAATTATTTTATTTGAATAAGGGAACAATAGCTGTAACTTAAGGTTGTAACAATGGTTCCATAGAAAATTTTCTTGTATCTATTTGCAGTAACTATGCGTTAAAGTTGCGCCAAATATGGCTTGAGGTTGTAAGATTTGTGGCTTGGGGATACGATATCCGCGACTTAGAATAAAAAATATTATATATGAAAGAAAGTATATATATTAAGAGATCATTATATGTAACAAGTCCTTGTAAATATTGAAGTTTACGCATAGAGAGACGACAACAACCTTTATACGAGAATTATTTTATTTGAGTAATGGAACAACAATAGTAACTTAAGGTTGCAACAATGGTTACATAAAACTATTTCTTGTATCTAGTTGTAGTAATTGGGTGTTAAAGTTACAGTAGCTATGCCTATGACTTAGAATAAAACAAATTATATATAAAATAATATATATATATATATATATATATATATATATATAGATATATATATATATATATATAGAGAGAGAGAGAGAGAGAGAGAGAGAGAGAGAGATTAGAAAATATATTACAACAATATTTATTTAACTAGTATGTTAAAATAATAAAATTTACTCGGTCGCAGGTGTGGGGGCATCTGGAAAGGTATGGATACCAATCCATTTAGAATATACATGGCATCAACACCCAAATCCGTGATTAGTTTTTGAATATGGAAGATGAAAAACAAGAGATACATGCCTAAACAAATTAAGAAATGCTACTATTTTGATCACTCACACATTTACATATGCTATTGTCTACGCACCTTCTATTGGTGGACGATGTTATCCTATTTCTTGCAGGATATAGTAGATAGGAATAGTATGTGAAGACTCATTAGAGCTCTAAAATAATTTTGGGTTTCATTTGGAATATAATTAAACCTACTCAATTCTACCATCACTTTCAATGATTTGGAAGATATGTTAGAAAAAACAATCAACCAAGTGCACCCATTTCAAATACTTGGGATTTATGTTAAGATTTAATGACTATAGGTATGGAGATTGGTTCTTTCCATATCAAAAAGTGGGAAAATTAATCACAATATGGTTATCCTTGGGTGGCACATTAACCTTAGTAGTGTCCATACCAAGATATTGGCATTCCCTAGCTTATATTCTTGTTGGTATCTTGGGAAATATTAGAAAAAAATGCTTTCATTTTATCTAGAAGGAAAGGAAAAGCAAAGGAGGCATCCCTATAGTAAAATGGAAATGGATTTCCAAGCCAAAAATTAGATGATTCGTTGGATACTAAAGAATATTAATCATTTTTGGAAAGCATTATTTTCCAAGAGTCTTTGGAGAATCATAAAACATTTAGGCTTGTGGCAGGATGTAATAAAATCAAAGTAAATAGGCAAAATTTCATATAAGGATAAATTTTACAAAAGTTCCAACAGTTCTTCCCACCATTTATCTTCTGGTATTCTGGTCCGTTGAAGTTTTCTCAATGTTTCATTAGCCTCAGTATATCTGAAAAAGGTAGGCTGAATTGGAAACAAATGCTTTACTTCATGCTCAAGATAAAATAAATTTTCCAATCTGTCATGAAGATTTTTTTCTGTTGGCAATGCTGCTTCTGATGTACTGGTTGAAGAATTGGCCTGATTGTCAGCATACTTGTCCAATTTTTCAACATAGCTTTCAAGGTCCATTAGTTTATCCTCTGAAACTATAGGACTGAGCAATCCTTTTTTCAACAAAATATCAAATCTTTCTCTGAAGGCAATGATTTCTTCTTGCATATCCGAGCACCTTCATTCTAGATTTTGCATAAGGGTTCTCTTAGTAAAAACTCTTTTTATTTCCAAAATTGTTTCGGTCCTGTCCTGAATACCAAGTTCTGCAAGTTGGTGTCTGGTTTGAGTGTTTAGAAACTGTATGAGTTGATTGGCTTCCTCAAGCCTATTTCCCAATTCTTCTCTTGTACTTTGAACTTCTTCTATAGCCAATTTGACTAAATCATTATGTTCATACATAATCTGAATTGAAGACCAGACATCCTTTATTGATTGGATAATGTTGTCCCAAAGAATTTCATTTATTTCCTTTAAAGGTTTCTCCAATGTGAGATCCTTTTCCAATGCTTTAACCAATTTTTCTAATCTTTTGACCTCTCTTGTTTTATCAGTGACACTCATTTTTGAGAGATCATATCTTTGTTCTAAATTAGTAAGATATAACTTTGTGTGCTGGAGTTCTGTTACTTGAAGTTTCAATTCATTCATTGACTTTATTAATTTTTCAGAACTCAAATTGGAAGTATTTACCTATGATAGCTCTGTTGGCTGACCTGTTGTGGATGTACCTGTACCTGTAATTGCCTTCGTTGTTGATGCTGGAATAGTAGACTGTTTGTTCTTTAATGCTTGTTCAAGCTCTTTTTCTGTTTCATTTAGTTGCTTATTCAATTTCAAAAGCAAGTCCATCATTTCTTCTTCAGAATTTTTCTTTATCATCTCTTCAGTTTGTGGATGTCTTGAAGCTGGCAATTTCAACTGCTTTCTCAAAGCTGCAATATCATCATTTTTTTTCTTGATTAGGGCCTCTATACCTTTGACATCTTTAGGATTGTGACCCAATCCAATGATTATTTCCTCCAATGTCTTTATCCTGTTGTATTTGGCCTGAGAAGAGGCTTTTTCAAGCTGCAATTGTGCATTAGTGTTCTCCAAAGAATCCTGCAACTTCTGAGTTGCCATTGCTTTATCGGTCAGAGTAGAATAGATCATTTCACCAGTCTACTTATGTAACTCAATCTGATCTAAAGGATGAATATCCTTTGCTAAGACTTCAAACTTTGTTCTAATATAATATGCAGCTATTTGAGGTTGCTGCACTTTTGGTTTGAAGTGACTCATTATCATTTTGCCTTGCTGAATGTCATAAGCTGACATCAATCTTTCTTGATTCTTAGGAGCCATCTTCAAATATTGATTGTAAACCTGGAGTCTTAGTGGATCATTCCTGGCTTTTATATTGATAAAGGTTTTCTTTATATCTCCTGCATCTTTAACTGGTGGTTTGAAAGAAGATATTTCAACACTGTTTCTTTTGCAGCTCTTTTCTCTGTAAAGTAGTGGATGCCCCACTGGTTGTACCTGTTTGTTGACTATCCAAATCTTCTCTCTGGCTATCAGGAATTTCCTGAACAAATTATACTTCTGGAAGAGGATTTTATTTTTGTCTTTTAGCATGAGGTTGTTCTGAAGATCCACCAATAGGGGTAGAAACTTCAGCATCTCTCTTCTTTCCTTTTTCTATATTGATAGGAGTTTGTAAAATTGAAATTTCTGGCTCATTGATCTGAATAGGAGGAATTTGTACTTGACCGTGTTCTTTAGAAGTCTCAGGTTGCTCTGTCATTGTGAATTTTTCAAATACTTGTATGTCAGGCTCCTTTTATTTTCCTTTAGATTGTACTGTGGCCAATGCACTGATCTCCTGTAAATTTTGCTGAGAAGTCCCTTCAGAAGTGTTAGAGTCAGCCCTAGCTGCCCTCCGTCAGTGATCATTTCGTCTTTTGCATTTTCATTATTAGGTGTCTCACTTGTTTCACTTCTTTGCATATCACTAGGATCATGCCATGAACTGACGAAAGGTTGTGTCATCTTGTGTTTCCTCATATTATACCTGCAGCGCTATTTTAAAAATATTTTCTCAAAAAATTATTTATAGTCATTGTCATTATGTATGAGGTCATTAAATTGTCAATAAGTGTCCTAGGTCTTGGTGTCTAGGGTTTTCGAGTCATTTATACACTAGTCATAAAGCCTGCAAGGTGAGGAAGGTCCAGTACTTGGATTTCTATTTTTATTATCATCAGCATTTTTTTTAAAAAAAAAAAAAAAATACATTTCTAGTCCAAAACTCTGTTTTGGAACTAGAAATTTGTCATTATCATTTTGTAATAAATTTGTAATTGTTCCGCCATGAAGACATTGTAAAAGCAGACCCCTGGTCTTTTCTCTAGCCAAGATAGCCATATCCCTGCAAGAAGATGGCAAAATCATTAGTATCGACCTCAAAGAAGCCAAAGCAAGTTTGTATTTGAAAAGCCAAAGTGAAAATTACAAAAACATTTGTAATGTGGGTTTGAAGTTAGATTTGGAACAAAATATGATGGTGAAGATATTTGTGAAGTGTATAAAGGCCAAACAAGTTCATTTGAACCGATTTCATTGCTCCCAAATCGTATTTGCAAAGTTGAAGGGCGATTTCAGATTTTTGAAGGCCGTAGACAGAGTTTTTGGGCTGCGCGACCCAAATTGAGGCAGAGCGACCCTCCTGGGCTGCGCGACCCACGCAGACTCAGTTCAACATTGTGGGTTTGCAGGTGCGCGACCCACCTGGGCTGCGCGACCCAAACAGAGCCTGCGCGACCCAAACAGAGACAGAGTTTTGAAATTGATTTTGAGCGCCCAGATTGGCTCGGAATCGACTCCAGTTGCCATCAAAACAGGTTTTCATCACTCACTTGGGGTTTTCAAACATGTTTGTATTATCATGGTGGTTTCTAATATGAAAATGATGGATTTAAAACCCCACAGTTATAAATTATTGTTTTCAGGGTTTGAAATGAAAATCAATGGTGTAAAAAGTGTGTTTGCTATCCTAAACAGTGATATGGCCAGCCTTCTATATAACATCAAAACCAATTTGTTATCACACCCATAATACCACTGTCACCATTGTTATTGTTATCCCATGATTAAACCTTTTGAGTCACATTTCTCATGTTTGTAATGAGTCACATTGCCCAATGTTAGCATATGCTCATGTCTTTGTTTGCCCAATGTTAGCATTGTTTCAAATGACCTATTGAAACCTTTATGGTCATAACTCGTAGACAAACATATCACTGTTAATACCATGCTCTCCTTTAACTAGATGTGTCCAAACTTTTGAAGGTTGCCTGCTCCTATTTGGTAAAAATTCCATTTGCATTCAAAACAGAGATGGTGCCTTTTCAGTCCATTTGAAGCAGAGATTTTATCCATAATTTGATTCCTTGATGGTGCTTTGGCGGTGGGATATTGGTTGAGTGTTAAACATACATCCTAATTTTGCTTTCACTGCATTCATATCAGTGTACACATTGCCAAAGGTTTGATCAGAGATATGTCAGAGACAGAGTCAGAATATGAGCCAGGGTCAGGCAGTGATTCGGTGGCTGAAGGTAATGTGCCACGTAGTTCCCGCAGAGAAAACAGAAGTGGTGATCATCGCAGAGAGGAGCCTACCTCTTTGGCTCGGTTGCAGGCATGTCCATTAGCTATGGATTGTTTTCGATTCTTATCATGTTTCAGATTTTGTGAGATGGTTGTACAAACCCGACCTCATCGTGAATTAGCACGTTTGTTTGTTCTTCATTTGCGGGGTAATCGGGTAAACCTTGCTGGTGTTGATTTCATTGTCTCGCCTTTGACTATTGCTCAAGCCACTGGCATACCTAACATAGGCGAGGAATGGAGCAAGGGTAAGAAGTTAGAGAAATTTCACTATGAGCCATACGTTAAAACTGGATATGTGGCTTACTTGAGCAGAGTTTTTCCATTCAGATTTTTGAGAGATGAGTATGCGCCACTCATGAGGCTCATTATTCAGTATTTCAGTTGTGAGGGCAGGTATGCTCGTCTTTTCTCATATCATGTTCGTTTGCTGATGCACTTCACAAGGGTGCGAATGATGAATATTCCTTATTTCATATACCGCAACATAGAGAAGATGGTTACATTTGTGCAGAAGAAGATGAGCCCAGTGCAGCAGTACAGGAGTATATATCATTTTGCTTTGATCAAAATCTTGGTGTCACATCAGTTGGCAGAGCAGGGCATCACTTGGGAGGATTTCATTTCTAGAGACTTTTTCAGAGTGCCACAGCAGCCTCCCGAGGCAGTTTTTGATGCAGGAGAGCCTTCACACCAGCCGGACATGCTTGAGGTTGGGCATATCATTACTCCTTTGGTTCAGACATATCAGCGAGGCCACAGGGCCTTATTTGCAGCGACACGGCGGGTACTATCTCCACGTGAGGTGGAAGGGGTCCTGCCGACTTCATCGACACGGCAAGTATTATCTCCATGTGATGTGGAAAGGGTCTCGTTTTCTTCTCCAGTGCAGGTACAGGTACAAGACAGGGGCAAGAGGCCCATGCATGATGAGGGCCCATCAGGAGGCTGGGACACCGATATGACAGTCATTGATGTTGATACGGGCTCTCCTAGCTCAAAGCTGAGGGAAGTCATCCAGGAGCAAAGGGCCGAGAATGACCAGCTGAAATACAAATTGCAGAAAGCTCAGTGGGTGATTAACTATTTGGAGCAGCGCAACAAACAGCTCGAGGATGAGCTCACATTTTATGAGATGCGCCAAATCCGTGAGGACAGACAGTGGAATCGAAAGAGGCCTGGTGACATGACACCAGCTGACAGAGATACTGTACTCACTCGGGTAAATATACATCTGGAGAAGCTGTTGGCAAAGGCCAATCGAGACAAATACATGCTTCGCCACATGAAAGGCCATTACTGGGCTCGCATGCATGTTTGCAAAGCGAGGATGAAGATCATGAAGAGGAGGTTGCGCAAGGCACTTCGACGGCGGAAAAGGCCCAATCCACTTCGGATTTTGGCCGAGGCTTCATTGACTGGGCAAGACACATGATGGAGGACCTCCGCTCCGAATTTGGGCAAATTCGGAGAAAATTTTGTCATTTCCAAATTTTTGGTCTTAAAAACAGGTTTTGTAGCTAGGTGGGTCGCGCGTTCATGCGCTCGCATTTTTTTGAGGCACTTGCTGGAGGAGATTTTTACATTTTTGGATTTTTAATGGTTAAATATGCATCCTCTGAAGTCAACTTAGCATCTCAACAAAATCTGGATGGTCAAACAGCTCAAAAACACCATGAAAACCACCTTGCTGCCACCTTTTGCACCAGCAGGAAGTACCTCTGGGAGAATGAGGTTTTTAAGGGTCAAATCAACTCTAAATTCAGAAATTCCACTTGGGTTAGAAAGTAGACATCCAGGGCTTTCCAACGAGCTATCATGAGCTCAATTTGGATGTCGGGAGCTACCTCAAAATCAGCCTGGAACATGAGCGACCCACGCAGTTCAGGAGCGACCCACCTAGGAATTTTTCTGAGTTTTCAGCTGCCAGCTCAGTATTTCGCCTATTTTGGACCAGTTTTGCCTATGGATAGAATTCTTGGGTTTTTATGATGTAAATTCATGTTTTGCATGTAACTTTGGCTTGTTTTTATCTCTTCTAGAAGATTCACTCTCAAATGAGTAAAAAATCATGTAATGGATCAGTTTCCACTCTTTTAGAGGCAAGTTGTTAGCTGCCTACATTGTAGTTCCATGATTAGAATTGGTTGAAAATGATCCCTGAAGAGGGAATTCGACCCCTAGAGGTGGGGAAAGGGGTTAGAGTGATCTATATATTGTAATTTCTGAGGCATTCTACAGGTTGGACTCTTGGGATACTTTTGATACTATTGTACATACTTTTCATATTTTGGCTAAGGAAAGATCAGGGGTTTTGCGGCACTTGTTGGGATCCTTGTGGTGTTCTGTTTTTGATGATGTTTCTCCTTTTTTTACTGTAATTTTCTTCATGTTTAATGTATGCCATCGTTTCATTATGCTTCTGAACTAAATTGAATGAGTGATTAAGGTTGAATCCATTGTTTACAGTGCTTAGCCTTTGAATTCAGTTAGTTCTATATGTTTTCTGCTGTTTGGAGAGGATCGAAGTTCTTCTTTGCCCTCTTCATCTCCTCGTCGGTCTAATATATCCATAAATCCAATTCGAAGCATCAAGATCATCACCTACCTTGCCCCAGCTTGAACTCTGCAAAGGTCTGACCTTATCCCCGAACCCAAAATTTTGTTTTCCCATTACTCCAGCGAAAACCCAAAAAACCAAAAACCAAACATACCTATCTCTTTACTAGCCTAAAATCAGTTCTTATTGTAAGTCATCTCGCATCCTATTGCTTATTTTCTCGAGATTGACGGAGAGAGCCCTCTCCTGTCCTCGTAGGGCTAGCTACGAGGCTGAGCGTGGTTTGATGTAGCCTTGAGTTTTACTTCATTTCAGCCTGAGGTAGATTTGAGTGCTAACAAGAAGAAGGACCAATACCTGGTATCTGCACCTATCCAAAAGAGTCTAGGTCAAGTATTTTCTGAAGTTATTTCATTACATTTTCAACATTGAACTGCTCACTATCCTGTTCTACCAATGTTCCTTCCATCCATTCATCCATATTTGCATATTGTTCAATTTCTGGAATTTTGTGATGAATGTATGGTGATAGTTTATTTTTCATTCTTCTATCACAGATAAAGATATTTAGGTCATAAGGCACCCAGTAAAAACTTTTTTGTAATCTGAGATATTCTTCTAAGATTCTTTCTTCTTCTTTTCCAGCATCTCTAGAGTTACAAACAAAGGGACCTAATTGACTTTTGATCTTGAGTTGAGCCTTTTTCTTTACATTGCAGAAATGAACTATATCTGAGTTAATCATCTGCCTGAAATACTCTAGTGCAAAGAGTCTCATGGGGACATATTTGGGCAACTTGAATGGGCACAATTCACATCCATATATTCTGATCTCAGTGTGATTTTGATACAAGTACCAGTCACCTACCCTATATTTTTTTCAGAGCTGTAGAATTTTCTTGATTTCATTATTGACTCTAGGAGGGAAAACTCCTGTTAACAAAGTGGTTGCATGGTGTACAAATAGGTCAATAAACTCATTATAGGAGTAAGGAGAATCAGATGAATTATGGGTGATGGCAGACCAAAATATCACAGACCTAGGATTTCCTTTGGCATCAAGTTTCTGAACATGGAAAGGGAAACTTTCTGATTGGTAATAAATCATGAGATGATATATAACAAAAGAATATTTGAACACTTTTTCATTCTCAAATCTCATGAACTGATCATGGATTTTATCAGCAATGTAGGATGCAAAATCATACTTGACAGCAGGGGACTGTCCAGGGGTAGATATAGACAACAATACTAGGGCTAATTGATCAACATATTCACTAGTATTGAAACCCATGATAAATGATATCATATTCAAAATAAGCCTGCTCACATCAGTGAAAAAAGTATAACCATAGGGGGGAGGGCCTTTGGGCTGATGCTCTGGTAACATGAAGGTTTGACAAATGCGATTTAACTCTTCATGGGACAAATTGGCAGAATTTTCAAGTAATTCTCCCATGGACAGGGGAGTGAGGGCTTGACTAGGTTGAAATTGCAGCATTTCATTTATCGACTGAGAAGTGATTGGGAAAAGGATGTTCTGACTCAGGGACAAAACTGCTCTTTGATTGGGGTCATAGTTTGCATGGCAGTAATGAATTAACTCAGGAAAAATATGGACTGAGGGGAGAAGATACATGGGGAGATTGGATTCCCATAATCCAATAATATTAGAACCGTTTATAAAGTTATATCTGCAGCAGCAAAAGGTTCGAAGAGGATTATCACTAAGAACGAGGTCTTTAATTTGAAAATCTCTATCTGCTAGGGGCAGATAGTCTAAATCTCTGTGAGGGGCATTCAAAGGTGCGACGTTTAGAGCCACTAGAACCTTCATTTCTAGTTCTTGTGGATTCAGAAATGAATTTTGGGTTTTTGTGAAGAACAAACACAATTACAAGTTTTGGGAATGAAATTTACAATTCTGGTGATTGAACAAGACCAAATTGAACTATGTTTATGTCTTTCGTGCGGAATTTAAAACAAAAGCTAGGATTTCACAGAGTTTTAATGGGAATTGGGGCAAATACCTGTTTTTTGGGAGATGAACAGTGATTAAACAGGTACAAGCTATGGTGTACGAACTCTGGATTACTGGTATGCAATTGTTTTCAACAAAATACAGTTGATGGCGCTTGACAGTTTGTTTTTGAAATTCTTTGCATGAGACTTTGGTCGTTCACAGAATAATGAAAATGACGCGGGAAAAATTATTTTATTCACAAAGTCCAAAGGGTGACGGGGTTTTATTTATTTATTTAATGGATAACATCAGCAGGTACGGAGGATGAGTCACGGGAGGCAAGCGATAAGCGGTTTCCATCGCACCGCTTTTGGGGAAAAGTGGTTTTGGGCGGAGGGCGAGCGATTCCATAGAATGATTGATGCATGGCATGGCACTGTTTCAAAATCGCCAGGCCATTGCGCGTTATTGTTTGGACGCGGATGGCTAGCGATATCATTAATAACCGTTGATCTCAGATGGGTTGATCGAACGACGATGGGGATGTGGAAGTGACGGGGATTTAATATGGAGGGCCCGACGCAATTAAACGTTAATTAATCTCATCAGGGGGAATCTGATTGGCGGAGTTAATTAATCGTGAGGATTCATCAATTTGTTTATAAAAATGCAGGAAAGTGATCGGGAAATGATTTAACCAAGGTTAGCGGTTAATGGAGGTATTGGGGATTTTACAAAAGTTTTATAGTTTTAACCTTGGGAAAGGGAGTCGGGGGATTAAAATACACAGGGGAAGAATTATTTTTGTATTAAAACACGTAATAAAACATGTTTTAATTATTTTTCAATATACTTTTATTATATGATAATTAAATCAGATTAATCTAATTACCATAGGGGGCAGAATTTAATATTACGATATATTTAGCCAAAGGGGGCATAAAGTGGGTTTTTTATTTAAACATGTGGGAATAAATAACTTTGGCTAAAATTTATTAATGGGTTTTTTGGGATATTATATAAAAAGGAGTTATATATAATAGGAGAAGGTTACTTTTGTAAGGATTTAATACATAAAATCAATGTTAATATGACAAGGGGACAATGTAAACTCAAAATACATTAATATAACTAAGAAAGTGAAGATTTAAAAGCAAATTGCATTATAATCACTTCATCACTTAGACTTAGAATAAAATGTGATTTTGAGGGTTTTTTATGAAATAACGCATAATTTTCCTAAGTAAAATGGGATTTTACTTAGGAAAATATGTTTAGAAATGAGTGAATGTTATGAATAATGACTTCAAGTCAAAAGATAGTAAAATTTCCTCATGCTTAGGAGAAGGAAGATTTTCAAATAATTCTTTAGGATTTCGAAAATTGTATGACTGAATTTGAGAATGAAAAAGTTTAATTTCATTTTCATAATTTTCAAAAATTATCTCAAGAACACATATTTTCAGTTTGGGAGAATATTTTCTTGATTTAAAAAGAAGAAATAAAGCTCTTAAAAAATCCTCATCAAGCTGAAGTTCTAATCTCTCTTCCCTCAAAATAGCTAGTGATTGTTTTGTGAAATTATCATAATTATCATCATATTGATCATGTAAGTCTAAAAAATCTTCTAAGAACCTTGATTTTCTTAGGAATAGGTCATTTTGTAATAGCTTGCATCTTTTGAGGCTCCAACTTCACTCCTTCCTTTAAAACAATATGAACCAAATACTCGAATTCTTATTTCCCAAAAGCACATTTGGATGTTTTTACATAAAAATGATTGTTCTCAATAATTTATATAACTTTTCCACATGTTTAGTGTGGTATTCCCATGATTTATTATAAATATGTGTATTATGAAAGAAAACCAACACAAATTTTATAAGATGGGATCAAACAAAATTGTTCTTAAGTGGATCCCACCGGACTTCAAGTGGCGATAAACCATAATTCAAACCAAATTCGCGTTCCAAAATAGCCTGCTGACGTTGGCCAATTTTGTGACGCGAAAACCAAATGAATTCCGCCCTAATCTTTTTCGGGTCCAAATTTGGGCTGGCGTGCAGAGGGAGAGTTGTGACGCGAATTTCTTATCAAATTCACCCTAATATTTTTCGGGTCCGGATTTCCACTGCGCGAGCGGCCCAAACAAAGATTCGCTCCAATCAATTTCTGCCACGTGTCCTCAATTAAAAATTTCCCTGCTCCCGGCTGCGGGTGCATTCGATGGCTTTTAAGGCGATGGGACATGGATGTGGCGATTTCATATCAATCGCATTAAGATTTAACACTGTCCAATTAAGTTCCAAGGTTTTCACATCAAATCGCATTAAATTTTAACACTGTTCAAGATCGGACCTCCACTCCCATTAGCGATTCTGCATGCTCCAATATAATCCGGCCTTCGGCTCTCATTAATGATCAGAGATTAATTATGAATAACGTCCTTCGATTGCATTGCATTGATAAAATGGCATTTCGCTATGGTTTTTCAGATGAGCCGGTTGCTAGGTTACACTACCTGCTCACTGTGACGAGAAGGAGAAGTGGCCAGTTGAACTGCTGCTTAGACCTTGCTACATATCTGCATTTCTCTCAGTCTGGTCCTTGTCTTTCTTCCTCTATTTCTTGGAATTTTGCTTCTCCGTTTCCTCTTGTGCCCACTGCTGAGACTGCACCCATGCCTCGCCTGCATCATAGGATGCGTTTCCGTAGGGGGAGCACTAGAGGTCAACCCCTGCGTGCTCCCTCTAGACCCTCAACTGAGTCGTCCTCCCAGTCCAGTGATTATCATGCAGGTCGCTATCCAGATACTAGAAGTGGGCGGGATCGGGTTGTAGGGTCTGGCCACCGTATGGGCTCCCCTGCTCCACATTTCCCCAGTGCTTCACTTTCTCCCACGACGCGCACTGCGCATTTTTCCTTAAATTTCTCTCTGAACTGCCCATGCATCACAGTGACAATTACTGTGGTTTTCCGAGAGGAGGCCCAGATGGAAGAAAAATGCACCCGTCCGGCAGGAATGAGCTCAGAAAAAGCCGGCCAGCATTCGGGCCTTCAAGAGGGGAGCGGTGGCATGACTGTGGAGGTAGCACCTAGGGATCCTGGACCTTCCAAAGGATGGTGCCGAATCGTCGAGGAGCCGGAGGAGTAGTTTGGTTAATTTGTTTTTCTTGCTTCGCGGCCCACTTAATTGGGCTGATTTTAGATTATATTACTGTGCTGGACCTCTGTAATATTTCCAAATTCTGTAAACGTTCAAGACTGGTTTCCTCGTATGAGGGCAGTCTTCTTAATTTTTTAATTTTTTGATCACAAATTTGCCATGAGTCTGGGCAATGTTTTTGACTTCGGTGTAATTTTATTCCCACTGTTAATAGATTAACTTTACTTAGAAAAAAAATGTTGCCCTGTTTCTATTTTAATCCTGTTTTTTGAAATACAGAGCCATTTTTATATGACTGTTTATAGTCGAAGCACTGCGGGGTGGTTTATTATATTAATATTTCATGGTCGAATTATGTTCATAACAATTGGAAAAAAAAAATGTTGCCTTGTTTCTATTTTAAACCTATTTTTTGAAATACAGAGCCATGTTTATATGGTCTACGTATTATACTCTTTCTCTGTATATCTACAGAAACCTTTTTTCTATGAACAGGGTGGATGCTGTAGCGGGCTACTAATGGAAACAAGCGAGCCTGAACCTTACATATCGGATGCAACAGATGGTTACCAATACTCCTCACATGATTAGCGTTTTTCTCTGTTCAAGGATTTTGGGTACTTTAATTTGTATTTGGAACAATGGACGTCGTTACTCTATCTGTTGCTTTACTATTCTACATACTGCTATTTCACTTTCTTATAGATGCCTCGGGCATATTTGGATGCTTTCTCAGATTGTCGATAATCTCCATGTGGACCGTTACTGGGTTTTATATCATGTCCCTGTATGTGACATGGGGTATTTTTCTATCATTGTCTGGGGTGGGACTTCCACTTTTCTGGATGGATATTTGGGTTCCAATATTCAAATGTGAAAATGTAATGACTTCATGGACTGTTTTACTTCATATAATATATTCAAAACATTGTTTTTTCTCTTGTGAAAAAAAAATGATTAATGTTTATCACTCTGCCTTCAAAACTAGCGATGCTGGTTTATTGATATGGTCTGATGGTCTTTTTATATTTTGGACATATCACACTCACATGATTAGCGTTTTTCTCTGTTCAAGGATTTTGGGTACTTTAATTTATATTTGGAACAATGGAAGTCGGTACTCTATCTATTGCTTTACTATTCTACATATTGCTATTTCACTTTCTTATAGATGCCTCGGGCATATTTCGATGCTTTCTCAGATTGTCGATAATCTCCATGTGGACCGTTACTGGGTTTTATATCAAGTCCCTGTATGTGACATGGGGTATTTTTCTATCATTGTCTGGGGTGGGACTTCCACTTTTCTAGATGGATATTTGGGTTCCAATCTTCGGATGTGAAAATGTAATGACTTCATGGACTATTTTACTTCATATAATATATTCAAAACAACGTTTTTTCTCTTGTGAAAAAAAAAATGATTAATGTTTATCACTCTGCCTTCAAAACTAGCGATGCTAGTCTATGTTGCTGGTTTATTGATATGGTCTGATGGTCTTTTTATATTTTGTACATATCACACTCACATGATTAGCGTTTTTCTCTGTTGCAGGATTTTGGGTAATTTAATTTGTATTTGGAACAATGGACGTCGGTACTCTATCTGTTGCTTTACTATTCTACATACTGCTATTTCACTTTCTTATAGATGCCTCGGGCATATTTGGATGCTTTCTCAGATTGTCGATAATCTCCATGTGGACCGTTATTGGGTTTTATATCAAGTCCTTGTATGTGACATGGGGTATTTTTCTATCACTGTCTGGGGTGGGACTTCCACTTTTCTGGATGGATATTTGGGTTCCAATCTTCAGATGTGAAAATGTAATGACTTCATAGACTGTTTTACTTCATATAATATATTCAAAACAACGTTTTTTCTCTTGTGAAAAAAAAATGATTGTTTATAGTCGAAGCGCTGCGGGGTGGTTTATTATATTAATATTTCACGGTCATTGGAACGCCCACAATTCATAACAAATATTGGATATTTACTGTCCTGTTTTAAAGTTTCATTTTTTTTTTTTAAATTGAACCCGTCGTCGGTATACCGACGCCTTGTAAGCGTCGGAATTGTGACATCTTAAAAACGTCAGACCACATTTCGTCAGAATTGCGACAGTTTACAAACGTCGGAAGAGAGACGTTCAAAACGTCGGACCACATTTAATTGGAATTGTGACAGTTTACAAACATCGGAAGAGCGACGTTAAAAACGTCGGACCACATTTCGTCGGAATTGCGATAGCTTACAAACGTCGGAAGAGCGACGTTAAAAACGTCGGACCACATTTCGTCGGAATTGCGACAGTTTACAAACGTCAGAAGAGCGACGTTCAAAACGTCGGACCACATTTCATCGGAATTGTGACAGCTTATAAACGTCGGAAGAGCGACGTTAAAAATGTCGGACCACATTCCGTCGGAAGTGCGACAGTTTACAAATGACGGTTTGGGAAATGTCGGAAGAGCGACGCTTGTTTGGAAGTGACGGAAAAAGTGTCGGTAGTGTGACACTTTGTAAATGCGTCAGAATTGCGATGGGATGGTAAACCACGCTTTTCCCGTCCTCTAAATGTCGCTCTTGCGACGACTATGTGTCAGAATAGCGACGATTTGGCTGTCGGAAATTGCGCCAAATTTTCTAGTGACGGACGCGAAACGGTGAGCAGGCCATTGGATCTGGGGCTGTAGATCCAACGACAGAGAGTCAGCGTGACGGGAGAAATATGTATGGTAGAACAAAGAGGTGGGGACAGGTGGGACCGGGATTTGTCATCAACAAAGGTGTTGGATAGTGCAATATGAATGGGTGGGTTGAAGTGGTAAGATTTCGCGGGAATCGTCAGATCTTTAAGGATCAACGATTGCGATCAACCCATGGGAGAATAGATGTGGGAATGGGGAAATGGATGGATAATAGGAGGAAACCCCGACGGTCGTTAGATCTTTGAAGATCAATGGTTAATATTTGTCGTGGGCACAATCGTTGGGGTGAGGAATTTTATAAGGGAAAGGGGCTTTAAAGGGAAAGGTACGGGAATATAAAGGGGAGGAGCTTAGGAGGTAAGGCGCGGAGACAAGGTCCTGTGGAGGAAGAAAGGACCGGGGGCTATAGAGAAGGGGCTAACGGACTAACGCCTGGTCACGGGCATAGGGTTTTATGGCAGAGAAAGGGAAGGGGGCTTAAGCCAAGGGGGCTTAAAAGCCCGATATGTAATAGAGTGAAAATAAGTTTAAAAAGTTGGTTTTAAAACCTTTTGAGGTTTCCGATGGTAAAATAGGAATGTTTTAAACCAAAAAAGGGGGTTTTTATAGTTTAAAAAGGGTTTTAATGGGAGAAAGAGGAAAATTAAAGGGAAAAGGTGCCTTTTCAGAGGAAAAATGAGTGATTAGGATAGGTAAACATGGATGAAAAGTGAGTGAAAATGAATTTATGGAATGATGGAAAATGGCTCTATAACATTTTTCTTTGGATATCGGTAGGACTTCTTTGAGGGATTTTTGTGGAAATAGCAGTGAATATTACTCTTAAGTCAGAAAACACCAAAAGGCTTCAAGAATGAGTAATTTTCTATGAAAATAATCTCTTGAAGGCTCACGCAAAAAATTTAGCCATCATCTGCTGCAGCAAAGTTTACTAATGGTTAACACCATAAACTCCGAAAATGGGTCAGGACCCCTCAAGCCAACAAATGGTTCCATTTCCGGGACCGGGATCATCATTTTGAGGGAGATTTGATGTTGTGGCGTCCTTCAAGAAACAAATTACAAGTTTGGCTGGATAGAAAGGTCCTTGAATTTGCGCTGCAAGAGAATCGAAGTGCTAAATTATTTAACAAACAGTGGGTATAGAAGTATATTTATACAAAAGTGCATCAAATTTTATTTTCTTCCTGTGTGCATGAACTACAAGAGTGGTTGTCGTGCTTAGCTGAGTTCCATCACTGCATAAAAGTTGACGTAGTCACTGAGTGGACTCCTGAATTGATCCAAAAAGTAGAAAATTTTGATAATAACATCACTCACGCGATAGATCTTTGGATCGATCGCTACTTGGGAGGATTCGTAACTGAATTTTCCATTGAAAATTTTGTTTCATATTTTCAAGTAGAAAGAAGGTTTTTCAAAGGCCCTAGAGGTAAGTGTTGAGTATGTGTTATATTATTTCCATGACTAGTCACGTGTGGGAGGGTCCAAGGGGGGGTGAAAACCCCCCCTATACATTGCGTCAGGTGCAACAGCCCCCCCTGTTTAGGGTCCGAGGAAGTGCCCTGAGAAAAAAAATTTGGACCCTATTTTTCAGTGAGCAAACCCACTCATGATTTTGTGCATGGGTTTGCACATGGTTTTGGGGCATGATGGTTTTCGGCCCCTAGTATTTTGTAGATTAGGTCAAGGGAACTATGGTTATGTTCTAATCCAAGGTTAATAGATTGGGTTTTATGTATGCTTCAGCATGTATATATATGTGTGTTGTAATACTAAAAGGAATATAATGAAAAATCAAGCTGGTCATCCCAATTTGGGATCTAGGGGAAAATATCTGTGTATATCTGTTTTATGTTTTATGCTCTCGCTATTTTCTATTTCTTGTTTTTAAGATTCGTTTGCAGATATTTTTGTACAGGGTTAAAACCTACATTTGGTATCAAAGCCATTTCGGCTTCAAGGGGACAACTTTGCTACTGAGGGGTTTTTTGCTCGGGCCTGAGGTAGACCTTGTTCAGTGGGAGATCTACGGGATCGATTCTTGCGGTAAAATAAGATGGCGAGTGGCGGGAAGATAGAGATCAAGAAATTTAATGGTCATAGTTTTGAGTTGTGGAAGCTCAAGATGGAGGATCTACTGGCAGGTAAAGATCAGTGGATCACGGTAGATCCAGGTACTAAACCAACGGTAATGTCAGATGAAGATTGGAAGAAGCTGGATCGAAAGGCAAAGAGCACAATATAGTTGTGTGTCTTAGATTCAGTATTGTTGAATTTATTTGGGGAAGCTACGGCAAAGACCTTGTGGGACAAGCTAGGGAATTTGTACCAATCTAAGTCTTTGGTGAATAAATTTCTCCTGCGGAAAAAGTTGTATAACTTGAGGATGAAGGATGGAGGCTTGGTGACAGAGCATCTAAAATCCTTCAATACTTTCGTAAGCCAGCTATCATCTGTTGATATTAAAATCTCAGATGAAGATAATTGCATCAGTTTGTTGTGTTCTCTACCAGATTCGTGGGATATTCTGGTTATTGCAATAGGTAGCAATACAACTACCGTGAATTTTGATGACATTGTCTCAGCGTTGATGTCGGAGGAAATGAGATGGAGAAATATGGAGGGTCAGAATGGAGATGCCTTATCTGTACGAGGAAGGTCTGAGAACAGAAAAAAGAATAAGGTTTTGAGTGGGAGATCTAAATCTAGATGGAGATATAAATCTCCTAGAAAGTTTGTAAAGGTGTGCTGGAAATGTGGAAAGGAAGGGCACTATAAGAAGGACTGTAGATCTAAAGCTCCTGAGAAAGGAAAGGGATCTGATGATGCTCCTTCTAAAGAGGCAAAAACCACCTTGGATGAAGGTGGGGATGTGTATTTGGCTTCTTCTTCAAATACACATGTATATCATGAGTCATGGTTGATTGAATCAGGTGCATTCTTTCACTTCACTCCCCATAGGGAGTGGTTCTACGAGTATGAGAAATATGATGGCGGTGATGTATTCTTAGGGGATGATACGAAGGCTAGAATCGTCAGATATGGAAAATTTAAGCTGAAGCTGCAAGGTGGAAGGATTAGAACACTTCCTGGTGTTATGCACATTCCTGCATTACCCATAAATATGATTTCTATAAGCAAGATGGATGATGTAGGTGTAAAAACAGTGTTCGAGAAAGATACATGTTAGATGGTTCGGGGAGCACTGGTATTAATGCGTGGAGTTTGGATTGGAACTCTATAGAAGCTTTAGGGTAACACTTTTATTGATGGGTGCAACATTTTTGTGGTTCCTGAAAGTGGAACGGAAAGCCTAGCGGTCTCTGGAGAAAATACCATGCTATGGCATCAAAGGCTTGGACATATTGGAGAGAAGGGCCTTCGGATACTGCATGGAAATGCTATGGTAGAAAGTATGTCTAATATCTCTCTGGATTTCGATTTCTGTGAACATTGTGTATATGGGAAGAAAAATCAGGTGAGTTTTCCTTCTGGTGCTAAGAGGGCGAACAAGATATTAGAGCTTGTACACAGTGATGTGTTTGGACCTGTGTCGGTTCCATCACTGGGTAAGTCTATGTACTATGTTTCATTCATAGATGACTTCTCAAGGAATACATGGATATATTTCTTCAGGAATAAATCTGAAGTCTTTGACCAATTTAAATAATTTAAGGATCTGGTGGAAAACCAGGTAAAGAAGAAGATATAGGTGATGAGGACAGATAATGGTGGGAAGTTCTGCAAGAAGGAATTTGAAGAGTTTTGTAAGAAGTGTGGTATAGCATGACTGAAGACTACTCCATACACACCTCAGAAAAATGGAGTTGCAGAAATAATGAACATAATGTTGATGGAAAAGGCAAGATGCATGCTCAGTGGTACCAGGTTAGGACAAGAATTCTAGGTAGAGGAAGTGGAGATTGCATGTTACTTGGTTAACGGATCACCTTCATTAGAGTTGGAGGATAAGACTCCACATGAGGTATGGACTGGTAAGAAACCCTCTCTTTCACATCTGAGGGTATTTGGATGTGATGCATATGTACATGTTCCAAAGGATAAAAGGACCAAGTTGGATAATAAATCTGAAAGGTGCATCTTTATTAGGTATAAGGATGGTTTAAAGGGTTACAAGCTTTGGAACCCGGAAAAAAGGAAGGTTGTGTACAACTGAGATGTGGTGTTTAGAGAGGTAAAATATGTTGTTAAACATGAATTCCTACCAAAGGAACACGAGAAGATAGATTTTGAGCTAAAGGAGGATGAATCGGACTCTACAACAGAAGAAGACTCATAAGAGGAGGAGTCACAAACTCCAACTATGAGAAGATCAGTTCAGGAAAGAAGACAACTAGAAAGGTATAGTCCATCTAATTTATGTTCAAACTTTTCTTTAAATATAACTAATTATGATCCCATAACTGTCAGGGAGGCAGTAGATTCAGAGGATGGAAAACTCTAGAAGGAGGCCATGGTTGATGAAATGGCATCCTTGCATAAAAATGAGGCATGGGATCTGGCGGAGTTGCCGGCTAGAAGGAAGCCCATCAGGAGCAAATGGGTGTTTAAGAAGAAGATGAATGTAGAAGGCAAGGTGGATAAATACAAAGCTCGATTGGTAGTAAAAGGTTATTCCCAGGTGCCAGGAATTGATTTTGTTGATATTTTTTCTCTTGTTTCCAAAGTTACTTCTATTAGATTACTTTTATCTGTTGTTGCTGCATTTGATTTTGAGGTAGAATAGATGGATGTGCAGACAAAATTTCTTTATGGGGATCTAGAAGAGGAGATCTACATGAAACAACCTGAAGAATTTATGGTGAAGGGAAAGAAAGAACTAGTATGCAGGTTAAAGAAGTCTCTATATGGGTTAAAATAGTCACCAAGGATGTGGTATCAAAAATTTGATACCTATATATGGGGACTTGGCTTCACCAAAAGCAAGGAGGACCACTATGTTTATTTTAAATTAATTGGTGACCGTGTTATTTATTTGGTCTTGTATGTGGATGATATGTTGTTGATTGGAAATAACAAAGAAATTATCCAAGATTTGAAAACCCAACTGTTCTCCAAATTCGACATGAAGGATATTGGTGCTGCAAACTATATTTTGGGCATGGAAATTAAGAGATATCGGGCAAAGAGGAAGCTCTGGTTAAACCAGAGGAAGTATCTCGATACTATATTGCAAAGGTTCAATATGCAGGATAGTAAACCGGTGAATGTTCCAATTCTTGTAGGTGTAAAGTTTTATGTTGAACAGTGTCCCAAGACACAAGAAGAAGAGGAGGACATGTCACGTGTTCCATATGAAAGTGCAGTGGGTAGACTGATGTATGCAATGGTCTGTACTAGACCAGACATTTCACAATCAGTGAGAGTATTGAGCATGTTTATGTCAAACCCAGGGAAGGAGCATTGGACAATAGTGAAGCGGGTTTCCAGATATTTGTGTGGTACTAGTGATTATGGCTTGTGCTACCAGGGAAGACTAGGATTGGAAAGAGTGTTGGAAATTTGTGATTTTGATGATGTAGACTAGGCTGGAGATCTGGACCAAAGAAGATCGACAAGTGGGTATGTGTTTAGCCTATTTGGAGGTGTAGTCAATTGGATGAGTAAAATATAGTCTATAGTTGCTCTTTCAACTACATAGGCAGAATACATAGCAGCCACTCATGAAATCAAGGAAGAAGTTTGGCCGCAGAGATTCTGTTCATGTATGGGGTTGGTGCAGCAATCTATAAGGATAGACTATGAAGCCAAAGTGAAATTTTCTTGGCTAAGAACCCTGCTTATCATTCAAAGACAAATCACATTTATGTTCAGTATCACTTTGTGAGATATATGGTTGAGGCTAAAAGGGTGTTGCTGGTAAAGGTGGACACTTTGAATAATTTTTCATATGCATTGACGAAGTTTGCAAGCACTCGGAAGTTCTCTTGGTGTAGAGAAACAATGGGTGTTGAAAAGCTGGGCTAATGACTCAGCTCTCCTATGGCCCCCTGCGGAAAGAAAAAAACAAGTGGGAGAATGTTGGGTATGTGTTATATTATTTCCACGACTAGTCATGCGCCGGAGGGGGGGGTGATAGCCCTCCTTGTAGGTTGTGTCGGGCGCATCATTAGGGTCACAGGGGGGGTGGCAACGCCCTGGGAAAAAAAATTTGGACCCTATTTTTCAGTGGGCAGACCCGCCCATGGTTTTGTGCATGGGTTTTCACATGGTTTTGGGGCATGATGGTTTTCAGCCCGTGGTATTTTTTAGATTCGGTCAAGGGAACTACGGTTATGTTCTAATCCAAGGTTAATGGATTGGGGTTTATGTATGCTTCGACATGTATATATATGTGTTGTATCACTAAAAGGAATATAATGAAAAATCAATTGGTCATCCCGATTTGGGATCCAGGGGAAAATATCTATGTATATATATTTTATGTTTTATGCTCTCGCTATTGTCTATTTTTTGTTTTTAAGATTCGTTTGCAGATAATTTCTATACAGGGTTAAAACCTACAGTAATTTCCTCCACTCATTGAAATTATTACTGAAAATTCTATTGTGTGAACGGGGTTGTATGTGCAAACATACTGATTGAATGCATCAAAATATTTCATTTACGCGTAGTGGAATAATTTACTACAAAGACTCTGAAATAATCCTTTATATCCCTCTGAAGCCTAGATCTAATAGTGAACCAGAAACTGTTAGCTCAAGTGACTCTGAAGAAGAACTCTCTTCATATCATAAACCTTTGAATCTATTTCCCACTCCATCCACTTCACTTCTGAGCTCACATCAAAGATCAGGTACTCCACCGCGCAACCCATCTCCACCTCCACCTCCACCTCCTCCTGAAGTAGATATGGCTGCATCCATGAACTTACCTAATTTCAGAGGCATTGGAAATGAGGACACTCATCACTTCTGGTTTGTAGGTAAGGCCGTGTGGTAGGCTCAACAAGTGAAAAAAATTGACATTAGAAAAGCATAGCTAGCTACTACATTTCAAGGTCGGGCATTAGACTGGTACATTAGGTATGTGCAAGAAAATCTCAATGCTACCATGGAAGAAATTAAAGCAACCCTAAAAGAGAATTTAAAGAAACCTAATTCATACGTGTAGTTGGTGACAGAAATGAAAGATATGCCTCAAGAACCTAATGAATCAATATGGGAGGTAGACCAAAGGTTAAAGCGCGTCATCAGAGATGGTGGATTTGTGATTGATGATACCCAGCATAAAGAATGGTTCATTGCTATGTTCATCTTACATCTGAGCCAGCTATTAGGTCAGCAAAATATTTCCATGCAAGCTAAGGTTGTAGAAGTTGCAATGAAACTAGAAGCTACCCCAACACCTATTGCACTGGGAACTCAACAGAGTTATGACCTCATTTCAATGACAATCTTGCGACCTATGAATGCCATGATTTGCATTCATGAACTGAGAAAGCCTTCCAATGGTTTTTGGGAGAAGGATCATGATGATTGGCATCACCATGGTTCCAAGACATTAGACATGTCAATGCACGAGCTCGTGGGCAATTTCAAGGACTAGAAACTCTTGCTCGAGATATTACTTCTTATATTTGACAAAATATCATTTCTCTCCATGCTTAATTATTGTTCTCACGTATGTGTAGGATTAAGGCTCGGTTAATATCTACGTGTATGCATAGGATTCAAGTTGTGAAAACAGATCCTGGCACTTTCGCACGCACTCCAAATTATGACTTTTTATCATACATTAACCCCATTCCAAAAGGTCTTCTCCTTATCAATATCTCAGTGAAAACCTTATGAAAATGGGAGGAGTATCATTGGCACATATTGTGGTTTTCGTTGTAGAGAAATTAAGGAGGCTATAGTCCCAGTTAACACTCCATCTCCAGTAGGTTTTGAACCAATAGGAGGTATGAGTCAATATCAGCAAGGTGAATCTCTTCCCCAATCTGCAAGGTAGATGGCTCTGATAATGAAGGCTCCTAGGCAAAAATAAAGACATCGCTATTGATCTTCTAGATGGGCTTAGCTGCGAAAATTTAGATCTCGGGAAAACTCGGTGGAGACCATGCTGTGGCACAACACTTGACCATACAAGGGTCTAAATTTATTACTTTCTAAATCACTCTTTCAGCTAGTTAAATGTGTTTCAGCATCTATCTTTTAAAAGAAGTATGACCCATGTTACTTTGTTTATAGGTAGAAGTCTCTGACTTGCACATCAAAAGCTGAGGCTTTCTCCAGCAAGCAAGGTGAACCCTCACAAAGCTCGAATAACCTCACTACAGGCTCAATGGTACATCTATCACCAGTCCATTCGCACAAAGGAAAAGGCATCGTGTTTTGCAAGGGTTGAGCTCTCCAAAAGGAGAAGAATAGAAGGATGGCCCTAGGTCGCAACCTCCCAGGTCACGACTAACCTCAAGTCACAAATGACCCTAGGTCGCAGGTCGCAGATGACCCTATGTCGCAGGTCACACATGACCCCAGGTCGCAGGTCGCAGATGACCCCATGTCGCAGGTCGCAGATGACCCTAGGTTTCAGGTCGCAGATAACCCTAGGTCGCAGGTCACAGATGACCCCAGGTCGCAGGTCACAGATGACCCCAAGTTGCAGGTCACAAATGACCCTAGGTCACAGGTCGCAAACAACCCAAGTCACAATCCAGCCCAATAGTCGGGAAGACCAAGAGTCGAGGGCAACTCAAGAGTCATCTCAACCAATATGTACAACTTTAGGAAATCATGGAAAGGACTTTTAGCTTTGTAATTGAACCCAGGAAGAGATAATGAATTGGTGCTTGAGAGATAAAGGCACTCAACTCTTGGTATCAAGTAGAGGGTGAGGTAGCGAGGCAAGGGTTTTTGTAACATGCATTGAGATGAATAGCCCATGTTCCACTATTGGGTTTTTTTTGTGAAACCAACTCCAAAAAGAGAAGAAAAGAGATATCAACGCCTTAGAAATAATCCACTTCGAGGGGGCAACCTCCAATACATTACATGAATGAAAAATTATTGGATGATTCAAATTACAAAGCCTCCTTTCTATATATAGGAGTCCATGGGGCCATAATGTAATCCTAGTAGGGCCACAATGTAATCCTAGCCGACCTAAAAATAATAATTTAAGGGCACAATAGTAACAATATGGGAATTACAAGGGTAAAATAATAACAATAAGGGGGTTACACTAACAACAATAAGGGACTATACTAGTAATATAGGGTCCTAACATGCCCCTCTCCTTCAAAAAAGTGTTTTCCTCAACGCTTGAGTAGCTCTGGGTGCTTTTGTATAAAATTCTCATCATCCCATGTAGAATCTTCAGTGGGTAAGTTCTTCCACTTGATTAGATACTCTGAAATTGATCGATTCCATAACTGTCGAGTTCTTGTTTCTGTGACCGCTTTAGCTTCCAATATGATTTTTCCTTCCTCATCAAGTTCTGGAAATATTGTTTGAACTGGAATATCTTCACCTATAACCTTCTTTAAGCATGAAACATGGAAAATTGGATGCACTCGTGAAGAAGCAGGAAGCTCCAATTTGTATGCCGTAGTACCAATCTTTTGCAACACCTTGTAAGGACCATATTACTTTGGCGATAATTTATTATCCTTCTTAGCTTGCTTGAGGGACATCTGTTTGTATGGTTGTAGCCATAAAAATACCCAGTCTCCTACATCAAAACTTCTCTCATTGCGATGTTGATCTGCCTGTTGTTTCATTCGATTTTGTGCCAAATTCAGGTTATCCTTTAAGAGTTGGAGAACTTCTTGTTGATGCTCGATGTGATCTTCCACTGCTTGAACCTTCGAATTTTCTCTTAAAGATGATATGATGGATGGTGGATGATATCCATAAAGTGCCATAAATGGGGTCATTTTTGCTGCAGTATGGAAGGAAGTGTTATACCACCATTCAGCGAGAGGTAACCACTTGACCCATTGTGTTTGTTTATCAGATAAAAAGCAACGAAGATATCCTTCCAAACATTTATTTACTATCTCAGTTTGACCATCAGATTGAGGATGATAAGATGAGCTATGAGCTAATTGAGTACCCAAACAAGAAAATAACTCCGTCCAAAAATTTCCAGTAAAAATGGGATCTCTGTCGCTCACAATAACCCTTGGGCTTCCATGTAGCTTTTGAATTCTGTCCATAAATGTAGTAGCAACTGTACTTGCTTTAAATGGAAGAGATAATGCACAAAAGTGTGCATACTTGGTAAGTCTATCAACTACCACCATGATGACATTCTTTCCTTCAGACTTAGGTAAACCTGTGATAAAATCCATTGAAATCTCCTCCCAACGCTGACTTGGAATGGATAAAGGTTGTAGAAGTCCCGGGGTCTTAATTGTCTCGACTTTATTCTGCTGGCAAACCAAACATTCCGCCACAAACTTTTGAATATCAGATTTAAGGCCATCCCAAAAAAATTCTTTCTTCACCCTGTGGTAAGTTTTTAAAAATCCCGAGTGTCCTCCTGAAGGAGAAGTGTGCAATTCCAGAAGAATCTTTTGTTTTAGTTGGGAATTCTTACAAAGATATAAGCGATCTTTGTACCATAAGGAATCATTTTTCCAGCTAAATGTATCAGATGTACTAGGATCTTGCTGCAACTTTTGAATGAGTGTCCATACATCTTTGTCCTTCTTCCATTCATCTCTTGCTTCGGTTATCAAATCTGGTTGGATAATAGAAATGGCACAAAGCAATGCTTCCACCTCTTCATTCTTTCTTGAGAGTGCATCTGCAACAACATTTAGCTTCCCTTTTTTTTATATTATTTCAAAGTCATAACCCAACATCTTTGTGACCCATTTTTGCTGCTCTTTTGAAGATAGTCTTTGTTCCAAAAAGTGTTTAAGACTATCATGATCAATTTTTACCTTGAAGTGTCTTCCCATTATGTAAGTTCTCCATTTCTTTAGTTCATGCAGTATTGCTAAAATTTCCTTCTCATAAATAGGTTTCTATAAATAATTTCCTTTGATTGGAAGACTTTCAAAATAAATGGGTCTTCCTTCTTGCATTAAAACAGCACCAATTCCATTTCCTGAGGCATCACATTCCACAATAAAGGTTTTTTTGAAGTCTGGTGTAGCTAAGACTGGTTCTAGGCACATTGCCTCCTTAAGATGTTCAAAGGCCTTAGTTGCTTCAGGAGTCCATGAAAATGCATATTTCTTCAATAATGTTGTTATAGGTGCTGATATTCTCCCATAATTCTTAACAAAATTTCGATAATACCTTGTTAACCCAATAAATCCTCACAACTACTTTATGGTTGTGGGGACTTTCCATTCCTTAATGGCTTTAATTTTGTTAGGGTCTACCTTAACACCCTCGTGAGATACAATATGACCCAGATATTCCACCTCTTGTACTCCAAAGAAACATTTGGATGTTTTTGCATATAATTGTTTCTCCTGCAATAGTTTGAGCACCCTGTCAACATGTTGAACATGACCCTTCCAAGACCTGCTGTAGATTAGTATATCATCAAAAAATACTAGCACAAATTTTCTAAGGAAGGGTTTGAAAATGGAATTCATCAACCCTTCAAATGTAGAAGGTGCATTGGTAAGGCCAAAAGGCATGACCAAAAATTCATAATGACCCTCATGAGTTTGAAATGTTGTTTTCGGAATATCTTCAGTCTTCATTCTAATTTGATGATACCCTGAACAAAGATCCAATTTGGTAAAATAAATTGCTCTATGTAATTCATCCAATAATTCATCAATCACAGGAATGGGAAATTTATGTTTAATAGTGAGCTTATTGAGCTCCATATAATCTAGACACATGTGCCATGATCCATCCTTCTTGTGTACCAATACTACAGGATCAGAGAAAGAACTTTTACTAGGTTGAACTATACCCGCCTCTAACATTTCTGCAATCATACGTTCAATTTCACTCTTTTGGACATAAGGATATCTATAAGGCCTGATGTTTGGAGGAACACTTCCTGGAATAAAATTAATAGCATGATCATGATCACGAATAGGTGGGAGTCCTTTTCGAGTTTCAAAAAACTTGGAATGATTTTCCAGGACTTTTTGGAGATCTGCAGAGATATATGATTTTGATGTTGGAACTTCTAGTGAGCATAATTGTGCAATTATGCCTCATTTTTATTTCTTTAGAAGCTTTGTCATGACATTAGATCTTATTATCTTTCCTGAATTCCCTGCAATACCCCATAATTCGACTTCCTTTCCTTCTGAAAAAAATTTCAAGAAATGTTCTTGAAAATTAAAAGCTACCATCCCCAAAGATTGTAACCATTGTACTCCTAGTACAACATCATCACCTCCCATAGGAATGGAAAGCATTGGACTATTCAATACATAATACCCCATGGTTAGCTTCATATTATGGCATTTTCCAGAGAAATTTATAGATCCTCCATTTGCAACCATCACTTGACATTATGGTGCAGGGTATAGCAAACAATTCAATTCCTTGGCTACCTTACAATGAATAAAATTGTGGGTACTACCTGAATCAATCAACACTATTACCTTTTTCTTCTTGATATGTTCTTCTATCTTGAGAGTTTGAGTGGTAATTCCTTCCAATGCATTACACGATATGGTCAAACTCATTTCTTCCTCTTCTTGGGTTGGTTCCTGGTGTATATCCTCTTCTTGTTGATTTTCTTCTTCCTCTTCACAATCTATGTAAAATAATTTCTTCTCAGCACACTTATGACCTTTATTGTATTTGTTATCACAACTGTAGCAAAGCCATTTTTCTCTTTTTTCTTCCAATTTTTGTGGTGTCAACCTTGTAGGTTGTGGAAATCTAGGAGTAGCAACACTTCCCTCATTATAGAAGTGAATGGTAGGCTTCCTTGTCGCCATAATTTTACATTCAATTTTTCTTTCCAAACTGTTGGAGTTCCCATGTTTTGGCAAGTTTGGCAATACCAAAAGATGAGACAACATCAGAACCACTTTTAGACCTTAGGATCTAGCCCTCCTGGGTCCGGAGAGGGATCTCTCTATAAAGGCAAAGGTATATGTATTTGAAGTTCAGTTTAAGATATTAGGCTAATTATAGGCACAAGGTTTGTTGTTTGTTTTGTTTGTTTGTTTGGTTGTTGGGAAACAGGAAGGAAGCGTTCAATATGAGACAAAGGGTGAGCAAAGAGGATTTTAGGAAAAGGAGAGATAATTTCAGAGAACACTCAAGACCATTGGGCAATGGAGTCATAAAAGGTTTTACTTGCTATTCAGTATTCAAGGCTTTCAATGGGCTAGTCATCTAAAGCGTAGGATCTTAAAGATGATAGTGTAGTATGAAATGTTAAGGAAAGAAGGTGAATGAAAAGGAAACCTCCAAGGTGACCACTTAGGAATCAGATCTAGGGACAGGAGATTCAATTAAACACCTATGATCCACCTCCTAAAAGGTTAACTCTTCAGACAAAAAAACATGAAATATTTAAACACAAAGGTGAAAACCTGAGATCAGAGAAAGGCTTTGAACTTTCAATGCTTCGACATCCAACTTAAGGGAACTTAGAAAGGTTCAATTGATTTAAAAATATATTAGTGAGATAGAAACAACATTCTAGACTCCTAGTATCCCAATTCTTTCAAAAAAAACCCAACCAGAACATCTAAGAACAGATTCATAAATTCACACATAAGCTACCAGTGAATAACAACTACTACACTGGTTAAATTGTCCCGAATGAGTACTGAGATAACACAATCAGTAGAAAACAAAAAAGATAAGAAGATAAGGGGAATTAGGTTACCATGCAAGGGTATATCCTAGGCCAAATTTCTAATTCTTACCAGAGAAATGAAATGTAATGAATTATAGAAGGAAAACAGAGACAAGGGCAGAAAAACATCACCGATGCTTTAAAGAAAGATCCAAAGAAATGTACTTGTCACATTAAAGAGAAACACTATTCATGTACAACATTGTCCAACAACTTGATATTCAGTCTGAAAACATCTTCCTTAGCCTATCTTACAACTTTACACAAAGAACTATATCTCAAGAGAAACAGCTTACAATTCACAGATATCTGATCGACAACCTTTACAATGTGTTTTTTCATGAGTTTTATAGCTGAAAGAGAGGTAGAGGAGGTAGATGAAACGTTGAATGAATCATTAAAACAGAAGTAGAAGAAGAGGGCTCAAGGCCCATTCTGTCTTAATATCTATGCATTAATCTTCAGTAATCTTTGGAAGAAAGAGTGGTCTTCGATAGGCTGATAATAACTCCGGGTATTTTCTTTGATGTACTCTCGGCTATAGTACTCTGTAGTACTCTGGTGAATAGAAAAGGTAGATAAATGACTTTGAGGTCTGCGATACTACATAAAAAATGATCTTCTAGCATTAGGACTGTTCTATCAGAGTGGAAATCTTCTCAGGGACACGATATAGAGTAAAAACATTATGGGTACCTTTTCCTTTCACAGGAAAGAACATTCTGTTGAAGGTGACACTGATAATATTGTTTTATGTGCTTTAGGCCTCATTAGGCCTTCTGTATTGATCACGAGGTCTTCAATCTGGTACAGTCACCTTTTAAATACTGAATTAAGGCTTAAAATCTTCAATACTGGGTATTAAACCTCTTAATCCTTCATTGATACTCTTTGCCTCTTCATGACTGTCTTTGTCTGTGAAAATTGAGCTATAATGGCGCTGGAGGGTATTATAGAGTTATACCTTGTTCTTTAATGAAAAATTACATTCTAATACCTTCCCAGGTGCTTCTATGTAATTTCAGGCTTTGAAATTGGCCTTCTCTGCGCTCTGTGTCACTATAACGGTGACTGTGAGCAATGGCGGATTCTACCGCCTGTAACCCTGCAAGAAGACATAAACAATGTTAAGAAATCCATGCGGTGGGAGGATGGATGGAGTGGAAGGCTGCGAGAATGGAAACGCAAAAGAGTTGAATGTTGTGGATGCACAGGAAAATGGCTAAAACATGTAGTGAAACGATGGAAATATGATATGGTGAAGGTTTGGTGGAGGAATGCATGTGGACCATCCGATCAGGTCTGGTGGTGGTGATCGACGATTAAGATTATCTGATGGAATGGCTTATGAAGGTAGGTGGAATAATATGATTTTTAATGAAAAACATTAAAGTTCTAATTTTTGGGTGGAAGGAATGATTTTTAATGAAAATCATAAGGATTGGACCTTTGGATGGAATACAAAGGAAATGCACGAAAAACATATGAAATGAGTTTGAATGGTGGGACCTGGCATGGGAGGAGGGCGCTTTAATATGGACCGTCAGATCTCAGGAGGAGATCAATGGTTGAGATGACACGATGAATTTCTACGGTCACACGATGAGAAAACTTGAATGGAATGCGAGATGAAGTGAGGGCCATTGATCTGTACAGCTCAACATTTGAGATCTGTGGATAGACTTTCAGTGCGGGAAGTGGGGAAGTGGTTTTTCTGAAGAAATATCTGTTTTCGCGTGGAAAAAGGTGGGTAAGGCAGTTTTCACTTATCGAACACGATATAGGTCTCTGACTGACACGTGGCCCTTTAAAACCACCTATATCGCATGAGTTCAAACTGTTAAAAGTTGGACGTAGAACGAACACGATATGGACGTTGGCCGTTGGATCTGGGACTGCGAGATCCAATGGTGGGAGATGGAGCACAATACGAGGAGATGCGTGGTTGGTAAGGTGGGGTAGATCAAAGGTGGTTTCGTTGTGAGCCATCTGATGAGCGCGATGGACGACTGAGATCTGCAGAGGAGAAACAAAGGCGGAGGAGTTAGTTAGTGGTCGGGAGTAATCTTGGCTGTTGGATCGAGGGGATTGGACGATGGGGATTGAATGGTGAGGTGGAGGCCAAAGGGCTAAGGGAATGAGCGGGAGAAAGGAGGACCGTCGGATCCAAAGGGATCGATGGCTGTGATCTAATCAGAGGGAGAGCGATGGAAGGGCCAAAAACTCCGATGGGCGATGTTGCGATTGCATCTGGACCGTTGGATCCACGGGAGATCGACGACTGTGATTAGATCGGACAGTGGCCAATTGGGGAACACAGAGCAGAGTGAGAGAAAATCCTGGCCATTGGTTCTTATGGATTTAATGGCCAGGATTGCATCGGGAGATCGCAATCGGGGGAAACAAGAATGGCGCAATAATAATTTCTGATGGTGCGAGATTGCGATGGTCGTCGAATTTAAAAGCGAATCGATGGTGGAGATGGCCATCGGAGGGTTTAAAAAGGAGTGTGGCGGGCGCATTGAAACATGCATGGAACCGTTAGATCTATTCAGATCAACGGTGGAGATTTCTCCCGGGACCCATAGAACAAATACACCATCGCATCGGAACTTTTTCGTTTACAAAGGAAACAAGCGCTCCGACCAATCCTTCCGATGCGATAAGCACTTTATGCCTTAGCACTTGGTCTTAGCGCTCGAGTGCATGGAGGGGAAGTGATTAAGGGGCTGGCTGAAAGGGGCTAAGCGTGTTATATGTAAAATGTGGGTTTTTTGGCCTAAAAACTGAGTTTTTAAGGCTGAACAGAGGTTTTCGGTAGAGGGAAAAATGGATTTTTAAGCCAAACAAAGGGTGTTTGTAAGGTTAAAAAGGGAGATGAGATGATTTAGAAGACTTAGAAAGGGATTTTTGGAGTCAAAGGGGAAATTTTCGAAGGGGAAAAAGGGGGTTAAAATGGGAAATTTGCAGGGATACAAGGGGCAGATGGAGGCCTATATGAGCATAATTTTTTCAGAGACAGTGAGGCTTTTTGGATGGAAGTAGTAGTGAAGATCTTTTCAAAGGAAAAGGACACACAGAGGCTTCAAGAATGATATGTCTTCAGAGGAAATGTATTTCTTGAAGGCTCGGAAAAATTTTTAGCCACCTGTTTTCTTGACAAAAATTTCATAGCTGGCTAACAGTGGCTCCACATGGGGATGGCATCTTCTTGAAGGTGTCAAGAATTCAGAAAATAATCTTTGGAGTAGGCCATATGCCCGATCCTTGAACCATATTTCTTCTTTGATTCAGTAGTTACAAACATGATGGATATTATTCAGTAGAAAACATTCCCCAAACAATCTACCTACCCATCCTACAATCCTAACATTTTTTCTTCAAGGTGCTTTTGAATTTGCAGACCTTCTTCATCATTTTTATTGAAAACAGAAAACAAACTAATCTAATTCTACCCTTATTTCTCCATGAGACCAGATTAAATTGTTGGCCTCATAGTTTCTCTACCTAATCTAATATCTGCTAGGATTAAACTGTCTAACATATTTCTTTCTCTACATTCTACAACAGAAATTTAAAAATAGTCAAACTAGGATTAGACAGTCTAGTTTCCTGTGGATCCATGGCATAAAGACAGCTGCACATGAACTAAATTTGCAGAAAATCAAAAAAAAAATCTTGAAGGCTTGAAATCTTGAAACTTTGAAGCATCCTTCTTTTCTTTGTGACTCAATTTTTGAGCTTGTTAGAGTCACTTCTTCTTCACTTCAGCTCTGGTTTTGGGCTTGTTAGAGCTGATTCTTCTTTCTTCTTTGCTGGTTCAGATTTTGAGTGTATTAGAAACAACTTCTTTTAATTCCTTTGGCTCAGGTTTTGATCATATTAGAGCCAATATTTTTCATTTCAGAGGTTCATGTTTTGAGCATGTCTGAACCTATCTTTCTCTATATTTTTTGAAACATTTTCTCTTTTTCTCTGAAAATAAACACAGCAATGGTATTTACAATGGAAATGAAAATTGTAATTTGGAAATCAGAAGTAGTAATGTTTGAGCATCTTGCCATTGACAGGACCCCCAAACAAATCTGTGCCATCTAGCTCTTTTAGAAAAAAGGAATTTGGACCAACAGTGGCATGGATGATGTAAGGACCCTTCCACAAATTGTCAAATTTTCCATTTTTTCCTTTGTCTTCTCTCCTAGAGTCCCACTTTAGAACCTTATCTCCAATTTTGAAGTCACAAGCTTTTGTTTTCTTATCAAAGAACTTCTTTATATTTTCCTGTACTTTCAGAGCTCTGTTGTATACTTCGTCTCTTGTTTGTTGGAGATGTATCGTTTGATTTATCCTCCTCACCATACTGTCCTCTTCTGTCTGAATTTCTTGGACTAGTTAATCACTAGTACCCCAAGGTTGGTAGGAAACACTGCTTCTATCCCATAGACAAGCTGATATGGTGACATTCCAATGGACTTCTTTGTTTTTAGCCTATCAGCCCACAAATAATGCACTAACTTGTTATGCCATGACTTTTTGTTGTCTTCAAGCAGCTTTTTGATAATGGTCACCAACCTCTTGTTTGCTGATTCAGCTAACCCATTACCTTGTGGGTAATAAGTAGTTGAATGACCGAGTGCTATTTGATACCTGTGAAAAAAATCAATCATTTTCTTGGATTCAAAAGCAGCAGCATTATCTGTGATTATCTTTCTTGGGCAGCCAAATCTAGAGAGGATGTGGTCTTCTAGGAACTTGATGATAACATAATCTGTGGCATTCCTAGAGGGTATGGCCTCAATCCACTTTGTGAAATATTCTGTGGCTGTAAGGATCCACTTTTGTTGTGAAAAAGAAGTAGGGTGTATTTCTCCTATGAAATCTAGGCCCCATTGTTGAAAGGGAGCCTCAACAGTAATGGGTTTCAATGGTAAAGGGAGGAGCTTTCTTTTGCCCTCAAAAATCTGACACTTATGGAAAGAAATTATCATTTTGTGGATGTCATTGAAAAGTGTAGGCTAGTAATAGCCAGCTCTGAGTATTTTGTTAGCAGTGGCTTTCCAGTTTAAATGGCCTCCACACTCTCCTGCATGGAACTCTTGTTAAATCATCTCTGCTTTAGTTTCAGGAAAACATTTAATCAATAGACCATTTTCATTTTTCCAGTATAAACATTCATTCAATATGCAATAGTTTCTGGCTTTTATCTTTAGGAATCTGGCCTTAGTATTTGATAATTCAGGAGGGGCATTCATGTTTGTGAGCACATACAGGATATCAGAATACCAAGGAGAATTTTGGAATTGTTCTTCAAAAGTAGGATCAGGCAATCCTTCATGTTCCTCCAAGGCATCCACCATGTTTATGTCAAGGGCATGCAAGTTTGATTCAGCCATTAGTTGAGCTAGGCCCTGACCTTTGATCAGTTTTGTGGGTTTTATTTCCAGGTCATATTATAATATTACAGAAATCCATTTGCCCCTCTTTCCATCTGTATCTTGGGACAACATTTCTTTAACCACTATGTTTGGCACGTAGGAAATGATGTGAGAATGCAGAATATACACCCTAAAGTCTTTCAGGGCCTTTACCAAGGCATAGGCCTGTTTTTCCATTATGTTATATTTTAAGGGTGCATCCCTCAGAGATTTGTTGAAGAAAGAAATGGGTCGTTCCATTCCCTCTGGATTTTTCTACAGTAGAACTGTAGCCACTGTATGCTTGGAGGCAAAGGAAAATATCAAGAAATATTTTGAGATTTTTGGGCTGATTAGGACAAGTGCCTGGGTGATTGCAATTTTAACTAATTCAAAATATTTTTTAGCCTCTATAGTCCACTTAACCCCTACACCTTTTTCAGCATGTTTTTCATATCTCTAAGGTGCTCAGCTAAGTTGGGAATAAACCTCCTCAAGAAGTTAATTTTCCCAATAAAGGACTGCAACTCTTTTACGTTTCTCAGGTGTGTAATCTGAAGTATTCCCTCAACTATTTGAGGGTCTATATTAATTCCCTTCTCTGATATAATATGGCCAAGAAGCTTGCCTTATTGAAGCCAAAATATAGTCTTCTTGGGGTTTAAATACAGACTGAACCTTCTACATTTTTCAAAAAATCTTCTCAGATGTTTTAGGTGCTCTTCATCAGTCTTGGAATAGACTGTTATGTCATCAAGATAGATGACAATGAAGTTCCCTATTTCCTCCAAAAATTTTATGTCCATTGCTCGTTGGAAGGTTGCACCAGCGTTCATTAGTCCAAAAGGCATTTTTATGTACATAAAAGTGCCCCATGGAGTGGTGAAAGTTGTCTTGAGTTGGTCTTCTGGGAGTAATAAAACTTGGTTATAGCCTGAAAAACCATATAGCAGGGAGATCCGTTTTGAGCCAACTACCCTCTGCAAGATGTGTTCCATCTTTGGTAAAGGGTAATTGTCTCTAAGTGAAGCTCTGTTAAGGTTTCTGAAATCGATGCATAGTCTGATCTCACCTATCTTCTTCCTCACAGCTACAAGATTGGAAACCCAATCAGAAAACCTTACAGGAACTATGATTCTTGCCTCATACATCTTTTTTATTTCCTTTTCAACTAGAGGCAGTTGTTTCGGGTTAATTCTGCGAAGTTTCTGTCTGAAGGGTTTTTTGTTTTCTTTCAAAGGGATCTTGTGCTGTATGATGTTTGTATCGTAGGCTTTTAAGTCCTCATAGCTCCAAGCAAACACATCGATCAATTCTTTAAATAAGTCAATATATTTCTTTTTCATGTCTACGGGCAAGGACTTAGCCAACTTTATCATCTTAGGCTTATCCTCAGTACCTATGTTGCATTCCTCGACATCAGATTCTGAGTGTTCTATAGTGGGTTTCTTCACTACATCGTCAAAATCAAAAAGGTCCTCTAAAGGTGCCAGTCCTCGAGGTATATTCTTATCTTTCAACTGTAGCACCTCTATTTCCTCTTTTTCTACATTGTTATATTCTTCGGTTTGATTTCCAAGTTGTTCAGTTAAAGTGTTTATTTATACGTTATGTGGTGATCTTTCTTCGTTGGGGGGCTCTTCACTCAGGCAGTTTTCATCGGATTTAGAGTTTGAATCAGAGAATTAAAACTCATTCCTGCCAATTAGGAAATCCTCTATCTGCCTGTCACCCTCAAAGACCTACCAATATTTGTCATTATCAGGCACTGTAGGTCTGTATTTTGTCTGAATGATGATTTTTTTATCACCAGGAGACTTATGATATGAACTAGCTATGCAGGCTAATCCATTCGTGATTATGTTCTGACTCCTAGAAACAAACACTAGTTCATATTCTACAAATGTTTTCAGTAAATCCATAGCATCGTTCCTGTACACTTTCAATCAAGGGTGTTTATCTGTATATTCACCGTTCACTTGTTTTATTATTAACTCAGAGTCTCCATGTACAGATATCCTACGGGCTCCTAGTTTTTTCAATAGATTCAAGCCTAGGATGAGAGCCTCATACTCTGCTATTGTTTTTACATTTGAAGTTCAAATTAAAATCATGACTCTCAGCATAGTCACTCTCTATGTTATGTAACCACACTCCCTCTCCTGCAGTCTTTCTAGTGCAAGACCCATCGAAATTCATTCTCCATAAGGGATCATTTTCAGGTTTTTCATCATTTTCCTCCCTAATGTTAGTTTCATTGTTATGTTGTAATATAGGGTCTGCATCGTGATGTGGGGTGTTTTTTTCTTCATGATGTGTATGTAGTTCAGTGAGATGACTAGTCAGCTATTTGTAGTCATGTTCTTGTTTACTCTAAGTTTCAGTTTCAGTGCACTGTCAAAAGGTTTCTTCTTCGTTTTCTTCTAAGTCTAGAGTGGCCATTATGTCAAAATATATGGGCTCTACCCTATTGTTTGCATCTCTGTCTTCTGGATCTGGCTCATCTACGGATTCATCGTTGTAAAGGATAAAGGAGTGAAGATTTGTGTGTACAGAGTACAGAGGTGAATTTTCAGGCTTTTCAATGCTGCTAACCATAAATTTCATTTGTGCATCTCTATACAGTCTCCTAAGATAGCTAAATACAGGGATGGTGGAATATGAGCCATCCATCTGCATTGTACCTTGTAGCTTGCCTCCCCATGACCTCGATAGTAACATGCCATACTTAGGTGGCACATCTGCCACTACAACATCCATAACCATAAATTTTGCTGGAATCTAGGTCAGGTTCACACAAAGGTATTTGATTAGGCCAAGGCACTTAACTCTGTTGGAGTCAAATGAATATAAATATTTATAAGGACGGGTTATCTCTAGGCCTAACCTCTCCATAACTACCTTAGGCATTAGGTTGTGTGAAGCCCCAGAGTCATGCATTGCATTGTGAAGGATCTTGTCATGGATATTGAGGCTGATATAAAAAGGAGGTACTACCCCTTCCTAAAACTTCCCTTCTATCTTTGGACCAAAAAGAAGGGCTGGTTGATCATCACTTAGATTGACCGTGTCACTGTTTTCACCCAGATTTAAGGCTTTCAAAATTTTGCCTTTATATATATCCTGAGTGGCTAGCTCAAATATTGGAACAGAAATTTTAATTTTAGCAATCTCACTTTCCAAATTGAAGGAAGATTGACTCTTGTTAAGACTCAACTCTATTTTGTTAGCCACTACTTTAGTGGCAGAGTTAGTGTGTTGATTCTCAGTATGTACGGTGTTTGAAATTGTTTTATCAGGAACACTAGCTGCAGTGCTAGTGTTGCTGGTCTGTTGACTTTGTTTATCAGTATTTTGGTTGTCTTTTTCTTTGTTCTTCCCAGAATTCTCAGCTGCTGATTTGTTACTTTAAACAGTCACCTTAGGATTTTTCTTAGGCCTCTTCTTAATGGTAATCTCAGAAGCTTTTTGTTTGGAATTTTCTAAGCTCTTTTTTCTTCTAAGTTCATATTTTTCTCTGACCTGCATGATGGCATTCTCAAATCCTAGTCTGTAATCCTCAGATTCTAACCTTTCCTCATCCCAATATGAGTGTGAGGCCTAATTGTTTTATGTGGAACATTTGTGGATTGAGTTGTCTATTTCCAACATGTTTATTTCGGTTCCCTCAGACTCTTCTATTATCCCCTCATCTTCATCAAGGAAATTCTCTTGAAATGGGGGTATGACTTGTTGATCTGAGTCTCTCTGTCTGTTAGGAAGGTTGTTTCTCCTAAATTTCTGGTTCTGGTTATGATTTTGGTTTTTGTTCTGGTTGCTAACTTGGACAGTCAAATTCTCCACTATTTTTCCTAGTCTCTCCATGGTTTTGGCTAGACTGTCATATTTTGGATCGGATGTGGAAGCTGCAGTGTCATCCCTATATGTTACCCTTTTCTCAGCCCTCATTCTGGCTTTCTTCTCAATCAGGTTAGCCTCTAAACTCACTTCTCCTTTTTTCATATCTTCCAATGTGTTGTAATCTCTCTCCCTAAGCTGGTAGACCATGTCAGCATCAAAGCCTTCAAGATATTTCACTAAAGCCATACATTGGGGAGGTTTCATGTGTGGAGGAAGAGCATTATAAACACTATTAAACCTTGTAGAATAGTCATGGACACTCTCTCCTACATTTATTTTAAGATTTTTGTATTCTGCTAAGATTTGGAGAGGGTTGGTCTTAACTTCCCATTTGTTTATGAAGGATTGATATAAAGAGGGAAGATCATGGATACTGTTAGGAGGTAGGCCTTTGAACCACTTCTTCACATTGCCTCCTAAACTCTGGGCAAATATTCTCATCTTGACTGTCTCATCATCTATCTCCATATAGTCAAAGGAATCTTCCATCCTGTCTACATGGTGTTGAGCAGTGGTAGACTCTTTTGCAGTGAAATGTGGGATTTTTGACTGATAATCGTTGGGTAAAGGCACTAGGGGTTGTGTTAACACCAGAGGTGCATACCAGGCTTCCATGATGATGTTCTGAGGGGGTAAAGGGTTAGCTTGAGCAGCAGGTATGTGGATGATAGGAATACTAGGACCAGTAACACTCTGTTGAGCTGATTTAGGGTGACAGAGCCCCAGGTTTTGAATGAAATGAATATCCAGAGGTGTAGATGGAGGGGTCTCTCTTTCCCTAATGTGTTGACCACTGTGAAATGGTGAACCAGGAAGCTCAAGGTCCGACTGATCTAGAGCACTGAATGACCTAGTTGTAGGTAAACTGCTTGGTAGGTCTAAGTCAATAAGTGTTTCTGATAGAGCTGTAAAGTTTTTTGGTACAGAGTTAGATCTATGAATGTGTCTGGAAATAGTTGGCCTCCTAGGGGTGGGATATTTCCTAAGAATTCTCTTAGGGTTTTCAACTATTTCAGGTGGGTTTGGGTTAGGATAAGCTCTTGTATGAATGGTTCTTGGAGCCAGTATGTTTATCTTCAAACCATGAAGCTTAATCCTACTTTTTACTTCTAATATGGTTGATGTTGTAATGCAACTCTAGTCTCCCAGTGGATTCTTATGAAAACCAAGATAATCAGCATGCCTACTGATCACCAGTGGAGTCTTTAATCATTAAGGAACTATGGAGTCTCCAAGTGGAAGGTTTAGAATGTTTCAAGAAGGTTACTATCCACCATAGTGATTAACCACCATACTCAGACTACTATGGTCTTCTTTGAGTTTCTTATAAGTGTTTAAATGCGTTTTACTCAAAGCATCCCCAGTGGAGTCACCATTATGTTGGAGTTCCCATGTTTTGGCAAGTTTGGAAATACAAAAATATGAGACAACATCAGAACCACTTTTAGACCTCAGGATCTAGCCCTCCTGGGTCCAGAGAGGGTTCTCTCTATAAAAGCAAAGGTATATGTCTTTGAAGTTCAGTTTAAGATATTAGGCTAGTTATAGGCACAAGGTTTGTTGTTTGTTTTGTTTGTTTGTTTGGTTGCTGGGAAACGGGAAGGAAGGGTTCAATATGAGACAAAGGGTGAGCAAAGAGGATATTAGGCAAAGGAGAGATAATTTTAGAGAACACTCGAGACTATTGGGAAATGGAGTCATAGAAGGTTTTACTTGCTATTCATTATTCAAGGCTTTCAATGGGCTAGTCATCTAAAGCATAGGATCTTAAATATGATAGTGTAGTATGAAATGTTAAGGAAAGAAGGTGAATGAAAAGGAAACCTCCAAGGTGACCACTTAGGAATCAGATCTAGGGATCAGAGATTCCATTAAACACCTATGATCCACCTCGTAAAAGGTTAACTCTTCAGACAAAGGAACATGAAATATTTAAACACAAAGGTGAAAACATGAGATCATAGAAAATTTGAACTTTCAATTCTTCGGCATCCAGCTTAATGGAACTTAGAAAGGTGAAATTGATTGAAAAATATCCTAGTGAGATAGAAACAGCATTCTAGACTCCCAGTATCCCAATTCTTTCAAAAAAAAACCCAACCAGAACATCTAAGAACATATTCATAGATTCACACATTAGCTAGCAGTGAATAAAAACTACTACGTTGGTTAAAGTGTCCCGAATCAATACTCAGATAACACAATCAGTAGAAAAAAAAAAATATAAGAAGAGTAGGGGCATTAGGGTACCATGCGAGGGTATATTCTAAGCCAAATTTCTGATTCTTACTAGAGAAATGAAATGTAATGAATTACAAAAGGAAAACAGAGACAAAGGAAAAAAAACATCACCGATGCTTTAAATCAGGATTCAAATAAATGTGTTTGTCACATTAAAGAGCAACACCAGTCATGTACAACATTTTCCAATAGCCTGATATTCAATCTGAAAACATCTTCCTCAGCCTATCTTACAACTTTACACAGAGAACTATATCTCAAGAGAAACATCTTACAATTCACAGATATCCGATCAACAACCTTTAAAATGTGTTTTTTCAAGAGTTTTATAGTTGAAAGAGAGGCAGAGGAGGTAGATGAAACGTTGAATGAATCATTAAAACAGAAGTAAAAGAAGAGGGCTCGAGGCCCATTCTATCTTGATATCTATGCATTAATCTTCAGTACTCTTTTGAAGAAAGAGTGGTCTTCGACCGGCTAATAATAACTCCGGTTATGTTCTTTGATGTACTCTCGGCTGTAGTAATTTGTAGTACTCTAGTGAATAGAAAAGGCAGATAAATGACTTTGAGTCCTACCATACTGCATAACAAATGCTCTGGTAGCATTAAGACTATTATGTCAAAGAGGAAATCTTCTCAGGGACACGATATAGAGTAAAAACATTATGGGTACCTTGTCCTTTCACGGGAAAGAACATTCTACTGATGGTGACAATGACAATATTTTTTTATGTGCTTTAGGCCTCATTAGGCCTTTTGTATTGATCACGAGGTCTTCAATCTGGTATAGTCGCCTTTTAAACACTGAATTAAGGCTTAAAATCTTCAATACTGGGTATTAAACCTCTTAATCCTTCACTGATACTCTTTGCCGCTTCATGACTGTCTTTGTCTGTGAAAATTGAGCTTTAATGGTGCTGGAGGGTATTACAAAGTTAGACCCTGTTCTTTAATGAAAAATTACGTTCTAATACCTTCCCAGGTGCTTCTCTGTAATTTCAGGCTCTGAAATTGGCCTTCTTTGCGCTCTGTGTCACTATAACAATGACTGTGAGAAATGGCAGCTTCTACCACCTGTAACCCTGCAAGAAGACATAAACAATGTTAAGAAATCCATGCGGTGGGAGGATGGATGCAGTGGAAGGCTGCGAGAATGGAAATGCAGCAGAGGTGAATGCTGTGGATGCAGAGGGAAATGGCTAAAAAATGTAGTGAAATGGTGGAAATATGATCTCGTGAAGGTTTGGTGGAGGAATGCATGTGCATGTGGACCATCCGATCAGGTCTGGTGGTGGTGATCGATGGTTAAGATTATCTAATGGAATGGCTTATGAAGGTAGGTGGAATGATATGACTTTTAATGCAAAACATTAAAGTTCTAATGTTTGGGCAGAAGGAATGATTTTTAATGAAAATCATAAGGATTGGACCTTTGGATGGAATACAAAGGAAATGCACGAAAAACATACGAAATGAGTTTGAATGGTGGGACCTGGCATGGGCGGAGGGCGATTTAATATGGACCGTCAGATCTCAGGAGGAGGTGGACGGTTTAGATGACGCGATGAAGTTCTACGGTCACACGATGAGAAAACTTGAATGGAATGCGAGATGAAATGAGGGTCGTTGATCTGTACAAATCGACGGTTGAGATCTGTGGATAGACTTTCAGGGCGGGAAGTGGGGAAGTGGTTTTTCTGAAGAAACATTTTTTTTCGCATGGAAAAATGTGGGTAAGGCGGTTTTCACTTATCGAACACGATATAGGTCTCTGACTGACATGTGGCCCTTTAAAACTGCCTATATCGCGTGAATTCAAACTGTTACAATTCAAATGTAGAACGAACGCGATATGGACGCTGGCCGTTGGATCTGGGACTGCGAGATCCGACGGTGGGAGATGTAGCGCGATACGAGGAGATGCGTGGTTGGTAAGGTGGGGGCCGATCAAAGGTGGTTTCGCTGTGAGCCATCCAATCAGCGCGATGGACGGCTGAGATCTTCAGAGGAGAAACAAAGGCGTAGGAGTTGGTTAGTGGTCGGGAGTAATCTTGGCCGTTGGATCCAGGGGATTGGACGGCGGGGATTGAACGCTGAGGTGGAGGCCAAAGGGCTAAGGGAATGAGTGGGAGAAAAGAGGACCGTCGGATCCAAAGGGATGGATGGCTGCGATCTAATCGGAGGGAGAGCGATGGAAGGGCCAAAAACTCTGATGGGCGATGTTGCAATTGCATTTGGACCATTGGATCCATGGGAGATCGATGGCTGTGATTGGATCGGAGGGTGGTCAATCGGGAAACACATGGTGGAGTGAGAGAAAATCCTGGTCGTTGGTTCTTGTGGATTCAACGGCCATGATTGCATCGGGAGATCGTAATCGGGGGAAACAAGAATGGCACGATAAGAATTTACGATGGTGCGAGATTGCAATGGCCGTCGGATTTAAAAGTGAATTGACGGTCGAGATGGCTATCGGACGGTTTATAAAGGAGTATGGCGGGTGCGTTGAAACATGCGTGGAACCATTATATCTATTCATATCAACAGTGGAGATTTCTCCTGGGACCCATAGAACAAATACACCATCGCATCGGAACTTTTTCGTTTACAAAGGAAACAAGCGCTCCGACCAATCCTTTCGATGCAATAAGTGCTTTATGCCTTAGCGCTTGGTATTAGTGCTTGGGTGCATGGAGGGGAAGTGATTAAGGGGATGGCCGAAAAGGGCTAATCCTGTTATATGTAAAATGTGGGTTTTTTGGCCTAAAAATAGAGTTTTTAAGGCTGAACAGAGGTTTTCGGTAGAGGGAAAAATGGATTTTTAAGCCAAAAAAAGGGTGTTTGTAAGGTTAAAAGGGGAGATGAGATGATTTAGAAGACTTAGGAAGGGATTTTGGGAGTCAAAGGGGAAATTTGAGAAGGGGAAAAAAGGGGTTAAAATGGGAAATTTGCAAGGATACAAGAGGCAAATGGAGGCCTTTTTGAGCATAATGTTTTCACAGACAGTGAGGCTTTTTGGATGGAACTAGCAGTGAAGATATTTTCAAAGGTAAAGGACACACAGAGGCTTCAAGAATGGTATTTCTTCATAGGTACTTTAAAGGATAACATCCAACATGAAGTTCGCATTTTGGAACCTGATTCATTGGAGAAGGCATTCAGGTTGTGTTAGCCATCTATGAAATTTATTTCTTGAAGGCCCAGAACAATTTTTAGCCACTTGTTTTCTTGAAAAAAAATTCATAGATGGCTAACACAACCTGAATGCCTTCTCCAATGAATCAGGTTCCAAAATGCGAACTTCATGTTGGATGTTATCCTTTAAAGTACCTATGAAGAGATCAATCATGTGTTCCTTTGGAATATCAGCTACCCTTATATTCAATTTTTGGAAGTCCTCAATGTGCTCCCCCATTAAACCCTTTTGTTTGAGATTTATCAATTGGCTAAAGAAGGTGTTTCTCTTTGTATCCTCATAATGTACTATCATTTCCTCCGTAAAAATTTACCAAGTGACAATTTTTTTACGGGAGCAAAGCCATCGATACCATACAAATGTATTTTGTTCTAAATTTAAAGTTGCAATGCATACCTTTTGTGTGTTTTGCACATTATGGAGTGTTAGTAATCAGTATTTTTCACCTGTTGTTGATGACTAAATTCTAGTTGAGTTTTCTAGAAGCTGATCTCCATATGTCAATTTTTCATCTAGAAAACCCCCATAAAATTTTTTGCCTTCCTACCTTTTCAGTCCGCCCATGACGAGATGAAACCTCATTATCAAATCCTACTTAACCTCAACCATACTAGTCTGACCATCAGTTCTAAAGAAACAATCCAAATCTGTTCAAACAACCTCCCCTAAGTTAGGAAGTGGCGTTTTAAGACATTTCACCCTTGGCAAACTATCCAAGAGCCAAAAAACCTTCATCTGCTATAGACCAATCATAACATACCTCCCACTCTGCTAATAAAGTTGGTCACAGCCCTAAGTCATGCCACTGATACACCCTTAAGTCTCAGCAATACATAGACCATAATCTCAAGCTGATTTTAGGTGTTTTACAGTGTTTGATGGATCTTTCAAGGACAGAAAACATACCAGCATCTCAGAAGACAATTTTTGGCGCCACATGAGAAGACATATGCTTCTCAATGTGATCTTGAGCCTAGGATGCAGCTACAGTGCAAAGAGTTTTTCATCAAGCTCTTGCGACCACATTCGAAGCCTGAAAGAACAATAAAAGAAAAACAACACTGTCAAGAGGTTGTTGATATGACATGACTAAGAACCTCCTTCATTTATAAGCAGAGGGTTTGAAGACCAAAGAAACCTCCTTCATCTATAAGCAGAGGGTTTGAAGACCAAAGAAACCTCCTTCATCTATAAGCAGAGGGTTTTGAAAGCGCCTCCTTCATCTACAAGCAGAGGGCAAGGGGACATGACTTCTTCACCAAAGCTAGAATGCCAAACAACAAAGGAGGAAAACCAAGAAAAGCTCAAAACTGCCCAAAAAGGGCACCCGGCACCGAAAGTGAAGAAAGACACATCAGGAATTGGAATTTTGGCCCGAGCTTCTAGACATGTTTCTAGAAATCCTTGGGGGACTTGCTCACCAAAATTGAGCAAATTTTGACATGTTTTTGTTTTTCGACATTTTTTGGCCTAATTGCATAAAATCATGGGCGCCGCCATTTCAGTTTGGAGCATCCTCAACTCTTGAGAGTGGTACCATTGGATGTATTAAATTTAGGAGCATCTACTTAGAAATTTTCGGAGCATTTGAAGTTGTTTTGGTCCCCCAAAGATACAAAAAACACTCACTTTTTCAACATGTTGCCCCGTCTATCAGCAAGGTTTATTTTCTGGTTTTTACACAGTCTTATTTTTGGAGGACTTCTAGGCATTAGATTTGGAAAATTTTAGTTGTTCCAAAAATTAGACACTCAGAGCTTTCCAACGAGCTATCATGAGCCTCGTTTCGACTTCAGGAAGGCTGCCAAATGTTGCCGGCAAGTCAGGGGACCTTTTGCTGATGTAAATTTTGAATATTTTTGTAATTTTTGAACCTCAAAAAATTGCTTTTTCCAAATGTGCGTTTAGCTATTTTTGCACATGGAAAATGATGCAAAGTCAATTATTTTCCCTTTTTTAGCATTTTCTAGATATTTTATGAGATATTTTGTGCCTTGGGCTTTGCAAATCCTCAAGGACAAGTTTAGATATTTTGATTAGGCCAATAGAAGAGCAAGTTGAACCATGAGGTTTTCCTCACTTGAGCCTATATATTCCAAAGGCTTTCATTGTAAAACAAGGCTGAACTTGAGAAGAGAAGCAATATATGGTCATATAAGCTTTCGAAGAAATACTTGTCTTATGCTTTTGGATTTCCTCTTGGATGCTCTTGGATGAATGAAGAAGGATTGTTGTTGGATTCCATGACTTGGTAGAATGGTATAGTGTCTCTTGCTTTGTTGTTGTCTTCTAGTTTTCATTCATTAATACATGTTTCTTGCTTGCTATAGATCAGTAGAGAAAAAATTTGACATATGCCCATGGAGGCACCTCAAATTTCCTGAATCTTCATAGCTTTCATGTTTTCTTCTTCCTCAGTTGCATTAAAGAATTCTTAACTGCTCTTTAACAACTTGAGGATATTTTTTCTTGTTTCATTCATAGTTCTATACATGCTAAGTATGACTTACGATACGCCCTGCTTACCTATGGCTAGCTATAGTTCCATCCATGAAATTTATCTTTGACTGATTAGATTATCATCTTGTTGAACCAAGGAGGCCTAGTTTCGATCTAGCCCTTTGCCTAAAACTATGCAAATATTGTTGTTAAAAGTGCCCAATAACTTTAAGTACTGTTTTTAGGCATTCCGGCATAGTAAGTTAAGTTGTTTGTCTTACTTAAGTGTTTTCCCCAAAGTCTGATAGCCATTTCCCAAAGTTAGGGGGTCTTATACTTATATGCATGGCTTGAATGTTTGTTTCTATGTATTGATTAGCTTGTAGTTACATTTTGCATGATTAATGGTTTTCCCTACCATGTTTATGTTATCTATTGAACTAGTTATGCTTGAAACTCTTTGTTGTTCACAAACTTGATGTCCATTTACTCCATTTTTCCCAAAGATCCTTTCTACCTTGAATCAAATCGGCCCTTCAACAACCTTGTATTGTCATCTAATAGCTTTCTCGACCTTTTGACCCCATAGCCCAGTTAATCTAACATCTTGTTACCTATTTTATATCTTTGATTAGTTTCATCCCTCACAACTTAAAAAACCAAAAAACTTACTTCATAACTAGCCTAAAATCAGAACACAATAAGCAAACACACAGATATCCCTTACACACATAGAGAGAGCCCTCTCTGAGTCCAGGAAGGCTAGGTCCTTGGGCTCCAAAGCTTGGTTTGATGTTACACTGTCATTTGTCTTGCAAATCAGCCAAATCACGGGACCCTAACATAATGGTGATCACGGTGGGACACTGAGTACATGACAGTCTAGCGAACTCTTATAGACTCTTTAGTCCTTCAAACATTAAATTCAGACCATCAGCCTTTAGAATCATTTAGAGTAAACTCTCTGTTTCACCATCTTAGCGAAGTGATGAATCAGGTTCATAACACTCTTACATCCTAGGCTGCACATAAAACTCAGAAAAAACCACAAAAAACTCCTTTAGATTGGTTTTTGACAGTATTGGTGGTGGACCATACACATATACCGCAAAACAACTAAAAATCCACCTGGCGACTCCACTAGCCCCCAGTAGGCCTTACTATTTTACTGAACTCTAGGTTACTATCCGATCAACCTATCCCATCGCTCACTAACATAACGGGAGATGGTGGGACACTAAGTACATGTCAGTCTAGCAGACTCTTATAGACTCTTTAGTCCTTTAGATACTTAAACAAGCAAGCAGTCCATAAAATCATTTTGGGTAAACTCTTTTTGTTCACGCCACCCTAGAAAAGTGTCAAAACAAGTTTAGAATACTTTAGACAAACCATAGGCTGCACATAAGAAACTCAGAAAAATCTTTAAAACATTTCCAGATTAGTTACTGGTGGTGGACCATAGCTATATCTTCACAAAAACAACCAAGTTCCACCTGGAGACTCCACTAGCCTCCAGTAGGCCTATTTCCCCACTAGTCCTTATAAAGTCTCCTAAGAATGCATTAAGCAATCCCAATCATGCTGATGGAGGACAGCATAGTTCAAATCCTCCACCTGAGGACACAAAGGAGATATGCTCCGATGAGCAGAGAACATATCCCTGGATTCCCACATAAAATGCCTACAGACGTAGACTGGGCTAAAAACCTACCTCTCTTTCAAGATGAAAATGTTGATGACCCATTTTTACACCTCATAAATTTTCATATACATGTATGGAAGTTAAAGGTTGAATGGCATGAAGACTTCCTCATGAAAATGTTCATGGGTACATTAGAAGGAAATGCAAGAGAATGGTATGAAGGCCTAGAACCTGGCACCTTGTTTTCTTTGAAGGATTTCCACAAAGTATTTTTTAAACGCTATATAGGGAATTTTCCATCTCTATCATTGGCTGAAAATTGTTGTGATCACTTTGAAAACCTCATACAACACCTTGTAAGCATTGGAGAAAACTTAGGAAATTGGCATCCTGAGGATTTTTTAGAGGAGGTCCATAATTTTCTTACCCAAGCTAACAATCAAGATGACCAAGAAGAGTTGATCCTAGATGAAATCCATCAAGAAATAAGAGAAGATCCACAAGAGCTCTGTGAAAAGGTTGAAACCAATGACAGTCCAGCTGCCCTTCCCGGAAAAATGCAAGAGGACATTCAGCCACAAGATCAACTTCCACAAAAAATGGAAAGAAATTGTTGCCCACTTCAAAGAAAACAAAAAATACTTTCTCCTTTAACTGAAGAGGAAATAGATCAAATTATAAACATGCAGACAACCTCTGAAACTTCATTTAACCAAAACTTCTCTGATCTTTCTCCTGTTAATCCTGCATATCATAAGTCAGAAAATAGATTTGTAAATCAAGTTGAAGAAAAGAAATATGATAGTCCAATATACATGGCTGGTGACATTACTTATGTTAATGATTCTCCAATGTTTGATCAATATGTTGATGATTATGATTTCCTAACAGAAGCTAACTTTGCAGAAGACTCAGTTTTTGATTTTCGGGAGAAAGCTCAGTTTCATAAATTTGAGAAAAGTGAGCAGCCATTACAGGTCATCTATGACACTGATGAGAAGAGCCTTGAGAGTTCAGAAGTAAGTGAAGAGTCTCGGACTCTTTGCTCTACTTCACTTCAGTCCATCAGAGATAACATTCACATAATTGGAAATCAACAGTTTTTTAGCTTTGATGATGAAGTTGAAGAGGATTATGAAATTCTTGAGCATGTTGTAAATGAGAAGCCTTTTCCTGAAAAGGTTGAGGAAATCATTTTAGACATGGAATCTTCCTTTACTCCAGATTTTCAGCCACCAAGTTCCATTGAGTTACAAATTGCAGATGAAGAAATAGAGGTTCATAAACACATGGGAGTTGTCACACTATCCTTTCAAGATAATTTACTGTCAAAATGTATCTTTTCCCATCAACCTGATGACCTTCACACAGTTTTCAGCCCGCCCTATCAAAACACATCAGCTTGGAAAGAAAACTACACTGCAATATATGATGAGTCTGACATTTCAAGTGATCATGAGCAAGGGGAAGAGTTGCTTTACCAGGAGAGTCCTAGATATAGCCAAGTAGAAGAAAGAGTAGTCCTGAATGAAGCCTATATCTCAAATCTTCTAGATCAGGTATTATTCCAAGATCCATTTTTTGTTTTCCTTAAGAAATCTGAAGGAGTAGTGGGTTCTATCATAAACAAGTTGCTACCAAGAATGAGAAAAAACTCAAGCACTACTGACCAAAAACAAACCAAATGGGAGTGGCCTTTTCATTACTTCTGCATCATGAAAGAACTAAACCAATATCAACCATGCAATCATCTACTTGACTGGATATATTGGAAAGAAGAGTTCACCAAATAAATGTATGTTGTGTATAGTTTAGGCTAGGATAGGTAGATAGTTAAAGCTCAGCCTTGTGAGCATCTTTCCAATTTTAGATTGTTTGAAGAAAAAGTGAAAAAGCAGAAAATACAAAAACAGTAAAAAGTAGGAAAAGAGGGCAGTTTCTAAAAAAGCAATGGTAAAGCCCCGTACCCAAAAATAGTCATGCTAAAAGCGAGCAAGTCTAAATGCCGCTACTAGTACTCAAATGTCTTGTTCAGTTATCTAGCCTAATCATAGTTGAACATGTTTAAATTTAATTGCTGATAAGTTAGTGAGTGAAAAATATGGTCAACATTGTGTAGGCTTGACTTATCAAAGAGAGTAGATTAGGAGAAGATACTGGTTCCACACGCCCAAAACAGAACCAAAGAGGGAAGCAGGGATGAAAAACAAATTGTGCATCTTAGCCCTATTTTTCCTAGTATCCATTTCTGCAAAATAATATTTGTGTGCAGCTTGTCTTTCATGCCGCAAATACATGACAAATCAGACTATTTAACCCTGATTTGATCATTTTAAATTTCATGTTTTAGATTAGAGAAAAAAAAAAAATCCTGTCAAATAGCTTAATCTTGACAGTTGATCTAGTTTAGGTAGAGTAATGAAGGAGTTCATCAGTTTAATCTGAACTCCCGGCAGATATAAGTGTAGAATTAGATAGGTTCATTTTGCAAAAAGAAAAAATATGTATTGTCAAAGGGCTGCTAGTTCAAATGCGCCAAAAAGAAGAAAAAATGTTAGGAAAAATAGTGGGGTAGGTAGAAATATCATGGATGCTAATCATGTTGTCACTTTTCAGAAGTAGCATCAAAGAAGGATGAAATTTTCCCCAATGGGTAAGGCACTGGTCTTCATAAGCCAAAGATCTGAGATTCTAGACACCTCCTGAAAAGGAGCTACCCTCCCCAAATGGAGCCACTGTTAGTCATCAGTATTTTTCACCTGTTGTTGATGACTAAATTCTAGCTGAGTTTTCTAGAAGCTGATCTTCATATGTCAATTTTTCATCTAGAAAACCCCCATAAAATTTTTTGCCTTCCTACCTTTTCAGTCCGCCCATGACGAGATGAAACCTCATTATCAAATCCTACTTAACCTCAACCATACTAGTCTGACCATCAGTTCTAAAGAAACAATCCAAATGTTTGTTCAAACAACCTCCCCCAAGTTAGGAAGTGCGTTTTAAGACATTTCACCCTTAACCACTATCCAAGAGCAAAAAACCTCCATCTGTATACTATAGACCGGTCATAACAGACCTCCCACTCTACTAATAAAGTTGGTCACAGCCCTAAGTCGCGCCACTGATACACCCTTAAGTCTCAGCAATACATAGACCATAATCTCAAGCTGATTTTAGGTGTTTTACAATGTTTGATGGATCTTTCAAGGACAGGAAACATACCAGCATCTCAGAAGACAATTTTTGGCGCCACATGAAAAGACAGCTACTTCTAAATGTGATCATGAGCCTGAGATGCACCTACAGTGCAAAGAGTTTTTTTTTCATCAAGCTCTTGCGACCACATTCGAAGCCTGAAAGAACAGTGAAAGAAAAACAACACTGTCAAGAGGCTGTTGATATGACATGACTAAGAACCTCCTTCATTTATAAGAAGAGGGTTTGAAGACCAAAGAAACCTCCTTCATCTATAAGCAGAGGGTTTGAAGACCAAAGAAACCTCCTTCATCTATAAGCAGAGGGTTTTGAAATCGCCTCCTTCATCTACAAGCAGAGGGCAAGGGGCCATGACTTCTTGTTAAGCCCCTATATTAATAGTGTAGTCCCTTATTATGTTATTCTAACCCCCCTTACTGTTATTATTGTACCCTTGTAACCCCCATTTTGTTATTATTGTGCCCTTAAATTATTATTGTTAGGTCAGCTAGGATTACATTGTGGCCCACTAGGATTACATTATGGCTCCATGGACTCCTATATATAGAAAGGAGGTTTTGTAAATTGTATCATCCAAGAATTGTTCATTTATGTAATGTATTGGAGGTTGGCCCCTCGAAGTGGCTCATTTCTAAGACGTTTATATCTCTTTTCTTCTCTTTTTGGAGCTGGTTACACAACATTTGGTATCAGAGCTTGGGATTCTAGGGTTTCGCTGCTCCAAACAGGTCATCGTGGTATTTTCGCTATAACGTTTTTTCTGCGAAGTTTCAGAAGCTGAAACTTTTAGGGTGCGAAGCTAAAATCCTGAGGAATATTTTCTAAAAATTTCAGAGCTTGGTTCGCAATATTTTCGAAGATATCATCTGTGGAAGTTAGGTCTTGTTTCACGCTCCTAAACAGGTCATAGTGGCATTTTCGCTATAAATTTTTTTCTACGAAGTTTCAGAATCTGAAATTTGTATGGTGTGAAGCTGAAATCCTAAGGAAATTCTTCAAAAAATTTCAGAGCTTGGTTCGCAACATTTTTGGAGATATGATCTGTGGAAGGTAGTGCTTTTTCAGGCTCCTGAATTGCATCTCAAAGAGGTGATCGTGGGAAAAGTTCAATAACTCTCTCTCTGGGCAGTGGATTTGAGTGCCGTAAAACGTGGTCGTAAGTGCACGGACTGTAGTTTCGTGGTTATAAATTTTAGAGACAAAGGACAAAACAGTGACACGTGGCAAGTCCTACAAGTTTGCTCTACTGAACCAGTCCAGAATTAGGTCATTGTGGGAGATTGGACACAAATTTGTCTTGGAGAATCCAAATTAGATCAGACCTGTGTAATTTGAAAGAAGCTTCAGAGGGCTACTACAGGGCTGAATTTTAGATATTGAAGATTTTCAATCACAGAGATAATCCAATTTCAATATCGAGCTCCTCAAAAGAAAGAAAAAGGTGTGTATTGTTTTTCCGAATTGCATAAGTCTTGTTTGAAGAATCAATTTGAATTTATTCCAAGGGCATATTGAAGAATTTTTTTCAGTAACGGGTTCTATTATGCCTCCAAAAAATAATTCCATACCCATTAAGCCCTTAGAAAGCTATACTATGATGCATGAGGAGGAAGAATTGCAATATGAGATATCAAAATTAAGGTACCAAGTGCAACAAATTTCGATCTTACGAAGAGAAACCGAAGATGACATAGATGGTTTAAAAGAAAAAATGGAGGCTAATTTGGATGGTTTGAAGGATCAAATAAAATCTATTATGGATGATAAAGTAGTGGAATATCACAATGAGCATCAACAACAAGTTCTCCAACTCTCAAAGGATAACCTAACTTTGGTGCAAAATCAAATGAAACAACTGAAAGATCAATATCACATCGAAAGAAGTTCTGAAGAAGTCACAGAAACAAGAAATCGACAAGTACAATAAATTTCAAATTATCTCAGCAAGTGGAATAACTTTCCTGTAGAAGATTCCACATGGGACGATGAGAGTTTTATACAGAAGCATCAAGAAATAATCAAGCGTTGAGGACAACACTTGTTTGAAGGAGAGGGGCATGTTAAGCCCCTATATTAATAGTGTAGTCCCTTATTATGTTATTCTAACCCCCCTTATTTTTATTATTGTACCCTTGTAACCCCCATTTTTTTATTATTGTGCCCTTAAATTATTATTGTTAGGTCAGCTAGGATTACATTGTAGCCCACTAGGATTACATTATGGCCCCATGGACTCACCAAGAAAAGCTCAAAACTGCCCAAAAAGGGCGCCCGACACTGAAAGTGAAGAAAGACACAGCAGGACTTGGAATTTTGGCCCGAGCTTCTAGGCATGTTTCTAAAAAGCCTTGAGGGACTTGCTCACCAAAATTGAGCAAATTTTGACATGTTTTTGTTTTTTGACATTTTTGGGCCTAATTGCATAAAATCATGGGCACCGCCATTTCAATTTGGAGCATCCTCAACTCTTGAGAGTGGTACCATTGTATTTATTAAATTCAGGAGCATCTACTCAAAAAATTTCGGAGCATTTGAAGTTGTTTTGGTCCCCCAAAGATACAAAAAACACTCACTTTTTCAACATGCTGCCCCGTCTATCAGCAAGGTTTATTTTCTGGTTTTTTACAAAGTCCTATTTTTGGAGAACTTCTAGGAATTATATTGGGAAAATTTTAGTTGTTCCAAAAATTAGACACTCATATCTTTCCAACGAGCTATCATGAGCCTCATTTCGACATCGGGAAGGCTGCCAAATGTTGCCGGCAAGTCAGGGGACCTTTTGCTGATGTAAATTTTGAATATTTTTGTAATTTTTGAACCTCAAAAAATTGCTTTTTCCAAATGTGCATTTAGCTATTTTTGCACATGGAAAATGATGCAAAGTCAATTATTTTTCTTTTTTTAGCATTTCCTAGATATTTTATGAGATATTTTGTGCCTTGGGCTTTGCAAAGCCTCAAGGACAAGTTTAGATATTTTGATTAGGCCAATAGGAGAGAAAGTTGAACCATGAGGTTTTCCTCAATTGAGCCTATATATTCCAAAGGCTTTCATTGTAAAACAAGGTTGAACTTGAGAAGAGAAGCAATATATGGTCATATAAGCTTTGGAAGAAATACTTGTCTTATGCTTTTGGATTTCCTCTTGGATGCTCTTGGATGAATGAAGAAGGATTGTTGTGGGATTCCATGACTTGGTAGAATGGTACAGTGTCTCTTGCTTTGTTGTTGTCTTCTAGTTTTCATTCATGAATACATGTTTCTTGCTTTCTATAGATCAGTAGAGAACAAATTTGAGATATGCCTTTGGAGGCACCTCAAATTTCCTGTTTCTTCATATCTTTCATGTTTTATTCTTCCTTAGTTACATTAAAGAATTATTAACTTCTCTTTAATAACTTGAGGATATTGTTGCTTGTTTCATTCATAGTTCTATGCATGCTAAGTATGATTTACGGTATGCCCTACTTACCTATGGCTAGTTATAGTTCCATCCATGAAATTTCTCTTTGACTGATTATATTATCATTTTGTTTGAACCAAGGAGGCCTAGTTCTGATCTAGCCCTTTGCCTAAAACTATGCAAATCTCATTGTTCAAAGTGCCCAATAACTTGAAGTACTGTGTTTAGGCGTTCCGGCATAGTAAGTTAAGTTGTTTTTCCGTCTTAAGTGTTTTACCCAAACTCTGATAGCCATTTCCCAAAGTTAGAGGGTCATATACTTCTATGCATGGCTTGAATGTTTATTTCTATGTATTGATTAGCTTGTAGTTAAATTTTGCATGATTAATGGTTTTCCCTACCATGTTTATGGTATCTATTGAACTAGTTATGCTTGAAACTCTTTGTTGTTCACAAACTTGATGTTCCATTATATTTGCCCAAAGATCCTTTCTACCTTGAATCAAGTAAGCCCCTTCATGACCTTATACGTCATCTAATAACTTTCTTGACCTTTTGACCCCATAGCGATTAATCAACATCTTGTTACCTATTTTATATCTTTGATAAGTTTCTCCCTACAACTTAAAAAACCAAAAAACTTACTTCATAACTAGCCTAAAAATCGAGAACAGTAAGCAAACACGGATATCCCTTACACACATAGAAGGCCCTCTAGTCCGAGGCTAGGTCCTTGGGCTCCAAAGCTTGGTTTGATATTACACTGTCATTTGGCTTTCCAATCGGCCAAATCAGGACCTAACATGGAGATCAAAATATTGCTCCATCTATAGTATCTATGTTACAGGATCCTTTCCATCAAACTTCCTCATATCCATTTTTGGAATATGGTGGTTCTTCCCCCAAACATTAGAGTTTATGAAGTCAGGATTAAAATTTATTTTTTTCTCATCATGAGTTTCCTCTACTATCTTTTCACCATTAGGAAACATTTCTTGTATCAACTTTGTTAAACCTTCGATGTCTGATTTTAAATCATTCTTCATGTTTTCCATTTTAGATTCCATGCTAGCTTCCATGCCATCTATCTTAGATTCATGCCACATTCTTCAAACCATCCATCTTAGATTCCACGCCTTTCTTCAAACCATCCATCTTAGTTTCCACGCCTTTCTTCAAAACTTCCATGTCATTTTTTGTTTCTCTTTGCGAGAGAAAAATTTATTGCACTTGCTCTTGTAATTTTGATATGTCATGTTGCCATTCTTCATCTTCATGAGTCATAGTAGAGCTTTATAAAAGATTAATGGGTGTTGAATTATTTTTAGGGTCCATTTTAGAATCAAATACTGATATCTATTCTACAATATGCCCTTGTAATCAATTCAACTTGATTCTTCAAACAAGACTTATGCAATTCGGAAAAAAAAATACACACCTTTTACTTGATTTTGAGGAGCTCGATATTGAAATTTAATTATCTCTATAATTGTAAATCCTAAATATTTTAAATTCCGCCTTGTAGTAGCCCTCTGAAGCTTCTTTAAAATGCCACAGATCTGATCTAATTTGGATTCTTCAAGGCAAAGTTATGTCCAATCTCCCAAAATGAGCCAATTTTGGGTGGTTCAATAGGTAGACTTGTATGACTTTCCATGTGTCAACTATTTGCTCCTTTGTCTCTAAAATTGTATCAGACCTAGCCTTTACATTCCATGCACTTGTGGCCAATTTTTACATAATTCCAATCCGATGCTCAGAGAGAGAGCTATGAAGATTTTCCCACAATCACCTCTTTGAGATGAAATTCAGAAGCCTCAAAAAGCCCTAACTTCCATAGATCATATCTCCAACAATATTGCGAGCCAATATCTGAAATTGTTTGAAGATATTCCTGGAAGTTGTGTTTTTGCACTCCTAAAAATTTCAGCAAAACTTACGTAGAAAAAACGTTATTAAAGCCTCGATGAAGCTGTTTAGTTCTAGGTGGAGAACACGAAAAATGGCCCTAACAAATAGATCATATCTCCAAAAATATTACAAACCAAGCTTTGAAATGTTTTGAAGATGTTACTTAGGATTTTTTATTTGCACTCTAAAAATTTCAGATTCTGAACCTTCATAGAAAAAACGTTATAGCGAAAATTCCACGTTGACCTGTTTGGAGTAGCAAAACCTTAGAATCTCAAAGCTCTAATACCAAATGTTGTGAAACCAGCTCCAAAAATAGAAGAAAAGAGATATCAACGCCTTAGAAATAAGCCACTTCGAGGGGGAAACCTCCAATACATTACATGAATGAACAATTCTTGGATGATTCAAATTATAAAACCTCCTTTCTATATATAGGAGTCCATGGGGCCACAATGTAATCCTAGTGGGGCCACAATGTAATCCTAGCCGACCTAACAATAATAATTTAAGGGCACAATAATAACAATATGGGGGTTACAAGGGTACAATAATAACAATAAGGGGTTACACTAACAACAATAAGGGACTATACTAGTAATATAGGGACCTAACAATTTTATTCATTGTAAAATATGTATTTGAAGTTGTAGCAGCATTAATAATATATGCTCTTTTTTCGGAACTGATTCACATGCTTTCTTATGGTGTTAGTACTAGCTGTCTAATATTTCCCTAAGTTTGTACATGTGTTTTCATGCATGCAATTGGTTATGAACTGATTCACAGTAGTTGCATGTACGTTTGCTTTCAAATCAGTGTTTATTTGTTCCTTGCCATGTCAGTGATCTATTGTGAACTACTTTGCAGCTAACTTCTGGCATGTTTTCTCTCATGTACGTCTGACTGGGTTTTTGGCTCACCAATCCCGATCATGGCATACCCCCCTTTTATTCTGTTGCTTAGACTTGCTTATATCTTTTTTTGTGGTTCATCAATATTGGAATGATTTTGCTTCACTAATTGGTCATTTCACCCTTGCCTCTGCTTCATCCTCTTTCATCCGACAACCAAGAGTGGAAACACTTATGGTTGCAGTCGGGCCCACATACTGGATGGGGTTCCTATCCCAAACGGCATGAGGTCTAATTGGGACCTTTCACTGGGGAGACCCCCTTGTTGTCAACAGTACAATTTTTCCCGTCAACACCATTATAAAACCACCTTCATTTGTACTTGGGGCACATTTCCGTATTGAAAGCTCCCATTTGGTCTCAAGAACGTTGGAGATACATTTCAAATGGCTATGGAATATTCATTTCAGGACATCAGACACATTGTACAATATTACTTGGATGATCTTCTTGCTCATTCCAAAAAACGATCTCAATGCCTTGCTCATCTTAGAGAAATATTCGTTAGGTGTACGTTCTACAACATCTGTTTGAATCCGCATAAATGCATATTTTTTGTCAAGTCTGGATGACTTCTTAGATTCATTATCTCCAAGAACGGGATTAGGGTTGATCCCAATAAGGTAAAGGAAATTATTGAATTTCCTGCACCACGATCCATCTTACAAATTCAACGTTTGCAAGGGAAGGAAAACTTCATACGTCGCTTCATCGTAAAATATGCCGAGATGACGAAAGGATTTATGTGCTTAATCAAGAAATGGGTACTGTATATGTGAGATGATCAAGCTCAACTGTCATTTGATGCCTTGAAATAGACACTCGTTTCCGCCCCACATCTTAATGCCCCCAACTATTTGCGCGACTTTCTTCTCTACCTGGCAGCCTCACCATCCTCCCTGGGAATGGCTTTGGTTCAATTACATGATGACGATAGTGAGATTGTGATATATTATCTATAAAAAGGTAATTTTGGACTTGAATTATGATATTCACATGTGGAGAATATATTTTTAGCAGTTGTCTTCACTGTCACCCGCCTCCGACATTACATATTGCTGCGACAGACTACCATCATTGTTGTGGAGAATCCCATGAGACACATCTTGTCTTTCCAAATCATTGGAAGAAAACATTCCAAATGGATTGTAATAATCCAACAATTTGACCTGGTTTTCACTACTACTAGAGCTAAGAAATCTCTAGTCTTTGCCGAATTACTATTGGATCTTCCCAGAGTTGACCCAGAAGAAGTAGCTCATGATCCATTTCTTGATGAATCCATCTATCTGGTTGACTCTACTGATCCTTGGTATGGGGAAATTATTTTCTACTTCCAAACTCAATGGTTCGACCCAAATCTAACGTCAGAAAATTGTCATCGCATTCGTCACCAAGTGGAACACTATCTCGTGCTAAACGATACTCTATATCATCGTGGTGTCGATACAATTCTTCGATGTTGTATCACCCTTACTAACGCAGAACACGTTTTAAATATTGTCACATCATGGCATGTGGTGGTCATCTTTAAGGAATAGTTACTGCCCAAAAAATCTTGCGTGCGGGATAATACTAGCCCACTTTATTTAAAGATTGCATTACTGCAGTCCAAAAGTGGTATCTGTGTCAAATTTTTACTAAGAAAATTCACGCCCATCCTTCCCCTTTGCATCCAGTAATTTCCGTCGGTCCTTTCACTAAATGGGGAATATATTTCATAACATAAAATAACACTTCCACTGATGGACACAACTACATTATAGTTGCGGTCGACTATTTCACGAAATGGGTTGAAGCCATATCCACTTTCTGGGCTGATGGAGAAACTACTGCTCTTTTCCTATTCAATCAGGTTATCTGTCATTTTGGTGTACCCCGATCAATTGTCACAGATCATGGTTATATTTTTCAGAACCAAATGATGACGAAGTTAATTTCCCTACTAGTTATTTGATAGGATCATTCTTCGTCCTACTATCCGCAAGAAAATGGTCAAGTCAAATCCGTAAATGGCGTCCTCAAGACCATGATTCGTCAGTTATGCAGAAATCATAAAACCACATGGCATCGAAAATTATACTTCGCAATATGGGCATACTGAACATCATTGAAGACTGCTACAGGCTTCACACCATTTCAGTTAGCAGATGGTCTGGAAGCAGTTCTTTCGATCAAGTGTGAGATTCCATCACTTAAATTGGTCGTTGAATTCCTACCCGGCACTACTGCCGAAGCAGAGTGTTTTCTCTCACTTAATCAGTTGGAAAAAACTCGTCTACATGCCACACTTTCCCTCTAAGCACACAAGTTCTGAGTTAAAGCTCAATATGACAAATTTGTCAAGCCTTATTTTTTCCAAGAGGGCGATCTCGTTCTACTCTACGATTAGAAACGTGACCTCTTCGGGGAAGGAACACTTCAACCATTATGGTTCGGTCCATATGTCATCACCAAGATCCTTTCCAAATGGGACTATGAACTTCAAGACTGTAATGGAATACTACTCACTGAGCCCTGCAGCAGGCTCTATCTGAAAAAGTATTTCGCCTAGTATTTCACTAGCCATTTTCTTTGTAAATATATATATATATATAAGTTTTGTCTTTTTTGGGTGTGTCTAGAATATTTTGGGTTTTTGAGTATTTTTCTCATACAAACTCTCTTATTTTTACACAGATGTCTTTATCATCCTTACCATACGTTGGATATGCAGATGGTGCCAGTCATCACACATGGCACATTGCATTAGCTGCTCGATTCCTCTATACACCTCAGTCGGAACTACTTGGTTCCGAGGGAATCTTCCTTGGTAATTCCACTAACAATATTGTTGAGTATATGTCAGTTATTCAACTCCTCATTAAAATTTCATCTCACGACATCTCCAATCTGGTGGTCTGCTTAGATTCCCATGGCTCTGTTAAGCCTTGTTATGACATCTACACATTTATGCCTACTCCTGTTGATCCTGCTGCTCATGATAGCAGATAGCGACCCTAGATAACCTCCTCAGAGGCACCAAAAATATTTGTGGCACACCATTGTTTCACTGCAGATGAACTGGGATATCCCTCATGGGAAGAGGTGACACATGTTAGCCACCTATAAATTTGTTATACCACAAGGTGGCTAAATCATTTTTTGGAGCCTTCAAGGAAAAAAATTTATTTCAAAAAAGTGTTAGCTCTTGAAGACTCTTTAAGGCTTCATGCCTCTGTCTAAATCTTCACTATTGTTCCTTTTTATACTCAGAAATTCTGCTGATTTCATGAGAAAATACTGCTGCAAAGGCCATTTTTTCCCTTCCTTCCACCATGAAACTAACCTTCATTTTTTACCCCTTTTACCCCCCATAAATTCCTCTATTTTCATGATTCCCCTTCTTCCATTCATAAAATTCCTCTTTATATAGTTTAAAACTCATTTTTAAACTATACCGAAACCCCCAAATCCATTGAAAAACTTGAAAATTTCATGAAAAATACATATTTTTGCATAAAGGCTTAAGCCCCCTTGGGCTAAGTCTTGAAACCACTTCCCCTCCATATGCCCATGCCCTAGAACCAGGCGCTATTCTCATCAGGCGCTTATCGCATCGGAAGTAATCAATGAGCACAAGTCTTTGGCTTTCACAAAAGCCTCCGATGTGATTAGCTCTGTTATAGATGAGCCCCGGTCCTTTTGCCGCTTCACAAAACCAGAGGCCCGCAATCGGGTGCTCAAACTAAATGAATAAACCATGTCTGATTGATTTTTTCCTTTTTTAAGTCATAAAACCCATTATCCAAAGTTTTGGTCTAATGCGCCCATACAACGATTTTTAAATAAAAAATGGATAGATTAAAAAGACCCGAAGCGCAATCGCATCGAAGAAATCCACAATGGGTTGATTGAAAGACCACATCAAAAGTTCCGATATGATTGAGTCACTTTATTATAACTCCGCCCCCACCACTTTTCATTCCATATAGCCTGTGCCCGGGATCGAGAGTTAAAGTCCCAAGGCGCTTATCGCATCGGAAAAGTTCAATGGTTAGATTGAAAATCCCAAGCCCGAGGCTCCGATTGCGATTGGCCCTTTGTTATATAACGCCCCGAGCATACTACATTCCATACATCCAAAGGCCCCGTAGACAAGCGCCTAACCATATTATATATATACCCTGCCCATGCCAAAACCTTTGTTTTATTAAAATTTTTGGGTTTTGTATATCATAAAGGGTTTCCGCTGGTTTGCTTTAAAACTAATCCTCGCTGTTGATCGTAAGTTGATCCAACAGCACACGTTACATCGCATCACATTTTTTCATTTGGTACATTTTGTTGTTCCCCTCGATCAGCCATCCCTCCAATTAATTACCCACCGTTGATCTGATGCTCAGATCAACGGTCATCGCTCAATCGCATCGCAAGTTTTCAGCGTTGTGCAATTTCTTTCCCTGCTGAATGAATGTCTCTGATTGCATTGGGACCGTCCATTTGATCTCATCTAACGGCCCTAATTTGATCCGATCATTAACCTTTCCTCCGCCTTTTGAAACCCTCTGATTCACTCCCCACCGTCGATTTGATCCTCAGATCGACGGCCAGCGCTCAATCGCGTCAGCGTTTCCCTATACATCGGTGCCATTTAAGTTTTTCCCCTGACTGCGATCCTCCGATTGGATCTGGACCGTCCACATGTCCAGATCGGACAGTCCCAGATCATTCCCACATTACTTACCATCGCTCTCCTTTCAACTATTATACGCAGATCTCCACCGTCGGATGCTACCATCCAACGACTAAGCTCTTCCCTACGCCCTATGAAGCAGTCTTTCCCAAAAAATACAGGATTTCATAATGTTTTGTTTATTTTGCAGGTTTCAAAGGTTTTTCCCATAATATGAAGGAAAATAAAGCCGAGGGTGACGATCCACTGGCCTTTCGGTTATCAAAGGGAAAAGGACTAAAAAGGCTCTACTCCACGTCTCATCAATACTTCATAGGCATTGATGCCATACGAATCTTGTGCGGCCTGCACATCAACAAGACACTATGTTATTAAAACACAATTAAAAGAGTATCAGTGTCGAAGACAGAACATACTAGAACAAAATATTGAAGACAAATTTGGGGATTACGGCTAAAAATGATTATCAAAATCCTATTCCCCAGGATTAAAACACAGTTAAAGGAACATCATAAGTGTTATCAGACAGAAAATCCTCCACCACCACATCTGAGGAAAACTGATTCCTCCTAGCTACCACTGTGCCACCTGTGCCTTAAAAGCATTCAAACATAGGCCGAAGTTATGGTCCAAAATCAAATATTTTCCTCGAACACAGCTAGAGAGTTGATTCTGCCAAAGAACTTAATGCAAAAATATCTGCAGAGTTACTCCAACATGACACAGAGCCTCAAAATTCAATGAAATCTCCCACCGAGCTTAATCTTAAATGTAAATCCATTAATACAATGAGAACACTTGTAAACTTCTCCATCGAGCCCCTCAAAGGTCGAGAAGTCATTAATCTGTATTAATTATCTTGGGAGATCTTTTATCAGATCTCACGTCCTCATTCTTCTATAAATACCTCTGTAGAAGATGAGAAATTGTTGGTTGGTTGATCACCAGTTGTAATACTGAAACTCTCTGAAATAATACATAGTCTGTTGAAGTGGAAGAACAAATTGAAGTCTTGGAAGCCTAGATGATGTTGTTGCATGCTTGTTCCTGAGAAGGCTCTATCATTGGAGCCATGAGATTGGTTGTTGGTGAAGTATTCTGAATTGTTTAATGTTTTCTCCTATTTTCATTATGTTCCATAATTTCTTACTACATTAGGTTGAAAGTTTTAGGCTAAGAAATTACTCCTGGAATCACCTTAGACCTGTTCATCCTTCACTATTTCATATTTTCTTCTGCTGAGGTATTTTAGAGTCTTTAATCTCTCTCTTTAGTCCTCATGCTCATTTATTTCCTTAATAGTTCAAACAGTTGGTTTTAGCATGATTTATGGTTCTCCTGCTTGTCTGTTGCCACTTAAAGACTGTTATTGAAGTCTCCCTTTGAATTTCTTTTGTTTACAGTAATTCAAGGAGGTCCGTTCTGATCTTGCCCCTTGTCCTTGCTTTAACATTTGGCTTAAAGGTATTTATAGTTGTGATCATAGATGTATTTAGGTGTTCCCTCTTCTATGATCGTAATTATCAGTGAATCTTTTATGTTTTGTAAGTCATTTGAAATAAAATATTTGAGGAAATATGGTGTTCCCCGAATCTTAGATTTCATTTTAAATGTTGTTTTGAAATCATTATTTTCTTAAAGGTGTGAATTGTAGAATTTATGGTTAGCCCTGTCTACCAAATAGCTCTTTATTGTTCAAGTTGTGCTTTCAAATTCCCATTGTTTGAGAATTAAACTTCTTTCCAAATCATTAATGTCCATATCATTCCAAAACCAAAGGATCCTGTGGCCAAGTTAGATTTTCCCTTTGATATCCCACATCCATTGATAATTTTTTCATGGCCTCATTTTGACTCCATTGCCCAATGAAGCTGACATTTCCCCTGTCTATCTATCTTTCCTAGATCTTTCATGTTCTGCTGTATCAATTCAACCAAAAAAACAATCAAACACATGCACTTAATAACTAGTCTAAAACCAATACTCTAAGCACACAAGATAAACCTTTTGCAAAACAAATAATTTGAGAGATCCCTCTTTGAGAACAGAAGGACTAGATCCTAGAACTCTAAATATTGGTTCTGATGTTACCTTGTCTTTTGATTTTCCAAACTATCAAAACATGGGACACCAATATAATGGCAATCACGGTGGGACCCTTCTGAGTTAGTAATAATATAAGTACCCCTTAGGACTCCAGAAATCCCTTATTTTCAATAATATCCAGTGATTATTAGCCACCTCATCGCCACCAACATAATGGCGATCACGGTGGGACACTGAGCAAAGTCTTCAAAATTAAACACTCACTGTCTAGTATAACATAAGGAACCTTCTTCAAGCACTACCAAGCATAACGGTAATCATGATAGGACTTATTTTGAATCAGTGACAAACTAAGTAACCCTTAGGATTCTCTTAGAACCTTATCAAACCTTGAAGGAATCAGTTACCAAGCCATAAGAGTGAACTTTGTATGTTTTGACACCCTAGCTAAGTGTTAAGTTGGATTTAGGACACTCTCATAACCTATAAGATCAAGAAGCTCAGAAAAACCCAAAAACATCTCAGTTTGGCTTCATAATAAACTTGGTGGTGGACCATAAGACATTTTACCTCCAAAAGAGTTAAAAATTTCCACCTGGTGACTCCACAATCCTAAACAGACCTTAAGACTACACTGGGAAGAGCCATAATCTTTGAAACATCATAAAAACTCAGTTAGAAGGCTTTAGGATTAAAGTTTTATTCTTTTTAAAAGATCAGTTAGCCTCTCAAATATTGTCATATTTGGTTAAATTTTTCCTTTAGATAGGTTCGAAAAATACAGCATAGTGGCTCCTAGAAAGATTCATACTAGAGCCTTCCCTAACCCAAACCCACCAGAAATAGTTGATAACCCTGAAAGTATACTTAGGGAGTCCCCTAAGGTTAATTTTTCAACTGTTTTCAGATCACCCTTGAGAGCTAATTCAGTTCCTGAGAATCTTGCAGCTCTAAAACAATCACAAGTCGACTTAAGAAACCTCTTTAGAACTAGGTCGCTCGATGATATAATTCAGATAGACACTGAGCCTTTACTTTCATCCCCAGAACAAAGTAAACATCTTGGTAGTAGAGAAACCACACCACCTGATTTATATTTTCTTTCCAATTTAGGTGTCTCTCATCCAAGATCAGCTCAACAATCTGTCCCCAGTACATCCACATCTGTCCATCCAACATCCAATATCCAAAACACTTCATTCCAGCCTATTTTCCCTTTCACAAACCCACCCCTTGTAAATCCACCCTTATTTCCAGCCATGGCAACATGGTATGCCCCATTAGTGTTACCACAACCTCTACGTCCCTTACCAAACGATTACCAATCCAAAATCCCTCACTTCACTAGAAAAGAGTCTGCAACAGCTCAACATCATGTAGATAGGATGGAGGATGCATTCGATTACATGGAAATAGAAGAAGAAACTGTGAAGATGAGAATATTCGCCCAAAGTTTAGGAGGAGATGTAAATAAATGGTTTAAAAACTTACCTCCTAACAGCATAAATGATCTCCCTGCCTTGCATCAAACATTTATCAACAAATGGGAACTCAAAAAGAATCCTCTCCAAATACTAGAAGAATATAGAATCCTCAAGAGAAATCAAGGGGAGAGTGTTCATGATTACTCCACAAGGTTCAATAGCATTTACAATCCTCTCCCACCTCACATGAAACCTCCTCAAGGCATGGCCTTGGTAAGGTATCCCGAAGGCCTTGATGCTGAAATGACTTATCAGTTAAGGGGGAGAGATTACTTAACCTTAGAAGACATGCAGAAAGGAGTTGTGAGTGTATAAGCAAACATAATTGAGAAAAGAAATAGGTTGAGATTAGAGAAGAGGGTAACTTATAATGATGACCTACTACCCTCAACCTCAGCTTCTGACACAAAAATTGACAACCTAGTGAAGGTGATGGAAAGGATGCTTGAAAATATCAATTTGAATGAGAGAGTGCCACCAAGAGAACCTCAAAATAACCAAAACAGAAATAGAAATCAGAATTATAGAAGAGAAAACAATCAAGATAAGCAAAAAGAAAGTGACCAACAGATTAGACCCCCCTTCCAACAGAACTATGTAGATCAATATGAGGAAGATAGGGAGTTGGAAAGGTTGGAAGAATCTCATGTAAACTTGATTGGATCAGACAGTGGGGATGATGTTTTCCTCATTGAGGAAGAACAAATTTTCTTTTCTGATCAAAGTACAAACAACTATGAAGATTCTGATGAATATAGATTGGGGTTTGAAAATGAAATCATGGAGGTGCATAAACAATACGATCTTAGGAGCAAAGGGAACATAGATAATTCAAAGGATAAGACCACTAATACTTCTGTCAAGAAAAACATAGAAACTCAACCCAAAAGGACAGCAGAGAAAACCAACATTTTGGCCAAGAAACCAGACTTAAACAAAGACAAAAGTGTCCAGCCAAATGTTGAGCAGAGTACCCCTAGCACTTTAGCTAGTGGTCCTAATAAAACCATCCCAATTACCAGTCCAAACAAGGTTCAACAAATCAAAATTTCTGAAAAGAATTCAATTGAAAAGACAGATGTAAATACGAATAAGTCAATTTCTCCTTTCAGCCTTGAGGGAGAGATTGCTAAGATAAAAATTACCATCCCCCTAGTTGAAATAGTAACCCAAGAGGTGTACAAAAACCAAGTTTTGAAAGCTTTGAACTTAGGAAGTGATACTGACACCTTAAACTTGACAGATGACAAACCTGATTTTTTATTTGGTCCAGAATTTGAAGGAAAATACCAAGAAGGGGTTGTCCCTCCCTTCTATGTTAGTTTGAACATACATGAGAAAATATTACATAATGCCATGTTAGTTTCTGGAGCTTCACACAATCTAATGCCCAAGGTAGTGATGGAAATCTTTGGCTTAGAAATTACTAAACCAGACAAAGATTTGTGTTCCTTTGACTCAAGCAGAGTCAAATTTTTGGGTTTAATCAAATATTTATGTGTTAATTTAGCTCAAATTCCTGCTAAGAGTCTAGTGATGGACACAGTTGTAGCTAACATTCCCCCTAAATATGGCATGCTCTTATCAAGATCATGGGGAGCCAAACTTCAGGGAAGCCTTCAAATGGACATGTCTTATGCCACCATTCTCGTTTTTGACCAAAACAGAAGACTATAAAGGGAATCTCACATGAAGTATATGGTGGGCAACATAGACAAACCAAACAACTCTCCAATATATTCTATTCAATCAAGTTTAGATTCCTTTATTTTGTGCAACGAAGGCGAAATCACTCAACAAGGTAAAGAAAACGTAGACCCAATAAGTTCACCAGAACAATCAAATCTTCCCTCGCATCAAATGCAAAACATTGAAAATCAACAATAACGAGAGAATGAAAATAAGGATGACATACTTTGGACAATAAACTTTGATGGATCGTGTAATAAAACAAGTGAAGGGGCAGGTGTTTGGATTAAACATATGAATCAAAGCTTTTCATATAAATTAGATTTCCCGTGCACTAACAATATTGCTGAGTATGAAGCACTTCTCCTAGGCTTACAATTTCTTAAACAATTAGAAGCCCAGAGGATATCAATATTAGGAGATTCTGAACTTATCATAAGAAAAATCAAAGGAGAATACTCAGCTATAAATCCAAGGTTGATGGAATATCGGAATGTTGCCCTGGATCTATTGAAAACCTTTGAAAAATATGAACTTAGTTTCATTCCAAGAGCACTAAATCATCTAGCCAATGAACTCGCTTTCACTGCCAGTAATTGCCAAATACCTAAGATAAATGAACAGCTCAGCGTAAAGGTAAAACACAGGCCTTTTGTGCCTGATAACAACGATCACTAGCAAGTGTTTGATTCTGACAAACAAATAGATGATTTCTTAAAATCAGAAAATGATTTCAACATACCAATATCAGAAACCAGCCACAAATAAAACTGTTTATATATTGAACAAATCCGAGAAGTTCAAATGACATATTCTACTGATATGAATCATTATTCGAATCCTTTTGAAGCAGATATAATTGACAACACAAACCAAGAAGACTTGGAAGTTTTACAATGCAAAAATGATAAAATTCCAAGAGGTCTCGCACCTTTAGAACACCTTTTTTATTTTAACGATGTAGCCAAAGAACCGAGAATGGATCCTGTGGAAACGAATGTATAAGAGTATAACATAGGCAGTCTAGCAGAACCCAAGATGATCAAACTGTCTAGCACTCTCCTAGCTCACATAAAATTGCAATACATAGAGTTGTTCAAAGAGTTTAAAGATGTTTTTGCTTGGGGATACAAAGACCTGAAATCATATGATACGAGCATCATCCAGCACAAGATTCCCTTGAAGGGAAATCAAAAGCATTTTAAACAAAAACTAAGGCGAATAAACCCTATTTTATTACCTTTATTTATGGTAGATATTGAAAATATGTATGTTGTTGGGATCATTGAACCAATTCAATATTCAGAGTGGGTATCAAACTTAGTTTATATTAGGAAGAAAACAGGGGAAATCAGGCTCTGTATTGACTTCAGAAATTTAAACAGAGCCTCTTTAAAAGAAAACTACCCCTTACCTAATATGGACCATATACTTCAAAGGGTAGTTGGGTCAAAAAGGATATCCCTCTTAGATGGGTTCTCGGGTTACAACCAAGTGTTAGTGCTCCCAAGTGATCAAATCAAAACAACTTTTACTACACCTTGGGGCACTTTTATGTATGTCAAAATTCCTTTCGGATTAATGAATGTAGGGGCCACCTTCCAAAGGGCCATGGACATATCCTTTTCTAAATATATTGGCTATTTCATAATCATTTACCTTGACGACATAACCGTTTTCTCAAAAACTGATGAGGAACATTTGATTCACCTGAGAAATTTTTTTGAGAAGTGTAGGAAATTTGGCTTGTCATTGAATCCCAAGAAGACACTCTTTGGTCTCCAAGAAGGCAAACTTCTTGGCCATATAATTTTGGAAGAGGGAATCAAAATAGACCCTACAAGGATAGATGGCATATTACAAATCAGTCATCCAAGAAGCCTCAAAGAGTTGCAATCATTCATCGGAAAGATCAATTTTCTGAGGAGGTTTATCCCTAATCTTGCTGAGCTATTAAAAAACATTACAAACATGCTTAAGAAAGATGTTGGTGTAAAATGGACTTTACCAGCTAAACAATCATTCGAACTGGTCAAACAAGCTCTTACTCAAACACCAGTCCTGACTAGTCCAAATTTTAACAAAGACTTTTATATCTTTTCTTTTGCATCTGAGCATACAATAGCTGCAGTTTTACTTCAAAATAATGACTTGGAACAAGAATAAACAATATCTTTCTTTAGTAGGGCCTTAAGAGATGCTCCTCTCAAATATAACATCACAGAGAAGCAAGCCTTAGCATTAGTAAAAGCTTTTAAATACTTTAGGGTCTATATTTTACACTCTCAAATAATTGCTTTTGTTCCACATACTGTTGTCAAGGAAATTCTAAGTCAAGACCCTGATGGTAAAAGGGGAAAATGGATTGCAACTATTCTTGAGTATGACTTAGAGATCAAGCCCACCAAGCTAGTTAAAGGGCAACGATTAGAAAAAATTATGGCTGAGTCTAACTTCCAAGCACTAGACACGAATATGGTAGATGTCTTGGAAGAAATAGAAGAATCTACTGCTCCTTTTATTGAAGAAACATTTCTAAATTCTCCTTGGTATGCTGACATTATTTATGTGCTTTTATATTTAAATTCCCCTCCTTCTTTGTCTAAAACTAAAGCTAGATTTTTGAAACAAAAGGCTTTGATTTTTTTCATCTTAGATGGGGTATTATATTGGAAAAATGTTGTTGGAATTTTGCTTAAATTTTTACTTGAAGACAATGCAGGGAAAATCATGCATGAGTTGCATGATGGAGAATGTGGAGGACACCTCTACTGGAAGGCCACAACGAACAAAATTCTTAGATCTGGTTACTATTGGCCTACCCTTTTCCCAGACACTCAGAAGTTGGTCATGTCTTGCCATAAGTGCCAAATCTTTGATGGAAAAATAAAACTTCTTCCCTTACCCTTACATCCTATCAAAGTTGAGGCACCTTTTCAACAATGGGGTGTAGACTTCATCTGGGAAATTAACCCATCCTCCTCAGATCAACATAAGTGGATCCTCACAGCCACTGACTTATTTACCAAGTGGATAGAAGCTATACCTTCCAGAATGCTAATGACTCAGTCATTATCAAGTTCCTTGAAATAAATATCCTATCCAGATTCGGTTGTCCCAGAAAAATCATAACAGACAATGTTGCTGCTTTTAAATCTAAGAAGATGGTTGATTTCTGTTACAAATACCACAAAACCTTGGGCCATTCCACTGCTTACTATCCCCAAGGAAATGGATTAGCCAAATCTTCCAACAAGAGCCTCATCAATATCATTAAAAAAATGTTGGAAAAAAATCAGAAATCATGGCACAGTAAGCTAGTTCATGCCTTATGGGCTGATAGGTTAACTATGAAGAAGTCAATAAATATGTCCCCCTATCAGCTAGTTTATGGCATGGATGCAGTCTTTCCAACCTCATTAGGATTGCTAGTCATGAAGCTCCTTCAAGAAGTGCAGGTTGAAGAGAATGATATGCAGAGGAGAATAAATCAAACAATCCATTTACAGAAGACCAAAGAAGAAGTTTATAAGAGAACACAGTTAGTCCAGGAAAATGTAAAGAAAGTATTTGATAAGAGGACTAAGGCAAACAATTTCCAGGTTGGAAATGTTATTCTTAAATGGGATTCAAGAAGAGAAGAGAAGGGAAAACATGGCAAGTTTGCGAACTTGTGGAAAAGGCCCTATATTATTCATGCTGAGAGGGGTCACAATGCATTTTTCCTGAAAGAATGGAGTGGAGAAGATCTATATGGAGGTCCTGTCAATGGCAGGATGCTCAAGAATTACTTCTGCCAAGAGTCTTGAGTTTTAAAGCATTTTATTTTTCATTGTAAATATCATAGTCTAAACATTGCATTCAAAGTTGGAAAAATAAAAATACAAAAACAATCGAAAGGAGAAAAGAGGGCAGATTGTGAAAACAAGAAAGGTATAGCCCCATACCAAAAAAGAGAAACAAATCTGAAAGTGTGCAAGCTCAAATGCCACTCCTGAAGAACACACTTCTAGTTAGTTAAACAGCTTAATCTTGACTAAATTAGCTTTAAATTTTCGGCTGATAGGATAGTGAATTTGATTTTCCAAATTGTTTAATCTTGGCTTATCAGTAGTTAGATTAGGTTAGAGATGAAAGGTTCAAACATGCTCAAAATATGAACCTAAGTATCCAAGAGAATAATGTCTCCAATATATTTCAAATTCTAAGTCAAAACAGAACTAAAACTGGTTCTAATCAACTCAAAATCTGAACCAGAAAATGAGCAGAAAACAGCTCACACAATAGTAAAAAAAAAAAAAAAAAACAAAGTTGAAGAAGGATGAAGGAAGTGCTTTAAACTTTCAAAACTTATGCCTTCCATTTTGATTTAATTTTCTGAAAAATAATGTCTATGTGCAGCTTGTTTTTCATGCAATAGAATCAATAGCAAGTCAAACAACTTAATCTTGATTTGACTGTTTTTAAATTTCTGTTTTAGAAATTAGAGAATAAAAATCTGTTAGACATTTTAATCCTAACAGATTGGTAGATTAGGTAGAGAATCATATGGGCTCAACTGTTTAATCTGAGTCCATGGAGAAATAAGGAGTAGAAATAGATTATGTTTCCTGCTTTCAAAAAGAATAAAATTTTGTAAAAGAGTTTGCCAATCCAAGTGCACTCTAAATGAAGAAAAAATGTTAGATTTGTAGGATTGGGTAGGTAGAAAGCTTGTTGATAAAAGATCCATTTTTTTTATGGCCGTTAAATATGTTTTCAAAGAAGATCATCCCAGCAAAGGAAAAGCAGCCCAATGGATGAGGCACTGATCAACCTCCCAGAGAATGCAAGCCTGAAGTTCTTGATGCCTTCAAGAAGGCACCATCCCCAAGTGGAGCCACTGTTAGCCACCTATAAATTTGTTATACCACAAGGTGGCTAAATCATTTTTTGGAGCCTTCAAGGAACAAATTTTATTTCAAAAAAGTGTTGCCTCTTGAAGGCTTCATGCCTCTTTCTAAATCTTCACTGCTGTTCCTTTTTATACTCAGAAATTCTGCTGATTTCATGAGAAAATATTGCTGCAAAGGCCATTTTTTCCCTTCCTTCCACCACGAAACTAACCTTCATTTTTTACCCCTTTTACCCCCCATAAAATCCTTCTATTTTCATGATTCCCCTTCTTCCATTCATGACAATCATTTTTACATAGTTTAAAACTCATTTTTAAACTATACCGAGACCCCCAAATCCATTGAAAAAACTTGAAAATTTCATGAGAAATACATATTTTTGAATAAAGGCTTAAGCTGCCTTGGGCTAAGTCTTAAAACCACTTCCCCTCCATGTGCCCATGCCCTGGAACCAGGTGCTATGCTCATCAGGCGCTTATCGCATCAGAAGTAATCAACGAGCGCAAGTCTTTGGCTTTCACAAAAGCCTCTGATGCGATTAGCTACCGGTTATATAGATAAGCCTCGGTCTTTTGCGCTTCACAAAACAGAGCCCCGCGATCGGGCACTCAGCCACATTGAATAAACCCTATACGGATGAGTTTTTGTAGAAATTTTAAGACAATAATTCGTTACACCGAGACTATCCCGATCACATACAATTCGAATTTATATGCAACACATAATCTCTTCCACTCAGATCATCAAACATGCGGAAATAAAATCAAGCGATAACACATCAAATCATCATACACATTAACACAGTATGTATGGGGAAAGCTTATAGCTGAAAACCCCGCAGCTATTGTGTATATTATAATGGAGAAATCATGTAACAAACTCAGTACAATACTCCTCACAAGTACTCAGTACTTTCTCATAAAGTTACACACAAACTAGCTCAGTTTTGAACAGGTTACTGGTTCAAAACTCACCACCAATTGCCTTGCCTCTATTGCATGTTTCAATGCTATGGGATGGCCTCTTTATATAGATAAACCACCAGCCTGAACTGCGCAATCCTCATGGGCTTACTCCACCTATCTGTGTGTTGCAAATAGCAACAGTATAGTCACAATTGATAGCTAACTCCACCCTTTCATCTATCTCTTTCACTGGTCTCCACTGAACTGATCATGCACTGTAGTGAACTGATGTGTTCTTTAATAATGAGTTACTAATTAATGAATTAAATAATATTTAATTCACTCCACTCATAACTAATTGATTAGCTAGTTAAACTAATCTCAATCGGTTCAACTAAAATAAACAGAACACAACTCCACTAGCTGTCTCATTAACTCCTCCAAACTTCTGCCACTGAAGTCCAACTAAAGTCAACCATGCATGATGCCATCAAACCCTTGGGAACCACGTGATTCTATTCCGTTGCATGCATGAGCCACTTCGTAGGCTCGAACTGAAGTGCACTTCTGTAGCTCGAATCGAAGTGCTCCAAGAGAGTATACTATCATGAGTCCAAATATTATTAAGGGTAAAATATATTTGACTTCCTCACATGTGACAGCCTAAAAAATAGACTTCTGACTCTCTTTTGAGCATAAAATAGAGTCTCATCTATTTTTACCAACATGACACATACTTCAAGAATCTCAAACTGGAATCCCTGAACCATGCTCCATATGTCTAAAAATAGACATAGTCTAAAAATAGATTTTGTGCGAGAATTTGCCTGCGGGCTCACTTAGTGAAGGCGACTTCATTTCACTAAGCTCCATCATCTTGCTGCATTTTCAACAATTTTTTCCTTTTTTAATTCATAAAACCCACTTATCTAAAGTTTTGGTCTAACGCGCCCATACAACGATTTTTAAATAAAAAATGGTTAGATTAAAAATACCCGAACCGCAATCACATCGGAGAAATCCACAATAGGTTCATTGAAAGACCGCATCAAAAGTTCCGATGCGATTGAGTCCCTTTATTATAACTCTACCCCCACCACTTTTCATTACATATAGCCTGTGCCCGAGACCGAGAGTTAAAGTCCCAAGGCGCTTATCGCATCAGAAAATTTCAATGGTTAGATTGAAAAGCCCAAGCCCGAGGCTCCGATTGAGATTGGCCCTTTGTTATATAACGCCCCGGGCATACTACATTCCATACATCCAAAGGCCCCACAGACGGGCACCTAACCATATTATATATATACCCCGCCCATGCCAAAACCTTTTTTTTATTAAAATTTTTGGGTTTTGTATATCATAAAGGGTTTCCGCCGGTTCGCTTTAAAACCAATCCCCGCCGTTGATCGTAAGCCGATACAATGCCTCGCGTTACATCGCATCGCATTTTTTCATTCGGTACATTTTTTTGTTCCCCCCGATCGGCCATCCCTCTGATTAATTACCCACCGTTGATCTGATCCTCAGATTAACGGTCATCGCTCAATCGCATCGCAAGTTTTCAGCGCTGTGCAATTTCTTTCCCCGCCGACTGAATGTCTTCGATTGCATTCAGACCGTTCGTTTGATCTCATCTCATGTCCCTAATTTTCTTCGATCATTAACCTTTCCTCCGCCTTTTGAAACCCTCTGATTCACTCCCCACCGTCGATCTGATCCTCAGATCGATGTCCAGTGCTCAATCGCATCGGCGTTTCCCTGTACATCGGCGCCATTTAAGTTTTTCCCCCGATTGCGATCCTCCGATTGGATCTGGACTGTCCACGTGTCCAGATCAGATGGTCCCAGATCATTACCACATTACTTCCCATCGCTCTTATTTCAACTATTATACACAGATCTCCACCGTCGGATGCTACCATACAATGACTAAGCTCCTCCCCACGCCCTCTGAAGTAGTCTTTCCCAAAAAACGTAGGATTTCATAATGTTTTGTTTATTTTGCAGGTTTCGAAGGTTTTTCCCATAATATGAAGGAAAATTAATCTGAGGGTGATGATCCTCTGGCCTTTCGGTTATCAAAGGGAAAAGGACTAAAAAGGCTCTACTCCACGTCTCGTCAATACTTCATAGGCATTGATGCCATACGAGCCTTGCGCAACCTGCACATCAACGAGACACTGTGTTATTAAAACACAATTAAAAGATTATCAGTGTCGAAGAAAGAACATACCAGCACAGAAGATTGAAGACATATTTGGGGATTACGGCTAAAAATGATTATCAAAAGCCTAATCCCCAGGATTAAAACATAGTTAAAGGAACATCATAAGTGTTATCAGACAGAAAATCCTCCACCGCCACATCTGAGGCAAAATGATTCCTCCCAGCTACCACTGTGCCACCTGTGCCTTAATAGCATTCAAACAAAGGCCGAAGTTATGGTCCAAAATCAAATATTTGCCTCGAACACAACCAGAGAGTTGATTTTGCCGAAGAACTTAATGCAAAAATATCTGCAGAGTTACTCCAACATGACACAGAGCCTCAAAAGTCAATGAAAGCTCCCACTGAGCTTAATCTTAAATGTAAATCCATTAATACAGTGAGAACACCTGTAAACTTCTCCATCGAGCCCCTCAAAGGACGAAAAGTCATTAATCTGTATTAATTATCTTGGGAGATATTTTATCAGATCTCACCTCCTCATTCTTCTATAAATACCTCTGTAGAAGATGAGAAATTGTTGGTTGGTTGATCACCAGTTGTAATACTGAAAATCTCTGAAATAATACATAGTTTGTTGAAGTGGAAGAACAAATTGAAGTCTTGGAAGCCTAGATGATGTTGTTGCATGATTGTTCCTGAGAAGGCTCTATCATTGGATCCATGAGCTTGGCTGTTGGTGAAATATTCTGAATTTTTTAATGTTTTCTCCTGTTTTCATTCTGTTCCATAATTTCTTACTATAGTAGGTTGAAATTTTTAGGCTAAGAAATGACTCCTGGAAGCACCTTAAACCTGTTCATCCTTCACTGTTTCATGTTTTCTTCTGCTGAGGTATTTTAGAGTCTTTAATCTCTCTCTTTAGTCCTCGTGCTCATTTATTTCCTTAATAGTTCGAACAGTTGGTTTCAACATGATTTATGGTTCTCCCTGCTTGTATGTTGCCAATTAAAGGCTGTTATTGAAGTCTCCCTTTGAATTTATTTTGTTTACAGAAGTCAAGGAGGTATGTTTTCTTGCCCCTTGTCCTTGCTTGAACATTTGGCTTAAAGGTATTTATAGTTGTGATCATAGATGTATTTATGTGTTCCCTATTCTATGATCGTAATTATCAGTGAATCTTTTATGTTTTCTAAGTCATTTGAAATAAAATCTTTGAGGAAATAGGGTGTTCCCAGAATGTTAGATTTCATTTTAAAAGTTTTTTTGAAATCATTATTTGCTTAAAGGTGTGATTTGTAGAATTTATGGTTAGCCATGTCTACCAAATAGCTCTTTATTGTTCAAGTTGTGCTTTCAAATTCCCTTTGTTTGAGAATTAAACTTCTCTTTCCAAATCATTAGTGTCCATCTCATTCCAAAACCAAAGGATCTTGCAGCCAAGTTAGATTTTCCTTTTGATATCCCACATCCATTGATAGGTTTGTCATGGCCTCATGTTGACTCCATTGCCCAATGAAGCTGACATTTCCCCTGTCTATCTATATTTCCTAGATCTTTCATGTTCTGTTGTATCAATTCAACCAAACAAACAATCAAACACCTGCACTTAATAACTAGTCTAAAACCAATACTCTAAGCACACAAGATAAACCTTTTGCAAAATAAATAATTTGAGAGATCCCTCTCTGAGAACAGGAGGACTAGATCCTGGAACTCTAAATATTGGTTCTGATGTTGTCTTGTCTTTTGATTTTCCAAACTATCAAAACATGGGACACCAACAACACAAACCTTCGAGGTTCCTAGCAACCTCGTGCAGACTCTGTGTGTCATCTCCCTCTTCAGCGGTTTTCACAACCTCTACTACTGCTCTAGCCCCAAATAGATGCATTCCTCATCGTGCATAGCGAGGGGCTCCAACAGGCCATACATGTGCCATATCTGTGTCAAGAAAAACGCTCCATGCGAAAACTCTTTTTCACCCATTAAACAAAAAAATTGCATAAATTCAAAAGACACAAAAATACTTGTGTAGCTTATTTATAATCTTACCTATTGGCCCCCACTGAGTTATAGGTTGAAATATCAACTCTGTATCTCCTGTAAGGTTCATCCCGGCAAAGGGATAATCCTCAATCATCAGGATCTAGCCGTTAAGCCACTCAAATAATTCATCGTCAAAGAAGTGTCAGAGTGGACTCTCTCCAGTCCGAGGCATCAGGGTATACCATCAACCCTGTCTAGTCTCCCTCGGTCCAGAAACTTACGTGATCATTTGAGGCCTCATAACAGGCACTCTCTCTAGTATAAATGAGACAATCAGTGTGTCATACCCAAACTCTCTTTGGGACTAGGTGTTGCAGGCTGTCAGTTCTTCTCGAATATGGCAGACAACACCTTCACACCATTCGAATATTTGTGGCTGTAAACAATCCAGTGCTAGTATAAATTGGGCCTTGGTGGCCACATGCTGACTCTTGGTTCCTTCCAAGCGTAAAATCATCCACAGCAATGACCTCATTGGTCTAGAGGCTATCCGTGCTATAGGTATCATGTTGCTCATTGGCGCAGTGTTGTTGATACAGTGAGCTTGGATCGGTCCCATGGTGGTTAGAGGATGAGCCCTAGATCCTGTCAAATTGGGCCTTGTCCCTCTCCATGATAGGCTGGTCATAAAATATGCATCCTCATTTTCTATCGAGAGCTCATGACCCTTGATGCAGAATACATGATGTTGTTCATCCCACCGTTGGATCATCCAAATCAGAAGGTCCTCCTACCCTTTCATCATCTCAAGTCTAGCATATTTCAGCAATCCGTACCTGCAGAGAAATAATAAACATGTCGAATCGGTAACCATTTCCCATTCCTCTCTCTTGTGCTCTCGTTTGCACCAGATACTCATGCTAATAGCTTGGTACCTGCAAAATTCAAGTTTTGCATGGATTAGATATTGGTTAAATCATTGAAAATGAGTCAAACCAAAGTTTAATATTTTTTTTGGCTAGCTAATGTAGGCCCCTGTGTGAAACAGAGCATGCTAATGCACTATCCCTTAATGGGCAGTGCGTTTAACGCGACCTCACCTCTGGGCGACTGCGTAACCTACCCAAAATTTCTAGGGCTTGCCCAAAAATCATCTTTTGACCAGTAAAAAGCTTGAAAACACTAATGAAATACAAGATGAAGGCCTAAACTCCCTAGAATAGACATAATAAAAAATGGTTGCCCAGATAGTCCACAATCAACAACGAAAGTTTCATGCTTTTTCACACTCCATAGTTGTTTCACCGAACAAAAATAGTGAAAATGAAGGTCTCCATCCTTCTTATAGACATTCTGGAGGTACAACTCACTCAACTACTTATTAAAATTGGTCAATTTCTTCTATTTTTTGATGCATCTGTTATTTTATCGATTTTATCGATGCTTTGATGAATTGTTAGTATTTCTATGCAGATTTTACCACACTCGACCCAGATCTATCCTTCTTTTTAGGGACTTTTTCTAGCTCTTAAAACCGAGAAAACCCTGAGTTTCCTTCTTCGGGCTCATTAAACTACCACGATGAAGACTATGAGCCATTCTTTTCCATCTCTTTCTAGCTCTTTAAAACTAAAAAAGACACAGAGTTTTTCTTCGTTGGACTCGTTAAATTTTTTTGAAGAGGATCGAGTTTTTCTTTGTCTGACTCGTTAAAACTTCACAAAGAATATTGAGTTTACTTTGTCTCCTCATACTCATAACAAAATAAGGTAGATGTCCATTGAACATAGGTTTATCACTTTATTCGGACTCAATGGACTAACTTATAGAAAAGGAACTATGCTCGGCATACTGTTACCCCTTTGTTGCACCCGGTCATCAACCATGACAAAGGTACCCCCTTGGAGTTGTCTTTTACGATCTCTTTCAGACTCCATAAACATGAAAAGATCACTGATTTTACCCTTATGAAATCGTTAAACCTAATCAGATGGGGAAAATTCGGACAAAGTAGAGACTCACTCTTTATACTTTGAAAGACGATTTGGAAGCATCACCTTGAACATGGCACTCCTTAGAAAACTCTCACGCATTAGATTCTCATCGAACCCTACCATTCTATGAGTTTAGCCTTCGTATATTCTTGCATCGGTGAAACCTAACACTCTTTGTTGTTCATGAATGTAAGCTTCATGGTACCATGTTTGTTGTGCCTTCCATTTTTCAATAGATCACGTTATCTACTGCTCCATGCATTAATTCTATAGGGTAATATTCTTGGGTGGTGGTTATTGGGTATCCCTTTTAGGGATTTCCTGTGCTCGAGGAAGACTGTAATATTAGCTGTAAATTTCCAAAGGTACTGCATGCATGTTCATACTAGTATATAATTGACAAAGAAAGTTTTGGAATGATTACCTCTTTTTGGATGACAGATCCTATGGAAAATGCCAAGCGGCAGAGTAGAAGTCCTTCTTCACTGGCTCCAAATCTAGATCCTGCAACCAATCAAAGCACCCGTGTAATCTTCACAATAGTATAGCTTTCTATCAATTAAACTAGCATATAACAAACATTAAACAATTTAGATATAAGCCACTCATATCATGCTACATAGACGATTGAACAACAATTGTGACATTGATGCATCGAATGGAAAAAATAGATACAGTTCTATTGATTTATGAAAAGGAGGATTACAACCGTCCATTGCACCAAGCCCTCCTCAATCTTCCAATTCCTCTCTCTCTTTCTCAATCTCTGAGTGTGATGATGCTCAAGGCAGAAAGTTTTCATTGAACTCTTCTGATCTTCAAGCCTCACACTACAACAATTAAATTCTTCTCCACATATAATCAAACCTTCGACCTTCGACCATTAGCCCACAACTCCAATTTATAGGAGATGGAGAAGACAAACCTTTCCAACCCTTTCAACCAGTTTAAATCGGGAAAGATCTAGATGTTTCTTCAATTTACTTTTCTTTTTTCCTTCCATAGGAGTCTAGTTATGTTTTTCAAGGCCTAATAAAAGTTTTGTTCCATTTAGTTTCTATTTTTAACTAACTCTTTCTGAGAAAAAGCTGGAAATGCTAGTCATTTTTCCACAAGCTATTTCCCTTTTCACATTCAAACACAAATAATGCTGCCCCTTGGGCAAGACAGAGCATTACCCTAGGCATTAACGCTCCCTTTTCATGGCTCAGGTGCGTTATAACTCTACCTAGATGTTTCTAGGGTGCGTTACCTTGGAAAAAATGGGTCTTGTCTAGGTCATTTTCTTCCTTCCATGTTACCTTCTCCTCTAAGTTGATGAGGAGGTCATTTGTCCTGTAATAGATGCCCCCTAAAGTTTGATGTCAGAGGCAAAGACGATGGTTGAAACACTTTATAATAATTGTAGTAGAATGAGAGGATTTGGAGGACCAAGGAAAACTTGAAACAACAACATATGTTAGAAAATATAGTATCTTTCTTCAATCGGGCATTCCCATGCTCAGTAGCTAATCAAAATGATTTCTCTAGAATAGAGATATGAACAATGTGTCCACGGATAAGCATCACCTTGAACATGGCACTCCTTAGAAAACTCTCACGCATTAGATTCTCATCGAACCCTACCATTCTATGAGTTTAGCCTTCGTATATTCTTGCATCGGTGAAACCTAACACTCTTTGTTGTTCATGAATGTAAGCTTCATGGTACCATGTTTGTTGTGCCTTCCATTGTTCAATAGATCACGATATCTACTGCTTCATGCATTAATGCTATAGGGTAATATTCTTGGGTGGTGTTTATTGGGTATCCCTTTTAGGGATTTCCTGTGCTCGAGGAAGACTGTAATATTAGCTGTAAATTTCCAAAGGTACTGCATGCATGTTCATACTAGTATATAATTGACAAAGAAAGTTTTGGAATGATTACCTCTTTTTGGATGACAGATCCTATGGAAAATGCCAAGCGGCAGAGTAGAAGTCCTTCTTCACTGGCTCCAAATCTAGATCCTGCAACCAATCAAAGCACCCGTGTAATCTTCACAATAGTATAGCTTTCTATCAATTAAACTAGCATATAACAAACATTAAACAATTTAGATATAAGCCACTCATATCATGCTACATAGACGATTGAACAGCAATTGTGACATTGATGCATCGAATGGAAAAAATAGATACAGTTCTATTGATTTATGAAAAGGAGGATTACAACCGTCCGTTGCACCAAGCCCTCCTCAATCTTCCAATTCCTCTCTCTCTTTCTCAATCTCTGAGTGTGATGATGCTCAAGGCAGAAAGTTTTCATTGAACTCTTCTGATCTTCAAGCCTCACACTACAACAATTAAATTCTTCTCCACATATAATCAAACCTTCGACCTTCGACCATTAGCCCACAACTCCAATTTATAGGAGATGGAGAAGACAAACCTTTCCAACCCTTTCAACCAGTTTAAATCGGGAAAGATCTAGATGTGTCCTTGTTTTTCGTTGCTTTTTCCTTCAATAGGAGTTCAGTTGTGTTTGGCAATTCCTAATAAAATGTTTGTGCCATTTAGTTTCCATTTTGAACTGAATCTCTTTGAGAAAAAGCTAGAAATGCAAGTCAATTTTCTACAAGATATTTCCCTTTTCATATTCAAGCATGAATAATGTTGCCCCTTGGGCAAGAAATAGCGTCACCCTAAGCATTAACGCTCCCTTTGCATGGCTTAGGTGCATTATAACTCTACCTAGATGTTTCTGGGGTGCGTTACCTTTGCAAAAATGGGTCTTGTCTAGGTCATTTTCTTCCTTCCATGTTACATTCTCCTCTGAGCTGATGAGGAGGTCATTTTCCCTGTAATAGATGCCCCCTAAAGTGTGAGGTCAGAGATCAAGATTATGGCCGAAATACTTTATAACAAGTGTAGTAAAATGAGAGGAATTTGAGTACTGAGGAAAACCTGAAACAACAACATATGTTAGAAAATATAGTATCTTTCTTCAATCGGGCATTCCCATGCTCAGTAGCTAATCAAAATTATTTCTCTAGAATAGAGATATGAACAATGTGTCCACGGATAAGCACAATGTGGAAAAGTTTGTCATAACAGGATCAAACTGATAAGTTGTCTCCAAAAAACAATATCGCAACTTGGGAGAGGAAACATAGCTGTAATGGTGTAAGCCTCAACCCAAGGTTTTGGTTGCCACTTCACTAAACTTCATATTTTCGCACATGTGAAAAAATGAGTTGTATTCGAACATGCGGGAAATCGTCTAATTACCAGTAAATAAATAAAAAAAATTTAATAGACGCGAGGGCGGCCATCGATAAGGGTGATGGTCCCCAAGATGTGTAGTACAATCTAGCGAGTGTGAATAAAGGAGTTGATGTCAAACACTCGTAGAATCATTCGATCAGGAGCCATTAATGAGAACCCGCAACCAAACATAAGGTGACCTGCCACTGATGTCTGCAAGTACCCAGGTACTGATGTGTTTCTGGATCAACTTCCTAGATAATATGTTGAATTCGATAGGAAGAGATTTGTCAAAAGGTAGGCACTAAGGCATCCTACATCAGTTGACATGAAATGGGAAAAGATGATTTTGTTTATGGAAATAGTCAAGAGCAAATGGGAAGAACTGACGACAAATAATTTCTAGTATATGATGGCTTGGATGATACAAGGAACAGTAGATAGAGAGATCCTCTTGAAAAATATAAGGCACTCTAACAGGGTACCAGTCAGTTTATGCTTGATGAACACCAAAGAGTATCAGGATTCACCAATGCAAGAACATTGGCATACGAAGACTAATCTCATAGATGGTAGGGTTCGGATAGATGCGAGTGAGTTTTCTGGGAAGTGCCATGTTCAATATTTTTTGTTGCCAAATCGACCTTTTAAAATATAACAAAATAAGTATCCGCTTTGTCCAAAATTTTCCCCCATCTAATTAAGTTTAACAAGTCCAGACGAGTAAACTCGGTGATATTTTCATATTTAGAGAGTCTAAAAAACATCGTAAAAGACAAATCGAGGGGGTACCTTTGTCATGTTTGATAACCAGGCATGACGAAGGGAGAATAGTAACCCTGAAACAGTTCATTGTCCGTGAGTTAGTACATTGAATCTAGAAAAAGTGAGAAACCTATGTTCAATGGACATCTGCCTCATTTTGTTATGAGTATGAGGAGACGAAGTAAAGTCAATGTTCTTCATGAAAGTTTAACGAGTCTGACGAATAAAAACTCGATGCTCTCCATAAATTTTTAACGAGTCCCACGGAGAAAAACTCGGTTACTTTTTCTTTTTAATGAGCTTTGAAAAAGACGGAAAATAATGGCTCATATTTCCTCATCGTAGTAGTGTAATGAGCTCGACGAAGGCAACTCAGGGTTTTTTCAGTTTTACGAGCTAGAAAAAGTACCTAAAAAAAAAGCTTGTAACTGCGTTGAACACAGTCAAATCTACACATGAACACTAACAACTCATGAGAGCATCGGTAACATTTTAAAACCAATAGTTACGACAAAATATAGCAGGAGTTTACCAATTTTAACAGACTAGCTGAGTGAGTCTTACCTCTAGAATGGCTATAAGAAGGAAATAGACCTTCATTTTCACTGTTTTGAGTGCTGTGATAGAGCCCTGGAGCGAAAAAGAGGCAAAATTTTGGCTATTGATTTTGGACAAATTGAGTAATAATTTTTTATTCCGCGAGATCCAAGTAAGAGCTTGAACCTTCACCTAGCTTTCCATTGTCATTTTAGTTCTTTTTTCTGGTTGGAAATGTGATTTTTAGCAGGTCCTAAATATATTTAGTAGCTAACGCGAGTCCCTAGTGTCTAGGCCACGTTAAACGCACTTCCCGTTAAGGGATAGTGCGTTAGCATGCACTAATTTTCACTAGGGCCCGCATTAGCTGACTGAAACATATTTAAAATTTTTTTTCTTAATCTCAAAGTGTTCCAGCCTAAAACTAATTCGTTGGAAACGTTGCTTGTGCAGGTGTTAAGCAATTTACCATGAGTATCTAGCGCGAAAGAGAGCATGAACGGGAGGAACTCGAAATAGTTATTGATGTTGCTACTTTATTGGTACTTCGCAGATGCAGATTACTGAAGTATGCTCGTTTATAGCTGATGAGAGGGCAGGAAGACCTTCTAAGATGCATCATCTAGCAGTGGTATGACTAGCAGCATGTCTTTCACATCGGGGGTAATGAACTCTCGACCAAGAAATATGACATCTACTACTTGACTGGCCTGTCATTCAGAGGACCGAGGCCCAATCTGACAGGTTCTAGGGCTGATCCCCACACTACTGCGGATCTGATTCAAACTCACTGCATAAACAATACTGTGGCAGTAAGTAACTGGGTTCCTATTAAATGGGTGGCAGCAAGACCGATGAGGTCTCTCTTGTGGATGATAGTTCGCTTAGGAGGAGCCAAGATTCTGCATGTGGCCACCAAGGCCCAGGTATTTCTGGCGCTGGATTGCATGCAGCCTCAGGTTTTTGACTGGTGTGAAGGTGTTGTTTTTCGAGTTCGAGAAGAACTTATGGCATGTAAGAGCTGAACCCAAATAAATTTTGGGTATGGCATGCTGAGCATGTCTTTTATACTAGAGAGGGTGCCCACAATGAGGCCAAGAATGATCATAGATGCATTATGACCTCGGGAGCTAAGAAAGGCTCATTGGTTAGCTTTGATACCACAAACTGGAGACGGCCCAATCCGTCATTGTTTTGATGACGTATTCTTTGAGTGACTAGATGACCAGATCCTGATTATTGAAGATTATCCCTATGCAGGGATAAAATACAAGGGAGATATGGAGTTGATAGTGCCACCAGGCACCTAGTGTGGTCTAGATGGTAAGAAAGAACATGATTGGTGTTTGAAGTATTTTTTATCTTTTGAATGTTTATGAAACTTTTTTGTTTAATGGGTGAAAATGTTTTTGACATGAAGCATATTTTTTGACACAGATGTGGCACCTTTCCATCCAGATGGAGCCCCTCGCTATGCAAGGTGAGGAATTTAGCTACCTGGGGTTGGTGCAGCCGTAGAATCTGCAGCAGTCGCCGAAGAGGGTGATGACGCACGTAGTTTTCACCTCTTCCCATGAGGGATATCCCAGTTCACCTACAACGGCACACAGTGGGTGTGCTAGAGAGGTTCTTGGTGCCTCTTAGGAGGTTAGATAGAGCAGTTATCTATTATTTTGAGTAGCAGGCTTAGGAGGAATAGTGGATAGATGTGTAAAAGTTAGAGTGCGGCTTAGTAGAGCCAATTTTTTGTTTGTAAAACACCTAAGTTTTGGGAAGTTTTTTTATGTAACTTCACTGGACACGACATATATATATATATATATATATATATTGGCGATTTTGATTCTTGTGTTTTTAATTTTTATGTATTTTTTAGGGTAAAAAATATACACTCATATATGACTCTTTCTATAATAAATGCACCAAATTCCCATCTAACACATAATTTTCTAATGAATCAGCTAATGCATTAAATTATATAGGAATGTGCTCAAACAGGATGGTTTGAAATTGACATTCTAGAAGTCATACTCTTAAGTAATAACGTAATCAGACTAGATGACGGATGCGATAACAATTGTTTAACTGCATAATGATAAGTTGGGAATCTAACCTTACCACCAGATTGGATATGTCACGAGATGCAGCTTCCGTGAGGGGTTGTATCACCAACATGTACTCAACAATATTTTTGGTGGCGTTGCCCAGGAAAATTTCCTCAGAACTAAGGAGCTCTGACTCAGGCATGTAGAGGACCCAAGCAGCTGATGCAATGTGTCGAGTATGATGACTAGCACCATCTGCATATCCAACGTATGATAAGGGTGATGAAGGCATATATGTAAAAGAAAAAGTTTTTATGAGAAAAACACTCAAAAACCCAAAATATCCAGACACACCAAACAAAGACAAAACTAATATACATAAAATTACAAAGCATATGATTAGTGGAACACTAGGTTAAAAACTTATTCAGATAGAGCCCATTGCGGGGCTCCGTGAGTGGAATTCCATTACAGTCTTGAATTTCATAAGCTCCTTTTGAAAGGACTTTCGTGACGACGTAAGGACCAATCCATAATGGTTGGAGTGCTCCTGCCCCCAAGATGTCGTGTCTCTGATCATAGAGTAGAATGAGATCACCCTCTTGGAAAGAACAAGGCTTGACATATTTGTCGTATTTGACCTTTACTCAGCGCTTGTGAGCTTCGAGTTCCAGTGTGGCATCTCGACAAGTTACATCCAATTGATCGAGCGAGAGAAAGCATTCTTCTTCGGCAGTGGTGCCGAGAAGGAGTTCAACAGCGAGCTTGAGTGATGGAATCTCACACTCGATTGGGAGTACTGCTTCCAAGCCGAATGGGATTTGGAATGGTGTTAAACCTGTAGCAGTTTTTACTGACATTCGGTATGCCCATAACGTGGAATATAACTTCCGATGCCATGTGAAGTTATGGTTTCTAACTAACCGACGAATCATGGTTTTGAGGATGCCATTTACGTCTTTGACTTGACCATTCACTTGCAAATAGTAGGACGAAGACTGATCTTGTCGAAAACCTAGCATGGAAGTCAATTCCATCGTCATATGGTTCTGAAAATGTGACCCATGATCTATGACAATCGAGAGGGGTACACCGAAATGACAGATGACCTGATTGAACAGGAACAGAGCGACGGTTTCTCCATCGGCCTTAAAAGTGGGAATGGCTTCTACCCATTTTGTGAAGTATTCTATCGCAACTACAATGTAGTTGTGTCTATCCACAGAAGTAGGATTGCATGTGATGAGTTATATTCCCCATTTAGCGAAAGGACCAATAGAGACAACTGTATGAAGAGGTGCGGGGTGGGTGCACATTTTCTTCGTGAAAATATGACATGGATGGCACTTCTGGACCACTACAATGCAGTATTTAAATAAATTGGGCCAATATTATCATGCACGCAAGATTTTCTGGGTAGTAGCTATGCCAGAAAGATGACCACCACATGCCCGCATGTGACAGTCATTTAAAATGTGTTTCGCCTCATTAAGAGTGAGACAACGCCAAATAATGGTATTGGCACCACGATGATATAGAGTATCTTTTAGCATGAGGTAGTGTTTCGCTTGGTGACGAATATGATGGTGGTCGTCTGACGTGAAATTTGGGCAGAAACGTTGATTTTGGAGGTAGAAAAAAATGTCTCCATACCAAGGATCAGAAGAATCAACTAGGTAGACAGATTCATCAGGAAATGGATCATGAGCTACATCTTCCGGGTCAATTTTGGGAAGGTTCGACAACAATTCGGCAAAGACTAGAGATTTCTTTGCTTTGGCAGTAGTGAAAACCAAATCAAACTGTTGGAGGATTACAATCCATTTCGAATATTTTCCTCCAAAAAATTTTCGAGACAATATCTGTCAAATGGGATTCTCCAAAGAAATTACAGTAGTTTTCCACAGTAATATATAGTGTCGAAGGCAGGTTCTAGCAAAGACCACCGCAAGAGATAGCTTCTCCACATGTGAATATCATAGTTCAGGTCTAATGAGACCTTTTGAAAAATAATATATCACATGTTCACTATCGTCATCGTGAACTTGAACCAAAACCATTCCTAACGAGGATGGTGAGGCTGCCAGGTAGAGGAGAAAGTCGTGTGAGTAGTTGGGGGCACTAAGAAGTGCGGCGGAAATTAGTGCTTTTTTCAAGGCATCAAATGACAATTGGGCCTGGTCATCCCAAAAATACGGTGTCCCTTTCTTAAGTAAGTGCATAAATTCTTTCATCATCTCGGCATAGTTTACTACGAAATGACATAAAAAAATTTCCTTCCCTTGCAAACGTTGGAGTTGTAGAATGGATTGTGGTGTAGGTAATTCAATGATTTCCTTAACCTTATCGAGATCAACCCTAATCTTGTGCTTGGAAACAACAAAGCTCGGAAGGTGTCTAGACTCGACAAAAATTACGCACTTATGCGGATTCATAGGTATATTGTAGAACCTACACTGAGCGAAGATTTGTTTAAGATGCGCAAGGTGATGGGTTCGCTTCTTGGAGTGAGTTGGAAGGTCATCCAAGTAAGCTTTTACACTGTACCAAATATCGTGAAAGGCATAGTCCATAGCCCTTTGAAAAGTTTCTCCTGCATTCTTCAGACCGAATGGGAGTTTACGATACGCATATGTGCCCTAATGAAATATGAAGGTAGTTTTATGCTGGTCATATTTTTTAATCGCAATCTGGTTATAGCCCAAGAAGCCATCCATAAAGGAGAAAGATTCACATTCGGTGCAATCGTCGAGAATCTGACCTATAAACGGCGTAGGATAATTGTCTTTGGGATCAGCGGAGTTCAGATCGTGATAATCAACACAGACCCGGAAAGTGTCTTGATTTTTATCTACAGGAACCAGATTGGAAACCCATTCTGTCAAAGGAACGTGATAGATGAAACCAGCGTGTAATATTTTTTCGACTTCAGTCTTAATGGTGGCTACTTTGTGAGGGTGGACCGGTTGGATTCTTTTCCGGACAGGCTTGGCATTGTCATAAACTTTGATTTTGTTCTCAATAATAGATAGATCTATATCGGGAATTTCCTCATGAGACTAAGAAAAAACATCATGGAATTCCTTAGAATTGGGATGTGAAGTGTGAAATTTCCTCTGGATTGCAATTGGCTCCAATCTGAATGTTTTCAATGATACCCATGTTGACCGAGATATCTATGAGCATATTCTTGGAAAGATTTCCCATGTTCCCTTCCAAATCGATAGTTTGAACAGTCGTGTAAGCAGAGGGAATGATTTCAGGTGGGTCAAATGATGGGATTTGAGTAGTGATCGCATCTGAATCGAGCATCGAAGCATGAATATGGAACTCTCCCCAAGGTCATTCTTCTAGAGACATGATCTCTCGAACAGCTTCGTCCGTAGGCAGGACTTCATCCAGGAGATCCCTAGAATGAACCATGATGGGAAAGATGGTGGTACCATTGGTGGAAACCAAAGCAGTGGAGGGTTCTGATGCTATTTGTATGGCTTGATAAGCCAACTCTACCAGTGATAGTGACATCTGATCTCTGTAGGAATCAATGTCTAAAGGCATCGGTAGGATCCATGGATCGATAAAGCCATCTGAAATGGTGCATATCATTTCAATCGTATGTGGAACCTTAGGCGGCAGGAGAGGAAAGCAATCCATCAGGGAAGATTCCTTCAGAAGACCAGTACCGACGCTGACGTATGAGTCAGGAACGCCTCCTACTAGGGGTACAGTGCTACTTGGTAACGTGGAAAAATCGAGGGTGCAAAAGGATAACTGATCCACTATGACTATTTTCCTATCCAACAGAAAGAGGATGAGTCAGAAGATCGAAGAGACAATGGTGATCATGCATAAGACAAACTACGACCCAACAAAATATTATAGTCGAGATGACGATCTATGACTTCTATGTCCACTGTTATTGTTTTCCCTCTAAACAAAATGGGAAAGCTAGCAAGGTATCCTTTTAGGAGGAAAGCGTGGCCATTAAAAGGTTTAAGGGAATTCGACGGTGGAGAAAAAGTAGGAGAACCCAAAGGGAGCCAGCATGCAATTGACATAACACAAGTTGGAGCACCTTCTTCTATGATAGTGCGATGGATTGGTCTCCCTTTCGACACAACTTGCACCTAGAACGCAAGTTGGTGTGAGAGGCAAGGTTTAGATTTATCCATGTCGAAGATGGCTAGCATAGAATCCTAGGGTTCGATTCCACCAATGGTCGAAAGCAGAGCTTTCCTTTGCACTGGGAAAGTTTGCAATACTTCGAGTGCAGACATGGCTAACGGTGCTTGCACCAAATATTCTACAATATTGTAGTTTTGGGTAGCACGTGCAGAGGTGTTATGAGTCATGCGTCGAAGTGTCCCTTTGGGGGGACGAATTGTGGGGTTAGCAGCAAGCCTTTTGAAATGAAAATCGTTGGGTGGCAGTGGATTTGAACTTGTACGAGGTTCCTGAGCATCAATGATAGGAATTCCATATATTTTGGCTCGAGATTGGATTTCAACACTTTCTACGTCATAAATGGTGGATGATCCTTCACCGGAAGGATGGGTACCACCATTGGAAAACATGTGTTGATTTTGCTGTTGTTTATTAGGGAAGGGATTAAGAAGAATGATAGGTGTCCTCCCAGAGTCCTTGTTTGTGATTAAATCTATGCATTCCTACAGCCGAGGACATTTGTATGTCAAGTGGTCCTCCACATAGATTCTGCAAGGAAATTTCATTTTTCTGATTAGGATTATTCTTAGTATCAGACTTCTCTTTAGAAGAAGAGGTATTTTTCTTGTTCTTCTTGTTCTTGCAACTAGGTTTTTGTGTAAAATACACAGAATTTACCTCAACAGTAGGAAGACTAGTCGATTGGTTAAGGGCGGTGGAAGACGAAGAAGGCTGGGAGGTTTTCCCACTAGGTTGGTTTATGGCTACACCAGAGATTGCACCAACGAGGCCGCCAGCATGTGCTCTATTTTTTTGAGTAGCAGGAGGATTTAGATTGCCAGGGACATGGGGGAGTAAATCATACAACGTGCCAGATTGCGAATAGATAAGATCTAAATGTTGTGCATGACGGATGGATTGGTCTTACGTGACTGCACCGGATAAGAAAACTTCCTTAGCTAGGGGTGGTAAGAGTTGTTGGTGTCCCGTGTTTTGACAGTTTGGAAAATCAAAATAAAAGGCAACATCAGAACCAATCTTTAGAGTTCCAGGATCTAGTCCTCCTGTTCTTAGAGAGGGATCTCTCAAATATTTGTTTGCAAAGGTTTATCTTGTGTGCTTTGACTATGGATTTTAGACTAGTTATTGAGTGCAGATGTTTGTTTGGTTGAATTGAGTTGATACAGCATAACATGAATAGGTCAAGGAAAGATAGACAGAAAGAGAAAATATCTGGTTCATTGGGAAATGGAGTCAAAATGAGGTCATGACAAACTCATCAAGGGATATGGGATGTCAAAGGGAAAATCTAACTTGGCCACAGGATCCTTTGTTTTTGGAATGAGATGGACATTAATGGTTTGGAAAGAGAAGTTTAATTCTCAACAAAGGGAACTTGAAAACATAACTTAGCAATAAAGAGATATTTGATAGACAGGGCTAACCATAAATTATACAAACATTCTTTAAGCAAATAATGACTTCAAGACAACTTTTAAAATGAAATCTAAGATTCGGGGAACTCCCTATTTCCTCAAATATTTTATTTTAAAGGACTTAGAAAACATAAAAGGTTCACTGATAGTTGCATTCATAGAAGAGGGAACAACTAAATAACATCTATGGTTACAACTATAAAGACCTTCAAAACAACTGTTCAAGCAATGGCAAAGGGCAAGATCAAAACCGACCTCTTTGATTAACTTAAAACAATGGTACTTCAAAGGGAGACTTCAATAACAGCTTTCAAGTGATAGAAGACAAGCAGGGAGAACCATAAATCATGCTGAACCCAACTATTTGAGCTATTAAGGAAATAAGCAAGCATGAAGACTAAAGAGAGAGATTAAAGACTCTAAAATACTTCAGCAGAAGAAAACATAAAACAGTGAAGGATGAACAGGTCTAAGGTGCTTCTAGGAGTCATTTCTTAGCCTAAAAATTTCAACCTACTGTAGTAAGAAATTATGGAACATAATGAACACAGGAGAAAACATTAAACAGTTCAGAATACTTCACCAACAGCCAAGCTCATGGATCCAATGATAGAGCCTTCTCAGGAATAAGCATGCAACAACATCATCAAGACATCCAGGACTTCAATTTGTTTTTCAACTTCAACATACTTGTATATTTATTCAGAGAGTTTCAGTGTTACAACTTGTAATCAAACAACAACCAAAACTCACTCATATTCTGTTGTAGTATATATAGAAGGATGAGGAGGTGAGATCTGATAAAATATCTTAATTACAATTAATACAGAATTAAATGGCTCATTGGCATTTGTGGAGCTCAATGATGAGACTTACATACATATCCTCTGTATTAAATGATTTACATAATTATTTCAAGCTTGGTGGGAGTTTTTGTTGACCTTTGAGGCACTGTGTGGTGTCGAAGTAACTCTGTAGATATTCTTTGCATTGAAGTTCCTGGCAGAAATAACTTCTTCGGCTGTGTTGAGGCAAAATATCTGATCCTGATCAAGAAATTCGACTCTTGATTGAATACTTTGAGGCACAGGTGGCGTCGTGGTAGCTAGAGGGATCAATTTGCCTCAATTGGTGGTGGTGGAGGGCTTCCTGTCGGTGAAACCTTTTAGATTTTTTTTGAACTCTGTTTTAACCCGGGGATTACGTTTATAATGATCATTTTGGGCCATAATTCTCGTAAACAGTCTATTAACCCTCTGCTCTGATAATTTCCTGTTCTTCAACGCTGATACTCTTTCTCTGTGCTTAATCCATGTTTTCTTGTTTCCATGCAGGGCTGCACAGGGTTCATAAGGCATTTGTGCTCAATAGAACACGACGAAACGTGAATTTAAAACCTGGAGGTCGATTTCCTTTGGTAAATTGAAAGCAAAAGAGTCGTCACCCTCTTCCTTCGAATCGTTTTCAAACATAGCAAAAAGAACATTAATACCTGCAAAATACAAACGAAACGTTGTAAAATCCATGCATTTATTGGTTAACTGCTGCAGAGGCATATGGAGGGACCGTGCTCGTTGGATGGCATCATCCAACGGTCCGGATTGATCGAATGGAGTCAAAGGGGAGGCGGAATAGAAGAGTTTAATCAGAGTCGTCGATCGCGCAGAGATCGACGGTCGGGATCGGGCGATGGAAAGTCAGCGGAGGGGAAACATTGACTGGGCAATGGAATCGGGTGATGAAATATGGGTCGTCGATCTGCAGATCAGATCAACACTGGAGATTGATTTGCCATTGTACGAAGGCTGGTTTATCGCGCGGGCACTTTGGTTATCCATCGGACACTTTCGAAGAGCGATAGTCGTTGGATGAGTGGGCCCAGATCGGATGGCAGAGATCAATTTCGCTGGACATCCGGGTCTGAACGTTAACGCGCGGGGGATAAATTTAATGTGCGGGGACGGCAGTTTTGGAAAAGGTACGGGAGATGCGTGGCAGCAAGCATATGGAATCACTGTTGATTGGGAGGAAACCACCCTCCGCCCAAAGGCGGTGCGGAAAATACCACACGAGTTTGGAAAATAGCGTATGGATGGGGGGGGTCCACAAGAATGGCGCGCTCCGCACCACCGGATCTGCGAGTTGGATGAACGGCTGGGATGCGTTTGCGCGGCGGGTCCACCCATTTAAAAATAAAAACACGTGACTTTATTTTTCACGTTAAAACTTTGGAAATGTGGGTTTTCAGACTTTACAAAGGAGAAACAGGACCGACAATGGATTTATTCATCGATTTAGCGCCTGATTTCTTTGCGACCGGTTCTAGCACCAGGACGCATGGACGGAGAAAGGCTTAGGGACTTAGCGGAAAGGGGCTAAAGTGTGATGCATAGAAAACATGCGTTTTTTATGGTTTTTGAATGTTTTTTGGAGGAATTAAAGGTTTCGGTAAGGTTAAAAAGTGGGTTTTTAACCTTACAAAATGAATTTTGATGAGGGGAAATAGCAGAAATGTGGAAATGAGGGATTTTCATGGGGAATGGAGGGATAGAAAAAGAGGTTAGTTGGGAGGAAAAGGAAAAAGGGGTTTGCAGCAGTATTTTGGCTTTGGAAATCAGCAGGACTTCTGAGTTCTGCCAGGAAACAATAGTGAATATTATCCAAGGACAGGATATTACCAAAAGTCTTCAAGTATCAGCAATTTTAGTAATGAAATTGTTTCTTGAAGGCTATCCGACATCATTTAGCCACCATCTGATATGACAGAATTTTATGGGTGGCTAACAGTGGCTCCACTTGGGGATGGTGCCTTTTTTGAAGGCATCAAGAACTGCAGACTTGTATTCTTTGGGAGGCTGATCAGTTGCCTCATCCATTGGGTTGTTTTCTTCCACTTGAATGATCTTCTTTTGCTCTGGAAACAATTTATAAGTCTTTGAAAAAAAATGGAACTTTCATCAACAAACTTCCTACCTACTCAATCCTATTGATCTAACATTTTTTCTTCATCAGAGTGCACTTGGATTGGCAAACTCTCTTACAACATTTTTATTCTTTTCAAAAACAAAAATATAATCTAATTCTACTTTTTAACTCTTCATGGATCCAGATTAAACAGTTGGATCCATATTATTCTCTACCTAATCTAATGTCTATTGGGATTAAACTGTCCAATAGACTTTCATTCTCTAAATTCTATAACATAAATTTAAAAACAGTCAAGTCAAGGTTAAGCTGTTTGACTTGCTGTGATCTATGGCATAAAAACAAGTTTCACATAGATTATTATTTGTAGAAAAAAAATAAAACAAAATGGAAGGCTTAAGATCTGAAAGTTTCTCATCATGGCCTTCTCCTTTCTTTACAGCTCTGTTTTTTGCTTTGTTTTGAGCTGTCTTTTCTTTTCTTCTGGTTCAGGTTTTAAGCTGATTAGAACCAGATCTTCACATTTCTTTGGCTCAGAATTTTACCATATATTTGAGTCATCTTCTTTGGAAACTTTGGTTCAGATTTTGAGTTTGTTTGAACCTTCAATTTCTAACTTAATCTATCTACTGATAAGCCAAGATTAAATAGTTTGGCAAATCGAATTCACTATCCTATCAGCAGAAAATTTAAAGCTAATTAGTCAAGATTAAACTGTTTGACTAACTAGAAGTGTGTTTTGTAGGAGTGGCATTTAAGCTTGCACACTTTCATATTTGTTTCTCTTTTTGGCATGGGGCTTTGCCTTTCTTGTTTTTCACAATCTACCCTATTTTATTTCTTTTGTTTGTTTTTGTATTTTTGATTTTTCATAACTTTTGAATGCAATGGTTAGACTATGATATTTACAATGGTAAAACAAAAATGCTTTGAAACTTAAGATTCTTGGCAGAAGTAATGCTTAAGCATCCTGCCATTGACAGGACCTCCATATAGGTGTTCTCCATTCAATTATTTCAATAAAAATGTATTATGACCCCTCTCAGCATGAATAATATAGGGCCCTTTCCACAAGTTTTCAAACTTTCCATGTTTCCCCTTCTCTTCTCTTCTTGAATCCCATTTAAGAACAACACTTCCAACCTGGAAATTGTTTGCCTTAGTCCTTTTATCAAATAGCTTCTTCATATTTTCTTGGACTAACTGTGTTCTTTCATAAAATTCTTCTTTGGTCTGTTGTAAATGGATTTTTTGGTTGATCCTCCTCTGCATATCATTTTCTTCAACCTGCACTTCTTGAAGGAGCTTTATGACTGGAACTCCCAATGAGGTAGGAAAAATTGCATCCATGCCATAAACTAACTGATAGGGGGACATATTTATTGATTGCTTTGTAGTTAATCTATCATCCCATAAGGCATGAACCAACTTACTGTGCCATGATTTTTGATTCTGTTCCAACATCTTTTTAATGATATTGATGAGACTCTTGTTGGAGGATTCAGCTAATACATTTCCTTGGGGATATTAAGCAGTGGAATGGCCCAAGGTTATATGGTATTTGTGACAGAAATCAACAATCTTCTTAGATTTGAAAGCAGCATCATTGTCTGTTATGATTTTTCTGGGGCAACCAAATCTGGATAGGATATGGGTTTAAAGAAACTTGATAATGACAGAGTCGTTAGCATTCCTGGTAGGTATGGCTTCTATCCATTTGGTGAAGAATTCAGTGGATGTGAGGATCCACTTATGTTGAGCTAAGGAGAATGGATGAATTTCTCCAATGAAGTCCAGCCCCCATTGTTGAAAAGGTGCCTCAACTCTGATAGGATGTAAAGGTAAGGGAAGGAGTTTTCTCTTGCCATCAAATATTTGACACTTATGGAAAGACATGACCAACTTCTGAGTGTCTGGGAAAAGGGCAGGCCAATAATAACCTGATCTAAGAATTTTATTTGCTGTGGCCTTCCAATAGAGGTGTCCTCCACATTCACCATCGTGCAATTCATGCATGATTTTTCCTGCATCATCTTCAAGTAAACATTTAAGCAAAATTCCAACAGCATTTTTCCAATATAATACTCCATCTAATATGAAAAAACTCAAAGCTTTCTGTTTCAAGAATCTAGCTTTAGTTTTAGACAAAGAAGGAGGGACATTTAGATATAAAAGCACATAAATGATGTCAGCATACCAAGGAGAATTTAGAAATGTTTCTTCAATGAAAGGAGCAGTAGCTTCTTCCACTTCTTCCAACACATCTACCATATTCATGTCTAATTCTTGGAAGTTAGACTCAGCCATAAGTTTTGCTAATCCGTGCCCCTTTACAAGTTTGGTGGGCCTGATTTCTAGGTCGTATTCAAGAATAGTTGCAATCCATTTTCCCCTTTTACCATCAGGGTCTTGACTTATAATGTCCTTGAAAACAATATATGGAACAAAAGAAATTGTGTGAGAGTGTAAAATGTAGACCCTAAAGTCCTTTAAAGCTTTCACTAATTCTAAGGCTTGCTTCTCCATAATGTTATAATTGAGAGGAGCATCTCTTAAGGCCCTACTAAAGAAGGATATTGGTTGTTCTTGTCCTAAATCATTCTTCTGAAGCAAAACTGCAACTATTGTATGTTCAGATGCAAAAGAAAAAATGTAAAATTCTTTGGTAAAATCAGGACTAATCAGGACTGGCGTTTGGGTAAGAGCTTGTTTGACCAGTTCGAATGATTGTTTAGCTGATAAAGTCCATTTCACACCCACATTTTTCTTAAGCATGTTTGTAATGTTTTTTAATAGCTCAGCAAGGTTAGGAATAAACCTTCTCAAAAAATTAATCTTTCCAATGAAAGATTGCAATTCTTTGAGGCTTCTAGGATGGCTAATTTGCAATATGCCACCTATCCTTGTAGGGTCTATTTTGATTCCCTCTTCTGAAATTATATGCAAGAAGTTTCCCTTCTTGGAGACCAAAGATGGTCTTCTTGGGATTCAGTGATAAGCCAAATTTCCTACACTTCTCAAAAACCTTTCTTAGTTGAATCAAATGCTCTTCATTAGTTTTTGAGAAAACAGTTATGTCATTAAGGTAAATCATTATAAAATAGCCAATATCTTTAGAGAAGGCTATGTCCATGGCCTTTTGGAAGGTGGTCCCCGCATTCATTAATCCGAAAGGAATTTTGACATACATAAAGGTGCCCCAAGGTGTGGTAAAAGCAGTTTTGATTTGATCACTTGGGAACACTAACACCTGATTGTAACCTGAGAACCCATCTAATAGGGATATTCTTCTTGACCCAACTACCCTTTGAAGTATATGGTCCATCTTGGGTAAGGGGTAGTTGTCTTTTAAAGAGGCTCTGTTTAAATTTATGAAGTCAATACAGAGCCTGATTTCCCCTGTTTTCTTTCTAACAGAAACTAAGTTAGATACCCATTCTGAAAATATAATGGGTACTATGATCCCAGCATTGTACATCTTCTCAATTTCTGCCTTAACTAAAGGTAGTAAAAGGGGATTTATTCTCCTTAGTTTTTGCTTAAAAGACTTTTGATTTTCCTTCAAGGGGATATTATGTTGGATGATGCTGGTATCATATGATTTTAAGTCTTTGTATTCCCAAGCAAACACATCTCTGAATTCTTTGAAAAGCTCTATGTACTGCAATTTTATGTGAGCTGGGAGGGTGTTGGATAGCTTGATCATCTTGGGTTCTACTAGACTGCCTATGTTATGCTCTTCTACATTTTTTTCCATAGGCTCCATTCTTGGTTCTTTGGCTACATCGTTGAGATCAAACATGTGTTCTAAAGGTGTGAGACCTCTTGGGATTTTATCATTTTTGCATTGTAAGACTTCCAAGTCTTCTTGGTCTTCATTGTTCATTATATCTGCTTCAAAAGGATTCTCACAATGATTTATATTAGCAGGATATGCTATTTCAGCCTATGGGATTTGTTCAATGTACAAACAATCTTCTTTATGGCTAGTTATTGGTGTTGGTATGCTGAAATCATTTTCTGATTTCAAGAAATCATCTATGTGTCTGTCAGATTCAAACACCTACCAGTGATCTTCATTATCAGGCACATCAAGTCTTTGTTTCACCTTTATACTGAGTTGCTCATTTATCTCAGGTACTTGGAAATTGCTGGCATTGAAGGCGAGTTCATTTGCTAGATGATTCAGTGATCTAGGGATGAAAATGAGTTCATATTTTTCGAAAGTTTTTAATAGGTCAAGGGTAGCATTTCGATATTCCCTAAGCCTTGGATTATTGGCTGAGTATTCTCCTTTGATTTGTTTGATGATAAGTTCAGAATCCCCTAAAATAGATATCTTTTTGGCTTCTAATTCTTTAAGCAGTTGTAAGCCTAGGAGAAGTGCTTCATACTCAACAATATTGTTAGTGCATGGGAAGTCTAACTTGTATGAAAAACTCTGATTTGTGTTTTGAATCCAAACACCTACCCCTGCACTAGTTTTATTACAGGATCCATCGAAATTTATTGTCCAAAGTATATTTGACTCATTTTCATTTTCTTGTTGTTGTTCATTGTCAATGTTTTGAAGTTGATTCGAGGTAAGATCAGATTGTTTTGGTGAACTGATTTGGTCCATGTTTCTTTACCTTGTTGAGTAATTTCATCTTCGTTACACAAAATAAAGGAATCTAAACTTGATTGAATAGAATAGATTGGAGTGTTTTTTGGTTTTTCCATATTACTCACCATGTACTTCATGTGGGATTCTCTGTATAGTCTTCTGTTTTGGTTAAAAACAGGGATGGTGGCATAAGACATGTCCATTTGAAGGCTTCCCTGAATTTTGGCTCCCCATGATCTTGATAAGAGCATGCCATACTTAGGGGGAATGTCAGCTACAACTATATCCATTACTAGATTCTTGGCAGGGATCTGAGCTAGGTTAACACATAAATATTTGATTAAACCCAAACATTTGACTCTGCTTGAGTCAAAAGAATACAAATCTTTGTATGGTTTAGTAATTTCTAAGCCTAAGCTTTCCATTACTACATTGGGCATTAGATTGTGTGAAGCTCCAGAATCTAACATGGCATTGTGTAAAATTTTATCGTGTATGTTCAAACTAACATAGAAGGGAGGGACTGGTCCTTCTTGATATTTTCCTTCAACCTCTGGGCCAAACAACAGCTCAGGTTTTTCATCTGTCAAGTTTAAGGTGTCAGTATTACTTCCTAAGTTCAAAGCTTTCAAAATTTGGTTTTTGTACACATCTTGGGTTACTAGCTCAGCTAGGGGGATGGTAATTTTTATCTTGGCAATCTCTCCCTCAAGGCTGAAAGGAATAATTGACTTGTTAATATTTACATCTGTTTTTTCGATTGAATTCCTTTCAGCAGCTTTGGTTTGCTGAACCTTGTTTGAACTAGTGATAGGAATAGTTTTATTAGGACCACTAGCTGAAGTGCTAGGGGTACTCTATTCAACATTTGGCTGTACTCCCTTGTCTCTGTTTAGATCTGGATTTTTGGCCGAAATGTTGGTTTTTTCTGCTGTCTTTTTGGGCTGGTTTTCTGCGTTTTTCTTGACAGCAGTGCTAGTATTCTTATCTTTTGAATTCTCTATACTCACCTTGCTCCTGAGATCATACTGTTTGTGTACCTCCATGATCACATTTTCAAAACCCAATCTATAGTCATCAGAATATTCATAGGTGTTTGTATTTTGATCATCAGAGAAGAAACCTTGTTCTTCCTCAGTGAGGAAAAAATCATCCCCACTGTCTGATCCAATCAAGTTTAAATGTGATTCTTCCAACCTTTCCAAATCCCTGTCTTCCTCATATTGATCTACATAGTTCTGTTGAAAGGGAGGTCTAATTTGTTGGTCACTTTCTTTTTTCTTATCTTGATTGTTATCTCTTCTATAATTCTGATTTCTATTTCTGTTTTGATTGTTTTGAAGTGCAGTCTGGTTTTGATTTGCTCGTGCTTTCCTAATTATTCTCATCTCTTTCATCATTTCTTCCAACATTCTCTCCATTTTTGAGCTTGAAGTAGAAGGAGGAGATTCCTCTTTAAAATATACTCTCTTCTCAGTTTTCATCCTTGCTCTCTTTTCTATTAAGTTGACTTCCACAGAAAGAGCACCTCTTTACATATCTTCGAGAGTTGCAAAATCTCTTTCTCTTAGTGAATAAGTCATGTTAGAGTCAAATACTTTAGGAAACTTGTTTAAGGCTGAACCTTGTGGAGGTTTTAGTTCTGGGGAAAGTGCATTATATACACTGTTAAATCTAGTACAATAGGCTTGTACACTTTCCCCAGGGTTCATGTTAAACACCATGTTGAAGCACACACATGGTGTATGAGGAAGATGAGCACACACAACAAGAACTCAACACAATGAAAGATAAGCGTGAGACTTTCTTATTTTCCATTATACAAAGATGCACATTTATAGTACAATGGTGTGACTCTTGGTTTCATATTCCAAGGTCACTTGGACTCCATTGTGACTTTTCACATTCCACCTACCATGTAGGATAAGGTGTTCAACATCCCCATGTCCAGAAGGGGTATGTCAGAGAGTCGAAAAGTTGTATTAAAATACATAGAAGTATGCATATGGCGACGCAGGTGAATCAACTCTGCGGGAAATTTTGGAAAAAAGAGGTGGTTTTAGGATGACCACAAACACTGGAACGCAATACTTGTTGCAGTTCCCGGAACTCTTCCAAAACTGGCAAGAAGCTGAAAGCTTCTGCTAGAGGAATTGTCCCTCATAAAAAAGGGAGACCTTCAACCTAAAAGAAGGGAGGTCTACTACCTGTGGTGGTTTTAGGTTGTCCACCAACCAAAGATGATGGTTTTAGGTTATCCACCAACCGAAGGCATGCTCATGGGCATCCGTGTCTCTGGCTACATCTGTGAATCCGGAATGACGAATTGTGGCTCGGGCTCGCTTGAACTGCTGGCTACAACTCTGAACATGGAATGAGAGATTGTGGCTCAGGCTCGCTTGATCTGACGTCGAAGCTTGTACATGACCACCATTTTCCCCCCTGTCAGGGACAAGGTGAGATGATGGCGAAAACTCAACTGCAAGTTTGCTCAATATTCGTGAACATGTTCTGACATGTGTCGTAAACATCTTCTTGGCTGCTGATGCCCATTGCCAAGAAGCGATCCATCCAAGATGAATCTTGGTTCTTGCAGGAGGCTTGTGTCTGAAGCATCTGTCTGAAGAATGGGTGTGTCGACCACAGTGCTTACATGGATGAAGATCAAAACAGTGATCTTTTATATGGCCAACTCGATCACAATGTTGGCATTTCACAATCTGTCGTTGTTGTGGAACAAGATCTGGAACAGCTGTAGATGAACTGTCATACATGAATCCGGCACTCTGAAATATGATGGGCTTTGTGTAGTCTGGAATATGAAAGGACACATCCTTGTCATATCCAAGACCAGTTCGGTGCTTGTTGTGGACAAGCTCTTCCCAAGGTCTGATGATGGGCTTAGGAAGTGCAGGCTGAGGTGCTGCATCTGCATGAAAATATGCTCTAGTACAAAGAACTGAATGGGAATCAACTGGAACTTTGCTGACTTGCTGCTGATGGGAGTCTTTCACAATGTTTTGAATAGAAACAGGTTCAGAATGGTGACTCTTTTGGTGAAGTTCATCTTGTTGGAGTTGAGATTCCAACTGCAAAAACTCAATATTTTCATGTGCATATAGCAAACAATTTTGAATGTTACAAAGATCATGCTTGCTCATTTTTATCATGTCATCAACATTGGAATGAATGAGGTCATTCAACAACTCTAATACCTCATTGATTTTAGCCATTTCAACAACTTAGGCTCAAAAATGAAAGGGTGTCGGCTTCAACCGAAAATGCACCCGTTTACAATATGATTCAACAACAAATACAAATGACTCCAAAGAAATTCTCAAAGTACAAAGTGTGCTCCTCAAATGATGGAGGGCAATCAACAATCCAACAACTCAAATTTTCTGATTGCAACTATGAAGAAGCAATACAATGTCAATACAATACAATATTCCTGCAAAATATTTGTATGAATGTGCAGCAAAAATACTTGTGTAAGAGGCCTTTAAGGCAGCTGAAATTTCCTTCAAAGAGTTGTTCAAATGATGGCAAACTTGTCTTCTCATGTAAAAATCTTCAAAAAATCACTCTCATGTCAAAAATCACACAATGTCAAATTTCACTTTCTTCTTCTATATGTATAGTCCATGTCATTTCTTCAATTCCGCTCACATATCATTCCTCTTTTTCTGTTGTTCAAATCTTCTCTCTTTCCTCTCTCTCTCTGCTGTTTTTTTTTTTTTTTTTAATTAAAAAATAAATCAATGGGAATTAAATAATGGAGAGGGAATTAAAAGGGAGGGAATTAAAAGGGAGGGAATTTAATAAAGGAGGGGAAATATTAAAATGGGAGAGGAGGGGATATATTAAAATGAAATTAAATATGAAAATTAAAAAGGGAGGGGAATGTATTAAATGTGGGAGGGGGAAATATATTAAAAAAAATTAAAAATATAATGGGAATGGGATTAAAATATAATGAGTGGGGATTAATTTTAGTGGAAGGGTATTAAATTAAAATTAAAGTGGGGGAGGGGGGGGGGGGGTCGTATTATATGGGAGGGGAGGATTAATTTAAAACATGAAGTGTGGGGAGATTTTAAAAAAGGTCGAATTTTAAAAAATGAAGCATAGTAAAAAATTTATGGCCGTGAAGGCCAGAAGGCGGGAAGAGGATGCGTTGAGTTGGGGTAGGATGGCCGTAGGCCGTGAGGGGAGAGGAGAGTGTTGATGGAGCATGAGCAGGGCGAGGGTGGAGTGACTGTTGTGTGTGCGCGGGGTTGAGCAGGCGGAGAGATAAGGTGTGGGGAAGAGGACCGTGTGCTGTATGGTGTGTTGGGAGCAGCGCTCTAGGGCGGAGTTTGGCATGGTAAGGCCGAAAGGCCGTGGATTAATAGCGCGCAGAGAGGGTTGAAGAGTGAGTTGGGTTGAGCGTATGAGGGAATGGGGTGAGATTGCAGGGTTTTTTTTTATTTTTTATTTATTTTTTAAGTGGTGAGGGCTGTGTATATGGCAGTAGTTTGAATGTAATGTGAGAGTGAAGCTGAAGGGAGAATGTGGTAGGAGCAGAGTGCGAGTAGAGCAGAGAGGGCCAAAGGCCAATTGTTGCAGATTTTTTTTTTTTAATTTTAATTTTTTTTTATTAATACAGCTGAGAGAGGAGTAAAAAAGTTTGCAAAGATTGCAAAAATGATGGAAACAACAGGCTTTTCTTTTCTTCCAAATATAGAGCAGAATTAATTTCAGCAGCAGAAAATGTAGATAGCAGAAAAACTCAGATTTCTTTCAGTGCAAATCTAGAAATCTTTCCAGTAGCCCAGCAACAGGAAAATGCAGAGATGAAGAATTTTCCAGCAGAAAAAAACTCAGATTTCTTTTGCAATAAAAGCCAGAAACTTCTACTTCAGAAACCCTCTTTAAACAGTATTTTCCAGCAACTCTTCAATGCAGAAATTAATAGAAATTGCAGGAAAAATGAGAATGAAAACCTTCAGATGGGCAGTGCTGCCTTTCCTTCAAACAAATTTCTGAATGCTTCTTCTTCTTCAAAGCAGATTTCTGAATGCTGCAGAATCACTGAATGCTGCTCCTCTTCAAAACACCTCTGAATGGGGCAAAAACACTGCTGCAAAAACACTCTAAATGCTGCAAAAATGTAGATATGCACAGGCCATAGACACAAATGGCTCACTCAAATTGGAATAGGGCCAGAAATCGCCCGCTCTGATACCATGTTAAACACCATGTTGAAGCACACACATGGTGTATGAGGAAGATGAGCACACACAACAAGAACTCAACACAATGAAAGATAAGCGTGAGACTTTCTTATTTTCCATTATACAAAGATGCACATTTATAGTACAATGGTGTGACTCTTGGTTTCATATTCCAAGGTCACTTGGACTCCATTGTGACTTTTCACATTCCACACCTACCCATGTAGGATTAGGTGTTCCAACAGTTCCTACGGAGATTGTTGTAATCAGCAAGGACTTGGAGAGGATTTTTCTTTACTTCCCATTTGTTCAAGAATGTTTGATGGAAGCCTTGGAGATCATTAATAGTACGGGGGGCTAAACTTTTAAACCATTTTCTTACCTCTCCCCCCAGACTTTGAGCAAATAGTCTAAGTTTGACAGAATCATCATCAATTTCATTTCTATCAAAATAGTCATCCATCTTATCCACATGTTGTGATGCAGTTACGGCATTGCTAGCATCGTATAATGGAATTTTGGACTGATAGTCCTGTGGAAGATTGGCTAGTGGTACAGGAAGGACTAAGGGAGCATACTATGTTGCCATGATATGTGGTGGGGGTGGATTAACAAGCGGTGGATTGACAAGAGGAGGAGTGGGCTGAAGTGAAGTGGTTTGAACAGTGGATGAAGGGTGGAAAGAAGTGAATGGAATAGCAGTAGATTGTTGAGCTGATCCTGGATGAGAGACACCTAGGTTATGAAGGAAGTGTAGATCAGGAGGTGTTGTTTCTCTGCTGCCAGGATGTTCACTTGTCTTAGGAGATGAAAGTGAAGAATCAGAATCTAGTTGATCTAAATCACCAAATGACCTAGTCCTAAAGGGATTAACTAAGTTAGCTTGTGATTTTTGTAGAGCTGAAAGATTTTCAGGGACTGAATTGGCTGTTGGAGGTGATCTAAAAATAGTTGAAGATTCTATCTTAGGAGACTTCCTAAGGATTATTTCTGGGTTATCAACTATCTCAGGTGGATCAGGGTCAGGATGGGCTCTAGTGTGGATCTTTCTATGAGCCACTATGGTTTTTTTTTAGACCCAAATAACAAGAAAAGTTCAACCAAGTATGACAATCTTTGAGAGGTTAACTGATCTGTTTACACAAATTTTAATCCTACAGTCCTCTAACTGGATTTGAATGATATTATAATGATAAGGGTTCTTCCCAGTGGAGTCTTAAGGTCTGTTCAGGATTGTGGAGTCACCAAGTGGAAAGTTTAGAATGTTTTCTAAGAGGTACATTGTCCACCACAGTGTTTGTGAAATATCCTTTTGCAAGGATATTCTGAAACACAACAAACTCTAATCAGAGATTGACTGGGAGGGCATTTACCAGATATTTCACCTCAAAAAGAGGATGAGATCTGGAGGCTACCTGGCCCTTTCCAGACTCTGTCTAAGAGTATAAGGTAAAACACCACAAAAGATAAGTGATATATAAGAATGAGTATTTTACTACAAAGTGGAAGTTTTTAGCTCGTGAGGAGGTAAAAGGTTTCATGGTCCACTACCATGTTTATTATGAAGCCAAACTTGAAATGTTTTTGGGTTTTTCTGAGTTATTTTGGTTTTATAGGTTAAGAGAGTGTTCCAAGTCTGATTTTGCACTTAGCTAAGGTGTTCAAACAAACAGAGTTGCTCTTATGGCTTGGTAACTGGTTCCTTCAAGGTTTGGTAAGGCTTAACGAGAATCCTAAGGGTTACTTAGTTTGTCACTGATTCAATTAAGTCCTAGCATGATCACCATTTGTTAGGTAGTGCTTGAAGAAAGTTACTTATGTTATACTGGACCTAAAAAGTTTGAGGAAAGGTTTTAAAACCTCTAATTCTCATTAGGTCCCACCGTGATTGCCATTATGGTGGTGTCCCTTGTTTTGACAGTTTGGAAAATCAAAAGACAAGGCAACATCAGAACCAATCTTTAGAGTTCCAGGATCTAGTCCTCCTGTTCTCAGAGAGGGATCTCTCAAATATTTGTTTGCAAAGGTTTATCTTGTGTGCTTTTATTATGGATTTTAGACTAGTTATTGAGTGCAGATGTTTTTTTGGTTGGATTGAGTTGATAAAGCAGAACATGAATAGGTCTAGGAAAGATAGACAGAAAGAGGAAATATCTGGTTCATTGGGAAATGGAGTCAAAATGAGGTCATGACAAAATCATCAAGGGATATGGGATATCAAAGGGAAAATCTAACTTGGCCGCAGGATCCTTTGTTTTTGGAATGAGATGGAAATTAATGGTTTGGAAAGAGAATTTTAATTCTCAACAAAGGGAACTTGAAAACATAACTTAGCAATAAAGAGATATTTGATAGACAGGGATAACCATAAATTCTACAAACATTCTTTAAGCAAATAATGACTTCAAGACAACTTTTAAAATGAAATCTAAGTGTTACAGGTCAAAATACCTCCTCATCAGCTCAGAGGGGAAGACAAATATGGAAGAAGTACAAAGACCTAAATTAAACCTATTTCTGCCAGGGTAACACCTATATAAAACAGAACAAGAGCGTTATAACACAGACAATCAGTACATTGGCCGCGTTAGTGGCTAGTGCAATGCTCTGTTTACACTGGAGGGGCGTGTTACCCATGTTTTAAGTTTGAATTGGGAAAAGAGCGCGGAGAATGATTTGAATCTCCGACTTTCCCTCACAAAGGAGTCAGTTCACAAAGGAAACTGCAGAAGCACCAGTTCATTATTGGTCATTGCCATAGAAGACTGAACTCCAAAAGAGGCAAAAGCATGGAGATCAAAGAAACATCTAATTTTTTTCCATTCCAAACTAGTGGAAAGATAAGGGCAACAATGGCTTTCTCCCTCTCCTATAAGAAGGAGTTGAAGGCTCTTAATTGAAGGTCGAAGGATTGCTCAAGGTTCTTGTATACTTGTGGAATAGAGAATAGTGTGACATTGTGAAGACCAAGAGTCAAAGAGGCTCCTAGAGAGCTTGTTGACTTGGACTTCTTCACTAGAGAGAGAAGAGAGATTGGGAGACTGAGGAGGGCTTGGTAAAACCGATGGTTTTAATCCTCCTTCTTTCAAAATCAATAGAACTGTGTTCGTTTTGTCCATTCAATGCTTAATATTGTCATTATTGTTTGAACATTTACCTAGTATGATATGAATGGCTCAGATGTGTATAACCTAGATGTTTATTGTATATTGATTTAATTGATAGGATACTTGTTATATTAGAAATTACGCGGGTGCTTTGACTGATTGCAGGACTCGGGTTTGGAGCCGGCGAAGAAGGACTCTTGCTTTACTGCGCAGCGCTCTCCAAGGGATTCCAAGACTGTCAAAGAGGTAATTCTCTATTGTATTCCTTCAAGTTATTTCAAGCTAATATGAACATGCTCATGCCATCTTTGTGAACAGCATAGCTAATCTTACTGTCAGCCTCGGGCACCGGAAAGCCCTGAGAGGGATATTCGAAAACCAACCACCCAAGCAGTTTACCCTATAGCAGAATTGCCGACTCCGCTGGGGAGTTTTCCCCCATAGTTTCCGGACTATTTATTCCTTCCTTTATTCTCTTCTTCTCTGTTCAAAGATCCTTCTGACCATTTTTTGATGCCCAGTAGACATACCAAACGCTTGCAGAGTTCAATCATGTTCCTGTCTGGCCAACTGAAGAGCTTTTCCCTGGTTAACACGACCTATGCAGGCTATCCAGTGCGTTATAATGCGGTCTATGCTTAAATACAGTGTGTTATAATGCTGTATTTTCTCACAGACAAAGCGTTACTCAGCCAAAAACCTTGTTGTTCACTGCTGTGAATGTGTTTTAGCTGTAGAGTTTTTTGGCCATCAGTACCTTTCAGCGAATGAATCCCTGTGCTTTTCTGCTAAACTGACATTTTTATTTGTTTCTCTTATTTATTTAGTGTGCAAAACATTTACTTTTTAAAAGAGAAATTTTTTTTTATTATTTTTCTGCATTTAGCTGAGTTTGTTCTGAAAGTTTTAGTTCACAGACTGTTAAAAGAGGTAGATAGAAGTCTGAATCTTCAAAAGTTGAGCTATGTTATTTACATGTTGGTGCATGGATGATTGAAAAAGAAACCTCTCCCTGTAGAAACACTCTTCATTGAATTTAATATTTAGAGCATGTTTTGCATGGTTCTTGAGTCAGAGTCTCACTATACTTCATACGTCCATTCCCCCTCCACAAGACTAATAACAAAGTACACTAAAAATAAAGCGACACTAAAATCAATATAGTTACTCTTTTTTGAGCTCACACAAACAGTAGTTCAGGCTAGGATCTTGGGTTAAGAAAGTGAGAAAACTACCCAAGATCTCAAAACTTGAAAACTAGAGTCATTAACGAGTGAAATCCTGCTGCACTCACATTATCGGGACCGTTCCTTTACCGGAGCTCAGCGGGAGACAACACTTGGGTGCACTAGAAGGTAGCCCGCCTTCGACTGAATCCTGTGGGTGTGTTATATATTGGGGTTCCCTTCGTGGATGTCGAAACTAGATCGGGGATCTAGGTATTCTGCCCATATAGCACATTGTCCTTGACCGTCGACCCCCCTCATGATGTCTGTGATTTGAGGTATCCTTAGTGGCCATACTTTTAGGGACTTACACAAGGTGACTGGGACGGGCTGTCCTGGTACCTGAAACAGATGGACCCACTCTGTCTTCGGTCTTTAGGAGGGTACTCGTCTTCACGAGAGTGCTTACACCTATCGTCTGAGGTTCGGGCGAAGCTCTAGAGTGACCGTAACTGTACTTTCGACCAAACCTCTCTGTATACTATTGCGATACTGGATTTCATCACCAGTGAACAGTAGTACTCAGACAGGGCACCCTATTTTGGCTGCTTGCTGATTGTTTTTAGAAAGTCCTTTTTTTTGTTAGGTGTGTGGTTACTGTCATTTGAGACTTCATAATAGATCACAATTTAATAAAATTTGTTAAAATCAAACCGGTCACCGTGGCGTCCCTTGACCCACGCCGTCTGTCTCGACGACAGCAAGGTCTACCTCCTCTCAACCTTGAGGAAGAACTGAACCTTGGTGAACCCGGGCCTTCTACGGAAGAGCAGTCTCGTCTGACTAATCTTGATTATCACATAGACCCTTATCAGCTGGAACTCCCAGAGGACCCTTTCACTGAAGGCATTGTACCTAATTACAATCTGTTGTGTAACCAACTTCAAAAATAGAAGAAAAGAGATATGAACGCCTTAGAAATAAGCCACTTCGAGGGGGAAACCTCCAATACATTACATAAATGAAAAATTCTTCGATGATACAATTTACAAAACCTCCTTTCTATATATAGGAGTCCATGGGGCCATAATGTAATCCTAGTGGGCCACAATGTAATCCTAGCCGACCTAACAATAATAATTTAAGGGCACAATAATAAAAAAAATGGGGGTTACAAGGGTACAATAATAACAATAAGGGGGTTACACTAACAACAATAAGGGACTATACTAGTAATATAGGGACCTAACACAATCCTCCGCTCACTGATCCGTTAGGGCCTGTGATAATCCAAATTACACCACGCCGAAATATGTCTGCGGCAACACCAACATCTATTTCTCCACCGGCATCCACAGGGTCGATACCAATGGCAACCATTCCTAGTTCGCCACCATCCTCCCCGCCGGTGGTCAGTTCTATGCCATTACTGGGTAACCCCAGTAGTCAACATGCACCTACCCCCAATCCTATGGTTAACACAACTGTCAGTAGTTTACTGAACCCTTCGGCATCTACTCCTACCGTAACCACGTTGGGGACCACGGTAGCTCCTCCCACGAGCATGACTACTTCGGTGCCCTTTAGCAACCCTTTCGGTTGGAACTCTCTGTTGAGTTCAAACCACCTGGCCACTATACCAGGGGGCAGTGTTATCAGTACGCAGGTAGCAGGGAATATTTCTCTTCCTATGCAATCCTTAGGTCAAATGGGACAAACCATTGTAAATAATATCCCCTTAAGTGGTTCAAACATAGGTGTAGGATCTATACCGTTGCCAAATTATGCAAGTACTAGTATGCCTCCGGGAAACTCTATTGCATCCATTTGGACTAACCAACCCCAACCTCCGTCTGGAGTGGGAGGGCACTTTTACGCTGGGGGCAACCAACCATTTGCCCCTCAATACACTATGCCCTATGGACAACAACCGTATGTTCCTACTCCTCCACCTATGGGAGGTTTTTGTCAAAGTCCCACTTACCCTTCTGGTAACACATGGATGGGAGGACCCTATGGTCCCAATAGTCAGCCCATACTGCCTTGGTTAGACTCGGGGGAAAATCCACAATTGCCATTCTTGGCAGCTTTGGACATACCCGACATCCATAAGCTGACGAACGACCCCATCAACCACAACTCGCTTTGGCCTCCAATACCGCATAAGATTCCTTCCGATATCCCAAAGTTCGACGGGAAGCATGGGGACGACCCGGCCGCACACATCACTACCTTCCATTTATGGTCCATATCCAATTCCATGGTAGATGATAGTGTCCGACTTCGACTGTTTCCCCGCACCCTTACAGGCAATGCCGCCAAGTGGTACATTGAATTGCCACGCGCCGCCATCAATACGTTTGGCGCTTTAGCGACGGAGTTCTTAAAGAACTTCCAACTGCCAATTAGAGTGGAAACCGGAATAGAATTGTTAACATCGCTGCGACAAGACACCGCCACCCACATCTCCGACCATATTCATGAATGGAGACGTAGGAGGAGGCTCGTCAAAGCGCCAATACTGGACCATCTCTTGGCCAATTGGTTTTGCAAGTCTCTTTTACCCCACATCTCTAAATACATTGGCCTTTCTGGTGCAGTGACAGAAGATCAATGTATTCGTCGTGCCCAACACTTGGATTTAATCTATTCACAATCCGGCACGCTTTACGATCTGCTCCCCCATGCCCCTGGTAACCCAAATCCTCTGGCTACTCAGAAAACCGAAGCTCATGCCGATGGTCTCGTTGGCACGATCTCTGGTGTAGCCACCAATCAGTCTCAGGGGAAAACCTCCCAGCCATCCTCGGCTGCCACTGCCCCCCACCAAATGACTCCTCTCCCTTCCGCTGAGGTAAATTCGGTGCAAACCTCACAAAAACCTAGCGGAAAAAATAGGAAGAATAAGAAGAAAACATCTTCTTCGGAAGAGCAGTCTGATAATCAGAATAACGCTAATCAGAAAAATGCTGCTAGAAATGACAAAGGAAAGGATAAACCCATGAAATTTCCTTGTAAAATCTGTGTGGAGGACCACTTGACATACAAATGTCCTCGGTTGCAGGAATGCACCGATTTTATTGCTAACAAGGATTCTGGGAGAAAACCTGTCGTTCTTCACAATCCTTTCCCCAATCAACAGCAGCAACATCAACATATGGTTGACAACCCGCCACAACCCCATCAACGGGGCAATGGTGGTTCGTATCCTTCCGGCGAAGGACCATCTGCCATTTATGGCATCGAGAGTATTGACCTTCAAACTCGCGCCAAGCTTTATGGAACTCCTACCATAGATGCTCAGGAACAAGGAACTAGTTCCAATCCGTCGCCGCCCAACGATTTACATATCGAAAGGCCTACTGTTGAACCTGTAATTCGTCCCCCAAAAGGGACACTTCGACGCACGACTCATAATACCTCTGCACGTGCAGCCCAAAACTACAATATTGTAGAAGATTTGGCGCAGGCACCGTCAGCTATGTCTGCACTTGAAGTATTACAAAACTGTCCAGCACAAAGGAAAGCCTTACTTTCGGCTATTGGTGGAATAGATCCCCAGGATTCCATGCTAGCAGTCTTTGATATGGAAAAGGCTAAACCTCACCTCTCGCATCAACTCGCATTCCAGGTGTAGGTTGTGTCGAAAGGGAGACCCATCCATCGCACTGTCATAAACGAAGGTGCTTCGACCTGCGTTATGTCACAAGCTTGCTGGCTGAATTTAGGTTCTCCTACTCTAACCCCGCCATCGAATTCCCTCAAAGCTTTCGATGGCCATACTTTCCTACCAAAAGGATACCTTGCTAGCTTTCCCATCACTCTGAGTGGGAAAACGGTAAACGTGGACGTTGAAGTCGTAGAGCGTCATCTCGACTATAATATATTGCTCGGTCGCAGTTGGTCTTATGCTATGACCGCCATCGTGTCTTCGGTCTTCCAACTCATCCTATTTCCATTGGATGGGAAAATAGTCACGGTTGATCAGCTATCCTTCTGCACCCCTGATTATGCCACTTTACCAAGTAGCTTTGTACCCCTAATAGGAGGTGTCCCTGACTCTTACGTCAGTATCGGTACCGGTTTTCTGAAGACATCTTCCCTACTGGGTTGTTTTCCTCTACCGCCGCCACAGATCCAAAACATGGTTGCAATGATATCCACCTTTTCAGATGGCTCTATCGACCCATGGATCATCTCGGCACCTTCAGATATCGATTCTTATGGAGATCAGATGCCGCTTTCGCCGGTTGAGTTGGCTTATCAAGCCATCCAAAGCACATCTGAACCCTCCACTAATATGGTTTCGACCGCAGGTACAAGCCTCTCTCCCATAACAGTTCTCTCTAAGGATCTCCTCAATGAAGTCTAGCCTACAGACGAAGCTATTCGAGAGATCATGTCATTAGAAGAAAGAACTTGGGGAGAGTTTCACCATCGCACTTCGACGATTGATTCAGAGGCGATAAAAACTGAAATCCCGTCTTCTGACCAATCCGAGATAGTTCCCTTCTCTTATACGACCGTTTACACTATCGATTCAGAAGGGAACATGGGTAATATTTCCAAGACACTGCTCATTGATATCTCGGTCAAGACAGGTATCATGGAAAATATTCCGTATTTCTTTTCAAATATCACACCTTTCCAACTTGCTTTCGGCCTGGAGGCAGTACTTCCGATCGAGTGCGAAATCCCATCACTCAAACTTGCCGTTGAACTCCTGCCTGGCACCACCGCCACAGAAGAGCGCTTGCTCTCGCTCGATCATTTGGACAAAACTCATCGAGATGCTACACTAGCACTCGAAGCTCACCAGCGCCGAGTTAAAGCTCAATACGAAAAATCTGTCAAGCCTCGTTCTTTCCAAGAGGGCGATCTCGTTCTACTATATGATCAAAAGCACGACCTCTTGGGGGCAGGAACACTCCAACCGTTATGGCTCGGTCCCTACATCGTTACTAAAGCCCTCTCAAAAGGAGCTTACGAATTACAGAACTGTAATGGAATTCCACTCGAGGAGCCCCGCAACGGGCTCTATCTGAAGAAGTATTTTGCCTAGTTTCGCACTAGGCATATGCTTTGTAATTTTATGTATATAAGTTTTGCCTATTTTATTTTGATGCTTCTGGATTATTGTTTTTGGTTTAAGGTGTTTTTTCTCATGTAATATTTCTCTTTTGCACAGATGTCATCGCATTCGTTATCATACGTTGGATATGCGGACGGTGCTAGTCGTCACACTAGACACATTGCTTCAGCTGCTTGGGTTCTCTATACTCCTGAGTCGGACCTTCTTGGTTCCGGGGGAATTTTCCTGGGTAACGCCACCAATAATGTTGCCGAGTACATGTCAGTGATCCAACTCCTCACGGAAGCAGCATCTCGTGACATCTCCGATTTAGTGGTCAGGTTAGATTCCCAACTCATCATTATGCAGTTAAACAATTGTTACCGTGTCCGCCACCCTGTATTGCTACGTTATTTTTTATGAGTGCGACTTTTAGAACGTCAATTTCAAACAATCACATTCGAACACGTTCCTAGAGAATTTAATGCATTAGCCGATTCTTTGGAAAATTATGTGTTAGATTGGCATTTATCGCATTTACTATAAAAGATTTACTCATGAGCACATATATTTTTATCACATCAAAAAATACATAAAAATTTAAAAACACAAATCACCAAAAATATATATACATATATATATTTCATGTCCAGTACATAGTAAACATCGAAAAGAAAATCTCCCAAAACTTGGGGTGTTTTACAAAATTTGGCTACACTAAGCCATGCTCTGACACTAATACATCTAATCCACCAGCTAAGCCTGATGCTCATGATAGCATACAACTGCTCTAGCTATCCTCCTCAGAGGGACTAAGTATCTCTCCGACACACCCACAGTATGCCGCTGCAGACGAACTAGAACCTCCCGCATAGGAAGCGGTGGTATACCCATACTCAGACCCTCCAGGTTCCTGGAGAGTTCATGTAAAATTTGGGTATCATCGTCGTCGCCGGCTTCCGCATCCTCTACTGGTGCGCCAGCCCCGGGTAGCTGCAATCCTCGCCGTGCATAGCGAGGTGCCCCAACTGGACGGACAGGTGCCACATCTGTGTCAAGCAAGAAAAATCTTCATGTCAAAACTAAATTTTCACCCCTTTTTAAACAAAATTTTTTTACATAAACATTCAAAAGCTAAAAACACAAAAACTTCTTTGAAAAAACACTGATCATTTTTTTCTTACCATCGGGCCCCCACTGGGTGCCAGGGGGCAAGACTAACTCAGGATCGCCTGTGAAGTTCATCCCTGCATAGTGATAATCCTCAATCATGATGATATGAGAGTCCAGCCAATCAAAAAACCCCTCATCAAAACAGTGACGGACGGGACCCTCTCCAGTCCGTGGAAGCAAAGTGGCCCACCGAGCCTGCCTCGGCTCGTGTGGACCCAATGGCGCTGTAGGGATCTTGGGCCTCATCAGTGGTATCTGCTCCAGTATGAAAGAAACAATCAGTGTACCATACCCAAACTCTCTTTGAGTACGGGTCTTGCATGCAGTAAGCTCTGCTCGGACCCGACGGACCACACCGTCACACCAGTTGAAAACCTGAGGCTGCATGCAATCCAAAGCTAGGAGAATCTGAGCCTTGGTCGCCACATGCTGACTCTTGGCACCTACCAAGCGAACAATCATCCATAATATAGACCGCAGGGGTCTCAGAGTCACCTGTGCAATAGGTATCCGGTTACTCACAGCCTGGGTGCCACGTATGCAGTGCGCATGGATCAAATCAGTAGTGGAACGAGGGTCAGCTCTGGACCCCGTCAAATTGGGCCTCGCCCCATGACATGACAAGCCGGTCAAAAAGTAAACATCATCTTTTTCGATGGCGAGCTCGTTGCCACCAATCCGAAAGACATGATGCCTCTCGTCCCACTGCTGGATCAACCACCTCAGGAGGTCCTCTTGACCCCTCATCAGTTCTAAACGGGCATACTTAAGCAATCCGTACCTCCGGAGAGCCATTAAACTTGCCGCATCCGTCACCATCTCTCGTTCTTCCCGCTCATGCTCTCTCTCTCGCCAGATACTCATGATTAACAGCTGAACACCTGCAAATGCAACATTTTCAACCGATTAAAACTTGCCTAGACCACTTCAAAAATGGAAAAATTGAGTTGTTAGAAAGCACGGTGCGCCTAACGCGGTCACTAGTACAAAACAGAGCGTTCTAACGCGCCAGCCCCTCACGGGTTATGCATTTAACGCGGCTGTCATACTCCTGACCCGCGTTAGGCACAAATATTTTTCTAGGGCCTCAAAATTTCCTAAAATTGAACCAGCAAAAACTAACAAATCAGCAATTAAATGATAACAGGAGGTTCTAGCTCTTACCTGGATCTCGCGGAATAGAAAACTGTTGCCCGGATTGACCGTAATCGTCAGCTGAAATTTTCACCCCTTTTCCACTCCAGAGCTTCTTCACAGCACTCAAAACAGTGAAAATGAAAGTCTTCTGACCTTCTTATAGCAAATTCTGGGGCATGACTCTCTTAAGTCAGTCGGCAAAGTCGTGATTTCTTGCTGTACACATGTCGCAACTCTCGAGATTTGGTACTGATGTTCTAATAAGGGATCAAGATTTATGAGCAACCATACTCATGTTTTATCGAGCATTCTTTTTACGGTATTTTTCTTGCTCGTTAATCCGAAAAACCTCGAGTTCTCTTCTTCGGACTCGTTAAACTTATACGAAGTTGGCATCGAGCGTTATTTTTTTTTGGTCTTTTCTTGCTCGTTAATCCGAAAAACCTAGAGTTTTCTTCTTCAAACTCATTAAAACTATGGAGAAGTATTGAGCATTCTTTTTAGGAATCTTTTTCTCGCTCGTAAAACCGAAAAAATCCCGAGTCACCTTTGTCAGGCTCGTTAAACTATTGAGACAGAGAACAAAGAGCCATTATTTTCCTCTTTTTCAAAGCTCTTTAAACAGAAAAAGTAAATCGAGTTTTCTCCGTGTGACTCGTTAAAATTTCACGGAGGTACCGAGTTTTTCTTTGTTGGACTCGTTAAAATTTCACAAAGAATATTGAGTTTACTTCGTCTCCTCGTACTCATAACAAAATGAGGTAGACGTCCATTGAACATAGATTTCTCACTTTTCCGGATTCGATGGACTAACTTACGAAAAATGAACTGTTTCGGGCTTACTATTATCCCTTTGCCGTGCCCGGTTATCAAGACATGACAAAGGTACCCCAATGGAGTCGTCTTTTACGACATTTTTCAGACTCTCTAAACATGAAAAATTCACCGAGTTTGCTCATCTGGACTCGTTAAACCTAATCAGATGGGGCATGGAGTTGTCTTTTATGACATTTTTCAGACTCTCTAAACATGAAAAATTCACCGAGTTTGCTCATCTGGACTCGTTAAACCTAATCAGATGGGGCACAGAGTTGTCTTTCCTGACATTTTTCAGACTCTCTAAACATGAAAAATTCACCGATTTTACTCGTCTGGACTCGTTAAACTTAATCAGACGGGGAAAAATTTGGACAAAATGGATACTACCTCTGTTACATTTCCAAAAAAGGTCGATTTGGCAGCAAAATTCTTGAACATGGCACTTCCCAGAAAACTCTTTCGCAGTTAGCCGAACCCTACCATCTATGAGTATTAGCCTTCAATTCCCAGTGTCCCTGCACCGGTAAAATCCTAACACACTCTTTGGTGTTCAAACACGCTTCAACCGCCTAGTACCCTGCTAGAGTGCCTTCTATTGTTCAAGCAGATCTCGCTATCTACTGCTCCTGTTATCAACCAAACCGTTTATTATGCCAGAAATTATTTGTCGTCTGATGTTCCCATTTACTCTTCCTTATCTCAAATCATAAACAAAATCAGTTAGTTTCTATTTCGTGTTGACTGATGTAGGACACCTCGGTGCCTACCTTTCGACAGATCACTTCCTATCGACTTCAACATCTTATCTAGGAAGTTGATCTAGAAACCCATCAGTACCTGGATACTTGCAGACATCAGTGGTAGGTAGTCTTGTGTTTGATCAAGGGTCTTCATCATTGGCTCTTGGTCGAATGATTCTACGAGTGTTCGACTTCAGCTCCTTTTATTCACACTCGCTAGATTGTACTGGGAATCTTAGGGACCATCATCATTATCAGTGGCCACCTTCGCGTCTGTTAACAGTTTTCATTATTGACTGGTAATCAGACGATTTCTCACATGTTCGACGACAACTCCTTCATTCACATGTTGAGAAATATGCAGTTTAAGTGAATCGGCAGTCAAGACCTTGGGGCAAAAGGCTACACCATTAAAGTTGTGTTCCCTTCCCCAAGCTGCGATATTGTTTATGGAGACAACTTCTTCAGCCTGATCCTGTTATGATAGACACTTCCACATTGTGCCTATTGGTGGACAGATTCTTCATATCTCTATTCTAGAGAAATCATGTTGTTTAAGCTACTGAGCATGGGACATGCCCGACTCTAGGAAAATACTATATTTTCTGACATATGTTGCTGTTTCAGGTTTTCCTCAGTCTTTCAATCTCTCTCTATCTCTACAAATTATAAAGTATTTCGGCCATCATCTTCGTCTCTGACCTCACACTTTAGGGGGCATCTGTTACAGGTCAAAATACCTCCTCATCAGCTCAGAGGGGAAGAAAAATATGGAAGAAGTACAAAGACCTAAATTAAACCTATTTCTACCAAGGTAACACATATATAGAACAGAACAAGAGCGTTATAACGCAGGAAATTAGTACATTGGCCGCGTTAGTGGCTAGGGAAACGCTTTGTTTACACTGGAGGGAAGCGTTACCCGTGTTTTAAGTTTTAATTGGGAAAAGAGCACGGAGAATGATTTGAATCTCCGACTTTCCCTCACAAAGGAGTTAGTTCACAAAGGAAACTGCAGAAGCACCAGTTCATTATTGGTCATTGCCATGGGAGACTGAACTCCAAAAGAGGCAAAAGCATGGATATCAAAGAAACATCTAAGCTTTTTCCATTCCAAACTAGTGGAAAGAGAAGGGCAACAATGGCCTTCTCCCTCTCCTATAAGAAGGAGCTGAAGGCTCTTAATTGAAGGTCGAAGGATTGCTCAAGGATTCTTGTATACTTGTGGAATAGAGAATAGTGTGACATTGTGAAGGCCAAGAGTCAAAGAGGTTCCTAGAGAGCTTGTTGACTTGGACTTCTTCACTAGAGAGAGAAGAGAGATTGGGAGACTGAGGAGGGCTTGGTACAACCGATGGTTGTAATCCTCCTTCTTTCAAAATCAATAGAACTGTGTTCATTTTGTCCATTCAATGCTTAATATTGTCATTATTGTTTGAACATTTACCTAGTATGATATGAATGGCTCAGATGTGTATAATCTAGATGTTTATTGTATATTGATTTAATTGATAGGATACTTGTTATATTAGAAATTACGCGGGTGCTTTGACTGATTGCAGGACTCGGATTTGGAGCCAGCGAAGGACTCTTGCTTTGCTGCGCAGCACTCTCCAAGGGATTCCAAGACTGTCAAAGAGGTAATTCTCTATTGTATTCCTTCAAGTTATTTCAAGCTAATATGAACATGCTCATGCCATCTTTGTGAACAGCATAGCTAATCTTACTGTCTGCCTTGGGCACCGGAAAGCCCTGAGAGGGATATTCGAAAACCAACCACCCAAGCAGTTTACCCTATAGCACTAAGACTCGGGGAACTCCCTATTTCCTCAAAGATTTTATTTTAAAGGACTTAGAAAACATAAAACGTTCACTGATAGTTGCATTCATAGAAGAGGGAACACCTAAATAACATCTATGCTTACAACTATAAAGACCTTCAAAACAACTGTTCAAGCAATGGCAAAGGGCAAGATTAAAACCGACCTCTTTGATTAACTTAAAACAATCGTACTTCAAAGGGAGACTTCAATAACAGCTTTCAAGTGATAGAAGACAAGCAGGGAGAACAATAAATCATGCTGAAACCAACTATTTGAGCTATTAAGGAAATAAACAAGCATGAAGACTAAAGAGAGAGATTAAAGACTCTAAAATACTTGATAGAAGAAAACATCATGGTGAAGGATGAACGGTCTAACTTCCAGGAGTCATTTCTTAGCCTAAAACTTTCAACCTACTGTAGTAAGAAATTATGGAACATAATGAACACAGGAGAAAAAATTAAACAGTTCAGAATACTTCACCAACAGCCAAGCTCATGGATCCAATGATAGAGCCTTCTCAGGAACAAGCATGCAACAACATCATCAAGACATCCAGGACTTCAATTTGTTTGTCAACTTCAACGGACTTGTATATTTATTCAGAGAGTTTCAGTGTTACAAATTGTAATAAAACAACAACCAGCACTCACTCATCTTCTGTTGTAGTATATATAAAAGGATGAGGAGGTGAGATATGATAAAAGATCTCAATTACAATTAATACAGAATTAAATGGCTCATTGGCCTTCGTGGAGCTCAATGAGGAGACTTACATACATATCCTCTGTATTAAATGATTTACATAATGATTTCAAGCTTGGTGGGAGTTTTTGCTGACCTTTGAGGCACTGTGTGGCATCGAAGTAACTCTGTAGATATTCTTTGCATTGAATTTCCTGGCAGAAATAACTTCTTCAGCTATGTTGAGGCAAAATATCTGATCCTGATCAATAAATTCGACTCCTGATTGAATACTTTGAGGCACAGGTGGTGTCGTGGTAGCTAGAGGGATCAATTTTCCTCAATTGGTGGCCGTGGAGGGCTTCCTGTCGGTGAAACCTTTTAGATTTTTTTTGAACTCTGTTTTAACCCATGGATTAGGTTTATAATGATCATTTTGGGCCATAATCCTCGTAAACAGTCCATTAACCCTCTGCTCTGATAATTTCCTAGTCTTCAGCACTGATACTCTTTCTCTGTGCTTAATCCATGTTTTCTTGTTTCCATGCAGGGTTGCGCAGGGTTCATAAGGAATCTGTGCTCAATAGAACACGACGAAACGTGAATTTAAAACTTGGAGGTCGATTTCCTTTGGTAAATCGAAAGCAAAAGAGTCGTCACCCTCTTCCTTCGAATCGTTTTCGAACATAGCAAAAAGAACATTAATCCCTGCAAAATACAAAAGAAGCGTTGTAAAATCCATGCATTTATTGGTTAACTGCTGCATAAGCATATGGAGGGAGCGTGGTCATTGGATCGCATCATCCAATGGTCCGGATTGATCGAATGGAGTCAAAGGGGAGACAGAATAGAAGAGTTTAATCAGAGCCGTCGATCGCGCAGAGATCGACGGTCGGGATCGGGCGATGGAAAGTCAGCGGAGGGGAAACGTTGACTGGGCAACAGAATTGGGCGATGAAATATAGGTCGTCGATCTACAGATCAGATCGACGCCGGAGATTGATTTTCCGTTGTACGAAGGCTGGTTTATCGCGCGGGCACTTTGGTTATCCATCGGACACTTTCGAAGAGCGATAGTCGTTGGATGAGTGGGCCCAGATCGGATGGCGGAGATCAATTTCGCTGGACATCCGGGTCTGAACGTTAACGCGCGGGGGATAACTTTAATGCGCGGGGACGACGGTTTTGGAAAAGGTACGGGAGACGCGTGGCAACAAGCATATGGAATCGCTGTCGATTGGGAGGAAACCACCCTCCGCCCAAAGGCGATGCGGAAAATACCACGCAGGTTTGGAAAACAGCGTATGGATGGGGGGGGTCCACAGGAATGGCGCGCTCCGCACCGCTGGATCTACGAGTTGGATGAACGGCTGGGATGCGTTTGCACGGTGGGTCCACCCATTTAAAAATAAAAACATGTGACTTTATTTTTCACGTTAAAACTTTGTAAATGTGGGTTTTCAGACTTTACAAAGGAGAAACAGGACTGGCAATGGATTTATTCATCGGTTTAGCGCCTGATTGCTTTGCAACCGGTTCTAGTGCCAGGACGCATGGACGGAGAAAGGGTTAGGGACTTAGCGGAAAGGGGCTAAAGTCTGATGCATAGAAACACATGCGTTTTTTATGGTTTTTGAATGTTTTTTGGAGGAATTAAAGGTTTCGGTAAGGTTAAAAAGTGGGTTTTTAACCTTAAAACATGAATTTTGATGAGGGGAAATAGCAGAAATGTGGAAATGAGGGATTTTCATGGGGAATGGAGGGATAGAGAAAGAGGTTAGTTGGGAGGAAAAGGAAAAAGGGGTTTGCAGCAGTATTTTGGCTTTGGAAATCAGCAGGACTTCTGAGTTCTGCCAGGAAACAGTAGTGAATATTATCCAAGGACAGGATATTACCAAAATTCTTCAAGTATCAGCAATTTTAGTAATGAAATTGTTTCTTGAAGGCTATCCGACATCATTTAGCCACCATCTGATTGTTGGGAAAAATACTGAGAGGTGGGGGGTGAATCAATATTTAGGGCAAACTCAAATATTTTTACTTTTCCTTACTTCAAAACCCATACGCTACTTTCCTGAAGCCAACTCGCGTATACACGCAGATATCCTTAATAAAACATGCGTATGCACAGAGATCTTATTATGCAGATATTTCTTAACTTAGATCTTTGCAACATTAATTCATTTGATGTTTATTTAACAGTAAGCATGTGCAGTAATAACAGAATAAACCATCACACATGAACACCAGGATTTTAGGTGGAAACCCAAGTTGGGAGAAAACCACTACTGCCGTTGCTCAGCCTTCAATATTTTATTATAAAGAAAACATCTTACAACTTATGTACTGGCGCAGACTCATACCAGTACGCAGGCACCCACATGGTTTGACTCTCTGGAAGAGCCGACCCCTGGCTCTCGTTCCACCGACCTCACACGGAGAGGAGCTGCGACCCCCTGGCTGTTGTTCCCCGACCTCACAGAGGAGCTACAACCCCCTGACTGAAGGCTACAACCCTCAGCACCTCTATGGACCACGTTTCATCAATTTTCACACTGGATCCAACAGCTTCAATAGAGCACAACTTGCAGGCCACTTTTCATCATATTTTCAGACTGGACCCACTCCACACATTTAAGATCAATCATACATCAAACTGATACTTATAACTCATTGACAGATAGCAGTAACACAACAGAACAAATCAGAAATTCCATACTTCATACTTCAACAAACCCTAGTTTTTCATACGCGCTTTCCTTTCTCTGGTCCCGCGTATATACGCGCTTTCATGCATATAAACCCGCGTATACATCTGCACATATTACAGATCTAATTTTCACAACCCATACGCGCTTTATCTGAAGACGACCCACGTATACACGCGCTTCCTCTGTTACAAACTTGCGTATAGCTCTTCAGACATTATAGGGCAGCAAACTTCTTCAGATCAGATATTCAATTCAGATTTTAACCTTCACTTCAGACAGATGTTCGCCTCATCTCAGATCTAAGCATTCCATAAACAGATCTAGAAGATACAAATACATTTCAGATCTAGATTCCCTTCTTCATCATTTGCTTCATGGGTGCATCACATATTCAGATCTATCATCAAAAATGTTACCCTTTCCATTCAGACATACTTCAGAGTGAAGTATTCAGACACTTGCACACCCATTGCACAATGAATTTCTTCTCCTTAAATAGATCTAGCCTTTGACAATACCATGAGCTAAAACCACACAACTTTCGATGGTATTCCTCGATGGGATCACATAGACAATCCAGCGCTCAATACAATTAGTCAATACCATGGTAGTAACCCTTGGTTTTACTTATTTAGAGTGCAATTAGGCATACGCGACTTAGAACGTACTTTTCTGCGTACATACGCTACTTCTCCTAAACAAAATCGCGTATGCATAGTGACATGTCTTATTCATCATTGCTCTGGCCCTTTCTAAAGTTTCTTTCTTCTGTACTCCTTAGCTGATCTGTAGATACATCATCTGTACATATTTGACACATAGGTTGCAACTCATCAAGTCAGTTTCCATCAAGAACAACTTCATCAAACAGGTTGCTATCCAAAGACAACTTCATCACATCATATAGCCAATTCTCATCTCATCAAGTAGATTACCATCAAAGACAACACATGCCACCAATATTCACATTAGATTTACATCATTAATAAACTCATCAAGCATCAAGAACAACTTCATCAAGTAGGTTGCCATCATCTTCATCAAGTGGGTTGCCATCAAGGACAACACTGCATCATATTGCCAACAATATCCCCCTTTGGACTTGATGGCAACCACGATGGTGTTTGATCACACAACAGATAGATACATTAATCATAATGATATTCTCCCCTATTCAAACACCATGTCACTCTCCCCCTTTGACATCAAGGGAAAAGGGCGGATCAAAACCAACATAAGGTTGTTTTCTCCTCATGTAGATAGAAGAGCGTTGTAGATCTGATGTGCACTGAAGTTACCATGCTCCCCTTGAGTTCATGCTGAATCTTCAAACATATTTTTCAATGAAGTACATGACTCTATGACCTTCCTATCACCAAGGAATCATACTTACATCAAAGATCCAACCAAGTGGATTTACATATGAGACTCAAATACCCAACCAAGTGGGTTTACACAATTTGACTCAACTACCCAACCAAGAGGGTTTACACAATTTGACTCAAGTACCCAACCAAGTGGGTTTACATATTTGATCAAGTTCTTACATGACTGAATATTACAATTTTACATCATAGGTCTCAACATGACCTTTTCATCAAATTACAAATATGAATTTTTATGACCAGTACCAGAAAGACCTCAAGAGAGAGAGATCTTATTTCAGAATCATCATAATGCCAATAATGCATTATACTCAGCAAGGCTAATGCTCCCCCTAAAATTTGCATCCAAACATCATGTGACCAAGGCTCCTCCTTAGCTTGTGCAACCTGAAACTCTTTCAACAGAAAGTTATCAGCAATAATCTCTACATGATCTGTCCTTATCTCTGAATCATAAGACTTCCATCTCATCCATGTGTGAAAACAAAGAATACTCTTTAGCAAAAAGCAAATAGGGCTCATCCATAATCTCATCATAAGAAACCATGTATCATGTCATCACCATTTAGAACTGAGAAATAAGCAGATACAGTGCCAATAATACAATCATTAGTAGTCAGACTGATGCTCCCCCTGAACCTGTGCTTCTAATCTTCAACTTTCATACTAATTTTCTTATTATAAATGTATACGCGACTGTCTCCACTGTAACTCGCGTGTATACGCGGCTTTAGTTCACAGAACCCGCGTATGGAAAGTGAAACATTGAAAACTTCACATTCCTTCATCTCCCCCTAAATTTGTACCACCTGTACCTATATTCTTCACATCAGATGCACTGTCAGAAATAAATATAACCAGAATAACCAAAACCATCATGGGAATCACCATACATCGCTCCCCCTGTGACGATACATTACTAATTCCTATAATGTATCTCACATCACTTCTGCAGTCATTATGAGAAGTAGGCTTTTAGAAGCGAATGACTGCAGTAGGGTCAATATTCCCTACGTTTCTGACTGATCCTCCTTATTTTTCCAACTTTGCTTGAACCTTTGAAATGTGTGCTGAAAATCATCCAATTTCTCATATCTGTTCATCCTGCATCCTTTTTCCACATGTCCATACCTGTTACAAGAATAACATCTCATGTGACCAGAGAAGTAAGCATAAGGATCATAGTGTGTTTCTCTATTCTTCCTTCTATTGCAATCAGCTGCTTTATGACCATACTTTCTGCATGAAAAACAATATCCCTTGAAGAAACCAGAGTACCTTGAATAGAATCTGTTTGATTGTGACTGAAATGATCTGCTTCTGCAATTTGCTGCAACATGCCCATAGTTATGACATTTAAAGCATTTAACATTATTGATGCTTCTATAGTTAGGAAGGAATGATTTCTTTTGAGAGTTCATGATTGTCGGTTGTCCCTTTGTTTCTTCCAACACTTCAGGTTTTGCATTGACATCCTTTGAATCTTTAGCACTTCTTTGTGAACTAGATTCTCCTTTAACAGTTTCATGAAAACCAAGACCAAGTTTAATAGCAAGAGACCTTTGATTACTAAGAATATTGTCCAGAATCTTGGTACTATCTTGAAACCTCAAGAGTTTATCCGTTTCTTCTAATTTACCGTTGAGAATGTTTACCTCAACCTCCAATTTTTGGCATTGCTTCTTCATGCTTTCTTCGACCCTTTTTCCTTCTTCTACTTGATCATTTAATTTTAAGATTTCTTCCTTCAACCAATTTTCTTGATCTTCACATGTTTGTAGCAGTTCTTCATTCTTCTTATTTGATTTTTCCAGATCTTCTTTGAGAGAGATGATTTCTGCTTCAAGTCCTTCTTTTTAAAATGGTAGGGGTTCTTCATTCTTCTTATTTGATTTTTCCATATCTTCTTTGAGAGAGATGATTTCTGCTTCAAGTCTTTCACTTTGGTTGGTTGCATTAACATACAACTTTTGATACTTGTCTATCTGTCCATTCAGTATTTCTTTTTGTTCATTCATTCTAGATATCATATCTTTGTAGATAGATTCTCTCTTATGAAATTGATTCCAATCATCGCTTTCATCATTGATCTTGAGATTTGTTTCTAGACTTATACTGTTACTTTCACTATCTTCACCATTGCATGCACAAGAAATTGAATCACAAGAACAACAATCAATACCTGTTTCATCTTCTCCATTTTCTGTTGCACATGTTTTCTGAGGTATCTCCTTTCCTTGAGTAGCCTTCTTCTTTTGCTTCTTTTCCATGAGCACTTGTAGATCTTGGTCAGAATATTCTTCTTCCTCATCAGATACTTCATTTGTATAATAACTCTTTCTCTTTTCAAATTGTTTCCCTTTACCATGATTATCTTCATAAGGAAATTTAGCAGCATCATGACCAAATTTTCCACAAGCAAAACACTTGAAGGGAAGCTTACCTTTGAATCTTCCAGTTCCTAGTTGGAGTTTTCTCACAAAATTTTCTTCTTCTTCTTCTGATATATAATTTGATCCCTTGACATCTTCCTTTTCTTTTCCTTTTGCACACACCTTAAAAGCAGCTTCTTTGATTTGAGAGGGACCTCCTTGTCTCATTTCATAAGCAGTCAAAATACCATGTAGTTGAACAATAGTAAGAGTTTGCAGATCTTGTCTTTCCTCAATAGCTGATACTTTTGACTCAAATTTTGAAGTCAGAGATCTTAAGACTTTTTCCACCAGAGTAGTATCGGTTATGGTTTCACCCAAACTTCTCATACGATTTACAATATCATCTAGACGTAAAAAGAAACTGGCAATACTCTCATCACTATGCATCCTTAAATTTTCATATTCAATTCTGAGAGTTTGGAGTTTTGCACTTTTTACCTTTGTATCTCCTTCATAGCTCAGAATGATTTTGTCTCATATTTCTTTTGCTGAATTTAGCTGCATCACTTTAGCAAATTCTGGTTCATACATGCTTCCTAATAAGACATTGACGGCTTTGGCATTGATTTCATATTTCTTCCTTTCTGCTGCATCAGTAGGAATACTTGCCGGATACTGATAACCTCCTTCCACGATTGCCCATACTTTTGCACCAAGACTTTGCAGATATGCTTTTGTTCGTATCTTCCAGAACAACAGATTATTTCCATTGAATAGAGGTGGCCTTATAGACATTATAGACATTATCCTTCGCTGACTTCCCCGTGTGGCCCGATCTCCTTGGCCGATCAAGCACGCGGAAAGGACATGCTCGATACCAATTGTTGGGAAAAATGCGAGAGGGGGTGAATCGGTATTTAGGCAAATCCAAATATTTTTACTTTCCTTACTTCCAAAACCATCTTCTACTCACCGGAAAGCCAACTCGGCGACCGCCTGGTGGATATCCTTAATAAAACGTGCGTATGCACGGAGATCTTATTATACGAGATATTTCTTAACTTAGATTTTTGCAACATTAGTGTGATGTTTGTTTAACGATGGCATAATTAATAACGAGAGTAAACCATCACATAAGCATCACACACGAACACCGAGTTTTAAGGGGGGGTGGGCTTCGGTCGGGGAGAAAACCACCCTGACTGGCAGATTTAACCCAGCCTTCAATGCATTATAAAAACGCTGTTGCAACTTGTGTCTTGTACCCAGAGACTCTGGCACGATGCTATGAGCACCCACCTGCGCTCGTTTACCAGCCTCTCCCGGAAGGGAGCTACGACCCCTACTCTCGTTTAGACCCACTCACCAGAGGAGAGATATGACCCACACACTCTTGTTTACCGGCCTCTGCAGAGGAGCACCCACAACCCCAGGCGGCCCAAGGGCTCGACCCTCGGCACTCATAGTTACGTTTCCTCAATTTCTGCACCGGATCCAACAGCTTCAATAGAGCACAACTTGCAGGCCACTTTTCATCATATTTTCAGACTAGACCCACTCCACACATTTAAGCTCAATCATACATCAAACTGATACTTATAACTCATTGACAGATAGCAGTAACACAGCAGAAAAAATCAGACATTCCATACTTCATACTTCAGCAAACCCTATTTTTTCATACGCGCTTTCCTTTCTCTGGTCCCGCATATATACGCGCTTTCATGCATATAAACCCGCGTATACATATGCACATATTACAGATCTAATTTTCAAAACCCATATGCGCTTTATCTGAAGACGACCCGCGTATACACGCGCTTCCTCTGTTACAAACTTGCGTATAGCTCTTCAGACATTATAGGGCAGCAAACTTCTTCAGATCAGATATTCAGTTCAGATTTTAACCTTCACTTCAGATAGATGTTCGCCTCATCTCAGATCTAAGCATTCCATAAACAGATCTAGAAGATACAAATACATTTCAGATCTAGATTCCCTTCTTCATCATTTGCTTCATGGGTGCATCACAGATTCAGATCTATCATCAAAACTGTTACCCTTTCCATTCAGACATACTTCAGAGTGAAGTATTCAGACACTTGCACACCCATTGCACAATGAATTTCTTCTCCTTAAATAGATCTAGCCTTTGACAATACCATGAGCCAAAACCACACAACTTCCGATGGTATTCCTGGACGAGATCACATAGACAATCCAGCGCTCAATACAATGGGTCAATACCATGGTAGTAACCCTTAGTTTTACATATTTAGAGTGCAATTAGGCATACGCGACTTAGCACGTACTTTTCCGCGTACATACGCTACTTCTCCTAAAAAAAATCGTGTATGCATAGTGACATGTCTTATTCATCATTGCTCTAGCCCTTTTTGAAGTTTCTTTCTTCTGTACTCCTTAGCTGATCTGTAGATACATCAGCTGTACATATTTGATGCATAGGTTGCAATTCATCAAGTCAGTTTCCATCAAGAACAACTTCATCAAACAGGTTTCTATCCAAAGACAACTTCATCACATCATATAGCCAATTCTCATCTCATCAAGTAGATTACCATCAAAGACAACACATGCCAACAATCTTCACATCAGATTTACATCATTAATAAACTCATCAAGCATTAAGAACAACTTCATCAAGTAGGTTTCCATCATCTTCATCAAGTGGGTTGCCATCAAGGACAACACTCTGCATCATATTTCCAACACTGATATGACAGAATTTTATGGGTGGCTAACAAGAGTGACTTACAAAACCAGTTGGATAAGAGATGATCTGGGATTGGCGGTTTGATGAGCCTCCTCCTACGTCTCCATTCATGAATTTGATCAGAGATTTGGGTGGCGATGTCTTGGCGAAATGAGCTGAAGAGTTCCATGTCAGTTTTGTATCTAATGGGTAATTGTAATTTCTTAAGAAATTTCGTAGCTAAGGCACCAAAAGTGTTGATGGCCCCACGTGGTAACTCAATGTACCATTTGGCAGCGTTGCGTGTGAGAGTGTGGGGGAAAAATCGAAGATGGATACTATCATCCACCATGGAGTTAGAAACATACCATAGATGAAAGGTGGTGACGTGCGTAGCCAGATCATTGATGCAGGAGCATCCGGCTCATAAATTCATTATATTCTAGTAGATATAGGGGGTCTTGTATTTTCTAAGAAGTTGGATTTCTATGTAACAAATTAATATAATTATTAAGATTTTGAGTGATTTTAATGAGAGATAATTAGAATAGGATTGAATTGGTGAGGCATTTGTAAATGTTCATGAATGTTGGAGAACATGAGAGATTTAGGAATTTATTGTAAATCCCAGATTAGGAATTGGTTTCATGAATCTGGGGATTTGAAAGGATCCTTAGGGATTAGTTGAGTAAAAAGAGGACTTAGAAGATATTCAGGATTTTGTTGAGCAAGTTTTGGATCTAAACCGGAATTGGTTGTAGAGTCCATTTGTATAAATTATAAGCCTCAAAGGCATGAAGACAGGGGATACAAAGTAGGATTTAATTATCAAATCAGATAGTTAGGTTTTGATTGTAGCCTATAGGCAATAGGAAAAAAGAGGCCACTGATTCAAATATCAGGCTAGAAGAGAATTCTGATGTAAATATTGAGTATTAATACAAAGAACTAAATTTCTAAGTTCGTGTCTCATTTCTGAGTTTATATTATGTACATTGAATGAGTGATTTGAAATTTGTGTCTGAATCAGAGGTTTGCATAATATATGTATGCAGTTCGAGTTTGAACAGAGTCGAGAAGAGACGAGGTCTGGTCTATTGAATGCAATTCAACACTTTAAAAATGAAATGGTATCAAACAAATGCAGATTAGAACCGCACACATTAAACGTACACAGTAACAGAAAAAACGTTGGATCATTAGATTGATGGGAGAGTTCGATGGATGATGAAAGATGAGAATTAAGTCGAAAAATGAAGGTTGGAGTGGAAAATGGATTGAATTTTAGTGGTGATCAATGATTACAGATCACATATTGGAGGAGATAGCTTTGATTCATGATAATTAAAAAAAAAATTATGCGTATTATAGCAACGAAACTAGTTTGTAATGCGGAATTAAAAAATTGCAATTCACATAGACTTACATATAGAAATATTGCAAAGTATTATAATCCACGAAGTGGCGGACATGTGGTACAGTAATGAGTCTTAATCTTGAGAATTTGTTGGAAAAGGATTGGAATTAAGCACGTATCAGCATAATAGGGAAGCGGTCTTCAAAAAGCAGAAATGGCATATCGCACAACCAGTAAGAGGTAAGTGGTATTTATAAGACCATGCAATTAGCCTCCGGAAGCAACACGTGGCACCATAAAACCACCTATTTCACAAGTTATGAAAACCTTAAACATTGCACATGTTGAGGTGTGATTTTCGTCGAATTGGTGAGTGAATATGATCGACGGTGGAAAGGAGCATTCAAAATTAAGTGTGAGACATGTATATGATTTTATTGGCATGTTTTGTTAACCAAATTCAATGGATAGTCATGAATTGGCCGACAGCCATTAGATCATGGATTTGAAAATCTACAGTGGAGATCTAATGTGCAAAGCATGAAGATCTGAGGCGGAAAATTTAAGTAAATGAAGGTTTATTTATATTATATAAGAATTATAATAGAAATAAAGCATAATAGGAAAGTTTAACTATGATGGTTATAATTTGAGTTTTAACCAAAGTAAAGAATGTGATAAAGTAGGATTTTATTAAATTTCTCGTTTAGTAAGTTTATAAAGGCTAAAATTTGGTTAAGAGAAGAATTATTCATACATAGAGAGAATTTGAATTTCCACATAAAGATATATGAAAGATCTCAAACCTTGGTTTTAAGAGGGACTCATTTAGTATGGTCTAATTAAAATTTCTGGGCATAATAAGAGATGCATTTTTATATGCATAAAATGTGGGTAAATGCAGCTTAGGCTACATCACTTGTGGTATCAGAGCAGAATAAAGAGATTTTACGTGTAAAAATTCTTTGAGAGAAATTAGAAGAGATTTGAAATGAATAGACATTTTCTGAAATAAATGAGAACAGTCCATTCAAAGTACTAGAAAATGGGAGAACAAGGTCATGTAAAAATCTTGAAGGTGAGATAGTGTGTTTTATTTTAACCTAGTTTGAAAATTCTAGTTGTAGACAAGATAAAATATCTCAACAAAGAAAGATCAAGCCTTAAGAACCAGTGATGGAGGAACTAGTAAATATTTCTGAAAGAAGGAAGGTGACTGAGTGCAGCAGCCAAAGGAACAACAGGTTCAAGAGAGTGAGCCAAAATAATACCTAGGGAGAGGTCAAGATTAGAAAGGAAGCTTGATAGGGTATTGAGTAGAAAAAGGAGATTGCTATGAGAGAAGGCTATGTTATAGATCACCAATCGAGCATGGATGAGATCATAAGGAACATGACCATGGAGGATCAGAGAAGAGATTCTAAATAATGCCACAAAGATAAAATAAGTGATGAGGATCGAGAGAGAGATATTGCAGTTATGAAAGTACAACTAGAGGTACTACAGGGATGGCTACAAGGGACAAGGAATGAATGTCAAAGACATGGATGGAGAATGAAGAAATGGGTTAAACGGAACCTATTACAAAAGAAATGGAATGCTAAGCCGATAAACAAGTTTAGAGAACTTGAACATATACATGTTTCTTTGTTGGAAGAGGAAAGACTCAAAGGAATTGAGTCACAACAAATAGGATCTGCTAGAAACCAGAAAGTACATTGTGAAAGATTGGTGCTTGAAGAAACAAACGATAATGAAAGGTCTTGTGGTTTTGAAACTAATGATTTATGTATGATTGTAGGTACATCACAGGATGATGAACAAACTTTGAAGTTTGTTAAGGGGAAGGAGTTGAACCTGAAATATGTTCAAATTAGTACTGAGATAGTAAGATCTCATAAACAAAAGGAGAAAGGGGGGTGTTATGGAAATATACAACAGAAATTTAAATATGATTTAGAAGAGGAAGAAGGACCATCTGATGATTATTCAACAACAAGTGAAGGTGTGAAAAACTATGTAAAGTTTCCAAATTCTACCCCAATTGAAATTGTTGAGTTATATAAAAAGTTAGATCTTTAAAGAAGAGATTTGGAAAAATAGAGGATCTATACTCAGGATGAATTGCTGAAAGAGAAAGACAAAGAAATTTTCATTAATGACAGTCATGAAAAAGAGGGTAAGGATGTAATAATGATTCAACAAATCAAATAAGTTCATTATTGTGAACCAGGGCAGGGAGACATCCTTGAAACAGATGATATGAAGGAGAGACTAGCGGACAGTCTCATGGAGAATTAAAATAAACATATTGATGTGCTGACAAAGGAGTTAAATGAAAACTCAAAGCAGCATATTGAGATGTTTCCAAAGGAGGAAGAGGCATTAAAACCTTGTATTTTTAATAATGATAATTCATGTGTTAATTATGCAGGTAAAGGAGGACAACAAATGGAAAATGTCAGAGAATCTAATGAAAAGGAAACTATGTTAGCTGAAATCATAGTGAAGGATCATCATTTTATCATGGTGATTGGAATAATGGAGATAACCTTGGAAGCTGGAAAGAAAGATAGTAAAGATTTTCGAAGTCCTGAAAGAGACTTAGAACTACAATAAGAAGATTTGGTGACTAGATTATTAAATGAGACCATTGGGTATTTTGATTTTAAAATTGATAATTTGACTGTGTTTACAGATGTTGCAGAAGAAATTCCATCTCTTGGAGTTGTCTTGAATGAAGTTGATAATTTTCAAACAATTTATGTTGAAGAGTGTCTTTATGATGAAGATCAAGTTGAATTGTTGCAGCAGAAGGAACTTATAGATTCCAAAGAAAGTGAAACAGTCATGTCTCATATGAAGGAACTTGTTATTGTTGATGACAAGGAGGAATTGGCTTATATGATTGACCAAGAGAAGACTGTAGGACATATATTTAGAACTGCCATAGTGGTGGAGAATCATAATTCTATTCTGATAAAGGATGAAGAAAGAGTGTCACAAAATGATTGGAAAATTGTGAATATTGTACAGGAGTTTCAGGAGAAATTCCAGATAAGGCAGACATGTCTCAAGTGGAAGGAGAGTCAGTTTTAAAATTGAAGAACCAGGTAAGACGTAATGATGAGGAAGATGTAAAGCATGAAGATAAAAAGTTTGAAGAAGTTGAATTGACTGTCAGAATCAGTCAAGGAGGTGAAGGAAAATCACTGAAGGTTTTCAAGGAAGAAGAAGAAGGATATGCTGAAACTGAATTACAGCATATTGATGATATGTTTGAGATGAAACAAGTACAAAGGGAATGACTGAAATTCTTGCTGGAAACATTTGAACAAGAGAAAGGAATTGTAGATAATAAAGTGGAAATGTCTGAAGTTGTGGAAGAGGCAGAAATAGATACTAGTTTATCAAAATATTTTATGCTTGCTAGTATACAAAGAACAGTGAAGGAGTATATTGCTATAGTTAAAGAATCAGAAGATAATTTATTTTTTGAAAGTAAATTTGCAGGTAGTAAAAAAAAGATGGATGTTGCAAAGGGAGATATCTTAAGAGATATTCAAGAAGTTAGGGAGGCAGAATATCTACAAGAGTATTTGGAGCAATATCTACAATAGTATTTGTAGCAGAAATTGGAAGTAGAAACAAATGGTATAGCGGTTACCAGTTAGAAGATAACATGGACATATAAATCAAAAACATAAAATGTTTGATGATGAAGGTGTCTCAGAAGAAGACAGTAGCAAGAAAGCAAAGAAACAACAGCAAAGAAAAGACAAGAATAGACTGTGAAAGCATATTTAGTGGGAAGATGCAGAATAAAGTATGGAAGCCTGGAAAAGTGCAGCTAAAGAATGATGAAGACAATGCAACTTATGGACAACAACAAAACAGAGTATGGGATCTAGGAGGAAAAAAGTTGGATGCACGTGATCAGGAGATCATGATTATTTTCTACTTTGGGAGTCTGATGCAGGAGCATGAGGCACATAAATTCATTATATTCTAGTAGATATAGGGGGTCTTGTATTTTCTAAGAAGTTGGATTTCTATGTAACAAATTAATATAATTATTAATATTTTGAGTGATTTTAATGAGAGATAATTAGAATAGGATTTAATTGGTGAGGCATTTGTAAATTTTCCCGAATGTTGGAGAACATGAGAGATTTAGGAATTTATTGTAAATCCTAGAATATGAATTGGTTTCATGAATCTGGGGATTTGAAAGGATCCTTAGGGATTAGTTGAGTAAAAATAGGACTTGGAGGATATTCAGGTTTTTGTTGAGCAAGTTTTGGATCTAAACTAGAATTGGTTGTAGAGTCCATTTGTATAAATTATAAGCCTCAAAGGTGTGAAGACAGGGGATACAAAGTAGGATTTAATTATCAGATCAGATAGTTAGGTTTTTATTGTAGCCTACATGAAATAGGAAGAAAGAGGCCACTGATTCAAATATCAGGCTAGAAGAGAATTCCGATGTAAATATTGAGTATTAATACAAAGAACTCAATTTCTAAGTTCGTGTCTCATTTTTGAGTTTATATTGCATACATTGAATGATTGATTTGAAATTTGTGTGCAAATTAGAGGTTTGCATAATATATGTATGTAGTTCGAGTTTGAACAGAGTCGAGAAGAGATGAGGTCTAGTCTGTTGAATGCAAGTCAACACTTTAAAAATGAAATTATATCAAACGAATGCAGATTAGAACTACGCACATTAAATGTACACAACAACAGAAAAACGTTGGATCATTAGATCGATGGGAGAGTTCGATGGATGATGAACGATGGGAATTAAGTCGAAAAATGAAGGCTGGAGCGGAAAAGGGATCGAAGTTCAGTGGTGATCAGTGATTGTAGATCACAGATCGGAGGAGATAGCTTTGATTCATGATAATTAAAATTTATTTTATGCATATTGGAGTAGCGAAACTGGTTTGTAATGCAGAATTGCAAAATTTCAATTTGCATAGACTTACAGATAGAAATGTTTCAAAGTATTACAATCCACGAAATGGCGGACATTTGGTACAGTAATGAATCTTAATCTTGAGAATTTGCTGGAAAAGGATTGGAATTAAGCACATATCAGCAGAATAGGGAAGCGGTCTTCAAAAAGTGGAAATGGTATATCACACAGTGAGTAAGAGGTAAGTGGTATTTTATAAGAGTGTGAAATTAGCCTCCGGAAGCAACACGTGGCACCATAAAACCACCTATTTCGCAATTTATGAAAACCTTAAACATCGTGCATGTTGAGGTTCGATTTTCATCGGATTGGTGAGCGCATATGATCGACGGTGGAAAGGAGCATTGTGCATTAAGTGTGGGACCCGTATATGATTTTATTGGCATGTTTTGTTAACCAAAGTCAATGGATAGTCACAAATTGGCTGACAACCATTAGATCGTGGGTTTGAAAATATACGGTAGAGATATAATGTGTAAAGCATGAAGATCTTAGGCGGAAAATTTAAGTAAATGAAGGTTTATTTCTATTTTATAATAATTATAATAGAAATAAAGAAGAATAGGAAAATTTAACTATTATGGTTAGAATTTGAGTTTTAACCAAAGTCAAGATCGTGATAAAGTAGGATTTTATTAAAGTTCCCATTTAGTAAGTTTATAAAGGTTAAACTTTGGTTAAGGGAAGAATTAATCCTACATAGAGAGAATTTGAATTTCCGCATAAAGATATATCAAAGATCTCAAACCTTGGTTTGAAGAGGGACTCATTTAGTATGGTCTAATGAAAATTCCTGGGCATAACGAGACATGCATTTTTATATGCATAAAATGTGGGTAAATGCAGCTTAGGCTGCATCAATCATCCCCTTGTTTCCTGTTGAATTTAGGCATGTCAGACGGAATCTTGTGCAGTACTGGAGGCCAGAGTGGGTTGTGGTTGATGGGATCATTGGTTAGTTTGTAGATGTCGGGGATGTCTAGAGCTGCCAGAAATGGCGATTGTGTGTTTGCCCCTAGATCTAGCCAAGGAAGTATTGGTTGAATATTCGGACTGTAGGGTCCACCTATCAATGTGTTACCAATGGGATAAGTAGGAATTTGTTGATAAAATTTCCCCATGGGTGGGGGTGTAGGGGTGTATGGTTGTTGTCCATAGGGTATGTTTCACTGAGGAGCAAACTGTTGGTTTCCCCCAGTGTAAAAGTTACCCCCTTGCCCAAATTGACCTTGGGGTTGGTTCGCCCATATGGATGTGATAGAGTTAGCCAAAGGCATACTGGTATTTGCATTGTTAAGAATCGACATAGACCCTACACCAAAAGTTTGACCATTCAAAGGAACATCATTAACAATAAGTTGTCTTGTTTGTCCTAATGACTATAGGGGTACCGAAGTGCCCCCCAGCATATATGTGCTGGTAACACTGCCCCCTGGAATGATTTCCAAGGGGTTTAAACTCAGCAAAGGGTTCCAACCGAAAGGGTTGCTAAAAGGGACCGAAGTTGCCTTGCTAGCGGGAGCGAAAACTGTGGGCCCCGTCGCAGTCAAAATAGGAGCAGATCCCGAAGGGTTCGGAGGTCCACTAACATTTGTGGTGACCGGATTACTGGGACCAGGTATAGCCTGGCTACTAGGGTTTCTAATCATTGGCGTAAAACTGACAACCAGCAAGGAAGATGGTGGTGGACCAGAGTTGGTTACGATTGGCATCGACCCCATGGGCGCCGGTTGTGGAACGGATGTTGGTGTAGCCGAAGACATACCTTGGCCTAGTGTAACTTGAACTAAAACTAGCCCCGACGGAACAGTGAGAGGAGGATTGTAAGGAGGTACGACTCCTTCGGTAAAAGGATCCTCTAGAAACTTCGTATGATACGGGGCTATGTGAAAATCTGGGTTTTTCGCTGGAGACTGCTCTTCCGTAGAAAGCACTGGCTCACCAAGACTCAACTCCTCCTCCAATGTCAACAGAGGGAGACCTTGTTGTCGTCGAGACAGACGACAAGGGTCGAAGGACGCCATGGTGACCTGTTTACTTTTATCAAATTTTAATTATTTGTGATGTATTATAGAGTCTCAGTGATAGTAACCACACACCTAAAAAATAAAAATAAAAAAGGACTTCTAAAATCAATCAAAAAGCAGTCAGAACAGGGTGGCCCCATTTGAGTAATATTGCTTGTTGGAGATGAAACCCAGTATCACAATAGCATACAGAGAGGGTTGGTCGTAAATACAATTATGGTTACTTTAGAGCTCTTCCCGAACCTCAGAAAATAGGTGTAAGAACTCTCGTGAAGACGAGTACCCTCCTAAAGACCGAAGACAGAGTAGGTCTGTCTGCTTTAGGTACCAGGGAAGCCTGTCCCAGTCACCTTGTGTAAGTCCCTAAAAATTCTGGCAACTAAATATACCTCAAATCACAGACATCATCAGGGGGGTCACGGTCGTAGACATCACGCTATATGGGAAGAACACCTAGATCCACGATCTAGTTTCGACATCCATGAAGGGAACCCCAATATATAGCATGCCCACTAAATGAACTCGAAGGTGGGAAACCTTCTCATGCTCCTTGGTGTTGTCTCGCGCTTAACTCCGGTGGTAGTGGAGTGGTCCTGATAATATTAGTGTGGTAGGATTTCACTTTTTAATGACTCTAGTTTCAAGTCTTTTGATCTTGGGTGATTTTCTCACTTCTCCTACCCCAAGATCCTAGCCTGAAATACTGTTGGTGTGAGCTCAGAAAATTTTATGTGATTAATTTTATTATCTCTTGATTCTTAGTGTACTTGATTTTTAGTCTTGCGAAGGGGGAGTGGACGTATGAAATGTGATGAGACTCTGACTTAAAAACCATGCAGAAACATGCTCTAAATATTCAATTCAATGAAGAGTTTATTCTACAAGGAGAGATTCTTTCAACATCCATACACCAAACATTCAAATAACATAGTTCAACTTTAAAGATTCAAACATCTATCTATCTTATCTTAACAGATTTTTAACCAAAATTTTTCAAAATTAATTCAGCTAAGTTCAGAAAACTTTAAAAGAAGAAAAAAAATCTTCCTCAAAAAGTAGATGCTACTAACATTAAATTTTTAAACAAGAACTAAAGAAAAAAATTCTAACTGGTAATCAAGCATAGGGATCTAGCAAAAGAAGCTAATCTGGAATCCAATAACTCCACATCCAAAGGGAAACACAATAGGGGTGTAAACATCATATTTTGGCTGGGTAAGGCTGGCAAGCAGAGGCTACAAAGCATTAATATTGAGACTAACACACTGTATCTGAGCATAAACAGCATTATAATGCACTGAAATACTCTCATAGGGAGTGTTACTGAAGGTAAAGTTGCACAGATGGCTAAGCAGGGTCTAATCTGGACTCTATGAGCTTTTGAGATGATTACTAAGCATATAAACTGGTTGAAAGGATATGCGAATAGAGGAAAGGAGATAAAGTCATAGAAACATCTCGGAAACTTGGGGTTTACTCCCCAGTAGAGTCGCCATTTCGGCTATAGGGTAATATTCTTGGGTGGTGGTTATTGGGTATCCCTCTCAGGGCTTTTCGGTGCCCGAGGCAGACTGTAAGATTAGCTGTAAAGTTCCAAAGGTACTACATGCATGTTCATACCAATATATAATTGACAAAGCAAGTTTTGGAATGATTACCTTTTTGTGGATGGCATATCCTATGGAGAACGTCAAGTAGTGGAATAGAAGTCCTTCTTCACCGGCTCCAAATCCAGATCCTGCAACCAATCAAAGCACCCATGTAATCTTCACAATAGTATAGCTTTATATCAATTAAACTAGCATATAACAAAAATTAAACAATGCAGATCTAAGTCACTCATATCATGCTACATAAAATATTGAACAAAAATTGTGACACTGATGCATCGAATGGACATAACATATACAGTTCTATTGATTTATGAAAAGGAGGATTAAAACTGTCAGTTGCACCAAGCCCTCCTCAATCTTCCAATTCATCTCTCTCTATCTCAATATCTGAGTGTGATGATGCTCAAGACATAAAGTCTTCAATGAACTCTGCCAATCTTCAAGCCTCACACTACATGATCCAGGAGGATCTTGTTCAATACAGTTCGGCAGAGAGGTCCAGTCAGCTCTAGAAGATTGATGTCTAGTTCAGTCTCCAATCTGCCAGTTCTGTCAGTGTCATCTAAAGGAAGTCCTCAAAGATGATCATGGTTCAGTTTTGTCTTCATGGTGAAAATATGGTGTAAAAAGAAGGTCCTAGATTATCCATGGTGAAATACCTTACAAAATTTAATCCTAGACCTAATCCTAAACCTATGGTCTAATCCTAGCACTATGGTGTCCAAAACCTAGTTCTAAAACCTAAAATAAAAATAACATAAGAAAAAACCTATTCCTATAGCAAACCATGATAAATTATGTTGTAAAAACAAAAACCTAAACATAAAGCACACAATACAAACCATATATTAAATCTATTTTATAAGACCTTTATCATAAGGTTCGAGTGTTGAAACATTATAATAAAACTTTGATATAAAATCCCACAGCGTTACCAGACCACGTCGGAGTTATTTAACATGTGACAGGTGTATGTGAACGCACCGGGTAAGACAGTAAACCGCCAGGTTAAACCCACAGCGGTAACAGTGACGGGGATGTACTTCATGTGAACGCAGCAAAAAAAATATGGTTTACGGCGGAACAGCCGAACATAACCGCAACCGTCGGGAGATCGCCATGTGATAAGTCATGCAGAAACCATAGCGGATAAGCTAAAAGATGTCGGGTTAGATTGTAGCTACCGGAAATATTCTTGCTCACATGCTGATAGCCCATCCTCTGCGCGGTTACGTTGACCACCAAGGCTAATATTTTATCCTATGTTTATATTTGGGTTTTTCAAATTAATATTGTACTAAGGATTGAATTTAATACCTTATCTCTAGGTATTACGTGTCTCTATGAGATAGGACCGAGACCCAAGTCACCAAATCTGCTGCAACAACCATGCTAAGTTTGGCTTCAAGGAATTCGAGGTGTGAACCTATTTAAATCAACCATTTTTCTTCATGAAGGACATGGAATGTTTTTCAAATTCAGTTTCAGGAGGACAGAGGCAGTTTTGTTTCCAGCATCGCTCGACCATAAGGAGTCAGAATTGAGCCCAGAGATAGGCGTCGAAAAGGTGAGAGAAATTAATTTCTGTTTACAGAGTCTAGAAGTGCCTGCGAGCACAGTCATTATGATTCATTTCTGTGTAAATAAATTCCACATGATCAATCCTAATAAAACGGACGCCCACTTGAAAGCGGACCCGAAGATGTAGTCCACCTGGAGCGAACTCCGTAATCAATTGTTTGCTTCTTCTTCTCTCTGCTTTATGCTGTGATTTAATTATTTTTTTGTTGATGGTTTATGTCGTCTTTCATTTAAAATATTTCTTCATTTAACAGTCAATCTAAAGGACAAACTAATCAAACTACCTAAGCACTTTATTCTATCACATTCAGATCACTACAACAATGAAATTCTGCTCCACATATAATCAAACCTTCGACCTTCGACCAAGAGCCCACAACTCCAATTTATAGGAGATGGAGAGGACAAACCTTGCCAACTCTTTCAACTAGTTTAAATCGAGAAAGATCTAGATAGTTCTTCGCTTTTCTTTACTTTTTTCCTTCCATAGGAGTCTAACTGTGTTTGGCAAGGCCTAATAAAAGGTTTGTGCCATTTAGTTTCTATTTCGAACTGACTCTTTCTAAGAAAAAGCTGGAAATGCGAGTCAATTTTCCGCAAGATATTTCCCTTTTCACATTCAAACATGGATAACGTTGCTCCTTGGGCAAGATAAAGCATTACCCTAGGCATCAACACTCCCTTTGCATGGCTCAAGTGCGTTATAACTCTGCCTAGCTATTTCTGGGGTGCGTTACCTTGGAAAAAATGGGTCTTGTCTAGGTCATTTTCTTCCTTCCATGTTACCTTCTCCTCTGAGCTGATCAGGAGGTCATTTGTCCTGTAACAATCAACCAAGCCATCATATGCTAGAAAATTATTTTCCCACTGTCAGTTTGCACCATTTCTCTTGACCATTTTCAAAACAAAATCATCTTCATCCCATTTCGTGTCAACTGATGTAGGATGCTTCATTGCCTGCCTTTTGACAGATTTCTTCCTATTGAATTCAACATCTTATTTAGGAAGATGATCCAAAAACATATCAGTACCTTGGGACTTGTAGACCTCAGTGGCAGGTTACCTTGTGTTTGATTGGGGGTTTTCATCATTGGCTCCTAGTTGAATAATTCTACGAGTGTTTGACATCAACACCATTTATTCACACTCACTAGATTGTATTGTGCATATTGGAGACCATCATCCTTATCGGTAGCCATTCTCGCGTCTGCTAACAATTTTCAACATTGACTCGTAATTAGATGATTTCTCACATGTTCGACTACAACTTCTTTATTCACATGTGCATAAATATGCAGTTTATAGAAGTGGCAACCAAGAACTTGGGTTGAGGCTTACATCATTAAGCTTTGTTTCCTCTCCCAAGCTGCGTATATTTTTTTCGGAGATGACAAATTAGATTTATCATGTCATTACACAAGCTTCCACATTGTGCTTATCAGTGGACATACTGTTCATATCTCTTCCTGGAGAAATAAATTTGATACAGCTACTGAGCATGGGAATGCCTGACTCAGGACGGATATTTATATTTTTGGCATATATTGTTTGTTTCTGGTTTTCCTCAGTCCTCAAACTCCTCTTGCTCTACTACACATTTATAAAGTATTTCGGAAATCATCTTCGCCTCCAACCTCACACTTTAGGGGGAATCTGTTGCACTACAAATGACCTCCTCATCAGCTCATAGGATAAGGACCCATGGAAGGAAGAAATTGATCTAGACAAAGACCTATTTTTCCAAGGTATCACACCCTAGAGACTGCTAGTTTGAGTTATAATGCTTCCCTGCCTCTTTAAGGGAGCGTTAGGACCTAGGTTAATGAATTGTATTTCCTAAATTGTATCGTTACCCATGTTTCATGAAAGAAAAGGGACAAATTCCGCAGTAACTGACTGACATTTCCGGCTTTTTCTAAAGGAGTCAGTTGAAAAAGTAGCCAACCTGTGGTGCAGGCCTCTGATTGGGCATTTCTAAACCTGACTATGAATCCAAAGAGGGAAAATGATAGAGAGCATGCAAACATCATGGATTTTTCCCTAATCTAAATAATGGAGAAGAATGGCAAGGTTGATTCTCCCAAACTCTTATAAATGGGACGCTAGGGCTCATTGTCAACCGTCGAAAAGTTGATTGTGTGAGGAGAAAACTTTTGTTGTTAATGTGAGGTTTCATGGTTGGCTTGGCTCATTGAGAACTATTTTACTAAGCATTTTCACACTTGGATATTGAGGAGAGAGAGCTTGGAGTTAGAGGACTGAGGGAAGCTTGACCAAACTGATGGTTGTTATCTTCCTTCTTTGATATAATAAAACTGCTTCTATTTTTTCCACTTGATGTCTTGTTATTGCATCTATTTAGCTATTTATTAAAGATACATGTTATAAGTGGCTTATATTTACATCATTTCTTGTTTGATTATATACTTGTTTTGTTTTTTTATTGTGACAAAACTGTGAATATTACACTAGTTCGTTGTTTGCGTACAGGATTTAGACTTGGAGCCGATGAGGAGGACTTCCACCACACTGCATTGCGCTCTCCAACTGATCAGTACTATACATCAAGGTAATCCTTCTCTACTTCACTTTTTCAATCAAGTACTAGTATGAAAATGCATGTATTATCTTCGTGAATGTTGCAGCTAACCTCACTGTCTGCCTTGGGTCCCGAGAAGGCTTGAGAGGGATCTTAATCCAGCTACCACCTGTTCATTTTACCCCTAATAAGTCACCATACACAAATACCTAGGTCATACATGATAAATCCATTTAGATTAATATCACATGTCAAGTCAAGTCGACATGAAGTCACAAGTGTCAATGCATCACATTCAAGTCAACCTAGTTAATATATCACGTCGCTACTTGTTAAGAATTAAAGTCTATTATGTCAATTCATTGTCAAGTGATTTAAGTAACAGTTTCATCTAATACTATTTGTGACAACAATTGTTATAGAGGATTCTTACTATAGATTAATAATATATAACTTGCCACAAATTCTTACTGCCAAGCTTGTATGTCAAATATATATCTTCATTTAATGTCAATTTATTAGTACTATACCATTGTCACTTCTTATGATCAATAATAATATTCCTAAAAAAAAATAAGACATCCAATACCTTGTTGTCATACATCACTTGAAATTTCCTAATAAATAGAAAGACACCATCAACAAAAACCATTCTCAAGATATTCTACTACTTATCATTGTTAGTTTTACAGTAAATGATAAAAACCTTTAGTCATGAACTGTGTAGTTTTTAAATTTTCACTATGATTAAATATGAAATAACAATCCTTTTTTTGTTTATATCATCTAGATTCTTTTGCTTAATGTTCTTTCCTTTTGAATTATAGAGATGACTCCAATTGTTATGAGTATAACTACAAGATATGCCTTGAACTGTGATTCTCCGAGCTAAAACAAAAAACTGAAGTCAGTCATTGGATTAGTGCATTTTTATACTTGAATTTGTTCAACGAGTCAATGCGATTATTGTGGGAATTTCTCTCATGTATTGAGAAATGTAGGCTCATTGTAACTACTCCTATTATTCCAAGTTTAAAAAATATCATGTGCTATAGTGCAAAGGTTATACAGTAGGTGGTTATACAAAGTCTTGCAAATGAAATTATTTCCACAAGTGTTGTTGTTACACTTCTTGTTTTCTCTAATTGCTTCGCAGTCCCAAGGATGTCCTTATTGTATAGGCTCTCACATCAAAAATGAAGAAAATGCTATTTCAGATTAGTTTGTATGAATAGATCTTAGGTTTGATGCATAAGTAAGTCTCCAAACACAATTTAAGGATTCCAAAATGGAGCAGAAGTAAATCCTCAATTCTTTCGTTGATCTGAGAGAGGGATCATCAAGAATTTGTTGATTTTTTTAGTGGATGCTCTTAGGAGACTTAAATAATAGTATTGTTAGAAGTCAAGTTCCTAGTATAGCTTCAACATGAGATTTATTTGAATGTATCCCAAGAAAAAAAGAATAGATCAAAAATCCAAACCTTGTAATAAATGATCAAAACGAATCTTGAAATGAAAGCCTAAAAGAATCCGAAATTTTCCCAAAAACATATTCCCAAAACAAGAAGCCTTCAGCTCTTTCACTACTCAAGATAGGTCTTACCTTCACTATTTTAGAGATCTTGATGTATGCTTGAATAATTTCCCTAATAAGGGCCAATTCCCTACCTATACAATGCACCAAGTAACTAAACCTTACTGCGGTCGAAGTTCATAGTAATGATCACAATAGAATGTTCATTGAAATGTTTTTAGGAGGATTAGTCAATACTATTTAGATAGTTCTTCTAGACATGAGATAGGGATTCGTAATGTTAGTTGTTGAAGGATTTCTTACTAATTAAATGTTTAAATTGTAATTCCTAATTAAAGGACTTTTAGAGGTGAACGTTGAAGGATTTAAGTAGAGAGTTCCTTCCCCTTTAATTTTATTTAAATTAAAACCAAATCTTGTTACTTTGAATATACTTAGTATTTTAGGCCTAAAGAACCTTAGTGTGTAATTGATATTTCTAAAATATATTTTGGTATTTATTTAATCCTAAGGAGGTAGGAATTGGATGTTTTGATGAGGTCTAATGTCCCTTGTAATTTTTAATAACGTTTGAGATGCTCTATAGGTTATTCTAACCAACATTTTGAAGCAAACTCTTCTAGTCTAATGCAAATATTCCACATCATTAATCTAGTTCTTTCACTAATAGGGAAACCAAATTATTTAACTTGATGTCACATATCTAACTTTATGGGATTTTAGCCTAGAATCTGGGTCGTCAATTTCAAACTCAATTTTCTCTAGAACTAGGAGGAACCATAGGGCTTACCATATATCAACAGAAAAATCTCTTCGATGAGAATATAATGATCTCGATATCCAACAAAAACTCAATGGTTTGACCCTTAAAAAAACTTTGACAAGGTTGGGGTACATCCTTACTCCAGGGAACCCAAACCCTAGGACTTGGGTTTTCAATCATCCAACAATATAGTTGTCATCTTGATGTAATCCAACAATTACTAGGAATCGTTCGTTAACCATTTAAAATCAATGACTAGTGTTTTTGGTCAAATTCAAACATAGTCATCTCCATGGGTTGACATCCATGACAACACCATCCAACACCCCTATTCCAAAATTGTGGCACATCCCAAGCCACTTAGTCCTTCTGCAAAGATGAATCCTTAGCCTTAGCTGAATCCTTCAAAGTTTGCAGTGTCTATTTCACTATCTCCACTTTATTCCTTATCCCTTCCACTTTTTTAATTAGCTCTTGTGCTATTGTGGTGGTCAAATCCCCTACAATTACATTGGAATCCTCACTTCTTTCCTTATTCCTACCTATTGAAGTTCACTACACTTGTGAGTCATTTTTATTGACTCACCCTGGAGGTACTCCCACTACTTTTGTTCCTCCCAAATTTGATCAATCCGTCAGCTAATTTGTGCCTTCTCCTAGACAACGTTCTGCTTTTATGCGAGACTCATCTTTTCCATACTCTGCACAATCTTTCTAACATTTTATTTTGAAATTTTTTATATTATCGGTTACTTATACTACTCCTAGCTTTTCCAATAAATTTCACCATATTTGTGATCCTTCTTCCATCATTACTCAACAACTACGCTCATACATGGCCAACACGGGGTATTTTTCTTTGGTACGCTGCTCTAGGTCTTTGTGTTCCCTCTCCTCTAGTGGTGTTGGTGGCTTCTACTGAAATAGGTGCTCTGTCACTTTTTTTTTAGGCCTTGAATGGCCTCGTTACTTTTTTTGACCATCCCCTTAGTGAGTATAATAATATTTATAGGATCAACTACCACCTCCCTATAAACATGCTGGACCAATGTTGTGTACGATTTCACCTTGTTGTCTATTGCTAATATTTGTGCCTATTGTAGCTACTCTTTTACTAATTTTTCCTAGATAAATTCTTCAATGGTCATCAATTCCCTTACTTGTAACTCCTGCGTGAAACTTTGTTGTAACTAGCGTAGATTGTCCATAGTTAACTAGAAAGAACCAGGTTGACCTATGTTTAAATTATTGCATTCTACTATATTTATTTGTTAATAAATTCCAAAACCTCGGTGAATATTTGTAATGTTCTCTTGTTTTTTAATAGTGATGAAGGTATGTGCATCATATTAAGTCATTGTGGCTGGAATTTTGTTGTGGTTTGTACCATTGGTTTCGATGGAAGTTACTTCACTTCGAGCATTTGGCACAACATGCCCAATGTTTGTTATTGTAAATGCCAAACCTATATAAGGAGTCTAGATTGAAGTCATCGGACAAAAAGTAGAAGTTGAATGATGCATTTAGATGTAAGATTTATTTGAGTCAGAGTTTATTTTTTGGGTTAGAGGAAAAGGCTCCTGCATCTGTGTGTGCAAAGACCTTAAGAAGTCTCCAGTTGCGTGCGCAGATCCTTACATCTATATACGCAGGGTGGAAAGTGGTTCTATGAGATGGATCTTGTTGTTAATGAAATAACTATTGAGAAATAACTTAGTTATATTGATGTGTTTTTCTTTTACTTACTATTTCTGAATATTTATGCATGAAAAAGGACCTGATCTATAGCTGATTAATGTAGTCCTGTGTATGATTATTTACCTATCGTGAAACCTATGAGTAATTTCAACAGATGTGTTGAACCTCGATGTTATTACTGATATATCTAGCCCGCAAAGCTCTATTGAGGAGGAAACACCCTAAATCCACAGTCTAGTGTCCCTCTAGATGCAGAAACCTGGTTCTAGCATCCCCTATATTTCATCGGGTGATACTTTGGTCTGCACAATAAAATCGTTGTTGAAAGGGCCGGTAATAGTGGGTTTTTTTGGATTGCACAGTCACTTTAAACCTGGGTCTAGGCCCCATCAATCCAACACAACATGATAGGCTTCCTACAATTATTTGTATATCCTAACATCATTTCAATGAAATGCACCATAGGGTCCATCATCTCGACTACATTTACCACCACCTTGCCTTGCAAATGGTAAATTCCCATGTCAGTGAATAATATCTTCCCATTCATGGATCACCCCATTTTATAGACCCCTACACACTATCGGGATCCATGACCATTCACTCAAGTTGGACAGACATATCAGTCGCATGTCTTGAATCTCAACCTGATTCTCTTCTTCTTTAATTATTTCTTACCAACCTACTTAGAAGCCGCCCCATTTATTTTTTTTCGGATAAAGTTGAATGCATCTCTGTGTTCTATATTTGGCCTACCATCTATCCATAAGGCATAGCCCATTTGCGTCACTTCATCTGCCTCATCTACCAAGCACCAAGACCAACCAATGAGGCCCCCACCCTTAGTAAAAAACATTACCTGCATCATGACATAGGTCGTCGTTTTCTTGGGGCAGCTATCTCCTTGTATATACATCCCAAACCACCTTTACATTCTTTTGGCAAGTGTACAAAAATATTTTAGGAAAAGGGTTCCCACCAATATTTTCATGTCATGTACCCTGTGGAAGTACCTAGAGTCCCTTGTTTGGAGCTCACTTACCATCGCACCATTCATTTATCATTCATTACGCCAATCATAACATAATTATATGTACCCTAGATACTCTACCGTCTCTAGGGACATTCCCTAGAAGAATCGTTTTGACTGTCGTCAATCGCATTACAGCTCCAACCTCAGGTAGTTATCTATGTATATTCATATCATCAGCTTTAATTATCATACCTTATTAAACCACCATATTACATTCATATTTATCCTTCATCTTGATTCCTGAATCAACATTTTTGGTGGTTGATGCTTCTTTCCTGTCGACTTCAACACCCATCTTTAGAGAGTGAAGTGGTACCTTGGGTGCTCCCCCCCTTATGGGACATCCTTGGGTGGCACAATGAGAATGACTATCGACCATTTATTTCATTTGTCCCCTTAACATTCAAAACCAACATAATTTTTTCATGTGAAGGTAGTATCGTACGTTGCAACCATTGCAGTTCTCTTATTTAGTTAAAGACCCATGCATCGCTTAACACCTCATTTAGTAGTGCTTACATTTTGATGCATGGGAGGTACCCAAATTCGAAGACTCATGCATCCATGAGAACCTCACTCAGCAATGCTTCACTTTTGATGAATTTATTTGTGAGAAGCGCCCTTGAGGATGTAAGAAATTATCATCATCAGGCATCAACATGACAGCCACCATAATGTTGACTTGACAATAATATTTCATGTATGATTGTAAAATTAGTCACTAGTAATCATAACGAGCATGGGACATGCCTACCTCGAATAAAAACTTTTTTATCAACATTCCTTTAGATCATGGTTATCTTTCATCGTCAACCAAGTTTTTTCCCTACTCATCTCCACAACAAGTTATTTTCTCTTTCAAGAGGTTGATCAGACTCTTAGTCAGACATGAAAACGTGATGTATTTTGGCCATACGTTTTCTCCTAACCTCATACATCAGGGGAAAATATTAACACAAAAAAATCATACACACATATTTACAATCTAGGTGACACCCAAAGTCGTCTAGTAGAACATACAAGTGAAGAATTTCTAATTCAAAACATCATGAAATAAATAAATAAAAAAATTTCTCCAAAGGTTTCAATTATAAATTTTACCTGCGTGTCCCATCTAGAGGAAGAAATTAGAGACCGCGGGACTTTTCCTTTGATAGTCGCACAATGAAGCAAAATTCTAAATCAACATTCTGGGACCACTTCACGCACATGGAAGATGGGGTTCCTTGATGTGTATCAGTCAAGGAAAGTCAATCTCGAGTTAACCTTGAGATATGCAACCCCCAAGGGATCCTCTTGTCTTACTCATAAGTATTTTTCTCATTTATGAACCAATATAGGGAAGAGGAATTCAAAATTCTATATAAATAGGCCATTGGAGAACCAAAAACAAGAAAAAGTAGAGCATTGTTATGCTGGAAAAATTTCTCCTCAGCAATCCAACATTTTAGTGGGAAGCATATTTCACCATTGAGAGAGTCTTCATATTTCCTTGAGAGAGAGAAGAATCTTGAAAGAATATTGAGTAAAGGAACCTCCTTGTTGAGTATTTCCTAGCACGATTTCCTAAATAATTATCTCGAAGTGTTTTAGTATTCATCTATTGTATCTATTCTACATTCAACAATCAAGAAAAGGAGCCCTTTTCCATTACTTTTTTATTTGTTTTCTTCATAAATCATTGTTTATGTGTTTATTTCTTATTTTTTAGTTTATGTTTATGTATGCATTGTTTTCACAATGCTTTTTTTACTCATGTTTGTCCATTAACAACAACCAATCCTCTCTGTATGTTCTTTGTAGTGAACAACTAACTGTAAATAAGGTGTCTTTGGTACCCCATAGAAAATAACACACCAATATAGTCCCTCTAAGATTTTCTTTTCAATGGTTAAGATTGGTTTTGAGATACCAGCTGTTGGATTCACAATTATACTGAGGTGAGGGGGATATTAGTATAATTATGAACCCAAAAAGTATCAAAATCAACATTAAAAGAGCCAATAGGATTCAAGACAATAATGTTAGCCCTAAAGGTCAATATTTTTGGAGGGGAAGGAAGAAAATAAAAATTTTAATCATATTTTTTACTATTCTCCTTATAAGCTTACTCAAATTTCAAGTGTAGGTTCTCATTTGATATGAAATTAAATTCCACATCTAGAAAACCCTCACTCTAGGTTCTTTTTATAGATCCATAGTGAGGTAAAGTAGAAACTAATGAAAAAAATTATTTTCCTTGTCAAAAAACATATTTAAAACAACATTTTTCTTCTTTTCCTTCTAAAAAAGTATCTCTTAATTTTTTTTCCTTAGAGGTTTCATATTAGACCTCAAATTTTCCTTAATTTGAATGTCAATGTCTACATATAATGTATTGATAATATAGCTTTAATGAATTACATTGTCTTATTCCTTATTACTTATTTTCTTTTGGATCTCTTACTAAATTTTATTAGAATAAAATATATTTTTTTGCTTTACATCCATGGAAGATCATGTAAGGTCTATGGGACAAAAAATACAAAAAAAATACATTTGCATACATACTATATACTCATTTTTTGGTGGTGTTCTACAACACTCTGAATATAACAACCTATTTTTTCTGATAAAATCAATAATACATGTCATCTCCATAAATATTCAGGTTGAATTAAGTGTATTTTTCCTACTTAAGACAATGTATCTTCACATGCACGTCATCCTCAATTTCTCAATATTTGCAAAGTAATCAAGACATTCTTCTTCACTTCCCTATCTCCACTACTAAGTGATGAGAACATAACCTAAGTTGACTAAGTGAATGATTATTATGCATGTAGGTTTTCTATTAGAGATACTATTATTTTGTTGAAATAATGAATAGATTGATCACAGAATAATATTTCTAATCAAGTTCTTATCATAACTATTATGAAAGATCATCAATGAAAAAACATGTAGGACATGTTATATACTCATTTTTTAGTGTTGTTCTCCAACATCCTTAATATAATGACCTATTTTTGTTCACAGACACAATAAGTTGTATCACCTCCTTAAATCTTGATATCAAATTTAGTACTTTTTATGAAATATCCATACTTAGGATAATGTATCTTCACATGCACATCATGATCAATTTCTCTTTATTCGCAAAGTAATCATAGACATTCCTCTCCATCTCCAGATCTTCACTACTAAGTGATAAACACATAACCCAATTAATTAAGTATAATCAATTAATTTTATCTTTATATAATATCATTTTCTCACAAGGTTGGGGGGTCTCTATTACCCTCTTATGCATGAAGCTTCAAATGGCCAATGGTTAATCTTTAAAACCACCTTCCATTACCACCTTTTTAGTCCATTTCGTGGCATTATAATACTAGCTAACACTTATCTTAACATGCAATCTTTTCTTGCATCTTTAGAATGGATATGTTTTATTTTGATAATATGTATAATGTTTCTTCTTTTAAAAATAAAAAATATATTTATCTTATGAAGTCTAGTGAATAAATTCTAAAAATGTTATGTACAAAAATAATTGGGCTGAGGAGGGATTTTATAGAAAAAATGATTTTTTAATAATAAAAACTATCCAAAAGTCATTAATGAAAATATGAAAACTATATATAATAAAAATATTTAAATTTAATAAATAAATAATAATATAAGTTTTTTTTTCATGGGGTTTCGGATCTAAATGTTAGGTAATTGGTTCAATTCCTTGTGTGGTATTATTCTTAAACATGACTATGATGTAACCTCACTATTATCAAACTTATAAAAAAATTATAATTTACTTTAAAATTATATATATATATATATATATATATATAACAAAATATTTTTATTTTATATTTAATAATATCTCTTTAAAAAATAATTACATAAGTTCACACTTATTTATAGATTCTCCATATACACCCAACTAGATAAAAATATTCCAAGCATAACACCCTATTTATAACTGATCCGAATCATAAATTATTTCGATTTTATTTTAATGGCCTACTCCTTTGAGTTAAAATAATCAATAAAACTAATAAAACTAATAAGACATAAAATACACAATACAATATAATCCAACATCTTACATTTTTTATTTTTTATTTTGTTATAATCTAAATTTATATTAATCAAGGTTACTTAAAAATAATATGTTATCTTTTAATTTATTAAAATTATAATTTTGTTATTTTCACAGGGTGGATAGATGGTGATAGGATGATCTTTTAAGACACTATTTGATGTGAATAGAATGTTTTGTTAAAAATCAGATGCTCTATTAAGGCACTCCTTAATATAAAGTCACTAGTTCAATTCTCTGCCCCTATTAAAATGATCTATTGAATATGTTAAAAATGTAATCCTTCCAATTTAAAATATATATATATATATATATAATTTTATTATAAATTATGAATAAATTATATTTTAATAAACATATTATTTATCAAAATATCATATCAAACTAATAAAAGACACTAGTTATTACAAATTCCAAAAATGTAGTATATAATAGGCAGATCAAATAATTAACTTAGCATTGGAATTTCCAAAATATTTCAATTAAAATATCAAGAAAACAACAAAAACATAATCAACAATATAAAAATACTAAAAGAATCATAAAACTATATGTAAGTGAAAATCTTAAAAATCATAAAATTGTAATTAGCTTTTCCATTCTATGTACTTTGCAAACACTTTCTATTACATTGTTTTTTTTTTCAATGTCTAGAAGGTATTTTATGTTGTGAGTGTTTTTTTAAATGAATTGGTAAGTTTAATTTTTAAAAAAGATAGTTTTTAATTATATTTGAGAATACAATTTCAAATAAAATTATGATTTTTTTGTTGTTGTTTAAAATGCATTTTTAAATGTATAAATAAATTCAACTTCCTTAAAACTTTTAAGCAATTAAATTCTACAAATTAAATTCAAATTTTTAAAATTTCTACAAAATTTACTTCAGTCATTTTATGTATTACTTAAACTAAGCAATCTGATTAATATAATTGTGAATAAAACTGTCTTTAATTGTTGAAAATTTATTTTCAGTTGCATGAACAATTTCAATGTTGATGTATTTTTCATTACATAAATTTTGAAGTCATGTTTTGCTTTGGCAGTTGATGATATTTAGAAAAAAAATTGGTTTATTTTCCTATCTAATTTGGTTAGAATCAGACACGAATTTATTGAAATCACTAATTTAACAAGAGAACTCTTCACAATCAAAATGTTCATTAAAAAAACCATTTTAAAACATACAAATCAAAATCTAACCATAAATTTTTTTACCCAATTCCAAAAAAAAAATCTATCAAAAACTCTCCAAAAAAAATCTAACTTAAAAACTACTCCAAAATTCAGTGACTGGTGCGAACACAGAACTCTGATCATACTTTCAGTATTTAATTCTTGTGGTAGCAGGTGGATAAGTCGGTTCTTCCGCTACAGAGGTATGGGGTATGGAACTAACTCTTTACTCCGCCATTAATAATATCGTCTGTCACACAGCGACATGAAAAATGATTTTCCCGTGCATGAATGACTACAATAAAGTATTGAGACGTGTCAAAAAGGTGTACGCAGAAGATCCCCAATGCATTGAATTTCAAAGGTGGTAAACTGGATTGGACGTTGTCTACCTAGTGGTAAAGTTGGCGGTAAAAAAGTTTCTCAAAAGTTTCATTTTTTTATTTTTATTTTTTTAATTGATAATAAAAATGTTTGATTTTTTTAATGTTGAAAATGAATTAGTACCATCAAAATAGAGCATTGAAAATACTAAAACTTGATAACGATAACTTAAATTTCCCAAAATTTCTAGTATTTGAGCCCTTCTTTAACCCAGAGAATTCTATCCATATTAAGAGTGTGCTCTGTGCTGATCCAAAACCTGACATTCAAACTTTAATCTTTTTATATTATGCATACATGTCAATCAAATTCCCCATACAATGATAGGAACAGGAATACCCACGTCGTCTCCACTGCAATTGCAATTGCCAGTGCCAGTGCCAGTGCCAGTGGTAATTATTGATCAAAAGAGGAAGTGGGGGCCAGCAATATTAATAACTGCTTCAGATGGACAGATCGAGCTGGTCCAGTTCATATCTTCATCTATAGAAACATGTGAACGTCATGGATTTGTACACTTTTAAATACCTGGACCGACGAAGATTGAGTTCGGACTTTAGTTTATTTTTAATTTTGGATTTGTAATTGAGTAGAGGGGTTCATTTTACAGTTTAGTAAGGGATGTGTAAATTTGTCTATCTGTTTCTTTTTTTTTTTAAATTAAATAAAAAATAATGTTTTAAATAAAAAATAATAATGTTAACTATAATATATATATATATATATTAAAGTAATTAAAAGTAAAAAAAATATGTGTTAATAAAATCTTAAAATCTTAGACTTTTTAAAAATATTTCAAAAATAAATTTAAATAAACTATTTGAATATCTATATTAACTTTATATCAAATTTATATATATCTATATGAAAAAAAAAAAAAAAGTTTTTATGGTTAAAATTTTTAGATTGGTCTTAGTGACATTAATCACCATTATCATCATCATATACTATGTAACATTCAAAAATATAATTTCAATAATGAAAAATAATACATTATATTTTGCATGTCAAGAAATTTGATTAAGACTCAGGTTAAATCCATATTTAAAATAGATTACAGTGGTATTAAAAAATTAAGCTATAAAATTATAAAACTTAATCAATAAAAAGAATTGTTTAAGAAGCAGAGGCTTCTTAATCATCAAAGTTGCTTAAAAATTATTTTTCAGATTCTACAACTATTCAAATCCACTATTGTAATTCATCATCCTCACAAAGTGATTGAAGAAAATCTGATGAAGCTACAAGATTAAATCTCATAGGATGGAGAAAGTTAAAAGTAAAGTCAAAGAAATAAATAACTTTTATATAAATAATTAATTAAAGAAAAAAATATAATGGGTAGCCAAATAATTAATAGAAATAAGACATAAATATCAAGTCAAAGTTAAAAGAGTAATTAAAATAATAAATAAAAATAATAACAAAAGATTCAAATTAGTTAAATGAAAAGAAGCATGATTAACACAATAATTACAAGATTATTATTAATACTAATATAATAAAAGAAAATAACCTAATTAAAATGAGAGAATTAATATTAAAAATTATTATAAAATTAAAAAAAGGCCAATTAAACAAAGGATGGGAAGAAATCCATTAGACAAATAACCTTGAAACGAAAGGTGGGGAGATTTTTGAAAGGAAACAGGAGTGACTGATTTCCTACTGTCAATTCAGTTGGATGTTAACAAAGGAAAATTAGTAAAAACTGGATTATTACTCTTTTTTAAATCTGTATAGTGATTTTTAATATTAAATTTTTTTATTAATTATTTTCTTTTTTTTTACTAAGCTAAATATGATTATTAAGATGGTGTTTCTTTCTTTTATTAAGAGTATTATAATTATTAGGAATATTAATTATGTTCTTTTTTTACTTTTATTTATTATTTTATTTTTGACTTGATCTTTGTGTCTTATTTCTATTAATTATGAGAGTTATCTTTAGTGTGATGTTTTAGAGTTTCAGTTGCTTGAATCCTACAAAAAATTTTGAGGTGAAATCTTGATTTGTGTTATTTAAAATGGTTTTTTGATTGTATATATAGATTCAGCACCCTTAAAAGCTTTAGGGCACTTTGATTGTGCATGGAATGCACATCAAACTTATAATTTCAATAAATTCATGCTGGATTTTAAAGAAATCTAATAAAAAAAATCCAACTGAAAAATCTCCAAAAAATTGCATTAAAAACAACTAGATCCAACAACTATATTTTTTATTTTTAATCAATTATTTACTAAAAAAAACTTATTTTTTTTACTTTACTAGTTAACTTTCTCTGTCCATTTCCTATTTAATCTTGTTGTCTAATCAGATTTTCTTTATCACTTTGTTCATAAAAATCAAAATCAAAATCAATAGATCCCAAAAGAACATCACCAAACAATTGAATCATTAACTTTTTTGAGTGATTTTTTTTTACCTAAATCTGAAAATACAATTGTTGACTGACCACTCTATTTTTAAAGTTACAAAATTTTAAGGAAAAATGCCCAATAATAGACAACATAGCGTCATCCAATAGGCCAAATTATCCAACTCCGTTGAAAGAAAATATGACAGATGGAAAATATGGCAGAGGGGATGTGAAAGGCAGATTGGAGAATATGGTGTGAAAGGTCAGGAAAGGAAACGGTATCAGAGGACATAATGTCCCCACGGAGAGGGGCAACACTCTGGTACTGCAACATTATTTTTGTAAGGCAGGACAAAAGTCTGAAGGGCCACGTACATAACATGGATACCACATTCATGTTGGAACATTGGGGACCCGGACCATAGGTTTAGGAGAAGCCTCAAGCTTGCACCAGAGGACATAAGTACAGAGAAATAGGTGTAATGTTCCCATCCAGAGGTGCAACACTCTGGACATAGGTGTATTTTTTTGAAGGCACCACGAAGGTTTGAAGGGCCATGTAGATATTATTAATAATATATTCACGTTGGAATGTTGGCGTTATATGCTTAGCTGGCCTGTTGCAGTGTATGCATATAAATCTTCAGATTCTAAATACTGGGTAGTTGGTTGCATATATATATATATGTGTGTGGATTTATTTATTTATTTTTATTTAATATATTATTTTTATTTTATATTATAAAAATTCAGTGATATTTGATCAGAAATGAATCTTTTCTCTATATTTTGATGATTAATTTATTATATATATATGTAAAATTAATAATATATATATATATATATATATATATATATATAAAATTAAAAATATAATTGAAGTGTTTTTTTAAGAATTAGGTAAAGCTTAAGTTAGGATTAATCTACCTATTATATGGAAGAATACTTATGCTTATCATTAGGATTGTGCAAAGTCACATTAAACTCAAACACTCCTTGAGATCATTTTAATTCCCTCAAAATAACTTCCACAATCAACCCTCCCATAAATATTTTTAAATTTACTTTAGAGCTTACCAAAATATAGTACTTGTCACATTAACCTCAAAATATACCAATGTATATGTATATATATAGTCAACCCCTCCCCTGAATAATTTAAACTTAACCAAAATATAATGTTGATCACATTAACCTCAAAATATATATATATATATATATATATATATATATATATATATATATATATATATATATATATATATATATATATATATATATATATATATATATATATATATTCTTTTCTTTGTACATTATTACTAATCCACATTATATTCAATAAAAAGTAGATAGTATAGAGTAAGAGAATTATACAACTATAAATTCACTATATTAATGGAATAATTACAATGATAATATAAAATTGTGTTCTTTTACTTTAAAGATAACTTATGTTTAATAATTAAAAAAATTATGTTTGTGATTGACATTTTTTTTTTTGTTGATCAAAGTCTAATTTATATTATCATATCAAAATTTACACTATAGAGCAGCATAGTTGTGTTACATTTAGGCAACCCAAAAGACTTGAAGTGCCTAGAAATACTTGGATGCTTGCCAAGGCATGCGATGCTCTTGGTTATTGTCCGCACAAAATTATAAAACAACCAAAACAACATTATCGTCATGGAGGAGGGTGTTGGGGACCTTCCGGAGGAGCCACGAAGATGTGTCCTTGGTTGTGCATATGGTAGTTAATATGGTCCACTTGGGCCTCTAAAGCTCGGAGGTGGTCATGAGAGCGTCGTTGAAGATGACGCAGACTCTCCAGAGCTTCAAGGGTCTCATTCTGCAGGTGTTGAATATCATTAATGTAGGCCACGAGTTCATTACGATCTTCATACCTTTGTTGCCGCAAAGTGTGTTGAGATTCAACAAGATGAAGAGCTTAGTGAAACATAAGCACCTTCACTAAGTGGGGCCCGCAGGCTATTTTTAGGTGTATGTCTATTTTTAGACATGGTGAGCATATTCTATAACTTGCAGGATGCTATTTGTAGATGGTTGGTCAAATGTGAAAAATAGATGAAATTTTGTTTTTAGAATATTGGGCGAAGTCTATTTATAGATCGTCGATCTAAAAATAGATGCATGTCGATTATTATTAGCTCTTAATAATAATCCGACAATAAACATCAACTTATTCTCTTGGAGCACTTTATTTCAGTATACAGATTTGGCAAATCAGTGGGCTGAAGGAATTACGCAATTCCTAGGGTTTATTGGTGGCTCATGCATGAGGACTCAGTTAGAACTGAAGTGGCAAAGTTATGAAAAAGTTGGAAGAGTAGTTTATGGAGTTGTTATTTAGTTTAACTCAGTTAATGGAGTTAAACTCAGTTGAGCTAGTTGTATCTGGTCTAAGTGAAAGATACACTAGTGAGAGTTAAGTGAATTAATTCACAACTAATAACTCATTAAAAACTGAACAAAAACAACAGTTAACTACAGTGCATGCCAGTTCCAGTGGAGACCTAGTGGACAGATAGGTGAAAGGGTGAGATGGACTATCCGTTGCGACTATTGTGATGCATTCAATGCATATGACACACATTGGAGTTGCCAATGAGGATTGCGCAGTCAAGGCAAGGCCAATTCGAATTCATTCAGGGGTCTTCTTCAGCAGGGATTGCGCAGTGGAGGCAGGCAGTCAGGAGGCAAGAAATTGGTGCATGGAGATGCAAATTTCTGCATGATAGTGTGTAATGAATCTACATTGTATTGAGAGCTTGATGTACTAAGCTTTGTATGTGATTATTACATGATTACAGTGATATACATAAAATATGATAGTTGGGGTTTTTAGCTTTAAGCTTTCTCTTTAAACAACTGTGTTATGTGCGATTGAATTTATTCACATGTGTTTCCAATTGAGTTTTAAATTTCCGCAAGTTTAACAATGGAAGGATTCTGTATTTTCCAAGAAGATAAATATTGTGAGATCAGGAGGATCCGGTAATACATCAGTATTAATAAATTCCTACATGGTATCAGAGCAGTATTGATCACTAGAGATTGCACTTCTGAATAATTGTTGAGTTTTGTGCTGGTGGACAATTCAAATTTGCTGCAGAAATTTCTTAGTGTGAGAGTTGAGTATTCATTGAAATTTTTTTCAATGGGTTGTGATTGGAGTATGCCCTTGATGGTAGCTCGAATTACATATCCTGGAAGGATAGGATGGAGGCGGTGCTTGAAGATAATGGGTTGAAGAAGTTCATCGATAGCGATGTTCCTAAGCCTGCTTCTAGTGATGTTGCAAGATTTGACACATGGCAAAAGAAGCTAGAAAAGACAAGAATAATTCTGTTGGAAGGTGTGAAGGACCATATTGTGTCAAGTCTTCATGGGAAAGCCACTCCATTTGCAATGTGGAAGGCTTTGACAGATCTTTTCCAAAGCAACAGCCACCAGAGGAAGTTGGTGCTGAAAGATAAGCTCAAAAAAATAAAATGGAGAAGGGCGACAGTATTCCAAAATATCTCACGAAGTTTTTCAACTATAGGGATGAACTGGGAAGTGTGGGGATTACTGTTGATGATGAAAACTTGGTGAGCTTGGCTCTCCTTGGGCTTCCAAAGATTTGGCATAGCTACGAAGTGTTGAGATTGCAACAAGATGATGAGCTTAGTGAAAAAAGTCGCCTTCACTAAGTGGGCCCGCACGCTATTTTTGGTGCAAAGTCTATTTTTAGACATGTCAATCATATTCTATGAGTTGCAGGATGCTATTTGTGGATGGTTGGTCAAGTTGGAAAAATAGATGGACTTCTATTTTTAGACATATTGGGCAGAATCTATTTTTAGATTGCCAGTCTAAAAATAGATATGTCGAATATTATTAGCTCTTAATAATATTTGGACTCTAAACATGATCTTATTCTCTTGGAGCACTTCAATTAAGTGCACAGATGTGGCATGGGCGCTGACAGAAGGAATTACGCTATTCCTGAGGGTTTACTAGAGCTATTGCATGGAGGAATTCAGTTAGAACTCATGTGACAAAGTTTGGTGGAGTTGTAGAAGTAGTTGATGGAGTTTTGTTCAGTTTAACTCAGTTAGACACAGTTGAGCTAGTTGTATCTAGTCTAACTGATTGATACACTAGTGAGAGTGGTGTGAATTAATTAATAATTAATTCATTAATTAATAACTCATTAATCAACTAAAGAATACATCAGTTAACTATAGTGCATGGACAGTTTCAGTGGAGACCAATGGTTAGATAGGTGAAAGGGCAAGATGACTATCAGTTGTGACTATAGTGATGCATGGTTTTCATCCAACACTCAGTGGAGATGCTAATTAGGATTGTGCAGTGCAAGCCAGGTGGATTCGAGTTCATTCAGAGCCATTCTTTAGCATGGATTGCACAGTAGAGGCAGACTAGCAGGTGGCAGAGATCGGTGCACGGATTTGTTAGATTGGACCTAATTAGTGTGTAGCGATTGTATTATACTGAGAGCTTGACATGTTCAGCTTTGTATGAGGATTGTTACATGATCTCTATGACATATATTATATACAGATAGTTGGGGTTTTTAGCTTCAGGCTTTTCCGTAAAATCACTGTGTTAATGTGTGTGAATTTTTATGGTTTCATGTGTGCATTGCAATTGTGTTAATTTTCGCATGTGATGATCAATGGTGGAATAGATTCTGTATTGTGCATGAAGTCAAAGAGTGTATGATCAGGAGAATCTTGGACATATAACATATCAGTTATATAATTTCTACACGAAGACTCTATCAATGGACGGGAGAAACTCCTGGGTTGGGAGCGACTTTGGTCAGATCTTATGTAGGAGTAGATAAGGCGAAGTACCAGGGATGTCTCTTCATCGAAGAATGATGATGAAGAGAATTGTGCTTTGGCTACCAAAGAAAGGAAAGGGAAAGGGAAGAAATCCCATCCAAAATCTGAGGCTAAAGGCAAGAAGCTATATTTGTCCAAAGTGAAGTGTTTTCACTGTCACGAACATGGGCATCTTGCCACTAACTGCCCATAGAAAAAGAAGAACAAGAAGGTTGTTGGAGCTGTAGCTGGAGAGGCCTTAGCCTCACAATTTGAACTTGATTTCTCTTTGATTGCATGCTTGGTTTCAAGCTCAATGGGATCAGTGTGGTATCTTGATAGTGGTGCGTCTTTCCATATGATGGGAGACAAGGAGTTGTTTAGTGACTTGGAGGAGAAGGATCTCCAAATGCATATAGAGATGGGTGACGATGGCAGATACAGTGCGATCGGAATTGGAACCATTACCTTTGAGAGGGAGTCAGGTAAACCATTTCTGTTGAAATATGTTATGCATGTTCTAGGTCTGAAGAAGAACTTGGTCTCGGTCGCAATGTTGGAAGACAAAGGTTATGACGTTGTTTTCAGCGAGGGAAAAGCTTTCCTGTGACCTAAAACAACGGGTCAAACCAAGAGGATAAGGATTCGAGTTAAGAATCTCTACAAGCTAGAGTTATATGGCTGCGCTGCAATGATGGGAAAAGCAGAAGAAGTGGTGAGCCGAGATGAGGGCGAATTATGGCACAGGAGATTGGGCCATCTTCACCATGGCGTCTCGAAGATTTTGCAGAATATTTCTACTAGACTTCCCGAGGGTACTCTTGCATAGTTATATTAGTGGAAGGGATGTACTATGGGTAATTTTGTGAAGACCACCTTTCATGAGAAGGAGAACCGTGCTTCGATGATCCTGGAGAGAATTCAAACAGATATGTGTGGACCTTTCTCGATTGCTTCAACAGAAAAACATAGGTATTATCTTATATTTGTTGATGACTATTCTCATAGATGCTGGATCTTCTTCATGTAGAAGAAGAGCGAAACATTCTCAAAGTTCTATGAGTTTAAAGCATTGGTGGAGAAGGAGTTAGGGAAGTAAGTGAAGGATCTGCGGAGCGATAATGGTGGTGAATATATATCGAACGAATTCAAAGACTTCTGTAGCAAAGAAGGTATTCGAAGAGAACTCATAGAACCTCATAACCCACATCAGAATGGGGTCATAGAGAGGAAGAAAAGAATGATCGTGGGTGCTGCACGAGCTATGCTACATGACCAGGGCCTATCGATGCACTTATGGGCGGAAGCATGCAACACTGCGGTTTATGTGCAAAACCATTGTCCTTATAGAGTACTTGGCATGAGTACACCTAAAGAAGCTTTTACTAGTAAGAAGCCTGATATTTCTCATTTGAAGATTTTTGGCTCATCTGTTTACATTCATGTGACAAAGGACACCAGGAAGAAGCTGGAGCCAACTGCAGAAGTTGGGATATTTGTGGGGTACACAGAAACACCCCATAATTATCGTGTGTATTTTCCAAACAATCAAATGACTGTGGTGTGACAAGATATAAAATTCAATGAGGTGAAAGCCATGAATTTGTCGCTTGAGAGGGAGCTACACTTGCATGCGGAGGAGGAGCTTCTTGTTCCCAACGATGAGCCTCTATATGTGGATCAACCACAAGAGGAGATTCTTGGAGTGGAGGGGTCCACTCATGCATAACCAAAAATCATAATAGGCAGAAAACATACCACAGAAGCTGAGAGACTAAAACTTGATGTGGCACAGAATGTAGGAGTCCCTACATCACAAGGCAGACAGAGACAGTCACCTGACCGATTTAATGGATACTTGGCTCTCATGAGCAAGTGTATCGTGACAGAGCCATCTTCTTTTGAATAATTAGTGCAAGAGACCACATGGGTAGATGCCATGGTGGAGGAGTATGACTCCATTGTCAGAAACAGTGCTTGGGAGATTATTCCAAGGCCGGTGGGTAAATCAGTGGTAGATTCGAAATGGATCTACAAGGTAAAGAAAGCTGCTGATGGGAGCGTTGAGAAGTATAAGGAAATATTTGTTACCCGGGGCTTCTTACAGATCGAAGGGATTGATTATGAAGAAACCTTTGCACCTGTCGCACGGTATTATTCCATAAGGACCATCCTTTCTCTCTCAGCGCAGATGGGTTGGCACATTCATCAGATGCATGTGAAGACTGCGTTCCTTAATGGGATCATTGAGGAAGAGGTGTACATTGAGCAGCTTGAAGGATTTGAGATCTTCAGCAATGATCCAAATTTATGCAGGAATGCAACAAAATACACATATAACCATAAATACAAAGATGCAGTGGAAGTAACACTTCATTTCATTAATATCAAAGAACTGAAATCTTCTTACAGATAGAATGGAAATAAAATAGCTAGGGTGCTGGTAGCGAATCTCTGAGAAGAGATGTGGCTGCTACAGACCTCTAAACTGTGTTACAATGAGGATCGAGGGCCTATTTATTATTGAGAAACAATGGAGAACTCTAAATGTCCAAAAACCTAACCCTAGGAGATGAAGCGCCAAAACTATGGGCCCCATTTGGGTAAATTGGTGTTTCAACTTCCCAGGGACGTAACTTCGGCATACGATCTCTATTTGTCGCATATGATACATTGTTAGAAAGATCTATCCAAGGACTACAATTTTTATTGCAATATCAATCCCAGAACAAAATCATATTCGTCGAAAACGTCGTTTAGGGCCTCAAAACGACTTCGAAAGTTCAGGACCTGAAAAACTACTAGAAATAGTAAGTTGTGCCGAAACTGAATAACTGAAAGAGATAATGGTGGGGCCCCAAGTGGAATAGGCGAGTGGCCACCAATATCCACCTGGATCATTCCTCCCCCCTTAGGAAGAAATGGTCCCCATCGCGTTGAGTTCCTCCATGAAATGAGGAAACTTCTGCTGAACTTGGTCCCTGGTGAACCACTTGCCTTGGTGCAGGAGTTGGCCAGCTTTGACAACCCGATACAGTTGGATCTTCCATCAGCGAGTGTTCTTGATTTGCATGTCCATGATACAATATGTGCTGGCCTGTTCCATGCAGTTTGAATTTAACTCTTTTGGTGTGAGTTCTTCTGCAATGTTAGAGGTGTCTAGTAGAGGTGGGAAGTAGGGACGAAGGTGGTCTACATTGAATACTGGGTGCAGACCAAGGAATGGTGGAATACTGAGCTCGAAGGCATTGTTCCCTACAACCTTAGTGATGGTGTACGACCCATATCAGAGCGAGTGAAGCTTGCGATGGGGTCCAGTGAAGTGCTCCTTCTGAAAATGTAGCCACACTTTGTCGCCCACCTAGAAGTTGTGTGGCACCCGATGTTGATCATGTTGTTGCTTGTACTTAGAATTGGATCTATCCTATATGGCATGAACCTATTGGAAGATGTACTGAATGCGCTTGATGAAGTTGTTCGCTTTGTCAGCTTTAGACTAGACATGAGCCGAATCAAATGGAGTAGCCGCAAATGGCATGGCTACGTCAATGGGACATAGTGATTGGAATCCCAAGCCCACCTGAAAGGGGTTGTGGCCGGTTGAGCTGTGGAGAGCCCGGTTATAACTGTGTTGCACATAGGGGAGGCTCTCATCCCATGTGCATGGATGCTTTGAATTGTACATGCATAAAATGTGTACAATCATCCTGTTGACGACCTCTTTCTGGCCATTAGTTTGGGGATGGAAAGCTGTGGTCTTGGTGCGCTTGGTGTCCAACATTGACCAGAGGCTGGACCAAAATGTGTTGAGGAACCTGCTATCATGATCTGATATGATAGGATGTGGGATCCCAAAGTGAACTAACACTCGTTCAAATAAGATTTTAGCAGTGGCCTCTACTGTGATATTCTTCTTGCAAGCCGCCATAATGGCCATCTTTGAGAATCTGTCGACGACAACAAAAACACAGTCGTTTCCATGCTTAGTAGAAGGAAGTCCTGACATGTAATCCATGGAGATGGATTCCCAAGGTCGACTAGGGGTAGGTAGCGGAGTATAGATCCCTTTATTCTTGATGGTCGGTTTGGCAATGGCGCAACCAATGCAGGATCTGATGTACTTCCCGACATCCTATCGAAGGTTCGGCCAGTAGAAATACTTCTGCAGTACTGCCACTGTTTTCTCGACCCAAAAATGCCCAGCAACTTGACTGTAGTGTGTTTCCCATATCATCTTGGCACGCTCGCTTGAAGGAACACTAATGTTTCCCAGGTGACATAACAATGCATCTTGGAGGTGAAAATTTAAAACTTGTGTACCCCCCAAGAGTGCCTTGTATGTGTGGCTGAATTCTGGATTGCTCTTGTAGAGAAGCAGCCAATCAGAAGTCTCGTGCCCACAAGGGTTGAGAACTGTGGTTATGGCCACGATCAGTGGTCGGTTGAGGCAGTCGACAACATTATTAGTGCTACCCTTCTTGTATTTGATGTTCAAATGAAATTGTTGCAGATATGTGGACCACTTCTGATGGCGATCATTCTGCAACTTCTCTTGTGTCTGTATGAACTGCAGGGATCGGTGGTCTGTGTGGATGATTGTTTCCTTCCCCAAAATTTAATGCTTCCATTGTCGACAAACCTTCACAATGGAATACATTTCTTTGTCATAAGTGGGATACTTGCGAATTGTGTCAGAAAATGTCTCACTGTGATATGCCATTGGATGCCCTTGTTGAGTAAGAACTGCCCCAATAGCATAGTCAGAGGCATCTGTCTCGATCTCAAATGGTTGTTGCAAGTCTGGTAATGTGAGCACTGGGGTAGAACAAAGGCGATGTTTCAATTCTACAAATGCCTTCTGTTGAGATTCTGACCAACAGAATTTTGCTTTCGCTCCTCCCTTGGTGACTTGACTCAAGGGCCAAGTGATATGAGAGAATCCCAACACGAGCCTGCGGTAGAAATTAGCAAGACCCAAAAATCTGCGAAGCTCTGTTAGAGTGGTTGGGGCTGGCCAATCCACATGCACCCCCCTTTCATAAATAACGTATCCCAAATATTGAACCTGCATCATGCTAAAAGTGCACTTCTCCAAATTGGCACACAACTTGTGTTGCCGTAGTGTTTGGAGGACTTCTCGGATGTGGTGGAGGTGCTCTTCCCAAGTCTGGATGAAGATCAGAATGTCATCCAAGTACACCACTAAAAATGAGTTGGTGAATGGACGCAAGATGTCATCCATCAAACTAACGAAGGTTGCGGGAGCATTCGTCAACCCGAAAGGCATGAAGAGCCATTCGAAAAGGCCTTCCTTAGCTTTGAAGGTAGTCTTCCACACATAAGAGGGTTCGATTGGTACCTGGTGATACCCAAACTTCAAGTCGATCTTGCTGAAATATTTTACCCCTTTGAGTTGGTCCAGAAGGTCATCAATCCATGGGATCGAGTACCTGTTCCAGATAGTGATCTTGTTCAGCGCCCAATAGTCAATACAGAGTCTCCATGTCCCATCCTTCTTCTGTACCAACATGATCGGGCTCCCACAGGGTGATTAACTTGGCTGGATGTGACCTTTCTGCAGCAGCTCCTAAATTTGCCTCTTGATTTCATCATTCTCCAGAACAGAGTGCCTATAGATCGATCCATTTTGTAGCGACACACCTGGGGTCAGGTCAATGGGGTGCTTGACCTGATAGTGTAGAGGCACCCCTGTGGGTGAGGTGAAGATGTCCCCATACTCCTCCACAACCTTGTCCATTTTTTTTTTTTTGTGCAGAGGAGCCATGTATGGAGGTTGCGGCCACAATATTCTTCTTGCCTTGGGGGCGGATCATCAGGAAAAAAAATTTCTTGGTTTGGGAAATGAGCTTACTGCATTGTTTTGCAGTAACCAAAGAGATAGTGGGAGGCAGTGGTACCTCTGGTATCTTGTACAACTTATTTCCCAAAGTAACAATAACAACGCGACGCTGGGACTCATAGACAGTATGTCGCTTCCACAAGTATGGTTGGCCTAATAATACATCAAAAACATGAATAGGAGCAATGTCACACAATACCTCATCCATGAAGGGCTTGATGCTATAGGGAAGGTGGCACTACTGGCTGACTCGGAGATCCCGTCCTTGGTGAAGCCACCCGATGGTGTATGGTTGTGGGTGTGTTGTGGTCGGAAAGCCCAACTGCTTCATGAAATCTGCTGAAATGAGGTTATTTTGGCTCCCGTTTTTGACAATGAACTGTAGAGGGGAACCCTTTACCCAAATCTGGGAGTGGAAGAGACGCTCTGCCTCCTCTGGATCTTCTGGTTCCTCCTTCTGGATCTTCATAGTGGAAACAGTGGCGTTGGGTAATCTACTTCCATTTTTCATTACTCTTGTCGGGTTCCGATTCAGATTCGAAGCATGCATTTGATTCAGAAGCCCTCATCTCGGCCACCAACGACTGCTTGGCCTAACACTCACTTGTGTTGTGAGTGGAGCTCTTATGAAACTCACACCACTTTCCCATGTCCTTCTTTGGCTTCACGGTGTTGTTATTTGGTTGTGGCCTTGGAAGGTTGTCTTGGGACACCATGCCTTGGCTTTGTCCTTTGGTTTGCATTTTGGGGGCACCTTTCCCTTGCTTTTGACTCACAGATCCAAAGTTTTGCTTCTTCTATTTGAATTTTTTCTCAATCTTGGCAGCATACTGGTATGCCGTACCAAGTGAGGAGATGTCGAGGAACTCCATTTCCTCCTGAATGTATCTGTGCAACCAACCATGATACTTTAGCACCAAATGTTTCTCTGAATCTTTGATACCCAACTTTGTGCGTAGGGTATGGAACAGATTCGTAAACTCATGCACATCTTGATCCCTTTGTTGCCGCAGCGTGGTCCATTGTATGTACTTGTCCTCATAGTTCCCCACGGGATAAAATTTTTCCTTGATAGCATCTCGAAAAGAATTCCAAGTGGGTACGACTGAGAATAGAGAGGGTTTTGTCTCGTCCTCTTTCTCACAGTGTTGAGATTTCTTATATTAAATTTGGAGAAAATCTCATGAATATGAAAACAATAGGACTTTTTGCTAAATTGACTCCATCTAATCCTGATGTGGAGTTATTGCATCCTATTTTTTTGTGATTGAATTTAATGACATGGGGGGTAGCTTTGAGAAGTGAAAAAATAATATTTTCTCGGTCGGAAAAGTCATGAACCGAGAAATATCCTTCTAATAGATTCAACCATCTATCTACGACATCTGCATCTATTTGAACCTCAAATATGGGAATTTCAAAGTTTACTTGTACCTTAAAGGGAGCTGCGCCTCCAGAGTGGCTGCTGGATGTAGATGCGCTACCAGTGGGCAGTCGTTGAAGGATCTGGGAAAAGTTATCCATCATCGCGTTCCTTTGTTTTTTGAGGGCGTCCTCAAGAAATATTTTGATAGGATCTCCTACTCCCTCATATTTATTTTCATCCCCCATGGGCGTCCATCGGGGTTTTCGAGGCTGATCTTGCAAAGGTTCCACCAGATCGAGCCCTAACTCCTTATACCCCAACCTTGTTGGGGACATGCAAAGAAGGATTGAGAAAAAAACAGACCGCTCTAATAACAATGATCTAGATTTATGAAAGAACGCAATAGAATACACATATAACCATAAATACAGAGATGCAACAGAAATAACACTTCATTTCATTAATATCAAAGAACTGAAATTTGCTTACAGATAGAATGGAAATAAACTAGCTAGGTTGCTGGTAGCGAATCTCTGAGAAGAGATGTGGCGGCTACAGACCTCTGAACTGTGTTACAATGAGGTTCGAGGGACTATTTATTATTGATAAACAATGGAGAGCTCTAAATATCCAAAAACCTAACCCTAGGAGATGAAGCGCCAAAACTATGGGCCCTGTTTGGGTAAATTGGTGTTTCAACTTCTCGGGGACATAACTTTGGCATACGATCTCCGTTTGACGCATATGATACATCGTTAGAAATATCTATTCGAGGACTACAAATTTTTCCATGAATATAAATTTTGGAACAGAATACTATTTTTCGAACAAACAATCCCCAAAAAACGTTGTTTAGGGCCTCAAAACAGCTCCAGAAGTTCAGGACCCGAAAAACTGCTAAAAATAGTAAGTTGTGCCGAAACTGAAAAACTGAAAGAGACAATGGTGGGGCCCCAACTGGAATAGGCGGGTGGCCACCAATATCCACCTGGATCAAGCAACGATTCACATGTGTGCAGACTCAAAAGAGAGTTCTATGGGTTGAAGCAAGCACCACGTGCTTGGTACACACGGATCAATAGCTATTTCATTGGACTTGGCTTCACCTAGAGTGAGGCAGATGCAAACCTGTACCAAATTGTGGTGGAAGGTAAGCTTTTAATCATTGTTATTTATGTTGATGATTTAATACTAACGGGTGATGAGCAGTTGATACACTCATGCAAGGCAGATCTTGCAAAGGAGTTTGAGATGAAGGATTTGGGCTTCCTTCATTATTTCCTTGGATTGGAAATATGGCAGCGAGAAGGTGAACTGTTTGTGTCTCAAGGCAAGTATGCTCGAGAGATACTTGGTAAGTTTCACATGGAGGACTGCAAGCCCATGGATACTCCTCTTCGAGGAAATTGGAGGAAAGAGGATGCTACATCGGCATAGGTAGTGGATGCCACTGTTTATCGATAGTTGGTGGGTTCGCTCATGTATTTAATTAATACAAGACCGAACATATGCTATGCGGTGAACCAACTTTCACAAGCGATGTTTAAGCCTACCAAGCTCTTTTGGAAGGCAGGCAAGCATGTCCTGAGGTATCTCAAGGGCACATCTGAGTGTGGCTTATGGTACAGACAGACGGATGAGGTGAAGTTGCATGGCTTCACGGATGCAGATTGGGCAGGCAACCCAATAGACATAAAGAGCACATCAGGAGGGGTTTTTAGTATTGGATCTACAACAGTTTCTTGGTACAGGAGGAAACAAAGATCTATGGCACTTAGTTCAACGGAAACAGAATACATAGTAGCAAGTCAAGCTGCATGTGAGGCTATCTGGATGAGGAAGATCCTGGTCAGTATGTTTGGTTCACATTTAGATCCTACAGTGATACATTGTGATAATCAGAGTTGCATTAAACTCTTGATTAATCATGTGTTTCATGATAGTGTTAGCCCCCCTATGAAATTCTTGACAAGCAAGCTGGGGGCTAGACTGTTTTGGAGCCTTCAAAGAATGCCTTTCCCCTGAAAACCCATCATCCTTGAAGTCTCTTTTTGCTATGCCTAATATAAATGTCCCCTGCTGATTACTATCTCAAAGAGACTATTTGTGCCCCTTACCCCTGCAAATTATCTCTTCTAACCTTTGATTATCCTTTGTCCAATTCCCCTCTAGTTCCCTCAATCTCCCCGAAACCCCTTTCAAATTCTACCCATTTCCGTTGTTTAATCTAATACACCCTTTATCCCTCTATCGTTACCTTTATTGGGCCTCAAATTGCATTGAAAATGGTTGAAAAACCCACTTTAACATTATCATAGGCCTAAGCCCCTCCCCGTTAAGCCCCCACACCTTTTCTTCCACATGATCCAGTGCCAGAACCGAGCTCCAACCCCAAGGGCACCTTTCCCTGTGTTCATCGGGCTTAGTTTCAACCATTGATCGTAATAGATCAGACGGCGATCGCGGACTCCCCAGCACCTGTGCTTCCCGTTCAAACTCCCAATCGATCCATCGTCGTTCATTCACCCATTTATCTGACGATCCGGAAAGCACCATCCCCTGTGGTCCCCGCCAGAGCGCCCGTCCGGAAACATCCCAGTTTTCATCGCACCACCATCCGAGGGTTGGCAGTTTCCCCCATTGCCCAGCGATTCCACTCAGCGCTCAACACCTGTCCCCTGTACGATGGCAAAACCGCCCTCCCATCGCACGTTAAAGTTTGGTACAAGACGCCGAGCGATATTGCTGTCAGCCGTCAGATCTGCGATCATCCATCCAACGGATGTCGCTCTGGGAAGCTGCACACTTTATAACCCAAGCCAACATACTCCTGGCCCACCGTCTGTTTCTCCCTGCTGTGTTCCCCACCATTGATCTCCTCGGAGATCTACGGCTCAGATCTATTTTTCCCTCGCTGTTGACCATTCCACCATTATTCGGCCCCGCCACGTTGTCATTCCACGTGTCCCACCGTACAGTCATCCATCCGTCCATATATGTTCATTCCAAAGGTTAAAAAATTATTGTTTTTACATTCAAACGTCTGTTTCGACGATCTTCCATGCATCCTCCACTGTTTTGCGTTTTCCTCCATCGTTGCTTCCACAGTCACCACCCTTGTCCATGTCCGACGTATGACCATTCTCATCATTCCTGTTGTGTCCACCATCTCTGTACACATTTTATTAGCAGTTTGCGTGTCTTGTAGGGTTATGAGCAGCCAAAAACCTCTGGGTTTCTCAGCCTCTGTTACACGACAGAGAAATCAAAGAAGATCATCTACAGCGGTTGAATTTATGAGCAAAGACCCGGGAAGGTAAAGATGGGACGTTCATTAAAGAGAGCAGGGTTTAAAATATATGGTAAACCTTCCGGCGCCATTAAAAGATCGAAATGCACAGACAGAGGCAGAGATGGAGCAACAAAGTGTTTCAACACAAGGCAAAGAGATTAGGGCACGCCAATGAAAATCTTCAGCCTTAAATCAGTGATTTAAGAGGCAAAGCACCAGTTTGAAGACCTCGAGGATCGAACAGAAGTTTCTGCGCACAGTAAAGGGTAACATCAGGGTTTATTCACCGGCAGAATGTTTTTCTTCATACAGTACAGGGCGCCCATACTTATTTTATTATGCACTGTGTCCCTGAAGGAATTCCCACCCTAATAGCAGTTCGAGACCATCAGAACATTTATGTAGCAGACTTCTTAGTAGTTCATTTTCTCTTTGTTTATTCACCACCAGTACATTAGAATGCCATAGCCAAAATATGTCAAAATCATGTCCAGAGAAGGTCACTCTTTCATAAAAGGGTGATAGAGATTAAATGCTTAGCATTCAAACAGAATGGGCTTCAGCCCTCTTTCTTTCCTAGAGTTTAATTCAGCATTTAGTTCTTCACCTACCTCTTCTGCTTCTCTTTAGCTATAAAGCTCACGAGAAAATATTGTAATGGTTGTTGATGAGATATCATAGAAACGCACGCATTTTCCTCTTGAGACAAGTTCTTGGTGTAATATTGTAAGATAGGCTGAGATATGATGTATTCAGGTTGAATGTTCAAGCTGTGGGCAATGTTGTACCTGATTGGTATTGTTTTTAATATGACAAGCACATTTCTTTGGATCCTGATCTAAAGCAGCTGGTGTTGTTTTCCTATCTTTGTGTTTTATTTCTTTTCATTCCATTTCTTCAAGCTCACATCAGAAGTTTGGCATAAGATTTACCCTTGTTAGGTACCTTATGTTCCTGCTCTCCCAGTCTTTTATGTTTTCCGCTTATATGTGTATCTGAATATTGATTTCAATTGATTTAACCAGTGTAGTGGATGTTATTGCCTGCTCTCTGATGTATGGATTAATGGAATATATGTTTAGATGTTCTTGTTAGGATTTGGTTGAATGAGTTGAGAACACTGGGAGGTCTACAACCCTGTCTCTACCTCACTAGGATCTTTCCATCTCAATTAAGCCTTTCTAAGATCCCTTGTATTGCCTCTGATTTTGTCCAAGTAGGCCTGGAGTTAAATAACCTCTGACCTGATATATGGATAGAATTAGATGGTTCTCCTCCTTTCACTTTTAGCCCTTAATGTTCCATTCCACCCTTCAATTTAAAGATCCAAATTTTTTAGATGACTAGCCCAACTGAAAGCTTTCACATTGAACAACAAGTAAACCCTTTCTTGACTCCATTGCCCAATGGCCTTGATTTTCTCTGAGTTATCTACCTTTTCCTAAAATCATTTTCCCATCCTTGTCTTATGCTGGACCCTTCTTTCCTGAGTCCCAACAACCAAACTCAAAACCAAACAAATAAAACTCTGCGCAAATAACTAGCCTGACACCTTAAACTTGAGCCCCAAAGACATACACCTTTGACTCACATAGAGAGATCCCTCTCTGGACCTAGGAGGGCTAGATCCTAAGGTCTCAAAGTGGTTTTTATGTTGTCTCGTCTTTGGTCTTTCCAACTGGCCAAAACATGGGAACTCCAACATAATGGCAACTCCGCTGGGGAATCTAAATTTTTTCCCTACTCACTACATCATTAACATCAGAAAGCCTAGAATCTCCGGTTAGGTTGTCAGTAAGTCAGTTCTATTCTCGAATAGCCTCTATACCATTTTCTATGTTATCTTGCACTCCTAGACAGAGTCTGGAAAGGGCCAGGTAGCCTCCAGATCTCACACTCTTTCGGAGGTGACATATCTGGTAAATGCCCTCCGAGTCAATCTCTTGTTGGGGTTTGTTGTGTTTTGAGGTTACTCTTGAAAGGTGACATTACTTAAGCACTGTGGTGGACAGGGTACCCCCTACAACACCCTAAACCTCCACCTGGCGACTCCATAACTTTCAAAGGTAAAAGACTCCGCTGGTGATCAGTAGGCCTGTTGATTATCTTGGTTTCACATAAGACTCCACTGGGAGACCAGCCTTTGAAACAACATCAACCACGATAGAAGTAACAAGTAGGGTTAAGTTGCCTTGTTAGAGAACAACATTCTTGCTTTCAGAACTATCCATACAAGAGCTTATCCCAACCCAAATCCACCTGAAATAGTTGATAACCTTGAGAGCATCCTCAAGAGATCTCCTACGCCTAAACGATCAACTACTTTCAGCCATATCCATAGAGCTAACTCTGCTCCAGAAGACCTTACAGCTCTATCACGCCTTCATCTTGACCTAGACCTACCAAACAGTTTACCTAGAACTAGGTCATTCAATCATTTAGACCAGCCAGACCCTGAGCTTCACAGTTCACCATCCAATAGTGGTCAACACACTAGGGACAAAAGGACCCCTCCATCTACACCACCTGATATCCACTTCATTCAGAACTTGGGGCTCTCCCACCCTAGATTTTCCTAGCAAGCCTCTGCTGGCCCTAACATCCCTGCCATCCATATACCAGCTGCTCAAGGTAACCCTTTACTTCATCAGAATATCATCATGGCAGCCTAGTATGCACCTCTGATGTTACCTCAGCCTCTAGTACCCTTACCAAATGATTATCAATCAAAGATCCCACATTTCCCTGCCAAAGAACCCACCACAACCCAACAACATGTGGATAAGATGGAAGAATCCTTTGACTACATGGAAATAGATGATGATACATTCAAAATGAGAATATTTGCCCAAAGCTTAGGAGGCGATGTAAAGAAATGGTTCAAAAACCTACCTCCTAACAGTATCCGAGATCTCCCTGCTCTGTATCAGACCTTCATCAATAAATGGGAGACTAAGGCAAATCCTCGCCAACTCCTAGCAGAATACATGAGCCTTAAAAGAAACGTAGGAGAGAGTGTCCACGATTACAAAATGAGATTCAACAACATTTACAATGCCCTCCCTCCGCATATGAAACCTCCACAAGGTATGGCCCTAGAAAAATACCCCGAGGGCTTTGATGTTGACATGGCCTATGAGCTTAGAGATAAAGAGTACAACACATTAGAGGACATGCAGAAAGGAGCTATGAACATAGAAGCAAATCTGATGGAGAAAAGAGCAAAACTGAGAGCTGAAAAGAGGGTAACATACAAAGATGACAATGCAGCCTCCACTTCTGATCCAAATTTTGACAGATTGTCCAAAAATGTGGATAGACTGCAGCAAATGATAGAGAAAATGGTTGTCACTCAGAACAGAAACCAAAATCAAAACTAGAACTAGAACTTTAGAAGAAACAACAACACTCCCAACAGACAAAAAGAGTCAGATCAACAAGTTATTCCCCCATTCCAAAACTTACTTGATGAAGATGAGGGAATTATAGAAGAGTCTGATGGGAATACAATAAACATGTTTGAAACTGAAGACTCAATCCTTAACTGTGATTCAGAGGAAAATCAGCCCTCGCCTTCATATTGGGATGAGGAGAGATCTGAGTCTGAAGATTACAGACTTGGATTTGAGAATTCTATCATGCAGGTCAGGGAACAATATAAACTTAGGAGCAAAAAGAACCAAGACACTTCAAAAACCAAGGCTCCTGAGATTACCATCAAGAAAAGACCTGAGAAATCTTCTAAAGCAACTGCTGTAAATAGTAAATCAGCAGCTGAGAGTTCTGAGAAAAACAGAGAAAAGGACAACCAAAATGCTGAGAAACAAAGTCAACCAACCAGTAGCACTAGCACTGCAGTTAGTGCTCCTGATAAGACGACTCCTAACCCTGTACATAGTCCGAAACCACCAACTGATTCGGCCACTAAGGCAGTGGCAAATAAAACAGAGTTAAGCATTCCAAAGACCCAATCCACCTTCAATTTAGAAGGTGAGATTGCAAAGATCAAAATCTCTATACCATTATCTGAGTTGGCCACTCAGGATGTATATAAAGGAAAAATTTTGAAAGCATTGAATCTAGGGGAAAAAACGGATACTTTAAATTTGAGTGATGATTAGCCTGCACTCCTGTTTGGCCCAAAGATTGAGGGAAAGTTCCAGGAAGGGGCAGTTCCACCTTTTTACATCAGTCTCAACATCCACGATAAGATTCTCCATAATGCAATGCATGATTCTGGGGCATCACACAATCTAATGCCTAAGGTAGTCATGGAAAGGCTAGGCCTAGAGATAACACGTCCATACAAAGATCTATACTCATTCGACTCTAGCAGAGTAAAATGCCTCGGCCTAATTAAAGACCTGTGTGTGAGTCTTACTCAGATTCCTGCTAAATGCATGGTCATGGATGTTGTGGTGGCAGATGTGCCACCTAAGTATGGCATGTTACTATCTAGATCATGGGGAGCAAAGTTGTAGGGTACCATGCAAATGGATGGGACCTATGCCACAATCCCTATCTTTGGCCAACTTAGAAGACTGTATAGGGAAGCGCAGATGAAATTCTTAATCAGCATCCCCGAGAAGCCTGAAAAATCTCCTTTATACTCTGTACATACGGATCTCGACTCCTTCATCCTTTGTAATGATGAATCCTTGGAGGAGTCAGAATCTGAAAACATAGATACAAACGCAGAGGCTGAGAGCACAGACCTGAACATAATGGCCACTTTAGAGGAAATCGAAGAAGAAAACAACAATGGAACCTGTAGGATATGCGGTGGGGACTTGACTCCAAATGAACAAGAAACAGAATGTAAACAACCATCCAACCAGACCCCTAAACCTCTTACATTTCACGAAGAACAAAGCGATCCACATCCTAGTACAGACCCCATAGTGCAACATAATGGTGAACCCCTGTGGGAGATGAATTTTGATGGGTCTTGTACTAGGAAAACTACTGGAGATGGGGTGTGGATACGTAATACAGAAAGTGATTACGCAGAGAGCCTTGCATGAAATCTGCATTTCAAATGTACCAATAATATTGTAGAATAAAAGGCTCTCATCCTGGGTTTAAATCTGCTGAAAAAATTAGGGGCTCGTAGAGTAACCGTGCTCGGAGATTCAGAGTTGATCATCAAACAGGTGAATGGTGAATATGCAGCAAAGCACCCTAGGTTAAGGGCGTATAGGAACGATGCCATGGACATGTTGAAAACCTTCGTTGAATACAAATTAGTGTTCGTTCCTAGGGGTCGAAACGTAATTGTAAATGGATTGGCTTGCCTAGCTAGTTCATATCCTAAGACTCCACCTGACCAGCAAATCATCATTTAGACCAAATTCAGACCTGCAATGCCAGATAATGAAAAATATTGGCAAGTCTTTGAAGGAGATAAATAGATTGAAGATTTTCTGATGGGCAGAAATGAGTTTGAACTTTCTGACTCAGACTCAAAATCTGAAGATAACTGCCCAAGCGAGGATTTCCTAGATGAAGAAGAAACGTCCTGTAACATAGGAATAAACACCCTAACCGAAGAAACTGGAAATTCAACCACAGAACGTGAAAACGCAGGAAATGAGGAGATTGAGGTGCTGCAGGCCAAAGACAAGAACATACCTCGAGGTCTGGCACCCTTAGAAGATCTTTTTGACTTTGACGATGTTGCAAAAAAGCCCTCTATAGAACATGTAGACTCTGAGGTTGAAAAATGCAACGTAGGCACAGAAGACAAGCCCAATATGGTTAAATTGGCTAAATCCTTACTAGAGGAAATGAAAAAGAAGTACATCGACCTTTCTAAGGAATTCGTTGATGTGTTTGCATGGAGTTACGAATATTTAAAAGCTTATGACACGAACATCATACAACACAAGATACCTTTAAAAGAAAATCATAAACCCTTTAGGCAGAAACTTCACAGGATAAACCCAAAACAACTACCTGCAGTTGAAAAGGAGATTAAAAAGATGTATGATGCAGGCATTATAGTCCCTGTGAGGTTCTCCGACTGGGTATCAAATCTAGTGGCTGTAAGAAAGAAAATAGGGGAAATCAGACTGTGTATAGACTTTATAAATCTTGATAGAGCCTCACTGAAAGACAACTACCCCCTGCCCAAAATGGAACACATTCTACAGCAGGTAGTAGGCTAAAAAAGGATTTCTCTTTTAGATGGTTTTTCGGGATACAACCAAGTGTTATTACTCCCAGCTGATCAACTCAAAACAACTTTTACCACTCCCTGGGGCACCTTTATGTACGTCAAGATGCCTTTTGGATTGATGAATGCTGGAGCCACCTTCCAGAGAGAAATGGATATAGCTTTCGCAGATGAACTAGGACACTTTATTGTCATTTACTTGGATGACATAATAGTCTACTCCAAGACTGAGGAAGAACACCTAGATCATCTGAGGAAAGTGTTTGAAAAGTGCAGAAGGTTTGGTCTGTCACTAAATCCTAAGAAGACTGTTTTTGGGCTGCAAGAAGGAAAAATTTTGGGCCACATTATATCGGAAAAAGGGATTAGGATAGACCCACAGAGAGTTGAGGGGATACTTCAGATCACTCACCCAAGGAACATTAAAGAATTACATTCCTTCATTGGCAAGATTAATTTCCTTAGGAGGTTTATCCCAAACCTAGCGGAGCACCTTAGGAATATGACTAATATGCTGAAGAAAGGTGTGGGAATTAAATGGACTGTGGGAGCTAAACAATATTTTGAATCAGTGAAACTTGCACTTACCCAAGCTCCTATTCTGGTTAGCCCTGATTTCTCAAAGGACTTCATGATATTTTCATTTTCCTCTGAACACACAATAGCTGTAGTCTTGCTGCAGAAAAACACTGAAGGTATGGAACGGCCAATTGCCTTTTTCAGTAAGGCACTAAGGGATGCACCCTTAAAGTAGAACATAATGGAAAAACAGGCTTATGCTTTGGTCAAAGCCTTAAAAGACTTTAGGGTGTACATTTTACATTCCCATACCATTGCTTATGTGCCTAACATTGTTTTAAAAGACATTTTGTCTCAAGATCCTGATGGGAAAAGGGGAAAATGGATCGCAGTGATTCTAGAATATGACCTAGAGATTAAACCTACTAAGCTAATCAAAGGGCAGGGTTTAGCTAGATTAATGGTTGAATCGAATCTGCAGGCCCTTGAAATCAACATGGTGAATGCCTCGGGTGAGAAGGAAAGCCTGCCTGATCCCAGTGTGGAAGAAAAATTTTAGAACTCTCCATGGCATTCTGATATCCTTTATGTCCTCACCAATTTGAACGCTCCACCCGAACTGTCGAAAACTAAGGCCAGATTCACAAAACTTAAAGCCAGAAATTACTGCATCCTGAATGAAAACTTGTATTGGAAGAATCCAAATGGCCTATTACTGAAATGTTTGTCCGAAACTGAAGCTGAAAACGTTAAACAAGAGTTTCATGCTGGAGAATGTGGAGGTCACCTGAGTTGGAAAGCCACAACAAATAAAATACTCAAGGCTAGTTATTATTGGCCTACCCTTTTTAATGATTTCCATAAAATGATAACTACCTGCCAAAAATGCCAGATATTCGAAGGAAAGAGAAAAATCTGCCCCCTCCCTTTGCAGCCCATCGCTATTTAAGGTCCTTTCATGCAATGGGGTCTAGATTTTATAGGGGAAATTCACCCAGCCTCTTTCGGACAACACAAATGGATCTTAATAGCCACATATTATTTCACTAAGTGTATAGAGGCCATCCCCACTAGGAGTGACACAGATTCAGTCATTATTAGGTTCGTAGAAGGCCATATCCTCTCTCGGTTTGGTTGCCCAAGGAAAATAATCACCGACAATGCTACTGCTTTCGGATCCAAGAAAATGGTTGATTTTTGTCACAGGTATCAAATAACGATTGTTAATTCAACTTCCTATTACCCTCAAGGTAATGGCCTGGCTGAATCATAAAAAAATCCTAGTGGCGATCATCAAAAATCTATTGGAAGAGAGCAAAAACTCTTGGCATAACAAGCTGGTACATGCCTTGTGGGCTGATAGGCTTACTGCAAAAAAATCCATTGGCATGTCACCATTCCAGTTAGTCTATGGGACAGAAGCAGTATTTCCTACCAACCTGGGAGTTCCAGTAATCAAAATTTTCCAGGAGATCCAATCAAAAGAGGACAACATGATAAGAAGGATAAATCAGACCATCCATCTTCAGCAAACAAGGGAGGAAGTTTATAACAGAGCTGTCAGAGTTCAGGAAAAAATAAAGAAGCTGTTTTACAAAGGAACCAAAGCTGCAGATTTCAAAATTGGAGACAAAGTCCTAAAGTGGGACTCAAGAAGAGAGGATAAAGGAAAACATGGCAAGTTTGACAGCTTATGGCAGGGTCCATACATTATACAAGCCACTGTGGGTCCGAATGCGTTTTTCCTACAAGAACTTGATGGTACAGAACTGTTTGGGGGTCCTGTCAATGGCAGGATGCTCAAACACTACTTCTTCTAAATTTCAATTTCTAGTTTCATTCTTCATTGTATATACCACTGCAGTTTCTTTCAAAAAAAAAAAAAAAAAAAAAACGAGAGAAAGAGAGGTTTAGACACTCTCAAAACATGAACCTCTGCAACGCAAAGGAATGGCTCTAATATGTTCAAAACCTGAGCCAAAGAAAGAGAGGACAGTTGGTCATAGCATGCTCAAAATCTGGACTAGCAAAGAAAAGAAGAATCAGCTCAAAAACGCCCAAAACCAGAGTTGAAATCAAAGAAAGGAGGTGACTCTAATATGCTAAAAACCTGAGTCACAAAGAAAGAATGATGTTTCAAAGTTGCAGATTTCATGCCTTCACAGTTTTTTCTTCAGTTCTTTACAAGTTTCAGTCCAGCAAGCCAGACAGTCTAATCCTGGCTTGGCTGTTTTTCAATTTCTGTCTTAGAACGTAGGAGAAGAAACCTGTTGGACAGTTTAATCCCAGCAGGTAGTAGATTAGGTAGAGAATCGTGTGAGACCAACAGTTCAGTCTGGTCTCATGGAGTAATAAGGGTAGATTTAGAGTAGGTTTGTTTTTGTTTTGAAAATAAACGTAGAGGGTCTGCTAGTTCAAATGCACCCAAAGGGAAAATGGTTAGGACTGTAGTTTGGGTAGGTAGGCTGGTTGGGAAAATTTATTCTACTGATGTTTCTATCATGTTGTGGCAGCTGATACTCACAGGGAAAGGCATGTGCCAAGCAGCAGGCATCTGGCCTACTCCAAATATCATCTCTGGTTTCTTGACTCCTTCAAGAAGAAGCCATCCCCATGTGGAGCCACTGTTAGCCCCCCTATGAAATTCTTGACAAGCAAGCTGGGGGCTAGACTGTTTTGGAGCCTTCAAGGAATGCCTTTCCCCTGAAAACCCATCATCCTTGAAGTCTCTTTTTGCTATGCCTAATATAAATGTCCCCTGTTGATTCCTATCTCAAAGAGCCTATTTGTGCCCCTTACCCCTGCAAATTATATCTTCTAACCTTTTATTATCCTTTGTCAAATTCCCCTCTAGTTCCCTCAATCTCCTCGAAACCCCTTTCAAATTCTACCCATTCCTGTTGTTTAATCTAATACGCCCTTTATCCCTCTATCGTTACCTTTATTGGGCCTCAAATTGCATTGAAAATGGTTGAAAAACTCACTTTAACATTATGATAGGCCTAAGCCCCTCCCCGCTAGGCCCCCGCACCTTTTCTTCCACATGATCCAGCGCCAGAACCGAGCTCCAACCCCAAGGGCGCCTTCCCCTATGTTCATCAAGCTTAGTTTCAACCGTTGATCGTAATAGATCGGATGGCGATCACGGACTCCCCAGCACCCGTGCTTCCCGTTCAAACTCCCAATCGAGCCATCGTCGTTCATTCACCCATTGATCCGACGATCCGGAAAGCACCATCCCCTGTGGTCCCTGCCAGAGCGCCTGTCCGGAAACAACTCGGTTTTCATCGCACCACCATCCAAGGGTTGGCGGTTTCCCCCATTGCCCAACGATTCCACTCAGCGCTCAACACCTGTCCCCTGTACGACGGCAAAACCGCCCTCCCATCGCACGTTAAAGTTCGGTACAGGACGTCGAGCGATATTGCTGTCAGTCGTCAGATCTGTGATTGTCCATCCAACGGCTGTCGCTCCACGAAGCTGCACACTTTATAACCCAAGCCAACGTACTCCTGGCCCACCATCTGTTGCTCCCCGCCGTGTTCCCCACCATTGATCTCCTCGGAGATCTACGGCTCAGATCTGTTTTTCCCTCGCTGTTGACGATTCCACCATTATTCGGCCCCGCCACATTGTCATTCCACGTGTCCCACCGTACACTCATCCGTCTGTCCATATATGTTCATTCCAAAGGTTAAAAAATTATTGTTTTTACATTCAAACGTCTGTTTCAACGATCTTCCATACATCCTCCACTGTTTTGCGTTTTCCTCCATCGTTGCTTCCACAGTCACCACCCTCGTCCGTGTCCGACTTATGACCATTCTCATCATTCCCGTCGTGTCCACCATCTCTGTACACATTTTCTTAGCTGTTTGCGTGTCTTGCAGGGTTATGAGCAGTCGAAAACCTCTGGGTTTCTCAGCCTCTGTTACACGACAGAGAAATCAAAGAAGATCATCTACAGCGGTTGAATTTATGAGCAAAGACCTGGGAAGGTAAAGACAGGACTTTCATTAAAGAGAGCAGGGTTTAAACTCTATGGTAAACCTTTCGGCGCCATTAAAAGCTTGAAATGCATGGACAGAGGCAGAGATGGAGAAACAAAGTGTTTCAGCACAAGGCAAAGATATTAGGGCACACCAATGAAAATCTTCAGCCTTAAATCAGTGATTTAAGAGGCAAAGCACCAGTTTGAAGACCCCGAGGATCGAACAGAAGGTTCTGCGCATAGTAAAGGGTAACATCAGGTTGTTATTCACCGGCAGAATGTTTTTCTTCATACAGTACATGGCACCCATACTTATTTTGTTATGCACCATGTCCCTAAAGGAATTCCCACCCTAACAGCAGTTCGAGACCATCAGAACATTTATGTAGCAGACTTCTCAATAGTTCATTTGATCTTTGTTTATTCACCACCAGTACAGCAAAACGCCACAGCCGAAATATGTCAAAATCATGTCCAGAGAAGGTCACTCTTTCATAAAAGGGTGACAGAGATTAAATGCTCAGCATTCAAACAGAATGGTCTTCGGCCCTCTTTCTTTCCTAGAGTTTAATTCAGCATTTAGTTCTTCACCTACCTCTTCTGCTTCTCTTCAGCTATAAAGCTCACGATAAAATATTGTAATGGTTGTTGATGAGATATCAGAGAAACGCAAGCATTTTCCTCTTGAGACAAGTTCTCGGTGTAATATTGTAAGATAGGCTGAGATATGATGTATTTAGGTTGAATGTTCAAGCTGTGGGCAATGTTGTACCTGATTGGTATTGTTTTTAATATGACAAGCACATTTCTTTGGATCCTGATCTAAAGCAGCTGGTGATGTTTTCCTATCTCTGTGTTTTATTTCTTTTCATTCCATTTCTTCAGGCTCGCATCAGAATTTTGGCATAAGATTTACCCTTGTTATGTACCTTATGTTGCTGCTCTCCCAGCCTTTTATGTTTTTTCGCTTATATGTGTATCTGAATATTGATTTCAATTGATTTAACCAGCGTAGTGGATGTTATTGCCTGCTCTCTAATGTATAGATTAATGGAATCTATGTTTAGATGTTCTTGTTAGGATTTGGTTGAATGAGTTGAGAACACTGGGAGGAACACTGGGAGGTCTACAACCCTATCTCTGCCTCACTAGGATCTTTCCATCTCAATTAAGCCTTTCTAAGATCCCTTGTATTGCCTCTGATTTTTTCCAAGCAGGCCTAGAGTTAAATGACCTCTGACCTGATCTATGGACAGAATTAGATGGTTCTCCTCCTTTCACTTTCAGCCCTTAATGTTCCATTCCACCCTTCAATTTAAAGATCCAAATGTTTTAGATGACTAGCCCAACTGAAAGCTTGCACATTGAACAACAAGTAAACCCTTTCTTGAATCCATTGCCCAATTGCCTTGATGTTCTTTGAGTTATCTACCTCTGCCTAAAATCCTTTTTCCCATCCTTGTCTTATGCTAGACCCTTCTTTCCTGACTCCCAACAACCAAACTCAAAACCAAACAAATAAAAATCTGCGCAAATAACTAGCCTGACACCTTAAACTTGAGCCCTAAAGACATACACCTTTGACTCACATAGAGAGATCCCGCTCTAGACCTAGGAGGGCTAGATCCTAAGGTCTGAAAGTGGTTCTGATGTTGTCTTGTCTTTGGTCTTGCCAATCTGGCCAAAACACGGGAACTCCAATAGATAGATCTAAACATATTGATATCTGGTATCATCATATTAGAGATTGTGTGCAGCAAAAGATCATGTTGCCTTGGTACATTCCTACGGAAGATCAGGATGTAGACATTCTGACAAAGGCACTCGGGAGGAGAAAATTTGAATACCATAGAGGCATGATCAGGGTGAAGGATAATCCCTATCTTGTTGAGAGGGAGTGTTGAGATTCAACAAGATGATGAGCTTAGTGAAAAGTAAGCACCTTCACTAAGTGGGGCTGCAGGCTATTTTTAGGTGTATGTCTATTTTTAGACATGGAAAGCATATTCTATTAGTTGAAGGATGCTATTTGTAGATGGTTGGTCAAATGTGAAAAATAGATGAAATTATATTTTTAGAATATTGAGCGAAGTCTATTTATAGATCGTCGATCTAAAATTAGATGCATGTCGATTATTATAAGCTCTTAATAATAATCCGATAATAAACATCAACTTATTCTCTTGGAGCACTTTATTTCAGTATACAGATTTGGAAAATCAGTGGGCTGAAGGAATTATGCAATTCCTAGGGTTTATTGGTGGCTCATGCATAAGGACTCAGTTAGAACTGATGTGGCAAAGTTATGATAGACTTGGAAGAGTAGTCTATGGAGTTGTTATTTAGTTTAACTTAGTTAATGGAGTTAAACTCAGTTGAGCTAGTTGTATCTAGTCTAACTAAAAGATACACTAGTGAGAGTTAAGTGAATTAATTATTTAATTAATTCACAACTAATAACTCATTAACAACTAAAAAAAAACAACAGTTAACTACAGTGCATGTCAGTTCGAGTGGAGACCTAGTGGAGAGATAAGTGAAAGGGTGGGACGGACTATCCGTTGTGACTATAGTGATGCATTAAATGCATCTGACACACATTGGAGTTTCCAATTAGGATTGACAGTCAAGGCAAGGAAAATTCGAATTAATTCATGGGTCTTCTTCAGGAGGGATTGCGTAGTGGAGGCAGGCTATCAGGAGGCAAGAAATTGGTGCATGGAGATGCAAATTTCTGCATGACAGTGTGTAATGAATCTACATTGTACTGAGAGCTTGATGTACTAATATTTGTATGAGATTATTACATGATTCCATTGATATACATAATATATGATAGTTGGGGTTTTTAGATTTAAGCTTTCCCGTTAAACAACTATGTTATGTGCGATTGAATTTATTCACGTGTGTTTGCAATTGAGTTCTAAATTTCCACAAGTTTAACAGTGGAAGGATTCTATATTTTGAAAGAAGATAAATATTGTGAGATCAGGAGGATCCGGTAATACATCAGTATTAATAAATTCCTACAAAGTGTCCAAGTTGAGCTGGATATTCTGGAGTTGGGCGGAAATTGATTCAAGGGTGGTCAGAGCCTCAACATGTCACGGTTAATGAGCTGGATGTACTACCATGGCCACCACCGAATCTTGACTCTCAGTGGATTCCAAATGTGAACTCGAGTCCCTGGATACTTGGTGATTCTCCATGCCGTGCCCAAGACCTCTACGTCGAGCCTGGTCTCTCTCTCTCGGCATGCACTCGTCTAACACCCCCCCACCCTTTGTTGGGTTGCAATGCCAAGTCGCCTCAGGCCCAAAAGTCCCTAAAACCACCGCACTATCCTCGCAACCTCGGATAATTTTATCGTTGAACACTTCCTAAGCGTCGTGGAAGAATTTCACTATACCACCACCAGCCACACAACTGCCCTCAGATAAGGTGTGAATTATCCACCTTCCACAAATGCTAAATGTAAGAGAGTCGGAGTGCTAAGTGAGCCCGAGGAAAAAACACCCAGGGGTCTGGCTGGGGTAGGACCCTTCTTGCGAAATCCACTGGCTTGCTTCTATCGCCCGAGCTAAGCACCAAAACTACCCTTCAACAGGCACTCCCTCCGATGAGAAATCACCCTCATCACCTTCGCCCGTCTCCTGGTGCAGTGTGCTATTTCCATTTCCAGGATTCCTCCCGTCGTTCAGATGCCAGCCACAACTGCCCATCTACACCTGCACCCACCTTGTATCATGTCGGTGAAGCTCAAGCCAAGGCTTGAGAGATAGCTTCTGCTCATCTACGAATACCGATCACCAACCAAATGAACTTCCTCTTGTCCAATGCACGCTTATATTCTACCATTCTTGCCGTAAGTTCTCCTACCCCAACGATCATTACCTCTCGAGCGTGGGAGGTTAATGATTCGGCGAATGCATGGCTGGAGGTTGGTCTGGCCATAACTATCTGCTGCCCACCTATCGCATTGATTAGACACCCCTAGCGGGGATGTTTGTGATTGACATTAAAAATAAAAAACATTTATATATATATATATATATATATATAATACCCATGAGGTGTAAATTAGTTGGTTTATTTGGAATTCAATCTCCAAATTCAAACCTCATATGGATTAGGTGAGGTTTGGAGCCATCTTTGTGGTAAATAAACTAGCCCAAGTGGAATAGATGCACAATCCTAGTGATAATTTTTCCATTCAACATTATGGTTGCCTCAACTAGGCTCTACGTAGTTGGAAACGAAAAATAGAAATTCTATAAATATAATATTGGCCATAAATTACAATTAAGGTGCACAATTACGTTTTGAAATAATGTAAATTATACTTTCATATCCAATGTTAAGTATTAAGAAACCACATGTGGAAAAGACTTGCTGAAGAAATGGCTCAAACGCTTCATCATTGGGAGGGTTCTCTACTTCACTAGTGTATGTAGATCCCCTTCTTGCTTAGTTGATCAAGTGGCATGAAAATCCTGTTGGGTATGGAGCCTGATTATCTCTTGATTCATAGCTCTCAACCACATTGGACCCTAGTTCCTAAACAGTGTGGAAACGTTTCTTGTATGATAGCTGTCAAGGGGGTCTACAAGGGGGGGGGGGTGGGGGGTGACTACTTTTAATGAGACCCCCGGTAGGGGTTTGGGGGCAGTTCCCCCAAAGATAAAAATAGATGAAAATTTTCTTTGTAAAATATTGTAATTTCGTATTCAATCTAGGTCATTCTTTAGGTGGGTGATTTGACGGTAGAAATTATGTTAATTTAGGTTTTCTTTCCCTATAAGGAAACCCTCAGTTTATGAGGGAATTATATTGTGATTGTGTATTATTACTCTAAGCAAGAGAGAGAGAGGAGGTTGTGTGAGAGTGAATAGGAAATTACAACAAATTTGTTATACATTATATCTATTCTTTTTGCTGGATAATATAAAAGGAAGGATTCGTTGTTTCTTCGTAGACGTAGCCCAAATTGGGTGAACCACGTATATTTGTGTATATTTTGTTTTATGCATTTCCATGTTTGTGTTTCCGCAATATTTTTTGTATTTCATTTCTTCATTAATTAATTTCTAACAACTGGTATCATATTCGAAGGTGCATTTGGATTATAAACTTGGAAGAGATAAGGGTTCTTGGTTTGAATGGGAGAAACTGCAAAAGATGGAAGGTTTAGGTTCAAGAAATATAATGGAAAAAACTATTAGTTGTGGAAGATGTAGATGGAATATTATCTGTATCAGAAAGATATGTACCTACCATTGAGTGTGTTGGCCTGTGGCATTTTCAAGGTTAAGGCGAGCGGAGGAATTTAACTAAGGAAGAAGTTGAATGTTTAAATATGAGGACTGGGAGAAAATCCACATAAATCCTTTGGTGCAATTCTCATCTGCACCACCCACTAGGGCCACACCACCTCCATAGTAGTGGCGCAACCCGCGAAAGCAGCGGAACCACCTGCATAGAACTCACAGCAGCTGTTCCGACGACTCTTAGAAATACAAAGGGTGGCGAGATTGACCCGCTAGAGGGGATGACATCAGCCTCCCCTCGAACCAATCAGAGGAGCTCTTGGGGGGCGAGACAAGGTTCTATCCTCGACCTTCTGACCTGACGTAATGTGGCAGGGACCACAAATTTGCGGCTGGCCGAGGTAATTAAAGGTATGGTAAGTCCATCCAGGTACGAGGCTAGTACCTCCATGTTAGGCATGTGGCCTCTCACCCACCCGGCCGCTGTCGGCCAGCCACCTTGTGCCATGTCTTCTCGCTGACATCATCATGATGTCTACCTTCGATTTTTTACCCCACTCCACTCCCCAATAAAAAACCCGTCTCCCACCCAGTTTTTACTCCCGACCGTTTGATTGTTACCATTTACGGTCATTTCTTACTTAGCTGGGTGCTTTGGTAAAACTCACAGTACTTGTTGTTTCGTCCTCACGTCGCTCTCACTGCCGCCTCAGGTATTTGGTGAAGTCCCTCTCATTTTTTTCATTTACTTTTTTTCAAAATTATGACGGAAAAGATGAAGAGAACCGCCCCTGAAAACCTGTAGGCCCGCGAAGCCAGAATTTCCCTCGATCCTGAGCCTCTCATGGATTCCCACTCCCAGCTCTATGACAACATTTATCCTTTCAATGTGGCCCGTATGAAGACCAATATTTTGGATTATAAATGGCAGGGTGAGGATTTGTTTAGGGTTGTACATTCGGGGCTCTACTACAAAATTACCCTGTAATTCCATCCTTTCCCCAAGTTCATAGCTTGGGTCACTGTCGCCTACATTGAGTGGAAATATATTTTCCTTTCCGCCTATGGGGTTAAATTCTTCAAAATTATCCCTCATCTAATCAGGAAATCTCTTTGCTACCCTTCTACTCAAGAGTGTGTTGAATTCACGAAAATCACCCTCTCATGTCATTTCTCAAACTTTCCCCTGGGAAAAAAAGGAACCTTCCATGAGCTCATCACCGTGTCGTGCCTAACTTCCATCTCGCCTATAGATACTATCCCCCTGTCCCTTTTTCGTGATACCATCCAGCCTATCCTAGTGGTCATCTTGGTAATTTTGGGTTTAGACAATGCAGATGGGGTAACAACCGCCGGTTTAGAGTTTCTAGAGCTCATGATGAAACATAGGATCCTACTGGATATCCCCACCTTCCTGGCCTCTGCTATTAAAGCTCAGTTTCATGACATATCATCTTCCAACTATTTTAGATATTGTTCCTTGGTGTTCTACTTGTCCCTATTCAAACATGTAGACAAGTTCGAGGGTTTGGGCCTAGACAAGTTCTCCTTGAGAAATGCCGAGCCAAACTACGTTTTTGAATGGACCCACTCAGTCTGCCAGCACCCTAAGGGAAACAGATACTCAAAATTAATTACTTTCATGTCCAGGGCCTATGAAATCATTCATGACAACCCTTTTCCCAAGGATTTTTCTTGAGCAAAAGGAGTTGCTCCAGTTCAGTGAGATAGATTGTGTCTGGTATTGGTATTTATTCGAATATCACACTGAGATCGGGGTCTATGGCTCCGAAGTGACTCCTTACCATTTTCCAATGTTCATGTCCATGAGAATTTTCACCCTTGAGTTTATCTGTTAAGTCCTAAGTGCCAACCAAACTCAATTTGTGCCCACAAATAATGGATATATTCTGAGGCTCCCAAATGTTGCAGGGCCTTTTACTATTATTTCAAGACACACACTCCCCTTAGTTGAGGGGATGTTGCATAAGATGAAATTCTTGCAAGGGGATGTGTGGCATTATGATCCTAAAGGATTCGTCATGAGATGAAAGAAGAATATTAAGTCTTCAGCATATGAACATGAGCCTAGGCCTCTAATAGAATGGAAAGCTAACTGTGATTCATGGCCTTCGAATACAGAGATGGAGGCCGAATCTGCAACCACTGAAGGAAAAGGAGACAATGTGCACGATGAAGTGGAAATACAGGATCAGGGGAGCCATCAAATGGCTCAAGAACTAATAGACGAAGAGGAGGAGGATCACCTCAGTAAAAAGAAAAGAGTTGAGGGGCCTGGAGAACAGGAAACAAGCAGCTCGATGAGGAAAACCCACATCACATAGGTCAGGGCAAAGACAAACTAGGTTTCCAGTTCTCTTTCAATTCCACGTCTTCGTCGGCACCTTCATAAATCTCACAGGCAGTCACCCTAGCTAAGGGAGAAATGGGAGAGAAAATTGAGGTGAAGAATCAGTTAGGAAGGGGAAAATTGAGAGAAGAACTAGCTTAGTTCATGGATAAGAACCACACCAGGTTAATGACAACCTTGGATGTGGAGAATGACCAACACTTGGCTTATCACCTCCTAGCTCCAGGTTCTAAGTACAAATCCCTAGAGATGATTCTAGAGTTAGCTTACATCCCCTTCCCAAACAAGCTGAACTTGAATAAATCCATTGGGGAAATGTTGCATACAGAGGTGTTGAAACACACCCTTTCTCTATAAAAATCCAAGAGGAGGCTAGCTCAGATGACCAATAATGTGAAAAGAGAGAGAGAAAGTGTAAAGGCTCTTGCAACTCAACTTGATGATTGCAAGAAGTTAGTGAGAGGTAAGGGCACCGATCCTAATGTGGCAGTACAAAATATATTACAAAAATCTGAATTAGAAGTACAGGAGTTACATCGTAAGTTGAACATCCCTCATTTAGAGCGTATCCAAATGGAGGAGATGGCCAGGTCGAAAAGGAGAAAGACACCCTCACTGAGGCACTTGCCCAAAGAGATGAAGAGATAACCGAACTAAAGAGGAGGATAGCCGAGCTTCAACAAGCTCAAGACAACCATGATTGCTTGCTTCAAGTGCCTGATGACCCCCAGAATTCCTTGGAGAATTTGACCAAGGCTTTAGCAGATTTGAAGATGTCAAAATACGAGGCTCAAACTACCTGACGGCTATTGGAAAAAGCAAAGGCAACCTTGGCATAAAATCAAAAGACGGTTCCGTATTTACAAAAAGAGGTTGAGACCCTTCGCAAAGAGTCTCAAGAGGATCATAAGTCAATCAGAGACCTAAAGGCTCAACTCAAGGGCAACATGTCGCTAGTGGAAGACAAAAAAATAATCTGGATCGAGATTATGAAGGAGGTAAAGGAGCATTGGGAGCTCGTTACATTGGCAAATGACAAGAAGAATTCCATCCTGGATTGTAAAGTACAATTGGATGCAGGTCATAGGGAAGGAAAAAAAAATGTACTGACTGTGCAAAGATACGTCAGGTACATTAACGAGCTCCCCTCAGAAGAATTGGGCATGCGTGGAGTGGTTGACCGGTTCAGGACCATAACGGAGGTCATCCAAATGATTCATAAGGAAGATGCCTGAGTAAAAGCATCAGGATATTTGGCACTCCTGTCTAGTGGGGTGGAGGCTTTTGATCGTGAATGGGGCAAGGTAGTGGAAGCAGGGTTGACTGCATGCTGGGACCCGTTTGTGGCATTTCTCCCCTGGACCACGTATGAACAGAATCTGTCTGAGATCAAGTGCAAGGCCGATTTGACACTGGAGAAGACCTCACCTAAAGGTTGAAACCTTAGTGGCATAACTGCGCAAGTAATTATTTCTCCTTGACATGGTTAAAAGGTTCTTTGTTGGTCACCTTGATTACACCAATCTGACTCAACTGCGTGCATTATTTGAGCTTTTCAATTATGTGCCATTACCTACAGATATCATATGGCAGAGCACTCACATCCACCGACTGCCTCTACTTCTTAGCCAATGCCACCTCCATCATCACACCACTCTGGCTCCTCCTCCACTACTATGCACCCACATAGCTCGGGGCCTTCTTCCAACCATCGGCACAATCATTGAAGATACTAGGATGAGGCCCATGCGGCCTTTTATTTACTTTATATTTTACTTTCTATTATGATGTATTGTCAAGTGAAATCATCATTTCACCTCCTCACTGTTGTTATTATTTTAATGTTCTTGTTATGTTCTGTTACGAAGAGCAGTGCTCTTAGCAAGTTACAACTGGACCATATCATTTTTTTATATTGATCTGTGTACTGGAAAATCAAGAAATAATATATGTGTAAGAAATATCTGGCTACAACCCTAAGATAGAGGGGCTACAAGAATGTAACTGTAAAGGAAAACAAGGGTTCTATTTTTTGTGGAAGTTTTGGGTCCCTACTGTTAGCCACCTATAATATGTGTTATACCAGAAGGTAGCTAAGACTTTTGTGAGCCTCCAAGGAACAAATTTTATCACTAAAAATTGTTGGCTCTTGAAGGCTCCTTGAAGGCGCCATGCCTCTGTCCAAAATCTTCATTACTATTTCCATTTTATACTTAGAAAGTTTTGCTGATTCCAAATAAAATACTGCTGCAAGACCTTCATTTTCCCCCTTCTCAAACCTCCATTTGCTTCCCTATTTCTCCATAAAATTCCTCTTTTTTTCATGAGCTCCCTTCTTCCACTCATGGAAATCACTTTTACAAAGTTAAAGACTCACTCTTTAACCTTACCAAAAACCCCCATCTCCATTGAAAACCTTAAAAAATTCCATGAAAATCATGTTTTTTTACGTATTGGGCTTAAGCCCCCTTGGGCTAAAGTTTCTAACTACTTCCGATCATATGCCCACACCCTGGGACCAAGCACTAACTCTGGAGACGATTATCGCATCGCACAAACTCAAGTGTGCAAGGTTTTGCGCTATGTTTAAAACTTGTGATGCGATCAGCCTTATATTGAAAAACCCCGATCGCATCGCTATTTTTATAGATATCCTGTGGGCCCACCTTCTGCACAAAAAACCATTGAATAATCCATGCCCGATCTCCTTTTTCCTTTGTAAAATGCAAAAACCCACTTTTCCAATGTTTTGGTATAAAAACCAAAGTCATGTATTAATATCAATGGGTTGATTGAAAAGAGCGATCGCAGATCGCAAATCGTAGAAAATGCAATGGGTAGATTGAAAAGCCCATGTCCAAACTTGCGATATGCGATGGACCCTGTTATATATCCCGTCCAAAACATTAAAACCTTATGTTATATTTAAACTTTGGTTTTTTATGGTTTTCTGAAAGTTCTTCGCTGATCCGAAATTCAAGCAATCTCCACCATCGATCTGTTCTGTAGATCGACGGTGCAGAGTTCATCTCCCCGTGGTCCCCACCGCCCATAAGCTGATTGCCCAAAACCGGTGGTATCCATTGCAGCGCCTTTGGGGCAAGGGTGGTTTTTCCCCGATGGCGAGCGATTCCATATAACAGTTGAAACGCGTCCCCTGTACCTTTTTCAAAATTTCCATCCATCGCGCATAACCGTAGTCCATCGTGCATTATTGTTCGGACGCAGATGCCCAACCATATTGCCATGGACCGTCCAATCTGGGGCGGGCCATCCAACGACTATCGCTTGCCAAAGCTGTCCGATGGTTAACCAAGATACACACACGATAACCGGGCTATCGTACAGTGGCAACGGCATCTCCGCCGTCGATCTGATCTGTAGATCAACGGTCCAATCCATCTCCTGATTTCTCCATTTGACTTTCAACTTCTGCTCCCGACCGTCGATCTCTGCGCAATCGAAGGCTCAGATTTAATCTTTCTTCCGCTCGATTCCACGATCTCTCTCGATAAATACTGACCGTTGGATGATGCCATCCAATGGCCCCGCTTCCTCCACACGCCTTCCGATGCAGTTGACCTAATATGCAGGATTTTATAACATTTTGTTTGTATTTTGCAGGGTTTAATGATATTTTCGCTATGTTCGAAGAGAGTTCAAAAAACAGGGTGACGACCCTCTTGCTTTCGAATTATCAGAAGAAATCACTTGCAGGGTGTAAATTTCATGTTTCGTCAATGATTCGTGAGGCATTGATGCCATATTGTCCATGTGTAACCCTACACTCCAGCGGAACACCATGAATTGGGCACCATTAAAGAGTATCAGTGTTGAAGACCCCAATATATCAGAACAGAGGAATAAAGACAGTTTTACGGGGATTACAGCTAAGATGGTTATCAAAAGCCTAATCCCCGATTTAAAACACAGTTAAAGAAGAAATCATAAAGGATTATCAGACAGGAAACCTCCACCACCACATATGAGGTTAATCAATTTTTCCCAGCTACCACAGAGCCACCTATTGCCTCAAACCATTCAAACAAAGGCCGAAGTTATTGAATAAGATCAGACTTTGCCTCAGCGTAGCCAGGGAGTTACTTCTGCAAGGAAATCAATGCAAAAATATCTGCAGAGTTACTCCAAACATTACATAGAGCCTCAAAGTCAATAAAATCTCCTACCGAGCTTAATTCATAAGTGTAAATAAATTAATATAGTGAAAACACCTGTACAGTTTCTTCATTGAGCCCCCCAAGGGCCAAGAAGACATTAACTCTGTATTAATTGTAATTGAGATCTTTTATCAGATCTCACCTCATTCTTCTATATATACTACAGCAGAAGATGAGTGAGGTGTTGGTTGCAGAACTTGGAAATATATTTGAGCAAAAAACTTCTGATTGTAAATAGTGTTCACTGGCCCTTGGAGCTCTGTTTGTGATAGATTAGATAGGTTGAATAATGAAGATGATTTTTGAACTGAAACATTGGACTTGAAGATTGTAACTGGTTTGAAATTAATAACAAGTTTTTTCTTGGGATCCTGGTCTATATCACTGGTGAAGTGCTTCTTTCTTTGTTATTGTTTTCCTTCTATGTATGTCATCTTGTTTCACTATTCTCTGATAAAGGACGAAATTTATAGAGTTAGGACCTATTGTATATCAGTAACCTTCTCTAACTGAAAGCTTTATCTCAATGTTTTCCTCTAACTTGTTCATTTAAGAATGATTTAATATAGTTTAAGTAGTTAGGAATGCTGGAGTTCCCTCGTCCTACTGTATTCTTTAAAACTTTGTTCTTGAAAGTTATTTTCTTTATTTTCTTATTAAAGATGACTATGGAAGATATGGTGTTCCCTGGTCCTAGTTTTTCTCCAAAAGAAGATTCTGAAAGTTTCCCTTGGTGTTGACTGAAAGCAGAATAGGTTTAAAAGTAATTTATCTAATCTTAGGTTACACTTTGTTTCTCTTATGTGTTTTCATACTTTCTGAAGGTAATTATGTGGATTACTGGATTTTTTTTCAATTAAGCTTCTTTAATACAAACTTGCCCAAGAGGTCAATGGTTAGCCCTGCACTTGGTTGGTTTTAAACAGTTAATTAAGAGGCTTTTCTTGTTTGGACTGACTATAAATCCTTTGTGAAATTATTATCAATTTCCACCATCTCCAACACTTTATTGTCTCCATTCCATCATTTTAATCTCAATAATCTTGTGGTATAGATGACTTTCCCCTTGGATCACTCTTGATGTTGTTGTTCAATTAAAGCCCAGATATGACTCCATAGCCCAATGGAATAAAAACCAGCGTTATATCTATCTTTTTAGCCTAATTTGTTCTATTTACTTGCAACTTCTCACTTTTGAAACTTTTTTTCATTTAGAACTTTCCCCTCAAGTAATTATCATGCTCAACCATCCAAAAAACAAACAAACCCTTGGCCTTCATAACTAGCCTAATATCATAACCCCAAACTTCAAAGACAAATCCATCTTTTCACTTATTGGAGAGATCCCTCTTCGGATTCAGGAGGGTTAGATCCTAGAACCCCAAAGTTGGTTGAAACGATGTTGCTTCTGCAGTTTTAGTCTTACCAATCTGCTAAAATTACAGATCCCTAACATTTCTGGTGACTCCATTGGGGACTGAGTGTTATTGATACCTTTTAAGACCTCAGAGAACCCTCAATTCAAGAAAAAATTGAGAGTTAAAAGTAGCCTTTTCAAGCACTACCAAGAAATGGTAATTATGATGAAACTTGTTTGAATCAGTGACGAACTAGGTAAACCCTAGGATTCTCTTAAGACTTTATCTAACCTTGAAAAATCAGTTGGCTTAGCCATAAGAGTAGACTGTCTTTGTCTCATAACCATAGCTAAGTTTTGAAATAGAGTTATCATATTCTTAGAAACCACACAACTAAAAAATAACTCAGAAAACCTAAAAAATATTTCAGATTGATGTTCAATAAACATGGTGGTGGACCATAACACCTTTTACCTCCTTAGGAGCTAAAAACTTCCACTTGGCGACTCCACAATCCTTAGCAGACCTTAAGACTCCACTGGGAAGAACCCACATCATTATAACATCATTCAAACTCAGTTAGAGGACTATAGGATTGAAATTTAGGTAAACAGGTTAGTTAACCATTCAAAGACTGTCATATCTGGTTGAACTTGTCTTGTTTATTTGGGTCTAAAAAACACAACATAGTGGCTCCTAGAAAGATTCACACTAGAGCCCATCCTAACCCTAATCCACCTGAGATAGTTGATAACCCAGAAAGTATCCTTTGGAAGTCTCCTAGGATTAAATTATCAACTGTTTTCAGATCACCCTTGAGAGCTAATTCAGTCCCTAAAAATATTTCAGCTCTACAACAATCACAAGATGACTTAGTAAATCCATTTAGAACTAGGTCATTTGATGATATAATTAAGCTAGATTCTGAGTCTTCACTTTCATGCTCAGAGACAAGTGAACATCCTGGTAGTAGAAAAACACCACCACCTGATATACTCTTCTTCTTGAATTTAGGTGTCTCTCATCCAAGATCAGCTCAGCAATCTACTTTTGTTCCGTCCACATCTACTCATCCTTCATCCATTGTTCGAACCACTCCACTTCATCCCACCTTCCCTTTTGTCAGCCCACCTATGAATCCACCTCCACCTCCTATCATGGCTGCATGGTATGCTCCCCTAGTCCTTCTTGTACCATTAGTCAATCTTCCACAGGACTATCAGTCCCAAATTCCATTATATGATGCTAGCAATGCTACAATTGCATCACAACATGTGGATAAGATGAATGAATACTTTGACATAAATGAAATTGATGATGATTCTGTCAAGCTTAGATTATTTTCTCAAAGCTTAGGGGGAGAAGCAACAAAATGGTTTAAAATCTTAGCCCCCCATAGTATAAACAATCTCCCAGGCTTCCATCAAACTTTCTTAAACAAATGGGAAGTGAAGAAGAATCCCCTCCAAGTCCTTTCTGATTACAAGAACCTCCATAGAAACCCTGGGGAAAGTGTCCAAGCTTATTGCACTAGGTTTAATAGTTTGTATAATGTACTTTCCCCAGAACTAAAACCTCCACAAGGCTCAGAGTTAAACAAGTTTCCTGAAGGGTTTCGACTCTGACATGACTTATTCGCTAAGAGAGAGAGATTTTGCAACTCTTGGAGATATGCAAAGAGGCGCTCTTTCTGTGGAATTCAACTTAATGGAGAAGAGAGCAAGGATGAAAGCTAAAAAGAGTGTCTTTTAGAGAGGAATCCACACCTTCTACTTCCAACTCAAAGATGGAGAGAATGTTGGAAAGAAGATGATGAAAGAGATGAGCATAATTAAGAGATCACAAGAAAATCAAGCCAAGCTACTCTCAAAATAGAAACCGAATCGAATGTGTGAAGGAATATATCCAAACGATTACGGAAGATAGTCAATGAGATCACTCCTCCTTTCATCAAAACTATGTAAAGTGGGTTGGAAACATAAACGATTAGAGGATGATGATATCCAACATCAGGGGTGAACAATGATGACTTTGAGATTCATTATGATAGAAAACAAGGTCTATACACACCTTATGATGACAAAAGAGATGATGATGAGAATTGTTATCAAGACATGGAAAATGTCATCATAGAGCCTCAAAGAGAATACGACCTTCGAAGTAAAACTAGTCAACATCCTCCCAACAACAAAACCTCTGACCAATCTTCACAAAATAGCAATGCAACCAAACCTAAAGTTGTCAAACAAAAGGACAAAACGGTGGTTGTCAATTTTGATAAACGTAAAGGCAAAAGCACTCAAAAAAATGAAAATCAGAGTGCAGACATTAGCAGTACTAACACTTCAGCTAGTACTCCTGCAAAAACCCTTTCGTCAAGTGTAAATAGAACAAATCAACAAGTTGATATTGCTGATAGAATGAAAGTTAACAAGGCTGAAACCAGCGCTTTTAAAAGCCAAATTCCTTTCAGCCTGGAGCAAGAAATTTCCAAAATCAAAATCTCTGTTCGCTTGACCGAGTTAGATGCCCAACATGTATATAGGACCCAAATTTTGAAGGCTTTAAATATAGAGGAAAATGGGGATACAGTCAATCTTAGTGACGGCCAGCCAGAGCTTATTTTTGGTCCAAAGATTAAGGAAGATACCAAGAGGGACCTGTTCCTCCTTTCTACGTAAGTTTAAACGTTCATGACAAAATTTTGCACAACGCTATGCATGATTCTGGGGCTTCTCATAATTTAATGCCTAAAGCTGTGATGGAAAGCCTTGGTTTAGAAATCACCAGACCTTACAAGGACCTGTACTCCTTCGATTCCAGCAGGGTAAAATGTTTGGGATTAATCAAAGACCTCTGTGTTAACTTAGCCCAGATTCTAGCTAAATGCTTACTCATGGATATTGTCGTGGCTGATGTGCCCCCAAAGTATGGAATGTTATTATCTAGATCTTGGGGGGATAAGTTGCAGGGGACTATGCAGATGGACATGACCTATGCGACTATCCCTGTTTTCAATTAGACTAGAAGACTTTATAGGGAGTCTCATATGCAATACACAGTTACAAGTCAAGATAGACCACAAAAATCTCCCCTCTATTCTGTAAATACAGGCCTGGATTCTTTTATTTTGTTCAACGATGAAACATCAGATGAACAAGTAACTCTAACGGAGTTAATGGCCAATAGAGAGGAGGAGGTAAATGCCACTAAACTGTCAAAACAGTTTGCTGAACCTATAAAATCTAGCAAACAAAATATGGGTCTTGACCTACAAGTCGTGCGTGCTTTGATTTTTAACCTTGACACTCAAGAAAACGTTCCTCTACTTAACGAAAAATATGAAGAGTCTAAACAATTTCAATTAGGTGCCACTAATCATGAAAAATCTGAAGGCACAGTAGTTAAAGAGAACATTCACCAAATGGATGAAACTGAAAACAATCCTCTATGGAGTATGCATTTTGACGGGTCATGCACTAAAAATAACGCTGGCGCAGGTGTCTGGATTCGCAACACTGTAAGTAACCACACCTAATGCATTTCCTGTAAATTAAACTTCCATTGTTCCAATAACATAGCGGAATATGAATCCCTTCTCTTAGGCTTACACCTATTGAAAAATTTAGGAGCCAGAAGAATCAATGTGCATGGGGATTCAGAGTTAATCGTTAGGCAAGTCAATGGGGAGTATAACACAAATCATCCTAGACTTAGAGCCTATCGAAATGACGTCATGGACCTTTTAGAAACTTTCAAAGAGTCCCAATTAATTTTTGTCCCAAGAAAGGAAAATATTGCTGCCCACAATCTAGCCTTTGCAACTAGAACATGTTTAACTCCATATGACGACACAACTCAGATTAAATTTAGACCATCTGTGCCTGATAACGAAAAATATTGGCAGGTGTTTGACAATGACAAACAAATAGAATACTTCATGCAATTCAGAAATGAATTTGAACTACACAGTTCAGACTCAAATTATGATACAGACTACAGTGAAGAAAATTTTCTTGATAAAGAAGAACAGTCTCCTGAACCTACTAATATAAACATTTATAGAATGCACAATTAAACAGAGGTTAGATTGCTACACTGCAAAGATGAAAGTTTTCCAAGCGGTCTAGCGCCTTTAGAAGAGTTGTTTGATCTTAACGATGTGGCCAAAAAGCCAAAACTGGAACCTGTGGAGGCTGAAGTAGAAGAGTGCAATATAGGCAGTGAACTTAAACCTATGATGATTAAACTGTCTAAAACTTTACCAGCTCACATTAAACTCAAATACATAGAGCTATTTAAAGAGTTTTCTGATGTTTTTTCATGGAGTTACGAAGATCTTAAATTCTATGACACTGAAATAATACAACACAAAATTCCCCTTAAAGAAAACCAAAAACCATTCAAACAGAAACTGCGCAGAATAAACCTTGTTCAGTTACCGTTGGTTCAGAAGGAGATCATGAAAATGTATGATGTTGGTATTATTGTCCCTATTAGATATTCTGAGTGGGTGTCTAATGTGGTGTCTGTTAGGAAGAAAACTGGAGAGATCAGGCTTTGTATAGACCTTTAGAGGCTTAAACAAAGCTTCATTAAAAGACAATTACCCTTTACCAAAGATGGATCACATTTTACAAAGGGTGGTAGGCTCTAGAAGAATCTCTTTGCTGGAAAGATATTCGAGTTGTCAGGATCCACAATTACCTGTTTGATCAGTCAAGACAACCTTCACTACACCATGGGGCACCTTCATGTATGTGAAAATTCCTTTTGGTCTAATGAATGCTGGGGCAACTGATTAGAGAGCCATGGACATAGCATTCTTGGAGGAACTGGGCTTCTTCATCATTATATACCTTGATGATGTCATTGTGTTTTCAAAAACAGATGAAGAGCACTTAGCACATTTAAGAAGAGTTTTCGAGAAATGCAGAAAGTCTGGGATATCTTTAAACCCTATGAAGACACTATTTGGGCTCCAAGAAGGTAAACTTCTTGGACACATTATTTCAGAAGAGGGTATAAAGATAGATCCAAAGAGGATTGATGCCATATTGCAAATATCTCATCCTCGAAACATCAAGGAGTTGCAATCGTTCATTGGGAATGTTAGCCCCCCTATGAAATTTTTGACAAGCAAATAGGGGGCTAAATTATTTTTGAGCCTTCAAGGAATGAATTTCCTCTGAAAACACAGTCTCCTTGAAGCCTCTATGTGTCTTTTATCCTTTGATAATTTCCCCTCTGCTGATTCCTATTTAAAAACCTCTCTGTTTGTGAAGAAATGCCAGAGGCCTTCCTTTTCCCTCTTATTTCACCCTCACTTAGCCTCTTTTTATTCCCCCTTGTCTCCCCTTCTATTTCCCTTTGTACCCTCTTAACCCTCCCAAAATCCCCTTAAAATGCTACCCTTACCTTTTGTTTAGCCATTTTCCCCTTTCCCTCTCTATTATTCCCTTCCTTGGCCTTCAAATTCCATTTAAATGGGCCAAAACCCACTTCCGACCTTATTATAAGGCCTAGCCCCTTTTCTGCTAGCCCCATCCACTTCCCCCACACATGCCCTTGCACTGGGACCAAGCGCTTAAGTCCCAAGCTTTAATCACAATCGGAAGATCGGCGGGAGGCAAATTCCTTTGTAAAACTCTAAAGTTCCGATGCGATTGGTTTATCGTATAAAGTCCCGCGACGTGTTTTTCACCATCGATCTGATGTTTAGATCTGACGGTGGAGCGCTAATCGAAATCCCCATCCGATCGCAATCGCAAGTCCCAGTGGCGCTGCCCCGATTGCGATCCCCCGATTGCATCGCAGCCATCCATCCTCCCCGCCGATCCAACAGTCCAGCGCTAATCGCACTCGCCACCCGATCGCAATCGCAGGTCCCTCCTCCCTTCTCCCGATTAAATCCCAGCCGTCCTTCCGTCCACCAATCCAACGGCCATCGCTCAATCGCGTCCCCTCTTCCAATCACAATCAGAACTTTTGAATATGCGTTGCGATTGCCACCCGCTTCGACCTCCGATTGCGATTGCCGTATGGGTCCCACCTCGTACGGTCCTCCCGCTGCCCATTTCATTGCATTTTCATCGTGTTTCTTTGTATTTTGTTCAAAGTCTAAAGTTTAAGACTTACGCTAAAGTCTTATATTTCATAGTCGTTCCACCCATTTTCATGTGTTATTCCGTTGCTCGATCTCCGGCGTCGATCTTTGTCCCCTAGCCATGATCTAACGGTCTGCGCTACATTTCGCCATATCACCGCATTTTTTTCCGTTTTCACATAAACCACCCAGTTTCTTTCGCACCACCATTGGGTGTCACCGCATTTTTTTCCGTTTTCACATAAACCACCCAGTTTCTTTCGCACCACCATTGGGTGGATGGCGGTTTTTCCCCATTTCCCAACGAATCCATACAGCTCCCGACGCGTGGCATCAGTACGGCGCGAAACTGCCTGCTCTTCGCGCGTTATTTTTCATCCGTGGATGCACAGCGAAATGCCTATTGATCATCTGATCTGGGGCTTTCCATCTAACGGTCATCGCTCATCGTAGCTGTGTGCAGTTTATTCCATGTCCACCGTACCATCCGGTCCCACATCCAACGGCTCTGTTCATTGTTTTTCCGCATTTTCCTGTGTAACTCACCCAAATAATAATCTTTGGGCTTTACACTTTGTCGTCTTTTCTCCGCCACTTTCATTGTTTCTCAACTATTCCGCCACCATTCCTCTGCCTCCACAACATTTCTCCACCACTGCTCGGGTTCACAACAGGTTTATTTTTTTGTGCAGATAGCACAGAGAGGCCATTACAGCTGCCAGCATAGCAGCAGAGACGGGGTCTGAAGGGATTCAAGCCGGCTAATGGAAGATTAACAATTATAATCCCATGTTCAAAGGATCGAAGCACAGTTTGAAGGTTCAAGCACACTGTCAAAGTCTTATCTGTGTTTAATATCAACAAAGTACTCCTCTCCAGATGTACACCTTCCTTCAGCAGTTTCCATGCCGCCTCGAGCCCAGAAACAGTTAATTGCACTGACAGAGAGCTTCTTAAAGACTGTCAGGGATACCATTATGAGGCATGGAGACCTTGCGGACTTTATACCAGTGCATTTATTCTGGAAGTCTAGCGCAGAGCTCCAGACACCAGAAAAGACTCCAAAGAAATATCTGAGGTCAAATCCGACCCGACAGAGATCTATGAAACAGCCTACAGAGCACATACAGAGCTGCAGAGAGCCATTAAGCAGTATTGGCATGGAAACTTCTGCCATGTTGTCTTAAAGGTGGTCCATTTAATTGTTCACCTACTTCTGTTTCTTCCTCTTCTCCTATAAGAAATCCCCAAGAACGAATTGTAAAGGTTGTTGTTCAGTTGTTGGGCGTCTTGCTGTTAGAGGGATTCAGTTTGACTATTAGAACAGTCTTGGGAGGGAGTTACAGAGTAGCTTGTATTTAATAGGCTAGGAGGAGAAAGTCTGGATTGTATTAGCCATTGAGCTTATTGTACATGACTGGTTTTGCATCAATTAATCAAAGCACATTTCACAGGATCCTGGTCTATTACTATTGGTGATGTTCTTCTTACTCTGTTTATGAAATTTTCATACTGTTTCATGTTCTTATGGTAGGAAACAAAAATATAACATAGGATTCACCCTTGTTAGGTGCCCTATGTTTCCTGTTCTCCCTACCTTTAATGTTTTCTGCTTTATGTATTTTCTAAGAGTGAATTCATGTGGTTTAACCAGTGCAGCGGATGTTATTGTCTGCTGGCTGATGTATGAACTCAGGGGTTTGCTGCTTGGACATCCCTTTGTTAATCTTATCTCTGTTTTCCCTTGGTGTTGCTAAAGCCGACCTGGAGTTAAATGGCCTATGGTTCGATCTATAAGCAGCCCCTTTGTCCCTTTGAGAGCTGCCTTTGAGTATGTCCAAGTAGGTCTAGAGTTAAATGACCTCTGGCCTGATCTATAGACAGAAACTTGGTTGTCTTTCCTTCTTTCACTTTCTCTCCTTAATGTTCCATCCCACCATCTAGTCTAAAGATCCTTTAGTATTAGATGACTTTCCCTTTGGAAGCCTTGGCTAGTGGATGCAAGTAATTTCCTTTCATGACTCCATAGCCCAATGGATGGCACTGTCTTGGCCTATCCCCTATGTTGAAACATCCTGCTGCTTTGTTCCTTCTCTCCCATTACTTTCTCAGCCTCTGATCTCCTAACCAACCCAGCAACCCACCAACCAAATCCTTTAAACCCCCTTTGTGCTTCACAACTAGCCTAACATCTCATTTTGAGCTTCAAAGACACAAATCATTCTTTGTTTATTGGAGAGATCCCTCTCCGGGTCCAGGAGGGCTAGATCCTAGGGCCCCAAAGTGGTTTGATGTTGTCTTATCTTTTGGTATTGCCAAATCTGCCAAAACATAGGAACCCCAACATAATGGCGACTCCACTGGGGACAAATCAATCAGCCTTGATTTGGTAAACCACTGTGGTGGACAGTGAAATTGTAAATCATCCACCTGGTGACTCCACAATTCCTGAATGATTAAAAGACTCCGCTAGTAATTAGCTGGCCACTGATTATCTTGGTTTCACGTGACTCCACTGGGAGACCATGTCGCAGTACAACATCAACCGTGATGAAGACCAAGCCACGTCACTAATGCAAGACCCTGAACGGTTTGCGGAAATGTTTCCAGACTTCATAGCAGCATGTCGTGATACTCTTTCTAGTGACTTGGCAGTATATAAGGTGGAGGACCTTCCTGGGGTTATTCCTCACAACTCTAGAGGCGGACCCATGATCAAGAAAATCCTCTTGGAGCTGATGGTTGAAAGGTATGAAGCTGAGATCGAACTTCTGAGCTCACAAGAGATATCATATGAGTTCAGAGACCCCAGAGAATTTTTGGAAAGTCTCCCGCCCCCCAAAAGAGAAAAGATTCCGTTGCTCTTCGAAATACAAGAAGAAGAGGATCCGGTTTTCATGAGCCACACTGAATATGCAGTGGAAGATGCAATAATCGAAGTTGCCCAGGACATAGATAGCCTACCAATCATGGCAGGCCAGAAAGAAGAGAGTATACATCTTGCGTTCGTTGATCCTGTGGAAGAGTATATGGAGGCCCTAATCCGCTCAAATACTCCAGCGTTGATCTTCAGCACGAGCCAGATTCATCAAGGATGGTTGCTACTGATGGTGACCACGGTTTTGAAGAACCACATGCAGAGCACCCTGTGGTTATCTCTGACAGACAGCCAGTGTTCATATCCTTTTTTGTTACTACTTGAATGGCTGCATTGGCATTATTGTATCACCTAAAACATCAGAGATTTCCAATTAGAGTAGGGTAGGTAGGAAAGATCAATAAAGTTCAGTATATGAGCATGTAGTTAGTTATTTTTAATTTCTGCAAAGTCCAGCAAACTAGACTATCCAATCCTAGTTTGACTGTTTTTTTTTTTCAATTTCTGTCTTAGAATGTAGAAAAGAAACCTGCTAGACAATCTAATCCTAGCAGGTAGTAGTGTAGGTAGAGAAACATGTGAGACCAACAGTCTAATCTGGTCTCATGGAGTAATAAGGGTAGATTTAGAATAGGTTTATCTTCCTGTTTGTAAAAATTGATGATGTAAAGGGTCTGCAAGTCCAAATGCACCCAGAAGAAAATGTTAGGACTATAGTATGGGTAGTTAGTTGTTTGGGAGAATTTTACTGCTGATGTAATGTCTTCACAATTTGTGGCAGCTGAACCAAGAAAGAAAAGGATGGTTCAAGCAGCAGGCATCTGGCCTACACCAAGAGATCAATTTCTGAATTCTTGACTCCTTCAAGAAGAAGCCATCCCTATGTGGAGCCACTGTTAGCCCCCCTATGAAATTTTTGACAAGCAAATAGGGGGTTAAATTGTTTTTGAGCCTTCAAGGAATGCATTTTCTCTGAAAACACAGTCTCCTTGAAGCCTCCATGTGTCTTTTATCCTTTGATAATTTCCCCTCTGCTGATTCCTATTTAAAAACCTCTCTGTTTGTGAAGAAATGCCAGAGGCCTTCCTTTTCCCTCTTATTTCCCCCACCACTTAGCCTCTTTCCTAGTCCCCCTTGTCTCCCTTTCTATTTCCCTTTTTACCCTCTTAACCCTCCCAAAATCCCCTTAAATTTCTACCCTTACCTTTTGTTTAGTCATTTTCCCCTTCCCCTCTCTATCGTTCCCTTCCTTGGCCTTCAAATTCCATTTAAATGGGCCAAAACCCACTTCCCACCTTATTATAAGGCCTAGCCCATTTTCCGCTAGCCCCAACCACTTCCCCCACACATGCCCTTGCGCTGGGACCAAGCGCTTAAGTCCCAAGCGCTAATCGCAATCGGAAGATCGGCGGGAGGAAAATTCCTTTGTAAAACTCTAAAGTTCCGATGTGATTGGTTTATCGTATAAAGTCCCGCGACGTGTTTTGCACCCTCGATCTGATGTTTAGATTTGACGGTGGAGCGCTAATCGAAATCCCCGTCCGATCTCAATCGCAAGTCCCAGTGGCGCTGCCCCGATAGCGATCCCCCGATTACATCGCAGTCGTCCATCCTCCCCGCCGATCCAACGGTCCAGCGCTAATCGCACTCGCCGCCTGATCGCAATCGCAGGTCCCTCCTCCCTTCTCCTGATTAAATCCCAACCGTCCATCCGTCCGCCAATCCAACGGCCATCGCTCAATCGCGTCCCCTCTTCCAATCGCAATCAGAACTTTTGAATATGCGTTGCGATTGCCACCCGCTCCAACCTCCGATTGCGATTGCCGTATGGGTCCCACCTCGTATGATCCTCCCGCTGCCCATTTCATTGCATTTTCATCGTGCTTCTTTGTATTTTGTTCAAAGTCTAAAGTTTAAGACTTACACTAAAGTCTTATATTTCATAGTCGTTCCACCCATTTTCTTGTGTTATTCGGCTGCTCGATCTCCGCCGTCGATCTTTGTCCCCTAGCCATGATCTAATGGTCTGCGCTACATTTCTCCATATCACCGCATTTTTCGCCGTTTTCACATAAACCACCCAGTTTCTTTCACACCACCTTTGGGCGGATGGCGGTTTTTCCCCGTTGCCCAGCGAATCCATAAAGCTCCCGACGCGTGGCATCAGTACTGCCCGAAACTGCCTGCTCTTCGTGCGTTATTGTTCATTCGTGGATGCGCAGCGAAATACCTATTGATCATCTGATTTGGGGCTTTCCATCTAACGGTCGTCGCTCATCGTAGCTGCACGCAGTTTATTCCATGTCCACCGTACCATCCGATCCCACATCCAATGGCTCCGTTCATTGTTTTTCCGCATTTTCCTGTGTCACTCGCCCAAATAATAATCTTTGGGCTTTACACTTTGTCGTCTTTTCTCCGCCACTTTCATTGTTTCTCAACTATTCCGCCACCATTCCTCCGCCTCCACAGCATTTCTCCACCACTATTCGGGTTCACAACAGGTTTATTTTGTTGTGCAGATAGCACAGAGAGGCCATTACAGCCGCCAACATAGCAACAGAGACGGGGTCTGAAGGGATTCAAGCCGGCTAATGGAAGATTAACAATTATAATCCCATGTTCAAAGGATCGAAGCACAGTTTGAAGGTTCGAGCACACTGTCAAAGTCTTATCTATGTTTAATATCAGCAAAGTACTCCTCTCCAGATGTACACCTTCCTTCAGCAATTTCCATGTCGCCTCGAGCCCAGAAGCAGTTAATTGCACTGACAGAGAGCTTCTTAAAGACTGTCAGGGATACCATTATGAGGCATGGAGACCTTGCGGACTTTCCACCAGTGCATTTATTCCGGAAGGCTAGCGTAGAGCTCCAGACACTAGAAAGGACTCCAAAGAAATATTTGAGGTCAAATCCGACCCGACAGAGATCTCTGAAACAGCCTACAGAGCACATACAGAGCTGCAGAGAGCCATTAAGAAGTATTGGCGTGGACACTTCCGCCATGCTGTCTTAAAGGTGGTCCATTTAATTGTTCACCTACTTCTGTTTCTTCCTCTTCTCCTATAAGAAATCCCCAAGAACGAATTGTAAAGGTTGTTGTTCAGTTGTTGGGCGTCTTGCTGTTAGAGGGATTCAGTTTGACTGTTAGAACAGTCTTGGGAGGGAGTTACAGAGTAGCTTGTATGTAATAGGCTGGGAGGAGAAAGTCTGGACTGTATTAGCCATTGAGCGTATTTTACATGACTAGTTTTGCATCAATTAATCAAATCACATTTCACAGGATCCTGGTCTATTACTATTGGTGATGTTCTTCTTACTCTGTTTATGACATTTTCATACTGTTTCATGTTCTTCTAGTAGGAAACAGAAATATAACATAGGATTCACCCTTGTTAGGTGCCCTATGTTTCCTGCTCTCCCTACCTTTAATGTTTTCTGCTTTATGTATTTTCTAAGAGTGAATTCATGTGGTTTAACCAGTGCAGTGGATGTTATTGCCTGCTGGCTGATGTATGAACTCAGGGGTTTGCTGCTTGGACATCCCTTTGTTAATCTTATCTCTGTTTTCCCTTGGTGTTGCTAAAGCAGACCTGGAGTTAAATGACCTCTGATCCGATATGTAAGCAACCCCTTTGTCCCTTTGAGAGCTGCCTTTGAGTATGTCCAAGCAGGTCTGGAGTTAAATGACCTCTAGCCTGATCTATAGACAGAAACTTGGTTGTCTTTCCTTCTTTCACTTTCTCTCCTTAATGTTCCATCCCACCATCTAGTCTAAAGATCCTTTAGTATTAGATGACTTGCCCTTTGGAGGCCTTGGCTAGTGGATGCAAGTAATTTCCTTTCATGACTCCATAGCCCAATGGATGGCACTGTCTTGGCCTATCCCCTATGTTGAAATATCCTGCTGCTTTGTTCCTTCTCTCCCATTACTTTCTCAGTCTTTGATCTCCTAACCAACCTAGCAACCCACCAACCAAATCCTTTAAACCCCCTTTGTGCTTCACAACTAGCCTAACATCTCATTTTGAGCTTCAAAGACACAAATCATTCTTTGTTTATTGGAGAGATCCCTCTCCGGGTCTAGGAGGGCTAGATCCTAGGGCCCCAAAGTGGTTTGATGTTGTCTTATCTTTTGGTATTGCCAAATCTGCCAAAACATAGGAACCCCAACAGGGAAGATCAAATTTTTGAGAAGGTTCATCCCTAATCTAGCTGAGCTCCTTAGGAATATCACAAACATGCTGAAAAAGGAGCAAGGGGTAAAATGGACCTTGGAAGCAAAGAAGTCCTTTGAACTGGTGAAACAAGCGTTGACCAAAACACCAGTTCTAATAAGTCCTGATTTTTCAAAATATTTTTATATCTTCTCATTTGCATCAGAACATACCATAGCTGTTGTCCTTTTACAAAAAAATCCACAAGGACAAGAGCAGCCTATTGCATTCTTTAGCAAGGAATTGAGGGATGCCCCTTTGAAGTATAAAATTATGGAAAAGCAAGCTTTTGCTTTGGTTAAAGCTTTGAAAGACTTTAGAGTGTACATCCTTCACTCACACATCATTGCCTTTGTCCCAAACTCAGTTGTTAAAGACATTCTACCTAGGACCTAGATGGTAAGAGAGGTAAGTGGATTGTTGTTATTCTTGAATATGATTTAGAGATAAAACCCACTAAACTCATCAAAGGCCAAGGTCTAGCCAGATTAATGGCTGAATCAAATTTTGAAGTTCTGGATATTAATATGATTAATGCTTTGGATGATCAAGAAGAATTCTCACCTCCTGTTGTTAAGGATCGTTTTATGAATTCTCCTTGGTATGCTGATATTATTTATTTTTTGCTTAAGTTGAATACACCTCCTGGTTTGACGAAGACAAAGGAAAGATTCCTCAAATTGAAAGCTATAAACTATTGCATTATAGATAGATGTATTTATTGGAAAAATGAAGGTGGTCTATTGCTTAAATGTTTTCCTGAGTATGATGCAGGGAAGGTTAAGTACCAGTTCCATGAAGGAGAGTGTGGAGGTCATTTGTACTGGAAGACAACAGCCAACAAAATTTTGAGGGTTGGTTTCTATTGGCCTACTCTTTTTCCTGATATCCACAAGATGATCATAGCCTGTCATAAATTCCAACTTTTTGAAGGCAAAAGAAAACTGCTACCCCTTCCTCTGCATCCTATCACTGTTGAAGCCCCTTTTCAATAGTGGGGACTTGACTTCATAGGAGAAATACATCCACCATCTTCTGCCCAACATAGATGGATTCTCACTGCCACAGACTATTTCACTAAGTGGATAGAAGCCATACCTTGTAGACAGGCCAATGATTTAGTTATCATAAAATTCATGGAGACTAACATTCTCTCCAGGTTTGGCTGTCCTACCAAGATTATCACTGATATTGCAGTAGCATTTGGATCAAAGAATATGGTTGAGTTCTGTCATTGATATCAGATAACATTGGGAAATTCCACGGCCTATTACCCCCAAGGTAATGGACTTGCAGAATCCTCAAACAAAAGCTTAGTGAACTTAATCAAGAAACTGTTGGAGGACAATAAGAAGTCTTGGCACACAAAGCTGGTTCATGCACTTTGGGCTGACAGATTGACTTTGAAGAAATCCATTGGTATGTCACCTTTCCAGCTTGTGTACGGTACTAATGCAATTTTTCCAAACAGCCTTGGTGTGCCAGTGATGAAGTTAATTCAAGAGTTACAAACTGAAGAAAATAACATGATCAGAAGACTGAACCAGACCATTCATCTTCAGCAAAACAGAGAGGAAGTGTATAGAAAAGCATTGCACAAACAGATCAACATTAAACATATTTTTGACAGAAGAACAAAGGCCAGCAATTTCAAGATTGGGGACAAATTTCTAAAGTGGGATTCAAGAAGGGAAGAGAAGGGAAAGCATGGAAAATTTGACCACCTATGGCTTGGCCCTTACTCTATTCACTCAGCTGCTAGTAACAATGCATTTTTCTTGCAGGAGTTGAATGGAGCAGAACTGTTTGGGGGTCCTGTCAATGGCAGTATGATTAAGCATTACTTCTCTTGATCCATGTTATGTTCCAAAAGCCTTTTTATCTTTTTTTCACTATAAATATCTCATCCACCATTGCATTCAAAGTTAGAAAAATAAAAAATACAAAAACAATGAAAAAGAGAAAAGAGGGCAGATTGACAAAACAAGAAAGGTATAGCCCCATACCAAAAAAGAGAAACAAATCTGAAAGTGTGCAAGCTTAAATGCCACTCCTAAAGAACACACTTCTAGTTAGTAAAACTGTCTAATATTGACTAATTAGCTTTAAATTTTCTGCTGATAGGATAGTGAATTCGATTTGCCAAACTGTTTAATCTTAGCTTATCAATAGATAGATTAGGATAGAAATGAAAGGTTCAAACATGATTCAAAACCCGAACCTCAATTTCCAAAGAGAGATGACTCAAATATGTTTTATTTTTTGAGTCAAAAAGATGTAAAAATCTGGTTCTAATCAGCTCAAAATATAAACCAGAGAAAAAGGAAAGACATCTCACATAAGAGTCAAAACAGAGCTGTAAGAAGAGAAGGCCATGATAAGAAACTTTCAGATCTTAAGCCTTCCATTTTGATTTAATTTTCTGCAAAATAAATGTCTATGCGCAGCTTTTTTTTATGCCATAGACCAGCTTCAAGTTAGACTGTTTAATCCTAACTTGAATGCTTTTAAATTTTTGTTGTAGAAATTAGAGAATAAAATCTGTTAGACTATTTAATCCTAACAGATTGATAGAATAGGTAGAGAATCATATGGGCTCAACTGTTATATCTGAGTCCATGGAGAAATAAGGAGTAGAAATAGATTAGATTTCCTAATTTTAAAATAATAAAATGTTTTGAATAGAGTTTGCCAATCCAAGTGCACTCTAATGAAGAAAAAATGCTAGATCAATAGGATTGGGTAGGTAGAAAGTTTGTATTGATGAAGGTCCATTGTTTTCATAGCTGCCAATATGTTTCAAAGAAGATTATCTCAGTAAAGGAAGAGAAGCCCAATGGATCAGGCATAGGTCAGCCACCCAGAGAGAATAATGGATGTGGCACAGGTCAATCTCCCAGAGAATGCAAGTCTGAAGTTCTTGAGGCCTTCAAGAAGGCATCATCCCCAAGTGGAGCCACTATTAGCCACCTATAATATGTGTTATACCAGAAGGTGGCTAAGAGTTTTGTGAGCCTCCAAGGAACAAATTTTATCACTAAAAATTGTTGGCTCTTGAAGGCTCCTTGAAGGCCTCATGCCTCTGTCCAAAATCTTCATTACTATTTAAATTTTATACTCAGAAAGTTCTACTGATTCCAAATGAAAGACTGCTGCAAGACCTTCATTTTCCCCCTTCTCAAACCTCTATTTTCTTCCCTATTTCTCCATAAAATTCCTCTTTTTTTCATGAGCTCCCTTCTTCCACTCACGGAAATCAGTTTTACAAAGTTAAAGACTCACTCTTTAACCTTACCAAAACCCCCCATCTCCATTGAAAAACTTGAAAAATTCCATGAAAATCATGTTTTTTTTATGTATTGGGCTTAATCCCCCTTGGGCTAAAGTTTCTAACTACTTCTGATCATATGCCCACACCCTGGGACCAAGTGCTAACTCTGGAGGCGCTTATCGCATCGCACAAACTCAAGTGCGCAAGATTTTGCGCTCTGTTTAAAACTTGCGATGCGATTAGCCTTATATTGAAAAACCCCGATCGCATCGCTATTTTTATAGATATCCTGTGGGCCCACCTTATGCGCAAAAAACCACTGAATAATCCATGCCCGATCTCTTTTTTCCTTTGTAAAACGCAAAAACCCACTTTTCCAATGTTTTGGTCTAAAAACCAAAGTCACGTATTAATATCAATGGGTTGATTGAAAAGAGCGATCGCAGATCGCAAATCGCAGAAAATGAAATGGGTAGATTGAAAAGCCCATGTCCGAACTTGCGATATGTGATGGAACCTGTTATATATCCCATCCAAAACATTAAAACCTTATGTTATATTTAAACTTTGGTTTTTTATGGTTTTATAAAATTTCTTCGCCGGTCCGAAATTCGAGCAATCTCCACCGTCGATCTATTCTATAGATCGATGGTGCGGAGTTCATCTCCCCGTGGTCCCCACTGCCCATAAGCCGATTGCCCAAAATCGGCGGTATCCATCGCACCGCTTTTGGGGCAAGGGTGGTTTTTTCCCCGATGGCTAGCGATTCCATACAACAGTTGACACGTGTCCCCTGTACCTTTTTAAAAACCGCCGTCCATCGCGTATAACCGTAGTCCATCACGCATTATTGTTCGGATGCAGATGCCCAGCGATATTGCAGTGGACCATCCGATCTGGGGCGGGCCATCCAACGACTATCGCTTGCCAAAGCTATCCGATGGTTAACCAAGATACACACACGATAACCGGGCTATCGTACAGTGGAAATGGCATCTCTGCCATCGATTTGATCTACAGATCGACGGTCCAATCCATCTCCCGATTTCTCCGTTTGACTTTCAACTTCTGCTCCCGAACGTCGATCTCTGCGCAATCGATGGCTCAGATTTAATCTTTCTTTTGCTCGATTCCATGATCTCTCTCGATAAATCCTGACCGTTGGATGATGCCATCCAACGGCCCCGCTTCCTCAACACGCCATCCGATGCAGTTAACCTAATATGTAGGATTTTATAACATTTTATTTGTATTTTGCAGGGTTTAATGATATTTTCGCTATGTTCGAAGAGAATTCGAAAAAGAGGGTGACGACCCTCTTGCTTTCGATTTATCAGAAGAAATCACTTGCAGGGTGTAAATTTCATGTTTCTTCAATGATCCGTGAGGCATTGATGCCATATCGTCCCTATGTAACCCTACACTCCAGCGGAACACCATGAATCGGGCACCATTAAAGAGTATCAGTGTTGAAGACCTCAATATATCATAACAGAGGAATAAAGACAATTTTACGGGGATTACGGCTAAGACGGTTATCAAAAGCCTAATCCCCAATTTAAAACACAGTTAAAGAAGAAAGCATAAAGGATTATCATACAGGAAACCTCCACCGCCACATATGAGGTTAATCAATTTGTCCTAGCTACCACAGAGCCACCTGTTGCCTCAAACCATTCAAACAAAGGCCGAAGTTATTGAAGAAGATCAGACTTTGCCTCAGCGCAGCCATGGAGTTACTTCTGTAAGCAAATCAATGCAGAAATATCTGCAGAGCTACTCCAAACATTACATAGAGCCTCAAAGTCAATAAAAGCTCCCACCAAGCTTAATTCATAAGTGTAAATCAAGTAATATAGTGAAAAAACCTGTACAGTTTCTTCATTGAGCCCCCCAAGGGCCAAGAAGACATTAAATCTGTATTAATTTTAATTGAGATCTTTTATCAGATCTCACCTCCTCATTCTTCTATATATACTACAGCAGAAGATGAGTGAGGTGTTGGTTGCAAAACTTGGAAATATATTTGAGCAAAAAACTTCTGATTGTAAATAGTGTTCACTGGACCTTGGAGCTCTGTTTGTGATATATTAGATAGGCTGAATAGTGAAGATGATTACTAAACTGAAACATTGGACTTGAAGACTGTAACTGGTTTGACATTAATAACAAGCTGTTTCTTGGGATCCTAGTCTATATCACTGGTGAAGTGCTTATTTCTTTGTTATTGTTTTCCTTCTATTTATGTCATCTTGTTTCACTATTCTCTGATAAAGGACGACAATTATAGAGTTAGGACCTATTGTATATCAGTAACCTTCTCTAACTGAAATCTTTATCTCAATGTTTTCCTCTAACTTGTTCATTTAAGAATGATTTAATACAGTTTAAGCAGTTAGGAATGCTGGAGTTCCCTCGTCCTACTGTTTGCTTTAAAACTTTGTTCTTGAAAGTTATTTTCTTCATTTTCTTGTTAAAGATGACTATGGAAGATATGGTGTGCCCTGGTCCTATTTTTTCTTCAAAAGCAGATTCTGAAAGTTTCCCTTGGTGTTGACTGAAAGCAGAATAGTTTTAAAAGTACTTTATCTGATCTTATGTTACACTTTGTTTCTCTTATGTGTTTTCATACTTTCTGAAGGTAATTATGTGGATTACTGGATTGTTTTTCAATTAAGCTGCTTTAATACAAACTTTCCCAAGAGGTCAATGGTTAGCCTTGCACTTGGTTGGTTTTAAACAGTTACTTAAGAGGCTTTTCTTGTTTGGACTGACTATAAATCCTTTGTGAAATTATTATCAGTTTCCACCCCTCCAACACTTTATTGTCTCCATTCCATCATTTTAATCTCAATAATCTTGTGGTATAGATGACTTGCCCCTTGGATCACTCTTGATTTTGTTGCTCAATTAAAGCCCAGATATGACTCCATAGCCCAATGGACTAAAAACCAACGTTATATCTATCTTTTTAGCCTAAGCTGTTATATTCACTTGCAACTTCTCACTTTTGAAACTTTTTTGCATTTAGAACTTTCCCCTCAAGTAATTTTCATGCTCAACCATCCAAAAACAAACAAACCCTTGGCCTTCATAACTAGCCTAATATCATAACCCCAAACTTCAAAGACAAATCCATCTTTGCACTTATTGGAGAGATCCCTCTCAGATTCAGGAGGGCTAGATCCTAGAATCCCAAAGTTGGTTGAAATGATGTTGCTTCTGCAGTTTTAGTCTTACCAATATGGTAAAATTACAGATCCCTAACACCTACTGTATATTTTTTTTCATTACTGTCTTGAGCTCTGAATGCTTATCTTGGCGAGCTGTTTTTGAAAATTAATACAATGACGAATTTGTTTGAAAATGGATTCCAATTGGATCAATGAACAATATGTATGTGTTCGTGTTATGTTTTTTTAAGTTTATTTCTATTTAAATAACTCTTCAATTGTCTCATGTGGGAAGTTCTGGTTATTGATGTTTAATAAATGAATATGTATATGTCCTCACTTAGGAAATATGACACTCAGATGTTAATCATGCAAGCAACCTTAATATCATTCTCCATAGGATAACCTCGTCATATTTTCATATCAACCATCTTTCTCTCTGAGTCTAATAATGAAAGATTCTTATTGTAACATAAGCCCTTCACTCTCATATTTCCTCTCTCTTTTCTTCTGAGTCCTCATTGCCTTATATTCCTAAGTCTGTTCATTGGTTTTAAACCTAGCCCATTTGCATCAACTAGAATCTAGACGACCTCAAGCCCATTTAGAGTACAATTCAACAGGAATTAGTGTTCAGTACCATTGTTCCTACAATCACCTTGAACCATAGTTACATCTATCCTACAGAGATACCTTCACAGGATACCCTCAAGCAGAAACTCCCTTAAATACTTTTGATTTTTAAGATGTCCTAGGCACTGGTCTTTTGCAACTCAAGGATATCTCTAAGAGTGAAAAAAGAGCATAAAATAAAAGAATTCAATGAGTATGATGGATGGAGAATGGGGTATTATTGATAGAAAGGCACTAGGAACAATACGATTGTGTCTGGCAGTGTCGGTGTCTTTCAACATTTCAAAGGAAAAGACAACTGAATTTTTAATGACGACATTATCCAAACTATATGAAAAACCCTTAGCATCAAATAAGGTATTTCTTATGAAGCATATATTTAATATGAAGATGTAAAAAGGTGAATATGTTGTTGATCATTTAAATGAATTTAACACGATTACCAGTCAATTACATTCTGTAGGGGTAAATTTTGATGATGAAGGTAGGGCTCTATTTTTCTGTGTTCATTGCCAAAAAGTTGGAATGGCTTAGTTATGGCTAATAGTAACTCTATCTTTGGATCTATTAATCTAAAGTTTGATGATGTTTTCAGTGCCATCGTTAGCAAGGAAATGTGACAGAAAATCTCTAGTGAGACATCAGGTAATGCTTTTACTGCAGAAACTAGGGGAAGAAAAACTGAAAGAGGAAGGAGCCCATAAAATTGTTGTAACACAATAAATGGAGATCCAAATCCAAATCAGGGTTATTGTGTTGGAAATGCAGGAAGAAAGGCCACCTGAAGAAATATTTGTAGATTTTAACACTTTACAGAAATTACGTGAAAATAAATTCTTAAAATGGAAAAAATATACAATGGTGAGAACATAAATAATATACACAGATATTTTCTCCTGGACCCCAAAAATGGGACTACCATATTGTTTTTTCATTATGTTCCTTTCAATGTTACAATACATATATATACATGTCGAAGCATTCATAAACCCGAATCCATAATCCTGGATTATAACATAACTGTATTTCCCTTGACCGGATCTACAAAATACCATGGGTAGAAAACCATCATGGCCAAAACCATGCGCAAAACCCATGGAAAAAACCATGGGTAGGTTCACCCACCATTTATGGGTCTGCCCCCCATCCTTGGGTCTGCCCAACTATTAATGGGTTCGCATAAAAAAAAATTCTCGAGGGGCTACCACCCTGTTGCAACCAATGCAACATATAACATGTAGAGCTAGTCATGGAAATAATATAACACATGCCCAAAAAGATTGAAAATCTTGGAAGGGAAAAGGAGATACAAAAAAAGAGAAAAATCATGAAGTGAATGTAATAGGTGATGTGTTGAAATATGATTTAATTCTTTCATTAGAGAATATTATTGATGCCTGGGTGGTAGATTATGGGGCTTCATTTCATGCCACGCCTGATAAAAAACATTTTCAAGACTATGTTTAAGGAGATTTTGGACAAGTTTTTTTGGGTGATGATAAACCCTGTAAAATTATTGGAATGGGTAAGGTTTTCATAAAGAAACATAATGGAAACCAATGGCTATTGAAGGAGGTAAGGCATGTTCTAGATCTGAAGAAAATTCTAATTTCAATAGAGCAGTTAGGTGGTTAAGGTTGTGTAAAAAGTTTTACATACAAAAACTATAAGGTCACTAAAGGATCTCCCGTAATAGAAAAAGGAGAAAAGGTTGGTATATTGTATTTATGCAACGGTATTTATAATTCTATTAATTCTTTGACCTACTGGGAGTAGGCATAGAATTGTGGTATCATAGGCTTGGGCACATGAGTGAGAAATGAATGTAAATTATTCACTTAAGAAATTTATTGTGAGGTTTGAAGCATGTTGATTTGGATTTCTGTGAGAATTTTGTTTATAGAAAGCTCAAGAGAGTCATATTTATCAGAGTTGGGAAAGAAAAGAAGAGTGAAAAATTATATCGTGTGCATACAAATGTATGTGGACTAGCTCTGGTATCATCTCTTGGTGGCTCTTGCTATTATATTACTTTTATTGGTGATGCAACTAGGAAAGCCTGGATTTATTGTATTTGAAATAAATCTGATGTATTTGATACTTTCAAGAATTGGAAATATTTAGTTGAGAATGAGACGGGAAAGAAGTTGAAGTGTCTCAAATCAGATAATGGAGGTGAATACTACATCAAAGAGTTTGATAGCTATTGTTCATAACATGGAATTCATAGAGAGAAGAAAGTTTCAAGAACACCACAGGAAAAATGGTGCGTTAGAAAGGATGAGTAGGATAATCATGGAACATGCAAGGTGCATGAGATTTCATGCGATATTGCCCTTACAATTTTGGGCAGATGTTGTAGATATTATTTTTTATCCAATAAAAAGAGGGCCTTCAAGTTCCTTGGATGGTGGTATTCCTAAGGAGGAATCGACGGGTAATAAGGTAAACTACTCATTTTTAAATACTTTCAGTTATGAAGCCTTTTTCCACATTAATAAAGAAAATATAACAAAGCTTGAGGAAAAATAAAATAAATGTACATTTATTGGATATGGTGTTAATGAATTTTGTTATCGCTTATATGAATATGAAAAAACAAAAAATCATGAAAAGGCCTTTTATAAGGATCACATGCAGGGAAAGTAACAGGAAAATTAAAACAAATAATAACACAACACTTGATGAGGTCACATAAAAAGTAAAGGTGACTGAAAATCATACTAATCAACAACCATAACAACAACAACAACCACAACATCAAAAGTCACCTCAAACACATGAAAGTGGTGTTAGAAGAGCTACTAGGATAAGTAGACCCCCTGAATGATACTCTCCTTCATTATGTTATGTATTGTTAGATGATTCTGGTGAACCGGAAAGATATGAAGAAAAAATGCATGTAGAAACCAGGAAGAAGTGGGAGAAATCCATGCAAGAAGAGATGGAATCTTTGATGCTTAATAATACTTGGGACTTAGTCAAGTTTCATGCAAGTAAAATAACATTGTAGAATAAATGGGTTTACAAGTTGAAGGAAGAAGAGGGAGGAAAATAGAGGTATAAGGCTAGACTTCTGGTGAAGGCATTTGCACAAAAGAAAGGTATAAACTTTGATGATTTTTTTTCTCGTATTGCTAAAATGACTTCAATCAAAACTATTTTAAGTCTAGTGGTAGCAGAAGATTTGGATCTTGAGCAGTTAGATGTAAAGACAACCTTTCTCCATGGGGATTTGGAGGAAGAGACATATATGAAACAACCACAAGTGTATGAGGTCAAAGGGAAGGAGAAATTAGTGTGAAAATTGAATAAGAGCTTATATGGCTTAAAATAGGCTCCAAGGTATTGGTATCTAAAATTTGCCAGGTTTATGTCTAAACAATTTTATACTAGATGTCACTATGACCATTGTTTTTATCTTAAAAATAAAAATAATGACATTTATATTATATTGCTATTGTATGTAGATGACATCATTTTTGCAGGGTCTAACATTCAAAAAATAAATGTGCTCAAAATAAAATTGGAAAATTCATTTGCAATGAAGTATTTGGGTGCTAGAATAACTAGAGATAGAAATAATCTCAAATAACATTGTATCAAAGTGACCACAAAGAAAAGGTGTTGGAAAGATTTAATATGTAGAATGCAAAACCAGTCAGTACACCTTTGGCTAGCCATTTCAAACTAAGGAAGGAGATGTGTCTCGAGACCCAGGAAGAGATGGATTATATTTGTAAAGTTCCATATACATCAACAACTAGAAGCTTAATGTATGCAACAGTATGCACAAAGCCTGATATTGCACATTCAATGGGTGTTGTACGAAAGTATATGAATCTAGGAAATGAGCATTAGATGACAGTGAAGTGGATTCTTAGGTATTTGAGAGGTACCACAAATCAAGAATTATGTTGTGGTGGTTCAAACATTGCTCTATAGGGATATGTTGATGTAGATATGGCAAGTGATAGAGATAAAAATAGGAGCACCACAGGGTATGTGTTTACTGTAGGTGGAAAAAATTTTATTTGGGTTTCAAATTTGCAATACATTTTTGCACTTTCAACAATGAAAGCAAAGTATGTTGCTGCTACAAAGGATAGTAAAGAAATTATTTGGTTACAAAGGTTTATGGATGAATTGGGCAAGAGGTAGGAGATGGGAAGGCTATATAGTGATAGCCAGAGTGTCATTCATCTTGCAAAGAACTCATTATTTCATTCCAAGACTAAACATATACATCTCAAGTACCATTTCATATGGTCAGTGTTGGAAGATGGAAAGTTGAAGCTGGAAAATATACACACTAGCCAGAATCTTGCAGATATGTTAACAAAAATTGTAACCAGGGAGAAACTCATATTCTGTTCAATTTCAATTGGTATTCAAGTATGATAGTGAATATTAGAAACATACATGTCCAAGTGGAGTCATTTTCCAACAAGTGAAGCAACGACAGAGTTTATATAATCATTCTCCACGTGGGATATTGTTGGGTGTGGAGCTTGATTATCTTCTTGATTTAGAGGTATCAGTTGCATTGGACCTGTTGTACCTCAAGAAACAATTCCTTGTTGTGTAAAGGAATTTGTGCTCAAGACATTATTTGAATATGTCACAAACAAATGTATATCTGTCTCTGTCTTATAAACCTTTAAACATTAATTATATAACCCTCAAATATCAAATCCATGCATGTTCTGCAATGCCATATTCTTCTTATGATGAAGTGAATGAACGGAAGAAACAAGTAAGAAAAGGATTTCAATTTGATATGCTGTTTAAAACAGAATCTATCATTATAAAACCCTGAAGAAATACGTAAGGAGAAGTTAAAATGGAGGAGCGCCCATTAACGTTTGTTTAACTCTTAAAAATACATGTATAAAGAGACCCGCAACTCAAATTACTCTATTTTATTCATAGATATGAAAACATAATGTAAACTAGAAAACTTTCAGCATAGACAGAATGATAGAAACTTGCAAAACTCTTTCATTGATTCAGTATTCTCCAGTACAAAATTTGGCTTTAAAGTTCAAAAACCCAGAACCTCTATCTTTCTTGAAATTGTCTTTAAATACAGTATCACAAGACAATTTCCAGTAATGAAACTGATTCTAAATTCCATAACTAATTCTAACTGCTTAAACTACTGACTATTACGGAGGCACATGCCTCAAAAAGGTTCTATTACATTTACATGATTTTGAGAAATAACATAATGAGAATTTGAAAGTCTCTAATCTATGAGAACAACTGCTCCTGAAGCGATTGTTGAATCAACGACTACTTTTGGTTGAGCCGTTGGGACCTCTTTTGTTGAGTCCATTGAAAATTTCTTGCACTTCTTCCATAGCTCATTTTGAGTTGTCGAGGAATTTTTGAAACTTTGATATTCTATCCTAAACGTCACAATTTGACTGTGTGTAGGTTTTCCTATAAAGAGAGTCTTCACCATCCATAGCAAATTGAAGTGCCTATGCAAGAAGTTAAACAGAGTTTCTCCTTTTAAGATCTGTGTCTTTTCATGCCTATTATCTGCCTTACTTTTTGCTAATGTTAATTGATCTTCATAAAACTTCCACGACATGATGTTTCCTTTCTCAGTCCAGCATGAACGTAAACCTGTTCTAGTCAATTTGTCAAATGATATATCAAACTTCTTTACTGTCTCCTTGATTCCCAGTAACCTTTTCTCTGCAACCTTCCGAAGCTCATTCTTAATTATCATCTTATTAACTTCTTCTGCATAAAAATATCTGTCTTGTATTCCAATATCTTCTAATTCTTCGTCTGATTTGGAATTGATAAAATTTATAAACTTCCTAGCCCAATTTTCTCTTTTAATGGTCGTCTTCTTTTCAGATAATATCTCCTCTTCATGTTCTGAGATGAGGCTTTTCTCTTTAGCAACTATATTCAGGGAATTCCAATTTGACTTCAGTTCTGAAATAATCTCACCCCAAATGATATCTTTACCTTTTATCAGTGAGATATTACATTTTAACTTCTCCTTAAGATCTTTAATTTCATCTTCAACCTTCTGTAATTTCTACTTATTCTCATCCGCTTTATCTTCTAGTGCCCGCATGATCTTGGTGGCTGTTTCTAACTCTGATTGAGCCTGCTTTCGATCTCGTTCTACCATCTTCAATTTCGTGTTGAGCTGAACAATCTGTGCTTGAGGGTATGCATCACCTGTAGGAAAAACAAATGTACAAGTATGATTTTCAATATTGTTTTGTAATGAAATAGCAGTATACTTTACTTTAGTCAATTCTTCATCTTTCTTCAACAATTGCTGACGCAATTCTTCTTTCTCTTTTTCCACCTCTACTACTTCTGCAGCCATTGAATGTTCTGCAGCAGGTAACTTCAACTTTCTTCTTAGGGTGGATATCTCTATTTCTGCACTCTTCATGAGCTTCTGCACTGCAGCCTTGTCATTCGGATCCACACCAATCTTCATAATAATCTTTTTTAACTCTTTTTTTTGAACTGATAAGGCCCCTGAATTAGCCTTCTCCATCCTGAACTGTTTGATAACTTTTGCAAGCATGTTTTCAGCTTTAACCGATGTGGCATTGGTCTTGGTTAAATTATTAACAATTAACTGTCCAGTCTACATATGAAGGTTCATCTTATCCCACAGTGGGATCTTTTTAACATCCATAGTTATATTTACCTCATTGAAACTGCTTGAAGATCCAAGGGACATCCCTGTTGGATGTGTTAGAGCCATTCTGAATTGATCCTTTTCAAGGTCCATTACAATCAACAACCTAGTTTGATCAGTAGCTATATGATGCTCCGCCTGAGCCTCTACATTAGCTTTTATTCTATGTTTTCTTTCTTCAATCTGTGTAAATATTTGTTTGACTGAAGGCATCTTCTCTGAGTAAAGCACATGGACTCTAGGAGAAGAGGGGACATTTTGTTCTTCATTGATATGGAAGGTAAAACCAGATAAGTTTGAAGAATGATCTTCAGCCAATTTAGTTCTCTTTTCCTCTCTCGACTCTTCATCATCTACTTCAAAAACATCATCCCTACTTCTTTTATTTTCCCTTTTAGTTATAATAGGTGTTTGAATACTCATTTTTGATGTGATTGATTCGCCTGGGTTTGCCAGCTTCTCCTGATCAGGTCTGCTTACGTGAGAAAACGCAGAATATCCATTCTCAATTCTTCTCTGGGAAATCACTCCATGCGGATCATATGACCATTTTTCTCCTAGTAGCAAATGTGTCTCTTCCAACATTTTAGAAACTTCATCAAAAGCTTGCCTCATATTGACCACGAAAGGTCCCACACTCATAGGAAATTTATACATAAAACCTTTCTTCATGGGAAGAAAGTGCACCTGATCCACATTAAGGCTCTGTCTTATGAATTCCAAGGCGAAAAGCCGCATAGGTACAAAAGTCGGGAGCCTATAAGGCTCAATACTAGCTCCATACAATCTTATCTCTGAATACTCTTCAAACACAAACCAATCTCCGAATCTGCAACTCGGTCCTAACTGTAGAAATTCCTGGGCTTTTGGTAGAAAACATGGAGGAGGGACTCCATTCAAAATTCTATAAGCAATAGACATATAATGACTAGCAAACTCAAATAACCCTGCTTCATTTCCTTCTTTTCTAGTCATGTCAGTCCAAAATAAAACTGATTACTTTTGTTTGTTAACATCAACTATATTCAACCCCAAACTCATAAATTCTTCGACATTTTGATATAAAATAAATACACAATCAATGACAGGAATTTAAAGAAACCTGTAAGAGGAAAGGTCATCAACTGAGAATTTACAATCTCCTGCCAGAAAGATGGAATGTCGAGAACCACCCCTGGTTTCATCATCAGCGCGTACATTCCCAATACTGATTTATCAACTGTATGGTCATTGGCTTTGCCCAAAATCTCTGTAATGCAGCTCAAAATTGGTCTATACTCAGCATCGAACACTTCCAAACTAAATTCTTCTCCTTCTAGTCGAGCTTCCTTTGAATTTGATCTCAAGTAGGACATACATTGATCAAATTATTCATTTGAAAGGTCCTCAAAATAACGAGCCAATGAATCTTCAGAGAATTGCAGTGGTGACTCGTTTTCAGGAAAGCATAATGCTTGGCGAATTAACTGCGTCGATACCTACAAAACGTTTTCTCCCTGCGAATTCATTATGAAGTACTTACCAGGATACATTGAGGAGACCAGCCATGAGATAAACTCGGGAAAGAAATGGGCTTTTGGGATACAAGCGGACAGTATACTGGAATTCTTCATGGCGGAAAAAACTGGCGATTTCTCAACGTTTAGGGTCACTTGATGATGAAATAATAAATGGTTTACAGAATACGTGGTATCCTGGACGTTGTTTTCACTGTCCATGAGGTAGCTGAGGCTTGTTGAACCAGATAGAGAAACTCGTTTTTCCATGGCTTAACAGACAACAGAAAGCGAACGAAACGGTGACGGTGATACAGCTCGAAAGGGGGAAGACGAGAGCAGGTACTTTGAAAATGGGATAAAAAAAACCTTTTAACGACTACGCAAAGCCATATTAAATGCCTGTAATGACGTGTAATGTTGTTGATGTGGTGTACAACTGCTCGCATGTCATCATTGCAGGGGCTACCGAAGTACGGTGACAAATTTTGGGTTCCCCCCCCCTGCAATACATCCACATCGTCAATATTTGTTTACCTCACGGTCAACAAGTCCGGATTGAATAATGCACGAGCTCTTTGTGCCCCCATAGTTGATCACCCGATTACAATCTTCAACACTTTGCCACTTCCATTTTAAAACTTGCTCAATATTTAAACATCAAACTATAATACAAAGCCAAATAAAGTTTAATAATAAACTTAATTGGTAACGCACTTTTGTTTAAAAATTCTTTTTATGCTATAGTATAAAAACATTATACCATAACATATATTTTTTGCGAATTTCAGATTTTTTTTTATTTTCCGATTTTCAAAATAAAATAGAAAAGGATATGCAGATGATCCACAACATCTGGCTCCACCTGGGGATAGTGTTTTTGCCACGAAACACTAAGAACCTACAGATCTGTGCCTTCACCTCAGGCATGGAGTCAGAAATTGCTTGATGAAATATGTACAATGATCACACCGGATATATACAATGGTGGTCAAACAGCTTTTAATGTTGGAAATAATCTTTTAGATATTGCCCATTCATAGGCATATCTATTACTTCTCCTTCAAGATTTTCCAACATGAATGTATTATTCATTCTGGCTTCATAAATTTTGAACGGACCATACCATAAGGGATCAAATTTGCCATGTTTCCCTTTGTCTTCCTTCCGGGTATCCCACCTTAATACCAGATCTCCCTTCTGCAACATGACTTCTTTTTCTTTCCTATCGAATATTGTCTTCATTTTTTGCTGGTAGGTAAGAAAATTATCTCGAACTTTATTTCTGTTTTCATTTAACTCCATTACATTATTCATTATTCTAATCATGGCATTAGGTTCTTCTTGAGCATCTTGAAGGAAATAAATCACAGGTTTCACCAACTGAGTGGGAAACAATGCATGAGTCCCATATACTAGCTCATAAGGTGACTTACCAGTGGATCTTCTGGTGGTCATCCCAGTTCTTTTGGTTTTCATTTATTGTCTTCTTCAGAATTCTTACCAATGTTTTGTTAGAAGATTCTTCCAATCCATTCCCTTGTGGATGATAAGCTGTAGAATGAGACAACATCACATTGTAAGTCTGACAAAAATTAATAAACCTGATTGAGTTGAAAAATTGTGCATTATCTGTCACAATCTTTACTGGACATCCAAATCTGCTAAAGATATTTTCTTCTAGAAACTTCATAACAACCAAATCATTTGCCTTCTTGGTAGGGATTTCCTCCACCCACTTTGTAAAATAATCTGTAGCAGTAAGGATCCACTTAAATTTCCCACTATATGGTGGATTGATTTCTCCAATAAAATCCAATCCCCATTGTCTAAAAGGTTCTTCAATAAAAACAGGGAGAAGAGGTAAAGGGGCTAACCTTTTCTTTTCTGCAAACACCTGGCATTTTTGACAACTTCTAACTGTTTTATATACATTAGAAAATACAGAGGGCCAATAGAAACCTGATTTGAGAATTTTATGAGCAGTTACCTTCCAACTGTAGTGACCCCCGCACAAACACTCATGATATTCTTTAATTACTTCTGAAACTTCCTCCTCTGTCAAACATAACAATAACACCCCAGCAAGATCTTTCCAATACAGCTTTGCTTCAATTATAACAGAAGGTTGAGCTTTGAGTTTTAAAGCTCTGTATTTAGCTCTATTTATTGAAGGAGGACCAGAAAGAAAGCATAAATAATGCACAATATCTTTGTACCAATCTGAGCACGGAAATTTGTATTTAATTGCTGAATTCCACTGAACATCACCTGTTTCTTCATTAACTTCCTCTACAGGTGCCAATAAATTAATCCCCAGTGCTTGGAAATTTGATTCTGTTAATAATCTTGCTAGCCCCAATCCTTTAATCAACTTTGTTGGTTTAACATCTAGGTCATATTCTTGGATTTTAGCAATCCATTTGCCCCTTTCCCGTCCACATCACTCTGTACTAAAACATATTTTACAACAGAATTTGGAACATATGCTAAAATTTGAGAATGAAGAACATAGGTTCCGAATGTTTTTAATACTTTCACCAGAGCATATACTTGTTTCTCCAATATATTATACTTCAACTCTGCATCTCGGAGCACCTTACTGAAATACGCTATAGGTTGTTCACATTTTTCTTCATTTCTTTGTAATAACACAACAACAATGGTTGAGGAAGACGCAAATGAGAAAATTTGAAATGGCTTCAGATAATATGGACTTATTAGAACAGGTGCTTCCTTCAGAGCTTCTTTAATTCTTTGAAAATATTCTCTTGCTTCTTTGTCCCACTTCACCTCTGCATCCTTTTTCAACATGTCTGTTATTTTCTTGACAATCTCTGCGTAATTAGGAACAAATCTTCTCATAAAATTAATTTTCCAAAGGAATCTCCGAATATATTTCTTACTTTTGGGAAGTGGAATTGATTGTATGGCTTCGACTCTTGCTGGATCAATCTTCACTCCTTGTTTAGAAACAATTTGTCCCATCAGTTTACCCTCCTCCAGAGCAAACAAAGATTTTTTAGGATTCAGCGATAAACCATATTTTCTACACTTCAAGAAGGCTTTCTGCAAATTTTGTAGATGTTCTTCATCAGAGTTTGAAAAAATTGTGACATCATCTAGATAAACAACCACAAATTTATCTCCTACAAATGCAATATCCATTGCTCTTTAGAATGTAGCCCCTGCATTCATTAAGCCAAACGACATCCTGGCATACATGAATGTCCCCCAGGGTGTAGTGAAAGCAATTTTCTTTTGATCTTCCTTCTCCACAGCAACCTGATTATACCCTGAAAAACCATCCACCATAGATAATCTGTAAGCTCCAGTCACTTTTTTTAAGACAAAATCCATCTTCGGCAAAGGATAATTATCTTTCAATGAGGCCCTATTCAGGTTCCTGAAATCTACGCACAGCCTTATCTCTCCATTTTTCTTTCTGACTGGTACAAGATTAGAAACCCAATCTGAATATCTGAGAGGAACAATTATTTTGTCCTGCAGCAATTTATTTACCTCTTTTTCGATCGGAGCCAACAATAATGGATTGATTTGTCCGAGTTTCTGTTTATGCGGTTTGACTCCATCTTTCAGTGGGATTTTATGCTGTATAATATTCCTATCATACGTCTTCAAATCATCATAAGACCAAGCAAATACATCTTTGAATTGTTTGAACAGACCTATGTACCTCTCTTTATAGTCCTCCGTGACTCCTTTGAACAATTTGATCATTTTAGGCTCATGTTGAGTTCCTAAATTACAATCTTCCACATTCTCATCTTGGTTTTCTTTCTTCTGATTCACTGCCACGTCATTTGCATCAAACAGTATTTCGAGCGGCACAAAGCCTCTTGGAAAAACATTGTCTTTCAACTGAATAATATCCTGGCCACCAATCTTATTTTTCAGAGTCTTACCATCAAACTCATCTTCATCAGTTTCCAAATCAATTTGATGATCTCCAAAATCTTCGATCATCAACAAAAATTTCTTAATCTGTTCATCATCCTCAAAGACCTGCCAATGTTTGACATTGTCAGGGATTGAAGGTCTATATCTCATCTCAATCTCATATCTTAGTCTCGGATTGATCAGAGGCTTGAATGTACTGGCTGCAACTGCTAAAGAATCAGCCATTCTATTCTCTTCCCTTGTAACAAACTGTAAATTGAAATCTTCAAAGTAGTTTTCAATTAAATCCCAGACCTCATTCCTATATGGTCTTAATCTGGGATGTTTAGTTTGACACAAATTCTTTACTTGTCTTATGATTAATTCAGAATCCCCAAACACGATCATAGACTGAATTCCCATTTTCTTAGTTGTCTGCAGACTAATGATTAACGCTTCATATTCTGCTACATTATTAGTGGACTCAAACTCCAATTTGAAAGAAAAAGGCATAAGCTTACCTTCCGGAGATACAAAAATGAAACCAGCTCCAGCGCCTTCTTTAGAAAACCCACCATCAAAATAACACTTCCAAAGCTTGTTGGAATGCAGCTCCTTATGTACAATGGCTGAAGGGAGCTGCCCTTGTGACTCTTCAGCAAATTCTACATCTTCATGCAGCATGAAACAGGAGAGATCCTCCTTCTCTTGCCCATAAATAGGTGAATTACCTGCATCTTTCTTGGTAGCAGTTTTTTGAAACCTAGTTTCTCTATACAACCTTCTTTCTTCCCCATTAAAAACATGAATTATAGCATATGTAAAATCTAGCTTCAAAACTCCTCCAAGCTTTTCCCCCCACGATCTTGATAATAGCATACCAAATCTGGCTGGAATATCTGCAACTACCACATCCATCATAATGCTCTTGGCTGGGATTTGAGCCAATGGAACAACCATATCCTTAATAAGACCCACACACTTCACCCTTTTTGAATTAAAAGAATAAAGGTCTCGGTATGGCTTAGTGATTTTCAAATTCAACTCTTTCATCACACATAATGGCATCAAATTGTGGGATGCGCCAGAATCTAACATACAATTATGCAAAACAAAATCATGTAACAGAAGTGATATATAAAAAGGAGGGACAGATGAATCTACTCTTCAACATGAGGCCCAAAAGTAACCACTGGTTTTTCTTCTTGTAAATTTACGATATCACCCACTTCATCAGACTGAGATAAATTGATAAATTCTGCAATCTCCTTCTTGTAACCAGGTGTTTTGATTAATTCAAGAAGAGGTATTTGAATTTTCACTTTCTCCAACTCTTTCGACAAACTGAAAGTTTGATTTTGTTTTGTCAACTTTTCAGGTTCTTCTTGATCTTTCTTGGAATTTAGAGCTTGATTAGAAACAATAACCACTTTCTCCAAAATATTAGAATCTTTAATCCTTGTTTGAGAAGCCTCAACTTGTTGTTTTTCCTTTTCTTTTTCTTCATTCATGAGCTGCTTCCCCTTATCCATTTTCTTAATCTGATTTTTCTGTAGTGGAGTCGCCATTGGAGCAGGTACTGATTTAGGTTCTTTTTCCTCACTGTCTTGAGTTCTTAGCCTCTTTTTTGACCTCGAATCATATTTTTTATGCAACTCGGATTGCATGAAGTCTGTGAATAGTTTGCAGTAATCATCCATCTCTTCTTGATCAAACGAAAGATCATTTTCTTCCACTTCTTCTTCCTCAGCTTCTTCTTCTATTTCATCGTCTTCCATGTAGACGACAGAAATTCTAACATCATCCCCTTTCTCATCATCATCATCTACTGAACGAGATGAAGCTGCCTCTATATACAAAGGTGCTTGCACCTGGTCTTAATCTTTTCTTTCTCTTTGTAAAATCTGCAAGGGCTATTTTTTAAATTGGGGATGAAAAACCCCTCTGTTTTGTTTTGCAGGCTTATTACTATCTATTTCCAACTTCACTAATTTGTTAGAAATTTTTTTTATGACTTTAGTCATATCATCAATTCTCTGATCTTGTGATGAAGCTTCTTCTTTGGCCTTTCCTTTATCTTGAACTTTACCAGCAGCAGACATATTAGCCTCAATTTCGAGAGCATCAGTTTGAATCTGCTCCAAAGTAGGGGACCTTCTTTCTCTCAATGTAAAACTAAAATCTGGTTCAAAAGCACCAGTAAAAACAACCCTTGCTCCAATAGGAGGGGGTTTCATTTCCAAAGGCAAACTGTTATACAATTTGTTAAATATTTTCACGAAATCATTCATATTTTCATCAGGTTTCTTCTTTATTGCATTGAATTCGGTTAAAGAATAACCATGATCCCTTTTTTCGCCCCATCTCTCTATGAAACGTCTTTCTAGTCCATCCCAATCATTTATGGAACCATTGGGCAATCCTTTAAACCATTTCCTTGCCTCTCCACTTAGAGACTGAACAAAAAGTCTCATTGCAACGTCCAAATGTTCAACATTTAAATTCTCAGCAAATGTGCAAAACAGGGGCAAGTGCTGTTCTGCAGTGATTTCATCTTCACCAGTAAATCTAGGGAGTAACTTGAGATAATCTTGAGGAAAATCATGCAGTGGTTGGGCTAGATTTAATGGTGCATATCTATTCATCAAGAAAGTAGGGGCCGCCATGTTTATGCCCGAATTAACTGCTCCTTGAGCGGGGGTAAAATGAATACCAGTTGTAGGTGGGGATGAATGAGGTGGAACAACTGATATAGGAGTTGGAGTATGAACGATTGTAGAAGAGCTGGCAGCTGTATGGGGCTGAGTTTATGTAAAAGGGAAAGACACAAACTCCAAATATTGCTCTTCTAACGTAGTTTCTTGAAAATGAATGGATGAAGGTGATGATTCTCCTTCCGAGAAAATGAGTTTCTTGGAAACTTTCTTGGACGAGAAAGTGTGTGAACTACTGCCTGGTGCAAGCAATGTAACTTCTGGTGTGTCAACTATTTTTTGTTTCTGGCTCTTCTTTGAGACAAGCTTCTCAGGATCAGAGAAAACAATAACTTTTTGCTGAGATGTATCTGACCTCGTGTGAGGTTTCTTAGGAGCCATAGCTATTTTTAAGACAAACACAGCTTACTATTTCCTCCTCTCTGAACAACCAAAGGAAAAGTAAACTAAACCCAGGGAAAATCTTCAAATCTTCGTCCCCGGCAATGGCGCCAATTAATGTTGTACCTCAAGAAAGAATTCCTTGCTGTGTAAAGGAATTTGTGCTCAAGACATTATTTGAATATGTCACAAACAAATGTATATCTGTCTCTGTCTTATAAACCTTTAAATATTAATTATATAACCCTCAAATATCAAATCCATGCATGTTCTGCAATGCCATATACTTCTTATGCTGAAGTGAATGAACGGAAGAAACAAGAAAGAAAAGGATTTCAATTTGATATGCTGTTTAAAACAGAATATATCATTATAAAACCCTGAAGAAATACGTAAGAATAAGTTAAAATAGAGGAGCGCCCATTAAGGTTTGTTTAACTCTTAAACATACATGTATAAAGAGACCCGTAGCTCAAATTACTCTATTTTATTCACAGATATGAAAACATAATGTAAACTAGAAAACTTTCAGCATAGACAGAATGATAGAAACTTGCAAAACTCTTTCATTGATTCAGTATTCTCCAGTACAAAATTTGGCTTTAAGGTTCAAAAACTCGGAACCTCTATCTTTCTTGAAATTGTCTTCAAATACAGTATCACAAGACAGTTTCCAGTAATGAAACTGATTCTAAATGCCCTAACTAATTCTAATTGCTTAAACTACTGACTGTTACAGAGGCACATGCCTCAAAAAGGTTCTATTACATTTACATGATTTTTAGAAATAACATAATGAGAATTTGAAAGTCTCTAATCTATGAGAACAACTGCTCCTGAAGCGGTTGTGGAATCAACGGCTACTTTTGGTTGAGATGTTGGGACCTCTTTTGTTGAGTCCATTGAAAATTTCTTGCACTTCTTCCATAGCTCATTTTGAGTTCTCGAGGAATTTTTGAAACTTTGATATTCTATCTTGAATGCCACAATTTGACTGTGTGTAGGCTTTCCTGTAAAGAGAGTCTTCACCATCCATAGCAAATTGAAATTCCTATGCAAGAAGTTAAACACAGTTTCTCCTTTTAAGATCTATGTCTTTTTGTGCCTATTATCTGCCTTACTTTTTGCTAATGTTAACTGATCTTCATAAAACTTCCATGACATGATATTTCCTTTCTCAGTCCAGCATGAAGGTAAACCTGTTCTAGTCAATTTGTCAAATGATATATCAAACTTCTTTACTATCTCCTTGATTCCCAGCAACCTTTTCTCTACAACCTTCCGAAGATCATTCTTAATTATCATCTTATTAACTTCCTCAGCGTAAAAATATATGTCTTGTATTCCAATATCTTCTAATTCTTCGTCTGATTTGGAATTGATAAAATTTATAAACTTCCTAGCCCAATTTTCTCTTTTAATGGTCGTCTGCTTTTCAGATAATATCTCCTCTTCATGTTCTGAGATGAGGATTTTCTCTTTAGCAACTATATTCAGGGAATTCCAATTTGACTTCATCTCTGAAATAATCTCACCCCAAATGATATCTTTAGCTTTTATCAGTGAGATATTACCTTTTAACTTCTCCTTGAGATCTTTAATTTCATCTTCAGCCTTCTGTAATTTCTTCTTATTCTCATCCGCTTTATCTTCTAGTGCCCACATGATCTTGGTGGCCATTTCTAACTCTGATTGAGCCTACTTTCGATCTCGTTCTGCCATCTTCAATTCTGTGCTGAGCTGAACAATCTGTGTTTGAGGGTCTGCATCACCTGTAGGAAAAACAAATGTACAAGTATGATTTTCAATATGGTTTTGTAATGAAATAACAGTCTACTTTACTTTAGTCAATTCTTCATCTTTCTTCAACAATTGCTGACGCAATTCTTCTTTCTCTTTTTCCACCTCTGCTACTTCCGCAGCCATTGAATGTTCTGCAACAGGTAACTTCAGCTTTCTTCTTAGGGTGGATATCTCTATTTCTGCACTCTTCATGAGCTTCTGCACTGCAGCCTTGTCATTCAGATCCACACCAATATTCATGGTAATCTTTTTTGACTCTTCGTTTTGAACTGATAAGGCCCTTGAATTAGCCTTCTCCATCCTGAACTGTTTGATAACTTTTGCAGACATGTTTTCAGCTTTAACCGTTGTGGCATTGGTCTTGGTTAAATCATTAACAATTAACTGTCCAGTCTGCATATGAAGGTTCATCTTATCCCACAGTGGGATATTTTTAACATCCATAGTTATATTTACCTCATTAAAACTGCTTGAAGATCTAAGGGACATCCCTGTTGGATGTGTTAGAGCCATTCTGAATTGATCCTTTTCAAGGTCCATTACAGTCAACAACCTAGTCTAATCAGCAGCTATATGATGGTCCACCGGAGCCTCTACATTAACTTTTATTCTCTGATTTATTTCTTCAATCTATGTAAATATTTGTTTGACTGAAGGCATCTTCTCTGAGTAAAGCACATGGCCTCTACGAGAAGAGGGGACATTTTGTTCTTCATTGATATGGAAGGTAAAACCAGGTGAGTTTGAAGAATGATCTTCAGCCAATTTAGTTCTCTTTTCCTCTCTCGGCTCTTCATCATCTACTTCAACAACATCATCCCTACTTCTTTTATTTTCCCTTTCAGTTATAACAGGTGTTTGAATACTCATTTTTTATGTATTTGATTCGCCTGGGTTGGCCAGCTTCTCCTGATCAGGTCTTCTTACGTGAGAAAACGCAGAATATCCATTCTCAATTCTTCTCTGGGAAATCACTCCATGCGGATCATATGACCATTTTTCTCCTAGTAGCAAATGTGTCTCTTCCAACATTTTAGAAACTTCATCAAAATATTGCCTCATATTGACCATGAAAGGTCCCACACTCATAGGCAATTTATACATAAAACCTTTCTTCTTGGGAAGAAAGTGCACCTGATCCACATTAAGGCTTTCTCTTATGAATTCCAAGGCGAAAAGCCGCATAGGTACAAAATTCGGGAGCCTATAAGGCTCAATACTAGCTCCATACAATCTTATCTCTGAATATTCTTCAAACACAAACCAATCTCTGAATCTGCAACTAGGCCCTAACTATAGAAACTCCCAGGCTTTTGATAGAAAACATGGAGGAGGAACTCCATTCAAAATTCTATAACCAATAGACATATAATGACTAGCAAACTCAAATAACCCTGCTTCATTTCCTTCTTTTCTAGTCAGGTCAGTCCAAAATAAAAATGATTGCTTTTTCTTGTTAACATCAACTATATTCAACCCCAAACTCATAAATTCTTCGACATTTTGATATAAAAATAAATACACAATCAATGACGGGAATTTAAAGAAACTTGTAAGAGGAAAGGTCATCAACTGAGAATTTACAATCTCCTGCCAGAAAGATGGAATGTCGAGAACCACCGCTGGTTTCATCATCAGCACGTACATTCCCAATACTGATTTATCAACTGTATGGTCATTGTCTTTGCCCAAAATCTCTGCAATGCAGCTCAGAATTGGTCTATACTCAGCATCGAACACTTCCAAACTAAATTATTCTCCTTCTAGTCGAGCTTCCTTTGAATTTTATTTCAAGTAGGACATACATTGATCAAATTATTCATTTGAAAGGTCCTGAAAATAACGAGCCAATGAATCTTCAGAGAATTGCAGTGGTGACTCGTTTTCAGGAAAGCATAATGCTTGGCGAATTAACTGCGTCGATACCTGCAAAACGTTTTCTCCCTGCGAATTCATTATGAAGCACGTACCAGGATACATTGAGGAGACCATCCATGAGATAAAATCGGGAAAGAAATGGGCTTTTGGGATACAGGCGGACAGTATACCAGAATTCTTCATGGCGGAAAAAACTGGGGATTTCTCAGCGTTTAGGGTCACTTGATGATGCAATAAGAAATGGTTTACAGAAGACGTGGTATCCTGGACATCTTTTTCACTGTCCATGAGGGAGATGAGGCTTGTTGAACCAGATAGAGAAACTCGTTTTGCCATGTCTTAACGGACAACAGAAAGCGAACGGAATGGTGACGGTGATACAGCACAAAAGGGGGAAAACGACAGCAGGTACTTTGAAAATGGGATAAAAAAAACCTTTTAAAGACTGCACAAAGCCATATTAAATGCTTGTAATGACGTGTAATGTTGCTGATGTGGAGTACAACTGCTCGCATGACGTCATTGTGGGGGCTGCCGAAGTACGGTGGCAAATTTTGGGTTGCCCCCCCCGCAATACATCCACACTGTCGATCTTTGTTTACCTCACGGTCAACAAGTCAACTGCGGGGGTGTTGGATTGAATAATGCACGAGCTCTTTGTGCCCCCGTAGTTGATCACCCGATTACGATCTTCAACACTTTTCCGCTTTCGCTTTAAAACTTGCTCAATATTTAAACATCAAACTATAATACGAAGCCAAATAAATTTTAATAATAAACTTAATTGGTAACACACTTTTGTTTAAAACTTCTTTTTATGCTATAGAATAAAAACATTATACCATAACATATATTTTTTGCGAATTTCAGATTTTTTTTTATTTTCCGATTTTCAAAATAAAATAGAAAAGGATATGCAGATGATCCACAACAGGACCCCAATTTCTAAATGGTGAAAATTTTATTCTTGTATGATAGCTGTCATGGAGGTCTGGGGGGGGGGATGACTAATTTTAATGAGCTCCCCCATGGCGGGGGTTCGGGGGAAGCATCCTCGGAGCTAAAAATAGATGAAAATTTTCCTTGTAAAATATTGTAATTTCGTAGTCAATTTGGTTCATTCATTAGGAAGATGATCTGATGGTAGAAGTTATGTTAATTTAAGTTTTTTTTCCCTATAAGGAAAAAATTAGTTTATATGAGGGAATTGTATTTTGACTGTGTACTATTATTCAGGATGTGTGAGAGCGAAGAGGAAAATACAACGGGTCTGTTGTAGGTTATATCTCTTCATTTTGCTGGATAATATAATGTTAGGTCCCTATATTACTAGTATAGTACCTTATTGTTGTTAGTGTAACCCCCTTATTGTTATTATTGTACCCTTTTAACCCCCATTTTATTATTATTGTGCCCTTAAATTATTAATGTTAGGTCGGCTAGGATTACATTGTGGCCCACTAGGATTATATTGTGGCCCCATGGACTCCTATATATAGAAGGAGGTTTTGTTCATTTGTATCATCCAAGAATTTTTCATTTATGTAATGTATTGGAGGTTGCCCCTCGAAGTGGCTTATTTCTAAGGCGTTTATATCTCTTTTCTTCTATTTTTGGAGTTGGTTACACAACATTTGGTATCAGAGCTTTGGATTTTAGGGTTTCGCTGCTCCAAACAGGTCATCGTGGAATTTTCGCTATAAATTTTTTTCTACGAAGTTTCGGAAGCTGAAATTTTTAGGGTGCGAATCCGAAATCCTGAGGAAGCTTGTCTAAAAATGTCAGAGCTTGGTTCACAATATTTTCGGAGATATGATCTGTGGAAGTTAGGTCTTGTTTCAGGCTCCTAAACATGTCATCGTGGAATTTGCGCTATAAATATTTTTCTATGAAGGTTCAGAATATGAAATTCATATGGGGCGAAGCTGAAATCCTGAGGAAATTCATAAAAACATTTTAGAGCTTGGTTCGCAATATTTTTGGAGATATGATCTGTGGAAGGTAGTGCTTTTTCAGGCTCCTGAATTTCATCTCAAAGAGGTGATCGTGGGAAAAGTTCAATAACTCTCTCTCTGGGCATCAGATTGGAGTGCTGTAAAGAGTGATTGCAAGTAAACGGATTGTAGTTTCTTGGCTATCAATTTCAGAGACAAAGGGCAAAACAGTGACACGTGGAAAGTCGTACAAGTTCGCTCTACTGAACCAGTCCATAATTAGGTCATTGTGGGAGATTGGACACAAATTTATCTTGGAGAATCCAAATCAGGTCAGACATGTGGCATTCAAAAGAGACTTCAGAGGGCTACTTCAGTGCTAAATTTTAGATATATAAGAGCTGCAATCACATAGATAATACAATTTCAATATTGAGCTCCTCAAAAGAAAGTAAAAGGTGTGTATTTTGTTTCTGAATTGCATAAGTCTTGTTTGAAGAATCAAGTTGAATTGATTGCAAGGGAATATTGTAGAATAGATATCAGTATTGGATTATAAAATGGCCCCAAAAAAGAATTCAACACCCATTAAGCCTTTGGAAAGATCTACTATGACTCATGAAGACGAAGAATTGCAACATGATCTACCAAAATTACAAGAGCAAGTGCAACAAATTTCACTCTCGCAAAGAGCAACAAAAAATGAAATGGAAGTTTTGAAGAAAGGCATGGAAGCTAAGATGGATGGCATGGAGGCTGGCATGGAATCTAAGATGGATGACATGGAAGCTAAGATCGATGAGAAAATAGAAAACATGAAGAATTTTCTAAAGAGACATGGAAGGTTTGGACAAAGTTGATAATACATGAAAGGTTTCCTAATGGCGAAAATATAGTATAGGAAACTCATGATGAGAACAAAATAAATGTTAATTGTGATTTCATAAACTCTAATGTTGGATTGAAGAACCACCATATTCCAAAGATGAATATGAGGAAGTTTGATGGCAAGAATCCTGAATGATACTACAGATGGAGCAATATTTTGATCTCAATAATGTGCAAAACACACAAAAGGTACACATTGCAACTTTACATTTAGAAAAAAATACATTTGTATGGTATCAATGACTTTGCTCCCATAAAAAAATTGTCATTTGGTCAATTTTTATGGATGAAATGATAGTACATTATGAGGATACAAAAAGCAACACCTTCTTTAGCCAATTGATAAATCTCAAACAGAAGGGTTCAGTGGAGCACATTGAGGACTTCCAAAATTTGAATATAAGGGTAACTGATATTCCAGAGGATCACAGGATTGATGTCTTCATAGTTACTTTAAAGGATAAAATCCAAACATGAAGTTCGTGTTTTGGAACCTGATTCATGGGAGAAGGCATTCAGGTTGGAAAGAAAAATTGAATGTAAAATTATGGCTACAAGGAAACCTACCACTCACTTCTATAAAGAAGGAAGTTTTGCTACGCCTAGATTTCCACAACCTACAAGGTTGACACCACAGTAGTTGGAAGAAAAAAGAGAAAAGGGGCTTTGCTACAGTTGTGATAGAAAATACACTAAAGGTCATAAGTTTGCTGAGAAGAAATTATTTTACATAGATTGTGAAGAGGAGGAAGAAAATGAACAAGAAACTTCAAAATAAGAGGATATACACTAGGAAGCAACCCTAGAAGAAGAAGAAATGAGTCCGACCATATCATGTAATGCATTGGTAGGAATTACCACTCCTCAAACTCTCAAGATAGAAGGACATATCAAGAAGAAAAAGGTAATAATGTTGATTTATCTGTGTAGCAACTTGGTATAATTTTAATCATTGAAGGTAAAGCCAAGGAATTAAATTGTTTCTACACCATGATTCTAATGTCAAGTGATGGTTGCAAATGGAGGAACTATAAATTTCTCTAGAAAATGCCATAATATCAAGCTAACCATGGTGGAATATGTATTGACTAGTCTAATTCTTTCCATTCCTATGGGAGGTGCTGATGTTGTACGAGGAGTACAATGGTTACAATCTTTGGGTATGATAGCTTTTAATTTTCAAGAACTTTTCTTGAATTTTTTTTCAAAAGGAGAGGAAGTCGAATTACCGGGTATTGCAGGGAAGACAGGAAGTATAATAAGCTCTAATGTCATGACAAAGCTTCTAAAGAAATAACAACGAGGCATAATTACACAATTATGCTCACTAGAAGTTCCAACATCAAAATCATCTATTTCTGCATATCTCCAACAAGTCTTAGACAATCATTCCAAGGTGTTTGAAACTCCCAAAGGACTTCCACCTATTCGTGATCATGATCATGCTATTCTTTTGATTCCAGGAAGTGTTCCTCCAGACATCACTCCTTATATATATCCTTATGTCCAAAAGAGTGAAATTGAACGTATGATTGCAAAAATGTTAGAGGAGGGTATAATTCAACCTAGTCAAAGTTCTTTCTCTTCTCCTATAGTATTGGTACACAATAAGGATGGATCATGGTGAATGTGTCCTGGATAATGGAAGACCTACTGTTTTCCACTATTAAAGATAAATTTCCCATTCCTGTGATTGAAGAATTATTGGATGAATTATATGGAGCAATTTATTTTCCAAGTTGGATCTTCATTCAGGATATCATAAAATTAGAATAAATATTGAAGATATTTCGAAAACATCATTTCGAAATCATGAGGGTCATTATGAATTTTGGTCATCCCTTTTGTCCTTACCAATGCACCTTCTACATTTCAATGGTTGATGAATTCCATTTTCAAACCCTTCCTTAGAAATTTTTTGTTAGTATTTTTTGATATATTAGGCTACAAAAAGTCTTGGAAGGATCATGTTCAACATGTTGAAATGGTGCTCAAACTATTGGAGGAGAAACAATTATATGAAAAAACCTCCAAATGTTCCTTTGGAGTATAGGAGGTGGAATATTTGGGTCATATTGTATCTCATGAGGGTGTTAAGGTAGACCCTAAAAAAATTAAAGCCATTAAGGAATGGAAAATCCCCACAACTATAAAGAATTGTCGAGGATTTCTTGGGTTGATAGGGTACTATCACAATTTTGTTAAGAATTATGGGAGAATAGTGGCACCTCTAGCATATTTACTAAATAAAGATGCATTTTATTGGACTTCAGAAGCAACTAAGGCCTTTGAACATCTTAAAGAGAAAATGTGCCAAGCGCCAGTCTTAGCTACGCCATACTTCACAAAAACCTTTATTGTGAAATGTGATGCCTCAGGAAATGGAATTGATGTGGTTTTAATGCAAGAAGGAAGACCCATTGTTTTTGAAAAGTCATCCAATCAAAGGAAAGTATTTACAGAAACCTATTTATGAGAAGGAAATGTTAGCAATACCGCATGCAATAAACAGATGGAGAACCTACCTAATGGGAAGACACTTCAAGGTAAAATCTGATCATGATAGTCGTAAAATTCTTTTGGAACAAAGACTATCTTCAGAAGAGCAGCAAAAATGGGTCACAAAGATTTTGGGTTATGAGTTTGAAATAATCTACAAAAACGGGAAGCTAAATTTTGTTGCAGATGCACTCTCAAGAAAGAATGAAGAGGTGGAAGCATTGCTTTGTGCCATTTCCATTATCCAACCAGATTGGATAACCGGAGAAAGGGATGAATGGAAGAATGACGAATAAGTGTGGAAATTCATTCAAAATTTGCAGCAAGATCCTAGTACATATGATAGATTTAGTTGAAAAAAATGATTCCTTATGGCACAAAGATTGTTTATATATTTGTAAGAATTCCCAACTAAAACAAAAGATTCTTTTGGAATTTCACACCTCTCCCTTAGGAGGACACTGTGATTTTTAAAAGTACCCACCATAGGGTGAAGAAAGAATTTTTTTGGGATGGCCTTAAATCCGATATTCAAAATTTTGTGGCATACTGTTTGGTTTTCCAACAAAATAAAGTTGAGACAATTTAGACCTCGGGTCTTCTACAGCCTTTATCCATTCCAAGTCAACGCTAGGAGGATGTTTCAATGGATTTTATCACAGGTTTACCTAATTCTAAAGGAAAGAGTGTCATCATGGTGGTAGTTGATAGACTTACCAAGTATGCACACTTTTGTGCATTATCTCATCCATTTAAAGCAAGTACAATTGCTACTACATTTATGGATAGAATTCAAAGGCTACATGGAAGCCCAAGGGGTTGGTCAGAGCAACAGAGATCCCATTTTTACTGGAAATTTTTGGACAGAGTTATTTTTTTGTTTGGGTACTCAATTAGCTCATAGCTCATCTTATCATCCTCAATCTGATGGTCAAACTGAGATAGTGAGTAAATGTTTGGAAGGATATCTTCGTTTTTTTGTATTTGATAAACAAACACAATGGGTCAAGTGGTTACCTCTTGCTGAATGGTGGTATAACAATTCCTTCCATACTGTAGCAAAAATGACCCCATTTATGGCACTTTATGGATATCATCCACCATCCATCACATCATCCTTAAGGGAAAATTTGAAGGTCCAAGCAGTGGAATATCACATCAAGCATCAGCAATAAGTTCTCCAACTCTTAAAGGATAACTTGAATTTGGCAGAAAATCGAATGAAACAAAGAAAAAGATCACTACCGCAATGGAGAGAAGTTTTGATGTAGGAGATTGGGTATTTTTACTGGCCACAACCATACAAACAAATGTCCCTCACAAGTAAAATAAGGATAATAAATTATCGTCAAAGTTACCTAAAATCCTTACAAGGTGTTGCAAAAGATTGGTACTATGGCATACAAATGAGCTTCTCGTTTCTTCGCGAGTACATCCAATTTTCCATGTTTCATGCTTAAAGAAGGTTATTCTTATGAAAATATTCCGCTCAAACAATAAGCCTTAACTTGACAGAAGGGAAAATCATATTGGAACCTCGAAGCGATCACTTTAAAAAGAACTCGACAACTACTTAATCAATCTATTTTGGGTAGTATCTCATCATGAAGAACTCCACCATCTAAGATCACATGGGAGGATGAGACCGATATTGCATAATTCGTAGCTACTCAAGTGTTGAGGACAACACTTTTTTGAAGGAAAGGGGCATGTTAGGTCCCTATATTACTAGTATAGTCCCTTATTGTTGTTAGTGTAACTCCCTTATTGTTATTATTGTACCCCTATAACCCCCATATTGTTATTATTGTGCCCTTACATTATTATTGTTAGGTCGGCTAGGATTACATTGTGGCCCCACTAGGATTATATTGTGGCCCCATGGACTCCTATATATAGAAGAAGGTTTTGTTCATTTGTATCATCCAAGAATTGTTCATTTATGTAATGTATTGGAGGTTTCCCCCTCAAAGTGGCTTATTTCTAAGGCGTTTATATCTCTTTTCTTCTATTTTTGGAGTTGGTTACACAACATATAAAGGGAAGGACTGGTTGTTTTTCCATGGACGTAGTTCAAGTTGGGTAAACCACCTATATTTTTTTCTCTCTTGTTGTATGTGTTTCTGCAATATTTTGTGTATTTCACTGCTCTGTTAATTAATTTCTAATGAATCCAAGGTAATTATTAATAGGAATGAGTGTTGAAGATGTTCAGTGTAATTCGCGCATCATGTACCTACTATGAATGATGCCAGATGGATTATTGGAGAGACCTCAATTTTTTATTTATAAGAAAATATCTAACTACTTATCAAGTGGAAGAATTCATCAAGATGTTTAGTGTAATGTTTTAGCATCTACTATGGATAGATGGATGGATGGATGATTGGAGAGACTTCATTTTTATTTATAGGAAAAGTAATGATTAAATCCCCTTGATATGGTCATAAAAATAATGGTTAATTAACCATATCAAGGTGAAGAATAGTTATAGGTTTTAGAAATGTCCATTAATAACTACTTTCCATTTTTGAAAAATTATAACCATAAACGGTCAAATTTACGATTTTTACAAGCCAATTTAGGTTTTCTGGGTAGCATCAATAATAACGGTCATTAGAAATCCATCACCAAATGTAACCTTATTAGTGATCATATTGACTACCACTAATAAAATGTGCTAGCATTAATGGGTTGAAATACATGTTTATCACAAAAGTTTCCGAAGGTCTAGTGGAGGTGGAAAATTATGTGAAATGGGTGAAAACACACTATATGATCATGTGTTTTAGTGAATAAGTGTCACAAGTGAATAGTTTTGAGGTGAAATAAATTATTCGTCATTGTGGAAGTTTAGTAGAAAATTGTATGACCGAAATACATTACAATTTTATTTTTACCATTTTCCACTAGGACCAACAAGGGAGAAGAGTGTCCAAGGAAGGAATATTACTTGTTGAAAATTCCATGGAGTGCCACATTTTTAAAAAAAAAATCAAAAGGTGTTAAACAAACAATATCTCAATAGGGACAAGGTAGGCACACCCATACTTTTAGAGATATCTTATAAAAATTATACAAGAGTGTGATTGACGTAAAGGGAGCACGCAAGTGAGAAAAAATGGGGTCTTAATATCGTCTAATATGAGGTTGGTAGAAGGATGCTATATTACAATACAATGAGATAAATAGTCATACATACAACTCATGGATCAAAAGTACCAAGTCCAACACATAAGTATCATGATTATAGTTGATCTAAATACATAGGAATTAATGCCTTGAACAAAATGGGAATCCCTATTGAATAAGAAAGGGGATATAACAATATCAAATGAGATAGATAGAGGGAAAATCATACAAATGGATCTAAGAATAGTACAACAAAGCTAATCAAATCCATGGAATTGCAACTGAGGTGGTACCAAGTATTATGTATGAATCTAAACGGTGCGATGATGAGTTGCATTCAAGCATATAAGATACAAAAAGTCTAAGAGTGATGAGGACAATCTCATCTTAGTCCAAAATAATCCACCTAAGATGCGGATAAGAACCAGAGAACATAGGACTAACCCCTATAATCATGGTGTTGGTTTCAATAGGGGGGAGTCTGCTAGCTCCTAGGAATAGGAGGAACTCCTAACGTCCAACATCTAAAGGAAAAAAATTGAAGCTATGTTTATAGAATCAAGTACCAAGGCTAAAACATGCAGGAGGATACCTAAATGGTAAACCCTCTTAAGGACTATCATAAATTACACATGTCTTGGAACTTAGTAGAATCAATTAAACCACTAAACCGTTAAGTGTATAATTCTCAATTATAAATAATGACCATGAGCTAAGCATGAGAAAAAAAAACCAATTCAAAGAGTGATGAGGTCTCTCCCTACTTGGTTCAGGCCACCAACTAATAACCAATATAAATCCAAGATATATCATCCTCTAAGCCAAGTCCCTAGAATACAAGTGCAGAAGTCAATAAGGGAAGGCTTAATGGAGTCAAAGCAATGAAAAATCCTTAAAATTGGCATGAGATAGGAAATAGAGTGTGACTAATAGATACTATACTCAATAAGGGATGGAAATGCAAAGATAGGTAGAATCAAAATTTCCCTTATTCATAACATAAAGGAAAGGATGCCCTAGAAAAAAAAAAATTAATTCGATAACGGATGCTCAATTACTAGTTATGGAGCTTTTCACCGATGACATATCAGTAAAAGAAAGTGATAACCAAAGGTCAAAACTCAACAACAATGGATTGGAAAAACTCATGGAGATAAAGGTAAATTATATTAGGACTCAAGATAAACTAAATAAGATTCATAGAACATGATGATATCTTGGTGTAGATGCTCTTTTTAAGTACTAAAAGGGGTGGTGAATCAATATTATTATTTATTTTCACTATTTAATACAATCACCTTCAGGATTAAATCTATTTCACAAATTAAATGAGTAGATAAAAAACCACATAGAGTCAAAATAGCTCGTAGAAAACAAGATATTTAACATGGAAACCCATATGGGAGAAAACCTGAAAATAACTTCTTGTTTATAGATGAATATTAGCACCAACTATAGCTAAAATGTTTTCAAGAAACCAGTTGCACGAGACACCAATTCCCTTTTAATATTTTGTAGGAAACCACCTACAAGAGACTCAAATATCCTTTTTTATCTCTGATTTTTTCTTTTTTTGATGATCCAATAATATCTCTTGTTTTATATTTGCAATCTAATCTCAACACTTTATCTCATTGATTTCAACACTTTATCTCTCTAGTTTCAATGCTTCAATTCTCTAAAATTTTACCTTAGCTCTCTAGACACTCTATCTCAACAACATGGCTTGAAAATTTAGTACTCAACAATTTTATCTATAAAATTAGTTCTATGATCTAATCTTTATCCTTAGCTATTTTCTTATAATATGCCTCTCAACATTCATACATTTTGTCACATAATCATGTATATAATTATCATCACTATGCTTTGTTGTTACACAGTATCATTGTTACTCATTATCAATCATAATTGTTGTCGCATAGTCCCATTGTTACTTCCTATCACTCAACATTGTTGTCACATAATCCCACCGTCACTTGCTGCCACCCATCATCGTTTGTCACAATTTTTTTTCCAGTCTAAGACTCTTTTGCTAGCACAAACACTCCTATAGCCACACACACTCATGCTCCTTTTGTGTGTGTGTGTGTGTGTGTGTGTGTATATATATATATTTATAATCCGTACCCATGTTTTAGACATATGGTATTGACCCTGATAGCACTTCGTAATTTTCCTAGGTTGAGGAGGAAAATACAGAGGTATCCACAAACCACTTGCAGAATTGGAAACTAGCCCTTCCAATCCCAGAGAGGGCTCTCTCTATATGGATTACAATAAACTAGAGTCTAAGGTCTTAGGCTAGCTATGAAGATCAATAAATTGGTTTTCAAATTGTGGTTGTAGAATGAAGGAAAATTCCATTGGGCATGGAGTCAGAAGGATGTTCAGTAATAAATCACAGATAAACAGAGAAAGCTTGAAATAGGGTGAGGTAGGAAACCTCCTGGATATTATAGAGCTATTATGGTATGGATGAGATGAATGAGAGTGATGATCTATTAAATATAAAGCATATAAAGATGAATTTTATATTTATTTTCATAAATAAAACATTAAAATTTCTTAACAAGCCAGAGCAGAGTATTGAAGGTAAATTCTACTCATCATCTTCTTGTAAACAATTTAGAAAGAGAATCCATGCAAAAAATTGAAGGAAAGAAAAATTTACAAAGAGGGAAACATCACCATTTGTCTGAGACAAGAATCCTGAAACCAAAATTGCCTTTGTATTGTTGAATTGATTACTTTAGTTTGAACCCCACAACTTGAAATCAAAATAAAGGTCTTCCTTTTCTTTGCAATCAACCCTTTCTACATTAAAAATCATAAAATATATACAAAGTATTTTTCCCAAGTCCAAGGATGTCGAAACCAACCTATTCCCCATTTGGATGGAACTGATCTCATGAAAACATGCAATAAAAACCACTAATCTGGAAAATAGGAAAGCATCTTTGAATTTCACCTAAGACTTAAATACACTTTGTTGGCCCTCGTTTTCTATCTCTTTTTGTTTATAAAATACACCTTATTTTTCCATATTATACATCTATTCACCATAATATCCACCTTATATTGACCCAAAGATTCATATACAGGTATTTAAGTTATATTTTTCAATTATTAGATGTTTTTGTAAAATTCAAAATAAAAGTGCATTTTTCGACATCAGCAGAAATTCCTATAATGGCATTATGGTTTGCATATGTGCAAGACACTTGAGCTCGAGATGGATACATTTCTAGAAGTCTAGAGAACTAATAATAAGAGTACACCTATTGGTATAGTCAAACCAAGCTTTAATAGGCCCGGTCAAAGGTGGTCAAACAGGACTTGTCTTTATGGAGGATCCCTAGAAACTGGGTCAAAACTTTTATTTTGTGGTATTTTCTAGATTTTGATGGATCTGATGGATGAATTCAACTTGATATGATAGGATAAGGATATTTATTGTTAGGTCCCTGTAATTTGTCAGATTGGTAAGACCAAATAAACAAGGGTAACATCCAACCAACTTTGGAGTCCTAAGACCTAGCCTTCCTGGACTCAGAGAGGCCTCTCTCTATATTTGTATAAAAGATATAACTTGTTTGATTTAGGATGTTGATTTTAGGCTAGTTAAAATGGTAGGGTTGTTTGTTTTTTTTTGTTTGGTTGGGTTGCTTGTTAAGAATAACAGATAGAGTAATATAAATTCAAAACATTGGGCTATGGGGTCTGTGAAAGGCTTGAAGAGTACAACAACAAATCAAGGGTGTTTTATAGGGCAAGTTAACAAATCCAAATGGATCTTAATAGCTTATGTGGGTGTGAAATGAACATTAAGTTGTGAGTTTAGTAGGTTTAAAGGGAAATTAAGAATCCTTTAACATATACTAGAACAAGAAGAGCCTTTAAGATCACTATGCTTAAGAAAGAACCAAAGGACAGGGCACACCATAAACTTCTTTGGCCTAGCTTTATCAAGTAAACTTTGAGACAACAATCCAACAAACCCTAGAGAGTAGGGAACTCCTAAATTCTCTAGCTATTCACTTTCAGAGAAAGAAAACATCTAAGATAACATTTCAATAATGATTAAAGAGAAGGGAACTCATAAGTTCTTTAATCAAACTTCAAAGACCTTTAAAATTAATTTTCAAGATAGACCAAAGGATAGGGAAAACCATAAACTCCTTTAGCCTAAACCCTAGTAAGAAAACTTTAAAGAAAGCCTTGAGAACAACATTTCAAGCAGAACCAAAGGACAGGGAAAACCATAAACTTCTTTGGCTGGACTATACTGAGTTCATCTCAAGGAAACAAAATAGGTGTAAATGGAGAGTAGGGAACTCCTAAGTTCTCCAATCAAACCCAGTAGAGGAAAAAATTTAAACAACAATAAGCAGACAGAATTAAGGTGCCTCTAAACAACATATCTTAATCTAAATTTCCTGCTCTGTTATAAGAGAAAATGATTCACAAAGTGGAAAACAAAAGGAAACAATAACAAGATTAGAATAACATCACAATTTAACCAAGTTCATGAATCCTGTGAATGTGCCTTTTCCATTGATATTCAGCCCAAAATAGTTACAATGCTCCAAAGCCAACTTCTTCACAACTCAAAGTCTATGAGGTATTCAACTCAACAACCAACCAACCACCAAAAAACATGAAGCATACATGTAGTATTTATCTGTAAAATGAGGAGGTGATCCTAAGCTATTGTTTCAAATGTTATTTATTACAGATTTAATGCATTTTGACCTTTGAGACCATGCAAGGCCCAAGGAAAAAATATCTGAGAGTGACTCATTGTAATAATAACTTCTAACTTAACCTCTGAGCTAACTTTGGAAACATTTGACTTTAAGGCCTTCTCAATAAATTTTTTAATAACTGTTGATGTCTTTTGGTAACTTCTAGCATGAGTGCAGTGCCAAGGTACAAGGGTGCAGCACTGGTGCAAACGCGCAGTGCCATGACAGGAAAAAAGGCCTGTCTTGCAGCCAACTTTTGGAGGCCTTCTCGATGTCCAAATGAGCTCCATGATAGCTCATTGGAAATATCTCTAAGTATAGTTTCAAAATATGCCTTTAGTTTCCAAAATGGTGCCCATGTTTTCTGTAAAAAATCACTTCTCCCAAGACTCGTAAACGCACAGCGCCAAGGCCAAAAAGAGGGCAAAAAGGTGATTGTTCGGTAGTTTTTGGCCTTTTTTGGGGACTAGTTTTGCTCCAAATATCCTGAAATGTTTTAAGGTTGATGTACTCATAATTATGAACATGAGGATGCTAACCATTTTGCATTTAGATGCCCCAAAAAAGAGCGCAACGCCAGTGGCATTGCACCTTTGGCAAAATTTCTGAGTTGAAAATTATCAAAAAATTGCAGAAATTAACATGAGTGCAAAAATGTGCCAAAATTTTTGGAGTACTTGCTCATTGAGTGATTGAGGCATGAAGTGACACCTCAGCAAGTATGTCCATGTAATATTCCAAAAATTTCACCTAATATTTGTAATATTAGAGTTCTTAATTTTCTTAATGAATTAAGTAAATAAAAGGGTGGAGGGACCCATAATCCTCAAGATGAATAAATATCCACTTTTTGTGTGTGAATGTGGATTAATTAAACCCAAATCTACATAGTGAGGTAGTTGAGGAACTACTAATGTGAATGAAATTGAAGATCATGTCTCATTAATGAGATAGATCATGGAGGTTGACATAGTCAACTAAGATCTTGGAAGAGATCAAACAGAAGATCATGGAGAATTCATGATGAGATGATGGAGAAAGTTGTGCAATTAATGCACACATGATGGAGAGGGTGTACATTGCACCTAGACATGATGGATGACTTAGATTGACAGTGCAGTCAAACATGGAGGATCTTGTCCACATGCACAACGCAATTTAGATGAGGGACAAGGCATGGGAAGGCTAAAACACTATATAAAGAAGATGAAGACAAGAATGAATATATTCTTGAGATTATTGATGTTGAGGATCTGTTTAGATCTGGAATTGTCATGTGACATTTCGTTGATTTCTTGGGCTGTTTAGCAAAGATTGCAAGTATTGTTTAGCATAGGGTGTTCCTGGTCAGGAATCTCACCTCTTTCTTTGAGTCGCTCTGAAAAGAGTATTATACTTCATTCTACATTACCCATTGGTGCCACTTATATTTTCCTACTTTTTGCAAAACATTCATATTCAGAAATTGCATATTTCTGAAGATCAGTTTGAGAGGAGAAGGTTGTCCTTCAACATTCCAGTTGAGGAACCGGTGGAGGATTATTCCTACCACCTTGGGCTTGAATATCAGCATTCCCAGGGCTTCATTTCAGATCTAGCATCAGGCCAAAAGTTATTGACCTCCTAGCAGCAGTAATCCCTTCAGAAATTACGCTGTCCATTATTGCAGATCCAAAGGAGGAAAGAAGTTACTAGCATTTCAGCTAGTAATCTTGTGAGGGATCATCCCCTCACCTTGCCATCAGTATTTACATCAGCCTGTGAGGGATCATCCTGTTGAGATTGCAACAAGATGATGAGCTTAGTGAAAAGAGTCACCTTCACTAAGTGGGCCTGCAGGCTATTTTTGGCACAAAGTCTTTTTTTAGAGTATGTCTATTTTTAGACATGTCGATCATATTCTATGAGTTGCAGGATGCTATTTGTGGATGGTTGGTCAAGTTGGAAAAATAAATGGACTTCTATTTTTAGACATATTGGGCGGAATCTATTTTTAGATTGCCAGTCTAAAAATAGATATGTCGAATATTATTAGCTCTTAATAATATTTGGACTATAAACATTATCTTACTACCTTGGAGCACTGCAGTTAAGTGCACAGATGTGGCACAATGATCAGGTGATCAATTCCTTAATGGAAAAATGCTCAAAAAATTAGTTTCCCAAAATTGGTCCAAACCAGAACGACGGGAAAGAGCTTGGAAAAAAGATCCTGTAGACGTGAACGGCACTGAAAACCGATGCTGTATGAGAAAGTTATTCAGCTTTGAAGTTTACCAACTTCAGTTTAAAAAAGGCTAGTTTGACTTTATAAAAAAAAAATTTATTCAGAAGAAAATATTCCACAGAATATTATGTGGAATATTCTATGGAATATTCCACTGGTAGCCAATAATAGGGCGCCACGTGGCCAGCCCGGAGGCCGCCACGTGGCCCCAAGGTCAAACAAACGGTGTTATAAAATTTATTTTGGAGCGGGCAAGAATCAATCCCAGGTCTGGGCGGTGGCAACCGGGCGGCCCAACCGTCGGGCCACAAGTAGTTCTTATAAACGATACTCGCGCAGTGGTATTTAAACTTTGTTTTGTTTTGGGCGGGGCCCGAAAGGGGGCCAGGCCCTAAGGGCCAGCCCCCTCCACATACGACCATATGGCTCGGAACCACGGCTTATCAATCAGCGCGCAGCATTATGGACATGGTCACGTGTTAAACGGAGGGTTCTATTATGTGGTTTAATATATGGTTTTGCATTAAAGTTTTCCGCTATAAACTCAAAGTTCTTAACCACTTTTCCATCGGGCACTGTCCCATGGCCCTATTCCATAGCACCAACGAACTGGCGGCTTATTTGGCGGAGCGCCTAACTTTAGCGCTGGACCCCAATTTTTTCGGGCCTAATTGCTGTTCTCCACTTTTGGTGGAGCTTTCCTAGCTCTAACTGGGAAAATTCTGTTTCATTCATAACTTTGGCTAGGGAATTCCTTTTAGAGTGAATTTTTTTTTTTGATTTGGGGGTATTGGAACATTCTGAAGCTATTGGAACATGTTGCAGAGCCATCAGGGCACTATGTCAGTGATTTTATCAGCAGATTTTCTTGTGGAGCCACCAGGGCTTGGTGAAAGATCAGCTGTATTGGGCTATGTTCATCTGTTTGAGGTGAATGAATAGTCAATTTTTTACTATTTCCAGCACTCTGATTCTGATTTTGCAGCTATTTCAGCCTATTGAGGCTTTCTTCATGGTGTAAAACGTATTTTGAGCATTAATAAAGAAGGGAAAATCCCATTGGGAGGATTTTGGACCTAGCATATGTAGCCCAAGAGAGGGGTGAACTGCTTTATTAGATGCTTGTTATTATGATGTGAATTCTTGCTGCTTATTTCCAAAGTTTGATACATTAAACAATAAATTTAAATAAGTCCTCTTAACACATAAAGACTTATACAACGAACAAAACTTATTTTTTCCATTCCAAACCACATTACTTCCATTGCAGAACACCTTAACTTGCTTGTTCACACATAATATTGGTTAATGAATACTTTGCAATCAAAAAACAAATACTTTCATTTCCAGATCATTTTAGGGTTTACTTCATATTTCTTTAGGCAGAGCCAGTAAGAGGGCCAGAAGCTTCTGGTTTCATCCTTTCTAGTAAAGGTGAAATAACCAGTAAAAACCCCTACTGTCTATCTCTATATAAGAAATATTTTGTTCACACATTTCAGATCAGATTGGTATCAAAGCTTAGGTTGAACTCAGTTTTTGAGTGTTGCTTTTGTGCAAGATATTTTCCTGTTTTGCAAAATTTGATGCTTACTAGGCTGAAATTGAAAAGAGGGGAAGGTCAATTGGTTAGAGAACAAGTAAATCCTCAACCAAGGAGGGATAGGGGGCCATTATCTCCATCTTCCATTTCATCCTCATTAGCCTTGGAATCACCCACAAACATGTCTTCAAGAGAAGGAGAAGTACATGAAGAAATGGATCCCAAGGAAGAAGAAAGAGTCTTTAGAAAAGCTTTCTTGGACATGACTGAAATGGTTAGGATCCTCTATCAGGAGAGAAATGATAGGATTGCTGGAGAAGGGTCTAGAAACCAAAGAGAAGAAGGAGATTCTTCAGGAGGGAAGAAAGACAATGAAAAGTCAAATAAAGGGAATGGAGGAAATGGTGATCCACCATCTCCATCGTCATCCTCTTCCTCCACATCATCCTCTTCAACTTCTGTTAATCAGTCACACAAAACAAAAACATCTCTTATAAATACTTTGTTAAAGCTCGATGTAAAATTTGAGTTGCCGATGTTTAATGGTGATGTTAATCCAGAAAAAATGGATAACTGGATTATACAACTGGAAGTCTATCTAAGAATTTAGAATCTGCATGATGATGACACAAAAATCCAATTAGCCTCATTGAGAATGGATGGAGCAACTTTGGTTTGGTGGGAAGCCAAGACCAGGGAGGAAATCAAAACGCATGGTAAGATAACTTTAACATGGAATGAGTTTATTACTGCTATTAAGAAACAGTTTTATCCTCTTGCTCATATTCAGAAGGCAATCATGAATTGGCAAAATTTTAGGCAACTTAAGGGACAAAATGTGCAAGATTATATTCAAGAGTTTAGAAGAAGAGCACTCTTACTTGGGGTAGACTTACAAAGTCAGGACACTTTGTTAAAATACATAGGAGGTTTGAACAGTTACCTTCAACATACTATGCTAATGTTTAATCCTACCAGCTTAGATGAAGTCTATGTCCAGGCTACACATTTAGAAGCTAGAGGAAAGAATGCTTTTGATGCTTTGAATGAGGATAGTAATTTCAAAAACAAAGGAAAGAAAAGAGTTGCAAATTCAAGAAAAGAGAAAGGAAAGTTCTTTTGCAAGAACTGTTCAAAGACAAGTCATGATGAAGATCATTGTTGGAAGCTTCATCCTGAACTGAAACTAGAAAAATACAAGAACAAAAACAAGACCAAAGAAAAGGAGAAAATTGTAGCAACAGTTGAGCAAGACTTAGGGTCAGACTCAGGTGATGAGACAAAAAGCATCGCCATGGTTTTAAAGAACATTAAGGGGAAAGAAGTGGTGCAAGACACAACTCCCAGTTCTACCTCTTTGAATTGTCACAAAGACACTCATGAAGAAAAGAGGAGGATAGAGCTCTTCCATGTGAGGGTAATTTCAAAACATACCAAAATTGACACACTGTTTGACAGTGGGTCACAAGCTAATCTCATATCTGAAGACTTGGTCAAGCAGCTTAAACTTGAGACCATTCCACATCCGAAGCCTTATCCACTTGGGTGGTGTTGTGGCCAACAACAACCCCCCTTCTTATTTAGTATTATCACTAATACTAAATAAGTGGATACCCTTAGTCAAAAAAATTTTAAAATTGATTAGTGCCTGTATTTCCTTTTTCAATAAAATTTACTATCATAAACTTAGGAGAATATTCTTTGAAAAATCTAAAAAACTTAAGTTTTATGATAGGATAGAATAAAAATCATTCTCTAAGGAATATCGTTGTTACACTAAAAATTGTCATCCTGACATTCTGCTATGTGTATGAGCTCATTATAACTCATACTTGTTCCTTTGCAAGTCTAAACATATTAGTTCCTCATGTCAAGCCTTGAAAATCAGAAAAAGTTCCTAAAAGTCTCCTAAACTTTAGTATCGCACTTTCTGGCTATCTTGCCTGCGGTCCCGCACCCAATGTTCAGCTATCCTACGTACATGAATGCAATTTATCTTTGTTATAGGTGTGGACCCCTGTAATATTAAAAAGGCGCAAGTAAATTCCAAAAATCTCAATTAAAGTAAATTCTGGAATCTTCTAGAATGGATTTTGCGGTGGCAGAACCGCTCTTGTAAGGTGCATGAATCCCTTACCTTATGGAGCTAACCTCTTGATGTGAGGAGCTTATCCCTTTGAAAGAGGATTCTATCCCTTCATAGTTGGAACAAGAAACCTCCTCTATTCTACTATAAAAAGAGGCATTGGGTAGCCTCAAAGGGAGTTGAAGCTTTAGAATATTTTAAGTTAAGTGCTGTTGAGATTCAGACTCAGTTAATTAAGACTTTTGTGAGGAAAGATTACATACCTCTATTCGTCTTGGTTGGAGGAGTGCAGAGCTTATCAAAGTAAATCAGATTCCTATTTCGGACCCCGGAAAGTCCTGTGCAACATCAAGGCTCAGGTTGTAAGGATTTTCTTCTTTTGAAATTAATACAAATATACTCATTTTTCTCAATAAGCTTTCAATCACTGGTTTATTTCATAGATTCCTTGATCACTATGATAAGCATGGTTTATGATGATTTATATACAGGTGCTATGTAATATTTTTCTTGTTTGTGACTGCAGGTTTACGAGGAAAACTCCTTCAAGCGTGTGAGGGACAACAACGACTTCAAACAATCACTGGACAAATAGTAAGTCCTTAAAACCTCCATAGAGCTTTTCATAGATCATATATGCTTAGAGAAAGATTATTTTATTTGGCTGTTTGTTGCTAGATAATTTTAGTACTAGGGAGATCGGTCTTGTCCGCAAGACAGATTTATCTGCCAACAAATTGACGACTCCGCTGGGGAAAGAACTTGTTGTTTTTGGTTCTCTTTTATTTTGATTTGAGGAAACGTTTTTCCTGGTTTTTGATTGATGGATATCTGCCTGGGTAGCTTAGGTTTTCTCTGTTTTTGAAAATTTTGAAATCTTTTATGTTTTTCTTGAACTTTTCTAGGGACCGCACTTTGTTCTTTTGCACAGTGTGGGCAATTTCGCACTTTCCTTGAGTAAACAGTGCGGGACTACACCTGTTACTTCTGGGAGCCTGCACACCCTGTTAAAATTTTGGAAAAACTCCAGATTTCTTTTCTCAGTTTAGTTTAGATTTAATTTAGGATTTTTAGCATCCACCTAGATCTGTATTTTTCTGTCAAAAATCCTTGTTTATGAGTTTCTTTCAGCAATTCTTCATCTCATCAATCTCCATTAAGTTAATTGGGTGTTTTGAGTCTCTTTTTTGAGAAATTCTTAATTTGATTTCCTTTGGTCATTACTTGGAGGGTTGTCTCAGTCTTTTCACAATTTTCCAACTTTTTTCTTTTTTTTTGGCAAAAAAAATTCCCCCTCATTCACCCGGTGGGGGGGGGGGCGGGGCTAAATTATGTATGAGTGTTAATCGCCTTTGAGTGTTTTTTGATCTTTGGAACTCTCACCCAATTTTCTTGACTTTCACTTCATTGGTTCTTAGATTGCATTAGAATCATCTTGTGTTTGAGAATTCTCTTGCATAGATCACATTTGAATAATTAAAATTCTCATTTTCAGAATATGAATGAAAAATGTGCATAGATTACATTTGCATACTTTTCAAGTGAATTGTGCGTAGATTACAATTGCATAGTTTACATTCTGAAAAATCAATCATAAATTTAGATCAATTTTCTTTGATTTGAATTTAGATGTTTTTATGCTTGTTTTAAAAACACAAAAATAAAAAATTGATTTGGGATTGATTTGCATTAGTTTTCTTGATAAAATTAGTGCATTAGAGAATTTGTTATATTTTCTCTTAGTGATCAATTTTTGCATTGTTGGAAGTTTTTTTTGACCCAAACCCTCTTACTTTAGTTGATATTCATCGAATTGAAAATATTACGTTTATCATATTTGATTGGTATTCAAATTTTTGTTCCAAGCTTTAACACCATTGCTCTATCCATTACCTTTTTGAGTAATAACAAACTCTAAATAACACACCCTAATTAAAATTCATCTAGTAATTTTTACATTTTTAGGGCTCTTCCCACCAATCTAGCTCAGGATTAGTGCTTTGGAATAGGTTGTAGTTAACTTTCCAAAGCAAAAAAAATAAACAAATAGATAAATCTTGCGGTAGGAAATAAATTCAATTGTAATTGGTACAATCTGGGAAGCTTCTCTTAAAGAAGTTAATCACGAGATCATGTCTGAACCTTTGAAACAATCAATTCTGTTTCATTGGGGAAGATAGAATATTTTGCGCGCATTACAAACGGTAAACCTCGGATTAACCATTGTCGAGGAGCTTGGGGTCACTTGTTGGTAAACCTCAGATTGACCATGTCGAGGAACCTTCAAGGGGATTGAGCTTTGTTACTCTTCCCTTGCGCGTGGGATCGGATCGTAGACTATTCCCCCAGTTATATTTGTTACTGTTGGTAACCTTAGTGTCCATAGACTTAAGATTATTTCCTAAGGTGACGGTGAAAGAAAGATCTCACTGTACCTGGAGCAGACGTCGACTAGACTCACTTGGACTCTCTGGGGGGTTCTCTTCACTCAAGATGGTTTTGTGAAGAAACTTATGCCAGTCTGTTTCATTAAGCAGGTTGTCGGGGTAACTGTTCCAACCGCCCTTTCTGTATTAAATTCTACGATGTTGGATTTCATCACCAACTAGTGTTTTTAGTACGGGAAGTTACTGTTTGTGTGTGGTTTGACTCCTAGATTTGATAGTGCATGTTAATTTTTTTGTTTTTACTTTTAGAGACCATAGGTGTGAATTGTGAATTTTAATTGTTAGGTGTGAATTGTGAATTGTTAATTTTAGTTTTAAAATGTTAATAAAATTCACAGAAGTTGAATATAATGGCAACTGTTCCGGAATTTACCAACCAAGGAACCCCTCTTAACGAGAATCCTAGTACTTTTCCTTGCTTTGGAAATGTTGATCCTCCTTATATGGCTACTTTTTCATTACTTGGATTTACAATAGGTTTACCGATATGGTTATTTTCAACTTCGTTGGCCCCGAATACTCCAATTGTTCCACCTCAACCGGATGCTTCACTTCAACAGAGTTCACCATCTCAACATCACCAACCTTCTGTTGACCCTTTACCTTCTTCGCCTAATATTTATTCCTCTTCGCTTGGTAAAAGCCTTGACGCTAGTAACCAGGTGGTGAAGAAGAAGAAAGGGAAGAAGAAGAAGAAGAAGAAGCAAGATAAGAAAGAAGTCAACCAACCAACCGTGGATGTAAGTGTTAGTTGTGTTGAGGAAAAATCCAACATGCATCGCAAACCCAAATACCCTTGTAGGCTTTGTAAGGGTGACCACTTCCTTATCAATTGTCCCGGTATTCCAAAGGTCTTGGAAGTATGGTCAGAAAAATCTCATCAACTTTCCATTGATCCATCAACCAGTGATAGTCAGGTTTCTGGGAAAAAGGGTAAAGTTAGGTTTCCTTGTAAGTTATGCAAAGGGAGTCATCAAACTCACATTTTCCCTCACATGGATGAAGCCTAAAAATTGTTGGAAAACCTTACTATTCCACAGCAAGAATTTCCAACTGGTTACTATAAAATTTCTCCCAACCTACCGTCAACTGATGGAGTGATTGATCTCATTTCAAGTACGGTCGATTCCGCTCTTCCATTGGAGAGTGAAACTCATATCACTCAAGTTGATGATCCATTAGTTGATCAAGTGGTTGATTCGATTTCACATTCGGTCAATCCCATTCTCCCTGTAGATAGTGAACTTCATACCCCTCAGGTTCTTCTTGTTACATCAGATTCTTCTACGCCGAGGGGAATTTCACCTGTTTCTATAGAACCCCCTCCAAGTATTGAGGTCTTTTCCTTTGATTGGAATAGACTGAAAGAATCTCGTCTTCCTTCCTCCATCCCTTTCCAAATCATTGTGAATTTGGGTGGTAGGGACATACACCGCACACAGGTAGATGAAGGTGCTTCTGTTAGTATTTTATCCTCAAATGCTTGGAAAGCTTTGGCTTCCCCTCAGCTTGTGCCTATTACGCAGAATCTGAAAGCTTTTAACAGAACCATTAGTGAACCTTTAGGGATCCTTCCTAAGTTTTCTATTACTTTGGAAGGTAAAACTGTCTGTATTGATCTTATGGTAGTTCTAGGTCCCTTGGATTTCAATTTACTCCTTGGGCGAGACTATGTCTATGCAATGAAAGATGTAGTATCGACACTCTTTCGTGTGATGTCTTTCCCTCACAATGGAAATATTGTGACTATAGACCAGATTTCATTCCCTAGTCTTGATTTGACTACCAATAATCTGACATCCCTGAATTTTCCTCATACGCAAGTGGTATCTACCCCGCCACAGGTTAATTACGTGGCAACTAGTCCCATGTTTTCAGTTACCGATGTAAGCAAGCCTCTCACTGTTTTCTCATCTTCCTTTGACTTAGATCCGGTAATTGACATGGAAAACTCTATGGGATTATTTTAACGTGATGTTCTTATCCCTTTTGAGTTCCTTGACATGTATTCCTTCCAGAGAACTATTCTTCCTTCTGATGAATACCTCTTGGAAGCCATGATCAAGGTGTGTCCATTGACATGTGTTTCTTCTAGTTGGAAGCCATGATCAGTGAGTGCGAGGATAGTTCCTATTACTGAGTCAACCTCATTAAAAAATGAATCAGTTGGTCCGAGGATAGTTCCTTTTCCTGTGTCAACCTCGTTAAAAAATGAATCAGTGAGTGCGAGGATAGTTCCTTTTACTGTGTCAACCTCATTAAAAAATGAATCAGTCGGCGATGAGGACAGTTCTTTTCCTGTGTCAACCTCATTAAAAAATGAAACAGTAGGTAGATTGTAGAGAGTAGATTGATAGATTAGAAATAAGCAGTTTATGAGGATGGTTCCTATTGCTGATTCAACCTCGTTAAAAAATGAATCAAGTCTGAGGAGAATTCCTTTTACTGTGTCAACCTCATTAAAAAATGAATCAGTTGGTATGAGGATGGTTCCTGTTACTGAGTCAACCTCGTTAAAAAATGAATCAAGTCCGAGGAGAATTCCTTTTACTGTGTCAACCTCGTTAAAAAATGAATCAGTTGGTCCGAGGATAGTTTCTTTTACTGTGTCAACCTCGTTAAAAAATGAATCAGTGATCAGAGGGTAGTTCCTTTTACTGTTTCAACCTCGTTAAAAAATGAATTAGTGAGTCTGAGGATGGTTCCTTTTACTGTGTCAACCTCATTAAAAAATGAATCAGTGGTCTGAGGATAGTTCCTTTTACTGTGTCAACCTCATTAAAAAATGAATCAGTGAGTGTGAGGATAATTATTTAATGTGTTAACCTCGTTAAAAAATGAATCAGTCTGTGATGAGTACAGTTCTTTTCCTATGTCAACCTCATTAAAAAATGAAATAGTAGGTAGATTGTAGAGACTAGATTGATAGATTAGAAATAAGTAGTTTCTGAGGATGGTTCCTATTACTAAGTCAACCTCGTTAAAAAATGAATCAGGTATGAGGACAGTTCTTTTCCTATGTCAACCTCATTAAAAATTGAATCAGTTGGTGAGAGGATAGTTCCTGTTACTGAGTCAACCTCGTTAAAAAATGAATCAGGTGTGAGGACAGTTCTTTTTCTATGTCAACCTCATTTAAAAAAAATGAATCAGTAGGTTATATAGGTAGCTTGTAGAAAGTAGAAGAGGAAAGTTCCTTTTACTGTGTCAACCTCGTTAAAAAATGAAACACGTTTCCATGAGCATAGTTATTTTCTCTGTGTCAAGCTCGTTAAAAAATGAAACAAATCCTCCCCTAATTGAGTCGATTCTTTGACTAGATCTCATAAATGTTAAGTTGTATATTTAGGTTAGTTATTTCAATTTTTGCATAATTTTATTACAGTTTTAGGTCAGATCTTTCATATGATCTCATAAATGAACCTTCATTCCATCCAGCTATTAATTACCAGTAGTGTACTTAGTTGAATGAAATGAAGCTGGGGGGCATGCACTCTAGCAGTTACGCTTAGGGGGCATCAAGCACAGTTTTCTCTCTGTTTCAAGCTTGTGTAAAAATGAAACCACTCTGAAGCATAGCTTTTCTCTATCTCAAGCTTTTGTAAAAATGAAACCTATCTCGAGTCGATTTCGGTTATTTTCAAGACTCATTAAACTCATGAAAATCCTGAGATTATTTTTCTATATTTCATTCTCGTAAAACACATGAAAATTCTGAGTTCTTTCCATCTTTTCCTGCTCGTAAATTAAATTGAAATTCGGCCACATGATTACATTTTTATCCCTTTTTCGAACTCGTTAATATTTACAGAAAAAGCGAAACTACTGAGTATACTTTTATGACTTTTTTGGACTTTTGAAAATTACAAAAAAGCGAAACCCTGGAGTTCTCTTTTAAGCCCTTTTCAGACTCTCTAAACATGAAAATATTATTGAGTACTTGATTATTTGAACTTGTTAAAGTAAATGAATGATCGTCCTTTCAGTATAAGTTTACCCCTTTTACGGACTGAAATGGACTATTTACGAAAAAGGTATACGTTGACTAAATACGGTCAATAGAGTTCTCTCCTGCATTATTTTATCCTTTTTCAGGCTCGAGAGACTAAATTTACGAAAAAGTACACCCACTGAGTTTATTTAAGTTTTTCTTCTGACTCCCTAAAAATCGAAACACCGAAGTTTCTCCTATATCGGACTTTGTTAAAATTTAACAAATAGCTTTAACTGCTTAATTTTCAACAGAACGAACCACTCTCTTAGAGTTCAAATCTTAGTCCAAGTTGGACTGATCCGGGCTGGATGAGCTTATAAACAAGAAAATGTTATCCTCCTCAAGCTTGTCAAAAATAAATAGGTACTTGCCAGAAATGGTGGGGGAAAAGAGAGAAAAATGGACTTGTTTGTTGTATTTTGATTTTTCAAAAATCTAGCTAACCACTCTTGAACACGACACTTTCAATCACCTGGGTTGGGAAATCCTTTGCCTAACAGTTAATCAAACCTCATTTGAAATTCTTCATCCAGTTCCTGGGTATTAGCTTTGGGTCAACTGTCACCAAGCCATCTGCAGTGTCGTTATGTGTTCAAGAGGATAGTTCAAATAAACCATTCATCTGCAAAATATTTGTCATCCATTTTTTACCATCCCTGAGTTAGTCCTTGCCAATATGTTTTCAAAAATTGATCTATGATTTCGTGTTGTGGGCTTGCCTACAACGGATCACTTTCTATCGACGACAACTCATTATCTAGGAAGTTGATCTAGAAATCGTTAGTACCTTGAAATCTGCATGCCTCAATGGTAGGTTTCTTGCTTTCGACAATAGGTTGCATCATTGACCTTCGGTCGAATGATTCCATGACATGTTTGACTTCAGCTCATTCATTCACATTTCATGGATTGTACTGGGTACTTTGAGAGCCATTGAAATTACTGGTGGTTACTCTCACACTTGTTAACAGTTTACATCATTGACTGGTAATCAAGTGGTTTCTAGCATGTTCAACTTCGACACACTTATTCACATGGATAGAATCGTACTAGTTTGAGATGTGGAAATCAAGACCCTGGATCTAGTTTCTACCATCCAGGCTGCGAGGAATTTTGTTATCTTACAGTAGACTATTTACAAATAGATGGCTGCATCCATACTGTGTCTACACATGTCTATACTGTGATGTAGTCAAAATCATTCCTGTATCAGAACAGTTTGAATTAGTTAGTTTTGATCTGAGTATGGGAATGCCTACCTCAGCAATGATATATATTTTTTTCATTGAATTTTTTTACAGGTTCCGACTGGGGTGTCCACAGGATGATCCTTGAAATGATAAAGTACTGCACTCTTCATATATGACAGACTTCAGCATCATCTATTCCAGACTTTGCACTTTAGGGGGCAATCCGTTACACTAAAAAATGTCATCTTGACATTCTTCTATGTGTATGATCTCATTATAACTCATACTTCTTCCTTTGCAAGTCTAAACATATTAGTTCCTCATGTCAAGCCTTGAAAATCATAAAAAGTTCCTAAAAGTCTTCTAAAATTTAGTATCGCACTTTCTGGCTATTTTGCTTGGGGTCCCGCACCCAATGTTCAGCTATCCTGCGTACCTGAATGCATTTTACCTTTGTTATAGGTGCGGAACCCTGTAAGATTAAAAAGGCACAAGTAAATTCCAAAAAGCTCAATTAAAGTAAATTCTGGAAGCTTCTAGAATGGATTTTGCGGTGGCAGAACTGCTCTTGTGAGATGCATGAATCCCTTACCTTATGGAGCTAACCCCTTGATGTGAGGAGCTTATCCCTTTGAAGGAGGTTTCTATCCCTTCATACTTGGAACATAAAACCTCTTCTTTTCCACTATAAAAAGAGGCATTGGGTAGCCTCAAAGGGAGTTGAAGCTTTAGAATATTTGAAGTTAAGTGCTGTTGAGATTCAGACTTAGTTGATTAAGACTTTTGTGAGGAGAGATTACATACCTCTATTAGTCTTGGTTGGAGGAGTGCAGAGCTTATAAAAGTAAAGGAGATTCCTACTTCGGACCCCGGAAAGTCCTGTGCAACATCAAGGCTCAGGTTGTAAGGATTTTCTTATTTTGAAATTACTGCAAATATACTCATTTTTCTCAATAAGCTTTCAATCAATGGGTTTATTTCATAGATTCCTTGATCACTATGATAAGCATGGTTTATGATGATTTCTATACAAAAGTATGTAATACTAAGTTGCTTGTGACTCGTAGTTTTACGAGAAAACCTTCAAGCGCTACGAGGGAAAATAACTACCTCAAACAAGTTAATCGGACAAACTAAGTCCTTAACACCTCCATAGAGCTTTTCATAGATCATATATGCTTAGCGAAAGATTAGTTTATTTGGTTGTTTGTTGCTAGATACTTTTAGTACTAAGGAGATCGGTCTTGTCCAGAAGACGGATTTATCTGCCAACAATCGCATCGCAAAAAGGTAATGCATACCTCCTTACAAGCGAATTCTAAGATTGCGAGATCGCGATGCAAAACTACACACTAAAAGAACATTCATCGCATTGCATGCTTCAAATGTCATATGTTACGTTGAAAAATCTCACAATCACCGATATGCGATGGCACATATCGCAAATCGCATTTCGCAGAAAAACACATTCACGGATGTTTTTCATATGTTACGTTCTTGCGATTTTGTGATATTGCCAAATCGCTTATCACGTATATTTAAGGCTCATTATATGAAAAAAATCTTTCCATTAACCGAGACCTGGTTATGCGCTTTAATGTTAATAAATGAATTGGTTGTCAATCATTAATGAAATATGTTTTCATTCTGATTGAAGAGCTATTTCACGTAAGGTGGTATATTTTATACATATTCAACATTTAAAACTTTCCCGTCACCTTTTTCCTATCATTATTCTCACTTAATTCGTAAACTGCAGGAGCGAAAAATAGAGAACTATACAAAGTAGTATTCAGGGTATTATGGGAAAGAAAGACAAGGCTCCGAATTCTGAAGATAAAGAAATGACACCCTTGTATACAGACACCTCCTGTAACAAATACGCTAGTATTACTACTTGGGAGGGCATGTATAATCTAATTGAGGAAGAGAACCCCAGATTAATGGAGGTTACGGCCACTGCAGGCTCACATGGGTCATCTGAAACGTCTATTACAGAGCTAGTCTGCTCATTCTTGCACCGGATAGCAGCGAGGCCTAAAATTATTCCATACACAGACATGGTTAAATGGGTACTGGACAACACGGATATTACAAATAGACGGTTTAAGACTCAGGGTCAAGAACTCATTGGTTCATTTACTCCACAAGATTTGAGACTCATGTATCATTTTCCGGAGCCACATGCAACTTCTAACAAACAGTTCATGGAGAATTTTTCCAAAGAAAATGAAAACCTGGCAGAATGCACCAAGGACTGGTCAAGGAGAGATGAACCACTAAAGAAGGATAAAAATTGTATGTATAGTACTGGTTCTCTCACTTCTCCATATTGCTTTGCTGCTGCTATGCTCTGTAGGCTTTTTGGAAAGCCATATATTAATAAGTTTTCATCTGAATGGCTACCATTATTGAATGCTGCTGTTAATGCTATTGTTGTGGATTGGGCTAAGATATTATCTGACAACTTAGCCACAACTGTTTTGAATTATCGGTCCAAAAGAACTGTTTCTCAGAGAATATATCCCCTTTTTTACTTATCTTCTTATGTGATGGATTCAATCTGTTATGTTTCTAAGTTTCCTTTAATAGGTTGGAAATGGACAACTCAAGATCCCCTACCCATTCATGTTTATCACAAAGAATTGTGGGATTCAAAGTTCATTCCCTATTTTTACAAGATTTTTCATGGAATCATGTTGCCCCTGTACAAAATGTTATATGATAAAGACGCTCCAAGGTTTTCTCCTGAAGCAGAGGTAGACATACTTCATGTTGCGAGATGGTTTGGAGAAGAATTGTTTACATATGTTAGGGTATTTGGAATTTTTTCTTCCCCTCATGTTTTACCTTTGTATGTTCCTGATCAACTCATGGCACGAGAAATTGCTTATCAAACCTGCGGAGAAAGAGGTTTGACTAAAGATTTGAAGGACAAAAAGAAGGCTATTTTGCCACAATTTCCTATGGCCTGTGGGGCCTTTTCATTATTTGATGTTGGTCATGCATTCAAAGAAGTAAACAACATTACATGTTTATGATTGTTCAAGTTTCCAAGAAGACCGTTTGACCCCTATGATATTGTTAAAAATTTCACTATTGCAGTCAAAATAAGAGTGTTTTCTAAAGAAGATGATCTTTTTGATGACATGTTCCAAGAAAAAAGCACACTTAAAGAGGTTCTACATTTGGCCCAAATACGGTTTCCTCCAGCAGAATTTCAAGAGTTCAAGATATACAGGGAAAGGAGGTTAACTACTATCCCTTTGGATAAATTACGCTTGGAACCCGTAAGGGAACCAACTCCTAGTATTAGTCTCAGTGGAATTTCAGGTACAGACAGGTCTAAGTCTAAGTCTGGGAAAGAAACTTCTAAACATTCTAAGAGGTCTGACAATGACCATGATAAAAGTGAAGGGTCAGTAAGGGATACTGCCCAGTCAAAGGAGCTTTCACAGCAACATGTTTCAACCTCTCCATAGTTAAATCTTCCCCCTCTCATTGTACAACAACCATCAGTTAGAACTGAGTTAGATAAGGAATGGGAGACATTAAATGACTTGATTAATATTGAAGGACAGAACACAAAAACACCTGTGAGTAATGTACAGACAACAAAAAATATAGTCACAGGAATAACTACCAATGTCTCAGAAATGGAGCATATTCCCATTACCCCATCCTCTAAACTTATGCTCAAAATAGAGAAAATTCCTCCTCTTGATGTATTCTATAGTCCACAACACAAGGCAGTGGTAAGAAGACAAAGGAAGAAAATAAAATTGGAAAATGTGCTATCTCATGATGCAGAACAATTAGATGTCCTATGGCAATATCCTACTACTGATCCAACTGAAAATCTCACCAAAATATCTCAGATAACAGGAGCATATGCCTCTGCAGCCATTGATAAAGCATCTGAGGTACGATAATTACTAAATGAGAAAGAAGATCAAGTACAGGTTTTGCAACAACAGCTGCAACAAGCCAACGCTAACAATGAAGCACATAAACAACTTGAAAAATTACAATAGGACTTCCAACAAATGCAGACAGGATATCAGAACAACTTGACTGAAAAGGAGAATCAGCTACACATTATGCAAGAGATGCACAAGTATGATCCCAAGCTTACATAATTTATCACAGAGTCTATTTCCTTAAATGATCAACTACTGCAGCAACAGGAAAAATTATGCCAAAGAATATCACAGTGGAACTCTTATTTTGAAGAAAGTGATAAAATCACTAATCATGTCATAGACTTACGACATGATTATGATTCAATTGATAAAAGAGTTACTAACTATTTAGCTTGGCAAGAAACAGAGGAGGGGAAAAGAGCAAGTGCACCAATAATCAATGACAATCACAAAGTAATGCTCTTTAATAATTGGGATGCACAAATCAGAAAAGCAGAGCAAGCAGCGGAAGAAGAAGTCACAGCAGCAAACAATATTATTGATTGTATAAATGAAAATTTTCACGAGGCAAATATGATCTCTAAAACTACTCCATGGTATCTACCAAAAGCACAGCAACTGCAGACAGACTGGAGACAGAAGGCTCAAGAAAAGGTAGAATCGATTAAAAGATTAACAAAGTTAAATTGGGATTCTTACTGGGCGTGTTTGGTAAAACCACACAGCCAGTGCATGACTCTCAAGCGTATCATCAATTCTGCCGAGAAGATGGCGCCAGCTCTTGCCGATTCCATTTTCACAGGATAGTTAAAGTCTGAAGTCGGCCAGCCAACTCTTCTCAAACCAATGCTGAACACTTGCAATTTCAAAGAACAGATTCATAAGTAGTTAGTTGTTAAGTTTTAATTTTAGATTTAGTATTAGTTTTTCTTTATTTTTTGCCTAAAAAGAGGACGGTCATTTAAACCGTATCCTACATTTTTGTAATAAATTATTTTTAGATTTAGTTAGTAGTATTTAAACCTTTCTCATGCATTTAGAGAGGGGTCATGAAATTTGTCAAAAACCCTTCCTCAGAACATGCACTTTTGCACCCTCCGAGGAGGTTTTGATGAATGAATGGAATAGGATTTATTGATATCTACATTTAATATCTACTACTGATGTTGCACTTTTGTACTCTTAGTGGGTGTTGGATTAAGAAGAGATAAGTCATTATTGCTTGAAGCTCATGAGTAGAACTAGTTATAAATGGTACTTTTATCTCTTAACTATTTCTGCCTCTGTTTTAAAGCGATATTTATGTTCAGTTGTTTATATATTAATGCTTGAATGCTTGAGTTATCATCTGGCACTTTTGTACGGTGATAGCGATTTGTTTATGCTTAATATATGAGTAACTTATTATGCGATATGTTCTTCACAACTGTTTCGTTTAACTTTTTATACGAAGTAGTTTATCTTTATTGAATTATTTTCCTATAACAGTTGAATGATCTTTATTACCAATTGTTATTTGAAATCATTTTAGATTGCATAACGGAAAGATTACATCCTGGGTTAGTTTAGAATTAGATATTTCTGTTTAATTAGAATAAAATTACATGTTATTAGATTAGAAATAGAATAAAAGCATTTCACGTAGAAAATTTTAGAAACAAAATATCAATTCTCAACACACACACACATATTGGGAAACTGGTCCCATTATCCCCAATCGGACCCACTATACCAAACGGAAAAGGAGCTGCAAACCAAGGTCCGAACTGGGTAGGTATCCCCCTTGTTGTAGACCCAATTTTTGGGGCTTCAACAGCTAGATATGCAAGGATGCCAATTTGAAAGTCTCAAGGAAGTGCATATTGCGCTTTGCAATAACTGCACACTTTATTGACACAGTTGAACTTGATGTGGTGCCGCTTGATATTTGAGGAATTGTTTTGGGAAGTCCTTACTTATTTGATAGGAAGGCCATCTTCTATCGCCATGAAAAAAAGTATCACTTGTTCAAAGATGGTAAGGAGTAAATTGTGAGAGCACACAAGAAGAAGCTGGAATCTTCTTTACTCCATGCAAGTCAAAGTCTAACTTTGTTAATGTTGAAACGACAAGATTTTGAGCATTCACCTTTTTATGATGTTGCTAATAACATCTCTCAGTTTGATAACAATTTGTATTTGAAAGAAGATGATTTTATTTTGCACAAATTACCTTTTGGGTCAGTCAATGCAATGAATGAAGTTTCAAAGCAAAGTAGTGCAAGCAAGGAGGACACAAAATTCAACATGGGACAAAGTTGGTTTCAGAATGGTAGAATTCGCCATGAGAACAGTTTGCAAGGTGAACATTATTTTAAGTCTTCTTGGAAGTTTGATCAGTGTAGAAACAGATTGTTTTCTGCAAATTACAGTTGCTGCTCTGAAAATTTTAAGAATTTTCATCATGACTCAGTCAGTTTTAGCAATGGTCGATCAGTTAATTCCATAGACAATTTATCATTTTCTGAAAAGCTCCATTTGATGAAATCGGGTAGATTTTAGTTATTTAAGGGTGGAAGAGTGGAGAATAAGTCTCCACATTATCAGTTTCACTAATCAGAGAGCTTTTGGGGTCCAAAATCTTCCCATTTGGGAGGCGTGATCAAGTGAGCAAGTACTTAATGGAAAAATGCTCAAAAAATTAGTTGCTCAGAATTGGTCCAAACTAGAACGAAAGGAAAGAGCTCGAAAAAATGATCCTGTAGACGTGAACGACACTAAAAATCGACACTGTATGAGAAATTTATTCAGCTTTGAAGTTTGCCAATTTCAGTTAAAAAAAGGCTAGTTTGACTTTATAAAAAAAAAAATTATTCAAAAGAAAATATTCCACAGAATATTTTGTGGAATATTCTACGAGATATTCCACTGGTAGCCAATCATAGGGTGCCACGTGGCCAGCCCGGAGGCCGCCACGTGGCACCAAGGTCAAACAAACATTGTTATAAAATTTTGTTTGGAGCGGGCAGGAATCGACCCTGGTCTGGTCGGTGGCAACCGGGCGGCCCAATTGTCGGGCCACGAGTAGTTCTTATAAACCATACTCACACTGTGGTATTTAAACTTTGTTTTGTTTTGGGCGGGGCCTGAAAGGGGGCCAGCCCCCTCTGCATACGACCCTATGGCTCGGAACCATGGCTTATCAATCGGCGCGCAACATTATGGACGTGGTCACGTGTTAAACGACGGGTTCTATTATGTGGTTTAATATATGGTTTTGCATTAAATTTTTCTGCTATAAAATCAAATTTCTTAACCAATTTTCCATCGGGCATGGTCCCGTGGCCCTATTCCATAGCACCAACGAACTGGCGGCTTATTTGGCGGAGCGCCTAACTTTAGCGAAGGCATCAAGAACTTCAGACTTGCTTTCTCTGAGAGGCTGACCTGTGCCACATCCATTATGTTTCTCTGGGAGGCTAACCTGTTCCTGATCCATTGGGCTATCCTTCCTTTGCTAGGATGATCTTTCTCTGAAAACATGTTAGCAGCTATAATAACAATGGACTTTCATCTACAAGCTTTCTACCTACCCAATCCTACAGATCTAACATTTTTTCTTCTTAGAGTGCACTTGGATTGGCAAACTCTCTTAAAACATTTTATTCTTTTTGAAAGAAAAAATATAATCTATTTCTACTCCTTATCTCTCCATGGATTCAGATTAAACAGTTGAATCCATATGATTCTCTACGTAATCTACTATCTGTTGGGATTAAACTGTCCAACATATTTTTATTCTCTAAATTCTACAATAGAAATTTAAAAAGAATTCAAGTCAGGATTGAACAATCTAACTTGATGCTAGTCTATGGCATAAAACAAGCTGCACACAGACATTTATTTTGCAGAAAATTAAATCAAAATGGAAGGCTTAAGATCTGAAATTTTAAAGCACTTCCTTCATCTTTTTACAGCTCTGTTTTGACTCTTTTTTGAGCTGTTTCTTCCTTCTTTTCTGGTTCAGATTTTGAGCTGTTTAGAACCAGATTTACATCTTTTTTGACTCAGAAAATAAAATAGATTTGAGTCATGTCTTTTTGGGAACTTAGGTCCAAATTTTGAACATGTTTGAACCTGTAATTTCTATCCTAAACTATCTACTGATAAGCCAAGATTAAACAGTTTGGCAAATCAAATTCACTATCCTATCAGCATAAAAGTTAAAGCTAATTAGTCAAGTTTAGGCTGTTTGACTAACTAGAAGTGTGTTTTGTAGGAGTGGCATTTGAGCTTGCACACTTTCAGATTTGTTTCTCTTTTTTGGTATGGGGCTTATACCTTTCTTGTTTTGACAATCTGCCCTCTTTTCTTTCTTTAATTGTTTTTGTATTTTTTCTTTTATGAGACTGAACAAAGTACATGGTATTTATAATGGAAATGAAAGCTTTAAAATCTAACTCAGCAGTAGTAATGCTTAAGAACCCTTCCATTGATAGGACCCCCAAACAGATCTGTGCCATCTAACTCTTGTAGAAAAAAGGCATTAGGACCAATGGTGGACTGGATGATGTAAGGACCTTGCCACAAACTGTCAAATTTACCATGTTTACCCTTATCCTCTATTTTGGAATCCCATTTGAGTACCTTATCTCCAATGTTGAAAGCACAGGCCTTTGTTCTTTTGTCAAACAACTTCTTTATGTTTTATTGCACCTTCTGAGCCCTATTGTAAACCTCTTCCCTTGTCTACTGGAGATGTATTGTCTAACTGATCCTCCTAATCATGCTGTCCTCTTCTGACTGTATTTCTTCGATTAATTTTATTACTGGTACACCTAGGCTGGTAGGAAACACTGCATCTGCTCCATAAACAAGTTGGTAAGGGGACATTCCAATGGACCTTTTTGTGGTCAATCTGTCTGCCCACAGAGCGTGCACCAACTTGTTATGCCATGATTTTTTATTCTCTTCAAGCAGATTCTTGATGATGGTCACCAAACTTTTATTTGATGATTCTGCTAGCCCATTACCTTGAGGGTAGTAAGCAGTGGAATGACCAAGTGTAATCTGATACCTGTGACAAAAATCAATCATCTTTTTGGAACAAAAAGCAACAACATTATCAGTAATAATCTTCCTAGGGCATCCAAATCTAGACAAGATATGGTCTTCAAGGAATTTTATAATGACAGAATCTGTGGCATTCCTAGAAGGGATGGCTTCAATCCATTTCATGAAGTAGTCAGTGGCTGTGAGAATCCATTTGTGTTGGGCAGACGAAGCAGGATGGATTTCCCCTATGAAATCTAGGCCCCACTGTTGAAAAGGAGCTTCAACAGCGATAGGTTGTATTGGTAAAGGAAGAATTTTTCTTTTGCCTTCAAAAATTTGGCATTTGTGATAGGCAGCTATCATTTTATGGACATCCTGGAAGAGGGTGCACCAATAATAGCCATCTCTAAGGATTTTATTGGTTGTGGTTTTCCAGTAAAGATGACCTCCACACTCTCCTTCATGGAATTCATGTTTGATCCTTTCTGCATCAAATTCAAGCAAACATTTAAGCAATAAACCATCAACATTTTTCCAATATAAACATTCATTTAAAAAAAAATAGTTCCTAGCTTTCAAATTTAAAAACCTTGCCTTTGTTTTTGATAAATCAGGAGGAGCATTAAGATTTGCAAGCACATACAAGATATCAGTGTACCAAGGTGAGTTTTGAAATTTCTCTTCGACAGTGGGAGCAGGTAATTCTTCCTGTTCATCCAAGGCATCTACCATGTTAAGTTCAAGGGCTTGTAGATTAGATTCAGCCATTAATTAAGCTAAGCCCTGACCTTTAATAAGCTTGGTTGGTCTGATTTCCAAATCATACTCTAATATAGCAGCAATCCATTTGCCTCTCTTTCCATCTGGGTCTTGCGACAAGATGTCTTTTACCACTATATTAGGTACATAGGAAATGATGTGGGAATGTAGAATATACACCCTGAAGTCCTTTAAGGCTTTTACCAAAGCATAGGCCTATTTTTCCATTATGTTATATTGCAAGGGTGCATCCCTTAAAGCCTTGCTGAAAAAAGCAATGGGTTGTTCTTGTCCCTCTGGGTTTTTCTGCAACAGGACTACAGCCACAGTATTCTCTGAGGCAAAGGAGAAAATAAGGATCTCTTTTGAAAAGTCTAGGCTGATTAGGACCGGTGCCCAGGTGAGTGCATGTTTTACCAATTCGAAGGATTTTTTGGTTTCTACAGTCCACTTCACTCCTACTTCTTTCTTGAGCATATTAGTCATGTTTCTAAGGAGCTCTGCTAAGTTGGGAATAAACCTCCTCAAGAAGTTAATCTTTCCAATAAAGTACTACAATTATTTTATGTTCCTTGGTTGGCTAATCTGTAGTATTCCCTCAACTCTATTTGGATCTATTTTAATCCCTTCTTCTGAAATGATATGGCCAAGGAGTTTACCTTCCTGAAGGCCAAACACTGTCTTTTTGGGATTTAAAGATAACCCAAACCTTCTGCACTTTTCAAGGACCTTTCTTAAATGTTTCAGGTGCTCTTCATCAGATTTGGAATAAGTTGTTATGTCATCAAGGTAAATTACAATGAAGTGCCCTATATCCTCTGAAAATGCAATGTCCATGGCCCTTTGGAAAGTGGCCCTATCATTCATTAATCCAAAAGGCATTTTTACATACATGAAAGTGCCCCAAGGAGTGGTGAAAGTTGTCTTGAGTTGGTCTTCTGGGAGTACCTAAACCTGGTTATACCCTGAAAAACCATCTAATAGAGAAATCCTCTTCAAACCAACTACCCTTTGTAGAATGTGTCCCATTTTGGGTAAAGGGTAATTACCTTTTAGGGAGGCTCTGTTAAGGTTTCTAAAATCAATGCATAATCTAATTTCTCCTGTATTTTTCCTTACATCTACAAGGTTAGAAACCGAATCTGAAAACCTCACAGGTACAATGATTCATGCCTCATACATTTTCTTGATTTTCTTTTCCACTAGAGGTGGTTGTATTGGATTAATTCGACGCAGTTTTTTCTTAAAGTGTTTTTGGTTTTCTTTCAAATGGATCTTATGCTAGATGATTTATGTATCGTAGGCTTTCAAGTCTTCATAGCTCCAGGCAAACACATCGAAAAACTCTTTAAATAGGTCAACGTATTTCCTTTTCATGTCTGGTGGCAAGGACCTAGCTAATTTACTCATTTTAGGCTGATCATTGGTGCCTATGTTGCATTCCTCGACTTCAGACTCTATGTATTCTACGGTGGGCTTCTTTGCTACGTCGTTAAAATCAAAGAGTTCTTCTAACGGTGCTAGCCCCCTAGGTATGTTCTTGTCTTTTGACAAAAATACCTCAATGTCTTCATTTTCTATGTCCTTGTATTCTTCAGTATGAGTGTCAAGTTCTTTATTTAACATGTTGATTTCTATGGGACCATATGGTTTTTCTTTTTTCAGGGGAATTTTTGTTTAGGTGATTTTCATCGGATTTAGAATCTGAATCAGATGACTCAAATTCATTCCTGCCCAGCAGAAAATCATCTATCTGTTTGTCACCTTCAAAGACCTGCCAATATTTTTCATATCTGGCACTGCTGGTCTAAACTTAATTTGAGTTGTACAGTCTTCGGTTTCAAATGGTGTTAAGCATGTTCTAGCCGCAAAAGCTAAATTGTTTGCAGAAATATTTCTTTTTCTTGGAACAAAAATCAATTTGGACTCCTCAAAAGTTTTTAAAAGGTCCATGACATCGTTTCGATAAGCTCTAAGCCTGGAATGATTTGTGTTATATTCCCCATTGACTTGTTTAATGACTAGTTCTGAATCCCCGTACACATTAATTCTTGTGGCTCCTAAATTTTTTAATAGATGTAAGCCTAAGAGAAGGGATTCATATTCTGCTATGTTATTGGAACACTGAAAGTTTAATTTGCAGGAAATGTTTTCTGTGTGGTTGTTTTCAGTGTTGGTAATCCAGACACCTGCACCAGCATTGTTTTTAGTGCATGACCCATCAAAATACATACTCCACAGAGTATTATTTTTGGTTTCGTCTTGGTTATTGTCCCCTTCAACCAACGTGCTCAAGGGTTGTTGTGAAATCTCGGTACTTAATTGTATTTGTTTCACCTTCTCAGGTTTCATGGAGCTGAGCGTGAGGGGCAGTCTGTTGTTTTCCATCTCGGCTTTGTTCACTCTGGTCCGTTTTTTCAACACGCTGTTCCAAAATTTCTCTCTCATTTTCTTACATATCTAGAACTGCATTTATTTCTAGATTTGGGGTCTCTAACCGTTTATCTGAGTCACTGTGTTCTGGCTCTGACTGTTTTGTGGATTCATTATTGAAAAAGATAAACGAATCCATGTCAGTATGGACAGAATATATGGGAGAATTTTCAGGCTTTTCTGGGCTACTGACCATGAATTTCATGTGTGACTCTTTGTACAGTCTTATGAGCTGGCTAAAAATAGGAATAGTGGCGTATGTCCCGTCCATCTGTATGGTACCTTGCAGCTTGGCACCCCATGATCTTGAAAATAACATGCCATACTTAGGAGGCACATCAGCCACCACAACATCCATCACCATGCACTTGGCTGGGATTTGGATCAAACTCACAGAAAGGTCTTTGATCAGGCCAAGGCACTTTACTCTATTTGAATCAAAAGAATATAAATCCTTGTAAGCTCTGGTTATTTCTAATCCTAGCCTTTCCATTATCACCTTTGGCATAAGGTTGTGCGAGGCTCCAGAGTCATGCATTGCATTATGCAGGATCTTTTCATGAACATTAAAACTCACATAAAAGGGAGGTACATGTCCCTCTTGATATATACCTTCAAACTTAGGACCAAAAATGAGTTCTGGCTGGTCATCATTAAGATTAACTGAGTCAATATTATCCTCAATATTTAAAGCCTTCAAAATCTGGGTCCTATATACATTCCAGGAAGCTAACTTAGTCAGGGGAACAGAGATTCTGATCTTTGAAATTTCCTACTCTAGGCTGAAAAGAATCTGGTTCTTTGATGAACTTGTGTCAGCCTTACTAGCTCCCAGTCTATTAGCAACATCAGCTTGCTGATTTTTTCTACTCGTTTTTGACAAAAAGGTCTCAACAGGAGTACTAGCTGAAGTGGTAGTACTACTAATGTCCGCACTCTGTTTTTCATTATTTTGAGTGCCTTTCTCTCTATCTCTATCAGAATTCACAGCTACTATTTTATCCTTTTGTTTGACAATTTTAGGCTTGGCTGTAGTGCTGTTTTGTGAAGATTTATCAGAGGTTTTGGTGTTGGGAGTTTTTTGCCTGGTTTTGCTTCTAAGGTCATACTCTTTTTGAGGCTCTATGATAACATTTTCCATGTCCTAAAAATAACTTGCATTATCATCTTTGTTTTCATCATAAGGGGTATGAAAACCTTGTTCCTTATCAAAATGAATGTCAAAGTCATCATTATCTACTCCCAACATGTTGATATCATGCTCCTCTGTTATATCCTCTGTTTCCTCAACCTCACTTATATAGTTTTGATGAAAGGGAGGAGTGATCTGTTGATCATCTTCCCTAGGTTTGTTTGGAGGTTGGTTCCTTCTAAAATTCTGATTCTGGTTCTGGTTCTTGTTTTGAGGAGCAGTTTGGTTTTGACTTGCTTGTGCTCTCTCAAGGATGCTCATTTTATTCATCATCTCCTCCATCATTCTTTCCATCTTTGAGTTGGAAGTAGAAGGGACATTTTCCTCTCTGAAGGATACTCTCTTTTCAGTTTTCATTCTTGCTCTCTTCTCCATTAGGTTGACTTCCACAGAAAGAGCACCCTTTTTCATATCTTCAAGAGTTGAAAAATCTCTCTCCCTCAGCTGATAGGCCATCTCAAGATCGAACCCTTCAGGAAAATTGTTTAAAGTTGAGCCTTGTGGAGGTTTTAGTTCTGGGGAAAGTGCATTATACACACTATTGAATCTAGTGCAATAAGCTTGCACACTTTCCCCATTGTCTCTATGGAGATTTTTATAGTCAGAAAGGACTTGGAGAGGGTTTTTTTTTACTTCCCATTTGTTTAAGAATGTTTGATGGAAGGCTTGTAGATCACGGATACTATGGGGGGTTAAACCTTTGAACCATTTCCTCACTTCTCCCCCTAAGCTCTGAGCAAATAACCTAAGTTTGACCGAATCATCATCAATTTCATTTCTGTCAAAGTAGTCATTCATCTTATCCACATGTTGTGATGCAGTTGTAGCATTGTTAGCATCATATAATGGAATTTTGGACTGATAGTCCTGTGGAAGATTGACTAGTGGTACATGAACGACTAGGGGAGCATACCATGCGTCCATGGTAGGAGGTGGAGTTGGATTTATAGGAGGGACTGTGGGCTGAAGTGTGGTGGCTTGAACAGTGGATGTAGGGTGAGAAGAAGTGGATGGACCAGGAATAGACTGCTGAGTTGATCTTGGATGAGGGGCACCTAAGTTGTGAAGAAAATGCAAATCAGGAGGTGTTGTTTCTCTACTACCAAGAGGTTCACTTGTTTGTGGGGATGATAGTGAAGACTCAAAATCTAACTGATCTAAATCACCAAGAAACCTAGTTCTAAATGGATTTACTAAGTCAACTTGAGATTTTTGTAGAGCTGACAGATTTTTAGGGACAGAATTGGCTCTCAAGGGTGATCTGAAAACGGTTGACAAATTTATCTTAGGGGAATTCCTAAGGATACTTTCTAGGTTATCAACTATCTCAAGTGGATCAGGGTTAGGATAGGCTCTAGTGTGAATCTTTCTAGAAGCCACTATGTTGTGTTTTTCAGACCCAAAAATAAACAATATAAGCTCAACCAGGTATGACAATCTTTAAGAGGTTAACTAGTTTGTTTACACAAATTTTAATCCTACAGTGCTCTAACTGAGGTTGAATGATATTACAATGATAAGGGTTCTTCCCAGTGGAGTCTTAAGGTCTTTTCAGGATTGTGGAGTCACCAAGTGGAAGTTTTTAGCTCTTTTCAGAGGTAAAAGGTCTTATGGTCCACCACCATGTTTATTAAATACCAATCTAAAATATTTTCAGGTTTTCTGAGTTATTTTTCAGTTGTGTGGTTTTTTAAGAATATCCTAACTCTGTTTCAAAACTTAGCTACGGTTATGAGACAAAGACAGTTTACTCTTATAGCTAAGCCAGTGGATTATTCAAGGCTGGATAAAGTCTTAGGAGAATCCTAGGGTTTTCCTAGTTTGTGACTGATTCAAATAAGTTTTATCATGATTACCATTCTTTGGCAATGCTTGAAAATGCTGCTTTTTACTCACAACTTTAATGAAGTTTTTAAGGGGAGTAGTTCCCCAGCGGAGTCACCAGAAATGTTAGGAATATGTAATTTTAGCAGATTGGTAAGACTAAAACTGCAGAAGCAACATTATTTCAACCAACTTTGGGATTCTAGGATCTAGCCCTCCTGAATTCAGAGAGGGATCTCTCTATGAATGGGTTTAAAGATGTAATCTTTGAAATCTGAAATAGTGATATTAGGCTAGTTATGAAGAGCTTGGGTTTTGGTTTTGCTTGTTTTGGTTGGGCAAGGACATGATGAAGGTGAAGGCAGTTTTAAAATTAAGGGTGGAGGTGTCTGTAGGTGAAGGAATGATTTGGCTGATAGAAAAGGCAAAGACAGTTTTAACCCTTTGGGCTATGGAGTCATAGGAGGATTTTAATTGGACAGCAAGGTTCGAGCAGAATCCATGGGGCAAGTCACTTATGTCAAAGGATCTCTTAAGGTGATTTTATGGAATGAAACAGATAGGAAATGAAGAACAAACAAATGAAGATATAGTGAAACAGCCTGATATCAAGTAAGTTCTTTTAAACTATGTTGCTTTAGCATGTACTTAAAGAAAAACATAAGAGTATTCTAAGATCAGGGTAATACCTTTAAACTAGCCTGATTTGAAGTAATTTCAGTTAGAAAACATTGAAAAAATAGTTGGAAAGCTTAAGATCAGGTAAGTGCCTTTAAACTATCTTGCTTTCAGCATATTCAATAAAAAAACATAAAAGTATTATGAGATTAGGTTAGTGCCTTTAAACCAGCCTGCATTGAAATACCTTTAATTAGAAAACATTAGAAAAAACAGTTGGAAAGCTTTAGATCAAATAAGTGCCTTTAAACTACCCTACTTTCAACATATTCAATAAGAAAACCATAAATAACAGTGACAAAGAGCAATTTAGATCATGCAAGTTCCTTTAAACCAACCTACATTAATGTACTCTTCAAAGAGAACTTTCAAATGAAGAAAACATAGACAATAAAGCTTTTAGTAAGAGTAGGGTACTGTTGAGAGTAAATCCTAGCTCTATGTTTGCTGCCCTTTATCAGAGAAAATTAACAGAGTGAAAACATTAAGAAAAATAACAATTGACAGTGAGGAACACATCACCATTGACACAAATCAGGATCCCATAAATCAACAGCTTGTATTTGATGTTCAAACCAGTTACAATCAGCAAGCCTGGTGGGTCTCTACAACTTCAAACTTCCCATATCAGCTTATATATCTTTGAATTGAAAACAGGGCATTAGTAGCTTCAGAATAACTATTACATACATTCAGATGTCCAGAGACCAACATTTTCTCATCTTCTACAGAAGTATTTATAGTAGAATGAAGAGGTGGGAGGATTTCCCAGGGGTCAAGTATCATTAATTATGTAATCAATGCAATTTTTGGCTTTTGAGAACCAGGCAAGGCATAAGGCGGGAATGTAATCATTTCTAACTCTGCTTCATAACTCTATTTCTGCTTTTCGAGGCCTAATGATTGAAAATATCTTCTTCTGGACTGTTCTTTAATATTTTAAAATAGTTTTGCCGACAATTAGAGATAAGATCCTTGAGTAACATTAATTTTTTGGCTGTCTTTGGGAAAAACACCTCATGTTTGTAATAATGACTAAGTCTTCTTTAATTACCATGAGGTTTCAGTTTCCCTTTGGGGGCTGGAGAGGTTTATTCACTTTAGTTAAGTGTTTTCGATCTTCTGCTCTGGCAAGAACTGATACTCTTTTAACTGTGATTTAAGAACACAGTGTCTTGTTGATGTGCAGGGCCACGTAGGGCCTTTATAGTATTAGCGCCCATGAAACATTGATAATCGTGGACCGGAACCCTGTTTTAGTCATTTTCCCTTTGATAACCAAAGGCCGAAAGATCGGGGCCTTTGGCTTTCTTTCATTCCTAATATGGACAGAACCTTCGGGACCTGCAAAACAAACAAAATGTTACGAAATCCTGCAAAAATAGGTTAAACTTCTTCAGAAGACGGGGAAGGAGCGTAGCCGTTGGATCTGGACACGTGGATGGTCCAGATTTAATCGGGGGTTTGCAATCGGTGGGAGGAGAAAAGGAGTGCGATGAAAAAAACTCCGATGCGATTGCGCGATCAGAAGGGCCGAGGCGATTAAGCGATGGTCGTCGATCTGAGGACCAGATCAATGGTGGGAAATGAATCAGAGATCTGGCCGATCGGAGGGACAAAAAAAATGCATGCGATTGAAAATTGCGATGCGATTGAAATCACCGATGCGACGGAGCGCTGGCCATTTGATCGACTTTCAATCAACGACGAGGATTAGTTTTTAGAATGAAAGGCGGAAACCCTTATAATACATGAAAACCCAAAGTTTTTTAATACAAAACAAAGGTTTTAATGGATTGGGGTGAAAAAATAAAAAAGGATAGGCGCCCGACTGCGGGGCCACTGGCTGTATGAAATTCAAAGGGCCCGGGGCTTTATATAAAAAGGGCCAATCGGAATCGGAAGACCGGGCCTAGTCTTTTTAATCTACCCATCCGAAATCTTGCGATGCGATTCAGCGCCTGGGGTCTTTAACACTTGGGCCCAGGGAAAGTCATATGAAACAGAGGCGAGGGGGGCGGAGTTTATATACAAGACCCAATCGCATCGGAACTTTGATGCGAGTCTTTTCGATCAACCCATTTGAAACTTCCGATTTCGATTGCGCAATCGGTCTTTTTAATCTATCCATTAAAATATTTAACATGAGCTTTTGGTTTTTAGTTCAAAAGTTTGGATAAATGGGTTTTTGACTTTATAAACAAAAAAAGGTGATCGGGAAGGATTTTACAAGGCTTTAAGGGTGGAGGCGGGCCCACAGGATATATATATATAAAATGATGCAATCGGGAGTTTTTATAACGCAAAGGATTAATCGCATCGGGGTTTTTCAATCCAAAGCATGATCGCGATCGGAACTTTTGAATAGAGCACAAGTCTCACGCATTTGGATATTTCCGATGCGATTAGCGCTCAGGGTAATAACTCTTGGTTTTTTTAAAAGAAACATGAGATCTAGAGTTATATCAAAGGGAGCTGATCGCATCAGGGTTTTTGTGTAACAAAACATATGCGCTCATCTGATTTATTCCGATGCGATAAGCGCCGATGGGACTAGCGCCTGGTTCTAGGGAAAGGACATGTGGGGCAAGTGGTTAGGACTTAGCCCAAGGGGCTTAAGTCCATAGGAATAAAACTTGGTTTTTTATGAAATTTTCAGAGTTTTCAATGGTTTTTAGAGGTTTTGGTAAAGCTAAAGAATGGGTCTTTAACTTTATAAAAGTGATTCTCGTGAGGGGGGAGAAAAGAAACCATGAAAACAAAGGGGTTTTTATGGAGAAAAAGGGGAGCGAATGAAGGTGAGTTTGGAAGAGGGGGAGAGGAAGAATGGTGTTTTTACAATAGTTTCTTCTTATGAAATTAGCAGAATTTTTGAGTTCTGGAGGGAATCAGTAGTGAAGACTTTTTAAACATGAGCATGAGATCTCCCACAGGCTTCAAGAGATAACATTTTGGCCATGAAAGTGTTTCTTGAAGACTGAAAAATGTTTTGGCCACCTTTTTATAGGAAAATTTTTACAGGTGGCCAACAGTGGCTCCACTTGGGGATGGTGCCTTCTTGAAGGCATCAAGAACTTCAGACTTGCTTTCTCTGGGAGGCTGACCTGTGCCACATCCATTATGTTTCTCTGGGAGTCTAACCTGTGCCTGATCCATTGGGCTTTCATTCCTTTTCTAGGATGATCTTGCTCTGAAAAAATATTAGCAGCTATAATAACAATGGACTTTCATCTACAAGCTTTCTACCTACCCAATCCTATAGATCTAACATTTTTTCTTCTTAGAGTGCACTTGGATTGGCAAACTCTCTTACAACATTTTATTCTTTTTGAAAGCAAAAATCTAATCTATTTATACTCCTTATTTCTCCATGGATTCAGATTAAACAGTTGAATCCATATAATTCTCTACCTAATCTACTATCTGTTGGGATTAAACTGTCTAACAGATTTTTATTCTCTAAATTCTACAACAGAAATGTAAAAAGCATTCAAGTCAGGATTGAACAATCTAACTTGATGCTAGTCTATGGCATAAAAAAAGCTGCACACAGACATTTATTTTGCAGAAAATTAAATCAAAATGGAAGGCTTAAGATCTGAAAGTTTAAAGCACTTCCTTCATCTTTTTACAACTCTGTTTTGACTCTTTTTTGAGTTGTTTCTTCCTTGTTTTCTGGTTCAGATTTTGAGCTGTTTAGAACCAGATTTACATCTTTTTTGACTCAGAAAATAAAATAGATTTGAGTCATGTCTTTTTGGGAACTTAGGTCCAGATTTTGAACATGTTTGAACCTTTAATTTCTATCCTAAACTATCTACTGATAAGCCAAGATTAAACAGTTTGGAAAATCAAATTCACTATCCTATCAGCAGAAAATGTAAAGCTAATTAGTCAAGTTTAGGCTGTTTGACTAACTAGAAGTGTGTTTTGTAGGAGTGGCATTTGAGCTTGCACACTTTCAGATTTGTTTCTCTTTTTTAATATGGGGCTTATACCTTTCTTGTTTTGACAATCTGCCCTCTTTTCTTTCTTTAATTGTTTTTGTATTTTTTCTTTTATGAGACTGAACAAAGCACATGGTATTTATAATGGAAATGAAAGCTTTAAAATCTAACTCAGCAGTAGTAATTCTTAAGAACCCTGCCATTGAATGGACCCCCAAACAGATCTGTGCCATCTAACTCTTGTAGAAAAAAGGCATTAGGACCAATGGTGGACTAGATGATGTAAGGACCTTGCCACAAACTGTCAAATTTAGCATGTTTACCCTTATCCTCTCTTTTGGAATCCCATTTGAGTACCTTATCTCCAATGTTGAAAACACAGGCCTTTGTTCTTTTGTCAAACAACTTCTTTATGTTTTCTTGCACCTTCTGAGCCCTATTGTAAACCTCTTCCCTTGTCTTCTGGAGATGTATTGTCTGGCTGATCCTCCTAATCATGTTGTCCTCTTCTAACTGTATTTCTTGGATTAATTTTATTACTGGTACACCTAGGCTGGTAGGAAACATTGCATCTGCTCCATAAAAAAGCTGGTAAGGGGACATTCCAATGGACCTTTTTGTGGTCAATCTGTCTGCCCACAGAGCGTGCACCAACTTGTTATGCCATGATTTTTTTTTCTCTTCAAGCAGCTTCTTGATGATGGTCACCAAACTTGTATTTGATGATTCTGCTAGCCCATTACCTTGAGGGTAGTAAGCAGTGGAATGACCAAGTGTAATCTGATACCTGTGACAAAAATCAATCATCTTTTTGGAACAAAAAGAAGCAACATTATCAGTAATAATCTTCCTAGGGCATCCAAATCTAGACAAGATATGGTCTTCAAGGAATTTATAATGAAAGAATCTGTGGAATTCCTAGAAGGGATGGCTTCAATCCATTTCATGAAGTAGTCAGTGGATGTGAGAATCCATTTGTGTTGGGAAGACGAAGCAGGATGGATTTCCCCTATGAAATCTAGGCCCCACTGCTGAAAAGGAGCTTCAACAGTGATAGGTTGTAATGGTAAAGGAAGAAGTTTTCTTTTGCCTTCAAAAATTTGGCATTTGTGACAGGCAACTATCATTTCATGGACATCCTGGAAGAGGGTGGGCTAGTAATAGCCAACTCTAAGGATTTTATTGGTTGTGGTTTTCCAATAAAGATGACCTCCACACTCTCCTTCATGGAGTTCATGTTTGATCCTTTCTGCATCAAATTCAGGCAAACATTTAAGCAATAAACCATCATCATTTTTCCAATATAAACATTCATTTAAAATGTAATAGTTCCTAGCTTTCAACTTTAAAAACCTTGCCTTTTTTTTTGATAAATCAGGAGGAGCATCAAGATTTGCAAGCACATATAAGATATCAGTGTACCAAGGTGAGTTTTGAAACTACTCTTCGACAGTGGGAGCAGGTAATTCTTCCTATTCATCCAAGGCATCTACCATGTTAATTTCAAGGGCTTATAGATTAGAATCATCCATTAATTGAGCTAAGCCCTGACCTTTAATAAGCTTGGTTGGTCTGATTTCAAAATCATACTCTAATATAGCAGCAATCCATTTGCCTCTCTTTCCATCTGGGTCTTGCGACAAGATGTCTTTTACCACTATATTAGGTACATAAGAAATGATGTTGGAATGTAGAATATACACCCTGAAGTCCTTTAAGGCTTGTACCAAAGCATAGGCCTGTTTTTCCATTATGTTATATTTCAAGGGTGCATCCCTTAAAGCCTTGCTAAAAAAAGCAATGGGATGTTCTTGTCCCTCTGGGTTTTTCTGCAATAGGACTACATCCACAGTATTCTCTGAGGCAAAGGAGAAAATAAGGAACTCTTTTGAAAAGTCTGGGCTGATTAGGACCGGTGCCCGGGTGAGTGCATGTTTTACCAATTCGAAGTATTTTTTGGTTTCTACAGTCCACTTCACTCCTACTTCTTTCTTGAGCATATTAGTCATGTTTCTAAGGAGCTCTGCTAAGTTGGGAATAAACCTCCTCAAGAAGTTAATATTTCCAATAAAGGACTGCAATTCATTTATGTTCCTTGGTTGGCTAATCTGTAGTATTCCCTCAACTCTATTTGGATCTATTTTAATCCCTTCTTCTGAAATGATATGGCCAAGGAGTTTACCTTCTTGAAGGCCAAACACTGTCTTTTTGGGATTTAAAGATAACCCAAACCTTCTGCACTTTTCAAGGACCTTTCTTAAATGTTTCAGGTGCTCTTCATCAGATTTGGAATAAGCTGTTATGTCATCAAGGTAAATTACAATGAAGTTCCCTATATCCTCTGAAAATGCAATGTCCATGGCCCTTTGGAAAGTGGCCCCAGCATTCATTAATCCAAAAGGCATTTTCACATACATGAAAGTGCCCCAAGGAGTGGTGAAAGCTGTCTTGAGTTGGTCTTCTGGGAGTACTAAAACCTGGTTATACCCTGAAAAACCATCTAACAGAGAAATCCTCTTCGAACCAACTACCCTTTGTAGAATGTGTTCCATTTTGGGTAAAGGGTAATTGTCTTTTAGGGAGGCTCTGTTAAGGTTTCTGAAATCAATGCATAATCTGATTTCTCCTGTATTTTTCCTTACGGCTACAAGGTTAGAAACCCAATCTGAAAACCTCACAGGAACAATGATTCCTCCCTCATACATTTTCTTGATTTCCTTTCTTACTAGAGGCAGTTGTATTGGATTAATTCGACGCATTTTTTTCTTAAAGGGTTTCTGGTTTTCTTTCAAAGGGATCTTATGCTGGATGATTTCTGTATCGTAGGCTTTCAAGTCTTCATAGCTCCAAGAAAACACATCGACAAACTATTTAAATAGATCAACGTATTTCCTTTTCATGTCTGGTGGCAAGGACCTAGCTAATTTAATGATTTTAGGCTGATCCTTGTTGCCTATGTTGCATTCCTCAACTTCAGACTCTGTGTATTCTACGGTGGGATTCTTTGCTATGTCGTTAAAATCAAAGAGGTCTTCTAACGGTGCTAGCCCCCTAGGTATGTTCTTGTCTTTTGACGACAATACCTCAATGTCTTCGTTTTCTGTGTCCTTGTATTCTTCAGTATGAGTGTCAAGTTCTTTATTTAACATGTTGATTTCTATGGGACCAGATGGTTTTTCTTTTTCAGGGGAATTTTTGTTTAGGCGATTTTCATCGGATTTAGAATACGAATCAGATGACTCAAATTTTTTCCTGCCCAGCAGAAAATCATCTATCTGTTTGTCATCTTCAAAGACCTGCCAATATTTTTCATTATCTGGCACTGCTGGTCTAAACTTAATTTGAGTTGTAGAGTCTTCGGTTTCAAATGGCGTTAAGCATGTTCTAGCCGCAAAAGCTAAATTGTGTACGGCAATATTTCTTTTTCTTGGAACAAAAATCAATTTGGACTCCTCAAAAGTTTTTAAAAGGTTCATGACATCATTTCGATAAGCTCTAAGCCTGGGATGATTTGCGTTATATTCCCCATTGACTTGTTTAATGACTAGTTCTGAATCCCCATACACATTAATTCTTGTGGCTCCTAAATTTTTTAATAGATGTAAGCCTAAGAGAAGGGATTCATATTCCGATATGTTATTGGAACAATGAAAGTTTAATTTGCAGGAAATGTTTTCTGTGTGGTTGTTTTCAGTGTTGGTAATCCAAACACTTGCACCAGCATTTTTTTTAGTGCATGACCCATCAAAATACATACTCCACAGAGGACTATTTTCGGTTTCGTCTTGGTTATTGTCCCCTTCAACCAACGTGCTCAAGGGTTGTTGTGAAATCTCGGTACTTAATTGTATTTGTTTCACCTTCTCAGTTTTGTCATGGCGTTGAGCATGAGGGGAAGTCTGTTGTTTTCCATCTCGTCTTTGTTCACTCTGGTCCGTTGTTTCAACGTGTTGTTCCAAAATTTATCTCTTGTTTTCTTCCATATCTAGAACTGTATTTATTTCTAGATTTGGGGTCTCTAACCGTTTATCTGAGTCATTGTGTTCTGGATCTGACTGTTTTGTGGATTCATTATTGCAAAATATAAACGAATCCAGGTCAGTATGGACAGAATAAATGGGAGAATTTTCAGGTTTTTCTGGGCTACTGACCATGAATTTCATGTGTGACTCTCTGTACAGTCTTCTGAGCTGGCTAAAAATAGGAATAGTGGCGTATGTCCCGTCCATCTGTATGGTACCTTGCATCTTGGCACCCCATGATCTTGACAATAACATGCCATACATAGGAGGAACATCAGCCACCACAACATCCATCACCATGCACTTGGCTAGGATTTGGGTCAAACTCACACAAAGGTCTTTGATCAGGCCAAGGCACTTTACTCTATTTGAATCAAAAGAATATAAATCCTTGTAAGCTCTGGTTATTTCTAATCCTAGCCTTTCCATTATCACCTTTGGCATAAGGTTGTGAGAGGCTCCAAATTCATGCATAGCATTATACAGGATCTTGTCATGAACATTAAAACTCATATAAAAGGGAGGTATAGGTCCCTCTTGATATATACCTTCAATCTTAGGACCAAAAATGAGTTCTGGCTGGTCATCATTAAGATTGACTGAGTCATTATTATCCTCAATATTTAAAGCCTTCAAAATTTGGGTCCTATATACATTCTGGGCAGCTAACTCAGTCAGGGGAACAGAGATTCTGATCTTTGAAATTTCTTGCTCTAGGCTGAAAATAATCTTGTTCTTTGATGAACTTGTCTCAGCCTTACTAGCTCCCAGTCTATCAGCAACATCAGCTTGCTGATTTGTTCTACTCGTTTTTGACAAAATGGTCTCAATAGGAGTACTATCTGAAGTGGTAGTACTACTAATGTGCGCACTCTGTTTTTCATTATTTTGAGTGCCTTTCTCTCTATCTCTATAAGAATTCACAGCTACTGTTTTATCCTTTTGTTTGACAATTTTAGGCTTGGTTGTACTGTTTTTTTGTGAATATTTATCAAAGGTTTTGGTGTCGGGAGTTTGTTGTTCTTCTAAGGTCATACTCTTTTTGAGGCTCTATGATAACATTTTCCATTTCCTGAAAATAACTTGCATTATCATCTTTGTTGTCATCATAAGGGGTATGAAAACCTTGTTCCTTATCAAAATGAATGTCAAATTCATCATTATCTACTCCCAACATGTTGATATCATGCTCCTCTATTATCTCCTCTATTTCCTCAACCTCACTTATATATTTTTGATGAAAGGGAGGAGTGATCTGTTGATCATCTTCCCTAGGTTTATTTGGAGGTTGGTTCCTTCTAAAATTCTGATTCTGGTTTTGGTTCTTGTTTTGAGGAGCAGTTTGGTTTTGACTTTCTTGTGCTCTCTCAAGGATTCTCATTCTCTTCATCATCTCCTCCATCATTCTTTCTATCTTGGAGTTGGAAGTAGAAGGGACATTTTCCTCTCTGAAGGATACTCTCTTTTCAGTTTTCATTCTTGCTCTCTTCTCCATTAGGTTGACTTCCACAGAAAGAGCACCCTTTTTCATATCTTCAAGAGTTGCAAAATCTCTCCCTCAGCTGATAGACCATCTCAAGATCGAACCCTTCAGGAAACTTGTTTAAAGTTGAGCCTTGTGGAAGTTTTAGTTCTGGGGAAAGTGCATTATACACACTATTGAATCTAGTGCAATAAGCTTGCACACTTTCCCCAGTGTCTCTATGGAGATTTTTATAGTCAGAAAGGACTTGGAGAGGGCTTTTTTTTACTTCCCATTTGTTTAAGAATGTTTGATGGAAGGCTTGTAGATCACAGATACTATGGGGGGTTAAACCTTTGAACCATTTCCTCACTTCTCCCCCTAAGCTCCGAGAAAATAACCTAAGTTTGACCGAATCATCATCAATTTCATTTCTGTCAAAGTAGTCATTCATCTTATCCACATTTTGTGATGCAGTTGTAGCATTGTTAGCATCATATAATGGAATTTTGGACTGATAGTCCTGTGGAAGATTGACTAGTGGTACAGGAAGGACTAGGGGAGCATACCATGTGGCCATGGCAGGAGGTGGAGGTGGATTTACAGGAGGGACAGTGGGCTGAAGTGGGGTGGCTTGAACAATGGATGTAGGGTGAGCAGAAGTGGATGGACTAGGAATAGACTGCTAAGTTGATCTTGGATGAGGGGTACCTAAGTTGTGAAGAAAATGCAAATCAAGAGGTGTTGTTTCTCTACTACCAAGAGGTTCACTTGTTTGTGGGGATGATAGTGAAGACTAAGAATCTAACTAATATAAATCACCAAGATACCTAGTTCTAAATGGATTTACTAAGTCAACTTGATATTGTTGTAGAGCTGACAGATTTTCAGGGACAGAATTGGCTCTCAAGGGTGATCTGAAAATGGTTGAAAAATTTATCTTAGGGGACTTCCTAAGGATACTTTCTAGGTTATCAAATATCTCAGGTAGATCAGGGTTAGGATAGGCTCTAGTGTGAATCTTTCTAGAAGCCACTATGTTTTGTTTTTCAGACCCAAAAATAAAAAAGATAAGCTCAACCAAGTATGAAAATCTTTAAGAGGTTAACTAGTCTGTTTACACAAATTTTAATCATACAGTCCTCTAACTGAGTTTGAATGATATTACAATGATAAGGGTTCTTCCCAGTGGAGTCTTAAGGTCTGTTCAGGATTGTGGAGTCGCCAAGTAGAAGTTTTTAGGTCTTTTCAGAGGTAAAAGGTCTTATGGTCCACCACCATGTTTATTAAATACCACTCTGAAATATTTTCAGGTTTTCTGAGTTATTTTTCAGTTGTGTGGTTTTTTAAGAATATCCTAACTCTGTTTCAAAACTTAGCTACGGTTATGAGACAAAGACAATGTACTCTTATCGCTAAGCCAGCTGATTCTTCAAGGTTGGATAAAGTCTTAGAATAATCCTAGGGTTTGCCTAGTTTGTCACTGATTCAAATAAGTTTTATCATGATTACCATTCTTTGGCAGTGCTTGAAAAGGCTGCTTTTTACTCACAAGTTTTATGAAGTTTTTAAGGGGAGTAGTTCCCCAGCGGAGTCACCAGAAATGTTAGGAATCTGTAATTTTAGCAGATTGGTAAGACTAAAACTGCAAAAGCAACATTATTTCAACCAACTTTGGGATTCTAGGATCTAGCCCTCCTGAATCCAGAGAGGGATCTCTCTATGAATGGGTTTAAATATGTGATATTTAAAATCTGAAATAGTGATATTAGGCTATGTTAGAAAATTAAATATTACAGAGCAATGCAACACATAAAATATGCGGAAAATAAAAGCACACAAAACACATAAAACTAGAGAGACACAGATATACATGGTTCACCCAGTTTGGGCTATGTCCATCCCAAATAGCCAGTCCTTCCTTTCTATTATCTAGCAAAAATGAAGAGACAAAACCTACAGCAGATCCACTGTAATATCCCTTGTTCTCTCTCACAGTCTCCCTCTTTGTTTCTCGCTCTGAGAATACACACATAATACACAGCCGCAATAAAATACCCTCATATATACAAGGGGGTTGCCTTCTAGGGAAAAAAATCCTAATCTAAACGTAACTTCTACCATTAGATCATTTGCCTAATGAACGGCCCAGATTGACTAGAAATTACTATACTTTTACAAGGAAATTTTACATCTGTTTTTAGCTTCGGGGGCGCTGCCCCCGAAAACCCCCACTAGGGGGGGGGGGGCTCCGAAAAGCGCTGCCGCCCCCCCTGGACCCCGCACGACAGCGATTAATTACGGGCGGCGTTGCCGCCCCTTTTTAGGTACAGGGGTCCAATGTTGTGATACAAAGTAAACAAGATAATCAGGCTCCACACCCAACAATCTCCCACTTGGAGACTGATGTAGCAACTCCACCGCTGCTTCATTTTCTGGACAATGATTCCTCTTTGGACCTGGTTGTTTCTCATCTTCATCTTCATCCTTGAAGACCAATTGAAACTAAGCACATTCTCAGTTTCTCCCTGGTTACAACTTTTGTTAGCATATCTGCAGCATTCTGAATAGTGCGTATCTTTTCCATCTTCAACTCTCCATCTTCCAATACTGACCGTATGAAATGGTACTTGAGATGTGTGTGTTTATTCCTGGAATGAAATGCTGAGTTCTTTGCAAGATGAATATCATTTTGGCTATCACTGTATAGTGTGCCCATATCATGCTTCTTACCCAATTCATCCAAAAACCTTTGTAACCAAATCATTTCTTTACTAGCCTCTATAGCAACAACATACTCGGCTTCTATTGTT